>JALAZF010000027.1:7060000-9560000 GCA_022829125.1 Lathyrus tuberosus | reverse complement strand
TGGCAGAACCAAAACAAGGTAAAGTTTGCAGTGCGAACCTCTCGCGAATGTTCTCCCTCACCTTCGCCGTGCGAGTAACCAGCGAATGCTCGCTTTCCCCTTCGCTAGGGGACTCGCAGTGCGAACCTGCAAAAACTGGGTTTCGCAGCAGCGTGAAAACAGAGCTTTGGGACCAAAAACCCATCCAAAACGTCACCCAACATACAAACATGCATTAACAGATGATCATACATGGCTAATGAGTATACTACACATTTTATACCGCATTTTATCCGTTAGATTTCAGTTGCTCTCAATTTAACCTAATTCCCATTCGGGAGTTTCTAGCACTTAGAGTGTCTAACTAGAACCCACCTGATAATCGAAGAGGAGTTTGAAGAAGATGCTGATGATCCATGGGTTTCTCTTCTTCATCATCTCCATTTTCTCTCTTTCTCTTCTTTCCTTTTTTCCTTTTCTTCTTCTTGTTTACTAACTTCTTCTTTTTTCTCTTTTTCTTTCTCTTTCCAAATATATACATATATTATACTATTATTATTCTCTTTATTGTTTTTATTCTCTTTATTCTCTTTATTGTTTTTATTTTGATAACATGCGTAAATAAATACCTAATTATAACTCGTCAAATTTGTTTGTACAATATAAAATAATTAGAAATTATACAAAACATCACATATGCAAATTTTCAAATTAAAATAAATATAACCAAAGAATTAAAATATTTTTTGGCGTTCATAGTTTTTAATAGTTTTATAATGTACATATTATAAGATTACTAGTTAAGTTTACTTAAATATACCATAACAAAAGAATTTAACATTGAATCTATTATTTTCGTCCTAAAAGTTTATTAATTGATATGTCAAACATAAAATTTTCTATATTTATATTTTTTCTAGTAATTTTTATTTTTGAAATCAATTTTATGAGTTAAAATACAAAAATCTCAATTGCTTCAAGTAAATAATAGAATCAAACTTTCAATTAATAATATTAGTTATTTACATTGTCGAAAATATATTAAATTTTTCTAACAACCGTCTATTTGAAAGTTTTTTTCTTTTAAGCTTTTTTTTTCTTTTACAAAATAAAAGATTGAAATATTAAAATTTTCATTATATAAAAATATTATAGAAAGTGCATGATATTATAAAAAAAATGAAGAAATAAGTTATTTCATTTTCATATAGACGAGGAACCTTGATGAGTCTTATTTTAAAGTTATTTTTCTTGCAAATCATGTACCTTACCCACTCTATGATTTTCATGAATTTTTCCTATAATGGGTTCAAAGTATAATATATTATTAGTGCTCTTAATATTGAACCATAGGGTTTCATGTAAGGTTTCAAGAAGACGGTCTAGAGACCAGTATATTGTAGATATATCTTTTCTACCATAAATTTTAGTTTGAGGTGTACGTACTTTTTAAATAAAAAAAATTTACGTGAATTTATTAATACTATTTACATATGAATTGTAATAAAAAAAAAATATATGTGATAATTAAAGCGAAATAGAATCCAACTTCACCATAGAATTTAAAATAAAAGTTACCCAACAAAGAGAAAGTTTGACGTTTTTATTACCCATTTATTTATACGTTTTTTATTTTAAAATATGTGCAATGTCTAAACTAAAAGAGGATTTAGGTTAATATAGAGTAGTTTTGGTACAAAATTAATATATACATTTTAAAGATGCGTAATACACCAATAAAAAGTAGATATGATGTAGTTGTTATTTTTTTTTGACCTCTTTTGTTTAAATTTTAACAAGAGAATGATTCATTAAAAGAGAATTTCACATAGTTATGGTTTTTGAACTTCAATATTAAAAAATTTGAGTTAGAGTAAATACTTAAAATTTTATGCTCATTTTTTAATAAAACATTTAGTAAGTATCAAATCTAATGTGGATTAAGAGCGAAATAGTTTACATGGGTTAAATCACAAGTGGACTCGGTGCGAACAACATCTTTAGACTAATAGCTATGTGATTAGCTTAAAATATCATCTCTGATCAATTTTTTACAAAAAATAAGATAAAATTTTTATATTTTAAGTTAACTATAAAAAATAAAATAAAATGTATTTGACTTATGCTTATTATAACTTGTGGTTACATTCTCGTTTTTTTATTTTAAAAATCTACTAACAAAGTCAACTTATTTCTTAATTATATAAAGTTTAGGTCTGTTAACTTTCTGTACAACTAGTTTTTGAATACAATTCAATCTATATTAATATTAATAATCAATAAAAATTATATAATAAATATTTTTGAAGAAATTTGAATGTATATTTATATTAATGATCATAAATTAATTGAATATGAAGGTTTTTTTTCAATGTTAAAGTTCCATATCTTTTTGTTATCTTTCTATACATTATACTAAAGGAAACTTGATTTCCAATCGCTTTATAGTTTTTCCGATGTGGTGTTTTTACTTATCAAATCCATCTTCAATTCTTGGGCCAAAATTCTGCCTTCGTCCTGTAATGCCCTGTATAATATATATCTAGAATAATACCATACAAGCATTTTATTTGGTACTGACACATCACAAGTGCCTAATGGCGTAGTTCACATACTTGTCCATTTCTAAAACATAAATACAACACATGGCACAAGTCATGGAAACTAGCCAAAAATAATAAAACTAAGAATGATATACAATATCCTCAATTGTATACAATAAAAGAATACAGAGCGGAATAAGCTTAACTAAGCTTCTCTTGAAACATCTGAGCATCGCTCCACTTGTAACCAAACCTGCACCTGAAATAAAGCAACTATAGTGGGGTGAGATACATCAAATCTCAGTGAGTTCTCTATCCTATAGATTCTCTCGGCTTTACAGGGTTCTATCAATCCTAACTCAAGTCAAAGGGGAAGGGAAAATGACTTTGAGTTCACAATCTCACACTATATGGAAACACATCACGAGTCTGTTAACTCATAAAGTTCACACGGAAGGAATTATGTCCTGAGCCTGTTAACTCAAGATTCCTTACGAATCGAAATATGTCCTGAGCCTATTAACTCAAGAAACTCACTAATCGATAACCTATACCAAGGAATCCCCTTTTCCCGTCCGCTTCTACGTCTAGAAGTCGACCCGAGTCATGGATCCTTGAAGTTACTTGGCATACGAATTGGATTCGGGATCATCGGCCTGTTAACCGTGAACCGTCACTTCTCATGACCTGTTAACCATCACAAGTCTCTACCCATAGCATAGGCTCCAATCGTACTACACGTAGGGAATCAAACCTACCAAGTAATTGTGCATACGTTTCAGAGAAGGAGCTCGAGTCTCATGAAACTACACCTCAAGATAAATGGTTACGATTACGTGATCATATACACGACATGATTGTATTCGACAATCACAAGGCCACATTTGCCTTAAGACCTCTTTTGCCTTTAACAATAAAACATAACAAAAATACACGTGTTCCATACTAGTGTCTTATTCTCACTCTATACCATTCGATAATGGACACACGCCTCGGCCTCTCATGCACGAGCGTTGTCATTCAGAGTTTCTATCATAATTCTAGTCGCAACCTAGAATTATACCAATCTTAACTTATACATTTGTTTTTGGGGTAAAGTTTCCTCACTCTCCCTAACTCATTTTAACAAGCATATTATCTCATTCATTTTAACAACAATATTAGATAGATATGGCATAATACAAATATTACAAATAAATACATATAATGACACATCACATAAAACATCACTTTCAGTTTCCCTCCGATTCATTTAATCGGGTAACGAAATCAATGTTTCTCACTCTTATCCCGTAGGATATTTTCACAGCTTTACATCGGCTATAAATATGCGTCGATCGGATTTACGATCCAAAAGATGTCAATTCCAACATTTCACAAAACATTACTTTCCTTCATTTTCCACTAAATGAAATATCCCACATCATACCCAAGATAGAGGGTCGTCATAGATTTCTAATGACACCAAGAACGTCCCGATCCGAGTTACGGATCAAAAGTTATGAAGGAAAGAAAACGGAAAAGCTGTCATGTTCGCTTTGCGAAGCTCCAGCGAATGCTCGCTCTCTCATTCAAAGTACGAATCTCCCAACGAAGTCCTAAAAAACACTGGGTTCGCTACCCCATTCACAGTGCTAGCATCTGGCGAATCGTGGCAGAACCAAAACAACGTAAAGTTTGCAGTGCGAACCTCTGGCGAATGTTCTCCCTCACCTTCGCCGTGCGAGTAACCAGCGAATGCTCGCTTTCCCCTTCGCTAGGGGACTCGCAGTGCGAACCTGCAAAAACTGGGTTTCCCAGCAGCGTGAAAACAGAGCTTTGGGACCAAAAACCCATCCAAAACGTCACCCAACATACAAACATGCATTAACAGATGATCATACATGGCTAATGAGTATACTACACATTTTATACCGCATTTTATCCGTTAGATTTCATTTTCTCTCAATTTAACCTAATTCCCATTCGGGAGTTTCTAGCACTTAGAGTGTCTAACTAGAACCCACCTGATAATCGAAGAGGAGTTTGAAGAAGATGCTGATGATCCATGGGTTTCTCTTCTTCATCATCTCCATTTTCTCTCTTTCTCTTCTTTCCTTTTTTCCTTTTCTTCTTCTTGTTTACTAACTTCTTCTTTTTTCTCTTTTTCTTTCTCTTTCCAAATATATACATATATTATACTATTATTATTCTCTTTATTGTTTTTATTCTCTTTATTCTCTTTATTGTTTTTATTTTGATAACATGCGTAAATAAATACCTAATTATAACTCGTCAAATTTGTTTGTACAATATAAAATAATTAGAAATTATACAAAACATCACATATGCAAATTTTCAAATTAAAATAAATATAACCAAAGAATTAAAATATTTTTTGGCGTTCATAGTTTTTAATAGTTTTATAATGTACATATTATAAGATTACTAGTTAAGTTTACTTAAATATACCATAACAAAAGAATTTAACATTGAATCTATTATTTTCGTCCTAAAAGTTTATTAATTGATATGTCAAACATAAAATTTTCTATATTTATATTTTTTCTAGTAATTTTTATTTTTGAAATCAATTTTATGAGTTAAAATACAAAAATCTCAATTGCTTCAAGTAAATAATAGAATCAAACTTTCAATTAATAATATTAGTTATTTACATTGTCGAAAATATATTAAATTTTTCTAACAACCGTCTATTTGAAAGTTTTTTTCTTTTAAGCTTTTTTTTTCTTTTACAAAATAAAAGATTGAAATATTAAAATTTTCATTATATAAAAATATTATAGAAAGTGCATGATATTATAAAAAAAATGAAGAAATAAGTTATTTCATTTTCATATAGACGAGGAACCTTGATGAGTCTTATTTTAAAGTTATTTTTCTTGCAAATCATGTACCTTACCCACTCTATGATTTTCATGAATTTTTCCTATAATGGGTTCAAAGTATAATATATTATTAGTGCTCTTAATATTGAACCATAGGGTTTCATGTAAGGTTTCAAGAAGACGGTCTAGAGACCAGTATATTGTAGATATATCTTTTCTACCATAAATTTTAGTTTGAGGTGTACGTACTTTTTAAATAAAAAAAATTTACGTGAATTTATTAATACTATTTACATATGAATTGTAATAAAAAAAAAATATATGTGATAATTAAAGCGAAATAGAATCCAACTTCACCATAGAATTTAAAATAAAAGTTACCCAACAAAGAGAAAGTTTGACGTTTTTATTACCCATTTATTTATACGTTTTTTATTTTAAAATATGTGCAATGTCTAAACTAAAAGAGGATTTAGGTTAATATAGAGTAGTTTTGGTACAAAATTAATATATACATTTTAAAGATGCGTAATACACCAATAAAAAGTAGATATGATGTAGTTGTTATTTTTTTTTGACCTCTTTTGTTTAAATTTTAACAAGAGAATGATTCATTAAAAGAGAATTTCACATAGTTATGGTTTTTGAACTTCAATATTAAAAAATTTGAGTTAGAGTAAATACTTAAAATTTTATGCTCATTTTTTAATAAAACATTTAGTAAGTATCAAATCTAATGTGGATTAAGAGCGAAATAGTTTACATGGGTTAAATCACAAGTGGACTCGGTGCGAACAACATCTTTAGACTAATAGCTATGTGATTAGCTTAAAATATCATCTCTGATCAATTTTTTACAAAAAATAAGATAAAATTTTTATATTTTAAGTTAACTATAAAAAATAAAATAAAATGTATTTGACTTATGCTTATTATAACTTGTGGTTACATTCTCGTTTTTTTATTTTAAAAATCTACTAACAAAGTCAACTTATTTCTTAATTATATAAAGTTTAGGTCTGTTAACTTTCTGTACAACTAGTTTTTGAATACAATTCAATCTATATTAATATTAATAATCAATAAAAATTATATAATAAATATTTTTGAAGAAATTTGAATGTATATTTATATTAATGATCATAAATTAATTGAATATGAAGGTTTTTTTTCAATGTTAAAGTTCCATATCTTTTTGTTATCTTTCTATACATTATACTAAAGGAAACTTGATTTCCAATCGCTTTATAGTTTTTCCGATGTGGTGTTTTTACTTATCAAATCCATCTTCAATTCTTGGGCCAAAATTCTGCCTTCGTCCTGTAATGCCCTGTATAATATATATCTAGAATAATACCATACAAGCATTTTATTTGGTACTGACACATCACAAGTGCCTAATGGCGTAGTTCACATACTTGTCCATTTCTAAAACATAAATACAACACATGGCACAAGTCATGGAAACTAGCCAAAAATAATAAAACTAAGAATGATATACAATATCCTCAATTGTATACAATAAAAGAATACAGAGCGGAATAAGCTTAACTAAGCTTCTCTTGAAACATCTGAGCATCGCTCCACTTGTAACCAAACCTGCACCTGAAATAAAGCAACTATAGTGGGGTGAGATACATCAAATCTCAGTGAGTTCTCTATCCTATAGATTCTCTCGGCTTTACAGGGTTCTATCAATCCTAACTCAAGTCAAAGGGGAAGGGAAAATGACTTTGAGTTCACAATCTCACACTATATGGAAACACATCACGAGTCTGTTAACTCATAAAGTTCACACGGAAGGAATTATGTCCTGAGCCTGTTAACTCAAGATTCCTTACGAATCGAAATATGTCCTGAGCCTATTAACTCAAGAAACTCACTAATCGATAACCTATACCAAGGAATCCCCTTTTCCCGTCCGCTTCTACGTCTAGAAGTCGACCCGAGTCATGGATCCTTGAAGTTACTTGGCATACGAATTGGATTCGGGATCATCGGCCTGTTAACCGTGAACCGTCACTTCTCATGACCTGTTAACCATCACAAGTCTCTACCCATAGCATAGGCTCCAATCGTACTACACGTAGGGAATCAAACCTACCAAGTAATTGTGCATACGTTTCAGAGAAGGAGCTCGAGTCTCATGAAACTACACCTCAAGATAAATGGTTACGATTACGTGATCATATACACGACATGATTGTATTCGACAATCACAAGGCCACATTTGCCTTAAGACCTCTTTTGCCTTTAACAATAAAACATAACAAAAATACACGTGTTCCATACTAGTGTCTTATTCTCACTCTATACCATTCGATAATGGACACACGCCTCGGCCTCTCATGCACGAGCGTTGTCATTCAGAGTTTCTATCATAATTCTAGTCGCAACCTAGAATTATACCAATCTTAACTTATACATTTGTTTTTGGGGTAAAGTTTCCTCACTCTCCCTAACTCATTTTAACAAGCATATTATCTCATTCATTTTAACAACAATATTAGATAGATATGGCATAATACAAATATTACAAATAAATACATATAATGACACATCACATAAAACATCACTTTCAGTTTCCCTCCGATTCATTTAATCGGGTAACGAAATCAATGTTTCTCACTCTTATCCCGTAGGATATTTTCACAGCTTTACATCGGCTATAAATATGCGTCGATCGGATTTACGATCCAAAAGATGTCAATTCCAACATTTCACAAAACATTACTTTCCTTCATTTTCCACTAAATGAAATATCCCACATCATACCCAAGATAGAGGGTCGTCATAGATTTCTAATGACACCAAGAACGTCCCGATCCGAGTTACGGATCAAAAGTTATGAAGGAAAGAAAACGGAAAAGCTGTCATGTTCGCTTTGCGAAGCTCCAGCGAATGCTCGCTCTCTCATTCAAAGTACGAATCTCCCAACGAAGTCCTAAAAAACACTGGGTTCGCTACCCCATTCACAGTGCTAGCATCTGGCGAATCGTGGCAGAACCAAAACAACGTAAAGTTTGCAGTGCGAACCTCTGGCGAATGTTCTCCCTCACCTTCGCCGTGCGAGTAACCAGCGAATGCTCGCTTTCCCCTTCGCTAGGGGACTCGCAGTGCGAACCTGCAAAAACTGGGTTTCCCAGCAGCGTGAAAACAGAGCTTTGGGACCAAAAACCCATCCAAAACGTCACCCAACATACAAACATGCATTAACAGATGATCATACATGGCTAATGAGTATACTACACATTTTATACCGCATTTTATCCGTTAGATTTCATTTTCTCTCAATTTAACCTAATTCCCATTCGGGAGTTTCTAGCACTTAGAGTGTCTAACTAGAACCCACCTGATAATCGAAGAGGAGTTTGAAGAAGATGCTGATGATCCATGGGTTTCTCTTCTTCATCATCTCCATTTTCTCTCTTTCTCTTCTTTCCTTTTTTCCTTTTCTTCTTCTTGTTTACTAACTTCTTCTTTTTTCTCTTTTTCTTTCTCTTTCCAAATATATACATATATTATACTATTATTATTCTCTTTATTGTTTTTATTCTCTTTATTCTCTTTATTGCTTTTATTTTGATAACATGCGTAAATAAATACCTAATTATAACTCGTCAAATTTGTTTGTACAATATAAAATAATTAGAAATTATACAAAACATCACATATGCAAATTTTCAAATTAAAATAAATATAACCAAAGAATTAAAATATTTTTTGTCGTTCATAGTTTTTAATAGTTTTATAATGTACATATTATAAGATTACTGGTTAAGTTTACTTAAATATACCATAACAAAAGAATTTAACATTGAATCTATTATTTTCGTCCTAAAAGTTTATTAATTGATATGTCAAACATAAAATTTTCTATATTTATATTTTTTCTAGTAATTTTTATTTTTGAAATCAATTTTATGAGTTAAAATACAAAAATCTCAATTGCTTCAAGTAAATAATAGAATCAAACTTTCAATTAATAATATTAGTTATTTACATTGTCGAAAATATATTAAATTTTTCTAACAACCGTCTATTTGAAAGTTTTTTTCTTTTAAGCTTTTTTTTTCTTTTACAAAATAAAAGATTGAAATATTAAAATTTTCATTATATAAAAATATTATAGAAAGTGCATGATATTATAAAAAAAATGAAGAAATAAGTTATTTCATTTTCATATAGACGAGGAACCTTGATGAGTCTTACTTTAAAGTTATTTTTCTTGCAAATCATGTACCTTACCCACTCTATGATTTTCATGAATTTTTCCTATAATGGGTTCAAAGTATAATATATTATTAGTGCTCTTAATATTGAACCATAGAGTTTCATGTAAGGTTTCAAGAAGACGGTCTAGAGACCAGTATATTGTAGATATATCTTTTCTACCATAAATTTTAGTTTGAGGTGTACGTACTTTTTAAATAAAAAAAAATTTACGTGAATTTATTAATACTATTTACATATGAATTTTAATAAAAAAAAAATATATGTGATAATTAAAGCGTAATAGAATCCAACTTCACCATAGAATTTAAAATAAAAGTTACCCAACAAAGAGAAAGTTTGACGTTTTTATTACTCATTTATTTATACGTTTTTTATTTTAAAATATGTGCAATGTCTAAACTAAAAGAGGATTTAGGTTAATATAGAGTAGTTTTGGTACAAAATTAATATATACATTTTAAAGATGCGTAATACACCAATAAAAAGTAGATATGATGTAGTTGTTATTTTTTTTTGAACTCTTTTGTTTAAATTTTAACAAGAGAATGATTCATTAAAAGAGGATTTCACATAGTTATTGTTTTTGAACTTCAATATTATAAAATTTGAGTTAGAGTAAATACTTAAAATTTTATGCTCATTTTTTAATAAAAAATTTAGTAAGTATCAAATCTAATGTGGATTAAGAGCGAAATAGTTTACATGGGTTAAATCACAAGTGGACTCGGTGCGAACAACATCTTTAGACTAATAGCTATGTGATTAGCTTAAAATATCATCTCTGATCAATTTTTTACAAAAAATAAGATAAAATTTTTATATTTTAAGTTAACTATAAAAAATAAAATAAAATGTATTTGACTTATGCTTATTATAACTTGTGGTTACATTCTCGTTTTTTTATTTTAAAAATCTACTAACAAAGTCAACTTATTTCTTAATTATATAAAGTTTAGGTCTGTTAACTTTCTGTACAACTAGTTTTTGAATACAATTCAATCTATATTAATATTAATAATCAATAAAAATTATATAATAAATATTTTTGAAGAAATTTGAATGTATATTTATATTAATGATCATAAATTAATTGAATATGAAGGTTTTTTTTCAATGTTAAAGTTCCATATCTTTTTGTTATCTTTCTATACATTATACTAAAGGAAACTTGATTTCCAATCGCTTTATAGTTTTTCCGATGTGGTGTTTTTACTTATCAAATCCATCTTCAATTCTTGGGCCAAAATTCTGCCTTCGTCCTGTAATGCACTGTATAATATATATCTAGAATAATACCATACAAGCATTTTATTTGGTACTGACACATCACAAGTGCCTAATGGCGTAGTTCACATACTTGTCCATTTCTAAAACATAAATACAACACATGGCACAAGTCATGGAAACTAGCCAAAAATAATAAAACTAAGAATGATATACAATATCCTCAATTGTATACAATAAAAGAATACAGAGCGGAATAAGCTTAACTAAGCTTCTCTTGAAACATCTGAGCATCGCTCCACTTGTAACCAAACCTGCACCTGAAATAAAGCAACTATAGTGGGGTGAGATACATCAAATCTCAGTGAGTTCTCTATCCTATAGATTCTCTCGGCTTTACAGGGTTCTATCAATCCTAACTCAAGTCAAAGGGGAAGGGAAAATGACTTTGAGTTCACAATCTCACACTATATGGAAACACATCACGAGTCTGTTAACTCATAAAGTTCGCACGGAAGGAATTATGTCCTGAGCCTGTTAACTCAAGATTCCTTACGAATCGAAATATGTCCTGAGCCTATTAACTCAAGAAACTCACTAATCGATAACCTATACCAAGGAATCCCCTTTTCCCGTCCGCTTCTACGTCTAGAAGTCGACCCGAGTCATGGATCCTTGAAGTTACTTGGCATACGAATTGGATTCGGGATCATCGGCCTGTTAACCGTGAACCGTCACTTCTCATGACCTGTTAACCATCACAAGTCTCTACCCATAGCATAGGCTCCAATCGTACTACACGTAGGGAATCAAACCTACCAAGTAATTGTGCATACGTTTCAGAGAAGGAGCTCGAGTCTCATGAAACTACACCTCAAGATAAATGGTTACGATTACGTGATCATATACACGACATGATTGTATTCGACAATCACAAGGCCACATTTGCCTTAAGACCTCTTTTGCCTTTAACAATAAAACATAACAAAAATACACGTGTTCCATACTAGTGTCTTATTCTCACTCTATACCATTCGATAATGGACACACGCCTCGGCCTCTCATGCACGAGCGTTGTCATTCAGAGTTTCTATCATAATTCTAGTCGCAACCTAGAATTATACCAATCTTAACTTATCCATTTGTTTTTGGGGTAAAGTTTCCTCACTCTCCCTATCTCATTTTAACAAGCATATTATCTCATTCATTTTAACAACAATATTAGATAGATATGGCATAATACAAATATTACAAATAAATACATATAATCCCACATCACATAAAACATCACTTTCGGTTTCCCTCCGATTCATTTCATCGGGTAACGAAATCAATATTTCTCACTCTTATCCCGTAGGATATTTTCACAGCTTTACATCGGCTATAAATATGCGTCGATCGGATTTACGATCCAAAAGATGTCAATTCCAACATTTCACAAAACATTAATTTCCTTCATTTTCCACTAAATGAAATATCCCACATCATACCCAAGATAGAGGGTCGTCATAGCTTTCTAATGACACCAAGAACGTCCCGATCCGAGTTACGGATCAAAAGTTATGAAGGAAAGAAAACGGAAAAGCTATCATGTTCGCTTTGCGAAGCTCCAGCGAATGCTCGCTCTCTCATTCAAAGTACGAATCTCCCAGCGATGTCCTAAAAAACACTGGGTTCGCTACCCCATTCACAGTGCTAGCATCTGGCGAATCGTGGCAGAACCAAAACAAGGTAAAGTTTGCAGTGCGAACCTCTGGCGAATGTTCGCCCTCACCTTCGCCGTGCGAGTAACCAGCGAATGCTCGCTTTCCCCTTCGCTAGGGGACTCGCAGTGCGAACCTGCAAAAACTGGGTTTCCCAGCAGCGTGAAAACAGAGCTTTGGGACCAAAAACCCATCCAAAACGTCACCCAACATACAAACATGCATTAACAGATGATCATACATGGCTAATGAGTATACTACACATTTTATACCGCATTTTATCCGTTAGATTTCATTTTCTCTCAATTTAACCTAATTCCCATTCGGGAGTTTCTAGCACTTAGAGTGTCTAACTAGAACCCACCTGATAATCGAAGAGGAGTTTGAAGAAGATGCTGATGATCCATGGGTTTCTCTTCTTCATCATCTCCATTTTCTCTCTTTCTCTTCTTTCCTTTTTTCCTTTTCTTCTTCTTGTTTACTAACTTCTTCTTTTTTCTCTTTTTCTTTCTCTTTCCAAATATATACATATATTATACTATTATTATTCTCTTTATTGTTTTTATTCTCTTTATTCTCTTTATTGTTTTTATTTTGATAACATGCGTAAATAAATACCTAATTATAACTCGTCAAATTTGTTTGTACAATATAAAATAATTAGAAATTATATAAAACATCACATACGCAAATTTTCAAATTAAAATAAATATAACCAAAGAATTAAAATATTTTTTGGCGTTCATAGTTTTTAATAGTTTTATAATGTACATATTATAAGATTACTAGTTAAGTTTACTTAAATATACCATAACAAAAGAATTTAACATTGAATCTATTATTTTCGTCCTAAAAGTTTATTAATTGATATGTCAAACATAAAATTTTCTATATTTATATTTTTTCTAGTAATTTTTATTTTTGAAATCAATTTTATGAGTTAAAATACAAAAATCTCAATTGCTTCAAGTAAATAATAGAAAATCAAACTTTCAATTAATAATATTAGTTATTTACATTGTCGAAAATATATTAAATTTTTCTAACAACCGTCTATTTGAAAGTTTTTTTCTTTTAAGCTTTTTTTTTCATTTACAAAATAAAAGATTGAAATATTAAAATTTTCATTATATAAAAATATTATAGAAAGTGCATGATATTATAAAAAAAATGAAGAAATAAGTTATTTCATTTTCATATAGACGAGGAACCTTGATGAGTCTTACTTTAAAGTTATTTTTCTTGCAAATCATGTACCTTACCCACTCTATGATTTTCTTGAATTTTTCCTATAATGGGTTCAAAGTATAATATATTATTAGTGCTCTTAATATTGAACCATAGAGTTTCATGTAAGGTTTCAAGAAGACGGTCTAGAGACCAGTATATTGTAGATATATCTTTTCTACCATAAATTTTAGTTTGAGGTGTACGTACTTTTTAAATAAAAAAAAATTTACGTGAATTTATTAATACTATTTACATATGAATTTTAATAAAAAAAAAAATATATGTGATAATTAAAGCGAAATAGAATCCAACTTCACCATAGAATTTAAAATAAAAGTTACCCAACAAAGAGAAAGTTTGACGTTTTTATTACTCATTTATTTATACGTTTTTTATTTTAAAATATGTGCAATGTCTAAACTAAAAGAGGATTTAGGTTAATATAGAGTAGTTTTGGTACAAAATTAATATATACATTTTAAAGATGCGTAATACACCAATAAAAAGTAGATATGATGTAGTTGTTATTTTTTTTTGAACTCTTTTGTTTAAATTTTAACAAGAGAATGATTCATTAAAAGAGAATTTCACATAGTTATTGTTTTTGAACTTCAATACTATAAAATTTGAGTTAGAGTAAATACTTAAAATTTTATGCTCATTTTTTAATAAAACATTTAGTAAGTATCAAATCTAATGTGGAATAAGAGCGAAATAGTTTACATGGGTTAAATCACAAGTGGACTCGGTGCGAACAACATCTTTAGACTAATAGCTATGTGATTAGCTTAAAATATCATCTCTGATCAATTTTTTACAAAAAATAAGATAAAATTTTTATATTTTAAGTTAACTATAAAAAATAAAATAAAATGTATTTGACTTATGCTTATTAAAACTTGTGGTTACATTCTCGTTTTTTTATTTTAAAAATCTACTAACAAAGTCAACTTATTTCTTAATTATATAAAGTTTAGGTCTGTTAACTTTCTGTACAACTAGTTTTTGAATACAATTCAATCTATATTAATATTAATAATCAATAAAAATTATATAATAAATATTTTTGAAGAAATTTGAATGTATATTTATATTAATGATCATAAATTAATTGAATATGAAGGTTTTTTTTCAATGTTAAAGTTCCATATCTTTTTGTTATCTTTCTATACATTATACTAAAGGAAACTTGATTTCCAATCGCTTTATAGTTTTTCCGATGTGGTGTTTTTACTTATCAAATCCATCTTCAATTCTTGGGCCAAAATTCTGCCTTCGTCATGTAATGCCCTGTATAATATATATCTAGAATAATACCATACAAGCATTTTATTTGGTACTGACACATCACAAGTGCCTAATGGCATAGTTCACATACTTGTCCATTTCTAAAACATAAATACAACACATGGCACAAGTCATGGAAACTAGCCAAAAATAATAAAACTAAGAATGATATACAATATCCTCAATTGTATACAATAAAAGAATACAGAGCGGAATAAGCTTAACTAAGCTTCTCTTGAAACATCTGAGCATCACTCCACTTGTAACCAAACCTGCACCTGAAATAAAGCAACTATAGTGGGGTGAGATACATCAAATCTCAGTGAGTTCTCTATCCTATAGATTCTCTCGGCTTTACAGGGTTCTATCAATCCTAACTCAAGTCAAAGGTGAAGGGAAAATGACTTTGAGTTCACAATATCACACTATATGGAAACACATCACGAGACTGTTAACTCATAAAGTTCGCACGGAAGGAATTACGTCCTGAGCCTGTTAACTCAATATTCCTTACGAATCGAAATATGTCCTGAGCCTGTTAACTCAAGAAACTCACTAATCGATAACCTATACCAAGGCATCCCCTTTTCCCGTCCGCTTCTACGTCTAGAAGTCGACCCGAGTCATGGATCCTTGAAGTTACTTGGCATACAAATTGGATTCGGGATCATCGGCCTGTTAACCGTGAACTGTCACTTCTCATGACCTGTTAACAATCACAAGTCTCTACCCATAGCATAGGCTCCAATCATACTACACGTAGGGAATCAAACCTACTAAGTAATTGTGCATACGTTTCAGAGAAGGAGCTCGAGTCTCATGAAACTACACCTCAAGATAAATGGTTACGATTACGTGATCATATACACGACGTGATTGTATTCGACAATCACAAGGCCACATTCGCCTTAAGATCTCTTTTGCCTTTAACAATAAAACATAACAAAAATACACGTGTTCCATACTAGTGTCTTATTCTCACTCTATACCATTCGATAATGGACACACGCCTCGGCCTCTCATGCACGAGCGTTGTCATTCAGAGTTTCTATCATAATTCTAGTCGCAACCTAGAATTATACCAATCTTAACTTATCCATTTGTTTTTTGGGTAAAGTTTCCTCACTCTCCCTAACTCATTTTAACAAGCATATTATCTCATTCATTTTAACAACAATATTAGATAGATATGGCATAACACAAATATTACAAATAAATACATATAATCACACATCACATAAAACATCACTTTCGGTTTCCCTCCGATTCATTTAATCGGGTAACGAAATCAATATTTCTCACTCTTATCCCGTAGGATATTTTCACAGATTTACATCGGCTATAAATATGCGTCGATCGGATTTACGATCCAAAAGATGTCAATTCCAACATTTCACAAAACATTACTTTCCATCATTTTACACTAAATGAAATATCCCACATCATACCCAAGATAGAGGGTCGTCATAGCTTTCTAATGACACCAAGAACGTCCCGATCCGAGTTACGGATCAAAAGTTATGAAGGAAAGAAAACGAAAAAGCTGTCATGTTCGCTTTGCGAAGCTCCAACGAATGCTCGCTCTCTCATTCAAAGTACGAATCTCCCAGCGAAGTCCTAAAACACACTGGGTTCGCTACCCCATTCACAGTGCTAGCATCTGGCGAATCGTGGCAGAACCAAAACAAGGTAAAGTTTGCAGTGCGAACCTCTGGAGAATGTTCGCCCTCACCTTCGCCGTGCGAGTAACCAGCGAATGCTCGCTTTCCCCTTCGCTAGGGGACTCGCAGTGCGAACCTGCAAAAACTGGGTTTCCCAGCAGCGTGAAAACAGAGCTTTGGGACCAAAAACCCATCCAAAACGTCACCCAACATACAAACATGCATTAACAGATGATCATACATGGCTAATGAGTATACTACACATTTTATACCGCATTTTATCCGTTAGATTTCATTTTCTCTCAATTTAACCTAATTCCCATTCGGGAGTTTCTAGCACTTAGAGTGTCTAACTAGAACCCACCTGATAATCGAAGAGGAGTTTGAAGAAGATGCTGATGATCCATGGGTTTCTCTTCTTCATCATCTCCATTTTCTCTCTTTCTCTTCTTTCCTTTTTTCCTTTTCTTCTTCTTGTTTACTAACTTCTTCTTTTTTCTCTTTTTCTTTCTCTTTCCAAATATATACATATATTATACTATTATTATTCTCTTTATTGTTTTTATTCTCTTTATTCTCTTTATTGTTTTTATTTTGATAACATGCGTAAATAAATACCTAATTATAACTCGTCAAATTTGTTTGTACAATATAAAATAATTAGAAATTATATAAAACATCACATACGCAAATTTTCAAATTAAAATAAATATAACCAAAGAATTAAAATATTTTTTGGCGTTCATAGTTTTTAATAGTTTTATAATGTACATATTATAAGATTACTAGTTAAGTTTACTTAAATATACCATAACAAAAGAATTTAACATTGAATCTATTATTTTCGTCCTAAAAGTTTATTAATTGATATGTCAAACATAAAATTTTCTATATTTATATTTTTTCTAGTAATTTTTATTTTTGAAATCAATTTTATGAGTTAAAATACAAAAATCTCAATTGCTTCAAGTAAATAATAGAAAATCAAACTTTCAATTAATAATATTAGTTATTTACATTGTCGAAAATATATTAAATTTTTCTAACAACCGTCTATTTGAAAGTTTTTTTCTTTTAAGCTTTTTTTTTCATTTACAAAATAAAAGATTGAAATATTAAAATTTTCATTATATAAAAATATTATAGAAAGTGCATGATATTATAAAAAAAATGAAGAAATAAGTTATTTCATTTTCATATAGACGAGGAACCTTGATGAGTCTTACTTTAATGTTATTTTTCTTGCAAATCATGTACCTTACCCACTCTATGATTTTCTTGAATTTTTCCTATAATGGGTTCAAAGTATAATATATTATTAGTGCTCTTAATATTGAACCATAGAGTTTCATGTAAGGTTTCAAGAAGACGGTCTAGAGACCAGTATATTGTAGATATATCTTTTCTACCATAAATTTTAGTTTGAGGTGTACGTACTTTTTAAATAAAAAAAAATTTACGTGAATTTATTAATACTATTTACATATGAATTTTAATAAAAAAAAAAATATATGTGATAATTAAAGCGAAATAGAATCCAACTTCACCATAGAATTTAAAATAAAAGTTACCCAACAAAGAGAAAGTTTGACGTTTTTATTACTCATTTATTTATACGTTTTTTATTTTAAAATATGTGCAATGTCTAAACTAAAAGAGGATTTAGGTTAATATAGAGTAGTTTTGGTACAAAATTAATATATACATTTTAAAGATGCGTAATACACCAATAAAAAGTAGATATGATGTAGTTGTTATTTTTTTTTTGAACTCTTTTGTTTAAATTTTAACAAGAGAATGATTCATTAAAAGAGAATTTCACATAGTTATTGTTTTTGAACTTCAATATTATAAAATTTGAGTTAGAGTAAATACTTAAAATTTTATGCTCATTTTTTAATAAAACATTTAGTAAGTATCAAATCTAATGAGGATTAAGAGCGAAATAGTTTACATGGGTTAAATCACAAGTGGACTCGGTGCGAACAACATCTTTAGACTAATAGCTATGTGATTAGCTTAATATATCATCTCTGATCAATTTTTTACAAAAAATAAGATAAAATTTTTATATTTTAAGTTAACTATAAAAAATAAAATAAAATGTATTTGACTTATTCTTATTATAACTTGTGGTTACATTCTCGTTTTTTTATTTTTAAAATCTACTAACAAAGTCAACTTATTTCTTAATTATATAAAGTTTAGGTCTGTTAACTTTCTATACAACTAGTTTTTGAATACAATTCAATGTATATTAATATTAATAATCAATAAAAATTATATAATAAATATTTTTGAAGAAATTTGAACGTATATTTATATTAATGATCATAAATTAATTGAATATGAAGGTTTTTTTTCAATGTTAAAGTTCCATATCTTTTTGTTATCTTTCTATACATTATACTAAAGGAAACTTTATTTCCAATCGCTTTATAGTTTTTCCGATGTGGCGTTTTTACTTATCAAATCCATCTTCAATTCTTGGGCCAAAATTCTGCCTTCGTCCTGTAATGCCCTGTATAATATGTATCTAGAATAATACCATACAAGCATTTTATTTGGTACTGACACATCAAAAGTGCCTAATGTCATAGTTCACATACTTGTCCATTTCTAAAACATAAATACAACACATGGCACAAGTCATGGAAACTAGCCAAAAATAATAAAACTAAGAATGATATACAATATCCTCAATTGTATACAATAAAAGAATACAGAGCGGAATAAGCTTAACTAAGCTTCTCTTGAAACATCTGAGTATCACTCCACTTGTAACCAAACCTGCACCTGAAATAAAGCAACTATAGTGGGGTGAGATACATCAAATCTCAGTGAGTTCTCTATCCTATAGATTCTCTCGGCTTTACAGGGTTCTATCAATCCTAACTCAAGTCAAAGGTGAAGGGAAAATGACTTTGAGTTCACAATCTCACACTATATGGAAACACATCACGAGTCTGTTAACTCATAAAGTTCGCACGGAAGGAATTACGTTCTGAGCCTGTTAACTCAATATTCCTTACGAATCGAAATATGTCCTGAGCCTGTTAACTCAAGAAACTCACTAATCGATAACCTATACCAAGGCATCCCCTTTTCCCGTCCGCTTCTACGTCTAGCAGTCGACCCGAGTCATGGATCCTTGAAGTTACTTGGCATACGAATTGGATTCGGGATCATCGGCCTGTTAACCGTGAACCATCACTTCTCATGACCTGTGAACAATCACAAGTCTCTACCCATAGAATAGGCTCCAATCATACTACACGTAAGGAATCAAACCTACTAAGTAATTGTGCATACGTTTCAGAGAAGGAGCTCGAGTCTCATGAAACTACACCTCAAGATAAATGGTTACGATTACGTGATCATATACACGACGTGATTGTATTCGACAATCACAAGGCCACATTCGCCTTAAGATCTCTTTTGCCTTTAACAATAAAACATAACAAAAATACACGTGTTCCATACTAGTGTCTTATTCTCACTCTTTACCATTCGATAATGGACACACGCCTCGGCCTCTCATGCACGAGCGTTGTCATTCAGAGTTTCTATCATAATTCTAGTCGCAACCTAGAATTATACCAATCTTAACTTATCCATTTGTTTTTGGGGTAAAGTTTCCTCACTCTCCCTAACTCATTTTAACAAGCATATTATCTCATTCATTTTAACAACAATATTAGATAGATATGGCATAACACAAATATTACAAATAAATACATATAATCACACATCACATAAAACATCACTTTCGGTTTCCCTCCGATTCATTTAATCGGGTAACGAAATCAATATTTCTCACTCTTATCCCGTAGGATATTTTCACAGCTTTACATCGGCTATAAATATGCGTCGATCGGATTTACGATCCAAAAGATGTCAATTCCAACATTTCACAAAACATTACTTTCCTTCATTTTCCACTAAATGAAATATCCCACATCATACCCAAGATAGAGGGTCGTCATAGCTTTCTAATGACACCAAGAACGTCCCGATCCGAGTTACGGATCAAAAGTTATGAAGGAAAGAAAACGGAAAAGCTGTCATGTTCGCTTTGCGAAGCTCCAGCGAATGCTCGCTCTCTCATTCAAAGTACGAATCTCCCAGCGAAGTCCTAAAAAACACTGGGTTCGCTACCCCATTCACAGTGCTAGCATCTGGCGAATCGTGGCAGAACCAAAACAAGGTAAAGTTTGCAGTGCGAACCTCTGGCGAATGTTCGCCCTCACCTTCGCCGTGCGAGTAACCAGCGAATGCTCGCTTTCCCCTTCGCTAGGGAACTCGCAGTGCGAACCTGCAAAAACTGGGTTTCCCAGGAGCGTGAAAACAGAGCTTTGGGACCAAAAACCCATCCAAAACTTCACCCAACATACAAACATGCATTAACAGATGATCATACATGGCTAATGAGTATACTACACATTTTATACCGCATTTTATCCGTTAGATTTCATTTTCTCTCAATTTAACCTAATTCCCATTCGGGAGTTTCTAGCACTTAGAGTGTCTAACTAGAACCCACCTGATAATCGAAGAGGAGTTTGAAGAAGATGCTGATGATCCATGGGTTTCTCTTCTTCATCATCTCCATTTTCTCTCTTTCTCTTCTTTCCTTTTTTCCTTTTCTTCTTCTTGTTTACTAACTTCTTCTTTTTTCTCTTTTTCTTTCTCTTTCCAAATATATACATATATTATACTATTATTATTCTCTTTATTGTTTTTATTCTCTTTATTCTCTTTATTATTTTTATTTTGATAACATGCGTAAACAAATACCTAATTATAACTCGTCAAATTTGTTTGTACAATATAAAATAATTAGAAATTATACAAAACATCACATACGCAAATTTTCAAATTAAAATAAATATAACCAAAGAATTAAAATATTTTTTGGCGTTCATAGTTTTTAATAGTTTTATAATGTACATATTATAAGATTACTAGTTAAGTTTACTTAAATATACCATAACAAAAGAATTTAACATTGAATCTATTATTTTCGTCCTAAAAGTTTATTAATTGATATGTCAAACATAAAATTTTCTATATTTATATTTTTTCTAGTAATTTTTATTTTTGAAATCAATTTTATGAGTTATAATACAAAAATCTCAATTGCTTCAAGTTAATAATAGAATCAAACTTTCAATTAATAATATTAGTTATTTACATTGTCGAAAATATATTAAATTTTTCTAACAACCGTCTATTTGAAAGTTTTTTTCTTTTAAGCTTTTTTTTTTCTTTTACAAAATAAAAGATTGAAATATTAAAATTTTCATTATATAAAAATATTATAGAAAGTGCATGATATTATAAAAAAATGAAGAAATAAGTTATTTCATTTTCATATAGACGAGGAACCTTGATGAGTCTTACTTTAAAGTTATTTTTCTTGCAAATCATGTACCTTACCCACTCTATGATTTTCTTGAATTTTTCCTATAATGGGTTCAAAGTATAATATATTATTAGTGCTCTTAATATTGAACCATAGAGTTTCATGTAAGGTTTCAAGAAGACGGTCTAGAGACCAGTATATTGTAGATATATCTTTTCTACCATAAATTTTAGTTTGAGGTGTACGTACTTTTTAAATAAAAAAAAATTTACGTGAATTTATTAATACTATTTACATATGAATTTTAATAAAAAAAAATATATGTGATAATTAAAGCGAAATAGAATCCAACTTCACCATAGAATTTAAAATAAAAGTTACCCAACAAAGAGAAAGTTTGACGTTTTTATTACTCATTTGTTTATACGTTTTTTATTTTAAAATATGTGCAATGTCTAAACTAAAAGAGGATTTAGGTTAATATAGAGTAGTTTTGGTACAAAATTAATATATACATTTTAAAGAAGCGTAATACACCAATAAAAAGTAGATATGATGTAGTTGTTATTTTTTTTTGAACTCTTTTGTTTAAATTTTAACAAGAGAATGATTCATTAAAAGAGAATTTCACATAGTTATTGTTTTTGAACTTCAATATTATAAAATTTGAGTTAGAGTAAATACTTAAAATTTTATGCTCATTTTTTAATAAAACATTTAGTAAGTATCAAATCTAATGAGGATTAAGAGCGAAATAGTTTACATGGGTTAAATCACAAGTGGACTCGGTGCGAACAACATCTTTAGACTAATAGCTATGTGATTAGCTTAAAATATCATCTCTGATCAATTTTTTACAAAAAATAAGATAAAATTTTTATATTTTAAGTTAACTATAAAAAATAAAATAAAATGTATTTGACTTATTCTTATTATAACTTGTGGTTACATTCTCGTTTTTTTATTTTTAAAATCTACTAACAAAGTCAACTTATTTCTTAATTATATAAAGTTTAGGTCTGTTAACTTTCTATACAACTAGTTTTTGAATACAATTCAATGTATATTAATATTAATAATCAATAAAAATTATATAATAAATATTTTTGAAGAAATTTGAACGTATATTTATATTAATGATCATAAATTAATTGAATATGAAGGTTTTTTTTCAATGTTAAAGTTCCATATCTTTTTGTTATCTTTCTATACATTATACTAAAGGAAACTTTATTTCCAATCGCTTTATAGTTTTTCCGATGTGGCGTTTTTACTTATCAAATCCATCTTCAATTCTTGGGCCAAAATTCTGCCTTCGTCCTGTAATGCCCTGTATAATATGTATCTAGAATAATACCATACAAGCATTTTATTTGGTACTGACACATCAAAAGTGCCTAATGTCATAGTTCACATACTTGTCCATTTCTAAAACATAAATACAACACATGGCACAAGTCATGGAAACTAGCCAAAAATAATAAAACTAAGAATGATATACAATATCCTCAATTGTATACAATAAAAGAATACAGAGCGGAATAAGCTTAACTAAGCTTCTCTTGAAACATCTGAGCATCGCTCCACTTGTAACCAAACCTGCACCTGAAATAAAGCAACTATAGTGGGGTGAGATACATCAAATCTCAGTGAGTTCTCTATCCTATAGATTCTTTCGGCTTTACAGGGTTCTATCAATCCTAACTCAAGTCAAAGGGGAAAGGAAAATGACTTTGAGTTCACAATCTCACACTATATGGAAACACATCACGAGTCTGTTAACTCATAAAGTTCGCACGGAAGGAATTACGTCCTGAGCCTGTTAACTCAAGATTCCTTACGAATCGAAATATGTCCTGAGCCTGTTAACTCAAGAAACTCACTAATCGATAACCTATACCAAGGCATCCCCTTTTCCCGTCCACTTCTACGTCTAGAAGTCGACCCGAGTCATGGATCCTTGAAGTTACTTGGCATACGAATTGGATTCGGGATCATCGGCCTGTTAACCGTGAACCGTCACTTCTCATAACCTGTTAACCATCACAAGTCTCTACCCATAGCATAGGCTCCAATCGTATTACACGTAGGGAATCAAACCTACCAAGTAATTGTGCATACGTTTCAGAGAAGGAGCTCGAGTGTCATGAAACTACACCTCAAGATAAATGGTTACGATTACGTGATCATATACACGACGTGCTTGTATTCGACAATCACAAGGCCATATTCGCCTTAAGACCTCTTTTGCCTTTAACAATAAAACATAACAAAAATACATGTGTTCCATACTAGTGTCTTATTCTCACTCTATACCATTCAATAATGGACACACGCCTCGGCCTCTCATGCACGAGCGTTGTCATTCAGAGTTTCTATCATAATTCTAGTCGCAACCTAGAATTATACCAATCTTAACTTATCCATTTGTTTTTGGGATAAAGTTTCCTCACTCTCCCTAACTCATTTTAACAAGCATATTATCTCATTCATTTTAACAACAATATTAGATAGATATGGCATGACACAAATATTACAAATAAATACATATAATCACACATCACATAAAACATCACTTTCGGTTTCCCTCCGATTCATTTAATCGGGTAACGAAATCAATATTTCTCACTCTTATCCCGTAGGATATTTTCACAGCTTTACATCGGCTATAAATATACGTCGATCGGATTTACGATCCAAAAGATGTCAATTCCAACATTTCACAAAACATTACTTTCCATCATTTTCCACTAAATGAAATATCCCACATCATACCCAAGATAGAGGGTCGTCATAGCTTTCTAATGACAGCAAGAACGTCCCGATCCGAGTTACGGATCAAAAGTTATGAAGGAAAGAAAACGAAAAAGCTGTCATGTTCGCTTTGCGAATCTCCAACGAATGCTCGCTCTCTCATTCAAAGTACGAATCTCCTAGCGAAGTCCTAAAACACACTGGGTTCGCTACCCCATTCACAGTGCTAGCATCTGGCGAATCGTGGCAGAACCAAAACAAGGTAAAGTTTGCAGTGCGAACCTCTGGAGAATGTTCGCCCTCACCTTCGCCGTGCGAGTAAACAGCGAATGCTCGCTTTCCCCTTCGCTAGGGGACTCGCAGTGCGAACCTGCGAAAACTGGGTTTCCCAGCAGCGTGAAAACAGAGCTTTGGGACCAAAAACCCATCCAAAACTTCACCCAACATACAAACATGCATTAACAGATGATCATACATGGCTAATGAGTATACTACACATTTTATACCGCATTTTATCCGTTAAATTTCATTTTCTCTCAATTTAACCTAATTCCCATTCGGGAGTTTCTAGCACTTAGAGTGTCTAACTAGAACCCACCTGATAATCGAAGAGGAGTTTGAAGAAGATGCTGATGATCCATGGGTTTCTCTTCTTCATCATCTCCATTTTCTCTCTTTCTCTTCTTTCCTTTTTTCCTTTTCTTCTTCTTGTTTACTAACTTCTTCTTTTTTCTCTTTTTCTTTCTCTTTCCAAATATATACATATATTATACTATTATTATTCTCTTTATTGTTTTTATTCTCTTTATTCTCTTTATTGTTTTTATTTTGATAACATGCGTAAATAAATACCTAATTATAACTCGTCAAATTTGTTTGTACAATATAAAATAATTAGAAATTATACAAAACATCACATACGCAAATTTTCAAATTAAAATAAATATAACCAAAGAATTAAAATATTTTTTGGCGTTCATAGTTTTTAATAGTTTTATAATGTACATATTATAAGATTACTAGTTAAGTTTACTTAAATATACCATAACAAAAGAATTTAACATTGAATCTATTATTTTCGTCCTAAAAGTTTATTAATTGATATGTCAAACATAAAATTTTCTATATTTATATTTTTTCTAGTAATTTTTATTTTTGAAATCAATTTTATGAGTTATAATACAAAAATCTCAATTGCTTCAAGTTAATAATAGAATCAAACTTTCAATTAATAATATTAGTTATTTACATTGTCGAAAATATATTAAATTTTTCTAACAACCGTATATTTGAAAGTTTTTTTCTTTTAAGATTTTTTTTCTTTTACAAAATAAAAGATTGAAATATTAAAATTTTCATTATATAAAAATATTATAGAAAGTGCATGATATTATAAAAAAATGAAGAAATAAATTATTTCATTTTCATATAGACGAGGAACCTTGATGAGTCTTACTTTAAAGTTATTTTTCTTGCAAATCATGTACCTTACCCACACTATGATTTTCTTGAATTTTTCCTATAATGGGTTCAAAGTATAATATATTATTAGTGCTCTTAATATTGAACCATAGAGTTTCATGTAAGGTTTCAAGAAGACGGTCTAGAGACCAGTATATTGTAGATATATCTTTTCTACCATAAATTTTAGTTTGAGGTGTACGTACTTTTTAAATAAAAAAAAAATTTACGTGAATTTATTAATACTATTTACATATGAATTTTAATAAAAAAAAAATATATGTGATAATTAAAGCGAAATAGAATCCAACTTCACCATAGAATTTAAAATAAAAGTTACCCAACAAAGAGAAAGTTTGACGTTTTTATTACTCATTTAATTATACGTTTTTTATTTTAAAATATGTGCAATGTCTAAACTAAAAGAGGATTTAGGTTAATATAGAGTAGTTTTGTTACAAAATTAATATATACATTTTAAAGATGCGTAATACACCAATAAAAAGTAGATATGATGTAGTTGTTATTTTTTTTTGAACTCTTTTGTTTAAATTTTAACAAGAGAATGATTCATTAAAAGAGATTTCGCATAGTTATTGTTTTTGAACTTCAATATTATAAAATTTGAGTTAGAGTAAATACTTAAAATTTTATGCTCATTTTTTAATAAAAAATTTAGTAAGTATCAAATCTAATGTGGATTAAGAGCGAAATAGTTTACATGGGTTAAATCACAAGTGGACTCGGTGCGAACAACATCTTTAGACTAATAGCTATGTGATTAGCTTAAAATATCATCTCTGATCAATTTTTTACAAAAAATAAGATAAAATTTTTATATTTTAAGTTAACTATAAAAAATAAAATAAAATGTATTTGACTTATTCTTATTATAACTTGTGGTTACATTCTCGTTTTTTTATTTTAAAAATCTACTAACAAAGTCAACTTATTTCTTAATTATATAAAGTTTAGGTCTGTTAACTTTCTGTACAACTAGTTTTTGAATACAATTCAATGTATATTAATATTAATAATCAATAAAAATTATATAATAAATATTTTTGAAGAAATTTGAATGTATATTTATATTAATGATCATAAATTAATTGAATATGAAGGTTTTTTTTCAATGTTAAAGTTCGATATCTTTTTGTTATCTTTCTATACATTATACTAAAGGAAACTTTATTTCCAATCGCTTTATAGTTTTTCCGATGTGGCGTTTTTACTTATCAAATCCATCTTCAATTCTTGGGCCAAAATTCTGCCTTCGTCCGGTAATGCCCTGTATGATATATATCTAGAATAATACCATACAAGCATTTTATTTGGTACTGACACATCAAAAGTGCCTAATGGCATAGTTCACATACTTGTCCATTTCTAAAACATAAATACAACACATGGCACAAGTCATGGAAACTAGCCAAAAATAATAAAACTAAGAATGATATACAATATCCTCAATTGTATACAATAAAAGAATACAAGCGGAATAAGCTTAACTAAGCTTCTCTTGAAACATCTGAGCATCGCTCCACTTGTAACCCAGCTTGCACCTGAAATAAAGCAACTATAGTGGGGTGAGATACATCAAATCTCAGTGAGTTCTCTATCCTATAGATTCTCTCGGCTTTACAGGGTTCTATCAATCCTAACTCAAGTCAAAGGGGAAGGGAAAATGACTTTGAGTTCACAATCTCACACTATATGGAAACACATCACGAGTCTGTTAATTCATAAAGTTCGCACGGAAGGAATTACGTCCTGAACCTGTTAACTCAAGATTCCTTACGAATCGAAATATGTCCTGAGCCTGTTAACTCAAGAAACTCACTAATCGATAACCTATACCAAGGCATCCCCTTTTCCCGTCCGCTTCTACGTCTAGAAGTCGACCCGAGTCATGGATCCTTGAAGTTACTTGGCATACGAATTGGATTCGGGATCATCGGCCTGTTAACCGTGAACCGTCACTTCTCATGACCTGTTAACCATCACAAGTCTCTACCCATAGCATAGGCTCCAATCGTACTACACGTAGGGAATCAAACCTACCAAGTAATTGTGCATACGTTTCAGAGAAGGAGCTCGAGTCTCATGAAACTACACCTCAAGATAAATGGTTACGATTACGTGATCATATACACGACGTGATTGTATTCGACAATCACAAGGCCACATTCGCCTTAAGACCTCTTTTGCCTTTAACAATAAAACATAACAAAAATACACGTGTTCCATACTAGTGTCTTATTCTCACTCTATACCATTCGATAATGGACACACGCCTCGGCCTCTCATGCACGAGCGTTGTCATTCAGAGTTTCTATCATAATTCTAGTCGCAACCTAGAATTATACCAATCTTAACTTATCCATTTGTTTTTGGGGTAAAGTTTCCTCACTCTCCCTAACTCATTTTAACAAGCATATTATCTCATTCATTTTAACAACAATATTAGATAGATATGGCATAACACAAATATTACAAATAAATACATATAATCACACATCACATAAAACATCACTTTCGGTTTCCCTCCGATTCATTTAATCGGGTAACGAAATCAATATTTCTCACTCTTATCCCGTAGGATATTTTCACAGCTTTACATCGGCTATAAATATGCGTCGATCGGATTTACGATCCAAAAGATGTCAATTCCAACATTTCACAAAACATTACTTTCCTTCATTTTCCACTAAATGAAATATCCCACATCATACCCAAGATAGAGGGTCGTCATAGCTTTCTAATGACACCAAGAACGTCCCGATCCGAGTTACGGATCAAAAGTTATGAAGGAAAGAAAACGGAAAAGCTGTCATGTTCGCTTTGCGAAGCTCCAGCGAATGCTCGCTCTCTCATTCAAAGTACGAATCTCCCAGCGAAGTCCTAAAAAACACTGGGTTCGCTACCCCATTCACAGTGCTAGCATCTGGCGAATCGTGGCAGAACCAAAACAAGGTAAAGTTTGCAGTGCGAACCTCTGGCGAATGTTCGCCCTCACCTTCGCCGTGCGAGTAACCAGCGAATGCTCGCTTTCCCCTTCGCTAGGGAACTCGCAGTGCGAACCTGCAAAAACTGGGTTTCCCAGGAGCGTGAAAACAGAGCTTTGGGACCAAAAACCCATCCAAAACTTCACCCAACATACAAACATGCATTAACAGATGATCATACATGGCTAATGAGTATACTACACATTTTATACCGCATTTTATCCGTTAGATTTCATTTTCTCTCAATTTAACCTAATTCCCATTCGGGAGTTTCTAGCACTTAGAGTGTCTAACTAGAACCCACCTGATAATCGAAGAGGAGTTTGAAGAAGATGCTGATGATCCATGGGTTTCTCTTCTTCATCATCTCCATTTTCTCTCTTTCTCTTCTTTCCTTTTTTCCTTTTCTTCTTCTTGTTTACTAACTTCTTCTTTTTTCTCTTTTTCTTTCTCTTTCCAAATATATACATATATTATACTATTATTATTCTCTTTATTGTTTTTATTCTCTTTATTCTCTTTATTATTTTTATTTTGATAACATGCGTAAACAAATACCTAATTATAACTCGTCAAATTTGTTTGTACAATATAAAATAATTAGAAATTATACAAAACATCACATACGCAAATTTTCAAATTAAAATAAATATAACCAAAGAATTAAAATATTTTTTGGCGTTCATAGTTTTTAATAGTTTTATAATGTACATATTATAAGATTACTAGTTAAGTTTACTTAAATATACCATAACAAAAGAATTTAACATTGAATCTATTATTTTCGTCCTAAAAGTTTATTAATTGATATGTCAAACATAAAATTTTCTATATTTATATTTTTTCTAGTAATTTTTATTTTTGAAATCAATTTTATGAGTTATAATACAAAAATCTCAATTGCTTCAAGTTAATAATAGAATCAAACTTTCAATTAATAATATTAGTTATTTACATTGTCGAAAATATATTAAATTTTTCTAACAACCGTCTATTTGAAAGTTTTTTTCTTTTAAGCTTTTTTTTTTCTTTTACAAAATAAAAGATTGAAATATTAAAATTTTCATTATATAAAAATATTATAGAAAGTGCATGATATTATAAAAAAATGAAGAAATAAGTTATTTCATTTTCATATAGACGAGGAACCTTGATGAGTCTTACTTTAAAGTTATTTTTCTTGCAAATCATGTACCTTACCCACTCTATGATTTTCTTGAATTTTTCCTATAATGGGTTCAAAGTATAATATATTATTAGTGCTCTTAATATTGAACCATAGAGTTTCATGTAAGGTTTCAAGAAGACGGTCTAGAGACCAGTATATTGTAGATATATCTTTTCTACCATAAATTTTAGTTTGAGGTGTACGTACTTTTTAAATAAAAAAAAATTTACGTGAATTTATTAATACTATTTACATATGAATTTTAATAAAAAAAATATATATGTGATAATTAAAGCGAAATAGAATCCAACTTCACCATAGAATTTAAAATAAAAGTTACCCAACAAAGAGAAAGTTTGACGTTTTTATTACTCATTTATTTATACGTTTTTTATTTTAAAATATGTGCAATGTCTAAACTAAAAGAGGATTTAGGTTAATATAGAGTAGTTTTGGTACAAAATTAATATATACATTTTAAAGATGCGTAATACACCAATAAAAAGTAGATATGATGTAGTTGTTATTTTTTTTTGAACTCTTTTGTTTAAATTTTAACAAGAGAATGATTCATTAAAAGAGAATTTCACATAGTTATTGTTTTTGAACTTCAATATTATAAAATTTGAGTTAGAGTAAATACTTAAAATTTTATGCTCATTTTTTAATAAAACATTTAGTAAGTATCAAATCTAATGAGGATTAAGAGCGAAATAGTTTACATGGGTTAAATCACAAGTGGACTCGGTGCGAACAACATCTTTAGACTAATAGCTATGTGATTAGCTTAAAATATCATCTCTGATCAATTTTTTACAAAAAATAAGATAAAATTTTTATATTTTAAGTTAACTATAAAAAATAAAATAAAATGTATTTGACTTATTCTTATTATAACTTGTGGTTACATTCTCGTTTTTTTATTTTAAAAATCTACTAACAAAGTCAACTTATTTCTTAATTATATAAAGTTTAGGTCTGTTAACTTTCTATACAACTAGTTTTTGAATACAATTCAATGTATATTAATATTAATAATCAATAAAAATTATATAATAAATATTTTTGAAGAAATTTGAACGTATATTTATATTAATGATCATAAATTAATTGAATATGAAGGTTTTTTTTCAATGTTAAAGTTCCATATCTTTTTGTTATCTTTCTATACATTATACTAAAGGAAACTTTATTTCCAATCGCTTTATAGTTTTTCCGATGTGGCGTTTTTACTTATCAAATCCATCTTCAATTCTTGGGCCAAAATTCTGCCTTCGTCCTGTAATGCCCTGTATAATATATATCTAGAATAATACCATACAAGCATTTTATTTGGTACTGACACATCAAAAGTGCCTAATGTCATAGTTCACATACTTGTCCATTTCTAAAACATAAATACAACACATGGCACAAGTCATGGAAACTAGCCAAAAATAATAAAACTAAGAATGATATACAATATCCTCAATTGTATACAATAAAAGAATACAGAGCGGAATAAGCTTAACTAAGCTTCTCTTGAAACATCTGAGCATCGCTCCACTTGTAACCAAACCTGCACCTGAAATAAAGCAACTATAGTGGGGTGAGATACATCAAATCTCAGTGAGTTCTCTATCCTATAGATTCTTTCGGCTTTACAGGGTTCTATCAATCCTAACTCAAGTCAAAGGGGAAAGGAAAATGACTTTGAGTTCACAATCTCACACTATATGGAAACACATCACGAGTCTGTTAACTCATAAAGTTCGCACGGAAGGAATTACGTCCTGAGCCTGTTAACTCAAGATTCCTTACGAATCGAAATATGTCCTGAGCCTGTTAACTCAAGAAACTCACTAATCGATAACCTATACCAAGGCATCCCCTTTTCCCGTCCACTTCTACGTCTAGAAGTCGACCCGAGTCATGGATCCTTGAAGTTACTTGGCATACGAATTGGATTCGGGATCATCGGCCTGTTAACCGTGAACCGTCACTTCTCATAACCTGTTAACCATCACAAGTCTCTACCCATAGCATAGGCTCCAATCGTATTACACGTAGGGAATCAAACCTACCAAGTAATTGTGCATACGTTTCAGAGAAGGAGCTCGAGTGTCATGAAACTACACCTCAAGATAAATGGTTACGATTACGTGATCATATACACGACGTGCTTGTATTCGACAATCACAAGGCCATATTCGCCTTAAGACCTCTTTTGCCTTTAACAATAAAACATAACAAAAATACATGTGTTCCATACTAGTGTCTTATTCTCACTCTATACCATTCAATAATGGACACACGCCTCGGCCTCTCATGCACGAGCGTTGTCATTCAGAGTTTCTATCATAATTCTAGTCGCAACCTAGAATTATACCAATCTTAACTTATCCATTTGTTTTTGGGATAAAGTTTCCTCACTCTCCCTAACTCATTTTAACAAGCATATTATCTCATTCATTTTAACAACAATATTAGATAGATATGGCATGACACAAATATTACAAATAAATACATATAATCACACATCACATAAAACATCACTTTCGGTTTCCCTCCGATTCATTTAATCGGGTAACGAAATCAATATTTCTCACTCTTATCCCGTAGGATATTTTCACAGCTTTACATCGGCTATAAATATACGTCGATCGGATTTACGATCCAAAAGATGTCAATTCCAACATTTCACAAAACATTACTTTCCATCATTTTCCACTAAATGAAATATCCCACATCATACCCAAGATAGAGGGTCGTCATAGCTTTCTAATGACAGCAAGAACGTCCCGATCCGAGTTACGGATCAAAAGTTATGAAGGAAAGAAAACGAAAAAGCTGTCATGTTCGCTTTGCGAATCTCCAACGAATGCTCGCTCTCTCATTCAAAGTACGAATCTCCTAGCGAAGTCCTAAAACACACTGGGTTCGCTACCCCATTCACAGTGCTAGCATCTGGCGAATCGTGGCAGAACCAAAACAAGGTAAAGTTTGCAGTGCGAACCTCTGGAGAATGTTCGCCCTCACCTTCGCCGTGCGAGTAAACAGCGAATGCTCGCTTTCCCCCTTCGCTAGGGGACTCGCAGTGCGAACCTGCGAAAACTGGGTTTCCCAGCAGCGTGAAAACAGAGCTTTGGGACCAAAAACCCATCCAAAACTTCACCCAACATACAAACATGCATTAACAGATGATCATACATGGCTAATGAGTATACTACACATTTTATACCGCATTTTATCCGTTAAATTTCATTTTCTCTCAATTTAACCTAATTCCCATTCGGGAGTTTCTAGCACTTAGAGTGTCTAACTAGAACCCACCTGATAATCGAAGAGGAGTTTGAAGAAGATGCTGATGATCCATGGGTTTCTCTTCTTCATCATCTCCATTTTCTCTCTTTCTCTTCTTTCCTTTTTTCCTTTTCTTCTTCTTGTTTACTAACTTCTTCTTTTTTCTTTTTTTCTTTCTCTTTCCAAATATATACATATATTATACTATTATTATTCTCTTTATTGTTTTTATTCTCTTTATTCTCTTTATTGTTTTTATTTTGATAACATGCGTAAATAAATACCTAATTATAACTCGTCAAATTTGTTTGTACAATATAAAATAATTAGAAATTATACAAAACATCACATACGCAAATTTTCAAATTAAAATAAATATAACCAAAGAATTAAAATATTTTTTGGCGTTCATAGTTTTTAATAGTTTTATAATGTACATATTATAAGATTACTAGTTAAGTTTACTTAAATATACCATAACAAAAGAATTTAACATTGAATCTATTATTTTCGTCCTAAAAGTTTATTAATTGATATGTCAAACATAAAATTTTCTATATTTATATTTTTTCTAGTAATTTTTATTTTTGAAATCAATTTTATGAGTTATAATACAAAAATCTCAATTGCTTCAAGTTAATAATAGAATCAAACTTTCAATTAATAATATTAGTTATTTACATTGTCGAAAATATATTAAATTTTTCTAACAACCGTCTATTTGAAAGTTTTTTTCTTTTAAGCTTTTTTTTCTTTTACAAAATAAAAGATTGAAATATTAAAATTTTCATTATATAAAAATATTATAGAAAGTGCATGATATTATAAAAAAATGAAGAAATAAGCTATTTCATTTTCATATAGACGAGGAACCTTGATGAGTCTTACTTTAAAGTTATTTTTCTTGCAAATCATGTACCTTACCCACACTATGATTTTCTTGAATTTTTCCTATAATGGGTTCAAAGTATAATATATTATTATTGCTCTTAATATTGCACCATAGAGTTTCATGTAAGGTTTCAAGAAGACGGTCTAGAGACCAGTATATTGTAGATATATCTTTTCTACCATAAATTTTAGTTTGAGGTGTACGTATTTTTTAAATAAAAAATTTTTTACGTGAATTTATTAATACTATTTACATATGAATTTTAATAAAAAAAAAATATATGTGATAATTAAAGCGAAATAGAATCCAACTTCACCATAGAATTTAAAATAAAAGTTACCCAACAAAGAGAAAGTTTGACGTTTTTATTACTCATTTATTTATACGTTTTTTATTTTAAAATATGTGCAATGTCTAAACTAAAAGAGGATTTAGGTTAATATAGAGTAGTTTTGGTACAAAATTAATATATACATTTTAAAGATGCGTAATACACCAATAAAAAGTAGATATGATGTAGTTGTTATTTTTTTTTGAACTCTTTTGTTTAAATTTTAACAAGAGAATGATTCATTAAAAGAGAATTTCACATAGTTATTGTTTTTGAACTTCAATATTATAAAATTTGAGTTAGAGTAAATACTTAAAATTTTATGCTCATTTTTTAATAAAAAATTTAGTAAGTATCAAATCTAACGTGGATTAAGAGCGAAATAGTTTACATGGGTTAAATCACAAGTGGACTCGGTGCGAACAACATCTTTAGACTAATAGCTATGTGATTAGCTTAAAATATCATCTCTGATCAATTTTTTACAAAAAATAAGATAAAATTTTTATATTTTAAGTTAACTATAAAAAATAAAATAAAATGTATTTGACTTATTCTTATTATAACTTGTGGTTACATTCTCGTTTTTTTATTTTCAAAATCTACTAACAAAGTCAACTTATTTTTTAATTATATAAAGTTTAGGTCTGTTAACTTTCTGTACAACTAGTTTTTGAATACAATTCAATGTATATTAATATTAATAATCAATAAAAATTATATAATAAATATTTTTGAAGAAATTTGAATGTATATTTATATTAATGATCATAAATTAATTGAATATGAAGGTTTTTTTTCAATGTTAAAGTTCCATATCTTTTTGTTATCTTTCTATACATTATACTAAAGGAAACTTTATTTCCAATCGCTTTATAGTTTTTCGATGTGGCGTTTTTACTTATCAAATCCATCTTCAATTTTTGGGCCAAAATTCTGCCTTCGTCCTGTAATGCCCTGTATAATATATATCTAGAATAATACCATACAAGCATTTTATTTGGTACTGACACATCAAAAGTGCCTAATGGCATAGTTCACATACTTGTCCATTTCTAAAACATAAATACAACACATGGCACAAGTCATGGAAACTAGCCAAAAATAATAAAACTAAGAATGATATACAATATCCTCAATTGTATACAATAAAAGAATACAGAGCGGAATAAGCTTAACTAAGCTTCTCTTGAAACATCTGAGTATCACTCCACTTGTAACCAAACCTGCACCTGAAATAAAGCAACTATAGTGGGGTGAGATACATCAAATCTCAGTGAGTTCTCTATCCTATAGATTCTCTCGGCTTTACAGGGTTCTATCAATCCTAACTCAAGTCAAAGGTGAAGGGAAAATGACTTTGAGTTCACAATCTCACACTATATGGAAACACATCACGAGTCTGTTAACTCATAAAGTTCGCACGGAAGGAATTACGTTCTGAGCCTGTTAACTCAATATTCCTTACGAATCGAAATATGTCCTGAGCCTGTTAACTCAAGAAACTCACTAATCGATAACCTATACCAAGGCATCCCCTTTTCCCGTCCGCTTCTACGTCTAGCAGTCGACCCGAGTCATGGATCCTTGAAGTTACTTGGCATACGAATTGGATTCGGGATCATCGGCCTGTTAACCGTGAACCATCACTTCTCATGACCTGTGAACAATCACAAGTCTCTACCCATAGAATAGGCTCCAATCATACTACACGTAGGGAACCAAACCTACTAAGTAATTGTGCATACGTTTCAGAGAAGGAGCTCGAGTCTCATGAAACTACATCTCAAGATAAATGGTTACGATTACGTGATCATATACACGACGTGATTGTATTCGACAATCACAAGGCCACATTCGCCTTAAGATCTCTTTTTCCTTTAACAATAAAACATAACAAAAATACACGTGTTCCATACTAGTGTCTTATTCTCACTCTTTACCATTCGATAATGGACACACGCCTCGGCCTCTCATGCACGAGCGTTGTCATTCAGAGTTTCTATCATAATTCTAGTCGCAACCTAGAATTATACCAATCTTAACTTATCCATTTGTTTTTGGGGTAAAGTTTCCTCACTCTCCCTAACTCATTTTAACAAGCATATTATCTCATTCATTTTAACAACAATATTAGATAGATATGGCATAACACAAATATTACAAATAAATACATATAATCACACATCACATAAAACATCACTTTCGATTTCCCTCCGATTCATTTAATCGGGTAACGAAATCAATATTTCTCACTCTTATCCCGTAGGATATTTTCACAGCTTTACATCGGCTATAAATATACGTCGATCGGATTTACGATCCAAAAGATGTCAATTCCAACATTTCACAAAACATTACTTTCCATCATTTTCCACTAAATGAAATATCCCACATCATACCCAAGATAGAGGGTCGTCATAGCTTTCTAATGACAGCAAGAACGTCCCGATCCGAGTTACGGATCAAAAGTTATGAAGGAAAGAAAACGAAAAAGCTGTCATGTTCGCTTTGCGAATCTCCAACGAATGCTCGCTCTCTCATTCAAAGTACGAATCTCCCAGCGAAGTCCTAAAACACACTGGGTTCGCTACCCCATTCACAGTGCTAGCATCTGGAGAATCGTGGCAGAACCAAAACAAGGTAAAGTTTGCAGTGCGAACCTCTGGAGAATGTTCGCCCTCACCTTCGCCGTGCGAGTAACCAGCGAATGCTCGCTTTCCCCTTCGCTAGGGGACTCGCAGTGCGAACCTGCGAAAACTGGGTTTCCCAGCAGCGTGAAAACAGAGCTTTGGGACCAAAAACCTATCCAAAACTTCACCCAACATACAAACATGCATTAACAGATGATCATACATGGCTAATGAGTATACTACACATTTTATACCGCATTTTATCCGTTAGATTTCATTTTCTCTCAATTTAACCTAATTCCCATTCAGGAGTTTCTAGCACTTAGAGTGTCTAACTAGAACCCACCTGATAATCGAAGAGGAGTTTGAAGAAGATGCTGATGATCCATGGGTTTCTCTTCTTCATCATCTCCATTTTCTCTCTTTCTCTTCTTTCCTTTTTTCCTTTTCTTCTTCTTGTTTACTAACTTCTTCTTTTTTCTTTTTTTCTTTCTCTTTCCAAATATATACATATATTATACTATTATTATTCTCTTTATTGTTTTTATTCTCTTTATTCTCTTTATTGTTTTTATTTTGATAACATGCGTAAATAAATACCTAATTATAACTCGTCAAATTTGTTTGTACAATATAAAATAATTAGAAATTATACAAAACATCACATACGCAAATTTTCAAATTAAAATAAATATAACCAAAGAATTAAAATATTTTTTGGCGTTCATAGTTTTTAATAGTTTTATAATGTAAATATTATAAGATTACTAGTTAAGTTTACTTAAATATACCATAACAAAAGAATTTAACATTGAATCTATTATTTTCGTCCTAAAAGTTTATTAATTGATATGTCAAACATAAAATTTTCTATATTTATATTTTTTCTAGTAATTTTTATTTTTGAAATCAATTTTATGAGTTATAATACAAAAATCTCAATTGCTTCAAGTTAATAATAGAATCAAACTTTCAATTAATAATATTAGTTATTTACATTGTCGAAAATATATTAAATTTTTCTAACAACCGTCTATTTGAAAGTTTTTTTCTTTTAAGCTTTTTTTTCTTTTACAAAATAAAAGATTGAAATATTAAAATTTTCATTATATAAAAATATTATAGAAAGTGCATGATATTATAAAAAAATGAAGAAATAAGCTATTTCATTTTCATATAGACGAGGAACCTTGATGAGTCTTACTTTAAAGTTATTTTTCTTGCAAATCATGTACCTTACCCACACTATGATTTTCTTGAATTTTTCCTATAATGGGTTCAAAGTATAATATATTATTAGTGCTCTTAATATTGCACCATAGAGTTTCATGTAAGGTTTCAAGAAGACGGTCTAGAGACCAGTATATTGTAGATATATCTTTTCTACCATAAATTTTAGTTTGAGGTGTACGTACTTTTTAAATAAAAAAATTTTTACGTGAATTTATTAATACTATTTACATATGAATTTTAATAAAAAAAAAATATATGTGATAATTAAAGCGAAATAGAATCCAACTTCACCATAGAATTTAAAATAAAAGTTACCCAACAAAGAGAAAGTTTGACGTTTTTATTACTCATTTATTTATACGTTTTTTATTTTAAAATATGTGCAATGTCTAAACTAAAAGAGGATTTAGGTTAATATAGAGTAGTTTTGGTACAAAATTAATATATACATTTTAAAGATGCGTAATACACCAATAAAAAGTAGATATGATGTAGTTGTTATTTTTTTTTGAACTCTTTTGTTTAAATTTTAACAAGAGAATGATTCATTAAAAGAGAATTTCACATAGTTATTGTTTTTGAACTTCAATATTATAAAATTTGAGTTAGAGTAAATACTTAAAATTTTATGCTCATTTTTTAATAAAAAATTTAGTAAGTATCAAATCTAACGTGGATTAAGAGCGAAATAGTTTACATGGGTTAAATCACAAGTGGACTCGGTGCGAACAACATCTTTAGACTAATAGCTATGTGATTAGCTTAAAATATCATCTCTGATCAATTTTTTACAAAAAATAAGATAAAATTTTTATATTTTAAGTTAACTATAAAAAATAAAATAAAATGTATTTGACTTATTCTTATTATAACTTGTGGTTACATTCTCGTTTTTTTATTTTCAAAATCTACTAACAAAGTCAACTTATTTCTTAATTATATAAAGTTTAGGTCTGTTAACTTTCTGTACAACTAGTTTTTGAATACAATTCAATGTATATTAATATTAATAATCAATAAAAATTATATAATAAATATTTTTGAAGAAATTTGAATGTATATTTATATTAATGATCATAAATTAATTGAATATGAAGGTTTTTTTTCAATGTTAAAGTTCCATATCTTTTTGTTATCTTTCTATACATTATACTAAAGGAAACTTTATTTCCAATCGCTTTATAGTTTTTCGATGTGGCGTTTTTACTTATCAAATCCATCTTCAATTTTTGGGCCAAAATTCTGCCTTCGTCCTGTAATGCCCTGTATAATATATATCTAGAATAATACCATACAAGCATTTTATTTGGTACTGACACATCAAAAGTGCCTAATGGCATAGTTCACATACTTGTCCATTTCTAAAACATAAATACAACACATGGCACAAGTCATGGAAACTAGCCAAAAATAATAAAACTAAGAATGATATACAATATCCTCAATTGTATACAATAAAAGAATACAGAGCGGAATAAGCTTAACTAAGCTTCTCTTGAAACATCTGAGTATCACTCCACTTGTAACCAAACCTGCACCTGAAATAAAGCAACTATAGTGGGGTGAGATACATCAAATCTCAGTGAGTTCTCTATCCTATAGATTCTCTCGGCTTTACAGGGTTCTATCAATCCTAACTCAAGTCAAAGGTGAAGGGAAAATGACTTTGAGTTCACAATCTCACATTATATGGAAACACATCACGAGTCTGTTAACTCATAAAGTTCGCACGGAAGGAATTACGTTCTGAGCCTGTTAACTCAATATTCCTTACGAATCGAAATATGTCCTGAGCCTGTTAACTCAAGAAACTCACTAATCGATAACCTATACCAAGGCATCCCCTTTTCCCGTCCGCTTCTACGTCTAGCAGTCGACCCGAGTCATGGATCCTTGAAGTTACTTGGCATACGAATTGGATTCGGGATCATCGGCCTGTTAACCGTGAACCATCACTTCTCATGACCTGTGAACAATCACAAGTCTCTACCCATAGAATAGGCTCCAATCATAATACACGTAGGGAATCAAACCTACTAAGTAATTGTGCATACGTTTCAGAGAAGGAGCTCGAGTCTCATGAAACTACACCTCAAGATAAATGGTTACGATTACGTGATCATATACACGACGTGATTGTATTCGACAATCACAAGGCCACATTCGCCTTAAGATCTCTTTTGCCTTTAACAATAAAACATAACAAAAATACACGTGTTCCATACTAGTGTCTTATTCTCACTCTTTACCATTCGATAATGGACACACGCCTCGGCCTCTCATGCACGAGCGTTGTCATTCAGAGTTTCTATCATAATTCTAGTCGCAACCTAGAATTATACCAATCTTAACTTATCCATTTGTTTTTGGGGTAAAGTTTCCTCACTCTCCCTAACTCATTTTAACAAGCATATTATCTCATTCATTTTAACAACAATATTAGATAGATATGGCATAACACAAATATTACAAATAAATACATATAATCACACATCACATAAAACATCACTTTCGGTTTCCCTCCGATTCATTTAATCGGGTAACGAAATCAATATTTCTCACTCTTATCCCGTAGGATATTTTCACAGCTTTACATCGGCTATAAATATACGTCGATCGGATTTACGATCCAAAAGATGTCAATTCCAACATTTCACAAAACATTACTTTCCATCATTTTCCACTAAATGAAATATCCCACATCATACCCAAGATAGAGGGTCGTCATAGCTTTCTAATGACAGCAAGAACGTCCCGATCCGAGTTACGGATCAAAAGTTATGAAGGAAAGAAAACGAAAAAGCTGTCATGTTCGCTTTGCGAATCTCCAACGAATGCTCGCTCTCTCATTCAAAGTACGAATCTCCCAGCGAAGTCCTAAAACACACTGGGTTCGCTACCCCATTCACAGTGCTAGCATCTGGCGAATCGTGGAAGAACCAAAACAAGGTAAAGTTTGCAGTGCGAACCTCTGGAGAATGTTCGCCCTCACCTTCGCCGTGCGAGTAACCAGCGAATGCTCGCTTTCCCCTTCGCTAGGGGACTCGCAGAGCGAACCTGCGAAAACTGGGTTTCCCAGCAGCGTGAAAACAGAGCTTTGGGACCAAAAACCCATCCAAAACTTCACCCAACATACAAACATGCATTAACAGATGATCATACATGGCTAATGAGTATACTACACATTTTATACCGCATTTTATCCGTTAGATTTCATTTTCTCTCAATTTAACCTAATTCCCATTCGGGAGTTTCTAGCACTTAGAGTGTCTAACTAGAACCCACCTGATAATCGAAGAGGAGTTTGAAGAAGATGCTGATGATCCATGGGTTTCTCTTCTTCATCATCTCCATTTTCTCTCTTTCTCTTCTTTCCTTTTTTCCTTTTCTTCTTCTTGTTTACTAACTTCTTCTTTTTTCTTTTTTTCTTTCTCTTTCCAAATATATACATATATTATACTATTATTATTCTCTTTATTGTTTTTATTCTCTTTATTCTCTTTATTGTTTTTATTTTGATAACATGCGTAAATAAATACCTAATTATAACTCGTCAAATTTGTTTGTACAATATAAAATAATTAGAAATTATACAAAACATCACATACGCAAATTTTCAAATTAAAATAAATATAACCAAAGAATTAAAATATTTTTTGGCGTTCATAGTTTTTAATAGTTTTATAATGTACATATTATAAGATTACTAGTTAAGTTTACTTAAATATACCATAACAAAAGAATTTAACATTGAATCTATTATTTTCGTCCTAAAAGTTTATTAATTGATATGTCAAACATAAAATTTTCTATATTTATATTTTTTCTAGTAATTTTTATTTTTGAAATCAATTTTATGAGTTATAATACAAAAATCTCAATTGCTTCAAGTTAATAATAGAATCAAACTTTCAATTAATAATATTAGTTATTTACATTGTCGAAAATATATTAAATTTTTCTAACAACCGTATATTTGAAAGTTTTTTTCTTTTAAGATTTTTTTTCTCTTACAAAATAAAAGATTGAAATATTAAAATTTTCATTATATAAAAATATTATAGAAAGTGCATGATATTATAAAAAAATGAAGAAATAAATTATTTCATTTTCATATAGACGAGGAACCTTGATGAGTCTTACTTTAAAGTTATTTTTCTTGCAAATCATGTACCTTACCCACACTATGATTTTCTTGAATTTTTCCTATAATGGGTTCAAAGTATAATATATTATTAGTGCTCTTAATATTGAACCATAGAGTTTCATGTAAGGTTTCAAGAAGACGGTCTAGAGACCAGTATATTGTAGATATATCTTTTCTACCATAAATTTTAGTTTGAGGTGTACGTACTTTTTAAATAAAAAAAAAATTTACGTGAATTTATTAATACTATTTACATATGAATTTTAATAAAAAAAATATATATGTGATAATTAAAGCGAAATAGAATCCAACTTCACCATAGAATTTAAAATAAAAGTTACCCAACAAAGAGAAAGTTTGACGTTTTTATTACTCATTTAATTATACGTTTTTTATTTTAAAATATGTGCAATGTCTAAACTAAAAGAGGATTTAGGTTAATATAGAGTAGTTTTGTTACAAAATTAATATATACATTTTAAAGATGCGTAATACACCAATAAAAAGTAGATATGATGTAGTTGTTATTTTTTTTTGAACTCTTTTGTTTAAATTTTAACAAGAGAATGATTCATTAAAAGAGATTTCGCATAGTTATTGTTTTTGAACTTCAATATTATAAAATTTGAGTTAGAGTAAATACTTAAAATTTTATGCTCATTTTTTAATAAAAAATTTAGTAAGTATCAAATCTAATGTGGATTAAGAGCGAAATAGTTTACATGGGTTAAATCACAAGTGGACTCGGTGCGAACAACATCTTTAGACTAATAGCTATGTGATTAGCTTAAAATATCATCTCTGATCAATTTTTTACAAAAAATAAGATAAAATTTTTATATTTTAAGTTAACTATAAAAAATAAAATAAAATGTATTTGACTTATTCTTATTATAACTTGTGGTTACATTCTCGTTTTTTTATTTTAAAAATCTACTAACAAAGTCAACTTATTTCTTAATTATATAAAGTTTAGGTCTGTTAACTTTCTGTACAACTAGTTTTTGAATACAATTCAATGTATATTAATATTAATAATCAATAAAAATTATATAATAAATATTTTTGAAGAAATTTGAATGTATATTTATATTAATGATCATAAATTAATTGAATATGAAGGTTTTTTTTCAATGTTAAAGTTCCACATCTTTTTGTTATCTTTCTATACATTATACTAAAGGAAACTTTATTTCCAATTGCTTTATAGTTTTTCGATGTGGCGTTTTTACTTATCAAATCCATCTTCAATTTTTGGGCCAAAATTCTGCCTTCGTCCTGTAATGCCCTGTATAATATATATCTAGAATAATACCATACAAGCATTTTATTTGGTACTGACACATCAAAAGTGCCTAATGGCATAGTTCACATACTTGTCCATTTCTAAAACATAAATACAACACATGGCACAAGTCATGGAAACTAGCCAAAAATAATAAAACTAAGAATGATATACAATATCCTCAATTGTATACAATAAAAGAATACAGAGCGGAATAAGCTTAACTAAGCTTCTCTTGAAACATCTGAGTATCACTCCACTTGTAACCAAACCTGCACCTGAAATAAAGCAACTATAGTGGGGTGAGATACATCAAATCTCAGTGAGTTCTCTATCCTATAGATTCTCTCGGCTTTACAGGGTTCTATCAATCCTAACTCAAGTCAAAGGTGAAGGGAAAATGACTTTGAGTTCACAATCTCACACTATATGGAAACACATCACGAGTCTGTTAACTCATAAAGTTCGCACGGAAGGAATTACGTTCTGAGCCTGTTAACTCAATATTCCTTACGAATCGAAATATGTCCTGAGCCTGTTAACTCAAGAAACTCACTAATCGATAACCTATACCAAGGCATCCCCTTTTCCCGTCCGCTTCTACGTCTAGCAGTCGACCCGAGTCATGGATCCTTGAAGTTACTTGGCATACGAATTGGATTCGGGATCATCGGCCTGTTAACCGTGAACCATCACTTCTCATGACCTGTGAACAATCACAAGTCTCTACCCATAGAATAGGCTCCAATCATACTACACGTAGGGAATCAAACCTACTAAGTAATTGTGCATACGTTTCAGAGAAGGAGCTCGAGTCTCATGAAACTACACCTCAAGATAAATGGTTACGATTACGTGATCATATACACGACGTGATTGTATTCCACAATCACAAGGCCACATTCGCCTTAAGATCTCTTTTGCCTTTAACAATAAAACATAACAAAAATACACGTGTTCCATACTAGTGTCTTATTCTCACTCTTTACCATTCGATAATGGACACACGCCTCGGCCTCTCATGCACGAGCGTTGTCATTCAGAGTTTCTATCATAATTCTAGTCGCAACCTAGAATTATACCAATCTTAACTTATCCATTTGTTTTTGGGGTAAAGTTTCCTCACTCTCCCTAACTCATTTTAACAAGCATATTATCTCATTCATTTTAACAACAATATTAGATAGATATGGCATAACACAAATATTACAAATAAATACATATAATCACACATCACATAAAACATCACTTTCGGTTTCCCTCCGATTCATTTAATCGGGTAACGAAATCAATATTTCTCACTCTTATCCCGTAGGATATTTTCACAGCTTTACATCGGCTATAAATATACGTCGATCGGATTTACGATCCAAAAGATGTCAATTCCAACATTTCACAAAACATTACTTTCCATCATTTTCCACTAAATGAAATATCCCACATCATACCCAAGATAGAGGGTCGTCATAGCTTTCTAATGACAGCAAGAACGTCCCGATCCGAGTTACGGATCAAAAGTTATGAAGGAAAGAAAACGAAAAAGCTGTCATGTTCGCTTTGCGAATCTCCAACGAATGCTCGCTCTCTCATTCAAAGTACGAATCTCCCAGCGAAGTCCTAAAACACACTGGGTTCGCTACCCCATTCACAGTGCTAGCATCTGGCGAATCGTGGCAGAACCAAAACAAGGTAAAGTTTGCAGTGCGAACCTCTGGAGAATGTTCGCCCTCACCTTCGCCGTGCGAGTAACTAGCGAATGCTCGCTTTCCCCTTCGCTAGGGGACTCGCACTGCGAACCTGCGAAAATTGGGTTTCCCAGCAGCGTGAAAACAGAGCTTTGGGACCAAAAACCCATCCAAAACTTCACCCAACATACAAACATGCATTAACAGATGATCATACATGGCTAATGAGTATACTACACATTTTATACCGCATTTTATCCGTTAGATTTCATTTTCTCTCAATTTAACCTAATTCCCATTCGGGAGTTTCTAGCACTTAGAGTGTCTAACTAGAACCCACCTGATAATCGAAGAGGAGTTTGAAGAAGATGCTGATGATCCATGGGTTTCTCTTCTTCATCATCTCCATTTTCTCTCTTTCTCTTCTTTCCTTTTTTCCTTTTCTTCTTCTTGTTTACTAACTTCTTATTTTTTCTTTTTTTCTTTCTCTTTCCAAATATATACATATATTATACTATTATTATTCTCTTTATTGTTTTTATTCTCTTTATTCTCTTTATTGTTTTTATTTTGATAACATGCGTAAATAAATACCTAATTATAACTCGTCAAATTTGTTTGTACAATATAAAATAATTAGAAATTATACAAAACATCACATACGCAAATTTTCAAATTAAAATAAATATAACCAAAGAATTAAAATATTTTTTGGCGTTCATAGTTTTTAATAGTTTTATAATGTACATATTATAAGATTACTAGTTAAGTTTACTTAAATATACCATAACAAAAGAATTTAACATTGAATCTATTATTTTCGTCCTAAAAGTTTATTAATTGATATGTCAAACATAAAATTTTCTATATTTATATTTTTTCTAGTAATTTTTATTTTTGAAATCAATTTTATGAGTTATAATACAAAAATCTCAATTGCTTCAAGTTAATAATAGAATCAAACTTTCAATTAATAATATTAGTTATTTACATTGTCGAAAATATATTAAATTTTTCTAACAACCGTATATTTGAAAGTTTTTTTCTTTTAAGATTTTTTTTCTTTTACAAAATAAAAGATTGAAATATTAAAATTTTCATTATATAAAAATATTATAGAAAGTGCATGATATTATAAAAAAATGAAGAAATAAATTATTTCATTTTCATATAGACGAGGAACCTTGATGAGTCTTACTTTAAAGTTATTTTTCTTGCAAATCATGTACCTTACCCACACTATGATTTTCTTGAATTTTTCCTATAATGGGTTCAAAGTATAATATATTATTAGTGCTCTTAATATTGAACCATAGAGTTTCATGTAAGGTTTCAAGAAGACGGTCTAGAGACCAGTATATTGTAGATATATCTTTTCTACCATAAATTTTAGTTTGAGGTGTACGTACTTTTTAAATAAAAAAAAAATTTACGTGAATTTATTAATACTATTTACATATGAATTTTAATAAAAAAAAAATATATGTGATAATTAAAGCGAAATAGAATCCAACTTCACCATAGAATTTAAAATAAAAGTTACCCAACAAAGAGAAAGTTTGACGTTTTTATTACTCATTTAATTATACGTTTTTTATTTTAAAATATGTGCAATGTCTAAACTAAAAGAGGATTTAGGTTAATATAGAGTAGTTTTGTTACAAAATTAATATATACATTTTAAAGATGCGTAATACACCAATAAAAAGTAGATATGATGTAGTTGTTATTTTTTTTTGAACTCTTTTGTTTAAATTTTAACAAGAGAATGATTCATTAAAAGAGATTTCGCATAGTTATTGTTTTTGAACTTCAATATTATAAAATTTGAGTTAGAGTAAATACTTAAAATTTTATGCTCATTTTTTAATAAAAAATTTAGTAAGTATCAAATCTAATGTGGATTAAGAGCGAAATAGTTTACATGGGTTAAATCACAAGTGGACTCGGTGCGAACAACATCTTTAGACTAATAGCTATGTGATTAGCTTAAAATATCATCTCTGATCAATTTTTTACAAAAAATAAGATAAAATTTTTATATTTTAAGTTAACTATAAAAAATAAAATAAAATGTATTTGACTTATTCTTATTATAACTTGTGGTTACATTCTCGTTTTTTTATTTTAAAAATCTACTAACAAAGTCAACTTATTTCTTAATTATATAAAGTTTAGGTCTGTTAACTTTCTGTACAACTAGTTTTTGAATACAATTCAATGTATATTAATATTAATAATCAATAAAAATTATATAATAAATATTTTTGAAGAAATTTGAATGTATATTTATATTAATGATCATAAATTAATTGAATATGAAGGTTTTTTTTCAATGTTAAAGTTCCACATCTTTTTGTTATCTTTCTATACATTATACTAAAGGAAACTTTATTTCCAATTGCTTTATAGTTTTTCGATGTGGCGTTTTTACTTATCAAATCCATCTTCAATTTTTGGGCCAAAATTCTGCCTTCGTCCTGTAATGCCCTGTATAATATATATCTAGAATAATACCATACAAGCATTTTATTTGGTACTGACACATCAAAAGTGCCTAATGGCATAGTTCACATACTTGTCCATTTCTAAAACATAAATACAACACATGGCACAAGTCATGGAAACTAGCCAAAAATAATAAAACTAAGAATGATATACAATATCCTCAATTGTATACAATAAAAGAATACAGAGCGGAATAAGCTTAACTAAGCTTCTCTTGAAACATCTGAGTATCACTCCACTTGTAACCAAACCTGCACCTGAAATAAAGCAACTATAGTGGGGTGAGATACATCAAATCTCAGTGAGTTCTCTATCCTATAGATTCTCTCGGCTTTACAGGGTTCTATCAATCCTAACTCAAGTCAAAGGGGAAGGGAAAATGACTTTGAGTTCACAATCTCACACTATATGGAAACACATCACGAGTCTGTTAACTCATAAAGTTCGCACGGAAGGAATTACGTTCTGAGCCTGTTAACTCAATATTCCTTACGAATCGAAATATGTCCTGAGCCTGTTAACTCAAGAAACTCACTAATCGATAACCTATACCAAGGCATCCCCTTTTCCCGTCCGCTTCTACGTCTAGCAGTCGACCCGAGTCATGGATCCTTGAAGTTACTTGGCATACGAATTGGATTCGGGATCATCGGCCTGTTAACCGTGAACCATCACTTCTCATGACCTGTGAACAATCACAAGTCTCTACCCATAGAATAGGCTCCAATCATACTACACGTAGGGAATCAAACCTACTAAGTAATTGTGCATACGTTTCAGAGAAGGAGCTCGAGTCTCATGAAACTACACCTCAAGATAAATGGTTACGATTACGTGATCATATACACGACGTGATTGTATTCCACAATCACAAGGCCACATTCGCCTTAAGATCTCTTTTGCCTTTAACAATAAAACATAACAAAAATACACGTGTTCCATACTAGTGTCTTATTCTCACTCTTTACCATTCGATAATGGACACACGCCTCGGCCTCTCATGCACGAGCGTTGTCATTCAGAGTTTCTATCATAATTCTAGTCGCAACCTAGAATTATACCAATCTTAACTTATCCATTTGTTTTTGGGGTAAAGTTTCCTCACTCTCCCTAACTCATTTTAACAAGCATATTATCTCATTCATTTTAACAACAATATTAGATAGATATGGCATAACACAAATATTACAAATAAATACATATAATCACACATCACATAAAACATCACTTTCGGTTTCCCTCCGATTCATTTAATCGGGTAACGAAATCAATATTTCTCACTCTTATCCCGTAGGATATTTTCACAGCTTTACATCGGCTATAAATATACGTCGATCGGATTTACGATCCAAAAGATGTCAATTCCAACATTTCACAAAACATTACTTTCCATCATTTTCCACTAAATGAAATATCCCACATCATACCCAAGATAGAGGGTCGTCATAGCTTTCTAATGACAGCAAGAACGTCCCGATCCGAGTTACGGATCAAAAGTTATGAAGGAAAGAAAACGAAAAAGCTGTCATGTTCGCTTTGCGAATCTCCAACGAATGCTCGCTCTCTCATTCAAAGTACGAATCTCCCAGCGAAGTCCTAAAACACACTGGGTTCGCTACCCCATTCACAGTGCTAGCATCTGGCGAATCGTGGCAGAACCAAAACAAGGTAAAGTTTGCAGTGCGAACCTCTGGAGAATGTTCGCCCTCACCTTCGCCGTGCGAGTAACTAGCGAATGCTCGCTTTCCCCTTCGCTAGGGGACTCGCACTGCGAACCTGCGAAAATTGGGTTTCCCAGCAGCGTGAAAACAGAGCTTTGGGACCAAAAACCCATCCAAAACTTCACCCAACATACAAACATGCATTAACAGATGATCATACATGGCTAATGAGTATACTACACATTTTATACCGCATTTTATCCGTTAGATTTCATTTTCTCTCAATTTAACCTAATTCCCATTCGGGAGTTTCTAGCACTTAGAGTGTCTAACTAGAACCCACCTGATAATCGAAGAGGAGTTTGAAGAAGATGCTGATGATCCATGGGTTTCTCTTCTTCATCATCTCCATTTTCTCTCTTTCTCTTCTTTCCTTTTTTCCTTTTCTTCTTCTTGTTTACTAACTTCTTATTTTTTCTTTTTTTCTTTCTCTTTCCAAATATATACATATATTATACTATTATTATTCTCTTTATTGTTTTTATTCTCTTTATTCTCTTTATTGTTTTTATTTTGATAACATGCGTAAATAAATACCTAATTATAACTCGTCAAATTTGTTTGTACAATATAAAATAATTAGAAATTATACAAAACATCACATACGCAAATTTTCAAATTAAAATAAATATAACCAAAGAATTAAAATATTTTTTGGCGTTCATAGTTTTTAATAGTTTTATAATGTACATATTATAAGATTACTAGTTAAGTTTACTTAAATATACCATAACAAAAGAATTTAACATTGAATCTATTATTTTCGTCCTAAAAGTTTATTAATTGATATGTCAAACATAAAATTTTCTATATTTATATTTTTTCTAGTAATTTTTATTTTTGAAATCAATTTTATGAGTTATAATACAAAAATCTCAATTGCTTCAAGTTAATAATAGAATCAAACTTTCAATTAATAATATTAGTTATTTACATTGTCGAAAATATATTAAATTTTTCTAACAACCGTATATTTGAAAGTTTTTTTCTTTTAAGATTTTTTTTCTTTTACAAAATAAAAGATTGAAATATTAAAATTTTCATTATATAAAAATATTATAGAAAGTGCATGATATTATAAAAAAATGAAGAAATAAATTATTTCATTTTCATATAGACGAGGAACCTTGATGAGTCTTACTTTAAAGTTATTTTTCTTGCAAATCATGTACCTTACCCACACTATGATTTTCTTGAATTTTTCCTATAATGGGTTCAAAGTATAATATATTATTAGTGCTCTTAATATTGAACCATAGAGTTTCATGTAAGGTTTCAAGAAGACGGTCTAGAGACCAGTATATTGTAGATATATCTTTTCTACCATAAATTTTAGTTTGAGGTGTACGTACTTTTTAAATAAAAAAAAAATTTACGTGAATTTATTAATACTATTTACATATGAATTTTAATAAAAAAAAAATATATGTGATAATTAAAGCGAAATAGAATCCAACTTCACCATAGAATTTAAAATAAAAGTTACCCAACAAAGAGAAAGTTTGACGTTTTTATTACTCATTTAATTATACGTTTTTTATTTTAAAATATGTGCAATGTCTAAACTAAAAGAGGATTTAGGTTAATATAGAGTAGTTTTGTTACAAAATTAATATATACATTTTAAAGATGCGTAATACACCAATAAAAAGTAGATATGATGTAGTTGTTATTTTTTTTTGAACTCTTTTGTTTAAATTTTAACAAGAGAATGATTCATTAAAAGAGATTTCGCATAGTTATTGTTTTTGAACTTCAATATTATAAAATTTGAGTTAGAGTAAATACTTAAAATTTTATGCTCATTTTTTAATAAAAAATTTAGTAAGTATCAAATCTAATGTGGATTAAGAGCGAAATAGTTTACATGGGTTAAATCACAAGTGGACTCGGTGCGAACAACATCTTTAGACTAATAGCTATGTGATTAGCTTAAAATATCATCTCTGATCAATTTTTTACAAAAAATAAGATAAAATTTTTATATTTTAAGTTAACTATAAAAAATAAAATAAAATGTATTTGACTTATTCTTATTATAACTTGTGGTTACATTCTCGTTTTTTTATTTTAAAAATCTACTAACAAAGTCAACTTATTTCTTAATTATATAAAGTTTAGGTCTGTTAACTTTCTGTACAACTAGTTTTTGAATACAATTCAATGTATATTAATATTAATAATCAATAAAAATTATATAATAAATATTTTTGAAGAAATTTGAATGTATATTTATATTAATGATCATAAATTAATTGAATATGAAGGTTTTTTTTCAATGTTAAAGTTCGATATCTTTTTGTTATCTTTCTATACATTATACTAAAGGAAACTTTATTTCCAATCGCTTTATAGTTTTTCCGATGTGGCGTTTTTACTTATCAAATCCATCTTCAATTCTTGGGCCAAAATTCTGCCTTCGTCCGGTAATGCCCTGTATGATATATATCTAGAATAATACCATACAAGCATTTTATTTGGTACTGACACATCAAAAGTGCCTAATGGCATAGTTCACATACTTGTCCATTTCTAAAACATAAATACAACACATGGCACAAGTCATGGAAACTAGCCAAAAATAATAAAACTAAGAATGATATACAATATCCTCAATTGTATACAATAAAAGAATACAAGCGGAATAAGCTTAACTAAGCTTCTCTTGAAACATCTGAGCATCGCTCCACTTGTAACCCAGCTTGCACCTGAAATAAAGCAACTATAGTGGGGTGAGATACATCAAATCTCAGTGAGTTCTCTATCCTATAGATTCTCTCGGCTTTACAGGGTTCTATCAATCCTAACTCAAGTCAAAGGGGAAGGGAAAATGACTTTGAGTTCACAATCTCACACTATATGGAAACACATCACGAGTCTGTTAATTCATAAAGTTCGCACGGAAGGAATTACGTCCTGAACCTGTTAACTCAAGATTCCTTACGAATCGAAATATGTCCTGAGCCTGTTAACTCAAGAAACTCACTAATCGATAACCTATACCAAGGCATCCCCTTTTCCCGTCCGCTTCTACGTCTAGAAGTCGACCCGAGTCATGGATCCTTGAAGTTACTTGGCATACGAATTGGATTCGGGATCATCGGCCTGTTAACCGTGAACCGTCACTTCTCATGACCTGTTAACCATCACAAGTCTCTACCCATAGCATAGGCTCCAATCGTACTACACGTAGGGAATCAAACCTACCAAGTAATTGTGCATACGTTTCAGAGAAGGAGCTCGAGTCTCATGAAACTACACCTCAAGATAAATGGTTACGATTACGTGATCATATACACGACGTGATTGTATTCGACAATCACAAGGCCACATTTGCCTTAAGACCTCTTTTGCCTTTAACAATAAAACATAACAAAAATACACGTGTTCCATACTAGTGTCTTATTCTCACTCTATACCATTCGATAATGGACACACGCCTCGGCCTCTCATGCACGAGCGTTGTCATTCAGAGTTTCTATCATAATTCTAGTCGCAACCTAGAATTATACCAATCTTAACTTATCCATTTGTTTTTGGGGTAAAGTTTCCTCACTTTCCCTAACTTATTTTAACAAGCATATTATCTCATTCATTTTAACAACAATATTAGATAGATATGGCATAACACAAATATTACAAATAAATACATATAATCACACATCACATAAAACATCACTTTCGGTTTCCCTCCGATTCATTTAATCGGGTAACGAAATCAATATTTCTCACTCTTATCCCGTAGGATATTTTCACAGCTTTACATCGGCTATAAATATGTGTCGATCGGATTTACGATCCAAAAGATGTCAATTCCAACATTTCACAAAACATTACTTTCCTTCATTTTCCACTAAATGAAATATCCCACATCATACCCAAGATAGAGGGTCGTCATAGCTTTCTAATGACACCAAGAACGTCCCGATCCGAGTTACAGATCAAAAGTTATGAAGGAAAGAAAGCGGAAAAGCTGTCATGTTCGCTTTGCGAAGCTCCAGCGAATGCTCGCTTTCTCATTCAAAGTACGAATCTCCCAGCGAAGTCCTAAAAAACACTGGGTTCGCTACCCCATTCACAGTGCTAGCATCTGGCGAGTCGTGGCAGAACCAAAACAAGGTAAAGTTTGCAGTGCGAACCTCTGGCGAATGTTCGCCCTCACCTTCGTCGTGCGAATAACCAGCGAATGCTCGCTTTCCCCTTCGCTAGGGGACTCGCAGTGCGAACCTGCAAAAACTGGGTTTCCCAGCAGCGTGAAAACAGAGCTTTGGGACCAAAAACCCATCCAAAACGTCACCCAACATACAAACATGCATTAACAGATGATCATACATGGCTAATGAGTATACTACACATTTTATACCGCATTTTATCCGTTAGATTTCATTTTCTCTCAATTTAACCTAATTCCCATTCGGGAGTTTCTAGCACTTAGAGTGTCTAACTAGAACCCACCTGATAATCGAAGAGGAGTTTGAAGAAGATGCTGATGATCCGTGGGTTTCTCTTCTTCATCATCTCCATTTTCTCTCTTTCTCTTCTTTCCTTTTTTCCTTTTCTTCTTCTTGTTTACTAACTTCTTCTTTTTTCTCTTTTTCTTTCTCTTTCCAAATATATACATATATTATACTATTATTATTCTCTTTATTGTTTTTATTCTCTTTATTCTCTTTATTGTTTTTATTTTGATAACATGCGTAAATAAATACCTAATTATAACTCGTCAAATTTGTTTGTACAATATAAAATAATTAGAAATTATACAAAACATCACATACGCAAATTTTCAAATTAAAATAAATATAACCAAAGAATTAAAATATTTTTTGGCGTTCATAGTTTTTAATAGTTTTATAATGTACATATTATAAGATTACTAGTTAAGTTTACTTAAATATACCATAACAAAAGAATTTAACATTGAATCTATTATTTTCGTCCTAAAAGTTTATTAATTGATATGTCAAACATAAAATTTTCTATATTTATATTTTTTCTAGTAATTTTTATTTTTGAAATCAATTTTATGAGTTATAATACAAAAATCTCAATTGCTTCAAGTTAATAATAGAATCAAACTTTCAATTAATAATATTAGTTATTTACATTGTCGAAAATATATTAAATTTTTCTAACAACCGTCTATTTGAAAGTTTTTTTCTTTTATGCCTTTTTTTTCTTTTACAAAATAAAAGATTGAAATATTAAAATTTTCATTATATAAAAATATTATAGAAAGTGCATGATATTATAACAAAATGAAGAAATAAGTTATTTCATTTTCATATAGACGAGGAACCTTGATGAGTCTTACTTTAAAGTTATTTTCCTTGCAAATCATGTACCTTACCCACTCTATGATTTTCTTGAATTTTTCCTATAATGGGTTCAAAGTATAATATATTATTAGTGCTCTTAATTTTGAACCATAGAGTTTCATGTAAGGTTTCAAGAAGACGGTCTAGAGACCAGTATATTGTAGATATATCTTTTCTACCATAAATTTTAGTTTGAGGTGTACGTACTTTTTAAATAAAAAAAAATTTACGTGAATTTATTAATACTATTTACATATGAATTTTAATAAAAAAAAAATATATGTGATAATTAAAGCGAAATAGAATCCAACTTCACCATAGAATTTAAAATAAAAGTTACCCAACAAAGAGAAAGTTTGACGTTTTTATTACTCATTTATTTATACGTTTTTTATTTTAAAATATGTGCAATGTCTAAACTAAAAGAGGATTTAGGTTAATATAGAGTAGTTTTGGTACAAAATTAATATATACATTTTAAAGATGCGTAATACACCAATAAAAAGTAGATATGATGTAGTTGTTATTTTTTTTTGAACTCTTTTGTTTAAATTTTAACAAGAGAATGATTCATTAAAAGAGAATTTCACATAGTTATTGTTTTTGAACTTCAATATTATAAAATTTGAGTTAGAGTAAATACTTAAAATTTTATGCTCATTTTTTAATAAAACATTTAGTAAGTATCAAATCTAATGTGGATTAAGAGCGAAATAGTTTACATGGGTTAAATCACAAGTGGACTCGGTGCGAACAACATCTTTAGACTAATAGCTATGTGATTAGCTTAAAATATCATCTCTGATCAATTTTTTACAAAAAATAAGATAAAATTTTTATATTTTAAGTTAACTATAAAAAATAAAATAAAATGTATTTGACTTATTCTTATTATAACTTGTGGTTACATTCTCGTTTTTTTATTTTAAAAATCTACTAACAAAGTCAACTTATTTCTTAATTATATAAAGTTTAGGTCTGTTAACTTTCTGTACAACTAGTTTTTGAATACAATTCAATGTATATTAATATTAATAATCAATAAAAATTATATAATAAATATTTTTCAAGAAATTTGAATGTATATTTATATTAATGATCATAAATTAATTGAATATGAAGGTTTTTTTTCAATGTTAAAGTTCCATATCTTTTTGTTATCTTTCTATACATTATACTAAAGGAAACTTTATTTCCAATCGCTTTATAGTTTTTCCGATGTGGCGTTTTTACTTATCAAATCCATCTTCAATTCTTGGGCCAAAATTCTGCCTTCGTCCTGTAATGCCCTGTATAATATATATCTAGAATAATACCATACAAGCATTTTATTTGGTACTGACACATCAAAAGTGCCTAATGGCATAGTTCACATACTTGTCCATTTCTAAAATATAAATACAACACATGGCACAAGTCATGGAAACTAGCCAAAAATAATAAAACTAAGAATGATATACAATATCCTCAATTGTATACAATAAAAGAATACAGAGCGGAATAAGCTTAACTAAGCTTCTCTTGAAACATCTGAGCATCGCTCCACTTGTAACCAAACCTGCACCTGAAATAAAGCAACTATAGTGGGGTGAGATACATCAAATCTCAGTGAGTTCTCTATCCTATAGATTCTCTCGGCTTTACAGGGTTCTATCAATCCTAACTCAAGTCAAAGGGGAAGGGAAAATGACTTTGAGTTGACAATCTCACACTATATGGAAACACATAACGAGTCTGTTAACTCATAAAGTTCGCACGGAAGGAATTACGTCCTGAGCCTGTTAACTCAAGATTCCTTACGAATCGAAATATGTCCTGAGCCTGTTAACTCAAGAAACTCACTAATCGATAACCTATACCAAGGCATCCCCTTTTCCCGTCCGCTTCTACGTCTAAAAGTCGACCCGAGTCATGGATCCTTGAAGTTACTTGGCATACGGATTGGATTCGGGATCATCGGCCTGTTAACCGTGAACCGTCACTTCTCATGACCTGTTAACCATCACAAGTCTCTACCCATAGCATAGGCTCCAATCGTACTACACATAGGGAATCAAACCTACCAAGTAATTGTGCATACGTTTCAGAGAAGGAGCTCGAGTCTCATGAAACTACACCTCAAGATAAATGGTTACGATTACGTGATCATATACACGACGTGCTTGTATTCGACAATCACAAGGCCACATTCGCCTTAAGACCTCTTTTGCCTTTAACAATAAAACATAACAAAAATACACGTGTTCCATACTAGTGTCTTATTCTCACTCTATACCATTCGATAATGGACACACGCCTCGGCCTCTCATGCACGAGCGTTGTCATTCAGAGTTTCTATCATAATTCTAGTCGCAACCTAGAATTATACCAATCTTAACTTATCCATTTGTTTTTGGGGTAAAGTTTCCTCACTCTCCCTAACTCATTTTAACAAGCATATTATCTCATTCATTTTAACAACAATATTAGATAGATATGGCATAACACAAATATTACAAATAAATACATATAATCACACATCACATAAAACATCACTTTCGGTTTCCCTCCGATTCATTTAATCGGGTAACGAAATCAATATTTCTCACTCTTATCCCGTAGGATATTTTCACAGCTTTACATCGGCTATAAATATGCGTCGATCGGATTTACGATCCAAAAGATGTCAATTCCAACATTTCACAAAACATTACTTTCCTTCATTTTCAACTAAATGAAATATCCCACATCATACCCAAGATAGAGGGTCGTCATAGCTTTCTAATGACACCAAGAACGTCCCGATCCGAGTTACGGATCAAAAGTTATGAAGGAAAGAAAGCGGAAAAGCTGTCATGTTCGCTTTGCGAAGCTCCAGCGAATGCTCGCTCTCTCATTCAAAGTACGAATCTCCCAGCGAACTCCTAAAAAACACTGGGTTCGCTACCCCATTCACAGTGCTAGCATCTGGCGAATCGTGGCAGAACCAAAACAAGGTAAAGTTTGCAGTGCGAACCTCTGGCGAATGTTCTCCCTCACCTTCGCCGTGCGAGTAACCAGCGAATGCTCGCTTTCCCCTCCGCTAGGGGACTCGCAGTGCGAACCTGCAAAAACTGGGTTTCCCAGCAGCGTGAAAACAGAGCTTTGGGACCAAAAACCCATCCAAAACTTCACCCAACATACAAACATGCATTAACAGATGATCATACATGGCTAATGAGTATACTACACATTTTATACCGCATTTTATCCGTTAGATTTCATTTTCTCTCAATTTAACCTAATTCCCATTCAGGAGTTTCTAGCACTTAGAGTGTCTAACTAGAACCCACCTGATAATCGAAGAGGAGTTTGAAGAAGATGCTGATGATCCATGGGTTTCTCTTCTTCATCATCTCCATTTTCTCTCTTTCTCTTCTTTCCTTTTTTCCTTTTCTTCTTCATGTTTACTAACTTCTTCTTTTTTCTCTTTTTCTTTCTCTTTCCAAATATATACATATATTATACTATTATTATTCTCTTTATTGTTTTTATTCTCTTTATTCTCTTTATTGTTTTTATTTTGATAACATGCGTAAATAAATACCTAATTATAACTCGTCAAATTTGTTTGTATAATATAAAATAATTGGAAATTATACAAAACATCACATACGCAAATTTTCAAATTAAAATAAATATAACCAAAGAATTAAAATATTTTTTGGCGTTCATAGTTTTTAATAGTTTTATAATGTACATATTATAAGATTACTAGTTAAGTTTACTTAAATATACCATAACAAAAGAATTTAACATTGAATCTATTATTTTCGTCCTAAAAGTTTATTAATTGATATGTCAAACATAAAATTTTCTATATTTATATTTTTTCTAGTAATTTTTATTTTTGAAATCAATTTTATGAGTTATAATACAAAAATCTCAATTGCTTCAAGTTAATAATAGAATCAAACTTTCAATTAATAATATTAGTTATTTACATTGTCGAAAATATATTAAATTTTTCTAACAACCGTCTATTTGAAAGTTTTTTTCTTTTAAGCTTTTTTTTCTTTTACAAAATAAAAGATTGAAATATTAAAATTTTCATTATATAAAAATATTATAGAAAGTGCATGATATTATAAAAAAATGAAGAAATAAGCTATTTCATTTTCATATAGACGAGGAACCTTGATGAGTCTTACTTTAAAGTTATTTTTCTTGCAAATCATGTACCTTACCCACACTATGATTTTCTTGAATTTTTCCTATAATGGGTTCAAAGTATAATATATTATTAGTGCTCTTAATATTGCACCATAGAGTTTCATGTAAGGTTTCAAGAAGACGGTCTAGAGACCAGTATATTGTAGATATATCTTTTCTACCATAAATTTTAGTTTGAGGTGTACGTACTTTTTAAATAAAAAAAAATTTACGTGAATTTATTAATACTATTTACATATGAATTTTAATAAAAAAAAAAATATATGTGATAATTAAAGCGAAATAGAATCCAACTTCACCATAGAATTTAAAATAAAAGTTACCCAACAAAGAGAAAGTTTGACGTTTTTATTACTCATTTATTTATACGTTTTTTATTTTAAAATATGTGCAATGTCTAAACTAAAAGAGGATTTAGGTTAATATAGAGTAGTTTTGGTACAAAATTAATATATACATTTTAAAGATGCGTAATACACCAATAAAAAGTAGATATGATGTAGTTGTTATTTTTTTTTGAACTCTTTTGTTTAAATTTTAACAAGAGAATGATTCATTAAAAGAGAATTTCACATAGTTATTGTTTTTGAACTTCAATATTATAAAATTTGAGTTAGAGTAAATACTTAAAATTTTATGCTCATTTTTTAATAAAACATTTAGTAAGTATCAAATCTAATGTGGATTAAGAGCGAAATAGTTTACATGGGTTAAATCACAAGTGGACTCGGTGCGAACAACATCTTTAGACTAATAGCTATGTGATTAGCTTAAAATATCATCTCTGATCAATTTTTTACAAAAAAGAAGATAAAATTTTTATATTTTAAGTTAACTATAAAAAATAAAATAAAATGTATTTGACTTATTCTTATTATAACTTGTGGTTACATTCTCGTTTTTTTATTTTAAAAATCTACTAACAAAGTCAACTTATTTCTTAATTATATAAAGTTTAGGTCTGTTAACTTTCTGTACAACTAGTTTTTGAATACAATTCAATGTATATTAATATTAATAATCAATAAAAATTATATAATAAATATTTTTCAAGAAATTTGAATGTATATTTATATTAATGATCATAAATTAATTGAATATGAAGGTTTTTTTTCAATGTTAAAGTTCCATATCTTTTTGTTATCTTTCTATACATTATACTAAAGGAAACTTTATTTCCAATCGCTTTATAGTTTTTCCGATGTGGCGTTTTTACTTATCAAATCCATCTTCAATTCTTGGGCCAAAATTCTGCCTTCGTCCTGTAATGCCCTGTATAATATATATCTAGAATAATACCATACAAGCATTTTATTTGGTACTGACACATCAAAAGTGCCTAATGGCATAGTTCACATACTTGTCCATTTCTAAAATATAAATACAACACATGGCACAAGTCATGGAAACTAGCCAAAAATAATAAAACTAAGAATGATATACAATATCCTCAATTGTATACAATAAAAGAATACAGAGCGGAATAAGCTTAACTAAGCTTCTCTTGAAACATCTGAGCATCGCTCCACTTGTAACCAAACCTGCACCTGAAATAAAGCAACTATAGTGGGGTGAGATACATCAAATCTCAGTGAGTTCTCTATCCTATAGATTCTCTCGGCTTTACAGGGTTCTATCAATCCTAACTCAAGTCAAAGGGGAAGGGAAAATGACTTTGAGTTGACAATCTCACACTATATGGAAACACATAACGAGTCTGTTAACTCATAAAGTTCGCACGGAAGGAATTACGTCCTGAGCCTGTTAACTCAAGATTCCTTACGAATCGAAATATGTCCTGAGCCTGTTAACTCAAGAAACTCACTAATCGATAACCTATACCAAGGCATCCCCTTTTCCCGTCCGCTTCTACGTCTAAAAGTCGACCCGAGTCATGGATCCTTGAAGTTACTTGGCATACGGATTGGATTCGGGATCATCGGCCTGTTAACCGTGAACCGTCACTTCTCATGACCTGTTAACCATCACAAGTCTCTACCCATAGCATAGGCTCCAATCGTACTACACATAGGGAATCAAACCTACCAAGTAATTGTGCATACGTTTCAGAGAAGGAGCTCGAGTCTCATGAAACTACACCTCAAGATAAATGGTTACGATTACGTGATCATATACACGACGTGCTTGTATTCGACAATCACAAGGCCACATTCGCCTTAAGACCTCTTTTGCCTTTAACAATAAAACATAACAAAAATACACGTGTTCCATACTAGTGTCTTATTCTCACTCTATACCATTCGATAATGGACACACGCCTCGGCCTCTCATGCACGAGCGTTGTCATTCAGAGTTTCTATCATAATTCTAGTCGCAACCTAGAATTATACCAATCTTAACTTATCCATTTGTTTTTGGGGTAAAGTTTCCTCACTCTCCCTAACTCATTTTAACAAGCATATTATCTCATTCATTTTAACAACAATATTAGATAGATATGGCATAACACAAATATTACAAATAAATACATATAATCACACATCACATAAAACATCACTTTCGGTTTCCCTCCGATTCATTTAATCGGGTAACGAAATCAATATTTCTCACTCTTATCCCGTAGGATATTTTCACAGCTTTACATCGGCTATAAATATGCGTCGATCGGATTTACGATCCAAAAGATGTCAATTCCAACATTTCACAAAACATTACTTTCCTTCATTTTCAACTAAATGAAATATCCCACATCATACCCAAGATAGAGGGTCGTCATAGCTTTCTAATGACACCAAGAACGTCCCGATCCGAGTTACGGATCAAAAGTTATGAAGGAAAGAAAGCGGAAAAGCTGTCATGTTCGCTTTGCGAAGCTCCAGCGAATGCTCGCTCTCTCATTCAAAGTACGAATCTCCCAGCGAACTCCTAAAAAACACTGGGTTCGCTACCCCATTCACAGTGCTAGCATCTGGCGAATCGTGGCAGAACCAAAACAAGGTAAAGTTTGCAGTGCGAACCTCTGGCGAATGTTCTCCCTCACCTTCGCCGTGCGAGTAACCAGCGAATGCTCGCTTTCCCCTCCGCTAGGGGACTCGCAGTGCGAACCTGCAAAAACTGGGTTTCCCAGCAGCGTGAAAACAGAGCTTTGGGACCAAAAACCCATCCAAAACTTCACCCAACATACAAACATGCATTAACAGATGATCATACATGGCTAATGAGTATACTACACATTTTATACCGCATTTTATCCGTTAGATTTCATTTTCTCTCAATTTAACCTAATTCCCATTCAGGAGTTTCTAGCACTTAGAGTGTCTAACTAGAACCCACCTGATAATCGAAGAGGAGTTTGAAGAAGATGCTGATGATCCATGGGTTTCTCTTCTTCATCATCTCCATTTTCTCTCTTTCTCTTCTTTCCTTTTTTCCTTTTCTTCTTCATGTTTACTAACTTCTTCTTTTTTCTCTTTTTCTTTCTCTTTCCAAATATATACATATATTATACTATTATTATTCTCTTTATTGTTTTTATTCTCTTTATTCTCTTTATTGTTTTTATTTTGATAACATGCGTAAATAAATACCTAATTATAACTCGTCAAATTTGTTTGTATAATATAAAATAATTGGAAATTATACAAAACATCACATACGCAAATTTTCAAATTAAAATAAATATAACCAAAGAATTAAAATATTTTTTGGCGTTCATAGTTTTTAATAGTTTTATAATGTACATATTATAAGATTACTAGTTAAGTTTACTTAAATATACCATAACAAAAGAATTTAACATTGAATCTATTATTTTCGTCCTAAAAGTTTATTAATTGATATGTCAAACATAAAATTTTCTATATTTATATTTTTTCTAGTAATTTTTATTTTTGAAATCAATTTTATGAGTTATAATACAAAAATCTCAATTGCTTCAAGTTAATAATAGAATCAAACTTTCAATTAATAATATTAGTTATTTACATTGTCGAAAATATATTAAATTTTTCTAACAACCGTCTATTTGAAAGTTTTTTTCTTTTAAGCTTTTTTTTCTTTTACAAAATAAAAGATTGAAATATTAAAATTTTCATTATATAAAAATATTATAGAAAGTGCATGATATTATAAAAAAATGAAGAAATAAGCTATTTCATTTTCATATAGACGAGGAACCTTGATGAGTCTTACTTTAAAGTTATTTTTCTTGCAAATCATGTACCTTACCCACACTATGATTTTCTTGAATTTTTCCTATAATGGGTTCAAAGTATAATATATTATTAGTGCTCTTAATATTGCACCATAGAGTTTCATGTAAGGTTTCAAGAAGACGGTCTAGAGACCAGTATATTGTAGATATATCTTTTCTACCATAAATTTTAGTTTGAGGTGTACGTACTTTTTAAATAAAAAAATTTTTACGTGAATTTATTAATACTATTTACATATGAATTTTAATAAAAAAAAAATATATGTGATAATTAAAGCGAAATAGAATCCAACTTCACCATAGAATTTAAAATAAAAGTTACCCAACAAAGAGAAAGTTTGACGTTTTTATTACTCATTTATTTATACGTTTTTTATTTTAAAATATGTGCAATGTCTAGACTAAAAGAGGATTTAGGTTAATATAGAGTAGTTTTGGTACAAAATTAATATATACATTTTAAAGATGCGTAATACACCAATAAAAAGTAGATATGATGTAGTTGTTATTTTTATTTGAACTCTTTTGTTTAAATTTTAACAAGAGAATGATTCATTAAAAGAGAATTTCACATAGTTATTGTTTTTGAACTTCAATATTATAAAATTTGAGTTAGAGTAAATACTTAAAATTTTATGCTCATTTTTTAATAAAACATTTAGTAAGTATCAAATCTAATGTGGATTAAGGTTGAAATAGTTTACATGGGTTAAATCACAAGTGGACTCGGTGCGAACAACATCTTTAGACTAATAGCTATGTGATTAGCTTAAAATATCATCTCTGATCAATTTTTTACAAAAAATAAGATAAAATTTTTATATTTTAAGTTAACTATAAAAAATAAAATAAAATGTATTAGACTTATGCTTATTATAACTTGTGGTTACATTCTCGTTTTTTTATTTTAAAAATCTACTAACAAAGTCAACTTATTTCTTAATTATATAAAGTTTAGGTCTGTTAACTTTCTGTACAACTAGTTTTTGAATACAATTCAATCTATATTAATATTAATAATCAATAAAAATTATATAATAAATATTTTTGAAGAAATTTGAATGTATATTTATATTAATGATCATAAATTAATTGAATATGAAGGTTTTTTTTCAATGTTAAAGTTCCATATCTTCTTGTTATCTTTCTATACATTATACTAAAGGAAACTTGATTTCCAATCGCTTTATAGTTTTTCCGATGTGGTGTTTTTACTTATCAAATCCATCTTCAATTCTTGGGCCAAAATTCTGCCTTCGTCCTGTAATGCCCTGTATAATATATATCTAGAATAATACCATACAAGCATTTTATTTGGTACTGACACATCACAAGTGCCTAATGGCATAGTTCACATACTTGTCCATTTCTAAAACATAAATACAACACATGGCACAAGTCATGGAAACTAGCCAAAAATAATAAAACTAAGAATGATATACAATATCCTCAATTGTATACAATAAAAGAATACAGAGCGGAATAAGTTTAACTAAGCTTCTCTTGAAACATCTGAGCATCGCTCCACTTGTAACCAAACCTGCACCTGAAATAAAGCAACTATAGTGGGGTGAGATACATCAAATCTCAGTGAGTTCTCTATCCTATAGATTCTCTCGGCTTTACAGGGTTCTATCAATCCTAACTCAAGTCAAAGGGGAAGGGAAAATGACTTTGAGTTCACAATCTCACACTATATGGAAATACATCACGAGTCTGTTAATTCATAAAGTTCGCACGGAAGGAATTACGTCCTGAGCCTGTTAACTCAAGATTCCTTACGAATCGAAATATGCCCTGAGCCTATTAACTCAATAAACTCACTAATCGATAACCTATACCAAGGCATCCCCTTTTCCCGTCCGCTTCTACGTCTAGAAGTCGACCCGAGTCATGGATCCTTGAAGTTACTTGGCATACGAATTGGATTCGGGATCATCGGCCTGTTAACCGTGAACCGTCACTTCTCATGACCTGTTAACCATCACAAGTCTCTACCCATAGCATAGGCTCCAATCGTACTACACGTAGGGAATCAAACCTACCAAGTAATTGTGCATACGTTTCAGAGAAGGAGCTCGAGTCTCATGAAACTACACCTCAAGATAAATGGTTACGATTACGTGATCATATACACGACATGATTGTATTCGACAATCACAAGGCCACATTTGCCTTAAGACCTCTTTTGCCTTTAACAATAAAACATAACAAAAATACACGTGTTCCATACTAGTGTCTTATTCTCACTCTATACCATTCGATAATGGACACACGCCTCGGCCTCTCATGCACGAGCGTTGTCATTCAGAGTTTCTATCATAATTCTAGTCGCAACCTAGAATTATACCAATCTTAACTTATCCATTTGTTTTTGGGGTAAAGTTTCCTCACTCTCCCTAACTCATTTTAACAAGCATATTATCTCATTCATTTTAACAACAATATTAGATAGATATGGCATAATACAAATATTACAAATAAATACATATAATCACACATCACATAAAACATCACTTTCGGTTTCCCTCCGATTCATTTAATCGGGTAACGAAATCAATATTTCTCACTCTTATCCCGTAGGATATTTTCACAGCTTTACATCGGCTATAAATATGCGTCGATCGGATTTACGATCCAAAAGATGTCAATTCCAACATTTCACAAAACATTACTTTCCTTCATTTTCCACTAAATGAAATATCCCACATCATACCCAAGATAGAGGGTCGGCATAGCTTTCTAATGACACCAAGAACGTCCCGATCCGAGTTACGGATCAAAAGTTATGAAGGAAAGAAAATGGAAAAGCTGTCATGTTCGCTTTGCGAAGCTCCAGCGAATGCTCGCTCTCTCATTCAAAGTACGAATCTCCCAGCGAAGTCCTAAAAAACACTGGGTTCGCTACCCCATTCACAGTGCTAGCATCTGGCGAATCGTGGCAGAACCAAAACAAGGTAAAGTTTGCAGTGCGAACCTCTGGCGAATGTTCGCCCTCACCTTCGCCGTGCGAGTAACCAGCGAATGCTCGCTTTCCCCTTCGCTAGGGGACTCGCAGTGCGAACCTGCAAAAACTGGGTTTCCCAGCAGCGTGAAAACAGAGCTTTGGGACCAAAAACCCATCCAAAACGTCACCCAACATACAAACATGCATTAACAGATGATCATACATGGCTAATGAGTATACTACACATTTTATACCGCATTTTATTCGTTAGATTTCATTTTCTCTCAATTTAACCTAATTCCCATTCGGGAGTTTCTAGCACTTAGAGTGTCTAACTAGAACCCACCTGTTAATCGAAGAGGAGTTTGAAGAAGATGCTGATGATCCATGGGTTTCTCTTCTTCATCATCTCCATTTTCTCTCTTTCTCTTCTTTCCTTTTTTCCTTTTCTTCTTCTTGTTTACTAACTTCTTCTTTTTTCTCTTTTTCTTTCTCTTTCCAAATATATACATATATTATACTATTATTATTCTCTTTATTGTTTTTATTCTCTTTATTCTCTTTATTGTTTTTATTTTGATAACATGCGTAAATAAATACCTAATTATAACTCGTCAAATTTGTTTGTACAATATAAAATAATTAGAAATTATACAAAACATCACATATGCAAATTTTCAAATTAAAATAAATATAACCAAAGAATTAAAATATTTTTTGGCGTTCATAGTTTTTAATAGTTTTATAATGTACATATTATAAGATTACTAGTTAAGTTTACTTAAATATACCATAACAAAAGAATTTAACATTGAATCTATTATTTTCGTCCTAAAAGTTTATTAATTGATATGTCAAACATAAAATTTTCTATATTTATATTTTTTCTAGTAATTTTTATTTTTGAAATCAATTTTATGAGTTAAAATACAAAAATCTCAATTGCTTCAAGTAAATAATAGAATCAAACATTCAATTAAAAATATTAGTTATTTACATTGTCGAAAATATATTAAATTTTTCTAACAACCGTCTATTTGAAAGTTTTTTTCTTTTAAGCTTTTTTTTTCTTTTACAAAATAAAAGATTGAAATATTAAAATTTTCATTATATAAAAATATTATAGAAAGTGCATGATATTATAAAAAAAATGAAGAAATAAGTTATTTCATTTTCATATAGACGAGGAACCTTGATGAGTCTTACTTTAAAGTTATTTTTCTTGCAAATCATGTACCTTACCCACTCTATGATTTTCTTGAATTTTTCCTATAATGGGTTCAAAGTATAATATATTATTAGTGCTCTTAATATTGAACCATAGAGTTTCATGTAAGGTTTCAAGAAGACGGTCTAGAGACCAGTATATTGTAGATATATCTTTTCTACCATAAATTTTAGTTTGAGGTGTACGTAATTTTTAAATAAAAAAAAATTTACGTGAATTTATTAATACTATTTACATATGAATTTTAATAAAAAAAAAATATATGTGATAATTAAAGCGAAATAGAATCCAACTTCACCATAGAATTTAAAATAAAAGTTACCCAACAAAGAGAAAGTTTGACGTTTTTATTACTCATTTATTTATACGTTTTTTATTTTAAAATATGTGCAATGTCTAAACTAAAAGAGGATTTAGGTTAATATAGAGTAGTTTTGGTACAAAATTAATATATACATTTTAAAGATGCGTAATACACCAATAAAAAGTAGATATGATGTAGTTGTTATTTTTTTTTGAACTCTTTTGTTTAAATTTTAACAAGAGAATGATTCATTAAAAGAGAATTTCACATAGTTATTGTTTTTGAACTTCAATATTATAAAATTTGAGTTAGAGTAAATACTTAAAATTTTATGCTCATTTTTTAATAAAACATTTAGTAAGTATCAAATCTAATGTGGATTAAGAGCGAAATAGTTTACATGGGTTAAATCACAAGTGGACTCGGTGCGAACAACATCTTTAGACTAATAGCTATGTGATTAGCTTAAAATATCATCTCTGATCAATTTTTTACAAAAAATAAGATAAAATTTTTATATTTTAAGTTAACTATAAAAAATAAAATAAAATGTATTTGACTTATTCTTATTATAACTTGTGGTTACATTCTCGTTTTTTTATTTTAAAAATCTACTAACAAAGTCAACTTATTTCTTAATTATATAAAGTTTAGGTCTGTTAACTTTCTGTACAACTAGTTTTTGAATACAATTCAATGTATATTAATATTAATAATCAATAAAAATTATATAATAAATATTTTTGAAGAAATTTGAATGTATATTTATATTAATGATCATAAATTTATTGAATATGAAGGTTTTTTTTCAATGTTAAAGTTCCATATCTTTTTGTTATCTTTCTATACATTATACTAAAGGAAACTTTATTTCCAATCGCTTTATAGTTTTTCCGATGTGGCGTTTTTACTTATCAAATCCATCTTCAATTCTTGGGCCAAAATTCTGCCTTCGTCCTGTATTGCCCTGTATAATATATATCTAGAATAATACCATACAAGCATTTTATTTGGTACTGACACATCAAAAGTGCCTAATGGCATAGTTCACATACTTGTCCATTTCTAAAACATAAATACAACACATGGCACAAGTCATGGAAACTAGCCAAAAATAATAAAACTAAGAATGATATACAATATCCTCAATTGTATACAATAAAAGAATACAGAGCGGAATAAGCTTAACTAAGCTTCTTTTGAAACATCTGAGCATCGCTCGACTTGTAACCAAACCTGCACCTGAAATAAAGCAACTATAGTGGGGTGAGATACATCAAATCTCAGTGAGTTCTCTATCCTATAGATTCTCTCGGCTTTATAGGGTTCTATCAATCCTAACTCAAGTCAAAGGGGAAGGGAAAATGACTTTGAGTTCACAATCTCACACTATATGGAAACACATCACGAGTCTGTTAACTCATAAAGTTCGCACGGAAGGAATTACGTCCTGAGCCTGTTAACTCAAGATTCCTTACGAATCGAAATATGTCCTGAGCCTATTAACTCAAGAAACTCACTAATCGATAACCTATACCAAGGCATCCCCTTTTCCCGTCCGCTTCTACGTCTAGAAGTCGACCCGAGTCATGGATCCTTGAAGTTACTTGGCATACGAATTGGATTCGGGATCATCGGCCTGTTAACCGTGAACCGTCACTTCTCATGACCTGTTAACCATCACAAGTCTCTACCCATAGCATAGGCTCTAATCGTACTACACGTAGGGAATCAAACCTACCAAGTAATTGTGCATACGTTTCAGAGAAGGAGCTCGAGTCTCATGAAACTACACCTCAAGATAAATGGTTACGATTACGTGATCATATACACGACATGATTGTATTCGACAATCACAAGGCCACATTTGCCTTAAGACCTCTTTTGCCTTTAACAATAAAACATAACAAAAATACACGTGTTCCATACTAGTGTCTTATTCTCACTCTATACCATTCGATAATGGACACACGCCTCGGCCTCTCATGCACGAGCGTTGTCATTCAGAGTTTCTATCATAATTCTAGTCGCAACCTAGAATTATACCAATCTTAACTTATCCATTTGTTTTTGGGGTAAAGTTTCCTCACTCTCCCTAACTCATTTTAACAAGCATATTATCTCATTCATTTTAACAACAATATTAGATAGATATGGCATAATACAAATATTACAAATAAATACATATAATCACACATCACATAAAACATCACTTTCGGTTTCCCTCCGATTCATTTAATCGGGTAACAAAATCAATATTTCTCACTCTTATCCCGTAGGATATTTTCACAGCTTTACATCGGCTATAAATATGCGTCGATCGGATTTACGATCCAAAAGATGTCAATTCCAACATTTCACAAAACATTACTTTCCTTCATTTTCCACTAAATGAAATATCCCACATCATACCCAAGATAGAGGGTCGTCATAGCTTTCTAATGACACCAAGAACGTCCCGATCCGAGTTACGGATCAAAAGTTATGAAGGAAAGAAAACGGAAAAGCTGTCATGTTCGCTTTGCGAAGCTCCAGCGAATGCTCGCTCTCTCATTCAAAGTACGAATCTCCCAGCGAAGTCGTAAAAAACACTGGGTTCGCTACCCCATTCACAGTGCTAGCATCTGGCGAATCGTGGCAGAACCAAAACAAGGTAAAGTTTGCAGTGCGAACCTCTGGCGAATGTTCGCCCTCACCTTCGCCGTGCGAGTAACCAGCGAATGCTCGCTTTCCCCTTCGCTAGGGGACTCGCAGTGCGAACCTGCAAAAACTGGGTTTCCCAGCAGCGTGAAAACAGAGCTTTGGGACCAAAAACCCATCCAAAACGTCACCCAACATACAAACATGCATTAACAGATGATCATACATGGCTAATGAGTATACTACACATTTTATACCGCATTTTATCCGTTAGATTTCATTTTCTCTCAATTTAACCTAATTCCCATTCGGGAGTTTCTAGCACTTAGAGTGTGTAACTAGAACCCACCTGATAATCGAAGAGGAGTTTGAAGAAGATGCTGATGATCCATGGGTTTCTCTTCTTCATCATCTCCATTTTCTCTCTTTCTCTTCTTTCCTTTTTTCCTTTTCTTCTTCTTGTTTACTAACTTCTTCTTTTTTCTCTTTTTCTTTCTCTTTCCAAATATATACATATATTATACTATTATTATTCTCTTTATTGTTTTTATTCTCTTTATTCTCTTTATTGTTTTTATTTTGATAACATGCGTAAATAAATACCTAATTATAACTCGTCAAATTTGTTTGTACAATATAAAATAATTAGAAATTATACAAAACATCACATATGCAAATTTTCAAATTAAAATAAATATAACCAAATAATTAAAATATTTTTTGGCGTTCATAGTTTTTAATAGTTTTATAATGTACATATTATAAGATTACTAGTTAAGTTTACTTAAATATACCATAACAAAAGAATTTAACATTGAATCTATTATTTTCGTCCTAAAAGTTTATTAATTGATATGTCAAACATAAAATTTTCTATATTTATATTTTTTCTAGTAATTTTTATGTTTGAAATCAATTTTATGAGTTAAAATACAAAAATCTCAATTGCTTCAAGTAAATAATAGAATCAAACTTTCAATTAATAATATTAGTTATTTACATTGTCGAAAATATATTAAATTTTTCTAACAACCGTCTATTTGAAAGTTTTTTTCTTTTAAGCTTTTTTTTTCTTTTACAAAATAAAAGATTGAAATATTAAAATTTTCATTATATAAAAATATTATAGAAAGTGCATGATATTATAAAAAAAATGAAGAAATAAGTTATTTCATTTTCATATAGACGAGGAACCTTGATGAGTCTTACTTTAAAGTTATTTTTCTTGCAAATCATGTACCTTACCCACTCTATGATTTTCATGAATTTTTCCTATAATGGGTTCAAAGTATAATATATTATTAGTGCTCTTAATATTGAACCATAGAGTTTCATGTAAGGTTTCAAGAAGACGGTCTAGAGACCAGTATATTGTAGATATATCTTTTCTACCATAAATTTTAGTTTGAGGTGTACGTACTTTTTAAATAAAAAAAAATTTACGTGAATTTATTAATACTATTTACATATGAATTTTAATAAAAAAAAAATATATGTGATAATTAAAGCGAAATAGAATCCAACTTCACCATAGAATTTAAAATAAAAGTTACCCAACAAAGAGAAAGTTTGACGTTTTTATTACTCATTTATTTATACGTTTTTTATTTTAAAATATGTGCAATGTCTAAACTAAAAGAGGATTTAGGTTAATATAGAGTAGTTTTGGTACAAAATTAATATATACATTTTAAAGATGCGTAATACACCAATAAAAAGTAGATATGATGTAGTTGTTATTTTTTTTGACCTCTTTTGTTTAAATTTTAACAAGAGAATGATTCATTAAAAGAGAATTTCACATAGTTATTGTTTTTGAACTTCAATATTATAAAATTTGAGTTAGAGTAAATACTTAAAATTTTATGCTCATTTTTTAATAAAACATTTAGTAAGTATCAAATCTAATGTGGATTAAGAGCGAAATAGTTTACATGGGTTAAATCACAAGTGGACTCGGTGCGAACAACATCTTTAGACTAATAGCTATGTGATTAGCTTAAAATATCATCTCTGATCAATTTTTTACAAAAAATAAGATAAAATTTTTATATTTTAAGTTAACTATAAAAAATAAAATAACATGTATTTGACTTATGCTTATTATAACTTGTGGTTACATTCTCGTTTTTTTATTTTAAAAATCTACTAACAAAGTCAACTTATTTCTTAATTATATAAATTTTAGGTCTGTTAACTTTCTGTACAACTAGTTTTTGAATACAATTCAATCTATATTCATATTAATAATCAATAAAAATTATATAATAAATATTTTTGAAGAAATTTGAATGTATATTTATATTAATGATCATAAATTAATTGAATATGAATGTTTTTTTTCAATGTTAAAGTTCCATATCTTTTTGTTATCTTTCTATACATTATACTAAAGGAAACTTGATTTCCAATCGCTTTATAGTTTTTCCGATGTGGTGTTTTTACTTATCAAATCCATCTTCAATTCTTGGGCCAAAATTCTACCTTCGTCCTGTAATGCCCTGTATAATATATATCTAGAATAATACCATACAAGCATTTTATTTGGTACTGACACATCACAAGTGCCTAATGGCGTAGTTCACATACTTGTCCATTTCTAAAACATAAATACAACACATGGCACAAGTCATGGAAACTAGCCAAAAATAATAAAACTAAGAATGATATACAATATCCTCAATTGTATACAATAAAAGAATACAGAGCGGAATAAGCTTAACTAAGCTTCTCTTGAAACATCTGAGCATCGCTCCACTTGTAACCAAACCTGCACCTGAAATAAAGCAACTATAGTGGGGTGAGATACATCAAATCTCAGTAAGTTCTCTATTCTATAGATTCTCTCGGCTTTACAGGGTTCTATCAATCCTAACTCAAGTCAAAGGGGAAGGGAAAATGACTTTGAGTTCACAATCTCACACTATATGGAAACACATCACGAGTCTGTTAACTCATAAAGTTAGCACGGAAGGAATTATGTCCTGAGCCTGTTAACTCAAGATTCCTTACGAATCGAAATATGTCCTGAGCCTATTAACTCAAGAAACTCACTAATCGATAACCTATACCAAGGAATCCCCTTTTCCCGTCCGCTTCTACGTCTAGAAGTCGACCCGAGTCATGGATCCTTGAAGTTACTTGGCATACGAATTGGATTCGGGATCATCGGCCTGTTAACCGTGAACCGTCACTTCTCATGACCTGTTAACCATCACAAGTCTCTACCCATAGCATAGGCTCCAATCGTACTACACGTAGGGAATCAAACCTACCAAGTAATTGTGCATACGTTTCAGAGAAGGAGCTCGAGTCTCATGAAACTACACCTCAAGATAAATGGTTACGATTACGTGATCATATACACGACATGATTGTATTCGACAATCACAAGGCCACATTTGCCTTAAGACCTCTTTTGCCTTTAACAATAAAACATAACAAAAATACACGTGTTCCATACTAGTGTCTTATTCTCACTCTATACCATTCGATAATGGACACACGCCTCGGCCTCTCATGCACGAGCGTTGTCATTCAGAGTTTCTATCATAATTCTAGTCGCAACCTAGAATTATACCAATCTTAACTTATCCATTTGTTTTTGGGGTAAAGTTTCCTCACTCTCCCTAACTCATTTTAACAAGCATATTATCTCATTCATTTTAACAACAATATTAGATAGATATGGCATAATACAAATATTACAAATAAATACATATAATGACACATCACATAAAACATCACTTTCGGTTTCCCTCCGATTCATTTAATCGGGTAACGAAATCAATATTTCTCACTCTTATCCCGTAGGATATTTTCACAGCTTTACATCGGCTATAAATATGCGTCGATCGGATTTACGATCCAAAAGATGTCAATTCCAACATTTCACAAAACATTACTTTCCTTCATTTTCCACTAAATGAAATATCCCACATCATACCCAAGATAGAGGGTCGTCATAGCTTTCTAATGACACCAAGAACGTCCCGATCCGAGTTACGGATCAAAAGTTATGAAGGAAAGAAAACGGAAAAGCTGTCATGTTCGCTTTGCGAAGCTCCAGCGAATGCTCGCTCTCTCATTCAAAGTACGAATCTCCCAGCGAAGTCCTAAAAAACACTGGGTTCGCTACCCCATTCACAGTGCTAGCATCTGGCGAATCGTGGCAGAACCAAAACAAGGTAAAGTTTGCAGTGCGAACCTCTCGCGAATGTTCTCCCTCACCTTCGCCGTGCGAGTAACCAGCGAATGCTCGCTTTCCCCTTCGCTAGGGGACTCGCAGTGCGAACCTGCAAAAACTGGGTTTCGCAGCAGCGTGAAAACAGAGCTTTGGGACCAAAAACCCATCCAAAACGTCACCCAACATACAAACATGCATTAACAGATGATCATACATGGCTAATGAGTATACTACACATTTTATACCGCATTTTATCCGTTAGATTTCAGTTGCTCTCAATTTAACCTAATTCCCATTCGGGAGTTTCTAGCACTTAGAGTGTCTAACTAGAACCCACCTGATAATCGAAGAGGAGTTTGAAGAAGATGCTGATGATCCATGGGTTTCTCTTCTTCATCATCTCCATTTTCTCTCTTTCTCTTCTTTCCTTTTTTCCTTTTCTTCTTCTTGTTTACTAACTTCTTCTTTTTTCTCTTTTTCTTTCTCTTTCCAAATATATACATATATTATACTATTATTATTCTCTTTATTGTTTTTATTCTCTTTATTCTCTTTATTGTTTTTATTTTGATAACATGCGTAAATAAATACCTAATTATAACTCGTCAAATTTGTTTGTACAATATAAAATAATTAGAAATTATACAAAACATCACATATGCAAATTTTCAAATTAAAATAAATATAACCAAAGAATTAAAATATTTTTTGGCGTTCATAGTTTTTAATAGTTTTATAATGTACATATTATAAGATTACTAGTTAAGTTTACTTAAATATACCATAACAAAAGAATTTAACATTGAATCTATTATTTTCGTCCTAAAAGTTTATTAATTGATATGTCAAACATAAAATTTTCTATATTTATATTTTTTCTAGTAATTTTTATTTTTGAAATCAATTTTATGAGTTAAAATACAAAAATCTCAATTGCTTCAAGTAAATAATAGAATCAAACTTTCAATTAATAATATTAGTTATTTACATTGTCGAAAATATATTAAATTTTTCTAACAACCGTCTATTTGAAAGTTTTTTTCTTTTAAGCTTTTTTTTTCTTTTACAAAATAAAAGATTGAAATATTAAAATTTTCATTATATAAAAATATTATAGAAAGTGCATGATATTATAAAAAAAATGAAGAAATAAGTTATTTCATTTTCATATAGACGAGGAACCTTGATGAGTCTTATTTTAAAGTTATTTTTCTTGCAAATCATGTACCTTACCCACTCTATGATTTTCATGAATTTTTCCTATAATGGGTTCAAAGTATAATATATTATTAGTGCTCTTAATATTGAACCATAGGGTTTCATGTAAGGTTTCAAGAAGACGGTCTAGAGACCAGTATATTGTAGATATATCTTTTCTACCATAAATTTTAGTTTGAGGTGTACGTACTTTTTAAATAAAAAAAATTTACGTGAATTTATTAATACTATTTACATATGAATTGTAATAAAAAAAAAATATATGTGATAATTAAAGCGAAATAGAATCCAACTTCACCATAGAATTTAAATTAAAAGTTACCCAACAAAGAGAAAGTTTGACGTTTTTATTACCCATTTATTTATACGTTTTTTATTTTAAAATATGTGCAATGTCTAAACTAAAAGAGGATTTAGGTTAATATAGAGTAGTTTTGGTACAAAATTAATATATACATTTTAAAGATGCGTAATACACCAATAAAAAGTAGATATGATGTAGTTGTTATTTTTTTTTGACCTCTTTTGTTTAAATTTTAACAAGAGAATGATTCATTAAAAGAGAATTTCACATAGTTATGGTTTTTGAACTTCAATATTAAAAAATTTGAGTTAGAGTAAATACTTAAAATTTTATGCTCATTTTTTAATAAAACATTTAGTAAGTATCAAATCTAATGTGGATTAAGAGCGAAATAGTTTACATGGGTTAAATCACAAGTGGACTCGGTGCGAACAACATCTTTAGACTAATAGCTATGTGATTAGCTTAAAATATCATCTCTGATCAATTTTTTACAAAAAATAAGATAAAATTTTTATATTTTAAGTTAACTATAAAAAATAAAATAAAATGTATTTGACTTATGCTTATTATAACTTGTGGTTACATTCTCGTTTTTTTATTTTAAAAATCTACTAACAAAGTCAACTTATTTCTTAATTATATAAAGTTTAGGTCTGTTAACTTTCTGTACAACTAGTTTTTGAATACAATTCAATCTATATTAATATTAATAATCAATAAAAATTATATAATAAATATTTTTGAAGAAATTTGAATGTATATTTATATTAATGATCATAAATTAATTGAATATGAAGGTTTTTTTTCAATGTTAAAGTTCCATATCTTTTTGTTATCTTTCTATACATTATACTAAAGGAAACTTGATTTCCAATCGCTTTATAGTTTTTCCGATGTGGTGTTTTTACTTATCAAATCCATCTTCAATTCTTGGGCCAAAATTCTGCCTTCGTCCTGTAATGCCCTGTATAATATATATCTAGAATAATACCATACAAGCATTTTATTTGGTACTGACACATCACAAGTGCCTAATGGCGTAGTTCACATACTTGTCCATTTCTAAAACATAAATACAACACATGGCACAAGTCATGGAAACTAGCCAAAAATAATAAAACTAAGAATGATATACAATATCCTCAATTGTATACAATAAAAGAATACAGAGCGGAATAAGCTTAACTAAGCTTCTCTTGAAACATCTGAGCATCGCTCCACTTGTAACCAAACCTGCACCTGAAATAAAGCAACTATAGTGGGGTGAGATACATCAAATCTCAGTGAGTTCTCTATCCTATAGATTCTCTCGGCTTTACAGGGTTCTATCAATCCTAACTCAAGTCAAAGGGGAAGGGAAAATGACTTTGAGTTCACAATCTCACACTATATGGAAACACATCACGAGTCTGTTAACTCATAAAGTTCACACGGAAGGAATTATGTCCTGAGCCTGTTAACTCAAGATTCCTTACGAATCGAAATATGTCCTGAGCCTATTAACTCAAGAAACTCACTAATCGATAACCTATACCAAGGAATCCCCTTTTCCCGTCCGCTTCTACGTCTAGAAGTCGACCCGAGTCATGGATCCTTGAAGTTACTTGGCATACGAATTGGATTCGGGATCATCGGCCTGTTAACCGTGAACCGTCACTTCTCATGACCTGTTAACCATCACAAGTCTCTACCCATAGGATAGGCTCCAATCGTACTACACGTAGGGAATCAAACCTACCAAGTAATTGTGCATACGTTTCAGAGAAGGAGCTCGAGTCTCATGAAACTACACCTCAAGATAAATGGTTACGATTACGTGATCATATACACGACATGATTGTATTCGACAATCACAAGGCCACATTTGCCTTAAGACCTCTTTTGCCTTTAACAATAAAACATAACAAAAATACACGTGTTCCATACTAGTGTCTTATTCTCACTCTATACCATTCGATAATGGACACACGCCTCGGCCTCTCATGCACGAGCGTTGTCATTCAGAGTTTCTATCATAATTCTAGTCGCAACCTAGAATTATACCAATCTTAACTTATCCATTTGTTTTTGGGGTAAAGTTTCCTCACTCTCCCTAACTCATTTTAACAAGCATATTATCTCATTCATTTTAACAACAATATTAGATAGATATGGCATAATACAAATATTACAAATAAATACATATAATGACACATCACATAAAACATCACTTTCAGTTTCCCTCCGATTCATTTAATCGGGTAACGAAATCAATGTTTCTCACTCTTATCCCGTAGGATATTTTCACAGCTTTACATCGGCTATAAATATGCGTCGATCGGATTTACGATCCAAAAGATGTCAATTCCAACATTTCACAAAACATTACTTTCCTTCATTTTCCACTAAATGAAATATCCCACATCATACCCAAGATAGAGGGTCGTCATAGATTTCTAATGACACCAAGAACGTCCCGATCCGAGTTACGGATCAAAAGTTATGAAGGAAAGAAAACGGAAAAGCTGTCATGTTCGCTTTGCGAAGCTCCAGCGAATGCTCGCTCTCTCATTCAAAGTACGAATCTCCCAACGAAGTCCTAAAAAACACTGGGTTCGCTACCCCATTCACAGTGCTAGCATCTGGCGAATCGTGGCAGAACCAAAACAACGTAAAGTTTGCAGTGCGAACCTCTGGCGAATGTTCTCCCTCACCTTCGCCGTGCGAGTAACCAGCGAATGCTCGCTTTCCCCTTCGCTAGGGGACTCGCAGTGCGAACCTGCAAAAACTGGGTTTCCCAGCAGCGTGAAAACAGAGCTTTGGGACCAAAAACCCATCCAAAACGTCACCCAACATACAAACATGCATTAACAGATGATCATACATGGCTAATGAGTATACTACACATTTTATACCGCATTTTATCCGTTAGATTTCATTTTCTCTCAATTTAACCTAATTCCCATTCGGGAGTTTCTAGCACTTAGAGTGTCTAACTAGAACCCACCTGATAATCGAAGAGGAGTTTGAAGAAGATGCTGATGATCCATGGGTTTCTCTTCTTCATCATCTCCATTTTCTCTCTTTCTCTTCTTTCCTTTTTTCCTTTTCTTCTTCTTGTTTACTAACTTCTTCTTTTTTCTCTTTTTCTTTCTCTTTCCAAATATATACATATATTATACTATTATTATTCTCTTTATTGTTTTTATTCTCTTTATTCTCTTTATTGCTTTTATTTTGATAACATGCGTAAATAAATACCTAATTATAACTCGTCAAATTTGTTTGTACAATATAAAATAATTAGAAATTATACAAAACATCACATATGCAAATTTTCAAATTAAAATAAATATAACCAAAGAATTAAAATATTTTTTGTCGTTCATAGTTTTTAATAGTTTTATAATGTACATATTATAAGATTACTGGTTAAGTTTACTTAAATATACCATAACAAAAGAATTTAACATTGAATCTATTATTTTCGTCCTAAAAGTTTATTAATTGATATGTCAAACATAAAATTTTCTATATTTATATTTTTTCTAGTAATTTTTATTTTTGAAATCAATTTTATGAGTTAAAATACAAAAATCTCAATTGCTTCAAGTAAATAATAGAATCAAACTTTCAATTAATAATATTAGTTATTTACATTGTCGAAAATATATTAAATTTTTCTAACAACCGTCTATTTGAAAGTTTTTTTCTTTTAAGCTTTTTTTTTCTTTTACAAAATAAAAGATTGAAATATTAAAATTTTCATTATATAAAAATATTATAGAAAGTGCATGATATTATAAAAAAAATGAAGAAATAAGTTATTTCATTTTCATATAGACGAGGAACCTTGATGAGTCTTACTTTAAAGTTATTTTTCTTGCAAATCATGTACCTTACCCACTCTATGATTTTCATGAATTTTTCCTATAATGGGTTCAAAGTATAATATATTATTAGTGCTCTTAATATTGAATCATAGAGTTTCATGTAAGGTTTCAAGAAGACGGTCTAGAGACCAGTATATTGTAGATATATCTTTTCTACCATAAATTTTAGTTTGAGGTGTACGTACTTTTTAAATAAAAAAAAATTTACGTGAATTTATTAATACTATTTACATATGAATTTTAATAAAAAAAAAATATATGTGATAATTAAAGCGTAATAGAATCCAACTTCACCATAGAATTTAAAATAAAAGTTACCCAACAAAGAGAAAGTTTGACGTTTTTATTACTCATTTATTTATACGTTTTTTATTTTAAAATATGTGCAATGTCTAAACTAAAAGAGGATTTAGGTTAATATAGAGTAGTTTTGGTACAAAATTAATATATACATTTTAAAGATGCGTAATACACCAATAAAAAGTAGATATGATGTAGTTGTTATTTTTTTTTGAACTCTTTTGTTTAAATTTTAACAAGAGAATGATTCATTAAAAGAGGATTTCACATAGTTATTGTTTTTGAACTTCAATATTATAAAATTTGAGTTAGAGTAAATACTTAAAATTTTATGCTCATTTTTTAATAAAAAATTTAGTAAGTATCAAATCTAATGTGGATTAAGAGCGAAATAGTTTACATGGGTTAAATCACAAGTGGACTCGGTGCGAACAACATCTTTAGACTAATAGCTATGTGATTAGCTTAAAATATCATCTCTGATCAATTTTTTACAAAAAATAAGATAAAATTTTTATATTTTAAGTTAACTATAAAAAATAAAATAAAATGTATTTGACTTATGCTTATTATAACTTGTGGTTACATTCTCGTTTTTTTATTTTAAAAATCTACTAACAAAGTCAACTTATTTCTTAATTATATAAAGTTTAGGTCTGTTAACTTTCTGTACAACTAGTTTTTGAATACAATTCAATCTATATTAATATTAATAATCAATAAAAATTATATAATAAATATTTTTGAAGAAATTTGAATGTATATTTATATTAATGATCATAAATTAATTGAATATGAAGGTTTTTTTTCAATGTTAAAGTTCCATATCTTTTTGTTATCTTTCTATACATTATACTAAAGGAAACTTGATTTCCAATCGCTTTATAGTTTTTCCGATGTGGTGTTTTTACTTATCAAATCCATCTTCAATTCTTGGGCCAAAATTCTGCCTTCGTCCTGTAATGCACTGTATAATATATATCTAGAATAATACCATACAAGCATTTTATTTGGTACTGACACATCACAAGTGCCTAATGGCGTAGTTCACATACTTGTCCATTTCTAAAACATAAATACAACACATGGCACAAGTCATGGAAACTAGCCAAAAATAATAAAACTAAGAATGATATACAATATCCTCAATTGTATACAATAAAAGAATACAGAGCGGAATAAGCTTAACTAAGCTTCTCTTGAAACATCTGAGCATCGCTCCACTTGTAACCAAACCTGCACCTGAAATAAAGCAACTATAGTGGGGTGAGATACATCAAATCTCAGTGAGTTCTCTATCCTATAGATTCTCTCGGCTTTACAGGGTTCTATCAATCCTAACTCAAGTCAAAGGGGAAGGGAAAATGACTTTGAGTTCACAATCTCACACTATATGGAAACACATCACGAGTCTGTTAACTCATAAAGTTCGCACAGAAGGAATTATGTCCTGAGCCTGTTAATTCAAGATTCCTTACGAATCGAAATATGTCCTGAGCCTATTAACTCAAGAAACTCACTAATCGATAACCTATACCAAGGAATCCCCTTTTCCCGTCCGCTTCTACGTCTAGAAGTCGACCCGAGTCATGGATCCTTGAAGTTACTTGGCATACGAATTGGATTCGGGATCATCGGCCTGTTAACCGTGAACCGTCACTTCTCATGACCTGTTAACAATCACAAGTCTCTACCCATAGCATAGGCTCCAATCCTACTACACGTAGGGAATCAAACCTACTAAGTAATTGTGCATACGTTTCAGAGAAGGAGCTCGAGTCTCATGAAACTACACCTCAAGATAAATGGTTACGATTACGTGATCATATACACGACGTGATTGTATTCGACAATCACAAGGCCACATTCGCCTTAAGATCTCTTTTGCCTTTAACAATAAAACATAACAAAAATACACGTGTTCCATACTAGTGTCTTATTCTCACTCTATACCATTCGATAATGGACACACGCCTCGGCCTCTCATGCACGAGCGTTGTCATTCAGAGTTTCTATCATAATTCTAGTCGCAACCTAGAATTATACCAATCTTAACTTATCCATTTGTTTTTTGGGTAAAGTTTCCTCACTCTCCCTAACTCATTTTAACAAGCATATTATCTCATTCATTTTAACAACAATATTAGATAGATATGGCATAACACAAATATTACAAATAAATACATATAATCACACATCACATAAAACATCACTTTCGGTTTCCCTCCGATTCATTTAATCGGGTAACGAAATCAATATTTCTCACTCTTATCCCGTAGGATATTTTCACAGATTTACATCGGCTATAAATATGCGTCGATCGGATTTACGATCCAAAAGATGTCAATTCCAACATTTCACAAAACATTACTTTCCATCATTTTCCACTAAATGAAATATCCCACATCATACCCAAGATAGAGGGTCGTCATAGCTTTCTAATGACACCAAGAACGTCCCGATCCGAGTTACGGATCAAAAGTTATGAAGGAAAGAAAACGGAAAAGCTGTCATGTTCGCTTTGCGAAGCTCCAACGAATGCTCGCTCTCTCATTCAAAGTACGAATCTCCCAGCGAAGTCCTAAAACACACTGGGTTCGCTACCCCATTCACAGTGCTAGCATCTGGCGAATCGTGGCAGAACCAAAACAAGGTAAAGTTTGCAGTGCGAACCTCTGGAGAATGTTCGCCCTCACCTTCGCCGTGCGAGTAACCAGCGAATGCTCGCTTTCCCCTTCGCTAGGGGACTCGCAGTGCGAACCTGCGAAAACTGGGTTTCCCAGCAGCGTGAAAACAGAGCTTTGGGACCAAAAACCCATCCAAAACTTCACCCAACATACAAACATGCATTAACAGATGATCATACATGGCTAATGAGTATACTACACATTTTATACCGCATTTTATCCGTTAGATTTCATTTTCTCTCAATTTAACCTAATTCCCATTCGGGAGTTTCTAGCACTTAGAGTGTCTAACTAGAACCCACCTGATAATCGAAGAGGAGTTTGAAGAAGATGCTGATGATCCATGGGTTTCTCTTCTTCATCATCTCCATTTTCTCTCTTTCTCTTCTTTCCTTTTTTCCTTTTCTTCTTCTTGTTTACTAACTTCTTCTTTTTTCTCTTTTTCTTTCTCTTTCCAAATATATACATATATTATACTATTATTATTCTCTTTATTGTTTTTATTCTCTTTATTCTCTTTATTGTTTTTATTTTGATAACATGCGTAAATAAATACCTAATTATAACTCGTCAAATTTGTTTGTACAATATAAAATAATTAGAAATTATACAAAACATCACATACGCAAATTTTCAAATTAAAATAAATATAACCAAAGAATTAAAATATTTTTTGGCGTTCATAGTTTTTAATAGTTTTATAATGTACATATTATAAGATTACTAGTTAAGTTTACTTAAATATACCATAACAAAAGAATTTAACATTGAATCTATTATTTTCGTCCTAAAAGTTTATTAATTGATATGTCAAACATAAAATTTTCTATATTTATATTTTTTCTACTAATTTTTATTTTTGAAATCAATTTTATGAGTTATAATACAAAAATCTCAATTGCTTCAAGTTAATAATAGAATCAAACTTTCAATTAATAATATTAGTTATTTACATTGTCGAAAATATATTAAATTTTTCTAACAACCGTCTATTTGAAAGTTTTTTTCTTTTAAGCTTTTTTTTTTCTTTTACAAAATAAAAGATTGAAATATTAAAATTTTCATTATATAAAAATATTATAGAAAGTGCATGATATTATAAAAAAATGAAGAAATAAGTTATTTCATTTTCATATAGACGAGGAACCTTGATGAGTCTTAATTTAAAGTTATTTTTCTTGCAAATCATGTACCTTACCCACACTATGATTTTCTTGAATTTTTCCTATAATGGGTTCAAAGTATAATATATTATTAGTGCTCTTAATATTGAACCATAGAGTTTCATGTAAGGTTTCAAGAAGACGGTCTAGAGACCAGTATATTGTAGATATATCTTTTCTACCATAAATTTTAGTTTGAGGTGTACGTACTTTTTAAATAAAAAAAAAATTTACGTGAATATTTACATATGAATTTTAATAAAAAAAAATATATGTGATAATTAAAGCGAAATAGAATCCAACTTCACCATAGAATTTAAAATAAAAGTTACCCAACAAAGAGAAAGTTTGACGTTTTTATTACTCATTTATTTATACGTTTTTTATTTTAAAATATGTGCAATGTCTAAACTAAAAGAGGATTTAGGTTAATATAGAGTAGTTTTGGTACAAAATTAATATATACATTTTAAAGATGCGTAATACACCAATAAAAAGTAGATATGATGTAGTTGTTATTTTTTTTTGAACTCTTTTGTTTAAATTTTAACAAGAGAATGATTCATTAAAAGAGAATTTCACATAGTTATTGTTTTTGAACTTCAATATTATAAAATTTGAGTTAGAGTAAATACTTAAAATTTTATGCTCATTTTTTAATAAAACATTTAGTAAGTATCAAATCTAATGTGGATTAAGAGCGAAATAGTTTACATGGGTTAAATCACAAGTGGACTCGGTGCGAACAACATCTTTAGACTAATAGCTATGTGATTAGCTTAAAATATCATCTCTGATCAATTTTTTACAAAAAATAAGATAAAATTTTTATATTTTAAGTTAACTATAAAAAATAAAATAAAATGTATTTGACTTATTCTTATTATAACTTGTGGTTACATTCTCGTTTTTTTATTTTAAAAATCTACTAACAAAGTCAACTTATTTCTTAATTATATAAAGTTTAGGTCTGTTAACTTTCTGTACAACTAGTTTTTGAATACAATTCAATGTATATTAATATTAATAATCAATAAAAATTATATAATAAATATTTTTCAAGAAATTTGAATGTATATTTATATTAATGATCATAAATTAATTGAATATGAAGGTTTTTTTTCAATGTTAAAGTTCCATATCTTTTTGTTATCTTTCTATACATTATACTAAAGGAAACTTTATTTCCAATCGCTTTATAGTTTTTCCGATGTGGCGTTTTTACTTATCAAATCCATCTTCAATTCTTGGGCCAAAATTCTGCCTTCGTCCTGTAATGCCCTGTATAATATATATCTAGAATAATACCATACAAGCATTTTATTTGGTACTGACACATCAAAAGTGCCTAATGGCATAGTTCACATACTTGTCCATTTCTAAAATATAAATACAACACATGGCACAAGTCATGGAAACTAGCCAAAAATAATAAAACTAAGAATGATATACAATATCCTCAATTGTATACAATAAAAGAATACAGAGCGGAATAAGCTTAACTAAGCTTCTCTTGAAACATCTGAGCATCGCTCCACTTGTAACCAAACCTGCACCTGAAATAAAGCAACTATAGTGGGGTGAGATACATCAAATCTCAGTGAGTTCTCTATCCTATAGATTCTCTCGGCTTTACAGGGTTCTATCAATCCTAACTCAAGTCAAAGGGGAAGGGAAAATGACTTTGAGTTCACAATCTCACACTATATGGAAACACATAACGAGTCTGTTAACTCATAAAGTTCGCACGGAAGGAATTACGTCCTGAGCCTGTTAACTCAAGATTCCTTACGAATCGAAATATGTCCTGAGCCTGTTAACTCAAGAAACTCACTAATCGATAACCTATACCAAGGCATCCCCTTTTCCCGTCCGCTTCTACGTCTAAAAGTCGACCCGAGTCATGGATCCTTGAAGTTACTTGGCATACGGATTGGATTCGGGATCATCGGCCTGTTAACCGTGAACCGTCACTTCTCATGACCTGTTAACCATCACAAGTCTCTACCCATAGCATAGGCTCCAATCGTACTAGACATAGGGAATCAAACCTACCAAGTAATTGTGCATACGTTTCAGAGAAGGAGCTCGAGTCTCATGAAACTACACCTCAAGATAAATGGTTACGATTACGTGATCATATACACGACGTGCTTGTATTCGACAATCACAAGGCCACATTCGCCTTAAGACCTCTTTTGCCTTTAACAATAAAACATAACAAAAATACACGTGTTCCATACTAGTGTCTTATTCTCACTCTATACCATTCGATAATGGACACACGCCTCGGCCTCTCATGCACGAGCGTTGTCATTCAGAGTTTCTATCATAATTCTAGTCGCAACCTAGAATTATACCAATCTTAACTTATCCATTTGTTTTTGGGGTAAAGTTTCCTCACTCTCCCTAACTCATTTTAACAAGCATATTATCTCATTCATTTTAACAACAATATTAGATAGATATGGCATAACACAAATATTACAAATAAATACATATAATCACACATCACATAAAACATCACTTTCGGTTTCCCTCCGATTCATTTAATCGGGTAACGAAATCAATATTTCTCACTCTTATCCCGTAGGATATTTTCACAGCTTTACATCGGCTATAAATATGCGTCGATCGGATTTACGATCCAAAAGATGTCAATTCCAACATTTCACAAAACATTACTTTCCTTCATTTTCAACTAAATGAAATATCCCACATCATACCCAAGATAGAGGGTCGTCATAGCTTTCTAATGACACCAAGAACGTCCCGATCCGAGTTACGGATCAAAAGTTATGAAGGAAAGAAAGCGGAAAAGCTGTCATGTTCGCTTTGCGAAGCTCCAGCGAATGCTCGCTCTCTCATTCAAAGTACGAATCTCCCAGCGAACTCCTAAAAAACACTGGGTTCGCTACCCCATTCACAGTGCTAGCATCTGGCGAATCGTGGCAGAACCAAAACAAGGTAAAGTTTGCAGTGCGAACCTCTGGCGAATGTTCTCCCTCACCTTCGCCGTGCGAGTAACCAGCGAATGCTCGCTTTCCCCTCCGCTAGGGGACTCGCAGTGCGAACCTGCAAAAACTGGGTTTCCCAGCAGCGTGAAAACAGAGCTTTGGGACCAAAAACCCATCCAAAACTTCACCCAACATACAAACATGCATTAACAGATGATCATACATGGCTAATGAGTATACTACACATTTTATACCGCATTTTATCCGTTAGATTTCATTTTCTCTCAATTTAACCTAATTCCCATTCAGGAGTTTCTAGCACTTAGAGTGTCTAACTAGAACCCACCTGATAATCGAAGAGGAGTTTGAAGAAGATGCTGATGATCCATGGGTTTCTCTTCTTCATCATCTCCATTTTCTCTCTTTCTCTTCTTTCCTTTTTTCCTTTTCTTCTTCTTGTTTACTAACTTCTTCTTTTTTCTCTTTTTCTTTCTCTTTCCAAATATATACATATATTATACTATTATTATTCTCTTTATTGTTTTTATTCTCTTTATTCTCTTTATTGTTTTTATTTTGATAACATGCGTAAATAAATACCTAATTATAACTCGTCAAATTTGTTTGTATAATATAAAATAATTGGAAATTATACAAAACATCACATACGCAAATTTTCAAATTAAAATAAATATAACCAAAGAATTAAAATATTTTTTGGCGTTCATAGTTTTTAATAGTTTTATAATGTACATATTATAAGATTACTAGTTAAGTTTACTTAAATATACCATAACAAAAGAATTTAACATTGAATCTATTATTTTCGTCCTAAAAGTTTATTAATTGATATGTCAAACATAAAATTTTCTATATTTATATTTTTTCTAGTAATTTTTATTTTTGAAATCAATTTTATGAGTTATAATACAAAAATCTCAATTGCTTCAAGTTAATAATAGAATCAAACTTTCAATTAATAATATTAGTTATTTACATTGTCGAAAATATATTAAATTTTTCTAACAACCGTCTATTTGAAAGTTTTTTTCTTTTAAGCTTTTTTTTCTTTTACAAAATAAAAGATTGAAATATTAAAATTTTCATTATATAAAAATATTATAGAAAGTGCATGATATTATAAAAAAATGAAGAAATAAGCTATTTCATTTTCATATAGACGAGGAACCTTGATGAGTCTTACTTTAAAGTTATTTTTCTTGCAAATCATGTACCTTACCCACACTATGATTTTCTTGAATTTTTCCTATAATGGGTTCAAAGTATAATATATTATTAGTGCTCTTAATATTGCACCATAGAGTTTCATGTAAGGTTTCAAGAAGACGGTCTAGAGACCAGTATATTGTAGATATATCTTTTCTACCATAAATTTTAGTTTGAGGTGTACGTACTTTTTAAATAAAAAAATTTTTACGTGAATTTATTAATACTATTTACATATGAATTTTAATAAAAAAAAAATATATGTGATAATTAAAGCGAAATAGAATCCAACTTCACCATAGAATTTAAAATAAAAGTTACCCAACAAAGAGAAAGTTTGACGTTTTTATTACTCATTTATTTATACGTTTTTTATTTTAAAATATGTGCAATGTCTAGACTAAAAGAGGATTTAGGTTAATATAGAGTAGTTTTGGTACAAAATTAATATATACATTTTAAAGATGCGTAATACACCAATAAAAAGTAGATATGATGTAGTTGTTATTTTTATTTGAACTCTTTTGTTTAAATTTTAACAAGAGAATGATTCATTAAAAGAGAATTTCACATAGTTATTGTTTTTGAACTTCAATATTATAAAATTTGAGTTAGAGTAAATACTTAAAATTTTATGCTCATTTTTTAATAAAACATTTAGTAAGTATCAAATCTAATGTGGATTAAGGTTGAAATAGTTTACATGGGTTAAATCACAAGTGGACTCGGTGCGAACAACATCTTTAGACTAATAGCTATGTGATTAGCTTAAAATATCATCTCTGATCAATTTTTTACAAAAAATAAGATAAAATTTTTATATTTTAAGTTAACTATAAAAAATAAAATAAAATGTATTTGACTTATGCTTATTATAACTTGTGGTTACATTCTCGTTTTTTTATTTTAAAAATCTACTAACAAAGTCAACTTATTTCTTAATTATATAAAGTTTAGGTCTGTTAACTTTCTGTACAACTAGTTTTTGAATACAATTCAATCTATATTAATATTAATAATCAATAAAAATTATATAATAAATATTTTTGAAGAAATTTGAATGTATATTTATATTAATGATCATAAATTAATTGAATATGAAGGTTTTTTTTCAATGTTAAAGTTCCATATCTTCTTGTTATCTTTCTATACATTATACTAAAGGAAACTTGATTTCCAATCGCTTTATAGTTTTTCCGATGTGGTGTTTTTACTTATCAAATCCATCTTCAATTCTTGGGCCAAAATTCTGCCTTCGTCCTGTAATGCCCTGTATAATATATATCTAGAATAATACCATACAAGCATTTTATTTGGTACTGACACATCACAAGTGCCTAATGGCATAGTTCACATACTTGTCCATTTCTAAAACATAAATACAACACATGGCACAAGTCATGGAAACTAGCCAAAAATAATAAAACTAAGAATGATATACAATATCCTCAATTGTATACAATAAAAGAATACAGAGCGGAATAAGTTTAACTAAGCTTCTCTTGAAACATCTGAGCATCGCTCCACTTGTAACCAAACCTGCACCTGAAATAAAGCAACTATAGTGGGGTGAGATACATCAAATCTCAGTGAGTTCTCTATCCTATAGATTCTCTCGGCTTTACAGGGTTCTATCAATCCTAACTCAAGTCAAAGGGGAAGGGAAAATGACTTTGAGTTCACAATCTCACACTATATGGAAATACATCACGAGTCTGTTAATTCATAAAGTTCGCACGGAAGGAATTACGTCCTGAGCCTGTTAACTCAAGATTCCTTACGAATCGAAATATGTCCTGAGCCTATTAACTCAATAAACTCACTAATCGATAACCTATACCAAGGCATCCCCTTTTCCCGTCCGCTTCTACGTCTAGAAGTCGACCCGAGTCATGGATCCTTGAAGTTACTTGGCATACGAATTGGATTCGGGATCATCGGCCTGTTAACCGTGAACCGTCACTTCTCATGACCTGTTAACCATCACAAGTCTCTACCCATAGCATAGGCTCCAATCGTACTACACGTAGGGAATCAAACCTACCAAGTAATTGTGCATACGTTTCAGAGAAGGAGCTCGAGTCTCATGAAACTACACCTCAAGATAAATGGTTACGATTACGTGATCATATACACGACATGATTGTATTCGACAATCACAAGGCCACATTTGCCTTAAGACCTCTTTTGCCTTTAACAATAAAACATAACAAAAATACACGTGTTCCATACTAGTGTCTTATTCTCACTCTATACCATTCGATAATGGACACACGCCTCGGCCTCTCATGCACGAGCGTTGTCATTCAGAGTTTCTATCATAATTCTAGTCGCAACCTAGAATTATACCAATCTTAACTTATCCATTTGTTTTTGGGGTAAAGTTTCCTCACTCTCCCTAACTCATTTTAACAAGCATATTATCTCATTCATTTTAACAACAATATTAGATAGATATGGCATAATACAAATATTACAAATAAATACATATAATCACACATCACATAAAACATCACTTTCGGTTTCCCTCCGATTCATTTAATCGGGTAACGAAATCAATATTTCTCACTCTTATCCCGTAGGATATTTTCACAGCTATACATCGGCTATAAATATGCGTCGATCGGATTTACGATCCAAAAGATGTCAATTCCAACATTTCACAAAACATTACTTTCCTTCATTTTCCACTAAATGAAATATCCCACATCATACCCAAGATAGAGGGTCGGCATAGCTTTCTAATGACACCAAGAACGTCCCGATCCGAGTTACGGATCAAAAGTTATGAAGGAAAGAAAATGGAAAAGCTGTCATGTTCGCTTTGCGAAGCTCCAGCGAATGCTCGCTCTCTCATTCAAAGTACGAATCTCCCAGCGAAGTCCTAAAAAACACTGGGTTCGCTACCCCATTCACAGTGCTAGCATCTGGCGAATCGTGGCAGAACCAAAACAAGGTAAAGTTTGCAGTGCGAACCTCTGGCGAATGTTCGCCCTCACCTTCGCCGTGCGAGTAACCAGCGAATGCTCGCTTTCCCCTTCGCTAGGGGACTCGCAGTGCGAACCTGCAAAAACTGGGTTTCCCAGCAGCGTGAAAACAGAGCTTTGGGACCAAAAACCCATCCAAAACGTCACCCAACATACAAACATGCATTAACAGATGATCATACATGGCTAATGAGTATACTACACATTTTATACCGCATTTTATTCGTTAGATTTCATTTTCTCTCAATTTAACCTAATTCCCATTCGGGAGTTTCTAGCACTTAGAGTGTCTAACTAGAACCCACCTGTTAATCGAAGAGGAGTTTGAAGAAGATGCTGATGATCCATGGGTTTCTCTTCTTCATCATCTCCATTTTCTCTCTTTCTCTTCTTTCCTTTTTTCCTTTTCTTCTTCTTGTTTACTAACTTCTTCTTTTTTCTCTTTTTCTTTCTCTTTCCAAATATATACATATATTATACTATTATTATTCTCTTTATTGTTTTTATTCTCTTTATTCTCTTTATTGTTTTTATTTTGATAACATGCGTAAATAAATACCTAATTATAACTCGTCAAATTTGTTTGTACAATATAAAATAATTAGAAATTATACAAAACATCACATATGCAAATTTTCAAATTAAAATAAATATAACCAAAGAATTAAAATATTTTTTGGCGTTCATAGTTTTTAATAGTTTTATAATGTACATATTATAAGATTACTAGTTAAGTTTACTTAAATATACCATAACAAAAGAATTTAACATTGAATCTATTATTTTCGTCCTAAAAGTTTATTAATTGATATGTCAAACATAAAATTTTCTATATTTATATTTTTTCTAGTAATTTTTATTTTTGAAATCAATTTTATGAGTTAAAATACAAAAATCTCAATTGCTTCAAGTAAATAATAGAATCAAACATTCAATTAAAAATATTAGTTATTTACATTGTCGAAAATATATTAAATTTTTCTAACAACCGTCTATTTGAAAGTTTTTTTCTTTTAAGCTTTTTTTTTCTTTTACAAAATAAAAGATTGAAATATTAAAATTTTCATTATATAAAAATATTATAGAAAGTGCATGATATTATAAAAAAAATGAAGAAATAAGTTATTTCATTTTCATATAGACGAGGAACCTTGATGAGTCTTACTTTAAAGTTATTTTTCTTGCAAATCATGTACCTTACCCACTCTATGATTTTCTTGAATTTTTCCTATAATGGGTTCAAAGTATAATATATTATTAGTGCTCTTAATATTGAACCATAGAGTTTCATGTAAGGTTTCAAGAAGACGGTCTAGAGACCAGTATATTGTAGATATATCTTTTCTACCATAAATTTTAGTTTGAGGTGTACGTAATTTTTAAATAAAAAAAAATTTACGTGAATTTATTAATACTATTTACATATGAATTTTAATAAAAAAAAAATATATGTGATAATTAAAGCGAAATAGAATCCAACTTCACCATAGAATTTAAAATAAAAGTTACCCAACAAAGAGAAAGTTTGACGTTTTTATTACTCATTTATTTATACGTTTTTTATTTTAAAATATGTGCAATGTCTAAACTAAAAGAGGATTTAGGTTAATATAGAGTAGTTTTGGTACAAAATTAATATATACATTTTAAAGATGCGTAATACACCAATAAAAAGTAGATATGATGTAGTTGTTATTTTTTTTTGAACTCTTTTGTTTAAATTTTAACAAGAGAATGATTCATTAAAAGATAATTTCACATAGTTATTGTTTTTGAACTTCAATATTATAAAATTTGAGTTAGAGTAAATACTTAAAATTTTATGCTCATTTTTTAATAAAACATTTAGTAAGTATCAAATCTAATGTGGATTAAGAGCGAAATAGTTTACATGGGTTAAATCACAAGTGGACTCGGTGCGAACAACATCTTTAGACTAATAGCTATGTGATTAGCTTAAAATATCATCTCTGATCAATTTTTTACAAAAAATAAGATAAAATTTTTATATTTTAAGTTAACTATAAAAAATAAAATAAAATGTATTTGACTTATTCTTATTATAACTTGTGGTTACATTCTCGTTTTTTTATTTTAAAAATCTACTAACAAAGTCAACTTATTTCTTAATTATATAAAGTTTAGGTCTGTTAACTTTCTGTACAACTAGTTTTTGAATACAATTCAATGTATATTAATATTAATAATCAATAAAAATTATATAATAAATATTTTTGAAGAAATTTGAATGTATATTTATATTAATGATCATAAATTTATTGAATATGAAGGTTTTTTTTCAATGTTAAAGTTCCATATCTTTTTGTTATCTTTCTATACATTATACTAAAGGAAACTTTATTTCCAATCGCTTTATAGTTTTTCCGATGTGGCGTTTTTACTTATCAAATCCATCTTCAATTCTTGGGCCAAAATTCTGCCTTCGTCCTGTATTGCCCTGTATAATATATATCTAGAATAATACCATACAAGCATTTTATTTGGTACTGACACATCAAAAGTGCCTAATGGCATAGTTCACATACTTGTCCATTTCTAAAACATAAATACAACACATGGCACAAGTCATGGAAACTAGCCAAAAATAATAAAACTAAGAATGATATACAATATCCTCAATTGTATACAATAAAAGAATACAGAGCGGAATAAGCTTAACTAAGCTTCTCTTGAAACATCTGAGCATCGCTCGACTTGTAACCAAACCTGCACCTGAAATAAAGCAACTATAGTGGGGTGAGATACATCAAATCTCAGTGAGTTCTCTATCCTATAGATTCTCTCGGCTTTACAGGGTTCTATCAATCCTAACTCAAGTCAAAGGGGAAGGGAAAATGACTTTGAGTTCACAATCTCACACTATATTGAAACACATCACGAGTCTGTTAACTCATAAAGTTCGCACGGAAGGAATTACGTCCTGAGCCTGTTAACTCAAGATTCCTTACGAATCGAAATATGTCCTGAGCCTATTAACTCAAGAAACTCACTAATCGATAACCTATACCAAGGCATCCCCTTTTCCCGTCCGCTTCTACGTCTAGAAGTCGACCCGAGTCATGGATCCTTGAAGTTACTTGGCATACGAATTGGATTCGGGATCATCGGCCTGTTAACCGTGAACCGTCACTTCTCATGACCTGTTAACCATCACAAGTCTCTACCCATAGCATAGGCTCTAATCGTACTACACGTAGGGAATCAAACCTACCAAGTAATTGTGCATACGTTTCAGAGAAGGAGCTCGAGTCTCATGAAACTACACCTCAAGATAAATGGTTACGATTACGTGATCATATACACGACATGATTGTATTCGACAATCACAAGGCCACATTTGCCTTAAGACCTCTTTTGCCTTTAACAATAAAACATAACAAAAATACACGTGTTCCATACTAGTGTCTTATTCTCACTCTATACCATTCGATAATGGACACACGCCTCGGCCTCTCATGCACGAGCGTTGTCATTCAGAGTTTCTATCATAATTCTAGTCGCAACCTAGAATTATACCAATCTTAACTTATCCATTTGTTTTTGGGGTAAAGTTTCCTCACTCTCCCTAACTCATTTTAACAAGCATATTATCTCATTCATTTTAACAACAATATTAGATAGATATGGCATAATACAAATATTACAAATAAATACATATAATCACACATCACATAAAACATCACTTTCGGTTTCCCTCCGATTCATTTAATCGGGTAACAAAATCAATATTTCTCACTCTTATCCCGTAGGATATTTTCACAGCTTTACATCGGCTATAAATATGCGTCGATCGGATTTACGATCCAAAAGATGTCAATTCCAACATTTCACAAAACATTACTTTCCTTCATTTTCCACTAAATGAAATATCCCACATCATACCCAAGATAGAGGGTCGTCATAGCTTTCTAATGACACCAAGAACGTCCCGATCCGAGTTACGGATCAAAAGTTATGAAGGAAAGAAAACGGAAAAGCTGTCATGTTCGCTTTGCGAAGCTCCAGCGAATGCTCGCTCTCTCATTCAAAGTACGAATCTCCCAACGAAGTCCTAAAAAACACTGGGTTCGCTACCCCATTCACAGTGCTAGCATCTGGCGAATCGTGGCAGAACCAAAACAAGGTAAAGTTTGCAGTGCGAACCTCTGGCGAATGTTCGCCCTCACCTTCGCCGTGCGAGTAACCAGCGAATGCTCGCTTTCCCCTTCGCTAGGGGACTCGCAGTGCGAACCTGCAAAAACTGGGTTTCCCAGCAGCGTGAAAACAGAGCTTTGGGACCAAAAACCCATCCAAAACGTCACCCAACATACAAACATGCATTAACAGATGATCATACATGGCTAATGAGTATACTACACATTTTATACCGCATTTTATCCGTTAGATTTCATTTTCTCTCAATTTAACCTAATTCCCATTCGGGAGTTTCTAGCACTTAGAGTGTGTAACTAGAACCCACCTGATAATCGAAGAGGAGTTTGAAGAAGATGCTGATGATCCATGGGTTTCTCTTCTTCATCATCTCCATTTTCTCTCTTTCTCTTCTTTCCTTTTTTCCTTTTCTTCTTCTTGTTTACTAACTTCTTCTTTTTTCTCTTTTTCTTTCTCTTTCCAAATATATACATATATTATACTATTATTATTCTCTTTATTGTTTTTATTCTCTTTATTCTCTTTATTGTTTTTATTTTGATAACATGCGTAAATAAATACCTAATTATAACTCGTCAAATTTGTTTGTACAATATAAAATAATTAGAAATTATACAAAACATCACATATGCAAATTTTCAAATTAAAATAAATATAACCAAAGAATTAAAATATTTTTTGGCGTTCATAGTTTTTAATAGTTTTATAATGTACATATTATAAGATTACTAGTTAAGTTTACTTAAATATACCATAACAAAAGAATTTAACATTGAATCTATTATTTTCGTCCTAAAAGTTTATTAATTGATATGTCAAACATAAAATTTTCTATATTTATATTTTTTCTAGTAATTTTTATGTTTGAAATCAATTTTATGAGTTAAAATACAAAAATCTCAATTGCTTCAAGTAAATAATAGAATCAAACTTTCAATTAATAATATTAGTTATTTACATTGTCGAAAATATATTAAATTTTTCTAACAACCGTCTATTTGAAAGTTTTTTTCTTTTAAGCTTTTTTTTTCTTTTACAAAATAAAAGATTGAAATATTAAAATTTTCATTATATAAAAATATTATAGAAAGTGCATGATATTATAAAAAAAATGAAGAAATAAGTTATTTCATTTTCATATAGACGAGGAACCTTGATGAGTCTTACTTTAAAGTTATTTTTCTTGCAAATCATGTACCTTACCCACTCTATGATTTTCATGAATTTTTCCTATAATGGGTTCAAAGTATAATATATTATTAGTGCTCTTAATATTGAACCATAGAGTTTCATGTAAGGTTTCAAGAAGACGGTCTAGAGACCAGTATATTGTAGATATATCTTTTCTACCATAAATTTTAGTTTGAGGTGTACGTACTTTTTAAATAAAAAAAAATTTACGTGAATTTATTAATACTATTTACATATGAATTTTAATAAAAAAAAAATATATGTGATAATTAAAGCGAAATAGAATCCAACTTCACCATAGAATTTAAAATAAAAGTTACCCAACAAAGAGAAAGTTTGACGTTTTTATTACTCATTTATTTATACGTTTTTTATTTTAAAATATGTGCAATGTCTAAACTAAAAGAGGATTTAGGTTAATATAGAGTAGTTTTGGTACAAAATTAATATATACATTTTAAAGATGCGTAATACACCAATAAAAAGTAGATATGATGTAGTTGTTATTTTTTTTGACCTCTTTTGTTTAAATTTTAACAAGAGAATGATTCATTAAAAGAGAATTTCACATAGTTATTGTTTTTGAACTTCAATATTATAAAATTTGAGTTAGAGTAAATACTTAAAATTTTATGCTCATTTTTTAATAAAACATTTAGTAAGTATCAAATCTAATGTGGATTAAGAGCGAAATAGTTTACATGGGTTAAATCACAAGTGGACTCGGTGCGAACAACATCTTTAGACTAATAGCTATGTGATTAGCTTAAAATATCATCTCTGATCAATTTTTTACAAAAAATAAGATAAAATTTTTATATTTTAAGTTAACTATAAAAAATAAAATAACATGTATTTGACTTATGCTTATTATAACTTGTGGTTACATTCTCGTTTTTTTATTTTAAAAATCTACTAACAAAGTCAACTTATTTCTTAATTATATAAATTTTAGGTCTGTTAACTTTCTGTACAACTAGTTTTTGAATACAATTCAATCTATATTCATATTAATAATCAATAAAAATTATATAATAAATATTTTTGAAGAAATTTGAATGTATATTTATATTAATGATCATAAATTAATTGAATATGAATGTTTTTTTTCAATGTTAAAGTTCCATATCTTTTTGTTATCTTTCTATACATTATACTAAAGGAAACTTGATTTCCAATCGCTTTATAGTTTTTCCGATGTGGTGTTTTTACTTATCAAATCCATCTTCAATTCTTGGGCCAAAATTCTACCTTCGTCCTGTAATGCCCTGTATAATATATATCTAGAATAATACCATACAAGCATTTTATTTGGTACTGACACATCACAAGTGCCTAATGGCGTCGTTCACATACTTGTCCATTTCTAAAACATAAATACAACACATGGCACAAGTCATGGAAACTAGCCAAAAATAATAAAACTAAGAATGATATACAATATCCTCAATTGTATACAATAAAAGAATACAGAGCGGAATAAGCTTAACTAAGCTTCTCTTGAAACATCTGAGCATCGCTCCACTTGTAACCAAACCTGCACCTGAAATAAAGCAACTATAGTGGGGTGAGATACATCAAATCTCAGTGAGTTCTCTATTCTATAGATTCTCTCGGCTTTACAGGGTTCTATCAATCCTAACTCAAGTCAAAGGGGAAGGGAAAATGACTTTGAGTTCACAATCTCACACTATATGGAAACACATCACGAGTCTGTTAACTCATAAAGTTAGCACGGAAGGAATTATGTCCTGAGCCTGTTAACTCAAGATTCCTTACGAATCGAAATATGTCCTGAGCCTATTAACTCAAGAAACTCACTAATCGATAACCTATACCAAGGAATCCCCTTTTCCCGTCCGCTTCTACGTCTAGAAGTCGACCCGAGTCATGGATCCTTGAAGTTACTTGGCATACGAATTGGATTCGGGATCATCGGCCTGTTAACCGTGAACCGTCACTTCTCATGACCTGTTAACCATCACAAGTCTCTACCCATAGCATAGGCTCCAATCGTACTACACGTAGGGAATCAAACCTACCAAGTAATTGTGCATACGTTTCAGAGAAGGAGCTCGAGTCTCATGAAACTACACCTCAAGATAAATGGTTACGATTACGTGATCATATACACGACATGATTGTATTCGACAATCACAAGGCCACATTTGCCTTAAGACCTCTTTTGCCTTTAACAATAAAACATAACAAAAATACACGTGTTCCATACTAGTGTCTTATTCTCACTCTATACCATTCGATAATGGACACACGCCTCGGCCTCTCATGCACGAGCGTTGTCATTCAGAGTTTCTATCATAATTCTAGTCGCAACCTAGAATTATACCAATCTTAACTTATCCATTTGTTTTTGGGGTAAAGTTTCCTCACTCTCCCTAACTCATTTTAACAAGCATATTATCTCATTCATTTTAACAACAATATTAGATAGATATGGCATAATACAAATATTACAAATAAATACATATAATGACACATCACATAAAACATCACTTTCGGTTTCCCTCCGATTCATTTAATCGGGTAACGAAATCAATATTTCTCACTCTTATCCCGTAGGATATTTTCACAGCTTTACATCGGCTATAAATATGCGTCGATCGGATTTACGATCCAAAAGATGTCAATTCCAACATTTCACAAAACATTACTTTCCTTCATTTTCCACTAAATGAAATATCCCACATCATACCCAAGATAGAGGGTCGTCATAGCTTTCTAATGACACCAAGAACGTCCCGATCCGAGTTACGGATCAAAAGTTATGAAGGAAAGAAAACGGAAAAGCTGTCATGTTCGCTTTGCGAAGCTCCAGCGAATGCTCGCTCTCTCATTCAAAGTACGAATCTCCCAGCGAAGTCCTAAAAAACACTGGGTTCGCTACCCCATTCACAGTGCTAGCATCTGGCGAATCGTGGCAGAACCAAAACAAGGTAAAGTTTGCAGTGCGAACCTCTCGCGAATGTTCTCCCTCACCTTCGCCGTGCGAGTAACCAGCGAATGCTCGCTTTCCCCTTCGCTAGGGGACTCGCAGTGCGAACCTGCAAAAACTGGGTTTCGCAGCAGCGTGAAAACAGAGCTTTGGGACCAAAAACCCATCCAAAACGTCACCCAACATACAAACATGCATTAACAGATGATCATACATGGCTAATGAGTATACTACACATTTTATACCGCATTTTATCCGTTAGATTTCAGTTGCTCTCAATTTAACCTAATTCCCATTCGGGAGTTTCTAGCACTTAGAGTGTCTAACTAGAACCCACCTGATAATCGAAGAGGAGTTTGAAGAAGATGCTGATGATCCATGGGTTTCTCTTCTTCATCATCTCCATTTTCTCTCTTTCTCTTCTTTCCTTTTTTCCTTTTCTTCTTCTTGTTTACTAACTTCTTCTTTTTTCTCTTTTTCTTTCTCTTTCCAAATATATACATATATTATACTATTATTATTCTCTTTATTGTTTTTATTCTCTTTATTCTCTTTATTGTTTTTATTTTGATAACATGCGTAAATAAATACCTAATTATAACTCGTCAAATTTGTTTGTACAATATAAAATAATTAGAAATTATACAAAACATCACATATGCAAATTTTCAAATTAAAATAAATATAACCAAAGAATTAAAATATTTTTTGGCGTTCATAGTTTTTAATAGTTTTATAATGTACATATTATAAGATTACTAGTTAAGTTTACTTAAATATACCATAACAAAAGAATTTAACATTGAATCTATTATTTTCGTCCTAAAAGTTTATTAATTGATATGTCAAACATAAAATTTTCTATATTTATATTTTTTCTAGTAATTTTTATTTTTGAAATCAATTTTATGAGTTAAAATACAAAAATCTCAATTGCTTCAAGTAAATAATAGAATCAAACTTTCAATTAATAATATTAGTTATTTACATTGTCGAAAATATATTAAATTTTTCTAACAACCGTCTATTTGAAAGTTTTTTTCTTTTAAGCTTTTTTTTTCTTTTACAAAATAAAAGATTGAAATATTAAAATTTTCATTATATAAAAATATTATAGAAAGTGCATGATATTATAAAAAAAATGAAGAAATAAGTTATTTCATTTTCATATAGACGAGGAACCTTGATGAGTCTTATTTTAAAGTTATTTTTCTTGCAAATCATGTACCTTACCCACTCTATGATTTTCATGAATTTTTCCTATAATGGGTTCAAAGTATAATATATTATTAGTGCTCTTAATATTGAACCATAGGGTTTCATGTAAGGTTTCAAGAAGACGGTCTAGAGACCAGTATATTGTAGATATATCTTTTCTACCATAAATTTTAGTTTGAGGTGTACGTACTTTTTAAATAAAAAAAATTTACGTGAATTTATTAATACTATTTACATATGAATTGTAATAAAAAAAAAATATATGTGATAATTAAAGCGAAATAGAATCCAACTTCACCATAGAATTTAAAATAAAAGTTACCCAACAAAGAGAAAGTTTGACGTTTTTATTACCCATTTATTTATACGTTTTTTATTTTAAAATATGTGCAATGTCTAAACTAAAAGAGGATTTAGGTTAATATAGAGTAGTTTTGGTACAAAATTAATATATACATTTTAAAGATGCGTAATACACCAATAAAAAGTAGATATGATGTAGTTGTTATTTTTTTTTGACCTCTTTTGTTTAAATTTTAACAAGAGAATGATTCATTAAAAGAGAATTTCACATAGTTATGGTTTTTGAACTTCAATATTAAAAAATTTGAGTTAGAGTAAATACTTAAAATTTTATGCTCATTTTTTAATAAAACATTTAGTAAGTATCAAATCTAATGTGGATTAAGAGCGAAATAGTTTACATGGGTTAAATCACAAGTGGACTCGGTGCGAACAACATCTTTAGACTAATAGCTATGTGATTAGCTTAAAATATCATCTCTGATCAATTTTTTACAAAAAATAAGATAAAATTTTTATATTTTAAGTTAACTATAAAAAATAAAATAAAATGTATTTGACTTATGCTTATTATAACTTGTGGTTACATTCTCGTTTTTTTATTTTAAAAATCTACTAACAAAGTCAACTTATTTCTTAATTATATAAAGTTTAGGTCTGTTAACTTTCTGTACAACTAGTTTTTGAATACAATTCAATCTATATTAATATTAATAATCAATAAAAATTATATAATAAATATTTTTGAAGAAATTTGAATGTATATTTATATTAATGATCATAAATTAATTGAATATGAAGGTTTTTTTTCAATGTTAAAGTTCCATATCTTTTTGTTATCTTTCTATACATTATACTAAAGGAAACTTGATTTCCAATCGCTTTATAGTTTTTCCGATGTGGTGTTTTTACTTATCAAATCCATCTTCAATTCTTGGGCCAAAATTCTGCCTTCGTCCTGTAATGCCCTGTATAATATATATCTAGAATAATACCATACAAGCATTTTATTTGGTACTGACACATCACAAGTGCCTAATGGCGTAGTTCACATACTTGTCCATTTCTAAAACATAAATACAACACATGGCACAAGTCATGGAAACTAGCCAAAAATAATAAAACTAAGAATGATATACAATATCCTCAATTGTATACAATAAAAGAATACAGAGCGGAATAAGCTTAACTAAGCTTCTCTTGAAACATCTGAGCATCGCTCCACTTGTAACCAAACCTGCACCTGAAATAAAGCAACTATAGTGGGGTGAGATACATCAAATCTCAGTGAGTTCTCTATCCTATAGATTCTCTCGGCTTTACAGGGTTCTATCAATCCTAACTCAAGTCAAAGGGGAAGGGAAAATGACTTTGAGTTCACAATCTCACACTATATGGAAACACATCACGAGTCTGTTAACTCATAAAGTTCGCACGGAAGGAATTATGTCCTGAGCCTGTTAACTCAAGATTCCTTACGAATCGAAATATGTCCTGAGCCTATTAACTCAAGAAACTCACTAATCGATAACCTATACCAAGGAATCCCCTTTTCCCGTCCGCTTCTACGTCTAGAAGTCGACCCGAGTCATGGATCCTTGAAGTTACTTGGCATACGAATTGGATTCGGGATCATCGGCCTGTTAACCGTGAACCGTCACTTCTCATGACCTGTTAACCATCACAAGTCTCTACCCATAGCATAGGCTCCAATCGTACTACACGTAGGGAATCAAACCTACCAAGTAATTGTGCATACGTTTCAGAGAAGGAGCTCGAGTCTCATGAAACTACACCTCAAGATAAATGGTTACGATTACGTGATCATATACACGACATGATTGTATTCGACAATCACAAGGCCACATTTGCCTTAAGACCTCTTTTGCCTTTAACAATAAAACATAACAAAAATACACGTGTTCCATACTAGTGTCTTATTCTCACTCTATACCATTCGATAATGGACACACGCCTCGGCCTCTCATGCACGAGCGTTGTCATTCAGAGTTTCTATCATAATTCTAGTCGCAACCTAGAATTATACCAATCTTAACTTATCCATTTGTTTTTGGGGTAAAGTTTCCTCACTCTCCCTAACTCATTTTAACAAGCATATTATCTCATTCATTTTAACAACAATATTAGATAGATATGGCATAATACAAATATTACAAATAAATACATATAATGACACATCACATAAAACATCACTTTCAGTTTCCCTCCGATTCATTTAATCGGGTAACGAAATCAATGTTTCTCACTCTTATCCCGTAGGATATTTTCACAGCTTTACATCGGCTATAAATATGCGTCGATCGGATTTACGATCCAAAAGATGTCAATTCCAACATTTCACAAAACATTACTTTCCTTCATTTTCCACTAAATGAAATATCCCACATCATACCCAAGATAGAGGGTCGTCATAGATTTCTAATGACACCAAGAACGTCCCGATCCGAGTTACGGATCAAAAGTTATGAAGGAAAGAAAACGGAAAAGCTGTCATGTTCGCTTTGCGAAGCTCCAGCGAATGCTCGCTCTCTCATTCAAAGTACGAATCTCCCAACGAAGTCCTAAAAAACACTGGGTTCGCTACCCCATTCACAGTGCTAGCATCTGGCGAATCGTGGCAGAACCAAAACAACGTAAAGTTTGCAGTGCGAACCTCTGGCGAATGTTCTCCCTCACCTTCGCCGTGCGAGTAACCAGCGAATGCTCGCTTTCCCCTTCGCTAGGGGACTCGCAGTGCGAACCTGCAAAAACTGGGTTTCCCAGCAGCGTGAAAACAGAGCTTTGGGACCAAAAACCCATCCAAAACGTCACCCAACATACAAACATGCATTAACAGATGATCATACATGGCTAATGAGTATACTACACATTTTATACCGCATTTTATCCGTTAGATTTCATTTTCTCTCAATTTAACCTAATTCCCATTCGGGAGTTTCTAGCACTTAGAGTGTGTAACTAGAACCCACCTGATAATCGAAGAGGAGTTTGAAGAAGATGCTGATGATCCATGGGTTTCTCTTCTTCATCATCTCCATTTTCTCTCTTTCTCTTCTTTCCTTTTTTCCTTTTCTTCTTCTTGTTTACTAACTTCTTCTTTTTTCTCTTTTTCTTTCTCTTTCCAAATATATACATATATTATACTATTATTATTCTCTTTATTGTTTTTATTCTCTTTATTCTCTTTATTGCTTTTATTTTGATAACATGCGTAAATAAATACCTAATTATAACTCGTCAAATTTGTTTGTACAATATAAAATAATTAGAAATTATACAAAACATCACATATGCAAATTTTCAAATTAAAATAAATATAACCAAAGAATTAAAATATTTTTTGTCGTTCATAGTTTTTAATAGTTTTATAATGTACATATTATAAGATTACTGGTTAAGTTTACTTAAATATACCATAACAAAAGAATTTAACATTGAATCTATTATTTTCGTCCTAAAAGTTTATTAATTGATATGTCAAACATAAAATTTTCTATATTTATATTTTTTCTAGTAATTTTTATTTTTGAAATCAATTTTATGAGTTAAAATACAAAAATCTCAATTGCTTCAAGTAAATAATAGAATCAAACTTTCAATTAATAATATTAGTTATTTACATTGTCGAAAATATATTAAATTTTTCTAACAACCGTCTATTTGAAAGTTTTTTTCTTTTAAGCTTTTTTTTTCTTTTACAAAATAAAAGATTGAAATATTAAAATTTTCATTATATAAAAATATTATAGAAAGTGCATGATATTATAAAAAAAATGAAGAAATAAGTTATTTCATTTTCATATAGACGAGGAACCTTGATGAGTCTTACTTTAAAGTTATTTTTCTTGCAAATCATGTACCTTACCCACTCTATGATTTTCATGAATTTTTCCTATAATGGGTTCAAAGTATAATATATTATTAGTGCTCTTAATATTGAACCATAGAGTTTCATGTAAGGTTTCAAGAAGACGGTCTAGAGACCAGTATATTGTAGATATATCTTTTCTACCATAAATTTTAGTTTGAGGTGTACGTACTTTTTAAATAAAAAAAAATTTACGTGAATTTATTAATACTATTTACATATGAATTTTAATAAAAAAAAAATATATGTGATAATTAAAGCGTAATAGAATCCAACTTCACCATAGAATTTAAAATAAAAGTTACCCAACAAAGAGAAAGTTTGACGTTTTTATTACTCATTTATTTATACGTTTTTTATTTTAAAATATGTGCAATGTCTAAACTAAAAGAGGATTTAGGTTAATATAGAGTAGTTTTGGTACAAAATTAATATATACATTTTAAAGATGCGTAATACACCAATAAAAAGTAGATATGATGTAGTTGTTATTTTTTTTTGAACTCTTTTGTTTAAATTTTAACAAGAGAATGATTCATTAAAAGAGGATTTCACATAGTTATTGTTTTTGAACTTCAATATTATAAAATTTGAGTTAGAGTAAATACTTAAAATTTTATGCTCATTTTTTAATAAAAAATTTAGTAAGTATCAAATCTAATGTGGATTAAGAGCGAAATAGTTTACATGGGTTAAATCACAAGTGGACTCGGTGCGAACAACATCTTTAGACTAATAGCTATGTGATTAGCTTAAAATATCATCTCTGATCAATTTTTTACAAAAAATAAGATAAAATTTTTATATTTTAAGTTAACTATAAAAAATAAAATAAAATGTATTTGACTTATGCTTATTATAACTTGTGGTTACATTCTCGTTTTTTTATTTTAAAAATCTACTAACAAAGTCAACTTATTTCTTAATTATATAAAGTTTAGGTCTGTTAACTTTCTGTACAACTAGTTTTTGAATACAATTCAATCTATATTAATATTAATAATCAATAAAAATTATATAATAAATATTTTTGAAGAAATTTGAATGTATATTTATATTAATGATCATAAATTAATTGAATATGAAGGTTTTTTTTCAATGTTAAAGTTCCATATCTTTTTGTTATCTTTCTATACATTATACTAAAGGAAACTTGATTTCCAATCGCTTTATAGTTTTTCCGATGTGGTGTTTTTACTTATCAAATCCATCTTCAATTCTTGGGCCAAAATTCTGCCTTCGTCCTGTAATGCACTGTATAATATATATCTAGAATAATACCATACAAGCATTTTATTTGGTACTGACACATCACAAGTGCCTAATGGCGTAGTTCACATACTTGTCCATTTCTAAAACATAAATACAACACATGGCACAAGTCATGGAAACTAGCCAAAAATAATAAAACTAAGAATGATATACAATATCCTCAATTGTATACAATAAAAGAATACAGAGCGGAATAAGCTTAACTAAGCTTCTCTTGAAACATCTGAGCATCGCTCCACTTGTAACCAAACCTGCACCTGAAATAAAGCAACTATAGTGGGGTGAGATACATCAAATCTCAGTGAGTTCTCTATCCTATAGATTCTCTCGGCTTTACAGGGTTCTATCAATCCTAACTCAAGTCAAAGGGGAAGGGAAAATGACTTTGAGTTCACAATCTCACACTATATGGAAACACATCACGAGTCTGTTAACTCATAAAGTTCGCACGGAAGGAATTATGTCCTGAGCCTGTTAACTCAAGATTCCTTACGAATCGAAATATGTCCTGAGCCTATTAACTCAAGAAACTCACTAATCGATAACCTATACCAAGGAATCCCCTTTTCCCGTCCGCTTCTACGTCTAGAAGTCGACCCGAGTCATGGATCCTTGAAGTTACTTGGCATACGAATTGGATTCGGGATCATCGGCCTGTTAACCGTGAACCGTCACTTCTCATGACCTGTTAACCATCACAAGTCTCTACCCATAGCATAGGCTCCAATCGTACTACACGTAGGGAATCAAACCTACCAAGTAATTGTGCATACGTTTCAGAGAAGGAGCTCGAGTCTCATGAAACTACACCTCAAGATAAATGGTTACGATTACGTGATCATATACACGACATGATTGTATTCGACAATCACAAGGCCACATTTGCCTTAAGACCTCTTTTGCCTTTAACAATAAAACATAACAAAAATACACGTGTTCCATACTAGTGTCTTATTCTCACTCTATACCATTCGATAATGGACACACGCCTCGGCCTCTCATGCACGAGCGTTGTCATTCAGAGTTTCTATCATAATTCTAGTCGCAACCTAGAATTATACCAATCTTAACTTATCCATTTGTTTTTGGGGTAAAGTTTCCTCACTCTCCCTATCTCATTTTAACAAGCATATTATCTCATTCATTTTAACAACAATATTAGATAGATATGGCATAATACAAATATTACAAATAAATACATATAATCCCACATCACATAAAACATCACTTTCGGTTTCCCTCCGATTCATTTCATCGGGTAACGAAATCAATATTTCTCACTCTTATCCCGTAGGATATTTTCACAGCTTTACATCGGCTATAAATATGCGTCGATCGGATTTACGATCCAAAAGATGTCAATTCCAACATTTCACAAAACATTAATTTCCTTCATTTTCCACTAAATGAAATATCCCACATCATACCCAAGATAGAGGGTCGTCATAGCTTTCTAATGACACCAAGAACATCCCGATCCGAGTTACGGATCAAAAGTTATGAAGGAAAGAAAACGGAAAAGCTATCATGTTCGCTTTGCGAAGCTCCAGCGAATGCTCGCTCTCTCATTCAAAGTACGAATCTCCCAGCGATGTCCTAAAAAACACTGGGTTCGCTACCCCATTCACAGTGCTAGCATCTGGCGAATCGTGGCAGAACCAAAACAAGGTAAAGTTTGCAGTGCGAACCTCTGGCGAATGTTCGCCCTCACCTTCGCCGTGCGAGTAACCAGCGAATGCTCGCTTTCCCCCTTCGCTAGGGGACTCGCAGTGCGAACCTGCAAAAACTGGGTTTCCCAGCAGCGTGAAAACAGAGCTTTGGGACCAAAAACCCATCCAAAACGTCACCCAACATACAAACATGCATTAACAGATGATCATACATGGCTAATGAGTATACTACACATTTTATACCGCATTTTATCCGTTAGATTTCATTTTCTCTCAATTTAACCTAATTCCCATTCGGGAGTTTCTAGCACTTAGAGTGTCTAACTAGAACCCACCTGATAATCGAAGAGGAGTTTGAAGAAGATGCTGATGATCCATGGGTTTCTCTTCTTCATCATCTCCATTTTCTCTCTTTCTCTTCTTTCCTTTTTTCCTTTTCTTCTTCTTGTTTACTAACTTCTTCTTTTTTCTCTTTTTCTTTCTCTTTCCAAATATATACATATATTATACTATTATTATTCTCTTTATTGTTTTTATTCTCTTTATTCTCTTTATTGTTTTTATTTTGATAACATGCGTAAATAAATACCTAATTATAACTCGTCAAATTTGTTTGTACAATATAAAATAATTAGAAATTATATAAAACATCACATACGCAAATTTTCAAATTAAAATAAATATAACCAAAGAATTAAAATATTTTTTGGCGTTCATAGTTTTTAATAGTTTTATAATGTACATATTATAAGATTACTAGTTAAGTTTACTTAAATATACCATAACAAAAGAATTTAACATTGAATCTATTATTTTCGTCCTAAAAGTTTATTAATTGATATGTCAAACATAAAATTTTCTATATTTATATTTTTTCTAGTAATTTTTATTTTTGAAATCAATTTTATGAGTTAAAATACAAAAATCTCAATTGCTTCAAGTAAATAATAGAAAATCAAACTTTCAATTAATAATATTAGTTATTTACATTGTCGAAAATATATTAAATTTTTCTAACAACCGTCTATTTGAAAGTTTTTTTCTTTTAAGCTTTTTTTTTCATTTACAAAATAAAAGATTGAAATATTAAAATTTTCATTATATAAAAATATTATAGAAAGTGCATGATATTATAAAAAAAATGAAGAAATAAGTTATTTCATTTTCATATAGACGAGGAACCTTGATGAGTCTTACTTTAAAGTTATTTTTCTTGCAAATCATGTACCTTACCCACTCTATGATTTTCTTGAATTTTTCCTATAATGGGTTCAAAGTATAATATATTATTAGTGCTCTTAATATTGAACCATAGAGTTTCATGTAAGGTTTCAAGAAGACGGTCTAGAGACCAGTATATTGTAGATATATCTTTTCTACCATAAATTTTAGTTTGAGGTGTACGTACTTTTTAAATAAAAAAAAATTTACGTGAATTTATTAATACTATTTACATATGAATTTTAATAACAAAAAAAATATATGTGATAATTAAAGCGAAATAGAATCCAACTTCACCATAGAATTTAAAATAAAAGTTACCCAACAAAGAGAAAGTTTGACGTTTTTATTACTCATTTATTTATACGTTTTTTATTTTAAAATATGTGCAATGTCTAAACTAAAAGAGGATTTAGGTTAATATAGAGTAGTTTTGGTACAAAATTAATATATACATTTTAAAGATGCGTAATACACCAATAAAAAGTAGATATGATGTAGTTGTTATTTTTTTTTGAACTCTTTTGTTTAAATTTTAACAAGAGAATGATTCATTAAAAGAGAATTTCACATAGTTATTGTTTTTGAACTTCAATATTATAAAATTTGAGTTAGAGTAAATACTTAAAATTTTATGCTCATTTTTTAATAAAACATTTAGTAAGTATCAAATCTAATGTGGAATAAGAGCGAAATAGTTTACATGGGTTAAATCACAAGTGGACTCGGTGCGAACAACATCTTTAGACTAATAGCTATGTGATTAGCTTAAAATATCATCTCTGATCAATTTTTTACAAAAAATAAGATAAAATTTTTATATTTTAAGTTAACTATAAAAAATAAAATAAAATGTATTTGACTTATGCTTATTAAAACTTGTGGTTACATTCTCGTTTTTTTATTTTAAAAATCTACTAACAAAGTCAACTTATTTCTTAATTATATAAAGTTTAGGTCTGTTAACTTTCTGTACAACTAGTTTTTGAATACAATTCAATCTATATTAATATTAATAATCAATAAAAATTATATAATAAATATTTTTGAAGAAATTTGAATGTATATTTATATTAATGATCATAAATTAATTGAATATGAAGGTTTTTTTTCAATGTTAAAGTTCCATATCTTTTTGTTATCTTTCTATACATTATACTAAAGGAAACTTGATTTCCAATCGCTTTATAGTTTTTCCGATGTGGTGTTTTTACTTATCAAATCCATCTTCAATTCTTGGGCCAAAATTCTGCCTTCGTCCTGTAATGCCCTGTATAATATATATCTAGAATAATACCATACAAGCATTTTATTTGGTACTGACACATCACAAGTGCCTAATGGCATAGTTCACATACTTGTCCATTTCTAAAACATAAATACAACACATGGCACAAGTCATGGAAACTAGCCAAAAATAATAAAACTAAGAATGATATACAATATCCTCAATTGTATACAATAAAAGAATACAGAGCGGAATAAGCTTAACTAAGCTTCTCTTGAAACATCTGAGCATCACTCCACTTGTAACCAAACCTGCACCTGAAATAAAGCAACTATAGTGGGGTGAGATACATCAAATCTCAGTGAGTTCTCTATCCTATAGATTCTCTCGGCTTTACAGGGTTCTATCAATCCTAACTCAAGTCAAAGGTGAAGGGAAAATGACTTTGAGTTCACAATATCACACTATATGGAAACACATCACGAGACTGTTAACTCATAAAGTTCGCACGGAAGGAATTACGTCCTGAGCCTGTTAACTCAATATTCCTTACGAATCGAAATATGTCCTGAGCCTGTTAACTCAAGAAACTCACTAATCGATAACCTATACCAAGGCATCCCCTTTTCCCGTCCGCTTCTACGTCTAGAAGTCGACCCGAGTCATGGATCCTTGAAGTTACTTGGCATACAAATTGGATTCGGGATCATCGGCCTGTTAACCGTGAACTGTCACTTCTCATGACCTGTTAACAATCACAAGTCTCTACCCATAGCATAGGCTCCAATCATACTACACGTAGGGAATCAAACCTACTAAGTAATTGTGCATACGTTTCAGAGAAGGAGCTCGAGTCTCATGAAACTACACCTCAAGATAAATGGTTACGATTACGTGATCATATACACGACGTGATTGTATTCGACAATCACAAGGCCACATTCGCCTTAAGATCTCTTTTGCCTTTAACAATAAAACATAACAAAAATACACGTGTTCCATACTAGTGTCTTATTCTCACTCTATACCATTCGATAATGGACACACGCCTCGGCCTCTCATGCACGAGCGTTGTCATTCAGAGTTTCTATCATAATTCTAGTCGCAACCTAGAATTATACCAATCTTAACTTATCCATTTGTTTTTTGGGTAAAGTTTCCTCACTCTCCCTAACTCATTTTAACAAGCATATTATCTCATTCATTTTAACAACAATATTAGATAGATATGGCATAACACAAATATTACAAATAAATACATATAATCACACATCACATAAAACATCACTTTCGGTTTCCCTCCGATTCATTTAATCGGGTAACGAAATCAATATTTCTCACTCTTATCCCGTAGGATATTTTCACAGATTTACATCGGCTATAAATATGCGTCGATCGGATTTACGATCCAAAAGATGTCAATTCCAACATTTCACAAAACATTACTTTCCATCATTTTACACTAAATGAAATATCCCACATCATACCCAAGATAGAGGGTCGTCATAGCTTTCTAATGACACCAAGAACGTCCCGATCCGAGTTACGGATCAAAAGTTATGAAGGAAAGAAAACGAAAAAGCTGTCATGTTCGCTTTGCGAAGCTCCAACGAATGCTCGCTCTCTCATTCAAAGTACGAATCTCCCAGCGAAGTCCTAAAACACACTGGGTTCGCTACCCCATTCACAGTGCTAGCATCTGGCGAATCGTGGCAGAACCAAAACAAGGTAAAGTTTGCAGTGCGAACCTCTGGAGAATGTTCGCCCTCACCTTCGCCGTGCGAGTAACCAGCGAATGCTCGCTTTCCCCTTCGCTAGGGGACTCGCAGTGCGAACCTGCAAAAACTGGGTTTCCCAGCAGCGTGAAAACAGAGCTTTGGGACCAAAAACCCATCCAAAACGTCACCCAACATACAAACATGCATTAACAGATGATCATACATGGCTAATGAGTATACTACACATTTTATACCGCATTTTATCCGTTAGATTTCATTTTCTCTCAATTTAACCTAATTCCCATTCGGGAGTTTCTAGCACTTAGAGTGTCTAACTAGAACCCACCTGATAATCGAAGAGGAGTTTGAAGAAGATGCTGATGATCCATGGGTTTCTCTTCTTCATCATCTCCATTTTCTCTCTTTCTCTTCTTTCCTTTTTTCCTTTTCTTCTTCTTGTTTACTAACTTCTTCTTTTTTCTCTTTTTCTTTCTCTTTCCAAATATATACATATATTATACTATTATTATTCTCTTTATTGTTTTTATTCTCTTTATTCTCTTTATTGTTTTTATTTTGATAACATGCGTAAATAAATACCTAATTATAACTCGTCAAATTTGTTTGTACAATATAAAATAATTAGAAATTATATAAAACATCACATACGCAAATTTTCAAATTAAAATAAATATAACCAAAGAATTAAAATATTTTTTGGCGTTCATAGTTTTTAATAGTTTTATAATGTACATATTATAAGATTACTAGTTAAGTTTACTTAAATATACCATAACAAAAGAATTTAACATTGAATCTATTATTTTCGTCCTAAAAGTTTATTAATTGATATGTCAAACATAAAATTTTCTATATTTATATTTTTTCTAGTAATTTTTATTTTTGAAATCAATTTTATGAGTTAAAATACAAAAATCTCAATTGCTTCAAGTAAATAATAGAAAATCAAACTTTCAATTAATAATATTAGTTATTTACATTGTCGAAAATATATTAAATTTTTCTAACAACCGTCTATTTGAAAGTTTTTATCTTTTAAGCTTTTTTTTTCATTTACAAAATAAAAGATTGAAATATTAAAATTTTCATTATATAAAAATATTATAGAAAGTGCATGATATTATAAAAAAAATGAAGAAATAAGTTATTTCATTTTCATATAGACGAGGAACCTTGATGAGTCTTACTTTAAAGTTATTTTTCTTGCAAATCATGTACCTTACCCACTCTATGATTTTCTTGAATTTTTCCTATAATGGGTTCAAAGTATAATATATTATTAGTGCTCTTAATATTGAACCATAGAGTTTCATGTAAGGTTTCAAGAAGACGGTCTAGAGACCAGTATATTGTAGATATATCTTTTCTACCATAAATTTTAGTTTGAGGTGTACGTACTTTTTAAATAAAAAAAAATTTACGTGAATTTATTAATACTATTTACATATGAATTTTAATAAAAAAAAAAATATATGTGATAATTAAAGCGAAATAGAATCCAACTTCACCATAGAATTTAAAATAAAAGTTACCCAACAAAGAGAAAGTTTGACGTTTTTATTACTCATTTATTTATACGTTTTTTATTTTAAAATATGTGCAATGTCTAAACTAAAAGAGGATTTAGGTTAATATAGAGTAGTTTTGGTACAAAATTAATATATACATTTTAAAGATGCGTAATACACCAATAAAAAGTAGATATGATGTAGTTGTTATTTTTTTTTTGAACTCTTTTGTTTAAATTTTAACAAGAGAATGATTCATTAAAAGAGAATTTCACATAGTTATTGTTTTTGAACTTCAATATTATAAAATTTGAGTTAGAGTAAATACTTAAAATTTTATGCTCATTTTTTAATAAAACATTTAGTAAGTATCAAATCTAATGAGGATTAAGAGCGAAATAGTTTACATGGGTTAAATCACAAGTGGACTCGGTGCGAACAACATCTTTAGACTAATAGCTATGTGATTAGCTTAAAATATCATCTCTGATCAATTTTTTACAAAAAATAAGATAAAATTTTTATATTTTAAGTTAACTATAAAAAATAAAATAAAATGTATTTGACTTATTCTTATTATAACTTGTGGTTACATTCTCGTTTTTTTATTTTTAAAATCTACTAACAAAGTCAACTTATTTCTTAATTATATAAAGTTTAGGTCTGTTAACTTTCTATACAACTAGTTTTTGAAAACAATTCAATGTATATTAATATTAATAATCAATAAAAATTATATAATAAATATTTTTGAAGAAATTTGAACGTATATTTATATTAATGATCATAAATTAATTGAATATGAAGGTTTTTTTTCAATGTTAAAGTTCCATATCTTTTTGTTATCTTTCTATACATTATACTAAAGGAAACTTTATTTCCAATCGCTTTATAGTTTTTCCGATGTGGCGTTTTTACTTATCAAATCCATCTTCAATTCTTGGGCCAAAATTCTGCCTTCGTCCTGTAATGCCCTGTATAATATGTATCTAGAATAATACCATACAAGCATTTTATTTGGTACTGACACATCAAAAGTGCCTAATGTCATAGTTCACATACTTGTCCATTTCTAAAACATAAATACAACACATGGCACAAGTCATGGAAACTAGCCAAAAATAATAAAACTAAGAATGATATACAATATCCTCAATTGTATACAATAAAAGAATACAGAGCGGAATAAGCTTAACTAAGCTTCTCTTGAAACATCTGAGTATCACTCCACTTGTAACCAAACCTGCACCTGAAATAAAGCAACTATAGTGGGGTGAGATACATCAAATCTCAGTGAGTTCTCTATCCTATAGATTCTCTCGGCTTTACAGGGTTCTATCAATCCTAACTCAAGTCAAAGGTGAAGGGAAAATGACTTTGAGTTCACAATCTCACACTATATGGAAACACATCACGAGTCTGTTAACTCATAAAGTTCGCACGGAAGGAATTACGTTCTGAGCCTGTTAACTCAATATTCCTTACGAATCGAAATATGTCCTGAGCCTGTTAACTCAAGAAACTCACTAATCGATAACCTATACCAAGGCATCCCCTTTTCCCGTCCGCTTCTACGTCTAGCAGTCGACCCGAGTCATGGATCCTTGAAGTTACTTGGCATACGAATTGGATTCGGGATCATCGGCCTGTTAACCGTGAACCATCACTTCTCATGACCTGTGAACAATCACAAGTCTCTACCCATAGAATAGGCTCCAATCATACTACACGTAAGGAATCAAACCTACTAAGTAATTGTGCATACGTTTCAGAGAAGGAGCTCGAGTCTCATGAAACTACACCTCAAGATAAATGGTTACGATTACGTGATCATATACACGACGTGATTGTATTCGACAATCACAAGGCCACATTCGCCTTAAGATCTCTTTTGCCTTTAACAATAAAACATAACAAAAATACACGTGTTCCATACTAGTGTCTTATTCTCACTCTTTACCATTCGATAATGGACACACGCCTCGGCCTCTCATGCACGAGCGTTGTCATTCAGAGTTTCTATCATAATTCTAGTCGCAACCTAGAATTATACCAATCTTAACTTATCCATTTGTTTTTGGGGTAAAGTTTCCTCACTCTCCCTAACTCATTTTAACAAGCATATTATCTCATTCATTTTAACAACAATATTAGATAGATATGGCATAACACAAATATTACAAATAAATACATATAATCACACATCACATAAAACATCACTTTCGGTTTCCCTCCGATTCATTTAATCGGGTAACGAAATCAATATTTCTCACTCTTATCCCGTAGGATATTTTCACAGCTTTACATCGGCTATAAATATGCGTCGATCGGATTTACGATCCAAAAGATGTCAATTCCAACATTTCACAAAACATTACTTTCCTTCATTTTCCACTAAATGAAATATCCCACATCATACCCAAGATAGAGGGTCGTCATAGCTTTCTAATGACACCAAGAACGTCCCGATCCGAGTTACGGATCAAAAGTTATGAAGGAAAGAAAACGGAAAAGCTGTCATGTTCGCTTTGCGAAGCTCCAGCGAATGCTCGCTCTCTCATTCAAAGTACGAATCTCCCAGCGAAGTCCTAAAAAACACTGGGTTCTCTACCCCATTCACAGTGCTAGCATCTGGCGAATCGTGGCAGAACCAAAACAAGGTAAAGTTTGCAGTGCGAACCTCTGGCGAATGTTCGCCCTCACCTTCGCCGTGCGAGTAACCAGCGAATGCTCGCTTTCCCCTTCGCTAGGGAACTCGCAGTGCGAACCTGCAAAAACTGGGTTTCCCAGGAGCGTGAAAACAGAGCTTTGGGACCAAAAACCCATCCAAAACTTCACCCAACATACAAACATGCATTAACAGATGATCATACATGGCTAATGAGTATACTACACATTTTATACCGCATTTTATCCGTTAGATTTCATTTTCTCTCAATTTAACCTAATTCCCATTCGGGAGTTTCTAGCACTTAGAGTGTCTAACTAGAACCCACCTGATAATCGAAGAGGAGTTTGAAGAAGATGCTGATGATCCATGGGTTTCTCTTCTTCATCATCTCCATTTTCTCTCTTTCTCTTCTTTCCTTTTTTCCTTTTCTTCTTCTTGTTTACTAACTTCTTCTTTTTTCTCTTTTTCTTTCTCTTTCCAAATATATACATATATTATACTATTATTATTCTCTTTATTGTTTTTATTCTCTTTATTCTCTTTATTATTTTTATTTTGATAACATGCGTAAACAAATACCTAATTATAACTCGTCAAATTTGTTTGTACAATATAAAATAATTAGAAATTATACAAAACATCACATACGCAAATTTTCAAATTAAAATAAATATAACCAAAGAATTAAAATATTTTTTGGCGTTCATAGTTTTTAATAGTTTTATAATGTACATATTATAATATTACTAGTTAAGTTTACTTAAATATACCATAACAAAAGAATTTAACATTGAATCTATTATTTTCGTCCTAAAAGTTTATTAATTGATATGTCAAACATAAAATTTTCTATATTTATATTTTTTCTAGTAATTTTTATTTTTGAAATCAATTTTATGAGTTATAATACAAAAATCTCAATTGCTTCAAGTTAATAATAGAATCAAACTTTCAATTAATAATATTAGTTATTTATATTGTCGAAAATATATTAAATTTTTCTAACAACCGTCTATTTGAAAGTTTTTTTCTTTTAAGCTTTTTTTTTTCTTTTACAAAATAAAAGATTGAAATATTAAAATTTTCATTATATAAAAATATTATAGAAAGTGCATGATATTATAAAAAAATGAAGAAATAAGTTATTTCATTTTCATATAGACGAGGAACCTTGATGAGTCTTACTTTAAAGTTATTTTTCTTGCAAATCATGTACCTTACCCACTCTATGATTTTCTTGAATTTTTCCTATAATGGGTTCAAAGTATAATATATTATTAGTGCTCTTAATATTGAACCATAGAGTTTCATGTAAGGTTTCAAGAAGACGGTCTAGAGACCAGTATATTGTAGATATATCTTTTCTACCATAAATTTTAGTTTGAGGTGTACGTACTTTTTAAATAAAAAAAAATTTACGTGAATTTATTAATACTATTTACATATGAATTTTAATAAAAAAAAAATATATGTGATAATTAAAGCGAAATAGAATCCAACTTCACCATAGAATTTAAAATAAAAGTTACCCAACAAAGAGAAAGTTTGACGTTTTTATTACTCATTTGTTTATACGTTTTTTATTTTAAAATATGTGCAATGTCTAAACTAAAAGAGGATTTAGGTTAATATAGAGTAGTTTTGGTACAAAATTAATATATACATTTTAAAGATGCGTAATACACCAATAAAAAGTAGATATGATGTAGTTGTTATTTTTTTTTGAACTCTTTTGTTTAAATTTTAACAAGAGAATGATTCATTAAAAGAGAATTTCACATAGTTATTGTTTTTGAACTTCAATATTATAAAATTTGAGTTAGAGTAAATACTTAAAATTTTATGCTCATTTTTTAATAAAACATTTAGTAAGTATCAAATCTAATGAGGATTAAGAGCGAAATAGTTTACATGGGTTAAATCACAAGTGGACTCGGTGCGAACAACATCTTTAGACTAATAGCTATGTGATTAGCTTAAAATATCATCTCTGATCAATTTTTTACAAAAAATAAGATAAAATTTTTATATTTTAAGTTAACTATAAAAAATAAAATAAAATGTATTTGACTTATTCTTATTATAACTTGTGGTTACATTCTCGTTTTTTAATTTTTAAAATCTACTAACAAAGTCAACTTATTTCTTAATTATATAAAGTTTAGGTCTGTTAACTTTCTATCCAACTAGTTTTTGAGTACAATTCAATGTATATTAATATTAATAATCAATAAAAATTATATAATAAATATTTTTGAAGAAATTTGAACGTATATTTATATTAATGATCATAAATTAATTGAATATGAAGGTTTTTTTTCAATGTTAAAGTTCCATATCTTTTTGTTATCTTTCTATACATTATACTAAAGGAAACTTTATTTCCAATCGCTTTATAGTTTTTCCGATGTGGCGTTTTTACTTATCAAATCCATCTTCAATTCTTGGGCCAAAATTCTGCCTTCGTCCTGTAATGCCCTGTATAATATGTATCTAGAATAATACCATACAAGCATTTTATTTGGTACTGACACATCAAAAGTGCCTAATGTCATAGTTCACATACTTGTCCATTTCTAAAACATAAATACAACACATGGCACAAGTCATGGAAACTAGCCAAAAATAATAAAACTAAGAATGATATACAATATCCTCAATTGTATACAATAAAAGAATACAGAGCGGAATAAGCTTAACTAAGCTTCTCTTGAAACATCTGAGTATCACTCCACTTGTAACCAAACCTGCACCTGAAATAAAGCAACTATAGTGGGGTGAGATACATCAAATCTCAGTGAGTTCTCTATCCTATAGATTCTCTCGGCTTTACAGGGTTCTATCAATCCTAACTCAAGTCAAAGGTGAAGGGAAAATGACTTTGAGTTCACAATCTCACACTATATGGAAACACATCACGAGTCTGTTAACTCATAAAGTTCGCACGGAAGGAATTACGTTCTGAGCCTGTTAACTCAATATTCCTTACGAATCGAAATATGTCCTGAGCCTGTTAACTCAAGAAACTCACTAATCGATAACCTATACCAAGGCATCCCCTTTTCCCGTCCGCTTCTACGTCTAGCAGTCGACCCGAGTCATGGATCCTTGAAGTTACTTGGCATACGAATTGGATTCGGGATCATCGGCCTGTTAACCGTGAACCATCACTTCTCATGACCTGTGAACAATCACAAGTCTCTACCCATAGAATAGGCTCCAATCATACTACACGTAAGGAATCAAACCTACTAAGTAATTGTGCATACGTTTCAGAGAAGGAGCTCGAGTCTCATGAAACTACACCTCAAGATAAATGGTTACGATTACGTGATCATATACACGACGTGATTGTATTCGACAATCACAAGGCCACATTCGCCTTAAGATCTCTTTTGCCTTTAACAATAAAACATAACAAAAATACACGTGTTCCATACTAGTGTCTTATTCTCACTCTTTACCATTCGATAATGGACACACGCCTCGGCCTCTCATGCACGAGCGTTGTCATTCAGAGTTTCTATCATAATTCTAGTCGCAACCTAGAATTATACCAATCTTAACTTATCCATTTGTTTTTGGGGTAAAGTTTCCTCACTCTCCCTAACTCATTTTAACAAGCATATTATCTCATTCATTTTAACAACAATATTAGATAGATATGGCATAACACAAATATTACAAATAAATACATATAATCACACATCACATAAAACATCACTTTCGGTTTCCCTCCGATTCATTTAATCGGGTAACGAAATCAATATTTCTCACTCTTATCCCGTAGGATATTTTCACAGCTTTACATCGGCTATAAATATGCGTCGATCGGATTTACGATCCAAAAGATGTCAATTCCAACATTTCACAAAACATTACTTTCCTTCATTTTCCACTAAATGAAATATCCCACATCATACCCAAGATAGAGGGTCGTCATAGCTTTCTAATGACACCAAGAACGTCCCGATCCGAGTTACGGATCAAAAGTTATGAAGGAAAGAAAACGGAAAAGCTGTCATGTTCGCTTTGCGAAGCTCCAGCGAATGCTCGCTCTCTCATTCAAAGTACGAATCTCCCAGCGAAGTCCTAAAACACACTGGGTTCGCTACCCCATTCACAGTGCTAGCATCTGGCAAATCGTGGCAGAACCAAAACAAGGTAAAGTTTGCAGTGCGAACCTCTGGAGAATGTTCGCCCTCACCTTCGCCGTGCGAGTAACCAGCGAATGCTCGCTTTCCCCTTCGCTAGGGGACTCGCAGTGCGAACCTGCGAAAACTGGGTTTCCCAGCAGCGTGAAAACAGAGCTTTGGGACCAAAAACCCATCCAAAACTTCACCCAACATACAAACATGCATTAACAGATGATCATACATGGCTAATGAGTATACTACACATTTTATACCGCATTTTATCCGTTAGATTTCATTTTCTCTCAATTTAACCTAATTCCCATTCGGGAGTTTCTAGCACTTAGAGTGTCTAACTAGAACCCACCTGATAATCGAAGAGGAGTTTGAAGAAGATGCTGATGATCCATGGGTTTCTCTTCTTCATCATCTCCATTTTCTCTCTTTCTCTTCTTTCCTTTTTTCCTTTTCTTCTTCTTGTTTACTAACTTCTTATTTTTTCTTTTTTTCTTTCTCTTTCCAAATATATACATATATTATACTATTATTATTCTCTTTATTGTTTTTATTCTCTTTATTCTCTTTATTGTTTTTATTTTGATAACATGCGTAAATAAATACCTAATTATAACTCGTCAAATTTGTTTGTACAATATAAAATAATTAGAAATTATACAAAACATCACATACGCAAATTTTCAAATTAAAATAAATATAACCAAAGAATTAAAATATTTTTTGGCGTTCATAGTTTTTAATAGTTTTATAATGTACATATTATAAGATTACTAGTTAAGTTTACTTAAATATACCATAACAAAAGAATTTAACATTGAATCTATTATTTTCGTCCTAAAAGTTTATTAATTGATATGTCAAACATAAAATTTTCTATATTTATATTTTTTCTAGTAATTTTTATTTTTGAAATCAATTTTATGAGTTATAATACAAAAATCTCAATTGCTTCAAGTTAATAATAGAATCAAACTTTCAATTAATAATATTAGTTATTTACATTGTCGAAAATATATTAAATTTTTCTAACAACCGTCTATTTGAAAGTTTTTTTCTTTTAAGCTTTTTTTTTTCTTTTACAAAATAAAACATTGAAATATTAAAATTTTCATTATATAAAAATATTATAGAAAGTGCATGATATTATAAAAAAATGAAGAAATAAGTTATTTCATTTTCATATAGACGAGGAACCTTGATGAGTCTTACTTTAAAGTTATTTTTCTTGCAAATCATGTACCTTACCCACTCTATGATTTTCTTGAATTTTTCCTATAATGGGTTCAAAGTATAATATATTATTAGTGCTCTTAATATTGAACCATAGAGTTTCATGTAAGGTTTCAAGAAGACGGTCTAGAGACCAGTATATTGTAGATATATCTTTTCTACCATAAATTTTAGTTTGAGGTGTACGTACTTTTTAAATAAAAAAAAATTTACGTGAATTTATTAATACTATTTACATATGAATTTTAATAAAAAAAAAATATATGTGATAATTAAAGCGAAATAGAATCCAACTTCACCATAGAATTTAAAATAAAAGTTACCCAACAAAGAGAAAGTTTGACGTTTTTATTACTCATTTATTTATACGTTTTTTATTTTAAAATATGTGCAATGTCTAGACTAAAAGAGGATTTAGGTTAATATAGAGTAGTTTTGGTACAAAATTAATATATACATTTTAAAGATGCGTAATACACCAATAAAAAGTAGATATGATGTAGTTGTTATTTTTTTTTGAACTCTTTTGTTTAAATTTTAACAAGAGAATGATTCATTAAAAGAGAATTTCACATAGTTATTGTTTTTGAACTTCAATATTATAAAATTTGAGTTAGAGTAAATACTTAAAATTTTATGCTCATTTTTTAATAAAAAATTTAGTAAGTATCAAATCTAACGTGGATTAAGAGCGAAATAGTTTACATGGGTTAAATCACAAGTGGACTCGGTGCGAACAACATCTTTAGACTAATAGCTATGTGATTAGCTTAAAATATCATCTCTGATCAATTTTTTACAAAAAATAAGATAAAATTTTTATATTTTAAGTTAACTATAAAAAATAAAATAAAATGTATTTGACTTATTCTTATTATAACTTGTGGTTACATTCTCGTTTTTTTATTTTCAAAATCTACTAACAAAGTCAACTTATTTTTTAATTATATAAAGTTTAGGTCTGTTAACTTTCTGTACAACTAGTTTTTGAATACAATTCAATGTATATTAATATTAATAATCAATAAAAATTATATAATAAATATTTTTGAAGAAATTTGAATGTATATTTATATTAATGATCATAAATTAATTGAATATGAAGGTTTTTTTTCAATGTTAAAGTTCCATATCTTTTTGGTATCTTTCTATACATTATACTAAAGGAAACTTTATTTCCAATCGCTTTATAGTTTTTCGATGTGGCGTTTTTACTTATCAAATCCATCTTCAATTTTTGGGCCAAAATTCTGCCTTCGTCCTGTAATGCCCTGTATAATATATATCTAGAATAATACCATACAAGCATTTTATTTGGTACTGACACATCAAAAGTGCCTAATGGCATAGTTCACATACTTGTCCATTTCTAAAACATAAATACAACACATGGCACAAGTCATGGAAACTAGCCAAAAATAATAAAACTAAGAATGATATACAATATCCTCAATTGTATACAATAAAAGAATACAGAGCGGAATAAGCTTAACTAAGCTTCTCTTGAAACATCTGAGCATCGCTCCACTTGTAACCAAACCTGCACCTGAAATAAAGAAACTATAGTGGGGTGAGATACATCAAATCTCAGTGAGTTCTCTATCCTATAGATTCTTTCGGCTTTACAGGGTTCTATCAATCCTAACTCAAGTCAAAGGGGAAAGGAAAATGACTTTGAGTTCACAATCTCACACTACATGGAAACACATCACGAGTCTGTTAACTCATAAAGTTCGCACGGAAGGAATTACGTCCTGAGCCTGTTAACTCAAGATTCCTTACGAATCGAAATATGTCCTGAGCCTGTTAACTCAAGAAACTCACTAATCGATAACCTATACCAAGGCATCCCCTTTTCCCGTCCACTTCTACGTCTAGAAGTCGACCCGAGTCATGGATCCTTGAAGTTACTTGGCATACGAATTGGATTCGGGATCATCGGCCTGTTAACCGTGAACCGTCACTTCTCATAACCTGTTAACCATCACAAGTCTCTACCCATAGCATAGGCTCCAATCGTATTACACGTAGGGAATCAAACCTACCAAGTAATTGTGCATACGTTTCAGAGAAGGAGCTCGAGTCTCATGAAACTACACCTCAAGATAAATGGTTATGATTACGTGATCATATACACGACGTGCTTGTATTCGACAATCACAAGGCCACATTCGCCTTAAGACCTCTTTTGCCTTTAACAATAAAACATAACAAAAATACACGTGTTCCATACTAGTGTCTTATTCTCACTCTATACCATTCGATAATGGACACACGCCTCGGCCTCTCATGCACGAGCGTTGTCATTCAGAGTTTCTATCATAATTCTAGTCGCAACCTAGAATTATACCAATCTTAACTTATCCATTTGTTTTTGGGGTAAAGTTTCCTCACTCTCCCTAACTCATTTTAACAAGCATATTATCTCATTCATTTTAACAACAATATTAGATAGATATGGCATAACACAAATATTACAAATAAATACATATAATCACACATCACATAAAACATCACTTTCGGTTTCCCTCCGATTCATTTAATCGGGTAACGAAATCAATATTTCTCACTCTTATCCCGTAGGATATTTTCACAGCTTTACATCGGCTATAAATATGCGTCGATCGGATTTACGATCCAAAAGATGTCAATTCCAACATTTCACAAAACATTACTTTCCTTCATTTTCCACTAAATGAAATATCCCACATCATACCCAAGATAGAGGGTCGTCATAGCTTTCTAATGACACCAAGAACGTCCCGATCCGAGTTACGGATCAAAAGTTATGAAGGAAAGAAAACGGAAAAGCTGTCATGTTCGCTTTGCGAAGCTCCAGCGAATGCTCGCTCTCTCATTCAAAGTACGAATCTCCCAGCGAAGTCCTAAAAAACAGTGGGTTCGCTACCCCATTCACAGTGCTAGCATCTGGCGAATCGTGGCAGAACCAAAACAAGGTAAAGTTTGCAGTGCGAACCTCTGGCGAATGTTCGCCCTCACCTTCGCCGTGCGAGTAACCAGCGAATGCTCGCTTTCCCCTTCGCTAGGGAACTCGCAGTGCGAACCTGCAAAAACTGGGTTTCCCAGGAGCGTGAAAACAGAGCTTTGGGACCAAAAACCCATCCAAAACTTCACCCAACATACAAACATGCATTAACAGATGATCATACATGGCTAATGAGTATACTACACATTTTATACCGCATTTTATCCGTTAGATTTCATTTTCTCTCAATTTAACCTAATTCCCATTCGGGAGTTTCTAGCACTTAGAGTGTCTAACTAGAACCCACCTGATAATCGAAGAGGAGTTTGAAGAAGATGCTGATGATCCATGGGTTTCTCTTCTTCATCATCTCCATTTTCTCTCTTTCTCTTCTTTCCTTTTTTCCTTTTCTTCTTCTTGTTTACTAACTTCTTCTTTTTTCTCTTTTTCTTTCTCTTTCCAAATATATACATATATTATACTATTATTATTCTCTTTATTGTTTTTATTCTCTTTATTCTCTTTATTATTTTTATTTTGATAACATGCGTAAACAAATACCTAATTATAACTCGTCAAATTTGTTTGTACAATATAAAATAATTAGAAATTATACAAAACATCACATACGCAAATTTTCAAATTAAAATAAATATAACCAAAGAATTAAAATATTTTTTGGCGTTCATAGTTTTTAATAGTTTTATAATGTACATATTATAAGATTACTAGTTAAGTTTACTTAAATATACCATAACAAAAGAATTTAACATTGAATCTATTATTTTCGTCCTAAAAGTTTATTAATTGATATGTCAAACATAAAATTTTCTATATTTATATTTTTTCTAGTAATTTTTATTTTTGAAATCAATTTTATGAGTTATAATACAAAAATCTCAATTGCTTCAAGTTAATAATAGAATCAAACTTTCAATTAATAATATTAGTTATTTACATTGTCGAAAATATATTAAATTTTTCTAACAACCGTCTATTTGAAAGTTTTTTTCTTTTAAGCTTTTTTTTTTCTTTTACAAAATAAAAGATTGAAATATTAAAATTTTCATTATATAAAAATATTATAGAAAGTGCATGATATTATAAAAAAATGAAGAAATAAGTTATTTCATTTTCATATAGACGAGGAACCTTGATGAGTCTTACTTTAAAGTTATTTTTCTTGCAAATCATGTACCTTACCCACTCTATGATTTTCTTGAATTTTTCCTATAATGGGTTCAAAGTATAATATATTATTAGTGCTCTTAATATTGAACCATAGAGTTTAATGTAAGGTTTCAAGAAGACGGTCTAGAGACCAGTATATTGTAGATATATCTTTTCTACCATAAATTTTAGTTTGAGGTGTACGTACTTTTTAAATAAAAAAAAATTTACGTGAATTTATTAATACTATTTACATATGAATTTTAATAAAAAAAAAATATATGTGATAATTAAAGCGAAATAGAATCCAACTTCACCATAGAATTTAAAATAAAAGTTACCCAACAAAGAGAAAGTTTGACGTTTTTATTACTCATTTATTTATACGTTTTTTATTTTAAAATATGTGCAATGTCTAAACTAAAAGAGGATTTAGGTTAATATAGAGTAGTTTTGGTACAAAATTAATATATACATTTTAAAGATGCGTAATACACCAATAAAAAGTAGATATGATGTAGTTGTTATTTTTTTTTTGAACTCTTTTGTTTAAATTTTAACAAGAGAATGATTCATTAAAAGAGAATTTCACATAGTTATTGTTTTTGAACTTCAATATTATAAAATTTGAGTTAGAGTAAATACTTAAAATTTTATGCTCATTTTTTAATAAAACATTTAGTAAGTATCAAATCTAATGAGGATTAAGAGCGAAATAGTTTACATGGGTTAAATCACAAGTGGACTCGGTGCGAACAACATCTTTAGACTAATAGCTATGTGATTAGCTTAAAATATCATCTCTGATCAATTTTTTACAAAAAATAAGATAAAATTTTTATATTTTAAGTTAACTATAAAAAATAAAATAAAATGTATTTGACTTATTCTTATTATAACTTGTGGTTACATTCTCGTTTTTTTATTTTAAAAATCTACTAACAAAGTCAACTTATTTCTTAATTATATAAAGTTTAGGTCTGTTAACTTTCTATACAACTAGTTTTTGAATACAATTCAATGTATATTAATATTAATAATCAATAAAAATTATATAATAAATATTTTTGAAGAAATTTGAACGTATATTTATATTAATGATCATAAATTAATTGAATATGAAGGTTTTTTTTCAATGTTAAAGTTCCATATCTTTTTGTTATCTTTCTATACATTATACTAAAGGAAACTTTATTTCCAATCGCTTTATAGTTTTTCCGATGTGGCGTTTTTACTTATCAAATCCATCTTCAATTCTTGGGCCAAAATTCTGCCTTCGTCCTGTAATGCCCTGTATAATATATATCTAGAATAATACCATACAAGCATTTTATTTGGTACTGACACATCAAAAGTGCCTAATGTCATAGTTCACATACTTGTCCATTTCTAAAACATAAATACAACACATGGCACAAGTCATGGAAACTAGCCAAAAATAATAAAACTAAGAATGATATACAATATCCTCAATTGTATACAATAAAAGAATACAGAGCGGAATAAGCTTAACTAAGCTTCTCTTGAAACATCTGAGCATCGCTCCACTTGTAACCAAACCTGCACCTGAAATAAAGCAACTATAGTGGGGTGAGATACATCAAATCTCAGTGAGTTCTCTATCCTATAGATTCTTTCGGCTTTACAGGGTTCTATCAATCCTAACTCAAGTCAAAGGGGAAAGGAAAATGACTTTGAGTTCACAATCTCACACTATATGGAAACACATCACGAGTCTGTTAACTCATAAAGTTCGCACGGAAGGAATTACGTCCTGAGCCTGTTAACTCAAGATTCCTTACGAATCGAAATATGTCCTGAGCCTGTTAACTCAAGAAACTCACTAATCGATAACCTATACCAAGGCATCCCCTTTTCCCGTCCACTTCTATGTCTAGAAGTCGACCCGAGTCATGGATCCTTGAAGTTACTTGGCATACGAATTGGATTCGGGATCATCGGCCTGTTAACCGTGAACCGTCACTTCTCATAACCTGTTAACCATCACAAGTCTCTACCCATAGCATAGGCTCCAATCGTATTACACGTAGGGAATCAAACCTACCAAGTAATTGTGCATACGTTTCAGAGAAGGAGCTCGAGTGTCATGAAACTACACCTCAAGATAAATGGTTACGATTACGTGATCATATACACGACGTGCTTGTATTCGACAATCACAAGGCCATATTCGCCTTAAGACCTCTTTTGCCTTTAACAATAAAACATAACAAAAATACATGTGTTCCATACTAGTGTCTTATTCTCACTCTATACCATTCAATAATGGACACACGCCTCGGCCTCTCATGCACGAGCGTTGTCATTCAGAGTTTCTATCATAATTCTAGTCGCAACCTAGAATTATACCAATCTTAACTTATCCATTTGTTTTTGGGATAAAGTTTCCTCACTCTCCCTAACTCATTTTAACAAGCATATTATCTCATTCATTTTAACAACAATATTAGATAGATATGGCATAACACAAATATTACAAATAAATACATATAATCACACATCACATAAAACATCACTTTCGGTTTCCCTCCGATTCATTTAATCGGGTAACGAAATCAATATTTCTCACTCTTATCCCGTAGGATATTTTCACAGCTTTACATCGGCTATAAATATACGTCGATCGGATTTACGATCCAAAAGATGTCAATTCCAACATTTCACAAAACATTACTTTCCATCATTTTCCACTAAATGAAATATCCCACATCATACCCAAGATAGAGGGTCGTCATAGCTTTCTAATGACAGCAAGAACGTCCCGATCCGAGTTACGGATCAAAAGTTATGAAGGAAAGAAAACGAAAAAGCTGTCATGTTCGCTTTGCGAATCTCCAACGAATGCTCGCTCTCTCATTCAAAGTACGAATCTCCTAGCGAAGTCCTAAAACACACTGGGTTCGCTACCCCATTCACAGTGCTAGCATCTGGCGAATCGTGGCAGAACCAAAACAAGGTAAAGTTTGCAGTGCGAACCTCTGGAGAATGTTCGCCCTCACCTTCGCCGTGCGAGTAAACAGCGAATGCTCGCTTTCCCCTTCGCTAGGGGACTCGCAGTGCGAACCTGCGAAAACTGGGTTTCCCAGCAGCGTGAAAACAGAGCTTTGGGACCAAAAACCCATCCAAAACTTCACCCAACATACAAACATGCATTAACAGATGATCATACATGGCTAATGAGTATACTACATATTTTATACCGCATTTTATCCGTTAAATTTCATTTTCTCTCAATTTAACCTAATTCCCATTCGGGAGTTTCTAGCACTTAGAGTGTCTAACTAGAACCCACCTGATAATCGAAGAGGAGTTTGAAGAAGATGCTGATGATCCATGGGTTTCTCTTCTTCATCATCTCCATTTTCTCTCTTTCTCTTCTTTCCTTTTTTCCTTTTCTTCTTCTTGTTTACTAACTTCTTCTTTTTTCTTTTTTTCTTTCTCTTTCCAAATATATACATATATTATACTATTATTATTCTCTTTATTGTTTTTATTCTCTTTATTCTCTTTATTGTTTTTATTTTGATAACATGCGTAAATAAATACCTAATTATAACTCGTCAAATTTGTTTGTACAATATAAAATAATTAGAAATTATACAAAACATCACATACGCAAATTTTCAAATTAAAATAAATATAACCAAAGAATTAAAATATTTTTTGGCGTTCATAGTTTTTAATAGTTTTATAATGTACATATTATAAGATTACTAGTTAAGTTTACTTAAATATACCATAACAAAAGAATTTAACATTGAATCTATTATTTTCGTCCTAAAAGTTTATTAATTGATATGTCAAACATAAAATTTTCTATATTTATATTTTTTCTAGTAATTTTTATTTTTGAAATCAATTTTATGAGTTATAATACAAAAATCTCAATTGCTTCAAGTTAATAATAGAATCAAACTTTCAATTAATAATATTAGTTATTTACATTGTCGAAAATATATTAAATTTTTCTAACAACCGTCTATTTGAAAGTTTTTTTCTTTTAAGCTTTTTTTTCTTTTACAAAATAAAAGATTGAAATATTAAAATTTTCATTATATAAAAATATTATAGAAAGTGCATGATATTATAAAAAAATGAAGAAATAAGCTATTTCATTTTCATATAGACGAGGAACCTTGATGAGTCTTACTTTAAAGTTATTTTTCTTGCAAATCATGTACCTTACCCACACTATGATTTTCTTGAATTTTTCCTATAATGGGTTCAAAGTATAATATATTATTATTGCTCTTAATATTGCACCATAGAGTTTCATGTAAGGTTTCAAGAAGACGGTCTAGAGACCAGTATATTGTAGATATATCTTTTCTACCATAAATTTTAGTTTGAGGTGTACGTATTTTTTAAATAAAAAATTTTTTACGTGAATTTATTAATACTATTTACATATGAATTTTAATAAAAAAAAAATATATGTGATAATTAAAGCGAAATAGAATCCAACTTCACCATAGAATTTAAAATAAAAGTTACCCAACAAAGAGAAAGTTTGACGTTTTTATTACTCATTTATTTATACGTTTTTTATTTTAAAATATGTGCAATGTCTAAACTAAAAGAGGATTTAGGTTAATATAGAGTAGTTTTGGTACAAAATTAATATATACATTTTAAAGATGCGTAATACACCAATAAAAAGTAGATATGATGTAGTTGTTATTTTTTTTTGAACTTTTTTGTTTAAATTTTAACAAGAGAATGATTCATTAAAAGAGAATTTCACATAGTTATTGTTTTTGAACTTCAATATTATAAAATTTGAGTTAGAGTAAATAATTAAAATTTTATGCTCATTTTTTAATAAAAAATTTAGTAAGTATCAAATCTAACGTGGATTAAGAGCGAAATAGTTTACATGGGTTAAATCACAAGTGGACTCGGTGCGAACAACATCTTTAGACTAATAGCTATGTGATTAGCTTAAAATATCATCTCTGATCAATTTTTTACAAAAAATAAGATAAAATTTTTATATTTTAAGTTAACTATAAAAAATAAAATAAAATGTATTTGACTTATTCTTATTATAACTTGTGGTTACATTCTCGTTTTTTTATTTTCAAAATCTACTAACAAAGTCAACTTATTTTTTAATTATATAAAGTTTAGGTCTGTTAACTTTCTGTACAACTAGTTTTTGAATACAATTCAATGTATATTAATATTAATAATCAATAAAAATTATATAATAAATATTTTTGAAGAAATTTGAATGTATATTTATATTAATGATCATAAATTAATTGAATATGAAGGTTTTTTTTCAATGTTAAAGTTCCATATCTTTTTGTTATCTTTCTATACATTATACTAAAGGAAACTTTATTTCCAATCGCTTTATAGTTTTTCGATGTGGCGTTTTTACTTATCAAATCCATCTTCAATTTTTGGGCCAAAATTCTGCCTTCGTCCTGTAATGCCCTGTATAATATATATCTAGAATAATACCATACAAGCATTTTATTTGGTACTGACACATCAAAAGTGCCTAATGGCATAGTTCACATACTTGTCCATTTCTAAAACATAAATACAACACATGGCACAAGTCATGGAAACTAGCCAAAAATAATAAAACTAAGAATGATATACAATATCCTCAATTGTATACAATAAAAGAATACAGAGCGGAATAAGCTTAACTAAGCTTCTCTTGAAACATCTGAGTATCACTCCACTTGTAACCAAACCTGCACCTGAAATAAAGCAACTATAGTGGGGTGAGATACATCAAATCTCAGTGAGTTCTCTATCGTATAGATTCTGTCGGCTTTACAGGGTTCTATCAATCCTAACTCAAGTCAAAGGTGAAGGGAAAATGACTTTGAGTTCACAATCTCACACTATATGGAAACACATCACGAGTCTGTTAACTCATAAAGTTCGCACGGAAGGAATTACGTTCTGAGCCTGTTAACTCAATATTCCTTACGAATCGAAATATGTCCTGAGCCTGTTAACTCAAGAAACTCACTAATCGATAACCTATACCAAGGCATCCCCTTTTCCCGTCCGCTTCTACGTCTAGCAGTCGACCCGAGTCATGGATCCTTGAAGTTACTTGGCATACGAATTGGATTCGGGATCATCGGCCTGTTAACCGTGAACCATCACTTCTCATGACCTGTGAACAATCACAAGTCTCTACCCATAGAATAGGCTCCAATCATACTACACGTAGGGAACCAAACCTACTAAGTAATTGTGCATACGTTTCAGAGAAGGAGCTCGAGTCTCATGAAACTACATCTCAAGATAAATGGTTACGATTACGTGATCATATACACGACGTGATTGTATTCGACAATCACAAGGCCACATTCGCCTTAAGATCTCTTTTTCCTTTAACAATAAAACATAACAAAAATACACGTGTTCCATACTAGTGTCTTATTCTCACTCTTTACCATTCGATAATGGACACACGCCTCGGCCTCTCATGCACGAGCGTTGTCATTCAGAGTTTCTATCATAATTCTAGTCGCAACCTAGAATTATACCAATCTTAACTTATCCATTTGTTTTTGGGGTAAAGTTTCCTCACTCTCCCTAACTCATTTTAACAAGCATATTATCTCATTCATTTTAACAACAATATTAGATAGATATGGCATAACACAAATATTACAAATAAATACATATAATCACACATCACATAAAACATCACTTTCGATTTCCCTCCGATTCATTTAATCGGGTAACGAAATCAATATTTCTCACTCTTATCCCGTAGGATATTTTCACAGCTTTACATCGGCTATAAATATACGTCGATCGGATTTACGATCCAAAAGATGTCAATTCCAACATTTCACAAAACATTACTTTCCATCATTTTCCACTAAATGAAATATCCCACATCATACCCAAGATAGAGGGTCGTCATAGCTTTCTAATGACAGCAAGAACGTCCCGATCCGAGTTACGGATCAAAAGTTATGAAGGAAAGAAAACGAAAAAGCTGTCATGTTCGCTTTGCGAATCTCCAACGAATGCTCGCTCTCTCATTCAAAGTACGAATCTCCCAGCGAAGTCCTAAAACACACTGGGTTCGCTACCCCATTCACAGTGCTAGCATCTGGCGAATCGTGGCAGAACCAAAACAAGGTAAAGTTTGCAGTGCGAACCTCTGGAGAATGTTCGCCCTCACCTTCGCCGTGCGAGTAACCAGCGAATGCTCGCTTTCCCCTTCGCTAGGGGACTCGCAGTGCGAACCTGCGAAAACTGGGTTTCCCAGCAGCGTGAAAACAGAGCTTTGGGACCAAAAACCTATCCAAAACTTCACCCAACATACAAACATGCATTAACAGATGATCATACATGGCTAATGAGTATACTACACATTTTATACCGCATTTTATCCGTTAGATTTCATTTTCTCTCAATTTAACCTAATTCCCATTCGGGAGTTTCTAGCACTTAGAGTGTCTAACTAGAACCCACCTGATAATCGAAGAGGAGTTTGAAGAAGATGCTGATGATCCATGGGTTTCTCTTCTTCATCATCTCCATTTTCTCTCTTTCTCTTCTTTCCTTTTTTCCTTTTCTTCTTCTTGTTTACTAACTTCTTCTTTTTTCTTTTTTTCTTTCTCTTTCCAAATATATACATATATTATACTATTATTATTCTCTTTATTGTTTTTATTCTCTTTATTCTCTTTATTGTTTTTATTTTGATAACATGCGTAAATAAATACCTAATTATAACTCGTCAAATTTGTTTGTACAATATAAAATAATTAGAAATTATACAAAACATCACATACGCAAATTTTCAAATTAAAATAAATATAACCAAAGAATTAAAATATTTTTTGGCGTTCATAGTTTTTAATAGTTTTATAATGTAAATATTATAAGATTACTAGTTAAGTTTACTTAAATATACCATAACAAAAGAATTTAACATTGAATCTATTATTTTCGTCCTAAAAGTTTATTAATTGATATGTCAAACATAAAATTTTCTATATTTATATTTTTTCTAGTAATTTTTATTTTTGAAATCAATTTTATGAGTTATAATACAAAAATCTCAATTGCTTCAAGTTAATAATAGAATCAAACTTTCAATTAATAATATTAGTTATTTACATTGTCGAAAATATATTAAATTTTTCTAACAACCGTCTATTTGAAAGTTTTTTTCTTTTAAGCTTTTTTTTCTTTTACAAAATAAAAGATTGAAATATTAAAATTTTCATTATATAAAAATATTATAGAAAGTGCATGATATTATAAAAAAATGAAGAAATAAGCTATTTCATTTTCATATAGACGAGGAACCTTGATGAGTCTTACTTTAAAGTTATTTTTCTTGCAAATCATGTACCTTACCCACACTATGATTTTCTTGAATTTTTCCTATAATGGGTTCAAAGTATAATATATTATTAGTGCTCTTAATATTGCACCATAGAGTTTCATGTAAGGTTTCAAGAAGACGGTCTAGAGACCAGTATATTGTAGATATATCTTTTCTACCATAAATTTTAGTTTGAGGTGTACGTACTTTTTAAATAAAAAAATTTTTACGTGAATTTATTAATACTATTTACATATGAATTTTAATAAAAAAAAAATATATGTGATAATTAAAGCGAAATAGAATCCAACTTCACCATAGAATTTAAAATAAAAGTTACCCAACAAAGAGAAAGTTTGACGTTTTTATTACTCATTTATTTATACGTTTTTTATTTTAAAATATGTGCAATGTCTAAACTAAAAGAGGATTTAGGTTAATATAGAGTAGTTTTGGTACAAAATTAATATATACATTTTAAAGATGCGTAATACACCAATAAAAAGTAGATATGATGTAGTTGTTATTTTTTTTTGAACTCTTTTGTTTAAATTTTAACAAGAGAATGATTCATTAAAAGAGAATTTCACATAGTTATTGTTTTTGAACTTCAATATTATAAAATTTGAGTTAGAGTAAATACTTAAAATTTTATGCTCATTTTTTAATAAAAAATTTAGTAAGTATCAAATCTAACGTGGATTAAGAGCGAAATAGTTTACATGGGTTAAATCACAAGTGGACTCGGTGCGAACAACATCTTTAGACTAATAGCTATGTGATTAGCTTAAAATATCATCTCTGATCAATTTTTTACAAAAAATAAGATAAAATTTTTATATTTTAAGTTAACTATAAAAAATAAAATAAAATGTATTTGACTTATTCTTATTATAACTTGTGGTTACATTCTCGTTTTTTTATTTTCAAAATCTACTAACAAAGTCAACTTATTTCTTAATTATATAAAGTTTAGGTCTGTTAACTTTCTGTACAACTAGTTTTTGAATACAATTCAATGTATATTAATATTAATAATCAATAAAAATTATATAATAAATATTTTTGAAGAAATTTGAATGTATATTTATATTAATGATCATAAATTAATTGAATATGAAGGTTTTTTTTCAATGTTAAAGTTCCATATCTTTTTGTTATCTTTCTATACATTATACTAAAGGAAACTTTATTTCCAATCGCTTTATAGTTTTTCGATGTGGCGTTTTTACTTATCAAATCCATCTTCAATTTTTGGGCCAAAATTCTGCCTTCGTCCTGTAATGCCCTGTATAATATATATCTAGAATAATACCATACAAGCATTTTATTTGGTACTGACACATCAAAAGTGCCTAATGGCATAGTTCACATACTTGTCCATTTCTAAAACATAAATACAACACATGGCACAAGTCATGGAAACTAGCCAAAAATAATAAAACTAAGAATGATATACAATATCCTCAATTGTATACAATAAAAGAATACAGAGCGGAATAAGCTTAACTAAGCTTCTCTTGAAACATCTGAGTATCACTCCACTTGTAACCAAACCTGCACCTGAAATAAAGCAACTATAGTGGGGTGAGATACATCAAATCTCAGTGAGTTCTCTATCCTATATATTCTCTCGGCTTTACAGGGTTCTATCAATCCTAACTCAAGTCAAAGGTGAAGGGAAAATGACTTTGAGTTCACAATCTCACATTATATGGAAACACATCACGAGTCTGTTAACTCATAAAGTTCGCACGGAAGGAATTACGTTCTGAGCCTGTTAACTCAATATTCCTTACGAATCGAAATATGTCCTGAGCCTGTTAACTCAAGAAACTCACTAATCGATAACCTATACCAAGGCATCCCCTTTTCCCGTCCGCTTCTACGTCTAGCAGTCGACCCGAGTCATGGATCCTTGAAGTTACTTGGCATACGAATTGGATTCGGGATCATCGGCCTGTTAACCGTGAACCATCACTTCTCATGACCTGTGAACAATCACAAGTCTCTACCCATAGAATAGGCTCCAATCATAATACACGTAGGGAATCAAACCTACTAAGTAATTGTGCATACGTTTCAGAGAAGGAGCTCGAGTCTCATGAAACTACACCTCAAGATAAATGGTTACGATTACGTGATCATATACACGACGTGATTGTATTCGACAATCACAAGGCCACATTCGCCTTAAGATCTCTTTTGCCTTTAACAATAAAACATAACAAAAATACACGTGTTCCATACTAGTGTCTTATTCTCACTCTTTACCATTCGATAATGGACACACGCCTCGGCCTCTCATGCACGAGCGTTGTCATTCAGAGTTTCTATCATAATTCTAGTCGCAACCTAGAATTATACCAATCTTAACTTATCCATTTGTTTTTGGGGTAAAGTTTCCTCACTCTCCCTAACTCATTTTAACAAGCATATTATCTCATTCATTTTAACAACAATATTAGATAGATATGGCATAACACAAATATTACAAATAAATACATATAATCACACATCACATAAAACATCACTTTCGGTTTCCCTCCGATTCATTTAATCGGGTAACGAAATCAATATTTCTCACTCTTATCCCGTAGGATATTTTCACAGCTTTACATCGGCTATAAATATACGTCGATCGGATTTACGATCCAAAAGATGTCAATTCCAACATTTCACAAAACATTACTTTCCATCATTTTCCACTAAATGAAATATCCCACATCATACCCAAGATAGAGGGTCGTCATAGCTTTCTAATGACAGCAAGAACGTCCCGATCCGAGTTACGGATCAAAAGTTATGAAGGAAAGAAAACGAAAAAGCTGTCATGTTCGCTTTGCGAATCTCCAACGAATGCTCGCTCTCTCATTCAAAGTACGAATCTCCCAGCGAAGTCCTAAAACACACTGGGTTCGCTACCCCATTCACAGTGCTAGCATCTGGCGAATCGTGGAAGAACCAAAACAAGGTAAAGTTTGCAGTGCGAACCTCTGGAGAATGTTCGCCCTCACCTTCGCCGTGCGAGTAACCAGCGAATGCTCGCTTTCCCCTTCGCTAGGGGACTCGCAGAGCGAACCTGCGAAAACTGGGTTTCCCAGCAGCGTGAAAACAGAGCTTTGGGACCAAAAACCCATCCAAAACTTCACCCAACATACAAACATGCATTAACAGATGATCATACATGGCTAATGAGTATACTACACATTTTATACCGCATTTTAGCCGTTAGATTTCATTTTCTCTCAATTTAACCTAATTCCCATTCGGGAGTTTCTAGCACTTAGAGTGTCTAACTAGAACCCACCTGATAATCGAAGAGGAGTTTGAAGAAGATGCTGATGATCCATGGGTTTCTCTTCTTCATCATCTCCATTTTCTCTCTTTCTCTTCTTTCCTTTTTTCCTTTTCTTCTTCTTGTTTACTAACTTCTTCTTTTTTCTTTTTTTCTTTCTCTTTCCAAATATATACATATATTATACTATTATTATTCTCTTTATTGTTTTTATTCTCTTTATTCTCTTTATTGTTTTTATTTTGATAACATGCGTAAATAAATACCTAATTATAACTCGTCAAATTTGTTTGTACAATATAAAATAATTAGAAATTATACAAAACATCACATACGCAAATTTTCAAATTAAAATAAATATAACCAAAGAATTAAAATATTTTTTGGCGTTCATAGTTTTTAATAGTTTTATAATGTACATATTATAAGATTACTAGTTAAGTTTACTTAAATATACCATAACAAAAGAATTTAACATTGAATCTATTATTTTCGTCCTAAAAGTTTATTAATTGATATGTCAAACATAAAATTTTCTATATTTATATTTTTTCTAGTAATTTTTATTTTTGAAATCAATTTTATGAGTTATAATACAAAAATCTCAATTGCTTCAAGTTAATAATAGAATCAAACTTTCAATTAATAATATTAGTTATTTACATTGTCGAAAATATATTAAATTTTTCTAACAACCGTATATTTGAAAGTTTTTTTCTTTTAAGATTTTTTTTCTCTTACAAAATAAAAGATTGAAATATTAAAATTTTCATTATATAAAAATATTATAGAAAGTGCATGATATTATAAAAAAATGAAGAAATAAATTATTTCATTTTCATATAGACGAGGAACCTTGATGAGTCTTACTTTAAAGTTATTTTTCTTGCAAATCATGTACCTTACCCACACTATGATTTTCTTGAATTTTTCCTATAATGGGTTCAAAGTATAATATATTATTAGTGCTCTTAATATTGAACCATAGAGTTTCATGTAAGGTTTCAAGAAGACGGTCTAGAGACCAGTATATTGTAGATATATCTTTTCTACCATAAATTTTAGTTTGAGGTGTACGTACTTTTTAAATAAAAAAAAAATTTACGTGAATTTATTAATACTATTTACATATGAATTTTAATAAAAAAAATATATATGTGATAATTAAAGCGAAATAGAATCCAACTTCACCATAGAATTTAAAATAAAAGTTACCCAACAAAGAGAAAGTTTGACGTTTTTATTACTCATTTAATTATACGTTTTTTATTTTAAAATATGTGCAATGTCTAAACTAAAAGAGGATTTAGGTTAATATAGAGTAGTTTTGTTACAAAATTAATATATACATTTTAAAGATGCGTAATACACCAATAAAAAGTAGATATGATGTAGTTGTTATTTTTTTTTGAACTCTTTTGTTTAAATTTTAACAAGAGAATGATTCATTAAAAGAGATTTCGCATAGTTATTGTTTTTGAACTTCAATATTATAAAATTTGAGTTAGAGTAAATACTTAAAATTTTATGCTCATTTTTTAATAAAAAATTTAGTAAGTATCAAATCTAATGTGGATTAAGAGCGAAATAGTTTACATGGGTTAAATCACAAGTGGACTCGGTGCGAACAACATCTTTAGACTAATAGCTATGTGATTAGCTTAAAATATCATCTCTGATCAATTTTTTACAAAAAATAAGATAAAATTTTTATATTTTAAGTTAACTATAAAAAATAAAATAAAATGTATTTGACTTATTCTTATTATAACTTGTGGTTACATTCTCGTTTTTTTATTTTAAAAATCTACTAACAAAGTCAACTTATTTCTTAATTATATAAAGTTTAGGTCTGTTAACTTTCTGTACAACTAGTTTTTGAATACAATTCAATGTATATTAATATTAATAATCAATAAAAATTATATAATAAATATTTTTGAAGAAATTTGAATGTATATTTATATTAATGATCATAAATTAATTGAATATGAAGGTTTTTTTTCAATGTTAAAGTTCCACATCTTTTTGTTATCTTTCTATACATTATACTAAAGGAAACTTTATTTCCAATCGCTTTATAGTTTTTCGATGTGGCGTTTTTACTTATCAAATCCATCTTCAATTTTTGGGCCAAAATTCTGCCTTCGTCCTGTAATGCCCTGTATAATATATATCTAGAATAATACCATACAAGCATTTTATTTGGTACTGACACATCAAAAGTGCCTAATGGCATAGTTCACATACTTGTCCATTTCTAAAACATAAATACAACACATGGCACAAGTCATGGAAACTAGCCAAAAATAATAAAACTAAGAATGATATACAATATCCTCAATTGTATACAATAAAAGAATACAGAGCGGAATAAGCTTAACTAAGCTTCTCTTGAAACATCTGAGTATCACTCCACTTGTAACCAAACCTGCACCTGAAATAAAGCAACTATAGTGGGGTGAGATACATCAAATCTCAGTGAGTTCTCTATCCTATAGATTCTCTCGGCTTTACAGGGTTCTATCAATCCTAACTCAAGTCAAAGGTGAAGGGAAAATGACTTTGAGTTCACAATCTCACACTATATGGAAACACATCACGAGTCTGTTAACTCATAAAGTTCGCACGGAAGGAATTACGTTCTGAGCCTGTTAACTCAATATTCCTTACGAATCGAAATATGTCCTGAGCCTGTTAACTCAAGAAACTCACTAATCGATAACCTATACCAAGGCATCCCCTTTTCCCGTCCGCTTCTACGTCTAGCAGTCGACCCGAGTCATGGATCCTTGAAGTTACTTGGCATACGAATTGGATTCGGGATCATCGGCCTGTTAACCGTGAACCATCACTTCTCATGACCTGTGAACAATCACAAGTCTCTACCCATAGAATAGGCTCCAATCATACTACACGTAGGGAATCAAACCTACTAAGTAATTGTGCATACGTTTCAGAGAAGGAGCTCGAGTCTCATGAAACTACACCTCAAGATAAATGGTTACGATTACGTGATCATATACACGACGTGATTGTATTCAACAATCACAAGGCCACATTCGCCTTAAGATCTCTTTTGCCTTTAACAATAAAACATAACAAAAATACACGTGTTCCATACTAGTGTCTTATTCTCACTCTTTACCATTCGATAATGGACACACGCCTCGGCCTCTCATGCACGAGCGTTGTCATTCAGAGTTTCTATCATAATTCTAGTCGCAACCTAGAATTATACCAATCTTAACTTATCCATTTGTTTTTGGGGTAAAGTTTCCTCACTCTCCCTAACTCATTTTAACAAGCATATTATCTCATTCATTTTAACAACAATATTAGATAGATATGGCATAACACAAATATTACAAATAAATACATATAATCACACATCACATAAAACATCACTTTCGGTTTCCCTCCGATTCATTTAATCGGGTAACGAAATCAATATTTCTCACTCTTATCCCGTAGGATATTTTCACAGCTTTACATCGGCTATAAATATACGTCGATCGGATTTACGATCCAAAAGATGTCAATTCCAACATTTCACAAAACATTACTTTCCATCATTTTCCACTAAATGAAATATCCCACATCATACCCAAGATAGAGGGTCGTCATAGCTTTCTAATGACAGCAAGAACGTCCCGATCCGAGTTACGGATCAAAAGTTATGAAGGAAAGAAAACGAAAAAGCTGTCATGTTCGCTTTGCGAATCTCCAACGAATGCTCGCTCTCTCATTCAAAGTACGAATCTCCCAGCGAAGTCCTAAAACACACTGGGTTCGCTACCCCATTCACAGTGCTAGCATCTGGCGAATCGTGGCAGAACCAAAACAAGGTAAAGTTTGCAGTGCGAACCTCTGGAGAATGTTCGCCCTCACCTTCGCCGTGCGAGTAACCAGCGAATGCTCGCTTTCCCCTTCGCTAGGGGACTCGCACTGCGAACCTGCGAAAATTGGGTTTCCCAGCAGCGTGAAAACAGAGCTTTGGGACCAAAAACCCATCCAAAACTTCACCCAACATACAAACATGCATTAACAGATGATCATACATGGCTAATGAGTATACTACACATTTTATACCGCATTTTATCCGTTAGATTTCATTTTCTCTCAATTTAACCTAATTCCCATTCGGGAGTTTCTAGCACTTAGAGTTTCTAACTAGAACCCACCTGATAATCGAAGAGGAGTTTGAAGAAGATGCTGATGATCCATGGGTTTCTCTTCTTCATCATCTCCATTTTCTCTCTTTCTCTTCTTTCCTTTTTTCCTTTTCTTCTTCTTGTTTACTAACTTCTTATTTTTTCTTTTTTTCTTTCTCTTTCCAAATATATACATATATTATACTATTATTATTCTCTTTATTGTTTTTATTCTCTTTATTCTCTTTATTGTTTTTATTTTGATAACATGCGTAAATAAATACCTAATTATAACTCGTCAAATTTGTTTGTACAATATAAAATAATTAGAAATTATACAAAACATCACATACGCAAATTTTCAAATTAAAATAAATATAACCAAAGAATTAAAATATTTTTTGGCGTTCATAGTTTTTAATAGTTTTATAATGTACATATTATAAGATTACTAGTTAAGTTTACTTAAATATACCATAACAAAAGAATTTAACATTGAATCTATTATTTTCGTCCTAAAAGTTTATTAATTGATATGTCAAACATAAAATTTTCTATATTTATATTTTTTCTAGTAATTTTTATTTTTGAAATCAATTTTATGAGTTATAATACAAAAATCTCAATTGCTTCAAGTTAATAATAGAATCAAACTTTCAATTAATAATATTAGTTATTTACATTGTCGAAAATATATTAAATTTTTCTAACAACCGTATATTTGAAAGTTTTTTTCTTTTAAGATTTTTTTTCTCTTACAAAATAAAAGATTGAAATATTAAAATTTTCATTATATAAAAATATTATAGAAAGTGCATGATATTATAAAAAAATGAAGAAATAAATTATTTCATTTTCATATAGACGAGGAACCTTGATGAGTCTTACTTTAAAGTTATTTTTCTTGCAAATCATGTACCTTACCCACACTATGATTTTCTTGAATTTTTCCTATAATGGGTTCAAAGTATAATATATTATTAGTGCTCTTAATATTGAACCATAGAGTTTCATGTAAGGTTTCAAGAAGACGGTCTAGAGACCAGTATATTGTAGATATATCTTTTCTACCATAAATTTTAGTTTGAGGTGTACGTACTTTTTAAATAAAAAAAAAATTTACGTGAATTTATTAATACTATTTACATATGAATTTTAATAAAAAAAATATATATGTGATAATTAAAGCGAAATAGAATCCAACTTCACCATAGAATTTAAAATAAAAGTTACCCAACAAAGAGAAAGTTTGACGTTTTTATTACTCATTTAATTATACGTTTTTTATTTTAAAATATGTGCAATGTCTAAACTAAAAGAGGATTTAGGTTAATATAGAGTAGTTTTGTTACAAAATTAATATATACATTTTAAAGATGCGTAATACACCAATAAAAAGTAGATATGATGTAGTTGTTATTTTTTTTTGAACTCTTTTGTTTAAATTTTAACAAGAGAATGATTCATTAAAAGAGATTTCGCATAGTTATTGTTTTTGAACTTCAATATTATAAAATTTGAGTTAGAGTAAATACTTAAAATTTTATGCTCATTTTTTAATAAAAAATTTAGTAAGTATCAAATCTAATGTGGATTAAGAGCGAAATAGTTTACATGGGTTAAATCACAAGTGGACTCGGTGCGAACAACATCTTTAGACTAATAGCTATGTGATTAGCTTAAAATATCATCTCTGATCAATTTTTTACAAAAAATAAGATAAAATTTTTATATTTTAAGTTAACTATAAAAAATAAAATAAAATGTATTTGACTTATTCTTATTATAACTTGTGGTTACATTCTCGTTTTTTTATTTTAAAAATCTACTAACAAAGTCAACTTATTTCTTAATTATATAAAGTTTAGGTCTGTTAACTTTCTGTACAACTAGTTTTTGAATACAATTCAATGTATATTAATATTAATAATCAATAAAAATTATATAATAAATATTTTTGAAGAAATTTGAATGTATATTTATATTAATGATCATAAATTAATTGAATATGAAGGTTTTTTTTCAATGTTAAAGTTCCACATCTTTTTGTTATCTTTCTATACATTATACTAAAGGAAACTTTATTTCCAATCGCTTTATAGTTTTTCGATGTGGCGTTTTTACTTATCAAATCCATCTTCAATTTTTGGGCCAAAATTCTGCCTTCGTCCTGTAATGCCCTGTATAATATATATCTAGAATAATACCATACAAGCATTTTATTTGGTACTGACACATCAAAAGTGCCTAATGGCATAGTTCACATACTTGTCCATTTCTAAAACATAAATACAACACATGGCACAAGTCATGGAAACTAGCCAAAAATAATAAAACTAAGAATGATATACAATATCCTCAATTGTATACAATAAAAGAATACAGAGCGGAATAAGCTTAACTAAGCTTCTCTTGAAACATCTGAGTATCACTCCACTTGTAACCAAACCTGCACCTGAAATAAAGCAACTATAGTGGGGTGAGATACATCAAATCTCAGTGAGTTCTCTATCCTATAGATTCTCTCGGCTTTACAGGGTTCTATCAATCCTAACTCAAGTCAAAGGTGAAGGGAAAATGACTTTGAGTTCACAATCTCACACTATATGGAAACACATCACGAGTCTGTTAACTCATAAAGTTCGCACGGAAGGAATTACGTTCTGAGCCTGTTAACTCAATATTCCTTACGAATCGAAATATGTCCTGAGCCTGTTAACTCAAGAAACTCACTAATCGATAACCTATACCAAGGCATCCCCTTTTCCCGTCCACTTCTATGTCTAGAAGTCGACCCGAGTCATGGATCCTTGAAGTTACTTGGCATACGAATTGGATTCGGGATCATCGGCCTGTTAACCGTGAACCATCACTTCTCATGACCTGTGAACAATCACAAGTCTCTACCCATAGAATAGGCTCCAATCATACTACACGTAGGGAATCAAACCTACTAAGTAATTGTGCATACGTTTCAGAGAAGGAGCTCGAGTCTCATGAAACTACACCTCAAGATAAATGGTTACGATTACGTGATCATATACACGACGTGATTGTATTCAACAATCACAAGGCCACATTCGCCTTAAGATCTCTTTTTCCTTTAACAATAAAACATAACAAAAATACACGTGTTCCATACTAGTGTCTTATTCTCACTCTTTACCATTCGATAATGGACACACGCCTCGGCCTCTCATGCACGAGCGTTGTCATTCAGAGTTTCTATCATAATTCTAGTCGCAACCTAGAATTATACAAATCTTAACTTATCCATTTGTTTTTGGGGTAAAGTTTCCTCACTCTCCCTAACTCATTTTAACAAGCATATTATCTCATTCATTTTAACAACAATATTAGATAGATATGGCATAACACAAATATTACAAATAAATACATATAATCACACATCACATAAAACATCACTTTCGGTTTCCCTCCGATTCATTTAATCGGGTAACGAAATCAATATTTCTCACTCTTATCCCGTAGGATATTTTCACAGCTTTACATCGGCTATAAATATACGTCGATCGGATTTACGATCCAAAAGATGTCAATTCCAACATTTCACAAAACATTACTTTCCATCATTTTCCACTAAATGAAATATCCCACATCATACCCAAGATAGAGGGTCGTCATAGCTTTCTAATGACAGCAAGAACGTCCCGATCCGAGTTACGGATCAAAAGTTATGAAGGAAAGAAAACGAAAAAGCTGTCATGTTCGCTTTGCGAATCTCCAACGAATGCTCGCTCTCTCATTCAAAGTACGAATCTCCCAGCGAAGTCCTAAAACACACTGGGTTCGCTACCCCATTCACAGTGCTAGCATCTGGCGAATCGTGGCAGAACCAAAACAAGGTAAAGTTTGCAGTGCGAACCTCTGGAGAATGTTCGCCCTCACCTTCGCCGTGCGAGTAACCAGCGAATGCTCGCTTTCCCCTTCGCTAGGGGACTCGCACTGCGAACCTGCGAAAATTGGGTTTCCCAGCAGCGTGAAAACAGAGCTTTGGGACCAAAAACCCATCCAAAACTTCACCCAACATACAAACATGCATTAACAGATGATCATACATGGCTAATGAGTATACTACACATTTTATACCGCATTTTATCCGTTAGATTTCATTTTCTCTCAATTTAACCTAATTCCCATTCGGGAGTTTCTAGCACTTAGAGTGTCTAACTAGAACCCACCTGATAATCGAAGAGGAGTTTGAAGAAGATGCTGATGATCCATGGGTTTCTCTTCTTCGTCATCTCCATTTTCTCTCTTTCTCTTCTTTCCTTTTTTCCTTTTCTTCTTCTTGTTTACTAACTTCTTATTTTTTCTTTTTTTCTTTCTCTTTCCAAATATATACATATATTATACTATTATTATTCTCTTTATTGTTTTTATTCTCTTTATTCTCTTTATTGTTTTTATTTTGATAACATGCGTAAATAAATACCTAATTATAACTCGTCAAATTTGTTTGTACAATATAAAATAATTAGAAATTATACAAAACATCACATACGCAAATTTTCAAATTAAAATAAATATAACCAAAGAATTAAAATATTTTTTGGCGTTCATAGTTTTTAATAGTTTTATAATGTACATATTATAAGATTACTAGTTAAGTTTACTTAAATATACCATAACAAAAGAATTTAACATTGAATCTATTATTTTCGTCCTAAAAGTTTATTAATTGATATGTCAAACATAAAATTTTCTATATTTATATTTTTTCTAGTAATTTTTATTTTTGAAATCAATTTTATGAGTTATAATACAAAAATCTCAATTGCTTCAAGTTAATAATAGAATCAAACTTTCAATTAATAATATTAGTTATTTACATTGTCGAAAATATATTAAATTTTTCTAACAACCGTATATTTGAAAGTTTTTTTCTTTTAAGATTTTTTTTCTTTTACAAAATAAAAGATTGAAATATTAAAATTTTCATTATATAAAAATATTATAGAAAGTGCATGATATTATAAAAAAATGAAGAAATAAATTATTTCATTTTCATATAGACGAGGAACCTTGATGAGTCTTACTTTAAAGTTATTTTTCTTGCAAATCATGTACCTTACCCACACTATGATTTTCTTGAATTTTTCCTATAATGGGTTCAAAGTATAATATATTATTAGTGCTCTTAATATTGAACCATAGAGTTTCATGTAAGGTTTCAAGAAGACGGTCTAGAGACCAGTATATTGTAGATATATCTTTTCTACCATAAATTTTAGTTTGAGGTGTACGTACTTTTTAAATAAAAAAAAAATTTACGTGAATTTATTAATACTATTTACATATGAATTTTAATAAAAAAAAAATATATGTGATAATTAAAGCGAAATAGAATCCAACTTCACCATAGAATTTAAAATAAAAGTTACCCAACAAAGAGAAAGTTTGACGTTTTTATTACTCATTTAATTATACGTTTTTTATTTTAAAATATGTGCAATGTCTAAACTAAAAGAGGATTTAGGTTAATATAGAGTAGTTTTGTTACAAAATTAATATATACATTTTAAAGATGCGTAATACACCAATAAAAAGTAGATATGATGTAGTTGTTATTTTTTTTTGAACTCTTTTGTTTAAATTTTAACAAGAGAATGATTCATTAAAAGAGATTTCGCATAGTTATTGTTTTTGAACTTCAATATTATAAAATTTGAGTTAGAGTAAATACTTAAAATTTTATGCTCATTTTTTAATAAAAAATTTAGTAAGTATCAAATCTAATGTGGATTAAGAGCGAAATAGTTTACATGGGTTAAATCACAAGTGGACTCGGTGCGAACAACATCTTTAGACTAATAGCTATGTGATTAGCTTAAAATATCATCTCTGATCAATTTTTTACAAAAAATAAGATAAAATTTTTATATTTTAAGTTAACTATAAAAAATAAAATAAAATGTATTTGACTTATTCTTATTATAACTTGTGGTTACATTCTCGTTTTTTTATTTTAAAAATCTACTAACAAAGTCAACTTATTTCTTAATTATATAAAGTTTAGGTCTGTTAACTTTCTGTACAACTAGTTTTTGAATACAATTCAATGTATATTAATATTAATAATCAATAAAAATTATATAATAAATATTTTTCAAGAAATTTGAATGTATATTTATATTAATGATCATAAATTAATTGAATATGAAGGTTTTTTTTCAATGTTAAAGTTCCATATCTTTTTGTTATCTTTCTATACATTATACTAAAGGAAACTTTATTTCCAATCGCTTTATAGTTTTTCCGATGTGGCGTTTTTACTTATCAAATCCATCTTCAATTCTTGGGCCAAAATTCTGCCTTCGTCCTGTAATGCCCTGTATAATATATATCTAGAATAATACCATACAAGCATTTTATTTGGTACTGACACATCAAAAGTGCCTAATGGCATAGTTCACATACTTGTCCATTTCTAAAATATAAATACAACACATGGCACAAGTCATGGAAACTAGCCAAAAATAATAAAACTAAGAATGATATACAATATCCTCAATTGTATTCAATAAAAGAATACAGAGCGGAATAAGCTTAACTAAGCTTCTCTTGAAACATCTGAGCATCGCTCCACTTGTAACCAAACCTGCACCTGAAATAAAGCAACTATAGTGGGGTGAGATACATCAAATCTCAGTGAGTTCTCTATCCTATAGATTCTCTCGGCTTTACAGGGTTCTATCAATCCTAACTCAAGTCAAAGGGGAAGGGAAAATGACTTTGAGTTCACAATCTCACACTATATGGAAACACATAACGAGTCTGTTAACTCATAAAGTTCGCACGGAAGGAATTACGTCCTGAGCCTGTTAACTCAAGATTCCTTACGAATCGAAATATGTCCTGAGCCTGTTAACTCAAGAAACTCACTAATCGATAACCTATACCAAGGCATCCCCTTTTCCCGTCCGCTTCTACGTCTAAAAGTCGACCCGAGTCATGGATCCTTGAAGTTACTTGGCATACGGATTGGATTCGGGATCATCGGCCTGTTAACCGTGAACCGTCACTTCTCATGACCTGTTAACCATCACAAGTCTCTACCCATAGCATAGGCTCCAATCGTACTACACATAGGGAATCAAACCTACCAAGTAATTGTGCATACGTTTCAGAGAAGGAGCTCGAGTCTCATGAAACTACACCTCAAGATAAATGGTTACGATTACGTGATCATATACACGACGTGCTTGTATTCGACAATCACAAGGCCACATTCGCCTTAAGACCTCTTTTGCCTTTAACAATAAAACATAACAAAAATACACGTGTTCCATACTAGTGTCTTATTCTCACTCTATACCATTCGATAATGGACACACGCCTCGGCCTCTCATGCACGAGCGTTGTCATTCAGAGTTTCTATCATAATTCTAGTCGCAACCTAGAATTATACCAATCTTAACTTATCCATTTGTTTTTGGGGTAAAGTTTCCTCACTCTCCCTAACTCATTTTAACAAGCATATTATCTCATTCATTTTAACAACAATATTAGATAGATATGGCATAACACAAATATTACAAATAAATACATATAATCACACATCACATAAAACATCACTTTCGGTTTCCCTCCGATTCATTTAATCGGGTAACGAAATCAATATTTCTCACTCTTATCCCGTAGGATATTTTCACAGCTTTACATCGGCTATAAATATGCGTCGATCGGATTTACGATCCAAAAGATGTCAATTCCAACATTTCACAAAACATTACTTTCCTTCATTTTCAACTAAATGAAATATCCCACATCATACCCAAGATAGAGGGTCGTCATAGCTTTCTAATGACACCAAGAACGTCCCGATCCGAGTTACGGATCAAAAGTTATGAAGGAAAGAAAGCGGAAAAGCTGTCATGTTCGCTTTGCGAAGCTCCAGCGAATGCTCGCTCTCTCATTCAAAGTACGAATCTCCCAGCGAAGTCCTAAAAAACACTGGGTTCGCTACCCCATTCACAGTGCTAGCATCTGGCGAATCGTGGCAGAACCAAAACAAGGTAAAGTTTGCAGTGCGAACCTCTGGCGAATGTTCTCCCTCACCTTCGCCGTGCGAGTAACCAGCGAATGCTCGCTTTCCCCTCCGCTAGGGGACTCGCAGTGCGAACCTGCAAAAACTGGGTTTCCCAGCAGCGTGAAAACAGAGCTTTGGGACCAAAAACCCATCCAAAACTTCACCCAACATACAAACATGCATTAACAGATGATCATACATGGCTAATGAGTATACTACACATTTTATACCGCATTTTATCCGTTAGATTTCATTTTCTCTCAATTTAACCTAATTCCCATTCAGGAGTTTCTAGCACTTAGAGTGTCTAACTAGAACCCACCTGATAATCGAAGAGGAGTTTGAAGAAGATGCTGATGATCCATGGGTTTCTCTTCTTCATCATCTCCATTTTCTCTCTTTCTCTTCTTTCCTTTTTTCCTTTTCTTCTTCTTGTTTACTAACTTCTTCTTTTTTCTCTTTTTCTTTCTCTTTCCAAATATATACATATATTATACTATTATTATTCTCTTTATTGTTTTTATTCTCTTTATTCTCTTTATTGTTTTTATTTTGATAACATGCGTAAATAAATACCTAATTATAACTCGTCAAATTTGTTTGTATAATATAAAATAATTGGAAATTATACAAAACATCACATACGCAAATTTTCAAATTAAAATAAATATAACCAAAGAATTAAAATATTTTTTGGCGTTCATAGTTTTTAATAGTTTTATAATGTACATATTATAAGATTACTAGTTAAGTTTACTTAAATATACCATAACAAAAGAATTTAACATTGAATCTATTATTTTCGTCCTAAAAGTTTATTAATTGATATGTCAAACATAAAATTTTCTATATTTATATTTTTTCTAGTAATTTTTATTTTTGAAATCAATTTTATGAGTTATAATACAAAAATCTCAATTGCTTCAAGTTAATAATAGAATCAAACTTTCAATTAATAATATTAGTTATTTACATTGTCGAAAATATATTAAATTTTTCTAACAACCGTCTATTTGAAAGTTTTTTTCTTTTAAGCTTTTTTTTCTTTTACAAAATAAAAGATTGAAATATTAAAATTTTCATTATATAAAAATATTATAGAAAGTGCATGATATTATAAAAAAATGAAGAAATAAGCTATTTCATTTTCATATAGACGAGGAACCTTGATGAGTCTTACTTTAAAGTTATTTTTCTTGCAAATCATGTACCTTACCCACACTATGATTTTCTTGAATTTTTCCTATAATGGGTTCAAAGTATAATATATTATTAGTGCTCTTAATATTGCACCATAGAGTTTCATGTAAGGTTTCAAGAAGACGGTCTAGAGACCAGTATATTGTAGATATATCTTTTCTACCATAAATTTTAGTTTGAGGTGTACGTACTTTTTAAATAAAAAAATTTTTACGTGAATTTATTAATACTATTTACATATGAATTTTAATAAAAAAAAAATATATGTGATAATTAAAGCGAAATAGAATCCAACTTCACCATAGAATTTAAAATAAAAGTTACCCAACAAAGAGAAAGTTTGACGTTTTTATTACTCATTTATTTATACGTTTTTTATTTTAAAATATGTGCAATGTCTAGACTAAAAGAGGATTTAGGTTAATATAGAGTAGTTTTGGTACAAAATTAATATATACATTTTAAAGATGCGTAATACACCAATAAAAAGTAGATATGATGTAGTTGTTATTTTTATTTGAACTCTTTTGTTTAAATTTTAACAAGAGAATGATTCATTAAAAGAGAATTTCACATAGTTATTGTTTTTGAACTTCAATATTATAAAATTTGAGTTAGAGTAAATACTTAAAATTTTATGCTCATTTTTTAATAAAACATTTAGTAAGTATCAAATCTAATGTGGATTAAGGTTGAAATAGTTTACATGGGTTAAATCACAAGTGGACTCGGTGCGAACAACATCTTTAGACTAATAGCTATGTGATTAGCTTAAAATATCATCTCTGATCAATTTTTTACAAAAAATAAGATAAAATTTTTATATTTTAAGTTAACTATAAAAAATAAAATAAAATGTATTTGACTTATGCTTATTATAACTTGTGGTTACATTCTCGTTTTTTTATTTTAAAAATCTACTAACAAAGTCAACTTATTTCTTAATTATATAAAGTTTAGGTCTGTTAACTTTCTGTACAACTAGTTTTTGAATACAATTCAATCTATATTAATATTAATAATCAATAAAAATTATATAATAAATATTTTTGAAGAAATTTGAATGTATATTTATATTAATGATCATAAATTAATTGAATATGAAGGTTTTTTTTCAATGTTAAAGTTCCATATCTTCTTGTTATCTTTCTATACATTATACTAAAGGAAACTTGATTTCCAATCGCTTTATAGTTTTTCCGATGTGGTGTTTTTACTTATCAAATCCATCTTCAATTCTTGGGCCAAAATTCTGCCTTCGTCCTGTAATGCCCTGTATAATATATATCTAGAATAATACCATACAAGCATTTTATTTGGTACTGACACATCACAAGTGCCTAATGGCATAGTTCACATACTTGTCCATTTCTAAAACATAAATACAACACATGGCACAAGTCATGGAAACTAGCCAAAAATAATAAAACTAAGAATGATATACAATATCCTCAATTGTATACAATAAAAGAATACAGAGCGGAATAAGTTTAACTAAGCTTCTCTTGAAACATCTGAGCATCGCTCCACTTGTAACCAAACCTGCACCTGAAATAAAGCAACTATAGTGGGGTGAGATACATCAAATCTCAGTGAGTTCTCTATCCTATAGATTCTCTCGGCTTTACAGGGTTCTATCAATCCTAACTCAAGTCAAAGGGGAAGGGAAAATGACTTTGAGTTCACAATCTCACACTATATGGAAATACATCACGAGTCTGTTAATTCATAAAGTTCGCACGGAAGGAATTACGTCCTGAGCCTGTTAACTCAAGATTCCTTACGAATCGAAATATGTCCTGAGCCTATTAACTCAATAAACTCACTAATCGATAACCTATACCAAGGCATCCCCTTTTCCCGTCCGCTTCTACGTCTAGAAGTCGACCCGAGTCATGGATCCTTGAAGTTACTTGGCATACGAATTGGATTCGGGATCATCGGCCTGTTAACCGTGAACCGTCACTTCTCATGACCTGTTAACCATCACAAGTCTCTACCCATAGCATAGGCTCCAATCGTACTACACGTAGGGAATCAAACCTACCAAGTAATTGTGCATACGTTTCAGAGAAGGAGCTCGAGTCTCATGAAACTACACCTCAAGATAAATGGTTACGATTACGTGATCATATACACGACATGATTGTATTCGACAATCACAAGGCCACATTTGCCTTAAGACCTCTTTTGCCTTTAACAATAAAACATAACAAAAATACACGTGTTCCATACTAGTGTCTTATTCTCACTCTATACCATTCGATAATGGACACACGCCTCGGCCTCTCATGCACGAGCGTTGTCATTCAGAGTTTCTATCATAATTCTAGTCGCAACCTAGAATTATACCAATCTTAACTTATCCATTTGTTTTTGGGGTAAAGTTTCCTCACTCTCCCTAACTCATTTTAACAAGCATATTATCTCATTCATTTTAACAACAATATTAGATAGATATGGCATAATACAAATATTACAAATAAATACATATAATCACACATCACATAAAACATCACTTTCGGTTTCCCTCCGATTCATTTAATCGGGTAACGAAATCAATATTTCTCACTCTTATCCCGTAGGATATTTTCACAGCTTTACATCGGCTATAAATATGCGTCGATCGGATTTACGATCCAAAAGATGTCAATTCCAACATTTCACAAAACATTACTTTCCTTCATTTTCCACTAAATGAAATATCCCACATCATACCCAAGATAGAGGGTCGGCATAGCTTTCTAATGACACCAAGAACGTCCCGATCCGAGTTACGGATCAAAAGTTATGAAGGAAAGAAAATGGAAAAGCTGTCATGTTCGCTTTGCGAAGCTCCAGCGAATGCTCGCTCTCTCATTCAAAGTACGAATCTCCCAGCGAAGTCCTAAAAAACACTGGGTTCGCTACCCCATTCACAGTGCTAGCATCTGGCGAATCGTGGCAGAACCAAAACAAGGTAAAGTTTGCAGTGCGAACCTCTGGCGAATGTTCGCCCTCACCTTCGCCGTGCGAGTAACCAGCGAATGCTCGCTTTCCCCTTCGCTAGGGGACTCGCAGTGCGAACCTGCAAAAACTGGGTTTCCCAGCAGCGTGAAAACAGAGCTTTGGGACCAAAAACCCATCCAAAACGTCACCCAACATACAAACATGCATTAACAGATGATCATACATGGCTAATGAGTATACTACACATTTTATACCGCATTTTATTCGTTAGATTTCATTTTCTCTCAATTTAACCTAATTCCCATTCGGGAGTTTCTAGCACTTAGAGTGTCTAACTAGAACCCACCTGTTAATCGAAGAGGAGTTTGAAGAAGATGCTGATGATCCATGGGTTTCTCTTCTTCATCATCTCCATTTTCTCTCTTTCTCTTCTTTCCTTTTTTCCTTTTCTTCTTCTTGTTTACTAACTTCTTCTTTTTTCTCTTTTTCTTTCTCTTTCCAAATATATACATATATTATACTATTATTATTCTCTTTATTGTTTTTATTCTCTTTATTCTCTTTATTGTTTTTATTTTGATAACATGCGTAAATAAATACCTAATTATAACTCGTCAAATTTGTTTGTACAATATAAAATAATTAGAAATTATACAAAACATCACATATGCAAATTTTCAAATTAAAATAAATATAACCAAAGAATTAAAATATTTTTTGGCGTTCATAGTTTTTAATAGTTTTATAATGTACATATTATAAGATTACTAGTTAAGTTTACTTAAATATACCATAACAAAAGAATTTAACATTGAATCTATTATTTTCGTCCTAAAAGTTTATTAATTGATATGTCAAACATAAAATTTTCTATATTTATATTTTTTCTAGTAATTTTTATTTTTGAAATCAATTTTATGAGTTAAAATACAAAAATCTCAATTGCTTCAAGTAAATAATAGAATCAAACATTCAATTAAAAATATTAGTTATTTACATTGTCGAAAATATATTAAATTTTTCTAACAACCGTCTATTTGAAAGTTTTTTTCTTTTAAGCTTTTTTTTTCTTTTACAAAATAAAAGATTGAAATATTAAAATTTTCATTATATAAAAATATTATAGAAAGTGCATGATATTATAAAAAAAATGAAGAAATAAGTTATTTCATTTTCATATAGACGAGGAACCTTGATGAGTCTTACTTTAAAGTTATTTTTCTTGCAAATCATGTACCTTACCCACTCTATGATTTTCTTGAATTTTTCCTATAATGGGTTCAAAGTATAATATATTATTAGTGCTCTTAATATTGAACCATAGAGTTTCATGTAAGGTTTCAAGAAGACGGTCTAGAGACCAGTATATTGTAGATATATCTTTTCTACCATAAATTTTAGTTTGAGGTGTACGTAATTTTTAAATAAAAAAAAATTTACGTGAATTTATTAATACTATTTACATATGAATTTTAATAAAAAAAAAATATATGTGATAATTAAAGCGAAATAGAATCCAACTTCACCATAGAATTTAAAATAAAAGTTACCCAACAAAGAGAAAGTTTGACGTTTTTATTACTCATTTATTTATACGTTTTTTATTTTAAAATATGTGCAATGTCTAAACTAAAAGAGGATTTAGGTTAATATAGAGTAGTTTTGGTACAAAATTAATATATACATTTTAAAGATGCGTAATACACCAATAAAAAGTAGATATGATGTAGTTGTTATTTTTTTTTGAACTCTTTTGTTTAAATTTTAACAAGAGAATGATTCATTAAAAGAGAATTTCACATAGTTATTGTTTTTGAACTTCAATATTATAAAATTTGAGTTAGAGTAAATACTTAAAATTTTATGCTCATTTTTTAATAAAACATTTAGTAAGTATCAAATCTAATGTGGATTAAGAGCGAAATAGTTTACATGGGTTAAATCACAAGTGGACTCGGTGCGAACAACATCTTTAGACTAATAGCTATGTGATTAGCTTAAAATATCATCTCTGATCAATTTTTTACAAAAAATAAGATAAAATTTTTATATTTTAAGTTAACTATAAAAAATAAAATAAAATGTATTTGACTTATTCTTATTATAACTTGTGGTTACATTCTCGTTTTTTTATTTTAAAAATCTACTAACAAAGTCAACTTATTTCTTAATTATATAAAGTTTAGGTCTGTTAACTTTCTGTACAACTAGTTTTTGAATACAATTCAATGTATATTAATATTAATAATCAATAAAAATTATATAATAAATATTTTTGAAGAAATTTGAATGTATATTTATATTAATGATCATAAATTTATTGAATATGAAGGTTTTTTTTCAATGTTAAAGTTCCATATCTTTTTGTTATCTTTCTATACATTATACTAAAGGAAACTTTATTTCCAATCGCTTTATAGTTTTTCCGATGTGGCGTTTTTACTTATCAAATCCATCTTCAATTCTTGGGCCAAAATTCTGCCTTCGTCCTGTATTGCCCTGTATAATATATATCTAGAATAATACCATACAAGCATTTTATTTGGTACTGACACATCAAAAGTGCCTAATGGCATAGTTCACATACTTGTCCATTTCTAAAACATAAATACAACACATGGCACAAGTCATGGAAACTAGCCAAAAATAATAAAACTAAGAATGATATACAATATCCTCAATTGTATACAATAAAAGAATACAGAGCGGAATAAGCTTAACTAAGCTTCTCTTGAAACATCTGAGCATCGCTCGACTTGTAACCAAACCTGCACCTGAAATAAAGCAACTATAGTGGGGTGAGATACATCAAATCTCAGTGAGTTCTCTATCCTATAGATTCTCTCGGCTTTACAGGGTTCTATCAATCCTAACTCAAGTCAAAGGGGAAGGGAAAATGACTTTGAGTTCACAATCTCACACTATATGGAAACACATCACGAGTCTGTTAACTCATAAAGTTCGCACGGAAGGAATTACGTCCTGAGCCTGTTAACTCAAGATTCCTTACGAATCGAAATATGTCCTGAGCCTATTAACTCAAGAAACTCACTAATCGATAACCTATACCAAGGCATCCCCTTTTCCCGTCCGCTTCTACGTCTAGAAGTCGACCCGAGTCATGGATCCTTGAAGTTACTTGGCATACGAATTGGATTCGGGATCATCGGCCTGTTAACCGTGAACCGTCACTTCTCATGACCTGTTAACCATCACAAGTCTCTACCCATAGCATAGGCTCTAATCGTACTACACGTAGGGAATCAAACCTACCAAGTAATTGTGCATACGTTTCAGAGAAGGAGCTCGAGTCTCATGAAACTACACCTCAAGATAAATGGTTACGATTACGTGATCATATACACGACATGATTGTATTCGACAATCACAAGGCCACATTTGCCTTAAGACCTCTTTTGCCTTTAACAATAAAACATAACAAAAATACACGTGTTCCATACTAGTGTCTTATTCTCACTCTATACCATTCGATAATGGACACACGCCTCGGCCTCTCATGCACGAGCGTTGTCATTCAGAGTTTCTATCATAATTCTAGTCGCAACCTAGAATTATACCAATCTTAACTTATCCATTTGTTTTTGGGGTAAAGTTTCCTCACTCTCCCTAACTCATTTTAACAAGCATATTATCTCATTCATTTTAACAACAATATTAGATAGATATGGCATAATACAAATATTACAAATAAATACATATAATCACACATCACATAAAACATCACTTTCGGTTTCCCTCCGATTCATTTAATCGGGTAACAAAATCAATATTTCTTACTCTTATCCCGTAGGATATTTTCACAGCTTTACATCGGCTATAAATATGCGTCGATCGGATTTACGATCCAAAAGATGTCAATTCCAACATTTCACAAAACATTACTTTCCTTCATTTTCCACTAAATGAAATATCCCACATCATACCCAAGATAGAGGGTCGTCATAGCTTTCTAATGACACCAAGAACGTCCCGATCCGAGTTACGGATCAAAAGTTATGAAGGAAAGAAAACGGAAAAGCTGTCATGTTCGCTTTGCGAAGCTCCAGCGAATGCTCGCTCTCTCATTCAAAGTACGAATCTCCCAGCAAAGTCGTAAAAAACACTGGGTTCGCTACCCCATTCACAGTGCTAGCATCTGGCGAATCGTGGCAGAACCAAAACAAGGTAAAGTTTGCAGTGCGAACCTCTGGCGAATGTTCGCCCTCACCTTCGCCGTGCGAGTAACCAGCGAATGCTCGCTTTCCCCTTCGCTAGGGGACTCGCAGTGCGAACCTGCAAAAACTGGGTTTCCCAGCAGCGTGAAAACAGAGCTTTGGGACCAAAAACCCATCCAAAACGTCACCCAACATACAAACATGCATTAACAGATGATCATACATGGCTAATGAGTATACTACACATTTTATACCGCATTTTATCCGTTAGATTTCATTTTCTCTCAATTTAACCTAATTCCCATTCGGGAGTTTCTAGCACTTAGAGTGTGTAACTAGAACCCACCTGATAATCGAAGAGGAGTTTGAAGAAGATGCTGATGATCCATGGGTTTCTCTTCTTCATCATCTCCATTTTCTCTCTTTCTCTTCTTTCCTTTTTTCCTTTTCTTCTTCTTGTTTACTAACTTCTTCTTTTTTCTCTTTTTCTTTCTCTTTCCAAATATATACATATATTATACTATTATTATTCTCTTTATTGTTTTTATTCTCTTTATTCTCTTTATTGTTTTTATTTTGATAACATGCGTAAATAAATACCTAATTATAACTCGTCAAATTTGTTTGTACAATATAAAATAATTAGAAATTATACAAAACATCACATATGCAAATTTTCAAATTAAAATAAATATAACCAAAGAATTAAAATATTTTTTGGCGTTCATAGTTTTTAATAGTTTTATAATGTACATATTATAAGATTACTAGTTAAGTTTACTTAAATATACCATAACAAAAGAATTTAACATTGAATCTATTATTTTCGTCCTAAAAGTTTATTAATTGATATGTCAAACATAAAATTTTCTATATTTATATTTTTTCTAGTAATTTTTATTTTTGAAATCAATTTTATGAGTTAAAATACAAAAATCTCAATTGCTTCAAGTAAATAATAGAATCAAACATTCAATTAAAAATATTAGTTATTTACATTGTCGAAAATATATTAAATTTTTCTAACAACCGTCTATTTGAAAGTTTTTTTCTTTTAAGCTTTTTTTTTCTTTTACAAAATAAAAGATTGAAATATTAAAATTTTCATTATATAAAAATATTATAGAAAGTGCATGATATTATAAAAAAAATGAAGAAATAAGTTATTTCATTTTCATATAGACGAGGAACCTTGATGAGTCTTACTTTAAAGTTATTTTTCTTGCAAATCATGTACCTTACCCACTCTATGATTTTCTTGAATTTTTCCTATAATGGGTTCAAAGTATAATATATTATTAGTGCTCTTAATATTGAACCATAGAGTTTCATGTAAGGTTTCAAGAAGACGGTCTAGAGACCAGTATATTGTAGATATATCTTTTCTACCATAAATTTTAGTTTGAGGTGTACGTAATTTTTAAATAAAAAAAAATTTACGTGAATTTATTAATACTATTTACATATGAATTTTAATAAAAAAAAAATATATGTGATAATTAAAGCGAAATAGAATCCAACTTCACCATAGAATTTAAAATAAAAGTTACCCAACAAAGAGAAAGTTTGACGTTTTTATTACTCATTTATTTATACGTTTTTTATTTTAAAATATGTGCAATGTCTAAACTAAAAGAGGATTTAGGTTAATATAGAGTAGTTTTGGTACAAAATTAATATATACATTTTAAAGATGCGTAATACACCAATAAAAAGTAGATATGATGTAGTTGTTATTTTTTTTTGAACTCTTTTGTTTAAATTTTAACAAGAGAATGATTCATTAAAAGAGAATTTCACATAGTTATTGTTTTTGAACTTCAATATTATAAAATTTGAGTTAGAGTAAATACTTAAAATTTTATGCTCATTTTTTAATAAAACATTTAGTAAGTATCAAATCTAATGTGGATTAAGAGCGAAATAGTTTACATGGGTTAAATCACAAGTGGACTCGGTGCGAACAACATCTTTAGACTAATAGCTATGTGATTAGCTTAAAATATCATCTCTGATCAATTTTTTACAAAAAATAAGATAAAATTTTTATATTTTAAGTTAACTATAAAAAATAAAATAAAATGTATTTGACTTATTCTTATTATAACTTGTGGTTACATTCTCGTTTTTTTATTTTAAAAATCTACTAACAAAGTCAACTTATTTCTTAATTATATAAAGTTTAGGTCTGTTAACTTTCTGTACAACTAGTTTTTGAATACAATTCAATGTATATTAATATTAATAATCAATAAAAATTATATAATAAATATTTTTGAAGAAATTTGAATGTATATTTATATTAATGATCATAAATTTATTGAATATGAAGGTTTTTTTTCAATGTTAAAGTTCCATATCTTTTTGTTATCTTTCTATACATTATACTAAAGGAAACTTTATTTCCAATCGCTTTATAGTTTTTCCGATGTGGCGTTTTTACTTATCAAATCCATCTTCAATTCTTGGGCCAAAATTCTGCCTTCGTCCTGTATTGCCCTGTATAATATATATCTAGAATAATACCATACAAGCATTTTATTTGGTACTGACACATCAAAAGTGCCTAATGGCATAGTTCACATACTTGTCCATTTCTAAAACATAAATACAACACATGGCACAAGTCATGGAAACTAGCCAAAAATAATAAAACTAAGAATGATATACAATATCCTCAATTGTATACAATAAAAGAATACAGAGCGGAATAAGCTTAACTAAGCTTCTCTTGAAACATCTGAGCATCGCTCGACTTGTAACCAAACCTGCACCTGAAATAAAGCAACTATAGTGGGGTGAGATACATCAAATCTCAGTGAGTTCTCTATCCTATAGATTCTCTCGGCTTTACAGGGTTCTATCAATCCTAACTCAAGTCAAAGGGGAAGGGAAAATGACTTTGAGTTCACAATCTCACACTATATGGAAACACATCACGAGTCTGTTAACTCATAAAGTTCGCACGGAAGGAATTACGTCCTGAGCCTGTTAACTCAAGATTCCTTACGAATCGAAATATGTCCTGAGCCTATTAACTCAAGAAACTCACTAATCGATAACCTATACCAAGGCATCCCCTTTTCCCGTCCGCTTCTACGTCTAGAAGTCGACCCGAGTCATGGATCCTTGAAGTTACTTGGCATACGAATTGGATTCGGGATCATCGGCCTGTTAACCGTGAACCGTCACTTCTCATGACCTGTTAACCATCACAAGTCTCTACCCATAGCATAGGCTCTAATCGTACTACACGTAGGGAATCAAACCTACCAAGTAATTGTGCATACGTTTCAGAGAAGGAGCTCGAGTCTCATGAAACTACACCTCAAGATAAATGGTTACGATTACGTGATCATATACACGACATGATTGTATTCGACAATCACAAGGCCACATTTGCCTTAAGACCTCTTTTGCCTTTAACAATAAAACATAACAAAAATACACGTGTTCCATACTAGTGTCTTATTCTCACTCTATACCATTCGATAATGGACACACGCCTCGGCCTCTCATGCACGAGCGTTGTCATTCAGAGTTTCTATCATAATTCTAGTCGCAACCTAGAATTATACCAATCTTAACTTATCCATTTGTTTTTGGGGTAAAGTTTCCTCACTCTCCCTAACTCATTTTAACAAGCATATTATCTCATTCATTTTAACAACAATATTAGATAGATATGGCATAATACAAATATTACAAATAAATACATATAATCACACATCACATAAAACATCACTTTCGGTTTCCCTCCGATTCATTTAATCGGGTAACAAAATCAATATTTCTTACTCTTATCCCGTAGGATATTTTCACAGCTTTACATCGGCTATAAATATGCGTCGATCGGATTTACGATCCAAAAGATGTCAATTCCAACATTTCACAAAACATTACTTTCCTTCATTTTCCACTAAATGAAATATCCCACATCATACCCAAGATAGAGGGTCGTCATAGCTTTCTAATGACACCAAGAACGTCCCGATCCGAGTTACGGATCAAAAGTTATGAAGGAAAGAAAACGGAAAAGCTGTCATGTTCGCTTTGCGAAGCTCCAGCGAATGCTCGCTCTCTCATTCAAAGTACGAATCTCCCAGCAAAGTCGTAAAAAACACTGGGTTCGCTACCCCATTCACAGTGCTAGCATCTGGCGAATCGTGGCAGAACCAAAACAAGGTAAAGTTTGCAGTGCGAACCTCTGGCGAATGTTCGCCCTCACCTTCGCCGTGCGAGTAACCAGCGAATGCTCGCTTTCCCCTTCGCTAGGGGACTCGCAGTGCGAACCTGCAAAAACTGGGTTTCCCAGCAGCGTGAAAACAGAGCTTTGGGACCAAAAACCCATCCAAAACGTCACCCAACATACAAACATGCATTAACAGATGATCATACATGGCTAATGAGTATACTACACATTTTATACCGCATTTTATCCGTTAGATTTCATTTTCTCTCAATTTAACCTAATTCCCATTCGGGAGTTTCTAGCACTTAGAGTGTGTAACTAGAACCCACCTGATAATCGAAGAGGAGTTTGAAGAAGATGCTGATGATCCATGGGTTTCTCTTCTTCATCATCTCCATTTTCTCTCTTTCTCTTCTTTCCTTTTTTCCTTTTCTTCTTCTTGTTTACTAACTTCTTCTTTTTTCTCTTTTTCTTTCTCTTTCCAAATATATACATATATTATACTATTATTATTCTCTTTATTGTTTTTATTCTCTTTATTCTCTTTATTGTTTTTATTTTGATAACATGCGTAAATAAATACCTAATTATAACTCGTCAAATTTGTTTGTACAATATAAAATAATTAGAAATTATACAAAACATCACATATGCAAATTTTCAAATTAAAATAAATATAACCAAAGAATTAAAATATTTTTTGGCGTTCATAGTTTTTAATAGTTTTATAATGTACATATTATAAGATTACTAGTTAAGTTTACTTAAATATACCATAACAAAAGAATTTAACATTGAATCTATTATTTTCGTCCTAAAAGTTTATTAATTGATATGTCAAACATAAAATTTTCTATATTTATATTTTTTCTAGTAATTTTTATGTTTGAAATCAATTTTATGAGTTAAAATACAAAAATCTCAATTGCTTCAAGTAAATAATAGAATCAAACTTTCAATTAATAATATTAGTTATTTACATTGTCGAAAATATATTAAATTTTTCTAACAACCGTCTATTTGAAAGTTTTTTTCTTTTAAGCTTTTTTTTTCTTTTACAAAATAAAAGATTGAAATATTAAAATTTTCATTATATAAAAATATTATAGAAAGTGCATGATATTATAAAAAAAATGAAGAAATAAGTTATTTCATTTTCATATAGACGAGGAACCTTGATGAGTCTTACTTTAAAGTTATTTTTCTTGCAAATCATGTACCTTACCCACTCTATGATTTTCATGAATTTTTCCTATAATGGGTTCAAAGTATAATATATTATTAGTGCTCTTAATATTGAACCATAGAGTTTCATGTAAGGTTTCAAGAAGACGGTCTAGAGACCAGTATATTGTAGATATATCTTTTCTACCATAAATTTTAGTTTGAGGTGTACGTACTTTTTAAATAAAAAAAAATTTACGTGAATTTATTAATACTATTTACATATGAATTTTAATAAAAAAAAAATATATGTGATAATTAAAGCGAAATAGAATCCAACTTCACCATAGAATTTAAAATAAAAGTTACCCAACAAAGAGAAAGTTTGACGTTTTTATTACTCATTTATTTATACGTTTTTTATTTTAAAATATGTGCAATGTCTAAACTAAAAGAGGATTTAGGTTAATATAGAGTAGTTTTGGTACAAAATTAATATATACATTTTAAAGATGCGTAATACACCAATAAAAAGTAGATATGATGTAGTTGTTATTTTTTTTGACCTCTTTTGTTTAAATTTTAACAAGAGAATGATTCATTAAAAGAGAATTTCACATAGTTATTGTTTTTGAACTTCAATATTATAAAATTTGAGTTAGAGTAAATACTTAAAATTTTATGCTCATTTTTTAATAAAACATTTAGTAAGTATCAAATCTAATGTGGATTAAGAGCGAAATAGTTTACATGGGTTAAATCACAAGTGGACTCGGTGCGAACAACATCTTTAGACTAATAGCTATGTGATTAGCTTAAAATATCATCTCTGATCAATTTTTTACAAAAAATAAGATAAAATTTTTATATTTTAAGTTAACTATAAAAAATAAAATAACATGTATTTGACTTATGCTTATTATAACTTGTGGTTACATTCTCGTTTTTTTATTTTAAAAATCTACTAACAAAGTCAACTTATTTCTTAATTATATAAATTTTAGGTCTGTTAACTTTCTGTACAACTAGTTTTTGAATACAATTCAATCTATATTCATATTAATAATCAATAAAAATTATATAATAAATATTTTTGAAGAAATTTGAATGTATATTTATATTAATGATCATAAATTAATTGAATATGAATGTTTTTTTTCAATGTTAAAGTTCCATATCTTTTTGTTATCTTTCTATACATTATACTAAAGGAAACTTGATTTCCAATCGCTTTATAGTTTTTCCGATGTGGTGTTTTTACTTATCAAATCCATCTTCAATTCTTGGGCCAAAATTCTACCTTCGTCCTGTAATGCCCTGTATAATGTATATCTAGAATAATACCATACAAGCATTTTATTTGGTACTGACACATCACAAGTGCCTAATGGCGTAGTTCACATACTTGTCCATTTCTAAAACATAAATACAACACATGGCACAAGTCATGGAAACTAGCCAAAAATAATAAAACTAAGAATGATATACAATATCCTCAATTGTATACAATAAAAGAATACAGAGCGGAATAAGCTTAACTAAGCTTCTCTTGAAACATCTGAGCATCGCTCCACTTGTAACCAAACCTGCACCTGAAATAAAGCAACTATAGTGGGGTGAGATACATCAAATCTCAGTGAGTTCTCTATTCTATTGATTCTCTCGGCTTTACAGGGTTCTATCAATCCTAACTCAAGTCAAAGGGGAAGGGAAAATTACTTTGAGTTCACAATCTCACACTATATGGAAACACATCACGAGTCTGTTAACTCATAAAGTTAGCACGGAAGGAATTATGTCCTGAGCCTGTTAACTCAAGATTCCTTACGAATCGAAATATGTCCTGAGCCTATTAACTCAAGAAACTCACTAATCGATAACCTATACCAAGGAATCCCCTTTTCCCGTCCGCTTCTACGTCTAGAAGTCGACCCGAGTCATGGATCCTTGAAGTTACTTGGCATACGAATTGGATTCGGGATCATCGGCCTGTTAACCGTGAACCGTCACTTCTCATGACCTGTTAACCATCACAAGTCTCTACCCATAGCATAGGCTCCAATCGTACTACACGTAGGGAATCAAACCTACCAAGTAATTGTGCATACGTTTCAGAGAAGGAGCTCGAGTCTCATGAAACTACACCTCAAGATAAATGGTTACGATTACGTGATCATATACACGACATGATTGTATTCGACAATCACAAGGCCACATTTGCCTTAAGACCTCTTTTGCCTTTAACAATAAAACATAACAAAAATACACGTGTTCCATACTAGTGTCTTATTCTCACTCTATACCATTCGATAATGGACACACGCCTCGGCCTCTCATGCACGAGCGTTGTCATTCAGAGTTTCTATCATAATTCTAGTCGCAACCTAGAATTATACCAATCTTAACTTATCCATTTGTTTTTGGGGTAAAGTTTCCTCACTCTCCCTAACTCATTTTAACAAGCATATTATCTCATTCATTTTAACAACAATATTAGATAGATATGGCATAATACAAATATTACAAATAAATACATATAATGACACATCACATAAAACATCACTTTCGGTTTCCCTCCGATTCATTTAATCGGGTAACGAAATCAATATTTCTCACTCTTATCCCGTAGGATATTTTCACAGCTTTACATAGGCTATAAATATGCGTCGATCGGATTTACGATCCAAAAGATGTCAATTCCAACATTTCACAAAACATTACTTTCCTTCATTTTCCACTAAATGAAATATCCCACATCATACCCAAGATAGAGGGTCGTCATAGCTTTCTAATGACACCAAGAACGTCCCGATCCGAGTTACGGATCAAAAGTTATGAAGGAAAGAAAACGGAAAAGCTGTCATGTTCGCTTTGCGAAGCTCCAGCGAATGCTCGCTCTCTCATTCAAAGTACGAATCTCCCAGCGAAGTCCTAAAAAACACTGGGTTCGCTACCCCATTCACAGTGCTAGCATCTGGCGAATCGTGGCAGAACCAAAACAAGGTAAAGTTTGCAGTGCGAACCTCTCGCGAATGTTCTCCCTCACCTTCGCCGTGCGAGTAACCAGCGAATGCTCGCTTTCCCCTTCGCTAGGGGACTCGCAGTGCGAACCTGCAAAAACTGGGTTTCGCAGCAGCGTGAAAACAGAGCTTTGGGACCAAAAACCCATCCAAAACGTCACCCAACATACAAACATGCATTAACAGATGATCATACATGGCTAATGAGTATACTACACATTTTATACCGCATTTTATCCGTTAGATTTCAGTTGCTCTCAATTTAACCTAATTCCCATTCGGGAGTTTCTAGCACTTAGAGTGTCTAACTAGAACCCACCTGATAATCGAAGAGGAGTTTGAAGAAGATGCTGATGATCCATGGGTTTCTCTTCTTCATCATCTCCATTTTCTCTCTTTCTCTTCTTTCCTTTTTTCCTTTTCTTCTTCTTGTTTACTAACTTCTTCTTTTTTCTCTTTTTCTTTCTCTTTCCAAATATATACATATATTATACTATTATTATTCTCTTTATTGTTTTTATTCTCTTTATTCTCTTTATTGTTTTTATTTTGATAACATGCGTAAATAAATACCTAATTATAACTCGTCAAATTTGTTTGTACAATATAAAAATAATTAGAAATTATACAAAACATCACATATGCAAATTTTCAAATTAAAATAAATATAACCAAAGAATTAAAATATTTTTTGGCGTTCATAGTTTTTAATAGTTTTATAATGTACATATTATAAGATTACTAGTTAAGTTTACTTAAATATACCATAACAAAAGAATTTAACATTGAATCTATTATTTTCGTCCTAAAAGTTTATTAATTGATATGTCAAACATAAAATTTTCTATATTTATATTTTTTCTAGTAATTTTTATTTTTGAAATCAATTTTATGAGTTAAAATACAAAAATCTCAATTGCTTCAAGTAAATAATAGAATCAAACTTTCAATTAATAATATTAGTTATTTACATTGTCGAAAATATATTAAATTTTTCTAACAACCGTCTATTTGAAAGTTTTTTTCTTTTAAGCTTTTTTTTTTCTTTTACAAAATAAAAGATTGAAATATTAAAATTTTCATTATATAAAAATATTATAGAAAGTGCATGATATTATAAAAAAAATGAAGAAATAAGTTATTTCATTTTCATATAGACGAGGAACCTTGATGAGTCTTATTTTAAAGTTATTTTTCTTGCAAATCATGTACCTTACCCACTCTATGATTTTCATGAATTTTTCCTATAATGGGTTCAAAGTATAATATATTATTAGTGCTCTTAATATTGAACCATAGGGTTTCATGTAAGGTTTCAAGAAGACGGTCTAGAGACCAGTATATTGTAGATATATCTTTTCTACCATAAATTTTAGTTTGAGGTGTACGTACTTTTTAAATAAAAAAAATTTACGTGAATTTATTAATACTATTTACATATGAATTGTAATAAAAAAAAAATATATGTGATAATTAAAGCGAAATAGAATCCAACTTCACCATAGAATTTAAAATAAAAGTTACCCAACAAAGAGAAAGTTTGACGTTTTTATTACCCATTTATTTATACGTTTTTTATTTTAAAATATGTGCAATGTCTAAACTAAAAGAGGATTTAGGTTAATATAGAGTAGTTTTGGTACAAAATTAATATATACATTTTAAAGATGCGTAATACACCAATAAAAAGTAGATATGATGTAGTTGTTATTTTTTTTTGACCTCTTTTGTTTAAATTTTAACAAGAGAATGATTCATTAAAAGAGAATTTCACATAGTTATGGTTTTTGAACTTCAATATTAAAAAATTTGAGTTAGAGTAAATACTTAAAATTTTATGCTCATTTTTTAATAAAACATTTAGTAAGTATCAAATCTAATGTGGATTAAGAGCGAAATAGTTTACATGGGTTAAATCACAAGTGGACTCGGTGCGAACAACATCTTTAGACTAATAGCTATGTGATTAGCTTAAAATATCATCTCTGATCAATTTTTTACAAAAAATAAGATAAAATTTTTATATTTTAAGTTAACTATAAAAAATAAAATAAAATGTATTTGACTTATGCTTATTATAACTTGTGGTTACATTCTCGTTTTTTTATTTTAAAAATCTACTAACAAAGTCAACTTATTTCTTAATTATATAAAGTTTAGGTCTGTTAACTTTCTGTACAACTAGTTTTTGAATACAATTCAATCTATATTAATATTAATAATCAATAAAAATTATATAATAAATATTTTTGAAGAAATTTGAATGTATATTTATATTAATGATCATAAATTAATTGAATATGAAGGTTTTTTTTCAATGTTAAAGTTCCATATCTTTTTGTTATCTTTCTATACATTATACTAAAGGAAACTTGATTTCCAATCGCTTTATAGTTTTTCCGATGTGGTGTTTTTACTTATCAAATCCATCTTCAATTCTTGGGCCAAAATTCTGCCTTCGTCCTGTAATGCCCTGTATAATATATATCTAGAATAATACCATACAAGCATTTTATTTGGTACTGACACATCACAAGTGCCTAATGGCGTAGTTCACATACTTGTCCATTTCTAAAACATAAATACAACACATGGCACAAGTCATGGAAACTAGCCAAAAATAATAAAACTAAGAATGATATACAATATCCTCAATTGTATACAATAAAAGAATACAGAGCGGAATAAGCTTAACTAAGCTTCTCTTGAAACATCTGAGCATCGCTCCACTTGTAACCAAACCTGCACCTGAAATAAAGCAACTATAGTGGGGTGAGATACATCAAATCTCAGTGAGTTCTCTATCCTATAGATTCTCTCGGCTTTACAGGGTTCTATCAATCCTAACTCAAGTCAAAGGGGAAGGGAAAATGACTTTGAGTTCACAATCTCACACTATATGGAAACACATCACGAGTCTGTTAACTCATAAAGTTCACACGGAAGGAATTATGTCCTGAGCCTGTTAACTCAAGATTCCTTACGAATCGAAATATGTCCTGAGCCTATTAACTCAAGAAACTCACTAATCGATAACCTATACCAAGGAATCCCCTTTTCCCGTCCGCTTCTACGTCTAGAAGTCGACCCGAGTCATGGATCCTTGAAGTTACTTGGCATACGAATTGGATTCGGGATCATCGGCCTGTTAACCGTGAACCGTCACTTCTCATGACCTGTTAACCATCACAAGTCTCTACCCATAGCATAGGCTCCAATCGTACTACACGTAGGGAATCAAACCTACCAAGTAATTGTGCATACGTTTCAGAGAAGGAGCTCGAGTCTCATGAAACTACACCTCAAGATAAATGGTTACGATTACGTGATCATATACACGACATGATTGTATTCGACAATCACAAGGCCACATTTGCCTTAAGACCTCTTTTGCCTTTAACAATAAAACATAACAAAAATACACGTGTTCCATACTAGTGTCTTATTCTCACTCTATACCATTCGATAATGGACACACGCCTCGGCCTCTCATGCACGAGCGTTGTCATTCAGAGTTTCTATCATAATTCTAGTCGCAACCTAGAATTATACCAATCTTAACTTATCCATTTGTTTTTGGGGTAAAGTTTCCTCACTCTCCCTAACTCATTTTAACAAGCATATTATCTCATTCATTTTAACAACAATATTAGATAGATATGGCATAATACAAATATTACAAATAAATACATATAATGACACATCACATAAAACATCACTTTCAGTTTCCCTCCGATTCATTTAATCAGGTAACGAAATCAATGTTTCTCACTCTTATCCCGTAGGATATTTTCACAGCTTTACATCGGCTATAAATATGCGTCGATCGGATTTACGATCCAAAAGATGTCAATTCCAACATTTCACAAAACATTACTTTCCTTCATTTTCCACTAAATGAAATATCCCACATCATACCCAAGATAGAGGGTCGTCATAGATTTCTAATGACACCAAGAACGTCCCGATCCGAGTTACGGATCAAAAGTTATGAAGGAAAGAAAACGGAAAAGCTGTCATGTTCGCTTTGCGAAGCTCCAGCGAATGCTCGCTCTCTCATTCAAAGTACGAATCTCCCAACGAAGTCCTAAAAAACACTGGGTTCGCTACCCCATTCACAGTGCTAGCATCTGGCGAATCGTGGCAGAACCAAAACAACGTAAAGTTTGCAGTGCGAACCTCTGGCGAATGTTCTCCCTCACCTTCGCCGTGCGAGTAACCAGCGAATGCTCGCTTTCCCCTTCGCTAGGGGACTCGCAGTGCGAACCTGCAAAAACTGGGTTTCCCAGCAGCGTGAAAACAGAGCTTTGGGACCAAAAACCCATCCAAAACGTCACCCAACATACAAACATGCATTAACAGATGATCATACATGGCTAATGAGTATACTACACATTTTATACCGCATTTTATCCGTTAGATTTCATTTTCTCTCAATTTAACCTAATTCCCATTCGGGAGTTTCTAGCACTTAGAGTGTCTAACTAGAACCCACCTGATAATCGAAGAGGAGTTTGAAGAAGATGCTGATGATCCATGGGTTTCTCTTCTTCATCATCTCCATTTTCTCTCTTTCTCTTCTTTCCTTTTTTCCTTTTCTTCTTCTTGTTTACTAACTTCTTCTTTTTTCTCTTTTTCTTTCTCTTTCCAAATATATACATATATTATACTATTATTATTCTCTTTATTGTTTTTATTCTCTTTATTCTCTTTATTGCTTTTATTTTGATAACATGCGTAAATAAATACCTAATTATAACTCGTCAAATTTGTTTGTACAATATAAAATAATTAGAAATTATACAAAACATCACATATGCAAATTTTCAAATTAAAATAAATATAACCAAAGAATTAAAATATTTTTTGTCGTTCATAGTTTTTAATAGTTTTATAATGTACATATTATAAGATTACTGGTTAAGTTTACTTAAATATACCATAACAAAAGAATTTAACATTGAATCTATTATTTTCGTCCTAAAAGTTTATTAATTGATATGTCAAACATAAAATTTTCTATATTTATATTTTTTCTAGTAATTTTTATTTTTGAAATCAATTTTATGAGTTAAAATACAAAAATCTCAATTGCTTCAAGTAAATAATAGAATCAAACTTTCAATTAATAATATTAGTTATTTACATTGTCGAAAATATATTAAATTTTTCTAACAACCGTCTATTTGAAAGTTTTTTTCTTTTAAGCTTTTTTTTTCTTTTACAAAATAAAAGATTGAAATATTAAAATTTTCATTATATAAAAATATTATAGAAAGTGCATGATATTATAAAAAAAATGAAGAAATAAGTTATTTCATTTTCATATAGACGAGGAACCTTGATGAGTCTTACTTTAAAGTTATTTTTCTTGCAAATCATGTACCTTACCCACTCTATGATTTTCATGAATTTTTCCTATAATGGGTTCAAAGTATAATATATTATTAGTGCTCTTAATATTGAACCATAGAGTTTCATGTAAGGTTTCAAGAAGACGGTCTAGAGACCAGTATATTGTAGATATATCTTTTCTACCATAAATTTTAGTTTGAGGTGTACGTACTTTTTAAATAAAAAAAAATTTACGTGAATTTATTAATACTATTTACATATGAATTTTAATAAAAAAAAAATATATGTGATAATTAAAGCGTAATAGAATCCAACTTCACCATAGAATTTAAAATAAAAGTTACCCAACAAAGAGAAAGTTTGACGTTTTTATTACTCATTTATTTATACGTTTTTTATTTTAAAATATGTGCAATGTCTAAACTAAAAGAGGATTTAGGTTAATATAGAGTAGTTTTGGTACAAAATTAATATATACATTTTAAAGATGCGTAATACACCAATAAAAAGTAGATATGATGTAGTTGTTATTTTTTTTTGAACTCTTTTGTTTAAATTTTAACAAGAGAATGATTCATTAAAAGAGGATTTCACATAGTTATTGTTTTTGAACTTCAATATTATAAAATTTGAGTTAGAGTAAATACTTAAAATTTTATGCTCATTTTTTAATAAAAAATTTAGTAAGTATCAAATCTAATGTGGATTAAGAGCGAAATAGTTTACATGGGTTAAATCACAAGTGGACTCGGTGCGAACAACATCTTTAGACTAATAGCTATGTGATTAGCTTAAAATATCATCTCTGATCAATTTTTTACAAAAAATAAGATAAAATTTTTATATTTTAAGTTAACTATAAAAAATAAAATAAAATGTATTTGACTTATGCTTATTATAACTTGTGGTTACATTCTCGTTTTTTTATTTTAAAAATCTACTAACAAAGTCAACTTATTTCTTAATTATATAAAGTTTAGGTCTGTTAACTTTCTGTACAACTAGTTTTTGAATACAATTCAATCTATATTAATATTAATAATCAATAAAAATTATATAATAAATATTTTTGAAGAAATTTGAATGTATATTTATATTAATGATCATAAATTAATTGAATATGAAGGTTTTTTTTCAATGTTAAAGTTCCATATCTTTTTGTTATCTTTCTATACATTATACTAAAGGAAACTTGATTTCCAATCGCTTTATAGTTTTTCCGATGTGGTGTTTTTACTTATCAAATCCATCTTCAATTCTTGGGCCAAAATTCTGCCTTCGTCCTGTAATGCCCTGTATAATATATATCTAGAATAATACCATACAAGCATTTTATTTGGTACTGACACATCACAAGTGCCTAATGGCGTAGTTCACATACTTGTCCATTTCTAAAACATAAATACAACACATGGCACAAGTCATGGAAACTAGCCAAAAATAATAAAACTAAGAATGATATACAATATCCTCAATTGTATACAATAAAAGAATACAGAGCGGAATAAGCTTAACTAAGCTTCTCTTGAAACATCTGAGCATCGCTCCACTTGTAACCAAACCTGCACCTGAAATAAAGCAACTATAGTGGGGTGAGATACATCAAATCTCAGTGAGTTCTCTATCCTATAGATTCTCTCGGCTTTACAGGGTTCTATCAATCCTAACTCAAGTCAAAGGGGAAGGGAAAATGACTTTGAGTTCACAATCTCACACTATATGGAAACACATCACGAGTCTGTTAACTCATAAAGTTCACACGGAAGGAATTATGTCCTGAGCCTGTTAACTCAAGATTCCTTACGAATCGAAATATGTCCTGAGCCTATTAACTCAAGAAACTCACTAATCGATAACCTATACCAAGGAATCCCCTTTTCCCGTCCGCTTCTACGTCTAGAAGTCGACCCGAGTCATGGATCCTTGAAGTTACTTGGCATACGAATTGGATTCGGGATCATCGGCCTGTTAACCGTGAACCGTCACTTCTCATGACCTGTTAACCATCACAAGTCTCTACCCATAGCATAGGCTCCAATCGTACTACACGTAGGGAATCAAACCTACCAAGTAATTGTGCATACGTTTCAGAGAAGGAGCTCGAGTCTCATGAAACTACACCTCAAGATAAATGGTTACGATTACGTGATCATATACACGACATGATTGTATTCGACAATCACAAGGCCACATTTGCCTTAAGACCTCTTTTGCCTTTAACAATAAAACATAACAAAAATACACGTGTTCCATACTAGTGTCTTATTCTCACTCTATACCATTCGATAATGGACACACGCCTCGGCCTCTCATGCACGAGCGTTGTCATTCAGAGTTTCTATCATAATTCTAGTCGCAACCTAGAATTATACCAATCTTAACTTATCCATTTGTTTTTGGGGTAAAGTTTCCTCACTCTCCCTAACTCATTTTAACAAGCATATTATCTCATTCATTTTAACAACAATATTAGATAGATATGGCATAATACAAATATTACAAATAAATACATATAATGACACATCACATAAAACATCACTTTCAGTTTCCCTCCGATTCATTTAATCAGGTAACGAAATCAATGTTTCTCACTCTTATCCCGTAGGATATTTTCACAGCTTTACATCGGCTATAAATATGCGTCGATCGGATTTACGATCCAAAAGATGTCAATTCCAACATTTCACAAAACATTACTTTCCTTCATTTTCCACTAAATGAAATATCCCACATCATACCCAAGATAGAGGGTCGTCATAGATTTCTAATGACACCAAGAACGTCCCGATCCGAGTTACGGATCAAAAGTTATGAAGGAAAGAAAACGGAAAAGCTGTCATGTTCGCTTTGCGAAGCTCCAGCGAATGCTCGCTCTCTCATTCAAAGTACGAATCTCCCAACGAAGTCCTAAAAAACACTGGGTTCGCTACCCCATTCACAGTGCTAGCATCTGGCGAATCGTGGCAGAACCAAAACAAGGTAAAGTTTGCAGTGCGAACCTCTGGAGAATGTTCGCCCTCACCTTCGCCGTGCGAGTAACCAGCGAATGCTCGCTTTCCCCTTCGCTAGGGGACTCGCAGTGCGAACTTGCAAAAACTGGGTTTCCCAGCAGCGTGAAAACAGAGCTTTGGGACCAAAAACCCATCCAAAACGTCACCCAACATACAAACATGCATTAACAGATGATCATACATGGCTAATGAGTATACTACACATTTTATACCGCATTTTATCCGTTAGATTTCATTTTCTCTCAATTTAACCTAATTCCCATTCGGGAGTTTCTAGCACTTAGAGTGTCTAACTAGAACCCACCTGATAATCGAAGAGGAGTTTGAAGAAGATGCTGATGATCCATGGGTTTCTCTTCTTCATCATCTCCATTTTCTCTCTTTCTCTTCTTTCCTTTTTTCCTTTTCTTCTTCTTGTTTACTAACTTCTTCTTTTTTCTCTTTTTCTTTCTCTTTCCAAATATATACATATATTATACTATTATTATTCTCTTTATTGTTTTTATTCTCTTTATTCTCTTTATTGCTTTTATTTTGATAACATGCGTAAATAAATACCTAATTATAACTCGTCAAATTTGTTTGTACAATATAAAATAATTAGAAATTATACAAAACATCACATATGCAAATTTTCAAATTAAAATAAATATAACCAAAGAATTAAAATATTTTTTGTCGTTCATAGTTTTTAATAGTTTTATAATGTACATATTATAAGATTACTGGTTAAGTTTACTTAAATATACCATAACAAAAGAATTTAACATTGAATCTATTATTTTCGTCCTAAAAGTTTATTAATTGATATGTCAAACATAAAATTTTCTATATTTATATTTTTTCTAGTAATTTTTATTTTTGAAATCAATTTTATGAGTTAAAATACAAAAATCTCAATTGCTTCAAGTAAATAATAGAATCAAACTTTCAATTAATAATATTAGTTATTTACATTGTCGAAAATATATTAAATTTTTCTAACAACCGTCTATTTGAAAGTTTTTTTCTTTTAAGCTTTTTTTTTCTTTTACAAAATAAAAGATTGAAATATTAAAATTTTCATTATATAAAAATATTATAGAAAGTGCATGATATTATAAAAAAAATGAAGAAATAAGTTATTTCATTTTCATATAGACGAGGAACCTTGATGAGTCTTACTTTAAAGTTATTTTTCTTGCAAATCATGTACCTTACCCACTCTATGATTTTCATGAATTTTTCCTATAATGGGTTCAAAGTATAATATATTATTAGTGCTCTTAATATTGAACCATAGAGTTTCATGTAAGGTTTCAAGAAGACGGTCTAGAGACCAGTATATTGTAGATATATCTTTTCTACCATAAATTTTAGTTTGAGGTGTACGTACTTTTTAAATAAAAAAAAATTTACGTGAATTTATTAATACTATTTACATATGAATTTTAATAAAAAAAAAATATATGTGATAATTAAAGCGTAATAGAATCCAACTTCACCATAGAATTTAAAATAAAAGTTACCCAACAAAGAGAAAGTTTGACGTTTTTATTACTCATTTATTTATACGTTTTTTATTTTAAAATATGTGCAATGTCTAAACTAAAAGAGGATTTAGGTTAATATAGAGTAGTTTTGGTACAAAATTAATATATACATTTTAAAGATGCGTAATACACCAATAAAAAGTAGATATGATGTAGTTGTTATTTTTTTTTGAACTCTTTTGTTTAAATTTTAACAAGAGAATGATTCATTAAAAGAGGATTTCACATAGTTATTGTTTTTGAACTTCAATATTATAAAATTTGAGTTAGAGTAAATACTTAAAATTTTATGCTCATTTTTTAATAAAAAATTTAGTAAGTATCAAATCTAATGTGGATTAAGAGCGAAATAGTTTACATGGGTTAAATCACAAGTGGACTCGGTGCGAACAACATCTTTAGACTAATAGCTATGTGATTAGCTTAAAATATCATCTCTGATCAATTTTTTACAAAAAATAAGATAAAATTTTTATATTTTAAGTTAACTATAAAAAATAAAATAAAATGTATTTGACTTATGCTTATTATAACTTGTGGTTACATTCTCGTTTTTTTATTTTAAAAATCTACTAACAAAGTCAACTTATTTCTTAATTATATAAAGTTTAGGTCTGTTAACTTTCTGTACAACTAGTTTTTGAATACAATTCAATCTATATTAATATTAATAATCAATAAAAATTATATAATAAATATTTTTGAAGAAATTTGAATGTATATTTATATTAATGATCATAAATTAATTGAATATGAAGGTTTTTTTTCAATGTTAAAGTTCCATATCTTTTTGTTATCTTTCTATACATTATACTAAAGGAAACTTGATTTCCAATCGCTTTATAGTTTTTCCGATGTGGTGTTTTTACTTATCAAATCCATCTTCAATTCTTGGGCCAAAATTCTGCCTTCGTCCTGTAATGCACTGTATAATATATATCTAGAATAATACCATACAAGCATTTTATTTGGTACTGACACATCACAAGTGCCTAATGGCGTAGTTCACATACTTGTCCATTTCTAAAACATAAATACAACACATGGCACAAGTCATGGAAACTAGCCAAAAATAATAAAACTAAGAATGATATACAATATCCTCAATTGTATACAATAAAAGAATACAGAGCGGAATAAGCTTAACTAAGCTTCTCTTGAAACATCTGAGCATCGCTCCACTTGTAACCAAACCTGCACCTGAAATAAAGCAACTATAGTGGGGTGAGATACATCAAATCTCAGTGAGTTCTCTATCCTATAGATTCTCTCGGCTTTACAGGGTTCTATCAATCCTAACTCAAGTCAAAGGGGAAGGGAAAATGACTTTGAGTTCACAATCTCACACTATATGGAAACACATCACGAGTCTGTTAACTCATAAAGTTCGCACGGAAGGAATTATGTCCTGAGCCTGTTAACTCAAGATTCCTTACGAATCGAAATATGTCCTGAGCCTATTAACTCAAGAAACTCACTAATCGATAACCTATACCAAGGAATCCCCTTTTCCCGTCCGCTTCTACGTCTAGAAGTCGACCCGAGTCATGGATCCTTGAAGTTACTTGGCATACGAATTGGATTCGGGATCATCGGCCTGTTAACCGTGAACCGTCACTTCTCATGACCTGTTAACCATCACAAGTCTCTACCCATAGCATAGGCTCCAATCGTACTACACGTAGGGAATCAAACCTACCAAGTAATTGTGCATACGTTTCAGAGAAGGAGCTCGAGTCTCATGAAACTACACCTCAAGATAAATGGTTACGATTACGTGATCATATACACGACATGATTGTATTCGACAATCACAAGGCCACATTTGCCTTAAGACCTCTTTTGCCTTTAACAATAAAACATAACAAAAATACACGTGTTCCATACTAGTGTCTTATTCTCACTCTATACCATTCGATAATGGACACACGCCTCGGCCTCTCATGCACGAGCGTTGTCATTCAGAGTTTCTATCATAATTCTAGTCGCAACCTAGAATTATACCAATCTTAACTTATCCATTTGTTTTTGGGGTAAAGTTTCCTCACTCTCCCTATCTCATTTTAACAAGCATATTATCTCATTCATTTTAACAACAATATTAGATAGATATGGCATAATACAAATATTACAAATAAATACATATAATCCCACATCACATAAAACATCACTTTCGGTTTCCCTCCGATTCATTTCATCGGGTAACGAAATCAATATTTCTCACTCTTATCCCGTAGGATATTTTCACAGCTTTACATCGGCTATAAATATGCGTCGATCGGATTTACGATCCAAAAGATGTCAATTCCAACATTTCACAAAACATTAATTTCCTTCATTTTCCACTAAATGAAATATCCCACATCATACCCAAGATAGAGGGTCGTCATAGCTTTCTAATGACACCAAGAACGTCCCGATCCGAGTTACGGATCAAAAGTTATGAAGGAAAGAAAACGGAAAAGCTATCATGTTCGCTTTGCGAAGCTCCAGCGAATGCTCGCTCTCTCATTCAAAGTACGAATCTCCCAGCGATGTCCTAAAAAACACTGGGTTCGCTACCCCATTCACAGTGCTAGCATCTGGCGAATCGTGGCAGAACCAAAACAAGGTAAAGTTTGCAGTGCGAACCTCTGGCGAATGTTCGCCCTCACCTTCGCCGTGCGAGTAACCAGCGAATGCTCGCTTTCCCCTTCGCTAGGGGACTCGCAGTGCGAACCTGCAAAAACTGGGTTTCCCAGCAGCGTGAAAACAGAGCTTTGGGACCAAAAACCCATCCAAAACGTCACCCAACATACAAACATGCATTAACAGATGATCATACATGGCTAATGAGTATACTACACATTTTATACCGCATTTTATCCGTTAGATTTCATTTTCTCTCAATTTAACCTAATTCCCATTCGGGAGTTTCTAGCACTTAGAGTGTCTAACTAGAACCCACCTGATAATCGAAGAGGAGTTTGAAGAAGATGCTGATGATCCATGGGTTTCTCTTCTTCATCATCTCCATTTTCTCTCTTTCTCTTCTTTCCTTTTTTCCTTTTCTTCTTCTTGTTTACTAACTTCTTCTTTTTTCTCTTTTTCTTTCTCTTTCCAAATATATACATATATTATACTATTATTATTCTCTTTATTGTTTTTATTCTCTTTATTCTCTTTATTGTTTTTATTTTGATAACATGCGTAAATAAATACCTAATTATAACTCGTCAAATTTGTTTGTACAATATAAAATAATTAGAAATTATACAAAACATCACATATGCAAATTTTCAAATTAAAATAAATATAACCAAAGAATTAAAATATTTTTTGGCGTTCATAGTTTTTAATAGTTTTATAATGTACATATTATAAGATTACTAGTTAAGTTTACTTAAATATACCATAACAAAAGAATTTAACATTGAATCTATTATTTTCGTCCTAAAAGTTTATTAATTGATATGTCAAACATAAAATTTTCTATATTTATATTTTTTCTAGTAATTTTTATTTTTGAAATCAATTTTATGAGTTAAAATACAAAAATCTCAATTGCTTCAAGTAAATAATAGAATCAAACTTTCAATTAATAATATTAGTTATTTACATTGTCGAAAATATATTAAATTTTTCTAACAACCGTCTATTTGAAAGTTTTTTTCTTTTAAGCTTTTTTTTTCTTTTACAAAATAAAAGATTGAAATATTAAAATTTTCATTATATAAAAATATTATAGAAAGTGCATGATATTATAAAAAAAATGAAGAAATAAGTTATTTCATTTTCATATAGACGAGGAACCTTGATGAGTCTTATTTTAAAGTTATTTTTCTTGCAAATCATGTACCTTACCCACTCTATGATTTTCATGAATTTTTCCTATAATGGGTTCAAAGTATAATATATTATTAGTGCTCTTAATATTGAACCATAGGGTTTCATGTAAGGTTTCAAGAAGACGGTCTAGAGACCAGTATATTGTAGATATATCTTTTCTACCATAAATTTTAGTTTGAGGTGTACGTACTTTTTAAATAAAAAAAATTTACGTGAATTTATTAATACTATTTACATATGAATTGTAATAAAAAAAAAATATATGTGATAATTAAAGCGAAATAGAATCCAACTTCACCATAGAATTTAAAATAAAAGTTACCCAACAAAGAGAAAGTTTGACGTTTTTATTACCCATTTATTTATACGTTTTTTATTTTAAAATATGTGCAATGTCTAAACTAAAAGAGGATTTAGGTTAATATAGAGTAGTTTTGGTACAAAATTAATATATACATTTTAAAGATGCGTAATACACCAATAAAAAGTAGATATGATGTAGTTGTTATTTTTTTTTGACCTCTTTTGTTTAAATTTTAACAAGAGAATGATTCATTAAAAGAGAATTTCACATAGTTATGGTTTTTGAACTTCAATATTAAAAAATTTGAGTTAGAGTAAATACTTAAAATTTTATGCTCATTTTTTAATAAAACATTTAGTAAGTATCAAATCTAATGTGGATTAAGAGCGAAATAGTTTACATGGGTTAAATCACAAGTGGACTCGGTGCGAACAACATCTTTAGACTAATAGCTATGTGATTAGCTTAAAATATCATCTCTGATCAATTTTTTACAAAAAATAAGATAAAATTTTTATATTTTAAGTTAACTATAAAAAATAAAATAAAATGTATTTGACTTATGCTTATTATAACTTGTGGTTACATTCTCGTTTTTTTATTTTAAAAATCTACTAACAAAGTCAACTTATTTCTTAATTATATAAAGTTTAGGTCTGTTAACTTTCTGTACAACTAGTTTTTGAATACAATTCAATCTATATTAATATTAATAATCAATAAAAATTATATAATAAATATTTTTGAAGAAATTTGAATGTATATTTATATTAATGATCATAAATTAATTGAATATGAAGGTTTTTTTTCAATGTTAAAGTTCCATATCTTTTTGTTATCTTTCTATACATTATACTAAAGGAAACTTGATTTCCAATCGCTTTATAGTTTTTCCGATGTGGTGTTTTTACTTATCAAATCCATCTTCAATTCTTGGGCCAAAATTCTGCCTTCGTCCTGTAATGCCCTGTATAATATATATCTAGAATAATACCATACAAGCATTTTATTTGGTACTGACACATCACAAGTGCCTAATGGCGTAGTTCACATACTTGTCCATTTCTAAAACATAAATACAACACATGGCACAAGTCATGGAAACTAGCCAAAAATAATAAAACTAAGAATGATATACAATATCCTCAATTGTATACAATAAAAGAATACAGAGCGGAATAAGCTTAACTAAGCTTCTCTTGAAACATCTGAGCATCGCTCCACTTGTAACCAAACCTGCACCTGAAATAAAGCAACTATAGTGGGGTGAGATACATCAAATCTCAGTGAGTTCTCTATCCTATAGATTCTCTCGGCTTTACAGGGTTCTATCAATCCTAACTCAAGTCAAAGGGGAAGGGAAAATGACTTTGAGTTCACAATCTCACACTATATGGAAACACATCACGAGTCTGTTAACTCATAAAGTTCACACGGAAGGAATTATGTCCTGAGCCTGTTAACTCAAGATTCCTTACGAATCGAAATATGTCCTGAGCCTATTAACTCAAGAAACTCACTAATCGATAACCTATACCAAGGAATCCCCTTTTCCCGTCCGCTTCTACGTCTAGAAGTCGACCCGAGTCATGGATCCTTGAAGTTACTTGGCATACGAATTGGATTCGGGATCATCGGCCTGTTAACCGTGAACCGTCACTTCTCATGACCTGTTAACCATCACAAGTCTCTACCCATAGCATAGGCTCCAATCGTACTACACGTAGGGAATCAAACCTACCAAGTAATTGTGCATACGTTTCAGAGAAGGAGCTCGAGTCTCATGAAACTACACCTCAAGATAAATGGTTACGATTACGTGATCATATACACGACATGATTGTATTCGACAATCACAAGGCCACATTTGCCTTAAGACCTCTTTTGCCTTTAACAATAAAACATAACAAAAATACACGTGTTCCATACTAGTGTCTTATTCTCACTCTATACCATTCGATAATGGACACACGCCTCGCACTCTCATGCACGAGCGTTGTCATTCAGAGTTTCTATCATAATTCTAGTCGCAACCTAGAATTATACCAATCTTAACTTATCCATTTGTTTTTGGGGTAAAGTTTCCTCACTCTCCCTAACTCATTTTAACAAGCATATTATCTCATTCATTTTAACAACAATATTAGATAGATATGGCATAATACAAATATTACAAATAAATACATATAATGACACATCACATAAAACATCACTTTCAGTTTCCCTCCGATTCATTTAATCGGGTAACGAAATCAATGTTTCTCACTCTTATCCCGTAGGATATTTTCACAGCTTTACATCGGCTATAAATATGCGTCGATCGGATTTACGATCCAAAAGATGTCAATTCCAACATTTCACAAAACATTACTTTCCTTCATTTTCCACTAAATGAAATATCCCACATCATACCCAAGATAGAGGGTCGTCATAGATTTCTAATGACACCAAGAACGTCCCGATCCGAGTTACGGATCAAAAGTTATGAAGGAAAGAAAACGGAAAAGCTGTCATGTTCGCTTTGCGAAGCTCCAGCGAATGCTCGCTCTCTCATTCAAAGTACGAATCTCCCAACGAAGTCCTAAAAAACACTGGGTTCGCTACCCCATTCACAGTGCTAGCATCTGGCGAATCGTGGCAGAACCAAAACAACGTAAAGTTTGCAGTGCGAACCTCTGGCGAATGTTCTCCCTCACCTTCGCCGTGCGAGTAACCAGCGAATGCTCGCTTTCCCCTTCGCTAGGGGACTCGCAGTGCGAACCTGCAAAAACTGGGTTTCCCAGCAGCGTGAAAACAGAGCTTTGGGACCAAAAACCCATCCAAAACGTCACCCAACATACAAACATGCATTAACAGATGATCATACATGGCTAATGAGTATACTACACATTTTATACCGCATTTTATCCGTTAGATTTCATTTTCTCTCAATTTAACCTAATTCCCATTCGGGAGTTTCTAGCACTTAGAGTGTCTAACTAGAACCCACCTGATAATCGAAGAGGAGTTTGAAGAAGATGCTGATGATCCATGGGTTTCTCTTCTTCATCATCTCCATTTTCTCTCTTTCTCTTCTTTCCTTTTTTCCTTTTCTTCTTCTTGTTTACTAACTTCTTCTTTTTTCTCTTTTTCTTTCTCTTTCCAAATATATACATATATTATACTATTATTATTCTCTTTATTGTTTTTATTCTCTTTATTCTCTTTATTGCTTTTATTTTGATAACATGCGTAAATAAATACCTAATTATAACTCGTCAAATTTGTTTGTACAATATAAAATAATTAGAAATTATACAAAACATCACATATGCAAATTTTCAAATTAAAATAAATATAACCAAAGAATTAAAATATTTTTTGTCGTTCATAGTTTTTAATAGTTTTATAATGTACATATTATAAGATTACTGGTTAAGTTTACTTAAATATACCATAACAAAAGAATTTAACATTGAATCTATTATTTTCGTCCTAAAAGTTTATTAATTGATATGTCAAACATAAAATTTTCTATATTTATATTTTTTCTAGTAATTTTTATTTTTGAAATCAATTTTATGAGTTAAAATACAAAAATCTCAATTGCTTCAAGTAAATAATAGAATCAAACTTTCAATTAATAATATTAGTTATTTACATTGTCGAAAATATATTAAATTTTTCTAACAACCGTCTATTTGAAAGTTTTTTTCTTTTAAGCTTTTTTTTTCTTTTACAAAATAAAAGATTGAAATATTAAAATTTTCATTATATAAAAATATTATAGAAAGTGCATGATATTATAAAAAAAATGAAGAAATAAGTTATTTCATTTTCATATAGACGAGGAACCTTGATGAGTCTTACTTTAAAGTTATTTTTCTTGCAAATCATGTACCTTACCCACTCTATGATTTTCATGAATTTTTCCTATAATGGGTTCAAAGTATAATATATTATTAGTGCTCTTAATATTGAACCATAGAGTTTCATGTAAGGTTTCAAGAAGACGGTCTAGAGACCAGTATATTGTAGATATATCTTTTCTACCATAAATTTTAGTTTGAGGTGTACGTACTTTTTAAATAAAAAAAAATTTACGTGAATTTATTAATACTATTTACATATGAATTTTAATAAAAAAAAAATATATGTGATAATTAAAGCGTAATAGAATCCAACTTCACCATAGAATTTAAAATAAAAGTTACCCAACAAAGAGAAAGTTTGACGTTTTTATTACTCATTTATTTATACGTTTTTTATTTTAAAATATGTGCAATGTCTAAACTAAAAGAGGATTTAGGTTAATATAGAGTAGTTTTGGTACAAAATTAATATATACATTTTAAAGATGCGTAATACACCAATAAAAAGTAGATATGATGTAGTTGTTATTTTTTTTTGAACTCTTTTGTTTAAATTTTAACAAGAGAATGATTCATTAAAAGAGGATTTCACATAGTTATTGTTTTTGAACTTCAATATTATAAAATTTGAGTTAGAGTAAATACTTAAAATTTTATGCTCATTTTTTAATAAAAAATTTAGTAAGTATCAAATCTAATGTGGATTAAGAGCGAAATAGTTTACATGGGTTAAATCACAAGTGGACTCGGTGCGAACAACATCTTTAGACTAATAGCTATGTGATTAGCTTAAAATATCATCTCTGATCAATTTTTTACAAAAAATAAGATAAAATTTTTATATTTTAAGTTAACTATAAAAAATAAAATAAAATGTATTTGACTTATGCTTATTATAACTTGTGGTTACATTCTCGTTTTTTTATTTTAAAAATCTACTAACAAAGTCAACTTATTTCTTAATTATATAAAGTTTAGGTCTGTTAACTTTCTGTACAACTAGTTTTTGAATACAATTCAATCTATATTAATATTAATAATCAATAAAAATTATATAATAAATATTTTTGAAGAAATTTGAATGTATATTTATATTAATGATCATAAATTAATTGAATATGAAGGTTTTTTTTCAATGTTAAAGTTCCATATCTTTTTGTTATCTTTCTATACATTATACTAAAGGAAACTTGATTTCCAATCGCTTTATAGTTTTTCCGATGTGGTGTTTTTACTTATCAAATCCATCTTCAATTCTTGGGCCAAAATTCTGCCTTCGTCCTGTAATGCACTGTATAATATATATCTAGAATAATACCATACAAGCATTTTATTTGGTACTGACACATCACAAGTGCCTAATGGCGTAGTTCACATACTTGTCCATTTCTAAAACATAAATACAACACATGGCACAAGTCATGGAAACTAGCCAAAAATAATAAAACTAAGAATGATATACAATATCCTCAATTGTATACAATAAAAGAATACAGAGCGGAATAAGCTTAACTAAGCTTCTCTTGAAACATCTGAGCATCGCTCCACTTGTAACCAAACCTGCACCTGAAATAAAGCAACTATAGTGGGGTGAGATACATCAAATCTCAGTGAGTTCTCTATCCTATAGATTCTCTCGGCTTTACAGGGTTCTATCAATCCTAACTCAAGTCAAAGGGGAAGGGAAAATGACTTTGAGTTCACAATCTCACACTATATGGAAACACATCACGAGTCTGTTAACTCATAAAGTTCGCACGGAAGGAATTATGTCCTGAGCCTGTTAACTCAAGATTCCTTACGAATCGAAATATGTCCTGAGCCTATTAACTCAAGAAACTCACTAATCGATAACCTATACCAAGGAATCCCCTTTTCCCGTCCGCTTCTACGTCTAGAAGTCGACCCGAGTCATGGATCCTTGAAGTTACTTGGCATACGAATTGGATTCGGGATCATCGGCCTGTTAACCGTGAACCGTCACTTCTCATGACCTGTTAACCATCACAAGTCTCTACCCATAGCATAGGCTCCAATCGTACTACACGTAGGGAATCAAACCTACCAAGTAATTGTGCATACGTTTCAGAGAAGGAGCTCGAGTCTCATGAAACTACACCTCAAGATAAATGGTTACGATTACGTGATCATATACACGACATGATTGTATTCGACAATCACAAGGCCACATTTGCCTTAAGACCTCTTTTGCCTTTAACAATAAAACATAACAAAAATACACGTGTTCCATACTAGTGTCTTATTCTCACTCTATACCATTCGATAATGGACACACGCCTCGGCCTCTCATGCACGAGCGTTGTCATTCAGAGTTTCTATCATAATTCTAGTCGCAACCTAGAATTATACCAATCTTAACTTATCCATTTGTTTTTGGGGTAAAGTTTCCTCACTCTCCCTATCTCATTTTAACAAGCATATTATCTCATTCATTTTAACAACAATATTAGATAGATATGGCATAATACAAATATTACAAATAAATACATATAATCCCACATCACATAAAACATCACTTTCGGTTTCCCTCCGATTCATTTCATCGGGTAACGAAATCAATATTTCTCACTCTTATCCCGTAGGATATTTTCACAGCTTTACATCGGCTATAAATATGCGTCGATCGGATTTACGATCCAAAAGATGTCAATTCCAACATTTCACAAAACATTAATTTCCTTCATTTTCCACTAAATGAAATATCCCACATCATACCCAAGATAGAGGGTCGTCATAGCTTTCTAATGACACCAAGAACGTCCCGATCCGAGTTACGGATCAAAAGTTATGAAGGAAAGAAAACGGAAAAGCTATCATGTTCGCTTTGCGAAGCTCCAGCGAATGCTCGCTCTCTCATTCAAAGTACGAATCTCCCAGCGATGTCCTAAAAAACACTGGGTTCGCTACCCCATTCACAGTGCTAGCATCTGGCGAATCGTGGCAGAACCAAAACAAGGTAAAGTTTGCAGTGCGAACCTCTGGCGAATGTTCGCCCTCACCTTCGCCGTGCGAGTAACCAGCGAATGCTCGCTTTCCCCCTTCGCTAGGGGACTCGCAGTGCGAACCTGCAAAAACTGGGTTTCCCAGCAGCGTGAAAACAGAGCTTTGGGACCAAAAACCCATCCAAAACGTCACCCAACATACAAACATGCATTAACAGATGATCATACATGGCTAATGAGTATACTACACATTTTATACCGCATTTTATCCGTTAGATTTCATTTTCTCTCAATTTAACCTAATTCCCATTCGGGAGTTTCTAGCACTTAGAGTGTCTAACTAGAACCCACCTGATAATCGAAGAGGAGTTTGAAGAAGATGCTGATGATCCATGGGTTTCTCTTCTTCATCATCTCCATTTTCTCTCTTTCTCTTCTTTCCTTTTTTCCTTTTCTTCTTCTTGTTTACTAACTTCTTCTTTTTTCTCTTTTTCTTTCTCTTTCCAAATATATACATATATTATACTATTATTATTCTCTTTATTGTTTTTATTCTCTTTATTCTCTTTATTGTTTTTATTTTGATAACATGCGTAAATAAATACCTAATTATAACTCGTCAAATTTGTTTGTACAATATAAAATAATTAGAAATTATATAAAACATCACATACGCAAATTTTCAAATTAAAATAAATATAACCAAAGAATTAAAATATTTTTTGGCGTTCATAGTTTTTAATAGTTTTATAATGTACATATTATAAGATTACTAGTTAAGTTTACTTAAATATACCATAACAAAAGAATTTAACATTGAATCTATTATTTTCGTCCTAAAAGTTTATTAATTGATATGTCAAACATAAAATTTTCTATATTTATATTTTTTCTAGTAATTTTTATTTTTGAAATCAATTTTATGAGTTAAAATACAAAAATCTCAATTGCTTCAAGTAAATAATAGAAAATCAAACTTTCAATTAATAATATTAGTTATTTACATTGTCGAAAATATATTAAATTTTTCTAACAACCGTCTATTTGAAAGTTTTTTTCTTTTAAGCTTTTTTTTTTCATTTACAAAATAAAAGATTGAAATATTAAAATTTTCATTATATAAAAATATTATAGAAAGTGCATGATATTATAAAAAAAATGAAGAAATAAGTTATTTCATTTTCATATAGACGAGGAACCTTGATGAGTCTTACTTTAAAGTTATTTTTCTTGCAAATCATGTACCTTACCCACTCTATGATTTTCTTGAATTTTTCCTATAATGGGTTCAAAGTATAATATATTATTAGTGCTCTTAATATTGAACCATAGAGTTTCATGTAAGGTTTCAAGAAGACGGTCTAGAGACCAGTATATTGTAGATATATCTTTTCTACCATAAATTTTAGTTTGAGGTGTACGTACTTTTTAAATAAAAAAAAATTTACGTGAATTTATTAATACTATTTACATATGAATTTTAATAAAAAAAAAAATATATGTGATAATTAAAGCGAAATAGAATCCAACTTCACCATAGAATTTAAAATAAAAGTTACCCAACAAAGAGAAAGTTTGACGTTTTTATTACTCATTTATTTATACGGTTTTTATTTTAAAATATGTGCAATGTCTAAACTAAAAGAGGATTTAGGTTAATATAGAGTAGTTTTGGTACAAAATTAATATATACATTTTAAAGATGCGTAATACACCAATAAAAAGTAGATATGATGTAGTTGTTATTTTTTTTTTGAACTCTTTTGTTTAAATTTTAACAAGAGAATGATTCATTAAAAGAGAATTTCACATAGTTATTGTTTTTGAACTTCAATATTATAAAATTTGAGTTAGAGTAAATACTTAAAATTTTATGCTCATTTTTTAATAAAAAATTTAGTAAGTATCAAATCTAATGTGGATTAAGAGCGAAATAGTTTACATGGGTTAAATCACAAGTGGACTCGGTGCGAACAACATCTTTAGACTAATAGCTATGTGATTAGCTTAAAATATCATCTCTGATCAATTTTTTACAAAAAATAAGATAAAATTTTTTATATTTTAAGTTAACTATAAAAAATAAAATAAAATGTATTTGACTTATGCTTATTATAACTTGTGGTTACATTCTCGTTTTTTTATAAAAATCTACTAACAAAGTCAACTTATTTCTTAATTATATAAAGTTTAGGTCTGTTAACTTTCTGTACAACTAGTTTTTGAATACAATTCAATCTATATTAATATTAATAATCAATAAAAATTATATAATAAATATTTTTGAAGAAATTTGAATGTATATTTATATTAATGATCATAAATTAATTGAATATGAAGGTTTTTTTTCAATGTTAAAGTTCCATATCTTTTTGTTATCTTTCTATACATTATACTAAAGGAAACTTGATTTCCAATCGCTTTATAGTTTTTCCGATGTGGTGTTTTTACTTATCAAATCCATCTTCAATTCTTGGGCCAAAATTCTGCCTTCGTCCTGTAATGCACTGTATAATATATATCTAGAATAATACCATACAAGCATTTTATTTGGTACTGACACATCACAAGTGCCTAATGGCGTAGTTCACATACTTGTCCATTTCTAAAACATAAATACAACACATGGCACAAGTCATGGAAACTAGCCAAAAATAATAAAACTAAGAATGATATACAATATCCTCAATTGTATACAATAAAAGAATACAGAGCGGAATAAGCTTAACTAAGCTTCTCTTGAAACATCTGAGCATCGCTCCACTTGTAACCAAACCTGCACCTGAAATAAAGCAACTATAGTGGGGTGAGATACATCAAATCTCAGTGAGTTCTCTATCCTATAGATTCTCTCGGCTTTACAGGGTTCTATCAATCCTAACTCAAGTCAAAGGGGAAGGGAAAATGACTTTGAGTTCACAATCTCACACTATATGGAAACACATCACGAGTCTGTTAACTCATAAAGTTCGCACGGAAGGAATTATGTCCTGAGCCTGTTAACTCAAGATTCCTTACGAATCGAAATATGTCCTGAGCCTATTAACTCAAGAAACTCACTAATCGATAACCTATACCAAGGAATCCCCTTTTCCCGTCCGCTTCTACGTCTAGAAGTCGACCCGAGTCATGGATCCTTGAAGTTACTTGGCATACGAATTGGATTCGGGATCATCGGCCTGTTAACCGTGAACCGTCACTTCTCATGACCTGTTAACCATCACAAGTCTCTACCCATAGCATAGGCTCCAATCGTACTACACGTAGGGAATCAAACCTACCAAGTAATTGTGCATACGTTTCAGAGAAGGAGCTCGAGTCTCATGAAACTACACCTCAAGATAAATGGTTACGATTACGTGATCATATACACGACATGATTGTATTCGACAATCACAAGGCCACATTTGCCTTAAGACCTCTTTTGCCTTTAACAATAAAACATAACAAAAATACACGTGTTCCATACTAGTGTCTTATTCTCACTCTATACCATTCGATAATGGACACACGCCTCGGCCTCTCATGCACGAGCGTTGTCATTCAGAGTTTCTATCATAATTCTAGTCGCAACCTAGAATTATACCAATCTTAACTTATCCATTTGTTTTTGGGGTAAAGTTTCCTCACTCTCCCTATCTCATTTTAACAAGCATATTATCTCATTCATTTTAACAACAATATTAGATAGATATGGCATAATACAAATATTACAAATAAATACATATAATCCCACATCACATAAAACATCACTTTCGGTTTCCCTCCGATTCATTTCATCGGGTAACGAAATCAATATTTCTCACTCTTATCCCGTAGGATATTTTCACAGCTTTACATCGGCTATAAATATGCGTCGATCGGATTTACGATCCAAAAGATGTCAATTCCAACATTTCACAAAACATTAATTTCCTTCATTTTCCACTAAATGAAATATCCCACATCATACCCAAGATAGAGGGTCGTCATAGCTTTCTAATGACACCAAGAACGTCCCGATCCGAGTTACGGATCAAAAGTTATGAAGGAAAGAAAACGGAAAAGCTATCATGTTCGCTTTGCGAAGCTCCAGCGAATGCTCGCTCTCTCATTCAAAGTACGAATCTCCCAGCGATGTCCTAAAAAACACTGGGTTCGCTACCCCATTCACAGTGCTAGCATCTGGCGAATCGTGGCAGAACCAAAACAAGGTAAAGTTTGCAGTGCGAACCTCTGGCGAATGTTCGCCCTCACCTTCGCCGTGCGAGTAACCAGCGAATGCTCGCTTTCCCCTTCGCTAGGGGACTCGCAGTGCGAACCTGCAAAAACTGGGTTTCCCAGCAGCGTGAAAACAGAGCTTTGGGACCAAAAACCCATCCAAAACGTCACCCAACATACAAACATGCATTAACAGATGATCATACATGGCTAATGAGTATACTACACATTTTATACCGCATTTTATCCGTTAGATTTCATTTTCTCTCAATTTAACCTAATTCCCATTCGGGAGTTTCTAGCACTTAGAGTGTCTAACTAGAACCCACCTGATAATCGAAGAGGAGTTTGAAGAAGATGCTGATGATCCATGGGTTTCTCTTCTTCATCATCTCCATTTTCTCTCTTTCTCTTCTTTCCTTTTTTCCTTTTCTTCTTCTTGTTTACTAACTTCTTCTTTTTTCTCTTTTTCTTTCTCTTTCCAAATATATACATATATTATACTATTATTATTCTCTTTATTGTTTTTATTCTCTTTATTCTCTTTATTGTTTTTATTTTGATAACATGCGTAAATAAATACCTAATTATAACTCGTCAAATTTGTTTGTACAATATAAAATAATTAGAAATTATATAAAACATCACATACGCAAATTTTCAAATTAAAATAAATATAACCAAAGAATTAAAATATTTTTTGGCGTTCATAGTTTTTAATAGTTTTATAATGTACATATTATAAGATTACTAGTTAAGTTTACTTAAATATACCATAACAAAAGAATTTAACATTGAATCTATTATTTTCGTCCTAAAAGTTTATTAATTGATATGTCAAACATAAAATTTTCTATATTTATATTTTTTCTAGTAATTTTTATTTTTGAAATCAATTTTATGAGTTAAAATACAAAAATCTCAATTGCTTCAAGTAAATAATAGAAAATCAAACTTTCAATTAATAATATTAGTTATTTACATTGTCGAAAATATATTAAATTTTTCTAACAACCGTCTATTTGAAAGTTTTTTTCTTTTAAGCTTTTTTTTTCATTTACAAAATAAAAGATTGAAATATTAAAATTTTCATTATATAAAAATATTATAGAAAGTGCATGATATTATAAAAAAAATGAAGAAATAAGTTATTTCATTTTCATATAGACGAGGAACCTTGATGAGTCTTACTTTAAAGTTATTTTTCTTGCAAATCATGTACCTTACCCACTCTATGATTTTCTTGAATTTTTCCTATAATGGGTTCAAAGTATAATATATTATTAGTGCTCTTAATATTGAACCATAGAGTTTCATGTAAGGTTTCAAGAAGACGGTCTAGAGACCAGTATATTGTAGATATATCTTTTCTACCATAAATTTTAGTTTGAGGTGTACGTACTTTTTAAATAAAAAAAAATTTACGTGAATTTATTAATACTATTTACATATGAATTTTAATAAAAAAAAAAATATATGTGATAATTAAAGCGAAATAGAATCCAACTTCACCATAGAATTTAAAATAAAAGTTACCCAACAAAGAGAAAGTTTGACGTTTTTATTACTCATTTATTTATACGTTTTTTATTTTAAAATATGTGCAATGTCTAAACTAAAAGAGGATTTAGGTTAATATAGAGTAGTTTTGGTACAAAATTAATATATACATTTTAAAGATGCGTAATACACCAATAAAAAGTAGATATGATGTAGTTGTTATTTTTTTTTGAACTCTTTTGTTTAAATTTTAACAAGAGAATGATTCATTAAAAGAGAATTTCACATAGTTATTGTTTTTGAACTTCAATATTATAAAATTTGAGTTAGAGTAAATACTTAAAATTTTATGCTCATTTTTTAATAAAACATTTAGTAAGTATCAAATCTAATGTGGAATAAGAGCGAAATAGTTTACATGGGTTAAATCACAAGTGGACTCGGTGCGAACAACATCTTTAGACTAATAGCTATGTGATTAGCTTAAAATATCATCTCTGATCAATTTTTTACAAAAAATAAGATAAAATTTTTATATTTTAAGTTAACTATAAAAAATAAAATAAAATGTATTTGACTTATGCTTATTAAAACTTGTGGTTACATTCTCGTTTTTTTATTTTAAAAATCTACTAACAAAGTCAACTTATTTCTTAATTATATAAAGTTTAGGTCTGTTAACTTTCTGTACAACTAGTTTTTGAATACAATTCAATCTATATTAATATTAATAATCAATAAAAATTATATAATAAATATTTTTGAAGAAATTTGAATGTATATTTATATTAATGATCATAAATTAATTGAATATGAAGGTTTTTTTTCAATGTTAAAGTTCCATATCTTTTTGTTATCTTTCTATACATTATACTAAAGGAAACTTGATTTCCAATCGCTTTATAGTTTTTCCGATGTGGTGTTTTTACTTATCAAATCCATCTTCAATTCTTGGGCCAAAATTCTGCCTTCGTCCTGTAATGCCCTGTATAATATATATCTAGAATAATACCATACAAGCATTTTATTTGGTACTGACACATCACAAGTGCCTAATGGCATAGTTCACATACTTGTCCATTTCTAAAACATAAATACAACACATGGCACAAGTCATGGAAACTAGCCAAAAATAATAAAACTAAGAATGATATACAATATCCTCAATTGTATACAATAAAAGAATACAGAGCGGAATAAGCTTAACTAAGCTTCTCTTGAAACATCTGAGCATCACTCCACTTGTAACCAAACCTGCACCTGAAATAAAGCAACTATAGTGGGGTGAGATCATCAAATCTCAGTGAGTTCTCTATCCTATAGATTCTCTCGGCTTTACAGGGTTCTATCAATCCTAACTCAAGTCAAAGGTGAAGGGAAAATGACTTTGAGTTCACAATATCACACTATATGGAAACACATCACGAGACTGTTAACTCATAAAGTTCGCACGGAAGGAATTACGTCCTGAGCCTGTTAACTCAATATTCCTTACGAATCGAAATATGTCCTGAGCCTGTTAACTCAAGAAACTCACTAATCGATAACCTATACCAAGGCATCCCCTTTTCCCGTCCGCTTCTACGTCTAGAAGTCGACCCGAGTCATGGATCCTTGAAGTTACTTGGCATACAAATTGGATTCGGGATCATCGGCCTGTTAACCGTGAACTGTCACTTCTCATGACCTGTTAACAATCACAAGTCTCTACCCATAGCATAGGCTCCAATCATACTACACGTAGGGAATCAAACCTACTAAGTAATTGTGCATACGTTTCAGAGAAGGAGCTCGAGTCTCATGAAACTACACCTCAAGATAAATGGTTACGATTACGTGATCATATACACGACGTGATTGTATTCGACAATCACAAGGCCACATTCGCCTTAAGATCTCTTTTGCCTTTAACAATAAAACATAACAAAAATACACGTGTTCCATACTAGTGTCTTATTCTCACTCTATACCATTCGATAATGGACACACGCCTCGGCCTCTCATGCACGAGCGTTGTCATTCAGAGTTTCTATCATAATTCTAGTCGCAACCTAGAATTATACCAATCTTAACTTATCCATTTGTTTTTTGGGTAAAGTTTCCTCACTCTCCCTAACTCATTTTAACAAGCATATTATCTCATTCATTTTAACAACAATATTAGATAGATATGGCATAACACAAATATTACAAATAAATACATATAATCACACATCACATAAAACATCACTTTCGGTTTCCCTCCGATTCATTTAATCGGGTAACGAAATCAATATTTCTCACTATTATCCCGTAGGATATTTTCACAGATTTACATCGGCTATAAATATGCGTCGATCGGATTTACGATCCAAAAGATGTCAATTCCAACATTTCACAAAACATTACTTTCCATCATTTTACACTAAATGAAATATCCCACATCATACCCAAGATAGAGGGTCGTCATAGCTTTCTAATGACACCAAGAACGTCCCGATCCGAGTTACGGATCAAAAGTTATGAAGGAAAGAAAACGAAAAAGCTGTCATGTTCGCTTTGCGAAGCTCCAACGAATGCTCGCTCTCTCATTCAAAGTACGAATCTCCCAGCGAAGTCCTAAAACACACTGGGTTCGCTACCCCATTCACAGTGCTAGCATCTGGCGAATCGTGGCAGAACCAAAACAAGGTAAAGTTTGCAGTGCGAACCTCTGGAGAATGTTCGCCCTCACCTTCGCCGTGCGAGTAACCAGCGAATGCTCGCTTTCCCCTTCGCTAGGGGACTCGCAGTGCGAACCTGCAAAAACTGGGTTTCCCAGCAGCGTGAAAACAGAGCTTTGGGACCAAAAACCCATCCAAAACGTCACCCAACATACAAACATGCATTAACAGATGATCATACATGGCTAATGAGTATACTACACATTTTATACCGCATTTTATCCGTTAGATTTCATTTTCTCTCAATTTAACCTAATTCCCATTCGGGAGTTTCTAGCACTTAGAGTGTCTAACTAGAACCCACCTGATAATCGAAGAGGAGTTTGAAGAAGATGCTGATGATCCATGGGTTTCTCTTCTTCATCATCTCCATTTTCTCTCTTTCTCTTCTTTCCTTTTTTCCTTTTCTTCTTCTTGTTTACTAACTTCTTCTTTTTTCTCTTTTTCTTTCTCTTTCCAAATATATACATATATTATACTATTATTATTCTCTTTATTGTTTTTATTCTCTTTATTCTCTTTATTGTTTTTATTTTGATAACATGCGTAAATAAATACCTAATTATAACTCGTCAAATTTGTTTGTACAATATAAAATAATTAGAAATTATATAAAACATCACATACGCAAATTTTCAAATTAAAATAAATATAACCAAAGAATTAAAATATTTTTTGGCGTTCATAGTTTTTAATAGTTTTATAATGTACATATTATAAGATTACTAGTTAAGTTTACTTAAATATACCATAACAAAAGAATTTAACATTGAATCTATTATTTTCGTCCTAAAAGTTTATTAATTGATATGTCAAACATAAAATTTTCTATATTTATATTTTTTCTAGTAATTTTTATTTTTGAAATCAATTTTATGAGTTAAAATACAAAAATCTCAATTGCTTCAAGTAAATAATAGAAAATCAAACTTTCAATTAATAATATTAGTTATTTACATTGTCGAAAATATATTAAATTTTTCTAACAACCGTCTATTTGAAAGTTTTTTTCTTTTAAGCTTTTTTTTTCATTTACAAAATAAAAGATTGAAATATTAAAATTTTCATTATATAAAAATATTATAGAAAGTGCATGATATTATAAAAAAAATGAAGAAATAAGTTATTTCATTTTCATATAGACGAGGAACCTTGATGAGTCTTACTTTAAAGTTATTTTTCTTGCAAATCATGTACCTTACCCACTCTATGATTTTCTTGAATTTTTCCTATAATGGGTTCAAAGTATAATATATTATTAGTGCTCTTAATATTGAACCATAGAGTTTCATGTAAGGTTTCAAGAAGACGGTCTAGAGACCAGTATATTGTAGATATATCTTTTCTACCATAAATTTTAGTTTGAGGTGTACGTACTTTTTAAATAAAAAAAAATTTACGTGAATTTATTAATACTATTTACATATGAATTTTAATAAAAAAAAAAATATATGTGATAATTAAAGCGAAATAGAATCCAACTTCACCATAGAATTTAAAATAAAAGTTACCCAACAAAGAGAAAGTTTGACGTTTTTATTACTCATTTATTTATACGTTTTTTATTTTAAAATATGTGCAATGTCTAAACTAAAAGAGGATTTAGGTTAATATAGAGTAGTTTTGGTACAAAATTAATATATACATTTTAAAGATGCGTAATACACCAATAAAAAGTAGATATGATGTAGTTGTTATTTTTTTTTTGAACTCTTTTGTTTAAATTTTAACAAGAGAATGATTCATTAAAAGAGAATTTCACATAGTTATTGTTTTTGAACTTCAATATTATAAAATTTGAGTTAGAGTAAATACTTAAAATTTTATGCTCATTTTTTAATAAAACATTTAGTAAGTATCAAATCTAATGAGGATTAAGAGCGAAATAGTTTACATGGGTTAAATCACAAGTGGACTCGGTGCGAACAACATCTTTAGACTAATAGCTATGTGATTAGCTTAAAATATCATCTCTGATCAATTTTTTACAAAAAATAAGATAAAATTTTTATATTTTAAGTTAACTATAAAAAATAAAATAAAATGTATTTGACTTATTCTTATTATAACTTGTGGTTACATTCTCGTTTTTTTATTTTTAAAATCTACTAACAAAGTCAACTTATTTCTTAATTATATAAAGTTTAGGTCTGTTAACTTTCTATACAACTAGTTTTTGAATACAATTCAATGTATATTAATATTAATAATCAATAAAAATTATATAATAAATATTTTTGAAGAAATTTGAACGTATATTTATATTAATGATCATAAATTAATTGAATATGAAGGTTTTTTTTCAATGTTAAAGTTCCATATCTTTTTGTTATCTTTCTATACATTATACTAAAGGAAACTTTATTTCCAATCGCTTTATAGTTTTTCCGATGTGGCGTTTTTACTTATCAAATCCATCTTCAATTCTTGGGCCAAAATTCTGCCTTCGTCCTGTAATGCCCTGTATAATATGTATCTAGAATAATACCATACAAGCATTTTATTTGGTACTGACACATCAAAAGTGCCTAATGTCATAGTTCACATACTTGTCCATTTCTAAAACATAAATACAACACATGGCACAAGTCATGGAAACTAGCCAAAAATAATAAAACTAAGAATGATATACAATATCCTCAATTGTATACAATAAAAGAATACAGAGCGGAATAAGCTTAACTAAGCTTCTCTTGAAACATCTGAGTATCACTCCACTTGTAACCAAACCTGCACCTGAAATAAAGCAACTATAGTGGGGTGAGATACATCAAATCTCAGTGAGTTCTCTATCCTATAGATTCTCTCGGCTTTACAGGGTTCTATCAATCCTAACTCAAGTCAAAGGTGAAGGGAAAATGACTTTGAGTTCACAATCTCACACTATATGGAAACACATCACGAGTCTGTTAACTCATAAAGTTCGCACGGAAGGAATTACGTTCTGAGCCTGTTAACTCAATATTCCTTACGAATCGAAATATGTCCTGAGCCTGTTAACTCAAGAAACTCACTAATCGATAACCTATACCAAGGCATCCCCTTTTCCCGTCCGCTTCTACGTCTAGCAGTCGACCCGAGTCATGGATCCTTGAAGTTACTTGGCATACGAATTGGATTCGGGATCATCGGCCTGTTAACCGTGAACCATCACTTCTCATGACCTGTGAACAATCACAAGTCTCTACCCATAGAATAGGCTCCAATCATACTACACGTAAGGAATCAAACCTACTAAGTAATTGTGCATACGTTTCAGAGAAGGAGCTCGAGTCTCATGAAACTACACCTCAAGATAAATGGTTACGATTACGTGATCATATACACGACGTGATTGTATTCGACAATCACAAGGCCACATTCGCCTTAAGATCTCTTTTGCCTTTAACAATAAAACATAACAAAAATACACGTGTTCCATACTAGTGTCTTATTCTCACTCTTTACCATTCGATAATGGACACACGCCTCGGCCTCTCATGCACGAGCGTTGTCATTCAGAGTTTCTATCATAATTCTAGTCGCAACCTAGAATTATACCAATCTTAACTTATCCATTTGTTTTTGGGGTAAAGTTTCCTCACTCTCCCTAACTCATTTTAACAAGCATATTATCTCATTCATTTTAACAACAATATTAGATAGATATGGCATAACACAAATATTACAAATAAATACATATAATCACACATCACATAAAACATCACTTTCGGTTTCCCTCCGATTCATTTAATCGGGTAACGAAATCAATATTTCTCACTCTTATCCCGTAGGATATTTTCACAGCTTTACATCGGCTATAAATATGCGTCGATCGGATTTACGATCCAAAAGATGTCAATTCCAACATTTCACAAAACATTACTTTCCTTCATTTTCCACTAAATGAAATATCCCACATCATACCCAAGATAGAGGGTCGTCATAGCTTTCTAATGACACCAAGAACGTCCCGATCCGAGTTACGGATCAAAAGTTATGAAGGAAAGAAAACGGAAAAGCTGTCATGTTCGCTTTGCGAAGCTCCAGCGAATGCTCGCTCTCTCATTCAAAGTACGAATCTCCCAGCGAAGTCCTAAAAAACACTGGGTTCGCTACCCCATTCACAGTGCTAGCATCTGGCGAATCGTGGCAGAACCAAAACAAGGTAAAGTTTGCAGTGCGAACCTCTGGCGAATGTTCGCCCTCACCTTCGCCGTGCGAGTAACCAGCGAATGCTCGCTTTCCCCTTCGCTAGGGAACTCGCAGTGCGAACCTGCAAAAACTGGGTTTCCCAGGAGCGTGAAAACAGAGCTTTGGGACCAAAAACCCATCCAAAACTTCACCCAACATACAAACATGCATTAACAGATGATCATACATGGCTAATGAGTATACTACACATTTTATACCGCATTTTATCCGTTAGATTTCATTTTCTCTCAATTTAACCTAATTCCCATTCGGGAGTTTCTAGCACTTAGAGTGTCTAACTAGAACCCACCTGATAATCGAAGAGGAGTTTGAAGAAGATGCTGATGATCCATGGGTTTCTCTTCTTCATCATCTCCATTTTCTCTCTTTCTCTTCTTTCCTTTTTTCCTTTTCTTCTTCTTGTTTACTAACTTCTTCTTTTTTCTCTTTTTCTTTCTCTTTCCAAATATATACATATATTATACTATTATTATTCTCTTTATTGTTTTTATTCTCTTTATTCTCTTTATTATTTTTATTTTGATAACATGCGTAAACAAATACCTAATTATAACTCGTCAAATTTGTTTGTACAATATAAAATAATTAGAAATTATACAAAACATCACATACGCAAATTTTCAAATTAAAATAAATATAACCAAAGAATTAAAATATTTTTTGGCGTTCATAGTTTTTAATAGTTTTATAATGTACATATTATAAGATTACTAGTTAAGTTTACTTAAATATACCATAACAAAAGAATTTAACATTGAATCTATTATTTTCGTCCTAAAAGTTTATTAATTGATATGTCAAACATAAAATTTTCTATATTTATATTTTTTCTAGTAATTTTTATTTTTGAAATCAATTTTATGAGTTATAATACAAAAATCTCAATTGCTTCAAGTTAATAATAGAATCAAACTTTCAATTAATAATATTAGTTATTTACATTGTCGAAAATATATTAAATTTTTCTAACAACCGTCTATTTGAAAGTTTTTTTCTTTTAAGCTTTTTTTTTTCTTTTACAAAATAAAAGATTGAAATATTAAAATTTTCATTATATAAAAATATTATAGAAAGTGCATGATATTATAAAAAAATGAAGAAATAAGTTATTTCATTTTCATATAGACGAGGAACCTTGATGAGTCTTACTTTAAAGTTATTTTTCTTGCAAATCATGTACCTTACCCACTCTATGATTTTCTTGAATTTTTCCTATAATGGGTTCAAAGTATAATATATTATTAGTGCTCTTAATATTGAACCATAGAGTTTCATGTAAGGTTTCAAGAAGACGGTCTAGAGACCAGTATATTGTAGATATATCTTTTCTACCATAAATTTTAGTTTGAGGTGTACGTACTTTTTAAATAAAAAAAAATTTACGTGAATTTATTAATACTATTTACATATGAATTTTAATAAAAAAAAAATATATGTGATAATTAAAGCGAAATAGAATCCAACTTCACCATAGAATTTAAAATAAAAGTTACCCAACAAAGAGAAAGTTTGACGTTTTTATTACTCATTTGTTTATACGTTTTTTATTTTAAAATATGTGCAATGTCTAAACTAAAAGAGGATTTAGGTTAATATAGAGTAGTTTTGGTACAAAATTAATATATACATTTTAAAGAAGCGTAATACACCAATAAAAAGTAGATATGATGTAGTTGTTATTTTTTTTTGAACTCTTTTGTTTAAATTTTAACAAGAGAATGATTCATTAAAAGAGAATTTCACATAGTTATTGTTTTTGAACTTCAATATTATAAAATTTGAGTTAGAGTAAATACTTAAAATTTTATGCTCATTTTTTAATAAAACATTTAGTAAGTATCAAATCTAATGAGGATTAAGAGCGAAATAGTTTACATGGGTTAAATCACAAGTGGACTCGGTGCGAACAACATCTTTAGACTAATAGCTATGTGATTAGCTTAAAATATCATCTCTGATCAATTTTTTACAAAAAATAAGATAAAATTTTTATATTTTAAGTTAACTATAAAAAATAAAATAAAATGTATTTGACTTATTCTTATTATAACTTGTGGTTACATTCTCGTTTTTTTATTTTTAAAATCTACTAACAAAGTCAACTTATTTCTTAATTATATAAAGTTTAGGTCTGTTAACTTTCTATACAACTAGTTTTTGAATACAATTCAATGTATATTAATATTAATAATCAATAAAAATTATATAATAAATATTTTTGAAGAAATTTGAACGTATATTTATATTAATGATCATAAATTAATTGAATATGAAGGTTTTTTTTCAATGTTAAAGTTCCATATCTTTTTGTTATCTTTCTATACATTATACTAAAGGAAACTTTATTTCCAATCGCTTTATAGTTTTTCCGATGTGGCGTTTTTACTTATCAAATCCATCTTCAATTCTTGGGCCAAAATTCTGCCTTCGTCCTGTAATGCCCTGTATAATATGTATCTAGAATAATACCATACAAGCATTTTATTTGGTACTGACACATCAAAAGTGCCTAATGTCATAGTTCACATACTTGTCCATTTCTAAAACATAAATACAACACATGGCACAAGTCATGGAAACTAGCCAAAAATAATAAAACTAAGAATGATATACAATATCCTCAATTGTATACAATAAAAGAATACAGAGCGGAATAAGCTTAACTAAGCTTCTCTTGAAACATCTGAGTATCACTCCACTTGTAACCAAACCTGCACCTGAAATAAAGCAACTATAGTGGGGTGAGATACATCAAATCTCAGTGAGTTCTCTATCCTATAGATTCTCTCGGCTTTACAGGGTTCTATCAATCCTAACTCAAGTCAAAGGTGAAGGGAAAATGACTTTGAGTTCACAATCTCACACTATATGGAAACACATCACGAGTCTGTTAACTCATAAAGTTCGCACGGAAGGAATTACGTTCTGAGCCTGTTAACTCAATATTCCTTACGAATCGAAATATGTCCTGAGCCTGTTAACTCAAGAAACTCACTAATCGATAACCTATACCAAGGCATCCCCTTTTCCCGTCCGCTTCTACGTCTAGCAGTCGACCCGAGTCATGGATCCTTGAAGTTACTTGGCATACGAATTGGATTCGGGATCATCGGCCTGTTAACCGTGAACCATCACTTCTCATGACCTGTGAACAATCACAAGTCTCTACCCATAGAATAGGCTCCAATCATACTACACGTAAGGAATCAAACCTACTAAGTAATTGTGCATACGTTTCAGAGAAGGAGCTCGAGTCTCATGAAACTACACCTCAAGATAAATGGTTACGATTATGTGATCATATACACGACGTGATTGTATTCGACAATCACAAGGCCACATTCGCCTTAAGATCTCTTTTGCCTTTAACAATAAAACATAACAAAAATACACGTGTTCCATACTAGTGTCTTATTCTCACTCTTTACCATTCGATAATGGACACACGCCTCGGCCTCTCATGCACGAGCGTTGTCATTCAGTGTTTCTATCATAATTCTAGTCGCAACCTAGAATTATACCAATCTTAACTTATCCATTTGTTTTTGGGGTAAAGTTTCCTCACTCTCCCTAACTCATTTTAACAAGCATATTATCTCATTCATTTTAACAACAATATTAGATAGATATGGCATAACACAAATATTACAAATAAATACATATAATCACACATCACATAAAACATCACTTTCGGTTTCCCTCCGATTCATTTAATCGGGTAACGAAATCAATATTTCTCACTCTTATCCCGTAGGATATTTTCACAGCTTTACATCGGCTATAAATATACGTCGATCGGATTTACGATCCAAAAGATGTCAATTCCAACATTTCACAAAACATTACTTTCCATCATTTTCCACTAAATGAAATATCCCACATCATACCCAAGATAGAGGGTCGTCATAGCTTTCTAATGACAGCAAGAACGTCCCGATCCGAGTTACGGATCAAAAGTTATGAAGGAAAGAAAACGAAAAAGCTGTCATGTTCGCTTTGCGAATCTCCAACGAATGCTCGCTCTCTCATTCAAAGTACGAATCTCCCAGCGAAGTCCTAAAACACACTGGGTTCGCTACCCCATTCACAGTGCTAGCATCTGGCAAATCGTGGCAGAACCAAAACAAGGTAAAGTTTGCAGTGCGAACCTCTGGAGAATGTTCGCCCTCACCTTCGCCGTGCGAGTAACCAGCGAATGCTCGCTTTCCCCTTCGCTAGGGGACTCGCAGTGCGAACCTGCGAAAACTGGGTTTCCCAGCAGCGTGAAAACAGAGCTTTGGGACCAAAAACCCATCCAAAACTTCACCCAACATACAAACATGCATTAACAGATGATCATACATGGCTAATGAGTATACTACACATTTTATACCGCATTTTATCCGTTAGATTTCATTTTCTCTCAATTTAACCTAATTCCCATTCGGGAGTTTCTAGCACTTAGAGTGTCTAACTAGAACCCACCTGATAATCGAAGAGGAGTTTGAAGAAGATGCTGATGATCCATGGGTTTCTCTTCTTCATCATCTCCATTTTCTCTCTTTCTCTTCTTTCCTTTTTTCCTTTTCTTCTTCTTGTTTACTAACTTCTTATTTTTTCTTTTTTTCTTTCTCTTTCCAAATATATACATATATTATACTATTATTATTCTCTTTATTGTTTTTATTCTCTTTATTCTCTTTATTGTTTTTATTTTGATAACATGCGTAAATAAATACCTAATTATAACTCGTCAAATTTGTTTGTACAATATAAAATAATTAGAAATTATACAAAACATCACATACGCAAATTTTCAAATTAAAATAAATATAACCAAAGAATTAAAATATTTTTTGGCGTTCATAGTTTTTAATAGTTTTATAATGTACATATTATAAGATTACTAGTTAAGTTTACTTAAATATACCATAACAAAAGAATTTAACATTGAATCTATTATTTTCGTCCTAAAAGTTTATTAATTGATATGTCAAACATAAAATTTTCTATATTTATATTTTTTCTAGTAATTTTTATTTTTGAAATCAATTTTATGAGTTATAATACAAAAATCTCAATTGCTTCAAGTTAATAATAGAATCAAACTTTCAATTAATAATATTAGTTATTTACATTGTCGAAAATATATTAAATTTTTCTAACAACCGTCTATTTGAAAGTTTTTTTCTTTTAAGCTTTTTTTTTTCTTTTACAAAATAAAAGATTGAAATATTAAAATTTTCATTATATAAAAATATTATAGAAAGTGCATGATATTATAAAAAAATGAAGAAATAAGTTATTTCATTTTCATATAGACGAGGAACCTTGATGAGTCTTACTTTAAAGTTATTTTTCTTGCAAATCATGTACCTTACCCACTCTATGATTTTCTTGAATTTTTCCTATAATGGGTTCAAAGTATAATATATTATTAGTGCTCTTAATATTGAACCATAGAGTTTCATGTAAGGTTTCAAGAAGACGGTCTAGAGACCAGTATATTGTAGATATATCTTTTCTACCATAAATTTTAGTTTGAGGTGTACGTACTTTTTAAATAAAAAAAAATTTACGTGAATTTATTAATACTATTTACATATGAATTTTAATAAAAAAAAAATATATGTGATAATTAAAGCGAAATAGAATCCAACTTCACCATAGAATTTAAAATAAAAGTTACCCAACAAAGAGAAAGTTTGACGTTTTTATTACTCATTTATTTATACGTTTTTTATTTTAAAATATGTGCAATGTCTAGACTAAAAGAGGATTTAGGTTAATATAGAGTAGTTTTGGTACAAAATTAATATATACATTTTAAAGATGCGTAATACACCAATAAAAAGTAGATATGATGTAGTTGTTATTTTTTTTTGAACTCTTTTGTTTAAATTTTAACAAGAGAATGATTCATTAAAAGAGAATTTCACATAGTTATTGTTTTTGAACTTCAATATTATAAAATTTGAGTTAGAGTAAATACTTAAAATTTTATGCTCATTTTTTAATAAAAAATTTAGTAAGTATCAAATCTAACGTGGATTAAGAGCGAAATAGTTTACATGGGTTAAATCACAAGTGGACTCGGTGCGAACAACATCTTTAGACTAATAGCTATGTGATTAGCTTAAAATATCATCTCTGATCAATTTTTTACAAAAAATAAGATAAAATTTTTATATTTTAAGTTAACTATAAAAAATAAAATAAAATGTATTTGACTTATTCTTATTATAACTTGTGGTTACATTCTCGTTTTTTTATTTTCAAAATCTACTAATAAAGTCAACTTATTTTTTAATTATATAAAGTTTAGGTCTGTTAACTTTCTGTACAACTAGTTTTTGAATACAATTCAATGTATATTAATATTAATAATCAATAAAAATTATATAATAAATATTTTTGAAGAAATTTGAATGTATATTTATATTAATGATCATAAATTAATTGAATATGAAGGTTTTTTTTCAATGTTAAAGTTCCATATCTTTTTGGTATCTTTCTATACATTATACTAAAGGAAACTTTATTTCCAATCGCTTTATAGTTTTTCGATGTGGCGTTTTTACTTATCAAATCCATCTTCAATTTTTGGGCCAAAATTCTGCCTTCGTCCTGTAATGCCCTGTATAATATATATCTAGAATAATACCATACAAGCATTTTATTTGGTACTGACACATCAAAAGTGCCTAATGGCATAGTTCACATACTTGTCCATTTCTAAAACATAAATACAACACATGGCACAAGTCATGGAAACTAGCCAAAAATAATAAAACTAAGAATGATATACAATATCCTCAATTGTATACAATAAAAGAATACAGAGCGGAATAAGCTTAACTAAGCTTCTCTTGAAACATCTGAGCATCGCTCCACTTGTAACCAAACCTGCACCTGAAATAAAGAAACTATAGTGGGGTGAGATACATCAAATCTCAGTGAGTTCTCTATCCTATAGATTCTTTCGGCTTTACAGGGTTCTATCAATCCTAACTCAAGTCAAAGGGGAAAGGAAAATGACTTTGAGTTCACAATCTCACACTACATGGAAACACATCACGAGTCTGTTAACTCATAAAGTTCGCACGGAAGGAATTACGTCCTGAGCCTGTTAACTCAAGATTCCTTACGAATCGAAATATGTCCTGAGCCTGTTAACTCAAGAAACTCACTAATCGATAACCTATACCAAGGCATCCCCTTTTCCCGTCCACTTCTACGTCTAGAAGTCGACCCGAGTCATGGATCCTTGAAGTTACTTGGCATACGAATTTGATTCGGGATCATCGGCCTGTTAACCGTGAACCGTCACTTCTCATAACCTGTTAACCATCACAAGTCTCTACCCATAGCATAGGCTCCAATCGTATTACACGTAGGGAATCAAACCTACCAAGTAATTGTGCATACGTTTCAGAGAAGGAGCTCGAGTCTCATGAAACTACACCTCAAGATAAATGGTTATGATTACGTGATCATATACACGACGTGCTTGTATTCGACAATCACAAGGCCACATTCGCCTTAAGACCTCTTTTGCCTTTAACAATAAAACATAACAAAAATACACGTGTTCCATACTAGTGTCTTATTCTCACTCTATACCATTCGATAATGGACACACGCCTCGGCCTCTCATGCACGAGCGTTGTCATTCAGAGTTTCTATCATAATTCTAGTCGCAACCTAGAATTATACCAATCTTAACTTATCCATTTGTTTTTGGGGTAAAGTTTCCTCACTCTCCCTAACTCATTTTAACAAGCATATTATCTCATTCATTTTAACAACAATATTAGATAGATATGGCATAACACAAATATTACAAATAAATACATATAATCACACATCACATAAAACATCACTTTCGGTTTCCCTCCGATTCATTTAATCGGGTAACGAAATCAATATTTCTCACTCTTATCCCGTAGGATATTTTCACAGCTTTACATCGGCTATAAATATGCGTCGATCGGATTTACGATCCAAAAGATGTCAATTCCAACATTTCACAAAACATTACTTTCCTTCATTTTCCACTAAATGAAATATCCCACATCATACCCAAGATAGAGGGTCGTCATAGCTTTCTAATGACACCAAGAACGTCCCGATCCGAGTTACGGATCAAAAGTTATGAAGGAAAGAAAACGGAAAAGCTGTCATGTTCGCTTTGCGAAGCTCCAGCGAATGCTCGCTCTCTCATTCAAAGTACGAATCTCCCAGCGAAGTCCTAAAAAACACTGGGTTCGCTACCCCATTCACAGTGCTAGCATCTGGCGAATCGTGGCAGAACCAAAACAAGGTAAAGTTTGCAGTGCGAACCTCTGGCGAATGTTCGCCCTCACCTTCGCCGTGCGAGTAACCAGCGAATGCTCGCTTTCCCCTTCGCTAGGGAACTCGCAGTGCGAACCTGCAAAAACTGGGTTTCCCAGGAGCGTGAAAACAGAGCTTTGGGACCAAAAACCCATCCAAAACTTCACCCAACATACAAACATGCATTAACAGATGATCATACATGGCTAATGAGTATACTACACATTTTATACCGCATTTTATCCGTTAGATTTCATTTTCTCTCAATTTAACCTAATTCCCATTCGGGAGTTTCTAGCACTTAGAGTGTCTAACTAGAACCCACCTGATAATCGAAGAGGAGTTTGAAGAAGATGCTGATGATCCATGGGTTTCTCTTCTTCATCATCTCCATTTTCTCTCTTTCTCTTCTTTCCTTTTTTCCTTTTCTTCTTCTTGTTTACTAACTTCTTCTTTTTTCTCTTTTTCTTTCTCTTTCCAAATATATACATATATTATACTATTATTATTCTCTTTATTGTTTTTATTCTCTTTATTCTCTTTATTATTTTTATTTTGATAACATGCGTAAACAAATACCTAATTATAACTCGTCAAATTTGTTTGTACAATATAAAATAATTAGAAATTATACAAAACATCACATACGCAAATTTTCAAATTAAAATAAATATAACCAAAGAATTAAAATATTTTTTGGCGTTCATAGTTTTTAATAGTTTTATAATGTACATATTATAAGATTACTAGTTAAGTTTACTTAAATATACCATAACAAAAGAATTTAACATTGAATCTATTATTTTCGTCCTAAAAGTTTATTAATTGATATGTCAAACATAAAATTTTCTATATTTATATTTTTTCTAGTAATTTTTATTTTTGAAATCAATTTTATGAGTTATAATACAAAAATCTCAATTGCTTCAAGTTAATAATAGAATCAAACTTTCAATTAATAATATTAGTTATTTACATTGTCGAAAATATATTAAATTTTTCTAACAACCGTCTATTTGAAAGTTTTTTTCTTTTAAGCTTTTTTTTTTCTTTTACAAAATAAAAGATTGAAATATTAAAATTTTCATTATATAAAAATATTATAGAAAGTGCATGATATTATAAAAAAATGAAGAAATAAGTTATTTCATTTTCATATAGACGAGGAACCTTGATGAGTCTTACTTTAAAGTTATTTTTCTTGCAAATCATGTACCTTACCCACTCTATGATTTTCTTGAATTTTTCCTATAATGGGTTCAAAGTATAATATATTATTAGTGCTCTTAATATTGAACCATAGAGTTTCATGTAAGGTTTCAAGAAGACGGTCTAGAGACCAGTATATTGTAGATATATCTTTTCTACCATAAATTTTAGTTTGAGGTGTACGTACTTTTTAAATAAAAAAAAATTTACGTGAATTTATTAATACTATTTACATATGAATTTTAATAAAAAAAATATATATGTGATAATTAAAGCGAAATAGAATCCAACTTCACCATAGAATTTAAAATAAAAGTTACCCAACAAAGAGAAAGTTTGACGTTTTTATTACTCATTTATTTATACGTTTTTTATTTTAAAATATGTGCAATGTCTAAACTAAAAGAGGATTTAGGTTAATATAGAGTAGTTTTGGTACAAAATTAATATATACATTTTAAAGATGCGTAATACACCAATAAAAAGTAGATATGATGTAGTTGTTATTTTTTTTTGAACTCTTTTGTTTAAATTTTAACAAGAGAATGATTCATTAAAAGAGAATTTCACATAGTTATTGTTTTTGAACTTCAATATTATAAAATTTGAGTTAGAGTAAATACTTAAAATTTTATGCTCATTTTTTAATAAAACATTTAGTAAGTATCAAATCTAATGAGGATTAAGAGCGAAATAGTTTACATGGGTTAAATCACAAGTGGACTCGGTGCGAACAACATCTTTAGACTAATAGCTATGTGATTAGCTTAAAATATCATCTCTGATCAATTTTTTACAAAAAATAAGATAAAATTTTTATATTTTAAGTTAACTATAAAAAATAAAATAAAATGTATTTGACTTATTCTTATTATAACTTGTGGTTACATTCTCGTTTTTTTATTTTAAAAATCTACTAACAAAGTCAACTTATTTCTTAATTATATAAAGTTTAGGTCTGTTAACTTTCTATACAACTAGTTTTTGAATACAATTCAATGTATATTAATATTAATAATCAATAAAAATTATATAATAAATATTTTTGAAGAAATTTGAACGTATATTTATATTAATGATCATAAATTAATTGAATATGAAGGTTTTTTTTCAATGTTAAAGTTCCATATCTTTTTGTTATCTTTCTATACATTATACTAAAGGAAACTTTATTTCCAATCGCTTTATAGTTTTTCCGATGTGGCATTTTTACTTATCAAATCCATCTTCAATTCTTGGGCCAAAATTCTGCCTTCGTCCTGTAATGCCCTGTATAATATATATCTAGAATAATACCATACAAGCATTTTATTTGGTACTGACACATCAAAAGTGCCTAATGTCATAGTTCACATACTTGTCCATTTCTAAAACATAAATACAACACATGGCACAAGTCATGGAAACTAGCCAAAAATAATAAAACTAAGAATGATATACAATATCCTCAATTGTATACAATAAAAGAATACAGAGCGGAATAAGCTTAACTAAGCTTCTCTTGAAACATCTGAGCATCGCTCCACTTGTAACCAAACCTGCACCTGAAATAAAGCAACTATAGTGGGGTGAGATACATCAAATCTCAGTGAGTTCTCTATCCTATAGATTCTTTCGGCTTTACAGGGTTCTATCAATCCTAACTCAAGTCAAAGGGGAAAGGAAAATGACTTTGAGTTCACAATCTCACACTATATGGAAACACATCACGAGTCTGTTAACTCATAAAGTTCGCACGGAAGGAATTACGTCCTGAGCCTGTTAACTCAAGATTCCTTACGAATCGAAATATGTCCTGAGCCTGTTAACTCAAGAAACTCACTAATCGATAACCTATACCAAGGCATCCCCTTTTCCCGTCCACTTCTACGTCTAGAAGTCGACCCGAGTCATGGATCCTTGAAGTTACTTGGCATACGAATTGGATTCGGGATCATCGGCCTGTTAACCGTGAACCGTCACTTCTCATAACCTGTTAACCATCACAAGTCTCTACCCATAGCATAGGCTCCAATCGTATTACACGTAGGGAATCAAACCTACCAAGTAATTGTGCATACGTTTCAGAGAAGGAGCTCGAGTGTCATGAAACTACACCTCAAGATAAATGGTTACGATTACGTGATCATATACACGACGTGCTTGTATTCGACAATCACAAGGCCATATTCGCCTTAAGACCTCTTTTGCCTTTAACAATAAAACATAACAAAAATACATGTGTTCCATACTAGTGTCTTATTCTCACTCTATACCATTCAATAATGGACACACGCCTCGGCCTCTCATGCACGAGCGTTGTCATTCAGAGTTTCTATCATAATTCTAGTCGCAACCTAGAATTATACCAATCTTAACTTATCCATTTGTTTTTGGGATAAAGTTTCCTCACTCTCCCTAACTCATTTTAACAAGCATATTATCTCATTCATTTTAACAACAATATTAGATAGATATGGCATAACACAAATATTACAAATAAATACATATAATCACACATCACATAAAACATCACTTTCGGTTTCCCTCCGATTCATTTAATCGGGTAACGAAATCAATATTTCTCACTCTTATCCCGTAGGATATTTTCACAGCTTTACATCGGCTATAAATATACGTCGATCGGATTTACGATCCAAAAGATGTCAATTCCAACATTTCACAAAACATTACTTTCCATCATTTTCCACTAAATGAAATATCCCACATCATACCCAAGATAGAGGGTCGTCATAGCTTTCTAATGACAGCAAGAACGTCCCGATCCGAGTTACGGATCAAAAGTTATGAAGGAAAGAAAACGAAAAAGCTGTCATGTTCGCTTTGCGAATCTCCAACGAATGCTCGCTCTCTCATTCAAAGTACGAATCTCCTAGCGAAGTCCTAAAACACACTGGGTTCGCTACCCCATTCACAGTGCTAGCATCTGGCGAATCGTGGCAGAACCAAAACAAGGTAAAGTTTGCAGTGCGAACCTCTGGAGAATGTTCGCCCTCACCTTCGCCGTGCGAGTAAACAGCGAATGCTCGCTTTCCCCTTCGCTAGGGGACTCGCAGTGCGAACCTGCGAAAACTGGGTTTCCCAGCAGCGTGAAAACAGAGCTTTGGGACCAAAAACCCATCCAAAACTTCACCCAACATACAAACATGCATTAACAGATGATCATACATGGCTAATGAGTATACTACACATTTTATACCGCATTTTATCCGTTAAATTTCATTTTCTCTCAATTTAACCTAATTCCCATTCGGGAGTTTCTAGCACTTAGAGTGTCTAACTAGAACCCACCTGATAATCGAAGAGGAGTTTGAAGAAGATGCTGATGATCCATGGGTTTCTCTTCTTCATCATCTCCATTTTCTCTCTTTCTCTTCTTTCCTTTTTTCCTTTTCTTCTTCTTGTTTACTAACTTCTTCTTTTTTCTTTTTTTCTTTCTCTTTCCAAATATATACATATATTATACTATTATTATTCTCTTTATTGTTTTTATTCTCTTTATTCTCTTTATTGTTTTTATTTTGATAACATGCGTAAATAAATACCTAATTATAACTCGTCAAATTTGTTTGTACAATATAAAATAATTAGAAATTATACAAAACATCACATACGCAAATTTTCAAATTAAAATAAATATAACCAAAGAATTAAAATATTTTTTGGCGTTCATAGTTTTTAATAGTTTTATAATGTACATATTATAAGATTACTAGTTAAGTTTACTTAAATATACCATAACAAAAGAATTTAACATTGAATCTATTATTTTCGTCCTAAAAGTTTATTAATTGATATGTCAAACATAAAATTTTCTATATTTATATTTTTTCTAGTAATTTTTATTTTTGAAATCAATTTTATGAGTTATAATACAAAAATCTCAATTGCTTCAAGTTAATAATAGAATCAAACTTTCAATTAATAATATTAGTTATTTACATTGTCGAAAATATATTAAATTTTTCTAACAACCGTCTATTTGAAAGTTTTTTTCTTTTAAGCTTTTTTTTCTTTTACAAAATAAAAGATTGAAATATTAAAATTTTCATTATATAAAAATATTATAGAAAGTGCATGATATTATAAAAAAATGAAGAAATAAGCTATTTCATTTTCATATAGACGAGGAACCTTGATGAGTCTTACTTTAAAGTTATTTTTCTTGCAAATCATGTACCTTACCCACACTATGATTTTCTTGAATTTTTCCTATAATGGGTTCAAAGTATAATATATTATTATTGCTCTTAATATTGCACCATAGAGTTTCATGTAAGGTTTCAAGAAGACGGTCTAGAGACCAGTATATTGTAGATATATCTTTTCTACCATAAATTTTAGTTTGAGGTGTACGTATTTTTTAAATAAAAAATTTTTTACGTGAATTTATTAATACTATTTACATATGAATTTTAATAAAAAAAAAATATATGTGATAATTAAAGCGAAATAGAATCCAACTTCACCATAGAATTTAAAATAAAAGTTACCCAACAAAGAGAAAGTTTGACGTTTTTATTACTCATTTATTTATACGTTTTTTATTTTAAAATATGTGCAATGTCTAAACTAAAAGAGGATTTAGGTTAATATAGAGTAGTTTTGGTACAAAATTAATATATACATTTTAAAGATGCGTAATACACCAATAAAAAGTAGATATGATGTAGTTGTTATTTTTTTTTGAACTCTTTTGTTTAAATTTTAACAAGAGAATGATTCATTAAAAGAGAATTTCACATAGTTATTGTTTTTGAACTTCAATATTATAAAATTTGAGTTAGAGTAAATACTTAAAATTTTATGCTCATTTTTTAATAAAAAATTTAGTAAGTATCAAATCTAACGTGGATTAAGAGCGAAATAGTTTACATGGGTTAAATCACAAGTGGACTCGGTGCGAACAACATCTTTAGACTAATAGCTATGTGATTAGCTTAAAATATCATCTCTGATCAATTTTTTACAAAAAATAAGATAAAATTTTTATATTTTAAGTTAACTATAAAAAATAAAATAAAATGTATTTGACTTATTCTTATTATAACTTGTGGTTACATTCTCGTTTTTTTATTTTCAAAATCTACTAACAAAGTCAACTTATTTTTTAATTATATAAAGTTTAGGTCTGTTAACTTTCTGTACAACTAGTTTTTGAATACAATTCAATGTATATTAATATTAATAATCAATAAAAATTATATAATAAATATTTTTGAAGAAATTTGAATGTATATTTATATTAATGATCATAAATTAATTGAATATGAAGGTTTTTTTTCAATGTTAAAGTTCCATATCTTTTTGTTATCTTTCTATACATTATACTAAAGGAAACTTTATTTCCAATCGCTTTATAGTTTTTCGATGTGGCGTTTTTACTTATCAAATCCATCTTCAATTTTTGGGCCAAAATTCTGCCTTCGTCCTGTAATGCCCTGTATAATATATATCTAGAATAATACCATACAAGCATTTTATTTGGTACTGACACATCAAAAGTGCCTAATGGCATAGTTCACATACTTGTCCATTTCTAAAACATAAATACAACACATGGCACAAGTCATGGAAACTAGCCAAAAATAATAAAACTAAGAATGATATACAATATCCTCAATTGTATACAATAAAAGAATACAGAGCGGAATAAGCTTAACTAAGCTTCTCTTGAAACATCTGAGTATCACTCCACTTGTAACCAAACCTGCACCTGAAATAAAGCAACTATAGTGGGGTGAGATACATCAAATCTCAGTGAGTTCTCTATCCTATAGATTCTCTCGGCTTTACAGGGTTCTATCAATCCTAACTCAAGTCAAAGGTGAAGGGAAAATGACTTTGAGTTCACAATCTCACACTATATGGAAACACATCACGAGTCTGTTAACTCATAAAGTTCGCACGGAAGGAATTACGTTCTGAGCCTGTTAACTCAATATTCCTTACGAATCGAAATATGTCCTGAGCCTGTTAACTCAAGAAACTCACTAATCGATAACCTATACCAAGGCATCCCCTTTTCCCGTCCGCTTCTACGTCTAGCAGTCGACCCGAGTCATGGATCCTTGAAGTTACTTGGCATACGAATTGGATTCGGGATCATCGGCCTGTTAACCGTGAACCATCACTTCTCATGACCTGTGAACAATCACAAGTCTCTACCCATAGAATAGGCTCCAATCATACTACACGTAGGGAACCAAACCTACTAAGTAATTGTGCATACGTTTCAGAGAAGGAGCTCGAGTCTCATGAAACTACATCTCAAGATAAATGGTTACGATTACGTGATCATATACACGACGTGATTGTATTCGACAATCACAAGGCCACATTCGCCTTAAGATCTCTTTTTCCTTTAACAATAAAACATAACAAAAATACACGTGTTCCATACTAGTGTCTTATTCTCACTCTTTACCATTCGATAATGGACACACGCCTCGGCCTCTCATGCACGAGCGTTGTCATTCAGAGTTTCTATCATAATTCTAGTCGCAACCTAGAATTATACCAATCTTAACTTATCCATTTGTTTTTGGGGTAAAGTTTCCTCACTCTCCCTAACTCATTTTAACAAGCATATTATCTCATTCATTTTAACAACAATATTAGATAGATATGGCATAACACAAATATTACAAATAAATACATATAATCACACATCACATAAAACATCACTTTCGATTTCCCTCCGATTCATTTAATCGGGTAACGAAATCAATATTTCTCACTCTTATCCCGTAGGATATTTTCACAGCTTTACATCGGCTATAAATATACGTCGATCGGATTTACGATCCAAAAGATGTCAATTCCAACATTTCACAAAACATTACTTTCCATCATTTTCCACTAAATGAAATATCCCACATCATACCCAAGATAGAGGGTCGTCATAGCTTTCTAATGACAGCAAGAACGTCCCGATCCGAGTTACGGATCAAAAGTTATGAAGGAAAGAAAACGAAAAAGCTGTCATGTTCGCTTTGCGAATCTCCAACGAATGCTCGCTCTCTCATTCAAAGTACGAATCTCCCAGCGAAGTCCTAAAACACACTGGGTTCGCTACCCCATTCACAGTGCTAGCATCTGGAGAATCGTGGCAGAACCAAAACAAGGTAAAGTTTGCAGTGCGAACCTCTGGAGAATGTTCGCCCTCACCTTCGCCGTGCGAGTAACCAGCGAATGCTCGCTTTCCCCTTCGCTAGGGGACTCGCAGTGCGAACCTGCGAAAACTGGGTTTCCCAGCAGCGTGAAAACAGAGCTTTGGGACCAAAAACCTATCCAAAACTTCACCCAACATACAAACATGCATTAACAGATGATCATACATGGCTAATGAGTATACTACACATTTTATACCGCATTTTATCCGTTAGATTTCATTTTCTCTCAATTTAACCTAATTCCCATTCGGGAGTTTCTAGCACTTAGAGTGTCTAACTAGAACCCACCTGATAATCGAAGAGGAGTTTGAAGAAGATGCTGATGATCCATGGGTTTCTCTTCTTCATCATCTCCATTTTCTCTCTTTCTCTTCTTTCCTTTTTTCCTTTTCTTCTTCTTGTTTACTAACTTCTTCTTTTTTCTTTTTTTCTTTCTCTTTCCAAATATATACATATATTATACTATTATTATTCTCTTTATTGTTTTTATTCTCTTTATTCTCTTTATTGTTTTTATTTTGATAACATGCGTAAATAAATACCTAATTATAACTCGTCAAATTTGTTTGTACAATATAAAATAATTAGAAATTATACAAAACATCACATACGCAAATTTTCAAATTAAAATAAATATAACCAAAGAATTAAAATATTTTTTGGCGTTCATAGTTTTTAATAGTTTTATAATGTAAATATTATAAGATTACTAGTTAAGTTTACTTAAATATACCATAACAAAAGAATTTAACATTGAATCTATTATTTTCGTCCTAAAAGTTTATTAATTGATATGTCAAACATAAAATTTTCTATATTTATATTTTTTCTAGTAATTTTTATTTTTGAAATCAATTTTATGAGTTATAATACAAAAATCTCAATTGCTTCAAGTTAATAATAGAATCAAACTTTCAATTAATAATATTAGTTATTTACATTGTCGAAAATATATTAAATTTTTCTAACAACCGTCTATTTGAAAGTTTTTTTCTTTTAAGCTTTTTTTTCTTTTACAAAATAAAAGATTGAAATATTAAAATTTTCATTATATAAAAATATTATAGAAAGTGCATGATATTATAAAAAAATGAAGAAATAAGCTATTTCATTTTCATATAGACGAGGAACCTTGATGAGTCTTACTTTAAAGTTATTTTTCTTGCAAATCATGTACCTTACCCACACTATGATTTTCTTGAATTTTTCCTATAATGGGTTCAAAGTATAATATATTATTAGTGCTCTTAATATTGCACCATAGAGTTTCATGTAAGGTTTCAAGAAGACGGTCTAGAGACCAGTATATTGTAGATATATCTTTTCTACCATAAATTTTAGTTTGAGGTGTACGTACTTTTTAAATAAAAAAATTTTTACGTGAATTTATTAATACTATTTACATATGAATTTTAATAAAAAAAAAATATATGTGATAATTAAAGCGAAATAGAATCCAACTTCACCATAGAATTTAAAATAAAAGTTACCCAACAAAGAGAAAGTTTGACGTTTTTATTACTCATTTATTTATACGTTTTTTATTTTAAAATATGTGCAATGTCTAAACTAAAAGAGGATTTAGGTTAATATAGAGTAGTTTTGGTACAAAATTAATATATACATTTTAAAGATGCGTAATACACCAATAAAAAGTAGATATGATGTAGTTGTTATTTTTTTTTGAACTCTTTTGTTTAAATTTTAACAAGAGAATGATTCATTAAAAGAGAATTTCACATAGTTATTGTTTTTGAACTTCAATATTATAAAATTTGAGTTAGAGTAAATACTTAAAATTTTATGCTCATTTTTTAATAAAAAATTTAGTAAGTATCAAATCTAACGTGGATTAAGAGCGAAATAGTTTACATGGGTTAAATCACAAGTGGACTCGGTGCGAACAACATCTTTAGACTAATAGCTATGTGATTAGCTTAAAATATCATCTCTGATCAATTTTTTACAAAAAATAAGATAAAATTTTTATATTTTAAGTTAACTATAAAAAATAAAATAAAATGTATTTGACTTATTCTTATTATAACTTGTGGTTACATTCTCGTTTTTTTATTTTCAAAATCTACTAACAAAGTCAACTTATTTCTTAATTATATAAAGTTTAGGTCTGTTAACTTTCTGTACAACTAGTTTTTGAATACAATTCAATGTATATTAATATTAATAATCAATAAAAATTATATAATAAATATTTTTGAAGAAATTTGAATGTATATTTATATTAATGATCATAAATTAATTGAATATGAAGGTTTTTTTTCAATGTTAAAGTTCCATATCTTTTTGTTATCTTTCTATACATTATACTAAAGGAAACTTTATTTCCAATCGCTTTATAGTTTTTCGATGTGGCGTTTTTACTTATCAAATCCATCTTCAATTTTTGGGCCAAAATTCTGCCTTCGTCCTGTAATGCCCTGTATAATATATATCTAGAATAATACCATACAAGCATTTTATTTGGTACTGACACATCAAAAGTGCCTAATGGCATAGTTCACATACTTGTCCATTTCTAAAACATAAATACAACACATGGCACAAGTCATGGAAACTAGCCAAAAATAATAAAACTAAGAATGATATACAATATCCTCAATTGTATACAATAAAAGAATACAGAGCGGAATAAGCTTAACTAAGCTTCTCTTGAAACATCTGAGTATCACTCCACTTGTAACCAAACCTGCACCTGAAATAAAGCAACTATAGTGGGGTGAGATACATCAAATCTCAGTGAGTTCTCTATCCTATAGATTCTCTCGGCTTTACAGGGTTCTATCAATCCTAACTCAAGTCAAAGGTGAAGGGAAAATGACTTTGAGTTCACAATCTCACATTATATGGAAACACATCACGAGTCTGTTAACTCATAAAGTTCGCACGGAAGGAATTACGTTCTGAGCCTGTTAACTCAATATTCCTTACGAATCGAAATATGTCCTGAGCCTGTTAACTCAAGAAACTCACTAATCGATAACCTATACCAAGGCATCCCCTTTTCCCGTCCGCTTCTACGTCTAGCAGTCGACCCGAGTCATGGATCCTTGAAGTTACTTGGCATACGAATTGGATTCGGGATCATCGGCCTGTTAACCGTGAACCATCACTTCTCATGACCTGTGAACAATCACAAGTCTCTACCCATAGAATAGGCTCCAATCATAATACACGTAGGGAATCAAACCTACTAAGTAATTGTGCATACGTTTCAGAGAAGGAGCTCGAGTCTCATGAAACTACACCTCAAGATAAATGGTTACGATTACGTGATCATATACACGACGTGATTGTATTCGACAATCACAAGGCCACATTCGCCTTAAGATCTCTTTTGCCTTTAACAATAAAACATAACAAAAATACACGTGTTCCATACTAGTGTCTTATTCTCACTCTTTACCATTCGATAATGGACACCAGCCTCGGCCTCTCATGCACGAGCGTTGTCATTCAGAGTTTCTATCATAATTCTAGTCGCAACCTAGAATTATACCAATCTTAACTTATCCATTTGTTTTTGGGGTAAAGTTTCCTCACTCTCCCTAACTCATTTTAACAAGCATATTATCTCATTCATTTTAACAACAATATTAGATAGATATGGCATAACACAAATATTACAAATAAATACATATAATCACACATCACATAAAACATCACTTTCGGTTTCCCTCCGATTCATTTAATCGGGTAACGAAATCAATATTTCTCACTCTTATCCCGTAGGATATTTTCACAGCTTTACATCGGCTATAAATATACGTCGATCGGATTTACGATCCAAAAGATGTCAATTCCAACATTTCACAAAACATTACTTTCCATCATTTTCCACTAAATGAAATATCCCACATCATACCCAAGATAGAGGGTCGTCATAGCTTTCTAATGACAGCAAGAACGTCCCGATCCGAGTTACGGATCAAAAGTTATGAAGGAAAGAAAACGAAAAAGCTGTCATGTTCGCTTTGCGAATCTCCAACGAATGCTCGCTCTCTCATTCAAAGTACGAATCTCCCAGCGAAGTCCTAAAACACACTGGGTTCGCTACCCCATTCACAGTGCTAGCATCTGGCGAATCGTGGAAGAACCAAAACAAGGTAAAGTTTGCAGTGCGAACCTCTGGAGAATGTTCGCCCTCACCTTCGCCGTGCGAGTAACCAGCGAATGCTCGCTTTCCCCTTCGCTAGGGGACTCGCAGAGCGAACCTGCGAAAACTGGGTTTCCCAGCAGCGTGAAAACAGAGCTTTGGGACCAAAAACCCATCCAAAACTTCACCCAACATACAAACATGCATTAACAGATGATCATACATGGCTAATGAGTATACTACACATTTTATACCGCATTTTATCCGTTAGATTTCATTTTCTCTCAATTTAACCTAATTCCCATTCGGGAGTTTCTAGCACTTAGAGTGTCTAACTAGAACCCACCTGATAATCGAAGAGGAGTTTGAAGAAGATGCTGATGATCCATGGGTTTCTCTTCTTCATCATCTCCATTTTCTCTCTTTCTCTTCTTTCCTTTTTTCCTTTTCTTCTTCTTGTTTACTAACTTCTTCTTTTTTCTTTTTTTCTTTCTCTTTCCAAATATATACATATATTATACTATTATTATTCTCTTTATTGTTTTTATTCTCTTTATTCTCTTTATTGTTTTTATTTTGATAACATGCGTAAATAAATACCTAATTATAACTCGTCAAATTTGTTTGTACAATATAAAATAATTAGAAATTATACAAAACATCACATACGCAAATTTTCAAATTAAAATAAATATAACCAAAGAATTAAAATATTTTTTGGCGTTCATAGTTTTTAATAGTTTTATAATGTACATATTATAAGATTACTAGTTAAGTTTACTTAAATATACCATAACAAAAGAATTTAACATTGAATCTATTATTTTCGTCCTAAAAGTTTATTAATTGATATGTCAAACATAAAATTTTCTATATTTATATTTTTTCTAGTAATTTTTATTTTTGAAATCAATTTTATGAGTTATAATACAAAAATCTCAATTGCTTCAAGTTAATAATAGAATCAAACTTTCAATTAATAATATTAGTTATTTACATTGTCGAAAATATATTAAATTTTTCTAACAACCGTATATTTGAAAGTTTTTTTCTTTTAAGATTTTTTTTCTCTTACAAAATAAAAGATTGAAATATTAAAATTTTCATTATATAAAAATATTATAGAAAGTGCATGATATTATAAAAAAATGAAGAAATAAATTATTTCATTTTCATATAGACGAGGAACCTTGATGAGTCTTACTTTAAAGTTATTTTTCTTGCAAATCATGTACCTTACCCACACTATGATTTTCTTGAATTTTTCCTATAATGGGTTCAAAGTATAATATATTATTAGTGCTCTTAATATTGAACCATAGAGTTTCATGTAAGGTTTCAAGAAGACGGTCTAGAGACCAGTATATTGTAGATATATCTTTTCTACCATAAATTTTAGTTTGAGGTGTACGTACTTTTTAAATAAAAAAAAAATTTACGTGAATTTATTAATACTATTTACATATGAATTTTAATAAAAAAAATATATATGTGATAATTAAAGCGAAATAGAATCCAACTTCACCATAGAATTTAAAATAAAAGTTACCCAACAAAGAGAAAGTTTGACGTTTTTATTACTCATTTAATTATACGTTTTTTATTTTAAAATATGTGCAATGTCTAAACTAAAAGAGGATTTAGGTTAATATAGAGTAGTTTTGTTACAAAATTAATATATACATTTTAAAGATGCGTAATACACCAATAAAAAGTAGATATGATGTAGTTGTTATTTTTTTTTGAACTCTTTTGTTTAAATTTTAACAAGAGAATGATTCATTAAAAGAGATTTCGCATAGTTATTGTTTTTGAACTTCAATATTATAAAATTTGAGTTAGAGTAAATACTTAAAATTTTATGCTCATTTTTTAATAAAAAATTTAGTAAGTATCAAATCTAATGTGGATTAAGAGCGAAATAGTTTACATGGGTTAAATCACAAGTGGACTCGGTGCGAACAACATCTTTAGACTAATAGCTATGTGATTAGCTTAAAATATCATCTCTGATCAATTTTTTACAAAAAATAAGATAAAATTTTTATATTTTAAGTTAACTATAAAAAATAAAATAAAATGTATTTGACTTATTCTTATTATAACTTGTGGTTACATTCTCGTTTTTTTATTTTAAAAATCTACTAACAAAGTCAACTTATTTCTTAATTATATAAAGTTTAGGTCTGTTAACTTTCTGTACAACTAGTTTTTGAATACAATTCAATGTATATTAATATTAATAATCAATAAAAATTATATAATAAATATTTTTGAAGAAATTTGAATGTATATTTATATTAATGATCATAAATTAATTGAATATGAAGGTTTTTTTTCAATGTTAAAGTTCCACATCTTTTTGTTATCTTTCTATACATTATACTAAAGGAAACTTTATTTCCAATTGCTTTATAGTTTTTCGATGTGGCGTTTTTACTTATCAAATCCATCTTCAATTTTTGGGCCAAAATTCTGCCTTCGTCCTGTAATGCCCTGTATAATATATATCTAGAATAATACCATACAAGCATTTTATTTGGTACTGACACATCAAAAGTGCCTAATGGCATAGTTCACATACTTGTCCATTTCTAAAACATAAATACAACACATGGCACAAGTCATGGAAACTAGCCAAAAATAATAAAACTAAGAATGATATACAATATCCTCAATTGTATACAATAAAAGAATACAGAGCGGAATAAGCTTAACTAAGCTTCTCTTGAAACATCTGAGTATCACTCCACTTGTAACCAAACCTGCACCTGAAATAAAGCAACTATAGTGGGGTGAGATACATCAAATCTCAGTGAGTTCTCTATCCTATAGATTCTCTCGGCTTTACAGGGTTCTATCAATCCTAACTCAAGTCAAAGGTGAAGGGAAAATGACTTTGAGTTCACAATCTCACACTATATGGAAACACATCACGAGTCTGTTAACTCATAAAGTTCGCACGGAAGGAATTACGTTCTGAGCCTGTTAACTCAATATTCCTTACGAATCGAAATATGTCCTGAGCCTGTTAACTCAAGAAACTCACTAATCGATAACCTATACCAAGGCATCCCCTTTTCCCGTCCGCTTCTACGTCTAGCAGTCGACCCGAGTCATGGATCCTTGAAGTTACTTGGCATACGAATTGGATTCGGGATCATCGGCCTGTTAACCGTGAACCATCACTTCTCATGACCTGTGAACAATCACAAGTCTCTACCCATAGAATAGGCTCCAATCATACTACACGTAGGGAATCAAACCTACTAAGTAATTGTGCATACGTTTCAGAGAAGGAGCTCGAGTCTCATGAAACTACACCTCAAGATAAATGGTTACGATTACGTGATCATATACACGACGTGATTGTATTCCACAATCACAAGGCCACATTCGCCTTAAGATCTCTTTTGCCTTTAACAATAAAACATAACAAAAATACACGTGTTCCATACTAGTGTCTTATTCTCACTCTTTACCATTCGATAATGGACACACGCCTCGGCCTCTCATGCACGAGCGTTGTCATTCAGAGTTTCTATCATAATTCTAGTCGCAACCTAGAATTATACCAATCTTAACTTATCCATTTGTTTTTGGGGTAAAGTTTCCTCACTCTCCCTAACTCATTTTAACAAGCATATTATCTCATTCATTTTAACAACAATATTAGATAGATATGGCATAACACAAATATTACAAATAAATACATATAATCACACATCACATAAAACATCACTTTCGGTTTCCCTCCGATTCATTTAATCGGGTAACGAAATCAATATTTCTCACTCTTATCCCGTAGGATATTTTCACAGCTTTACATCGGCTATAAATATACGTCGATCGGATTTACGATCCAAAAGATGTCAATTCCAACATTTCACAAAACATTACTTTCCATCATTTTCCACTAAATGAAATATCCCACATCATACCCAAGATAGAGGGTCGTCATAGCTTTCTAATGACAGCAAGAACGTCCCGATCCGAGTTACGGATCAAAAGTTATGAAGGAAAGAAAACGAAAAAGCTGTCATGTTCGCTTTGCGAATCTCCAACGAATGCTCGCTCTCTCATTCAAAGTACGAATCTCCCAGCGAAGTCCTAAAACACACTGGGTTCGCTACCCCATTCACAGTGCTAGCATCTGGCGAATCGTGGCAGAACCAAAACAAGGTAAAGTTTGCAGTGCGAACCTCTGGAGAATGTTCGCCCTCACCTTCGCCGTGCGAGTAACCAGCGAATGCTCGCTTTCCCCTTCGCTAGGGGACTCGCACTGCGAACCTGCGAAAATTGGGTTTCCCAGCAGCGTGAAAACAGAGCTTTGGGACCAAAAACCCATCCAAAACTTCACCCAACATACAAACATGCATTAACAGATGATCATACATGGCTAATGAGTATACTACACATTTTATACCGCATTTTATCCGTTAGATTTCATTTTCTCTCAATTTAACCTAATTCCCATTCGGGAGTTTCTAGCACTTAGAGTGTCTAACTAGAACCCACCTGATAATCGAAGAGGAGTTTGAAGAAGATGCTGATGATCCATGGGTTTCTCTTCTTCATCATCTCCATTTTCTCTCTTTCTCTTCTTTCCTTTTTTCCTTTTCTTCTTCTTGTTTACTAACTTCTTATTTTTTCTTTTTTTCTTTCTCTTTCCAAATATATACATATATTATACTATTATTATTCTCTTTATTGTTTTTATTCTCTTTATTCTCTTTATTGTTTTTATTTTGATAACATGCGTAAATAAATACCTAATTATAACTCGTCAAATTTGTTTGTACAATATAAAATAATTAGAAATTATACAAAACATCACATACGCAAATTTTCAAATTAAAATAAATATAACCAAAGAATTAAAATATTTTTTGGCGTTCATAGTTTTTAATAGTTTTATAATGTACATATTATAAGATTACTAGTTAAGTTTACTTAAATATACCATAACAAAAGAATTTAACATTGAATCTATTATTTTCGTCCTAAAAGTTTATTAATTGATATGTCAAACATAAAATTTTCTATATTTATATTTTTTCTAGTAATTTTTATTTTTGAAATCAATTTTATGAGTTATAATACAAAAATCTCAATTGCTTCAAGTTAATAATAGAATCAAACTTTCAATTAATAATATTAGTTATTTACATTGTCGAAAATATATTAAATTTTTCTAACAACCGTATATTTGAAAGTTTTTTTCTTTTAAGATTTTTTTTCTTTTACAAAATAAAAGATTGAAATATTAAAATTTTCATTATATAAAAATATTATAGAAAGTGCATGATATTATAAAAAAATGAAGAAATAAATTATTTCATTTTCATATAGACGAGGAACCTTGATGAGTCTTACTTTAAAGTTATTTTTCTTGCAAATCATGTACCTTACCCACACTATGATTTTCTTGAATTTTTCCTATAATGGGTTCAAAGTATAATATATTATTAGTGCTCTTAATATTGAACCATAGAGTTTCATGTAAGGTTTCAAGAAGACGGTCTAGAGACCAGTATATTGTAGATATATCTTTTCTACCATAAATTTTAGTTTGAGGTGTACGTACTTTTTAAATAAAAAAAAAATTTACGTGAATTTATTAATACTATTTACATATGAATTTTAATAAAAAAAAAATATATGTGATAATTAAAGCGAAATAGAATCCAACTTCACCATAGAATTTAAAATAAAAGTTACCCAACAAAGAGAAAGTTTGACGTTTTTATTACTCATTTAATTATACGTTTTTTATTTTAAAATATGTGCAATGTCTAAACTAAAAGAGGATTTAGGTTAATATAGAGTAGTTTTGTTACAAAATTAATATATACATTTTAAAGATGCGTAATACACCAATAAAAAGTAGATATGATGTAGTTGTTATTTTTTTTTGAACTCTTTTGTTTAAATTTTAACAAGAGAATGATTCATTAAAAGAGATTTCGCATAGTTATTGTTTTTGAACTTCAATATTATAAAATTTGAGTTAGAGTAAATACTTAAAATTTTATGCTCATTTTTTAATAAAAAATTTAGTAAGTATCAAATCTAATGTGGATTAAGAGCGAAATAGTTTACATGGGTTAAATCACAAGTGGACTCGGTGCGAACAACATCTTTAGACTAATAGCTATGTGATTAGCTTAAAATATCATCTCTGATCAATTTTTTACAAAAAATAAGATAAAATTTTTATATTTTAAGTTAACTATAAAAAATAAAATAAAATGTATTTGACTTATTCTTATTATAACTTGTGGTTACATTCTCGTTTTTTTATTTTAAAAATCTACTAACAAAGTCAACTTATTTCTTAATTATATAAAGTTTAGGTCTGTTAACTTTCTGTACAACTAGTTTTTGAATACAATTCAATGTATATTAATATTAATAATCAATAAAAATTATATAATAAATATTTTTGAAGAAATTTGAATGTATATTTATATTAATGATCATAAATTAATTGAATATGAAGGTTTTTTTTCAATGTTAAAGTTCGATATCTTTTTGTTATCTTTCTATACATTATACTAAAGGAAACTTTATTTCCAATCGCTTTATAGTTTTTCCGATGTGGCGTTTTTACTTATCAAATCCATCTTCAATTCTTGGGCCAAAATTCTGCCTTCGTCCGGTAATGCCCTGTATGATATATATCTAGAATAATACCATACAAGCATTTTATTTGGTACTGACACATCAAAAGTGCCTAATGGCATAGTTCACATACTTGTCCATTTCTAAAACATAAATACAACACATGGCACAAGTCATGGAAACTAGCCAAAAATAATAAAACTAAGAATGATATACAATATCCTCAATTGTATACAATAAAAGAATACAAGCGGAATAAGCTTAACTAAGCTTCTCTTGAAACATCTGAGCATCGCTCCACTTGTAACCCAGCTTGCACCTGAAATAAAGCAACTATAGTGGGGTGAGATACATCAAATCTCAGTGAGTTCTCTATCCTATAGATTCTCTCGGCTTTACAGGGTTCTATCAATCCTAACTCAAGTCAAAGGGGAAGGGAAAATGACTTTGAGTTCACAATCTCACACTATATGGAAACACATCACGAGTCTGTTAATTCATAAAGTTCGCACGGAAGGAATTACGTCCTGAACCTGTTAACTCAAGATTCCTTACGAATCGAAATATGTCCTGAGCCTGTTAACTCAAGAAACTCACTAATCGATAACCTATACCAAGGCATCCCCTTTTCCCGTCCGCTTCTACGTCTAGAAGTCGACCCGAGTCATGGATCCTTGAAGTTACTTGGCATACGAATTGGATTCGGGATCATCGGCCTGTTAACCGTGAACCGTCACTTCTCATGACCTGTTAACCATCACAAGTCTCTACCCATAGCATAGGCTCCAATCGTACTACACGTAGGGAATCAAACCTACCAAGTAATTGTGCATACGTTTCAGAGAAGGAGCTCGAGTCTCATGAAACTACACCTCAAGATAAATGGTTACGATTACGTGATCATATACACGACGTGATTGTATTCGACAATCACAAGGCCACATTTGCCTTAAGACCTCTTTTGCCTTTAACAATAAAACATAACAAAAATACACGTGTTCCATACTAGTGTCTTATTCTCACTCTATACCATTCGATAATGGACACACGCCTCGGCCTCTCATGCACGAGCGTTGTCATTCAGAGTTTCTATCATAATTCTAGTCGCAACCTAGAATTATACCAATCTTAACTTATCCATTTGTTTTTGGGGTAAAGTTTCCTCACTTTCCCTAACTTATTTTAACAAGCATATTATCTCATTCATTTTAACAACAATATTAGATAGATATGGCATAACACAAATATTACAAATAAATACATATAATCACACATCACATAAAACATCACTTTCGGTTTCCCTCCGATTCATTTAATCGGGTAACGAAATCAATATTTCTCACTCTTATCCCGTAGGATATTTTCACAGCTTTACATCGGCTATAAATATGTGTCGATCGGATTTACGATCCAAAAGATGTCAATTCCAACATTTCACAAAACATTACTTTCCTTCATTTTCCACTAAATGAAATATCCCACATCATACCCAAGATAGAGGGTCGTCATAGCTTTCTAATGACACCAAGAACGTCCCGATCCGAGTTACAGATCAAAAGTTATGAAGGAAAGAAAGCGGAAAAGCTGTCATGTTCGCTTTGCGAAGCTCCAGCGAATGCTCGCTTTCTCATTCAAAGTACGAATCTCCCAGCGAAGTCCTAAAAAACACTGGGTTCGCTACCCCATTCACAGTGCTAGCATCTGGCGAATCGTGGCAGAACCAAAACAAGGTAAAGTTTGCAGTGCGAACCTCTGGCGAATGTTCGCCCTCACCTTCGTCGTGCGAATAACCAGCGAATGCTCGCTTTCCCCTTCGCTAGGGGACTCGCAGTGCGAACCTGCAAAAACTGGGTTTCCCAGCAGCGTGAAAACAGAGCTTTGGGACCAAAAACCCATCCAAAACGTCACCCAACATACAAACATGCATTAACAGATGATCATACATGGCTAATGAGTATACTACACATTTTATACCGCATTTTATCCGTTAGATTTCATTTTCTCTCAATTTAACCTAATTCCCATTCGGGAGTTTCTAGCACTTAGAGTGTCTAACTAGAACCCACCTGATAATCGAAGAGGAGTTTGAAGAAGATGCTGATGATCCGTGGGTTTCTCTTCTTCATCATCTCCATTTTCTCTCTTTCTCTTCTTTCCTTTTTTCCTTTTCTTCTTCTTGTTTACTAACTTCTTCTTTTTTCTCTTTTTCTTTCTCTTTCCAAATATATACATATATTATACTATTATTATTCTCTTTATTGTTTTTATTCTCTTTATTCTCTTTATTGTTTTTATTTTGATAACATGCGTAAATAAATACCTAATTATAACTCGTCAAATTTGTTTGTACAATATAAAATAATTAGAAATTATACAAAACATCACATACGCAAATTTTCAAATTAAAATAAATATAACCAAAGAATTAAAATATTTTTTGGCGTTCATAGTTTTTAATAGTTTTATAATGTACATATTATAAGATTACTAGTTAAGTTTACTTAAATATACCATAACAAAAGAATTTAACATTGAATCTATTATTTTCGTCCTAAAAGTTTATTAATTGATATGTCAAACATAAAATTTTCTATATTTATATTTTTGTTAGTAATTTTTATTTTTGAAATCAATTTTATGAGTTATAATACAAAAATCTCAATTGCTTCAAGTTAATAATAGAATCAAACTTTCAATTAATAATATTAGTTATTTACATTGTCGAAAATATATTAAATTTTTCTAACAACCGTCTATTTGAAAGTTTTTTTCTTTTATGCCTTTTTTTTCTTTTACAAAATAAAAGATTGAAATATTAAAATTTTCATTATATAAAAATATTATAGAAAGTGCATGATATTATAACAAAATGAAGAAATAAGTTATTTCATTTTCATATAGACGAGGAACCTTGATGAGTCTTACTTTAAAGTTATTTTCCTTGCAAATCATGTACCTTACCCACTCTATGATTTTCTTGAATTTTTCCTATAATGGGTTCAAAGTATAATATATTATTAGTGCTCTTAATTTTGAACCATAGAGTTTCATGTAAGGTTTCAAGAAGACGGTCTAGAGACCAGTATATTGTAGATATATCTTTTCTACCATAAATTTTAGTTTGAGGTGTACGTACTTTTTAAATAAAAAAAAATTTACGTGAATTTATTAATACTATTTACATATGAATTTTAATAAAAAAAAAATATATGTGATAATTAAAGCGAAATAGAATCCAACTTCACCATAGAATTTAAAATAAAAGTTACCCAACAAAGAGAAAGTTTGACGTTTTTATTACTCATTTATTTATACGTTTTTTATTTTAAAATATGTGCAATGTCTAAACTAAAAGAGGATTTAGGTTAATATAGAGTAGTTTTGGTACAAAATTAATATATACATTTTAAAGATGCGTAATACACCAATAAAAAGTAGATATGATGTAGTTGTTATTTTTTTTTGAACTCTTTTGTTTAAATTTTAACAAGAGAATGATTCATTAAAAGAGAATTTCACATAGTTATTGTTTTTGAACTTCAATATTATAAAATTTGAGTTAGAGTAAATACTTAAAATTTTATGCTCATTTTTTAATAAAACATTTAGTAAGTATCAAATCTAATGTGGATTAAGAGCGAAATAGTTTACATGGGTTAAATCACAAGTGGACTCGGTGCGAACAACATCTTTAGACTAATAGCTATGTGATTAGCTTAAAATATCATCTCTGATCAATTTTTTACAAAAAATAAGATAAAATTTTTATATTTTAAGTTAACTATAAAAAATAAAATAAAATGTATTTGACTTATTCTTATTATAACTTGTGGTTACATTCTCGTTTTTTTATTTTAAAAATCTACTAACAAAGTCAACTTATTTCTTAATTATATAAAGTTTAGGTCTGTTAACTTTCTGTACAACTAGTTTTTGAATACAATTCAATGTATATTAATATTAATAATCAATAAAAATTATATAATAAATATTTTTCAAGAAATTTGAATGTATATTTATATTAATGATCATAAATTAATTGAATATGAAGCTTTTTTTTCAATGTTAAAGTTCCATATCTTTTTGTTATCTTTCTATACATTATACTAAAGGAAACTTTATTTCCAATCGCTTTATAGTTTTTCCGATGTGGCGTTTTTACTTATCAAATCCATCTTCAATTCTTGGGCCAAAATTCTGCCTTCGTCCTGTAATGCCCTGTATAATATATATCTAGAATAATACCATACAAGCATTTTATTTGGTACTGACACATCAAAAGTGCCTAATGGCATAGTTCACATACTTGTCCATTTCTAAAATATAAATACAACACATGGCACAAGTCATGGAAACTAGCCAAAAATAATAAAACTAAGAATGATATACAATATCCTCAATTGTATACAATAAAAGAATACAGAGCGGAATAAGCTTAACTAAGCTTCTCTTGAAACATCTGAGCATCGCTCCACTTGTAACCAAACCTGCACCTGAAATAAAGCAACTATAGTGGGGTGAGATACATCAAATCTCAGTGAGTTCTCTATCCTATAGATTCTCTCGGCTTTACAGGGTTCTATCAATCCTAACTCAAGTCAAAGGGGAAGGGAAAATGACTTTGAGTTGACAATCTCACACTATATGGAAACACATAACGAGTCTGTTAACTCATAAAGTTCGCACGGAAGGAATTACGTCCTGAGCCTGTTAACTCAAGATTCCTTACGAATCGAAATATGTCCTGAGCCTGTTAACTCAAGAAACTCACTAATCGATAACCTATACCAAGGCATCCCCTTTTCCCGTCCGCTTCTACGTCTAAAAGTCGACCCGAGTCATGGATCCTTGAAGTTACTTGGCATACGGATTGGATTCGGGATCATCGGCCTGTTAACCGTGAACCGTCACTTCTCATGACCTGTTAACCATCACAAGTCTCTACCCATAGCATAGGCTCCAATCGTACTACACATAGGGAATCAAACCTACCAAGTAATTGTGCATACGTTTCAGAGAAGGAGCTCGAGTCTCATGAAACTACACCTCAAGATAAATGGTTACGATTACGTGATCATATACACGACGTGCTTGTATTCGACAATCACAAGGCCACATTCGCCTTAAGACCTCTTTTGCCTTTAACAATAAAACATAACAAAAATACACGTGTTCCATACTAGTGTCTTATTCTCACTCTATACCATTCGATAATGGACACACGCCTCGGCCTCTCATGCACGAGCGTTGTCATTCAGAGTTTCTATCATAATTCTAGTCGCAACCTAGAATTATACCAATCTTAACTTATCCATTTGTTTTTGGGGTAAAGTTTCCTCACTCTCCCTAACTCATTTTAACAAGCATATTATCTCATTCATTTTAACAACAATATTAGATAGATATGGCATAACACAAATATTACAAATAAATACATATAATCACACATCACATAAAACATCACTTTCGGTTTCCCTCCGATTCATTTAATCGGGTAACGAAATCAATATTTCTCACTCTTATCCCGTAGGATATTTTCACAGCTTTACATCGGCTATAAATATGCGTCGATCGGATTTACGATCCAAAAGATGTCAATTCCAACATTTCACAAAACATTACTTTCCTTCATTTTCAACTAAATGAAATATCCCACATCATACCCAAGATAGAGGGTCGTCATAGCTTTCTAATGACACCAAGAACGTCCCGATCCGAGTTACGGATCAAAAGTTATGAAGGAAAGAAAGCGGAAAAGCTGTCATGTTCGCTTTGCGAAGCTCCAGCGAATGCTCGCTCTCTCATTCAAAGTACGAATCTCCCAGCGAACTCCTAAAAAACACTGGGTTCGCTACCCCATTCACAGTGCTAGCATCTGGCGAATCGTGGCAGAACCAAAACAAGGTAAAGTTTGCAGTGCGAACCTCTGGCGAATGTTCTCCCTCACCTTCGCCGTGCGAGTAACCAGCGAATGCTCGCTTTCCCCTCCGCTAGGGGACTCGCAGTGCGAACCTGCAAAAACTGGGTTTCCCAGCAGCGTGAAAACAGAGCTTTGGGACCAAAAACCCATCCAAAACTTCACCCAACATACAAACATGCATTAACAGATGATCATACATGGCTAATGAGTATACTACACATTTTATACCGCATTTTATCCGTTAGATTTCATTTTCTCTCAATTTAACCTAATTCCCATTCAGGAGTTTCTAGCACTTAGAGTGTCTAACTAGAACCCACCTGATAATCGAAGAGGAGTTTGAAGAAGATGCTGATGATCCATGGGTTTCTCTTCTTCATCATCTCCATTTTCTCTCTTTCTCTTCTTTCCTTTTTTCCTTTTCTTCTTCATGTTTACTAACTTCTTCTTTTTTCTCTTTTTCTTTCTCTTTCCAAATATATACATATATTATACTATTATTATTCTCTTTATTGTTTTTATTCTCTTTATTCTCTTTATTGTTTTTATTTTGATAACATGCGTAAATAAATACCTAATTATAACTCGTCAAATTTGTTTGTATAATATAAAATAATTGGAAATTATACAAAACATCACATACGCAAATTTTCAAATTAAAATAAATATAACCAAAGAATTAAAATATTTTTTGGCGTTCATAGTTTTTAATAGTTTTATAATGTACATATTATAAGATTACTAGTTAAGTTTACTTAAATATACCATAACAAAAGAATTTAACATTGAATCTATTATTTTCGTCCTAAAAGTTTATTAATTGATATGTCAAACATAAAATTTTCTATATTTATATTTTTTCTAGTAATTTTTATTTTTGAAATCAATTTTATGAGTTATAATACAAAAATCTCAATTGCTTCAAGTTAATAATAGAATCAAACTTTCAATTAATAATATTAGTTATTTACATTGTCGAAAATATATTAAATTTTTCTAACAACCGTCTATTTGAAAGTTTTTTTCTTTTAAGCTTTTTTTTCTTTTACAAAATAAAAGATTGAAATATTAAAATTTTCATTATATAAAAATATTATAGAAAGTGCATGATATTATAAAAAAATGAAGAAATAAGCTATTTCATTTTCATATAGACGAGGAACCTTGATGAGTCTTACTTTAAAGTTATTTTTCTTGCAAATCATGTACCTTACCCACACTATGATTTTCTTGAATTTTTCCTATAATGGGTTCAAAGTATAATATATTATTAGTGCTCTTAATATTGCACCATAGAGTTTCATGTAAGGTTTCAAGAAGACGGTCTAGAGACCAGTATATTGTAGATATATCTTTTCTACCATAAATTTTAGTTTGAGGTGTACGTACTTTTTAAATAAAAAAAAATTTACGTGAATTTATTAATACTATTTACATATGAATTTTAATAAAAAAAAAAATATATGTGATAATTAAAGCGAAATAGAATCCAACTTCACCATAGAATTTAAAATAAAAGTTACCCAACAAAGAGAAAGTTTGACGTTTTTATTACTCATTTATTTATACGTTTTTTATTTTAAAATATGTGCAATGTCTAAACTAAAAGAGGATTTAGGTTAATATAGAGTAGTTTTGGTACAAAATTAATATATACATTTTAAAGATGCGTAATACACCAATAAAAAGTAGATATGATGTAGTTGTTATTTTTTTTTGAACTCTTTTGTTTAAATTTTAACAAGAGAATGATTCATTAAAAGAGAATTTCACATAGTTATTGTTTTTGAACTTCAATATTATAAAATTTGAGTTAGAGTAAATACTTAAAATTTTATGCTCATTTTTTAATAAAACATTTAGTAAGTATCAAATCTAATGTGGATTAAGAGCGAAATAGTTTACATGGGTTAAATCACAAGTGGACTCGGTGCGAACAACATCTTTAGACTAATAGCTATGTGATTAGCTTAAAATATCATCTCTGATCAATTTTTTACAAAAAATAAGATAAAATTTTTATATTTTAAGTTAACTATAAAAAATAAAATAAAATGTATTTGACTTATTCTTATTATAACTTGTGGTTACATTCTCGTTTTTTTATTTTAAAAATCTACTAACAAAGTCAACTTATTTCTTAATTATATAAAGTTTAGGTCTGTTAACTTTCTGTACAACTAGTTTTTGAATACAATTCAATGTATATTAATATTAATAATCAATAAAAATTATATAATAAATATTTTTCATGAAATTTGAATGTATATTTATATTAATGATCATAAATTAATTGAATATGAAGGTTTTTTTTCAATGTTAAAGTTCCATATCTTTTTGTTATCTTTCTATACATTATACTAAAGGAAACTTTATTTCCAATCGCTTTATAGTTTTTCCGATGTGGCGTTTTTACTTATCAAATCCATCTTCAATTCTTGGGCCAAAATTCTGCCTTCGTCCTGTAATGCCCTGTATAATATATATCTAGAATAATACCATACAAGCATTTTATTTGGTACTGACACATCAAAAGTGCCTAATGGCATAGTTCACATACTTGTCCATTTCTAAAATATAAATACAACACATGGCACAAGTCATGGAAACTAGCCAAAAATAATAAAACTAAGAATGATATACAATATCCTCAATTGTATACAATAAAAGAATACAGAGCGGAATAAGCTTAACTAAGCTTCTCTTGAAACATCTGAGCATCGCTCCACTTGTAACCAAACCTGCACCTGAAATAAAGCAACTATAGTGGGGTGAGATACATCAAATCTCAGTGAGTTCTCTATCCTATAGATTCTCTCGGCTTTATAGGGTTCTATCAATCCTAACTCAAGTCAAAGGGGAAGGGAAAATGACTTTGAGTTGACAATCTCACACTATATGGAAACACATAACGAGTCTGTTAACTCATAAAGTTCGCACGGAAGGAATTACGTCCTGAGCCTGTTAACTCAAGATTCCTTACGAATCGAAATATGTCCTGAGCCTGTTAACTCAAGAAACTCACTAATCGATAACCTATACCAAGGCATCCCCTTTTCCCGTCCGCTTCTACGTCTAAAAGTCGACCCGAGTCATGGATCCTTGAAGTTACTTGGCATACGGATTGGATTCGGGATCATCGGCCTGTTAACCGTGAACCGTCACTTCTCATGACCTGTTAACCATCACAAGTCTCTACCCATAGCATAGGCTCCAATCGTACTACACATAGGGAATCAAACCTACCAAGTAATTGTGCATACGTTTCAGAGAAGGAGCTCGAGTCTCATGAAACTACACCTCAAGATAAATGGTTACGATTACGTGATCATATACACGACGTGCTTGTATTCGACAATCACAAGGCCACATTCGCCTTAAGACCTCTTTTGCCTTTAACAATAAAACATAACAAAAATACACGTGTTCCATACTAGTGTCTTATTCTCACTCTATACCATTCGATAATGGACACACGCCTCGGCCTCTCATGCACGAGCGTTGTCATTCAGAGTTTCTATCATAATTCTAGTCGCAACCTAGAATTATACCAATCTTAACTTATCCATTTGTTTTTGGGGTAAAGTTTCCTCACTCTCCCTAACTCATTTTAACAAGCATATTATCTCATTCATTTTAACAACAATATTAGATAGATATGGCATAACACAAATATTACAAATAAATACATATAATCACACATCACATAAAACATCACTTTCGGTTTCCCTCCGATTCATTTAATCGGGTAACGAAATCAATATTTCTCACTCTTATCCCGTAGGATATTTTCACAGCTTTACATCGGCTATAAATATGCGTCGATCGGATTTACGATCCAAAAGATGTCAATTCCAACATTTCACAAAACATTACTTTCCTTCATTTTCAACTAAATGAAATATCCCACATCATACCCAAGATAGAGGGTCGTCATAGCTTTCTAATGACACCAAGAACGTCCCGATCCGAGTTACGGATCAAAAGTTATGAAGGAAAGAAAGCGGAAAAGCTGTCATGTTCGCTTTGCGAAGCTCCAGCGAATGCTCGCTCTCTCATTCAAAGTACGAATCTCCCAGCGAACTCCTAAAAAACACTGGGTTCGCTACCCCATTCACAGTGCTAGCATCTGGCGAATCGTGGCAGAACCAAAACAAGGTAAAGTTTGCAGTGCGAACCTCTGGCGAATGTTCTCCCTCACCTTCGCCGTGCGAGTAACCAGCGAATGCTCGCTTTCCCCTCCGCTAGGGGACTCGCAGTGCGAACCTGCAAAAACTGGGTTTCCCAGCAGCGTGAAAACAGAGCTTTGGGACCAAAAACCCATCCAAAACTTCACCCAACATACAAACATGCATTAACAGATGATCATACATGGCTAATGAGTATACTACACATTTTATACCGCATTTTATCCGTTAGATTTCATTTTCTCTCAATTTAACCTAATTCCCATTCAGGAGTTTCTAGCACTTAGAGTGTCTAACTAGAACCCACCTGATAATCGAAGAGGAGTTTGAAGAAGATGCTGATGATCCATGGGTTTCTCTTCTTCATCATCTCCATTTTCTCTCTTTCTCTTCTTTCCTTTTTTCCTTTTCTTCTTCATGTTTACTAACTTCTTCTTTTTTCTCTTTTTCTTTCTCTTTCCAAATATATACATATATTATACTATTATTATTCTCTTTATTGTTTTTATTCTCTTTATTCTCTTTATTGTTTTTATTTTGATAACATGCGTAAATAAATACCTAATTATAACTCGTCAAATTTGTTTGTATAATATAAAATAATTGGAAATTATACAAAACATCACATACGCAAATTTTCAAATTAAAATAAATATAACCAAAGAATTAAAATATTTTTTGGCGTTCATAGTTTTTAATAGTTTTATAATGTACATATTATAAGATTACTAGTTAAGTTTACTTAAATATACCATAACAAAAGAATTTAACATTGAATCTATTATTTTCGTCCTAAAAGTTTATTAATTGATATGTCAAACATAAAATTTTCTATATTTATATTTTTTCTAGTAATTTTTATTTTTGAAATCAATTTTATGAGTTATAATACAAAAATCTCAATTGCTTCAAGTTAATAATAGAATCAAACTTTCAATTAATAATATTAGTTATTTACATTGTCGAAAATATATTAAATTTTTCTAACAACCGTCTATTTGAAAGTTTTTTTCTTTTAAGCTTTTTTTTCTTTTACAAAATAAAAGATTGAAATATTAAAATTTTCATTATATAAAAATATTATAGAAAGTGCATGATATTATAAAAAAATGAAGAAATAAGCTATTTCATTTTCATATAGACGAGGAACCTTGATGAGTCTTACTTTAAAGTTATTTTTCTTGCAAATCATGTACCTTACCCACACTATGATTTTCTTGAATTTTTCCTATAATGGGTTCAAAGTATAATATATTATTAGTGCTCTTAATATTGCACCATAGAGTTTCATGTAAGGTTTCAAGAAGACGGTCTAGAGACCAGTATATTGTAGATATATCTTTTCTACCATAAATTTTAGTTTGAGGTGTACGTACTTTTTAAATAAAAAAATTTTTACGTGAATTTATTAATACTATTTACATATGAATTTTAATAAAAAAAAAATATATGTGATAATTAAAGCGAAATAGAATCCAACTTCACCATAGAATTTAAAATAAAAGTTACCCAACAAAGAGAAAGTTTGACGTTTTTATTACTCATTTATTTATACGTTTTTTATTTTAAAATATGTGCAATGTCTAGACTAAAAGAGGATTTAGGTTAATATAGAGTAGTTTTGGTACAAAATTAATATATACATTTTAAAGATGCGTAATACACCAATAAAAAGTAGATATGATGTAGTTGTTATTTTTATTTGAACTCTTTTGTTTAAATTTTAACAAGAGAATGATTCATTAAAAGAGAATTTCACATAGTTATTGTTTTTGAACTTCAATATTATAAAATTTGAGTTAGAGTAAATACTTAAAATTTTATGCTCATTTTTTAATAAAACATTTAGTAAGTATCAAATCTAATGTGGATTAAGGTTGAAATAGTTTACATGGGTTAAATCACAAGTGGACTCGGTGCGAACAACATCTTTAGACTAATAGCTATGTGATTAGCTTAAAATATCATCTCTGATCAATTTTTTACAAAAAATAAGATAAAATTTTTATATTTTAAGTTAACTATAAAAAATAAAATAAAATGTATTAGACTTATGCTTATTATAACTTGTGGTTACATTCTCGTTTTTTTATTTTAAAAATCTACTAACAAAGTCAACTTATTTCTTAATTATATAAAGTTTAGGTCTGTTAACTTTCTGTACAACTAGTTTTTGAATACAATTCAATCTATATTAATATTAATAATCAATAAAAATTATATAATAAATATTTTTGAAGAAATTTGAATGTATATTTATATTAATGATCATAAATTAATTGAATATGAAGGTTTTTTTTCAATGTTAAAGTTCCATATCTTCTTGTTATCTTTCTATACATTATACTAAAGGAAACTTGATTTCCAATCGCTTTATAGTTTTTCCGATGTGGTGTTTTTACTTATCAAATCCATCTTCAATTCTTGGGCCAAAATTCTGCCTTCGTCCTGTAATGCCCTGTATAATATATATCTAGAATAATACCATACAAGCATTTTATTTGGTACTGACACATCACAAGTGCCTAATGGCATAGTTCACATACTTGTCCATTTCTAAAACATAAATACAACACATGGCACAAGTCATGGAAACTAGCCAAAAATAATAAAACTAAGAATGATATACAATATCCTCAATTGTATACAATAAAAGAATACAGAGCGGAATAAGTTTAACTAAGCTTCTCTTGAAACATCTGAGCATCGCTCCACTTGTAACCAAACCTGCACCTGAAATAAAGCAACTATAGTGGGGTGAGATACATCAAATCTCAGTGAGTTCTCTATCCTATAGATTCTCTCGGCTTTACAGGGTTCTATCAATCCTAACTCAAGTCAAAGGGGAAGGGAAAATGACTTTGAGTTCACAATCTCACACTATATGGAAATACATCACGAGTCTGTTAATTCATAAAGTTCGCACGGAAGGAATTACGTCCTGAGCCTGTTAACTCAAGATTCCTTACGAATCGAAATATGTCCTGAGCCTATTAACTCAATAAACTCACTAATCGATAACCTATACCAAGGCATCCCCTTTTCCCGTCCGCTTCTACGTCTAGAAGTCGACCCGAGTCATGGATCCTTGAAGTTACTTGGCATACGAATTGGATTCGGGATCATCGGCCTGTTAACCGTGAACCGTCACTTCTCATGACCTGTTAACCATCACAAGTCTCTACCCATAGCATAGGCTCCAATCGTACTACACGTAGGGAATCAAACCTACCAAGTAATTGTGCATACGTTTCAGAGAAGGAGCTCGAGTCTCATGAAACTACACCTCAAGATAAATGGTTACGATTACGTGATCATATACACGACATGATTGTATTCGACAATCACAAGGCCACATTTGCCTTAAGACCTCTTTTGCCTTTAACAATAAAACATAACAAAAATACACGTGTTCCATACTAGTGTCTTATTCTCACTCTATACCATTCGATAATGGACACACGCCTCGGCCTCTCATGCACGAGCGTTGTCATTCAGAGTTTCTATCATAATTCTAGTCGCAACCTAGAATTATACCAATCTTAACTTATCCATTTGTTTTTGGGGTAAAGTTTCCTCACTCTCCCTAACTCATTTTAACAAGCATATTATCTCATTCATTTTAACAACAATATTAGATAGATATGGCATAATACAAATATTACAAATAAATACATATAATCACACATCACATAAAACATCACTTTCGGTTTCCCTCCGATTCATTTAATCGGGTAACGAAATCAATATTTCTCACTCTTATCCCGTAGGATATTTTCACAGCTTTACATCGGCTATAAATATGCGTCGATCGGATTTACGATCCAAAAGATGTCAATTCCAACATTTCACAAAACATTACTTTCCTTCATTTTCCACTAAATGAAATATCCCACATCATACCCAAGATAGAGGGTCGGCATAGCTTTCTAATGACACCAAGAACGTCCCGATCCGAGTTACGGATCAAAAGTTATGAAGGAAAGAAAATGGAAAAGCTGTCATGTTCGCTTTGCGAAGCTCCAGCGAATGCTCGCTCTCTCATTCAAAGTACGAATCTCCCAGCGAAGTCCTAAAAAACACTGGGTTCGCTACCCCATTCACAGTGCTAGCATCTGGCGAATCGTGGCAGAACCAAAACAAGGTAAAGTTTGCAGTGCGAACCTCTGGCGAATGTTCGCCCTCACCTTCGCCGTGCGAGTAACCAGCGAATGCTCGCTTTCCCCTTCGCTAGGGGACTCGCAGTGCGAACCTGCAAAAACTGGGTTTCCCAGCAGCGTGAAAACAGAGCTTTGGGACCAAAAACCCATCCAAAACGTCACCCAACATACAAACATGCATTAACAGATGATCATACATGGCTAATGAGTATACTACACATTTTATACCGCATTTTATTCGTTAGATTTCATTTTCTCTCAATTTAACCTAATTCCCATTCGGGAGTTTCTAGCACTTAGAGTGTCTAACTAGAACCCACCTGTTAATCGAAGAGGAGTTTGAAGAAGATGCTGATGATCCATGGGTTTCTCTTCTTCATCATCTCCATTTTCTCTCTTTCTCTTCTTTCCTTTTTTCCTTTTCTTCTTCTTGTTTACTAACTTCTTCTTTTTTCTCTTTTTCTTTCTCTTTCCAAATATATACATATATTATACTATTATTATTCTCTTTATTGTTTTTATTCTCTTTATTCTCTTTATTGTTTTTATTTTGATAACATGCGTAAATAAATACCTAATTATAACTCGTCAAATTTGTTTGTACAATATAAAATAATTAGAAATTATACAAAACATCACATATGCAAATTTTCAAATTAAAATAAATATAACCAAAGAATTAAAATATTTTTTGGCGTTCATAGTTTTTAATAGTTTTATAATGTACATATTATAAGATTACTAGTTAAGTTTACTTAAATATACCATAACAAAAGAATTTAACATTGAATCTATTATTTTCGTCCTAAAAGTTTATTAATTGATATGTCAAACATAAAATTTTCTATATTTATATTTTTTCTAGTAATTTTTATTTTTGAAATCAATTTTATGAGTTAAAATACAAAAATCTCAATTGCTTCAAGTAAATAATAGAATCAAACATTCAATTAAAAATATTAGTTATTTACATTGTCGAAAATATATTAAATTTTTCTAACAACCGTCTATTTGAAAGTTTTTTTCTTTTAAGCTTTTTTTTTCTTTTACAAAATAAAAGATTGAAATATTAAAATTTTCATTATATAAAAATATTATAGAAAGTGCATGATATTATAAAAAAAATGAAGAAATAAGTTATTTCATTTTCATATAGACGAGGAACCTTGATGAGTCTTACTTTAAAGTTATTTTTCTTGCAAATCATGTACCTTACCCACTCTATGATTTTCTTGAATTTTTCCTATAATGGGTTCAAAGTATAATATATTATTAGTGCTCTTAATATTGAACCATAGAGTTTCATGTAAGGTTTCAAGAAGACGGTCTAGAGACCAGTATATTGTAGATATATCTTTTCTACCATAAATTTTAGTTTGAGGTGTACGTAATTTTTAAATAAAAAAAAATTTACGTGAATTTATTAATACTATTTACATATGAATTTTAATAAAAAAAAAATATATGTGATAATTAAAGCGAAATAGAATCCAACTTCACCATAGAATTTAAAATAAAAGTTACCCAACAAAGAGAAAGTTTGACGTTTTTATTACTCATTTATTTATACGTTTTTTATTTTAAAATATGTGCAATGTCTAAACTAAAAGAGGATTTAGGTTAATATAGAGTAGTTTTGGTACAAAATTAATATATACATTTTAAAGATGCGTAATACACCAATAAAAAGTAGATATGATGTAGTTGTTATTTTTTTTTGAACTCTTTTGTTTAAATTTTAACAAGAGAATGATTCATTACAAGAGAATTTCACATAGTTATTGTTTTTGAACTTCAATATTATAAAATTTGAGTTAGAGTAAATACTTAAAATTTTATGCTCATTTTTTAATAAAACATTTAGTAAGTATCAAATCTAATGTGGATTAAGAGCGAAATAGTTTACATGGGTTAAATCACAAGTGGACTCGGTGCGAACAACATCTTTAGACTAATAGCTATGTGATTAGCTTAAAATATCATCTCTGATCAATTTTTTACAAAAAATAAGATAAAATTTTTATATTTTAAGTTAACTATAAAAAATAAAATAAAATGTATTTGACTTATTCTTATTATAACTTGTGGTTACATTCTCGTTTTTTTATTTTAAAAATCTACTAACAAAGTCAACTTATTTCTTAATTATATAAAGTTTAGGTCTGTTAACTTTCTGTACAACTAGTTTTTGAATACAATTCAATGTATATTAATATTAATAATCAATAAAAATTATATAATAAATATTTTTGAAGAAATTTGAATGTATATTTATATTAATGATCATAAATTTATTGAATATGAAGGTTTTTTTTCAATGTTAAAGTTCCATATCTTTTTGTTATCTTTCTATACATTATACTAAAGGAAACTTTATTTCCAATCGCTTTATAGTTTTTCCGATGTGGCGTTTTTACTTATCAAATCCATCTTCAATTCTTGGGCCAAAATTCTGCCTTCGTCCTGTATTGCCCTGTATAATATATATCTAGAATAATACCATACAAGCATTTTATTTGGTACTGACACATCAAAAGTGCCTAATGGCATAGTTCACATACTTGTCCATTTCTAAAACATAAATACAACACATGGCACAAGTCATGGAAACTAGCCAAAAATAATAAAACTAAGAATGATATACAATATCCTCAATTGTATACAATAAAAGAATACAGAGCGGAATAAGCTTAACTAAGCTTCTCTTGAAACATCTGAGCATCGCTCGACTTGTAACCAAACCTGCACCTGAAATAAAGCAACTATAGTGGGGTGAGATACATCAAATCTCAGTGAGTTCTCTATCCTATAGATTCTCTCGGCTTTACAGGGTTCTATCAATCCTAACTCAAGTCAAAGGGGAAGGGAAAATGACTTTGAGTTCACAATCTCACACTATATGGAAACACATCACGAGTCTGTTAACTCATAAAGTTCGCACGGAAGGAATTACGTCCTGAGCCTGTTAACTCAAGATTCCTTACGAATCGAAATATGTCCTGAGCCTATTAACTCAAGAAACTCACTAATCGATAACCTATACCAAGGCATCCCCTTTTCCCGTCCGCTTCTACGTCTAGAAGTCGACCCGAGTCATGGATCCTTGAAGTTACTTGGCATACGAATTGGATTCGGGATCATCGGCCTGTTAACCGTGAACCGTCACTTCTCATGACCTGTTAACCATCACAAGTCTCTACCCATAGCATAGGCTCTAATCGTACTACACGTAGGGAATCAAACCTACCAAGTAATTGTGCATACGTTTCAGAGAAGGAGCTCGAGTCTCATGAAACTACACCTCAAGATAAATGGTTACGATTACGTGATCATATACACGACATGATTGTATTCGACAATCACAAGGCCACATTTGCCTTAAGACCTCTTTTGCCTTTAACAATAAAACATAACAAAAATACACGTGTTCCATACTAGTGTCTTATTCTCACTCTATACCATTCGATAATGGACACACGCCTCGGCCTCTCATGCACGAGCGTTGTCATTCAGAGTTTCTATCATAATTCTAGTCGCAACCTAGAATTATACCAATCTTAACTTATCCATTTGTTTTTGGGGTAAAGTTTCCTCACTCTCCCTAACTCATTTTAACAAGCATATTATCTCATTCATTTTAACAACAATATTAGATAGATATGGCATAATACAAATATTACAAATAAATACATATAATCACACATCACATAAAACATCACTTTCGGTTTCCCTCCGATTCATTTAATCGGGTAACAAAATCAATATTTCTCACTCTTATCCCGTAGGATATTTTCACAGCTTTACATCGGCTATAAATATGCGTCGATCGGATTTACGATCCAAAAGATGTCAATTCCAACATTTCACAAAACATTACTTTCCTTCATTTTCCACTAAATGAAATATCCCACATCATACCCAAGATAGAGGGTCGGCATAGCTTTCTAATGACACCAAGAACGTCCCGATCCGAGTTACGGATCAAAAGTTATGAAGGAAAGAAAACGGAAAAGCTGTCATGTTCGCTTTGCGAAGCTCCAGCGAATGCTCGCTCTCTCATTCAAAGTACGAATCTCCCAGCGAAGTCGTAAAAAACACTGGGTTCGCTACCCCATTCACAGTGCTAGCATCTGGCGAATCGTGGCAGAACCAAAACAAGGTAAAGTTTGCAGTGCGAACCTCTGGCGAATGTTCGCCCTCACCTTCGCCGTGCGAGTAACCAGCGAATGCTCGCTTTCCCCTTCGCTAGGGGACTCGCAGTGCGAACCTGCAAAAACTGGGTTTCCCAGCAGCGTGAAAACAGAGCTTTGGGACCAAAAACCCATCCAAAACGTCACCCAACATACAAACATGCATTAACAGATGATCATACATGGCTAATGAGTATACTACACATTTTATACCGCATTTTATCCGTTAGATTTCATTTTCTCTCAATTTAACCTAATTCCCATTCGGGAGTTTCTAGCACTTAGAGTGTGTAACTAGAACCCACCTGATAATCGAAGAGGAGTTTGAAGAAGATGCTGATGATCCATGGGTTTCTCTTCTTCATCATCTCCATTTTCTCTCTTTCTCTTCTTTCCTTTTTTCCTTTTCTTCTTCTTGTTTACTAACTTCTTCTTTTTTCTCTTTTTCTTTCTCTTTCCAAATATATACATATATTATACTATTATTATTCTCTTTATTGTTTTTATTCTCTTTATTCTCTTTATTGTTTTTATTTTGATAACATGCGTAAATAAATACCTAATTATAACTCGTCAAATTTGTTTGTACAATATAAAATAATTAGAAATTATACAAAACATCACATATGCAAATTTTCAAATTAAGATAAATATAACCAAAGAATTAAAATATTTTTTGGCGTTCATAGTTTTTAATAGTTTTATAATGTACATATTATAAGATTACTAGTTAAGTTTACTTAAATATACCATAACAAAAGAATTTAACATTGAATCTATTATTTTCGTCCTAAAAGTTTATTAATTGATATGTCAAACATAAAATTTTCTATATTTATATTTTTTCTAGTAATTTTTATGTTTGAAATCAATTTTATGAGTTAAAATACAAAAATCTCAATTGCTTCAAGTAAATAATAGAATCAAACTTTCAATTAATAATATTAGTTATTTACATTGTCGAAAATATATTAAATTTTTCTAACAACCGTCTATTTGAAAGTTTTTTTCTTTTAAGCTTTTTTTTTCTTTTACAAAATAAAAGATTGAAATATTAAAATTTTCATTATATAAAAATATTATAGAAAGTGCATGATATTATAAAAAAAATGAAGAAATAAGTTATTTCATTTTCATATAGACGAGGAACCTTGATGAGTCTTACTTTAAAGTTATTTTTCTTGCAAATCATGTACCTTACCCACTCTATGATTTTCATGAATTTTTCCTATAATGGGTTCAAAGTATAATATATTATTAGTGCTCTTAATATTGAACCATAGAGTTTCATGTAAGGTTTCAAGAAGACGGTCTAGAGACCAGTATATTGTAGATATATCTTTTCTACCATAAATTTTAGTTTGAGGTGTACGTACTTTTTAAATAAAAAAAAATTTACATGAATTTATTAATACTATTTACATATGAATTTTAATAAAAAAAAAATATATGTGATAATTAAAGCGAAATAGAATCCAACTTCACCATAGAATTTAAAATAAAAGTTACCCAACAAAGAGAAAGTTTGACGTTTTTATTACTCATTTATTTATACGTTTTTTATTTTAAAATATGTGCAATGTCTAAACTAAAAGAGGATTTAGGTTAATATAGAGTAGTTTTGGTACAAAATTAATATATACATTTTAAAGATGCGTAATACACCAATAAAAAGTAGATATGATGTAGTTGTTATTTTTTTTGACCTCTTTTGTTTAAATTTTAACAAGAGAATGATTCATTAAAAGAGAATTTCACATAGTTATTGTTTTTGAACTTCAATATTATAAAATTTGAGTTAGAGTAAATACTTAAAATTTTATGCTCATTTTTTAATAAAACATTTAGTAAGTATCAAATCTAATGTGGATTAAGAGCGAAATAGTTTACATGGGTTAAATCACAAGTGGACTCGGTGCGAACAACATCTTTAGACTAATAGCTATGTGATTAGCTTAAAATATCATCTCTGATCAATTTTTTACAAAAAATAAGATAAAATTTTTATATTTTAAGTTAACTATAAAAAATAAAATAACATGTATTTGACTTATGCTTATTATAACTTGTGGTTACATTCTCGTTTTTTTATTTTAAAAATCTACTAACAAAGTCAACTTATTTCTTAATTATATAAATTTTAGGTCTGTTAACTTTCTGTACAACTAGTTTTTGAATACAATTCAATCTATATTCATATTAATAATCAATAAAAATTATATAATAAATATTTTTGAAGAAATTTGAATGTATATTTATATTAATGATCATAAATTAATTGAATATGAATGTTTTTTTTCAATGTTAAAGTTCCATATCTTTTTGTTATCTTTCTATACATTATACTAAAGGAAACTTGATTTCCAATCGCTTTATAGTTTTTCCGATGTGGTGTTTTTACTTATCAAATCCATCTTCAATTCTTGGGCCAAAATTCTACCTTCGTCCTGTAATGCCCTGTATAATATATATCTAGAATAATACCATACAAGCATTTTATTTGGTACTGACACATCACAAGTGCCTAATGGCGTAGTTCACATACTTGTCCATTTCTAAAACATAAATACAACACATGGCACAAGTCATGGAAACTAGCCAAAAATAATAAAACTAAGAATGATATACAATATCCTCAATTGTATACAATAAAAGAATACAGAGCGGAATAAGCTTAACTAAGCTTCTCTTGAAACATCTGAGCATCGCTCCACTTGTAACCAAACCTGCACCTGAAATAAAGCAACTATAGTGGGGTGAGATACATCAAATCTCAGTGAGTTCTCTATTCTATAGATTCTCTCGGCTTTACAGGGTTCTATCAATCCTAACTCAAGTCAAAGGGGAAGGGAAAATGACTTTGAGTTCACAATCTCACACTATATGGAAACACATCACGAGTCTGTTAACTCATAAAGTTAGCACGGAAGGAATTATGTCCTGAGCCTGTTAACTCAAGATTCCTTACGAATCGAAATATGTCCTGAGCCTATTAACTCAAGAAACTCACTAATCGATAACCTATACCAAGGAATCCCCTTTTCCCGTCCGCTTCTACGTCTAGAAGTCGACCCGAGTCATGGATCCTTGAAGTTACTTGGCATACGAATTGGATTCGGGATCATCGGCCTGTTAACCGTGAACCGTCACTTCTCATGACCTGTTAACCATCACAAGTCTCTACCCATAGCATAGGCTCCAATCGTACTACACGTAGGGAATCAAACCTACCAAGTAATTGTGCATACGTTTCAGAGAAGGAGCTCGAGTCTCATGAAACTACACCTCAAGATAAATGGTTACGATTACGTGATCATATACACGACATGATTGTATTCGACAATCACAAGGCCACATTTGCCTTAAGACCTCTTTTGCCTTTAACAATAAAACATAACAAAAATACACGTGTTCCATACTAGTGTCTTATTCTCACTCTATACCATTCGATAATGGACACACGCCTCGGCCTCTCATGCACGAGCGTTGTCATTCAGAGTTTCTATCATAATTCTAGTCGCAACCTAGAATTATACCAATCTTAACTTATCCATTTGTTTTTGGGGTAAAGTTTCCTCACTCTCCCTAACTCATTTTAACAAGCATATTATCTCATTCATTTTAACAACAATATTAGATAGATATGGCATAATACAAATATTACAAATAAATACATATAATGACACATCACATAAAACATCACTTTCGGTTTCCCTCCGATTCATTTAATCGGGTAACGAAATCAATATTTCTCACTCTTATCCCGTAGGATATTTTCACAGCTTTACATCGGCTATAAATATGCGTCGATCGGATTTACGATCCAAAAGATGTCAATTCCAACATTTCACAAAACATTACTTTCCTTCATTTTCCACTAAATGAAATATCCCACATCATACCCAAGATAGAGGGTCGTCATAGCTTTCTAATGACACCAAGAACGTCCCGATCCGAGTTACGGATCAAAAGTTATGAAGGAAAGAAAACGGAAAAGCTGTCATGTTCGCTTTGCGAAGCTCCAGCGAATGCTCGCTCTCTCATTCAAAGTACGAATCTCCCAGCGAAGTCCTAAAAAACACTGGGTTCGCTACCCCATTCACAGTGCTAGCATCTGGCGAATCGTGGCAGAACCAAAACAAGGTAAAGTTTGCAGTGCGAACCTCTCGCGAATGTTCTCCCTCACCTTCGCCGTGCGAGTAACCAGCGAATGCTCGCTTTCCCCTTCGCTAGGGGACTCGCAGTGCGAACCTGCAAAAACTGGGTTTCGCAGCAGCGTGAAAACAGAGCTTTGGGACCAAAAACCCATCCAAAACGTCACCCAACATACAAACATGCATTAACAGATGATCATACATGGCTAATGAGTATACTACACATTTTATACCGCATTTTATCCGTTAGATTTCAGTTGCTCTCAATTTAACCTAATTCCCATTCGGGAGTTTCTAGCACTTAGAGTGTCTAACTAGAACCCACCTGATAATCGAAGAGGAGTTTGAAGAAGATGCTGATGATCCATGGGTTTCTCTTCTTCATCATCTCCATTTTCTCTCTTTCTCTTCTTTCCTTTTTTCCTTTTCTTCTTCTTGTTTACTAACTTCTTCTTTTTTCTCTTTTTCTTTCTCTTTCCAAATATATACATATATTATACTATTATTATTCTCTTTATTGTTTTTATTCTCTTTATTCTCTTTATTGTTTTTATTTTGATAACATGCGTAAATAAATACCTAATTATAACTCGTCAAATTTGTTTGTACAATATAAAAATAATTAGAAATTATACAAAACATCACATATGCAAATTTTCAAATTAAAATAAATATAACCAAAGAATTAAAATATTTTTTGGCGTTCATAGTTTTTAATAGTTTTATAATGTACATATTATAAGATTACTAGTTAAGTTTACTTAAATATACCATAACAAAAGAATTTAACATTGAATCTATTATTTTCGTCCTAAAAGTTTATTAATTGATATGTCAAACATAAAATTTTCTATATTTATATTTTTTCTAGTAATTTTTATTTTTGAAATCAATTTTATGAGTTAAAATACAAAAATCTCAATTGCTTCAAGTAAATAATAGAATCAAACTTTCAATTAATAATATTAGTTATTTACATTGTCGAAAATATATTAAATTTTTCTAACAACCGTCTATTTGAAAGTTTTTTTCTTTTAAGCTTTTTTTTTCTTTTACAAAATAAAAGATTGAAATATTAAAATTTTCATTATATAAAAATATTATAGAAAGTGCATGATATTATAAAAAAAATGAAGAAATAAGTTATTTCATTTTCATATAGACGAGGAACCTTGATGAGTCTTATTTTAAAGTTATTTTTCTTGCAAATCATGTACCTTACCCACTCTATGATTTTCATGAATTTTTCCTATAATGGGTTCAAAGTATAATATATTATTAGTGCTCTTAATATTGAACCATAGGGTTTCATGTAAGGTTTCAAGAAGACGGTCTAGAGACCAGTATATTGTAGATATATCTTTTCTACCATAAATTTTAGTTTGAGGTGTACGTACTTTTTAAATAAAAAAAATTTACGTGAATTTATTAATACTATTTACATATGAATTGTAATAAAAAAAAAATATATGTGATAATTAAAGCGAAATAGAATCCAACTTCACCATAGAATTTAAATTAAAAGTTACCCAACAAAGAGAAAGTTTGACGTTTTTATTACCCATTTATTTATACGTTTTTTATTTTAAAATATGTGCAATGTCTAAACTAAAAGAGGATTTAGGTTAATATAGAGTAGTTTTGGTACAAAATTAATATATACATTTTAAAGATGCGTAATACACCAATAAAAAGTAGATATGATGTAGTTGTTATTTTTTTTTGACCTCTTTTGTTTAAATTTTAACAAGAGAATGATTCATTAAAAGAGAATTTCACATAGTTATGGTTTTTGAACTTCAATATTAAAAAATTTGAGTTAGAGTAAATACTTAAAATTTTATGCTCATTTTTTAATAAAACATTTAGTAAGTATCAAATCTAATGTGGATTAAGAGCGAAATAGTTTACATGGGTTAAATCACAAGTGGACTCGGTGCGAACAACATCTTTAGACTAATAGCTATGTGATTAGCTTAAAATATCATCTCTGATCAATTTTTTACAAAAAATAAGATAAAATTTTTATATTTTAAGTTAACTATAAAAAATAAAATAAAATGTATTTGACTTATGCTTATTATAACTTGTGGTTACATTCTCGTTTTTTTATTTTAAAAATCTACTAACAAAGTCAACTTATTTCTTAATTATATAAAGTTTAGGTCTGTTAACTTTCTGTACAACTAGTTTTTGAATACAATTCAATCTATATTAATATTAATAATCAATAAAAATTATATAATAAATATTTTTGAAGAAATTTGAATGTATATTTATATTAATGATCATAAATTAATTGAATATGAAGGTTTTTTTTCAATGTTAAAGTTCCATATCTTTTTGTTATCTTTCTATACATTATACTAAAGGAAACTTGATTTCCAATCGCTTTATAGTTTTTCCGATGTGGTGTTTTTACTTATCAAATCCATCTTCAATTCTTGGGCCAAAATTCTGCCTTCGTCCTGTAATGCCCTGTATAATATATATCTAGAATAATACCATACAAGCATTTTATTTGGTACTGACACATCACAAGTGCCTAATGGCGTAGTTCACATACTTGTCCATTTCTAAAACATAAATACAACACATGGCACAAGTCATGGAAACTAGCCAAAAATAATAAAACTAAGAATGATATACAATATCCTCAATTGTATACAATAAAAGAATACAGAGCGGAATAAGCTTAACTAAGCTTCTCTTGAAACATCTGAGCATCGCTCCACTTGTAACCAAACCTGCACCTGAAATAAAGCAACTATAGTGGGGTGAGATACATCAAATCTCAGTGAGTTCTCTATCCTATAGATTCTCTCGGCTTTACAGGGTTCTATCAATCCTAACTCAAGTCAAAGGGGAAGGGAAAATGACTTTGAGTTCACAATCTCACACTATATGGAAACACATCACGAGTCTGTTAACTCATAAAGTTCACACGGAAGGAATTATGTCCTGAGCCTGTTAACTCAAGATTCCTTACGAATCGAAATATGTCCTGAGCCTATTAACTCAAGAAACTCACTAATCGATAACCTATACCAAGGAATCCCCTTTTCCCGTCCGCTTCTACGTCTAGAAGTCGACCCGAGTCATGGATCCTTGAAGTTACTTGGCATACGAATTGGATTCGGGATCATCGGCCTGTTAACCGTGAACCGTCACTTCTCATGACCTGTTAACCATCACAAGTCTCTACCCATAGCATAGGCTCCAATCGTACTACACGTAGGGAATCAAACCTACCAAGTAATTGTGCATACGTTTCAGAGAAGGAGCTCGAGTCTCATGAAACTACACCTCAAGATAAATGGTTACGATTACGTGATCATATACACGACATGATTGTATTCGACAATCACAAGGCCACATTTGCCTTAAGACCTCTTTTGCCTTTAACAATAAAACATAACAAAAATACACGTGTTCCATACTAGTGTCTTATTCTCACTCTATACCATTCGATAATGGACACACGCCTCGGCCTCTCATGCACGAGCGTTGTCATTCAGAGTTTCTATCATAATTCTAGTCGCAACCTAGAATTATACCAATCTTAACTTATCCATTTGTTTTTGGGGTAAAGTTTCCTCACTCTCCCTAACTCATTTTAACAAGCATATTATCTCATTCATTTTAACAACAATATTAGATAGATATGGCATAATACAAATATTACAAATAAATACATATAATGACACATCACATAAAACATCACTTTCAGTTTCCCTCCGATTCATTTAATCGGGTAACGAAATCAATGTTTCTCACTCTTATCCCGTAGGATATTTTCACAGCTTTACATCGGCTATAAATATGCGTCGATCGGATTTACGATCCAAAAGATGTCAATTCCAACATTTCACAAAACATTACTTTCCTTCATTTTCCACTAAATGAAATATCCCACATCATACCCAAGATAGAGGGTCGTCATAGATTTCTAATGACACCAAGAACGTCCCGATCCGAGTTACGGATCAAAAGTTATGAAGGAAAGAAAACGGAAAAGCTGTCATGTTCGCTTTGCGAAGCTCCAGCGAATGCTCGCTCTCTCATTCAAAGTACGAATCTCCCAACGAAGTCCTAAAAAACACTGGGTTCGCTACCCCATTCACAGTGCTAGCATCTGGCGAATCGTGGCAGAACCAAAACAACGTAAAGTTTGCAGTGCGAACCTCTGGCGAATGTTCTCCCTCACCTTCGCCGTGCGAGTAACCAGCGAATGCTCGCTTTCCCCTTCGCTAGGGGACTCGCAGTGCGAACCTGCAAAAACTGGGTTTCCCAGCAGCGTGAAAACAGAGCTTTGGGACCAAAAACCCATCCAAAACGTCACCCAACATACAAACATGCATTAACAGATGATCATACATGGCTAATGAGTATACTACACATTTTATACCGCATTTTATCCGTTAGATTTCATTTTCTCTCAATTTAACCTAATTCCCATTCGGGAGTTTCTAGCACTTAGAGTGTCTAACTAGAACCCACCTGATAATCGAAGAGGAGTTTGAAGAAGATGCTGATGATCCATGGGTTTCTCTTCTTCATCATCTCCATTTTCTCTCTTTCTCTTCTTTCCTTTTTTCCTTTTCTTCTTCTTGTTTACTAACTTCTTCTTTTTTCTCTTTTTCTTTCTCTTTCCAAATATATACATATATTATACTATTATTATTCTCTTTATTGTTTTTATTCTCTTTATTCTCTTTATTGCTTTTATTTTGATAACATGCGTAAATAAATACCTAATTATAACTCGTCAAATTTGTTTGTACAATATAAAATAATTAGAAATTATACAAAACATCACATATGCAAATTTTCAAATTAAAATAAATATAACCAAAGAATTAAAATATTTTTTGTCGTTCATAGTTTTTAATAGTTTTATAATGTACATATTATAAGATTACTGGTTAAGTTTACTTAAATATACCATAACAAAAGAATTTAACATTGAATCTATTATTTTCGTCCTAAAAGTTTATTAATTGATATGTCAAACATAAAATTTTCTATATTTATATTTTTTCTAGTAATTTTTATTTTTGAAATCAATTTTATGAGTTAAAATACAAAAATCTCAATTGCTTCAAGTAAATAATAGAATCAAACTTTCAATTAATAATATTAGTTATTTACATTGTCGAAAATATATTAAATTTTTCTAACAACCGTCTATTTGAAAGTTTTTTTCTTTTAAGCTTTTTTTTTCTTTTACAAAATAAAAGATTGAAATATTAAAATTTTCATTATATAAAAATATTATAGAAAGTGCATGATATTATAAAAAAAATGAAGAAATAAGTTATTTCATTTTCATATAGACGAGGAACCTTGATGAGTCTTACTTTAAAGTTATTTTTCTTGCAAATCATGTACCTTACCCACTCTATGATTTTCATGAATTTTTCCTATAATGGGTTCAAAGTATAATATATTATTAGTGCTCTTAATATTGAATCATAGAGTTTCATGTAAGGTTTCAAGAAGACGGTCTAGAGACCAGTATATTGTAGATATATCTTTTCTACCATAAATTTTAGTTTGAGGTGTACGTACTTTTTAAATAAAAAAAAATTTACGTGAATTTATTAATACTATTTACATATGAATTTTAATAAAAAAAAAATATATGTGATAATTAAAGCGTAATAGAATCCAACTTCACCATAGAATTTAAAATAAAAGTTACCCAACAAAGAGAAAGTTTGACGTTTTTATTACTCATTTATTTATACGTTTTTTATTTTAAAATATGTGCAATGTCTAAACTAAAAGAGGATTTAGGTTAATATAGAGTAGTTTTGGTACAAAATTAATATATACATTTTAAAGATGCGTAATACACCAATAAAAAGTAGATATGATGTAGTTGTTATTTTTTTTTGAACTCTTTTGTTTAAATTTTAACAAGAGAATGATTCATTAAAAGAGGATTTCACATAGTTATTGTTTTTGAACTTCAATATTATAAAATTTGAGTTAGAGTAAATACTTAAAATTTTATGCTCATTTTTTAATAAAAAATTTAGTAAGTATCAAATCTAATGTGGATTAAGAGCGAAATAGTTTACATGGGTTAAATCACAAGTGGACTCGGTGCGAACAACATCTTTAGACTAATAGCTATGTGATTAGCTTAAAATATCATCTCTGATCAATTTTTTACAAAAAATAAGATAAAATTTTTATATTTTAAGTTAACTATAAAAAATAAAATAAAATGTATTTGACTTATGCTTATTATAACTTGTGGTTACATTCTCGTTTTTTTATTTTAAAAATCTACTAACAAAGTCAACTTATTTCTTAATTATATAAAGTTTAGGTCTGTTAACTTTCTGTACAACTAGTTTTTGAATACAATTCAATCTATATTAATATTAATAATCAATAAAAATTATATAATAAATATTTTTGAAGAAATTTGAATGTATATTTATATTAATGATCATAAATTAATTGAATATGAAGGTTTTTTTTCAATGTTAAAGTTCCATATCTTTTTGTTATCTTTCTATACATTATACTAAAGGAAACTTGATTTCCAATCGCTTTATAGTTTTTCCGATGTGGTGTTTTTACTTATCAAATCCATCTTCAATTCTTGGGCCAAAATTCTGCCTTCGTCCTGTAATGCACTGTATAATATATATCTAGAATAATACCATACAAGCATTTTATTTGGTACTGACACATCACAAGTGCCTAATGGCGTAGTTCACATACTTGTCCATTTCTAAAACATAAATACAACACATGGCACAAGTCATGGAAACTAGCCAAAAATAATAAAACTAAGAATGATATACAATATCCTCAATTGTATACAATAAAAGAATACAGAGCGGAATAAGCTTAACTAAGCTTCTCTTGAAACATCTGAGCATCGCTCCACTTGTAACCAAACCTGCACCTGAAATAAAGCAACTATAGTGGGGTGAGATACATCAAATCTCAGTGAGTTCTCTATCCTATAGATTCTCTCGGCTTTACAGGGTTCTATCAATCCTAACTCAAGTCAAAGGGGAAGGGAAAATGACTTTGAGTTCACAATCTCACACTATATGGAAACACATCACGAGTCTGTTAACTCATAAAGTTCGCACGGAAGGAATTATGTCCTGAGCCTGTTAACTCAAGATTCCTTACGAATCGAAATATGTCCTGAGCCTATTAACTCAAGAAACTCACTAATCGATAACCTATACCAAGGAATCCCCTTTTCCCGTCCGCTTCTACGTCTAGAAGTCGACCCGAGTCATGGATCCTTGAAGTTACTTGGCATACGAATTGGATTCGGGATCATCGGCCTGTTAACCGTGAACCGTCACTTCTCATGACCTGTTAACCATCACAAGTCTCTACCCATAGCATAGGCTCCAATCGTACTACACGTAGGGAATCAAACCTACCAAGTAATTGTGCATACGTTTCAGAGAAGGAGCTCGAGTCTCATGAAACTACACCTCAAGATAAATGGTTACGATTACGTGATCATATACACGACATGATTGTATTCGACAATCACAAGGCCACATTTGCCTTAAGACCTCTTTTGCCTTTAACAATAAAACATAACAAAAATACACGTGTTCCATACTAGTGTCTTATTCTCACTCTATACCATTCGATAATGGACACACGCCTCGGCCTCTCATGCACGAGCGTTGTCATTCAGAGTTTCTATCATAATTCTAGTCGCAACCTAGAATTATACCAATCTTAACTTATCCATTTGTTTTTGGGGTAAAGTTTCCTCACTCTCCCTATCTCATTTTAACAAGCATATTATCTCATTCATTTTAACAACAATATTAGATAGATATGGCATAATACAAATATTACAAATAAATACATATAATCCCACATCACATAAAACATCACTTTCGGTTTCCCTCCGATTCATTTCATCGGGTAACGAAATCAATATTTCTCACTCTTATCCCGTAGGATATTTTCACAGCTTTACATCGGCTATAAATATGCGTCGATCGGATTTACGATCCAAAAGATGTCAATTCCAACATTTCACAAAACATTAATTTCCTTCATTTTCCACTAAATGAAATAACCCACATCATACCCAAGATAGAGGGTCGTCATAGCTTTCTAATGACACCAAGAACGTCCCGATCCGAGTTACGGATCAAAAGTTATGAAGGAAAGAAAACGGAAAAGCTATCATGTTCGCTTTGCGAAGCTCCAGCGAATGCTCGCTCTCTCATTCAAAGTACGAATCTCCCAGCGATGTCCTAAAAAACACTGGGTTCGCTACCCCATTCACAGTGCTAGCATCTGGCGAATCGTGGCAGAACCAAAACAAGGTAAAGTTTGCAGTGCGAACCTCTGGCGAATGTTCGCCCTCACCTTCGCCGTGCGAGTAACCAGCGAATGCTCGCTTTCCCCTTCGCTAGGGGACTCGCAGTGCGAACCTGCAAAAACTGGGTTTCCCAGCAGCGTGAAAACAGAGCTTTGGGACCAAAAACCCATCCAAAACGTCACCCAACATACAAACATGCATTAACAGATGATCATACATGGCTAATGAGTATACTACACATTTTATACCGCATTTTATCCGTTAGATTTCATTTTCTCTCAATTTAACCTAATTCCCATTCGGGAGTTTCTAGCACTTAGAGTGTCTAACTAGAACCCACCTGATAATCGAAGAGGAGTTTGAAGAAGATGCTGATGATCCATGGGTTTCTCTTCTTCATCATCTCCATTTTCTCTCTTTCTCTTCTTTCCTTTTTTCCTTTTCTTCTTCTTGTTTACTAACTTCTTCTTTTTTCTCTTTTTCTTTCTCTTTCCAAATATATACATATATTATACTATTATTATTCTCTTTATTGTTTTTATTCTCTTTATTCTCTTTATTGTTTTTATTTTGATAACATGCGTAAATAAATACCTAATTATAACTCGTCAAATTTGTTTGTACAATATAAAATAATTAGAAATTATATAAAACATCACATACGCAAATTTTCAAATTAAAATAAATATAACCAAAGAATTAAAATATTTTTTGGCGTTCATAGTTTTTAATAGTTTTATAATGTACATATTATAAGATTACTAGTTAAGTTTACTTAAATATACCATAACAAAAGAATTTAACATTGAATCTATTATTTTCGTCCTAAAAGTTTATTAATTGATATGTCAAACATAAAATTTTCTATATTTATATTTTTTCTAGTAATTTTTATTTTTGAAATCAATTTTATGAGTTAAAATACAAAAATCTCAATTGCTTCAAGTAAATAATAGAAAATCAAACTTTCAATTAATAATATTAGTTATTTACATTGTCGAAAATATATTAAATTTTTCTAACAACCGTCTATTTGAAAGTTTTTTTCTTTTAAGCTTTTTTTTTCATTTACAAAATAAAAGATTGAAATATTAAAATTTTCATTATATAAAAATATTATAGAAAGTGCATGATATTATAAAAAAAATGAAGAAATAAGTTATTTCATTTTCATATAGACGAGGAACCTTGATGAGTCTTACTTTAAAGTTATTTTTCTTGCAAATCATGTACCTTACCCACTCTATGATTTTCTTGAATTTTTCCTATAATGGGTTCAAAGTATAATATATTATTAGTGCTCTTAATATTGAACCATAGAGTTTCATGTAAGGTTTCAAGAAGACGGTCTAGAGACCAGTATATTGTAGATATATCTTTTCTACCATAAATTTTAGTTTGAGGTGTACGTACTTTTTAAATAAAAAAAAATTTACGTGAATTTATTAATACTATTTACATATGAATTTTAATAAAAAAAAAAATATATGTGATAATTAAAGCGAAATAGAATCCAACTTCACCATAGAATTTAAAATAAAAGTTACCCAACAAAGAGAAAGTTTGACGTTTTTATTACTCATTTATTTATACGTTTTTTATTTTAAAATATGTGCAATGTCTAAACTAAAAGAGGATTTAGGTTAATATAGAGTAGTTTTGGTACAAAATTAATATATACATTTTAAAGATGCGTAATACACCAATAAAAAGTAGATATGATGTAGTTGTTATTTTTTTTTGAACTCTTTTGTTTAAATTTTAACAAGAGAATGATTCATTAAAAGAGAATTTCACATAGTTATTGTTTTTGAACTTCAATATTATAAAATTTGAGTTAGAGTAAATACTTAAAATTTTATGCTCATTTTTTAATAAAACATTTAGTAAGTATCAAATCTAATGTGGAATAAGAGCGAAATAGTTTACATGGGTTAAATCACAAGTGGACTCGGTGCGAACAACATCTTTAGACTAATAGCTATGTGATTAGCTTAAAATATCATCTCTGATCAATTTTTTACAAAAAATAAGATAAAATTTTTATATTTTAAGTTAACTATAAAAAATAAAATAAAATGTATTTGACTTATGCTTATTAAAACTTGTGGTTACATTCTCGTTTTTTTATTTTAAAAATCTACTAACAAAGTCAACTTATTTCTTAATTATATAAAGTTTAGGTCTGTTAACTTTCTGTACAACTAGTTTTTGAATACAATTCAATCTATATTAATATTAATAATCAATAAAAATTATATAATAAATATTTTTGAAGAAATTTGAATGTATATTTATATTAATGATCATAAATTAATTGAATATGAAGGTTTTTTTTCAATGTTAAAGTTCCATATCTTTTTGTTATCTTTCTATACATTATACTAAAGGAAACTTGATTTCCAATCGCTTTATAGTTTTTCCGATGTGGTGTTTTTACTTATCAAATCCATCTTCAATTCTTGGGCCAAAATTCTGCCTTCGTCCTGTAATGCCCTGTATAATATATATCTAGAATAATACCATACAAGCATTTTATTTGGTACTGACACATCACAAGTGCCTAATGGCATAGTTCACATACTTGTCCATTTCTAAAACATAAATACAACACATGGCACAAGTCATGGAAACTAGCCAAAAATAATAAAACTAAGAATGATATACAATATCCTCAATTGTATACAATAAAAGAATACAGAGCGGAATAAGCTTAACTAAGCTTCTCTTGAAACATCTGAGCATCACTCCACTTGTAACCAAACCTGCACCTGAAATAAAGCAACTATAGTGGGGTGAGATACATCAAATCTCAGTGAGTTCTCTATCCTATAGATTCTCTCGGCTTTACAGGGTTCTATCAATCCTAACTCAAGTCAAAGGTGAAGGGAAAATGACTTTGAGTTCACAATATCACACTATATGGAAACACATCACGAGACTGTTAACTCATAAAGTTCGCACGGAAGGAATTACGTCCTGAGCCTGTTAACTAAATATTCCTTACGAATCGAAATATGTCCTGAGCCTGTTAACTCAAGAAACTCACTAATCGATAACCTATACCAAGGCATCCCCTTTTCCCGTCCGCTTCTACGTCTAGAAGTCGACCCGAGTCATGGATCCTTGAAGTTACTTGGCATACAAATTGGATTCGGGATCATCGGCCTGTTAACCGTGAACTGTCACTTCTCATGACCTGTTAACAATCACAAGTCTCTACCCATAGCATAGGCTCCAATCATACTACACGTAGGGAATCAAACCTACTAAGTAATTGTGCATACGTTTCAGAGAAGGAGCTCGAGTCTCATGAAACTACACCTCAAGATAAATGGTTACGATTACGTGATCATATACACGACGTGATTGTATTCGACAATCACAAGGCCACATTCGCCTTAAGATCTCTTTTGCCTTTAACAATAAAACATAACAAAAATACACGTGTTCCATACTAGTGTCTTATTCTCACTCTATACCATTCGATAATGGACACACGCCTCGGCCTCTCATGCACGAGCGTTGTCATTCAGAGTTTCTATCATAATTCTAGTCGCAACCTAGAATTATACCAATCTTAACTTATCCATTTGTTTTTTGGGTAAAGTTTCCTCACTCTCCCTAACTCATTTTAACAAGCATATTATCTCATTCATTTTAACAACAATATTAGATAGATATGGCATAACACAAATATTACAAATAAATACATATAATCACACATCACATAAAACATCACTTTCGGTTTCCCTCCGATTCATTTAATCGGGTAACGAAATCAATATTTCTCACTCTTATCCCGTAGGATATTTTCACAGATTTACATCGGCTATAAATATGCGTCGATCGGATTTACGATCCAAAAGATGTCAATTCCAACATTTCACAAAACATTACTTTCCATCATTTTACACTAAATGAAATATCCCACATCATACCCAAGATAGAGGGTCGTCATAGCTTTCTAATGACACCAAGAACGTCCCGATCCGAGTTACGGATCAAAAGTTATGAAGGAAAGAAAACGAAAAAGCTGTCATGTTCGCTTTGCGAAGCTCCAACGAATGCTCGCTCTCTCATTCAAAGTACGAATCTCCCAGCGAAGTCCTAAAACACACTGGGTTCGCTACCCCATTCACAGTGCTAGCATCTGGCGAATCGTGGCAGAACCAAAACAAGGTAAAGTTTGCAGTGCGAACCTCTGGAGAATGTTCGCCCTCACCTTCGCCGTGCGAGTAACCAGCGAATGCTCGCTTTCCCCTTCGCTAGGGGACTCGCAGTGCGAACCTGCAAAAACTGGGTTTCCCAGCAGCGTGAAAACAGAGCTTTGGGACCAAAAACCCATCCAAAACGTCACCCAACATACAAACATGCATTAACAGATGATCATACATGGCTAATGAGTATACTACACATTTTATACCGCATTTTATCCGTTAGATTTCATTTTCTCTCAATTTAACCTAATTCCCATTCGGGAGTTTCTAGCACTTAGAGTGTCTAACTAGAACCCACCTGATAATCGAAGAGGAGTTTGAAGAAGATGCTGATGATCCATGGGTTTCTCTTCTTCATCATCTCCATTTTCTCTCTTTCTCTTCTTTCCTTTTTTCCTTTTCTTCTTCTTGTTTACTAACTTCTTCTTTTTTCTCTTTTTCTTTCTCTTTCCAAATATATACATATATTATACTATTATTATTCTCTTTATTGTTTTTATTCTCTTTATTCTCTTTATTGTTTTTATTTTGATAACATGCGTAAATAAATACCTAATTATAACTCGTCAAATTTGTTTGTACAATATAAAATAATTAGAAATTATATAAAACATCACATACGCAAATTTTCAAATTAAAATAAATATAACCAAAGAATTAAAATATTTTTTGGCGTTCATAGTTTTTAATAGTTTTATAATGTACATATTATAAGATTACTAGTTAAGTTTACTTAAATATACCATAACAAAAGAATTTAACATTGAATCTATTATTTTCGTCCTAAAAGTTTATTAATTGATATGTCAAACATAAAATTTTCTATATTTATATTTTTTCTAGTAATTTTTATTTTTGAAATCAATTTTATGAGTTAAAATACAAAAATTTCAATTGCTTCAAGTAAATAATAGAAAATCAAACTTTCAATTAATAATATTAGTTATTTACATTGTCGAAAATATATTAAATTTTTCTAACAACCGTCTATTTGAAAGTTTTTTTCTTTTAAGCTTTTTTTTTCATTTACAAAATAAAAGATTGAAATATTAAAATTTTCATTATATAAAAATATTATAGAAAGTGCATGATATTATAAAAAAAATGAAGAAATAAGTTATTTCATTTTCATATAGACGAGGAACCTTGATGAGTCTTACTTTAAAGTTATTTTTCTTGCAAATCATGTACCTTACCCACTCTATGATTTTCTTGAATTTTTCCTATAATGGGTTCAAAGTATAATATATTATTAGTGCTCTTAATATTGAACCATAGAGTTTCATGTAAGGTTTCAAGAAGACGGTCTAGAGACCAGTATATTGTAGATATATCTTTTCTACCATAAATTTTAGTTTGAGGTGTACGTACTTTTTAAATAAAAAAAAATTTACGTGAATTTATTAATACTATTTACATATGAATTTTAATAAAAAAAAAAATATATGTGATAATTAAAGCGAAATAGAATCCAACTTCACCATAGAATTTAAAATAAAAGTTACCCAACAAAGAGAAAGTTTGACGTTTTTATTACTCATTTATTTATACGTTTTTTATTTTAAAATATGTGCAATGTCTAAACTAAAAGAGGATTTAGGTTAATATAGAGTAGTTTTGGTACAAAATTAATATATACATTTTAAAGATGCGTAATACACCAATAAAAAGTAGATATGATGTAGTTGTTATTTTTTTTTGAACTCTTTTGTTTAAATTTTAACAAGAGAATGATTCATTAAAAGAGAATTTCACATAGTTATTGTTTTTGAACTTCAATATTATAAAATTTGAGTTAGAGTAAATACTTAAAATTTTATGCTCATTTTTTAATAAAACATTTAGTAAGTATCAAATCTAATGTGGAATAAGAGCGAAATAGTTTACATGGGTTAAATCACAAGTGGACTCGGTGCGAACAACATCTTTAGACTAATAGCTATGTGATTAGCTTAAAATATCATCTCTGATCAATTTTTTACAAAAAATAAGATAAAATTTTTATATTTTAAGTTAACTATAAAAAATAAAATAAAATGTATTTGACTTATGCTTATTAAAACTTGTGGTTACATTCTCGTTTTTTTATTTTAAAAATCTACTAACAAAGTCAACTTATTTCTTAATTATATAAAGTTTAGGTCTGTTAACTTTCTGTACAACTAGTTTTTGAATACAATTCAATCTATATTAATATTAATAATCAATAAAAATTATATAATAAATATTTTTGAAGAAATTTGAATGTATATTTATATTAATGATCATAAATTAATTGAATATGAAGGTTTTTTTTCAATGTTAAAGTTCCATATCTTTTTGTTATCTTTCTATACATTATACTAAAGGAAACTTGATTTCCAATCGCTTTATAGTTTTTCCGATGTGGTGTTTTTACTTATCAAATCCATCTTCAATTCTTGGGCCAAAATTCTGCCTTCGTCCTGTAATGCCCTGTATAATATATATCTAGAATAATACCATACAAGCATTTTATTTGGTACTGACACATCACAAGTGCCTAATGGCATAGTTCACATACTTGTCCATTTCTAAAACATAAATACAACACATGGCACAAGTCATGGAAACTAGCCAAAAATAATAAAACTAAGAATGATATACAATATCCTCAATTGTATACAATAAAAGAATACAGAGCGGAATAAGCTTAACTAAGCTTCTCTTGAAACATCTGAGCATCACTCCACTTGTAACCAAACCTGCACCTGAAATAAAGCAACTATAGTGGGGTGAGATACATCAAATCTCAGTGAGTTCTCTATCCTATAGATTCTCTCGGCTTTACAGGGTTCTATCAATCCTAACTCAAGTCAAAGGTGAAGGGAAAATGACTTTGAGTTCACAATATCACACTATATGGAAACACATCACGAGACTGTTAACTCATAAAGTTCGCACGGAAGGAATTACGTCCTGAGCCTGTTAACTCAATATTCCTTACGAATCGAAATATGTCCTGAGCCTGTTAACTCAAGAAACTCACTAATCGATAACCTATACCAAGGCATCCCCTTTTCCCGTCCGCTTCTACGTCTAGAAGTCGAACCGAGTCATGGATCCTTGAAGTTACTTGGCATACAAATTGGATTCGGGATCATCGGCCTGTTAACCGTGAACCGTCACTTCTCATGACCTGTTAACAATCACAAGTCTCTACCCATAGCATAGGCTCCAATCATACTACACGTAGGGAATCAAACCTACTAAGTAATTGTGCATACGTTTCAGAGAAGGAGCTCGAGTCTCATGAAACTACACCTCAAGATAAATGGTTACGATTACGTGATCATATACACGACGTGATTGTATTCGACAATCACAAGGCCACATTCTCCTTAAGATCTCTTTTGCCTTTAACAATAAAACATAACAAAAATACACGTGTTCCATACTAGTGTCTTATTCTCACTCTATACCATTCGATAATGGACACACGCCTCGGCCTCTCATGCACGAGCGTTGTCATTCAGAGTTTCTATCATAATTCTAGTCGCAACCTAGAATTATACCAATCTTAACTTATCCATTTGTTTTTTGGGTAAAGTTTCCTCACTCTCCCTAACTCATTTTAACAAGCATATTATCTCATTCATTTTAACAACAATATTAGATAGATATGGCATAACACAAATATTACAAATAAATACATATAATCACACATCACATAAAACATCACTTTCGGTTTCCCTCCGATTCATTTAATCGGGTAACGAAATCAATATTTCTCACTCTTATCCCGTAGGATATTTTCACAGATTTACATCGGCTATAAATATGCGTCGATCGGATTTACGATCCAAAAGATGTCAATTCCAACATTTCACAAAACATTACTTTCCATCATTTTCCACTAAATGAAATATCCCACATCATACCCAAGATAGAGGGTCGTCATAGCTTTCTAATGACACCAAGAACGTCCCGATCCGAGTTACGGATCAAAAGTTATGAAGGAAAGAAAACGAAAAAGCTGTCATGTTCGCTTTGCGAAGCTCCAACGAATGCTCGCTCTCTCATTCAAAGTACGAATCTCCCAGCGAAGTCCTAAAACACACTGGGTTCGCTACCCCATTCACAGTGCTAGCATCTGGCGAATCGTGGCAGAACCAAAACAAGGTAAAGTTTGCAGTGCGAACCTCTGGAGAATGTTCGCCCTCACCTTCGCCGTGCGAGTAACCAGCGAATGCTCGCTTTCCCCTTCGCTAGGGGACTCGCAGTGCGAACCTGCGAAAACTGGGTTTCCCAGCAGCGTGAAAACAGAGCTTTGGGACCAAAAACCCATCCAAAACTTCACCCAACATACAAACATGCATTAACAGATGATCATACATGGCTAATGAGTATACTACACATTTTATACCGCATTTTATCCGTTAGATTTCATTTTCTCTCAATTTAACCTAATTCCCATTCGGGAGTTTCTAGCACTTAGAGTGTCTAACTAGAACCCACCTGATAATCGAAGAGGAGTTTGAAGAAGATGCTGATGATCCATGGGTTTCTCTTCTTCATCATCTCCATTTTCTCTCTTTCTCTTCTTTCCTTTTTTCCTTTTCTTCTTCTTGTTTACTAACTTCTTCTTTTTTCTCTTTTTCTTTCTCTTTCCAAATATATACATATATTATACTATTATTATTCTCTTTATTGTTTTTATTCTCTTTATTCTCTTTATTGTTTTTATTTTGATAACATGCGTAAATAAATACCTAATTATAACTCGTCAAATTTGTTTGTACAATATAAAATAATTAGAAATTATACAAAACATCACATACGCAAATTTTCAAATTAAAATAAATATAACCAAAGAATTAAAATATTTTTTGGCGTTCATAGTTTTTAATAGTTTTATAATGTACATATTATAAGATTACTAGTTAAGTTTACTTAAATATACCATAACAAAAGAATTTAACATTGAATCTATTATTTTCGTCCTAAAAGTTTATTAATTGATATGTCAAACATAAAATTTTCTATATTTATATTTTTTCTACTAATTTTTATTTTTGAAATCAATTTTATGAGTTATAATACAAAAATCTCAATTGCTTCAAGTTAATAATAGAATCAAACTTTCAATTAATAATATTAGTTATTTACATTGTCGAAAATATATTAAATTTTTCTAACAACCGTCTATTTGAAAGTTTTTTTCTTTTAAGCTTTTTTTTTTCTTTTACAAAATAAAAGATTGAAATATTAAAATTTTCATTATATAAAAATATTATAGAAAGTGCATGATATTATAAAAAAATGAAGAAATAAGTTATTTCATTTTCATATAGACGAGGAACCTTGATGAGTCTTAATTTAAAGTTATTTTTCTTGCAAATCATGTACCTTACCCACACTATGATTTTCTTGAATTTTTCCTATAATGGGTTCAAAGTATAATATATTATTAGTGCTCTTAATATTGAACCATAGAGTTTCATGTAAGGTTTCAAGAAGACGGTCTAGAGACCAGTATATTGTAGATATATCTTTTCTACCATAAATTTTAGTTTGAGGTGTACGTACTTTTTAAATAAAAAAAAAATTTACGTGAATATTTACATATGAATTTTAATAAAAAAAAATATATGTGATAATTAAAGCGAAATAGAATCCAACTTCACCATAGAATTTAAAATAAAAGTTACCCAACAAAGAGAAAGTTTGACGTTTTTATTACTCATTTATTTATACGTTTTTTATTTTAAAATATGTGCAATGTCTAAACTAAAAGAGGATTTAGGTTAATATAGAGTAGTTTTGGTACAAAATTAATATATACATTTTAAAGATGCGTAATACACCAATAAAAAGTAGATATGATGTAGTTGTTATTTTTTTTTGAACTCTTTTGTTTAAATTTTAACAAGAGAATGATTCATTAAAAGAGAATTTCACATAGTTATTGTTTTTGAACTTCAATATTATAAAATTTGAGTTAGAGTAAATACTTAAAATTTTATGCTCATTTTTTAATAAAACATTTAGTAAGTATCAAATCTAATGTGGATTAAGAGCGAAATAGTTTACATGGGTTAAATCACAAGTGGACTCGGTGCGAACAACATCTTTAGACTAATAGCTATGTGATTAGCTTAAAATATCATCTCTGATCAATTTTTTACAAAAAATAAGATAAAATTTTTATATTTTAAGTTAACTATAAAAAATAAAATAAAATGTATTTGACTTATTCTTATTATAACTTGTGGTTACATTCTCGTTTTTTTATTTTAAAAATCTACTAACAAAGTCAACTTATTTCTTAATTATATAAAGTTTAGGTCTGTTAACTTTCTGTACAACTAGTTTTTGAATACAATTCAATGTATATTAATATTAATAATCAATAAAAATTATATAATAAATATTTTTCAAGAAATTTGAATGTATATTTATATTAATGATCATAAATTAATTGAATATGAAGGTTTTTTTTCAATGTTAAAGTTCCATATCTTTTTGTTATCTTTCTATACATTATACTAAAGGAAACTTTATTTCCAATCGCTTTATAGTTTTTCCGATGTGGCGTTTTTACTTATCAAATCCATCTTCAATTCTTGGGCCAAAATTCTGCCTTCGTCCTGTAATGCCCTGTATAATATATATCTAGAATAATACCATACAAGCATTTTATTTGGTACTGACACATCAAAAGTGCCTAATGGCATAGTTCACATACTTGTCCATTTCTAAAATATAAATACAACACATGGCACAAGTCATGGAAACTAGCCAAAAATAATAAAACTAAGAATGATATACAATATCCTCAATTGTATACAATAAAAGAATACAGAGCGGAATAAGCTTAACTAAGCTTCTCTTGAAACATCTGAGCATCGCTCCACTTGTAACCAAACCTGCACCTGAAATAAAGCAACTATAGTGGGGTGAGATACATCAAATCTCAGTGAGTTCTCTATCCTATAGATTCTCTCGGCTTTACAGGGTTCTATCAATCCTAACTCAAGTCAAAGGGGAAGGGAAAATGACTTTGAGTTCACAATCTCACACTATATGGAAACACATAACGAGTCTGTTAACTCATAAAGTTCGCACGGAAGGAATTACGTCCTGAGCCTGTTAACTCAAGATTCCTTACGAATCGAAATATGTCCTGAGCCTGTTAACTCAAGAAACTCACTAATCGATAACCTATACCAAGGCATCCCCTTTTCCCGTCCGCTTCTACGTCTAAAAGTCGACCCGAGTCATGGATCCTTGAAGTTACTTGGCATACGGATTGGATTCGGGATCATCGGCCTGTTAACCGTGAACCGTCACTTCTCATGACCTGTTAACCATCACAAGTCTCTACCCATAGCATAGGCTCCAATCGTACTAGACATAGGGAATCAAACCTACCAAGTAATTGTGCATACGTTTCAGAGAAGGAGCTCGAGTCTCATGAAACTACACCTCAAGATAAATGGTTACGATTACGTGATCATATACACGACGTGCTTGTATTCGACAATCACAAGGCCACATTCGCCTTAAGACCTCTTTTGCCTTTAACAATAAAACATAACAAAAATACACGTGTTCCATACTAGTGTCTTATTCTCACTCTATACCATTCGATAATGGACACACGCCTCGGCCTCTCATGCACGAGCGTTGTCATTCAGAGTTTCTATCATAATTCTAGTCGCAACCTAGAATTATACCAATCTTAACTTATCCATTTGTTTTTGGGGTAAAGTTTCCTCACTCTCCCTAACTCATTTTAACAAGCATATTATCTCATTCATTTTAACAACAATATTAGATAGATATGGCATAACACAAATATTACAAATAAATACATATAATCACACATCACATAAAACATCACTTTCGGTTTCCCTCCGATTCATTTAATCGGGTAACGAAATCAATATTTCTCACTCTTATCCCGTAGGATATTTTCACAGCTTTACATCGGCTATAAATATGCGTCGATCGGATTTACGATCCAAAAGATGTCAATTCCAACATTTCACAAAACATTACTTTCCTTCATTTTCAACTAAATGAAATATCCCACATCATACCCAAGATAGAGGGTCGTCATAGCTTTCTAATGACACCAAGAACGTCCCGATCCGAGTTACGGATCAAAAGTTATGAAGGAAAGAAAGCGGAAAAGCTGTCATGTTCGCTTTGCGAAGCTCCAGCGAATGCTCGCTCTCTCATTCAAAGTACGAATCTCCCAGCGAACTCCTAAAAAACACTGGGTTCGCTACCCCATTCACAGTGCTAGCATCTGGCGAATCGTGGCAGAACCAAAACAAGGTAAAGTTTGCAGTGCGAACCTCTGGCGAATGTTCTCCCTCACCTTCGCCGTGCGAGTAACCAGCGAATGCTCGCTTTCCCCTCCGCTAGGGGACTCGCAGTGCGAACCTGCAAAAACTGGGTTTCCCAGCAGCGTGAAAACAGAGCTTTGGGACCAAAAACCCATCCAAAACTTCACCCAACATACAAACATGCATTAACAGATGATCATACATGGCTAATGAGTATACTACACATTTTATACCGCATTTTATCCGTTAGATTTCATTTTCTCTCAATTTAACCTAATTCCCATTCAGGAGTTTCTAGCACTTAGAGTGTCTAACTAGAACCCACCTGATAATCGAAGAGGAGTTTGAAGAAGATGCTGATGATCCATGGGTTTCTCTTCTTCATCATCTCCATTTTCTCTCTTTCTCTTCTTTCCTTTTTTCCTTTTCTTCTTCTTGTTTACTAACTTCTTCTTTTTTCTCTTTTTCTTTCTCTTTCCAAATATATACATATATTATACTATTATTATTCTCTTTATTGTTTTTATTCTCTTTATTCTCTTTATTGTTTTTATTTTGATAACATGCGTAAATAAATACCTAATTATAACTCGTCAAATTTGTTTGTATAATATAAAATAATTGGAAATTATACAAAACATCACATACGCAAATTTTCAAATTAAAATAAATATAACCAAAGAATTAAAATATTTTTTGGCGTTCATAGTTTTTAATAGTTTTATAATGTACATATTATAAGATTACTAGTTAAGTTTACTTAAATATACCATAACAAAAGAATTTAACATTGAATCTATTATTTTCGTCCTAAAAGTTTATTAATTGATATGTCAAACATAAAATTTTCTATATTTATATTTTTTCTAGTAATTTTTATTTTTGAAATCAATTTTATGAGTTATAATACAAAAATCTCAATTGCTTCAAGTTAATAATAGAATCAAACTTTCAATTAATAATATTAGTTATTTACATTGTCGAAAATATATTAAATTTTTCTAACAACCGTCTATTTGAAAGTTTTTTTCTTTTAAGCTTTTTTTTCTTTTACAAAATAAAAGATTGAAATATTAAAATTTTCATTATATAAAAATATTATAGAAAGTGCATGATATTATAAAAAAATGAAGAAATAAGCTATTTCATTTTCATATAGACGAGGAACCTTGATGAGTCTTACTTTAAAGTTATTTTTCTTGCAAATCATGTACCTTACCCACACTATGATTTTCTTGAATTTTTCCTATAATGGGTTCAAAGTATAATATATTATTAGTGCTCTTAATATTGCACCATAGAGTTTCATGTAAGGTTTCAAGAAGACGGTCTAGAGACCAGTATATTGTAGATATATCTTTTCTACCATAAATTTTAGTTTGAGGTGTACGTACTTTTTAAATAAAAAAATTTTTACGTGAATTTATTAATACTATTTACATATGAATTTTAATAAAAAAAAAATATATGTGATAATTAAAGCGAAATAGAATCCAACTTCACCATAGAATTTAAAATAAAAGTTACCCAACAAAGAGAAAGTTTGACGTTTTTATTACTCATTTATTTATACGTTTTTTATTTTAAAATATGTGCAATGTCTAGACTAAAAGAGGATTTAGGTTAATATAGAGTAGTTTTGGTACAAAATTAATATATACATTTTAAAGATGCGTAATACACCAATAAAAAGTAGATATGATGTAGTTGTTATTTTTATTTGAACTCTTTTGTTTAAATTTTAACAAGAGAATGATTCATTAAAAGAGAATTTCACATAGTTATTGTTTTTGAACTTCAATATTATAAAATTTGAGTTAGAGTAAATACTTAAAATTTTATGCTCATTTTTTAATAAAACATTTAGTAAGTATCAAATCTAATGTGGATTAAGGTTGAAATAGTTTACATGGGTTAAATCACAAGTGGACTCGGTGCGAACAACATCTTTAGACTAATAGCTATGTGATTAGCTTAAAATATCATCTCTGATCAATTTTTTACAAAAAATAAGATAAAATTTTTATATTTTAAGTTAACTATAAAAAATAAAATAAAATGTATTTGACTTATGCTTATTATAACTTGTGGTTACATTCTCGTTTTTTTATTTTAAAAATCTACTAACAAAGTCAACTTATTTCTTAATTATATAAAGTTTAGGTCTGTTAACTTTCTGTACAACTAGTTTTTGAATACAATTCAATCTATATTAATATTAATAATCAATAAAAATTATATAATAAATATTTTTGAAGAAATTTGAATGTATATTTATATTAATGATCATAAATTAATTGAATATGAAGGTTTTTTTTCAATGTTAAAGTTCCATATCTTCTTGTTATCTTTCTATACATTATACTAAAGGAAACTTGATTTCCAATCGCTTTATAGTTTTTCCGATGTGGTGTTTTTACTTATCAAATCCATCTTCAATTCTTGGGCCAAAATTCTGCCTTCGTCCTGTAATGCCCTGTATAATATATATCTAGAATAATACCATACAAGCATTTTATTTGGTACTGACACATCACAAGTGCCTAATGGCATAGTTCACATACTTGTCCATTTCTAAAACATAAATACAACACATGGCACAAGTCATGGAAACTAGCCAAAACTAATAAAACTAAGAATGATATACAATATCCTCAATTGTATACAATAAAAGAATACAGAGCGGAATAAGTTTAACTAAGCTTCTCTTGTAACATCTGAGCATCGCTCCACTTGTAACCAAACCTGCACCTGAAATAAAGCAACTATAGTGGGGTGAGATACATCAAATCTCAGTGAGTTCTCTATCCTATAGATTCTCTCGGCTTTACAGGGTTCTATCAATCCTAACTCAAGTCAAAGGGGAAGGGAAAATGACTTTGAGTTCACAATCTCACACTATATGGAAATACATCACGAGTCTGTTAATTCATAAAGTTCGCACGGAAGGAATTACGTCCTGAGCCTGTTAACTCAAGATTCCTTACGAATCGAAATATGTCCTGAGCCTATTAACTCAATAAACTCACTAATCGATAACCTATACCAAGGCATCCCCTTTTCCCGTCCGCTTCTACGTCTAGAAGTCGACCCGAGTCATGGATCCTTGAAGTTACTTGGCATACGAATTGGATTCGGGATCATCGGCCTGTTAACCGTGAACCGTCACTTCTCATGACCTGTTAACCATCACAAGTCTCTACCCATAGCATAGGCTCCAATCGTACTACACGTAGGGAATCAAACCTACCAAGTAATTGTGCATACGTTTCAGAGAAGGAGCTCGAGTCTCATGAAACTACACCTCAAGATAAATGGTTACGATTACGTGATCATATACACGACATGATTGTATTCGACAATCACAAGGCCACATTTGCCTTAAGACCTCTTTTGCCTTTAACAATAAAACATAACAAAAATACACGTGTTCCATACTAGTGTCTTATTCTCACTCTATACCATTCGATAATGGACACACGCCTCGGCCTCTCATGCACGAGCGTTGTCATTCAGAGTTTCTATCATAATTCTAGTCGCAACCTAGAATTATACCAATCTTAACTTATCCATTTGTTTTTGGGGTAAAGTTTCCTCACTCTCCCTAACTCATTTTAACAAGCATATTATCTCATTCATTTTAACAACAATATTAGATAGATATGGCATAATACAAATATTACAAATAAATACATATAATCACACATCACATAAAACATCACTTTCGGTTTCCCTCCGATTCATTTAATCGGGTAACGAAATCAATATTTCTCACTCTTATCCCGTAGGATATTTTCACAGCTATACATCGGCTATAAATATGCGTCGATCGGATTTACGATCCAAAAGATGTCAATTCCAACATTTCACAAAACATTACTTTCCTTCATTTTCCACTAAATGAAATATCCCACATCATACCCAAGATAGAGGGTCGGCATAGCTTTCTAATGACACCAAGAACGTCCCGATCCGAGTTACGGATCAAAAGTTATGAAGGAAAGAAAATGGAAAAGCTGTCATGTTCGCTTTGCGAAGCTCCAGCGAATGCTCGCTCTCTCATTCAAAGTACGAATCTCCCAGCGAAGTCCTAAAAAACACTGGGTTCGCTACCCCATTCACAGTGCTAGCATCTGGCGAATCGTGGCAGAACCAAAACAAGGTAAAGTTTGCAGTGCGAACCTCTGGCGAATGTTCGCCCTCACCTTCGCCGTGCGAGTAACCAGCGAATGCTCGCTTTCCCCTTCGCTAGGGGACTCGCAGTGCGAACCTGCAAAAACTGGGTTTCCCAGCAGCGTGAAAACAGAGCTTTGGGACCAAAAACCCATCCAAAACGTCACCCAACATACAAACATGCATTAACAGATGATCATACATGGCTAATGAGTATACTACACATTTTATACCGCATTTTATTCGTTAGATTTCATTTTCTCTCAATTTAACCTAATTCCCATTCGGGAGTTTCTAGCACTTAGAGTGTCTAACTAGAACCCACCTGTTAATCGAAGAGGAGTTTGAAGAAGATGCTGATGATCCATGGGTTTCTCTTCTTCATCATCTCCATTTTCTCTCTTTCTCTTCTTTCCTTTTTTCCTTTTCTTCTTCTTGTTTACTAACTTCTTCTTTTTTCTCTTTTTCTTTCTCTTTCCAAATATATACATATATTATACTATTATTATTCTCTTTATTGTTTTTATTCTCTTTATTCTCTTTATTGTTTTTATTTTGATAACATGCGTAAATAAATACCTAATTATAACTCGTCAAATTTGTTTGTACAATATAAAATAATTAGAAATTATACAAAACATCACATATGCAAATTTTCAAATTAAAATAAATATAACCAAAGAATTAAAATATTTTTTGGCGTTCATAGTTTTTAATAGTTTTATAATGTACATATTATAAGATTACTAGTTAAGTTTACTTAAATATACCATAACAAAAGAATTTAACATTGAATCTATTATTTTCGTCCTAAAAGTTTATTAATTGATATGTCAAACATAAAATTTTCTATATTTATATTTTTTCTAGTAATTTTTATTTTTGAAATCAATTTTATGAGTTAAAATACAAAAATCTCAATTGCTTCAAGTAAATAATAGAATCAAACATTCAATTAAAAATATTAGTTATTTACATTGTCGAAAATATATTAAATTTTTCTAACAACCGTCTATTTGAAAGTTTTTTTCTTTTAAGCTTTTTTTTTCTTTTACAAAATAAAAGATTGAAATATTAAAATTTTCATTATATAAAAATATTATAGAAAGTGCATGATATTATAAAAAAAATGAAGAAATAAGTTATTTCATTTTCATATAGACGAGGAACCTTGATGAGTCTTACTTTAAAGTTATTTTTCTTGCAAATCATGTACCTTACCCACTCTATGATTTTCTTGAATTTTTCCTATAATGGGTTCAAAGTATAATATATTATTAGTGCTCTTAATATTGAACCATAGAGTTTCATGTAAGGTTTCAAGAAGACGGTCTAGAGACCAGTATATTGTAGATATATCTTTTCTACCATAAATTTTAGTTTGAGGTGTACGTAATTTTTAAATAAAAAAAAATTTACGTGAATTTATTAATACTATTTACATATGAATTTTAATAAAAAAAAAATATATGTGATAATTAAAGCGAAATAGAATCCAACTTCACCATAGAATTTAAAATAAAAGTTACCCAACAAAGAGAAAGTTTGACATTTTTATTACTCATTTATTTATACGTTTTTTATTTTAAAATATGTGCAATGTCTAAACTAAAAGAGGATTTAGGTTAATATAGAGTAGTTTTGGTACAAAATTAATATATACATTTTAAAGATGCGTAATACACCAATAAAAAGTAGATATGATGTAGTTGTTATTTTTTTTTGAACTCTTTTGTTTAAATTTTAACAAGAGAATGATTCATTAAAAGAGAATTTCACATAGTTATTGTTTTTGAACTTCAATATTATAAAATTTGAGTTAGAGTAAATACTTAAAATTTTATGCTCATTTTTTAATAAAACATTTAGTAAGTATCAAATCTAATGTGGATTAAGAGCGAAATAGTTTACATGGGTTAAATCACAAGTGGACTCGGTGCGAACAACATCTTTAGACTAATAGCTATGTGATTAGCTTAAAATATCATCTCTGATCAATTTTTTACAAAAAATAAAATAAAATTTTTATATTTTAAGTTAACTATAAAAAATAAAATAAAATGTATTTGACTTATTCTTATTATAACTTGTGGTTACATTCTCGTTTTTTTATTTTAAAAATCTACTAACAAAGTCAACTTATTTCTTAATTATATAAAGTTTAGGTCTGTTAACTTTCTGTACAACTAGTTTTTGAATACAATTCAATGTATATTAATATTAATAATCAATAAAAATTATATAATAAATATTTTTGAAGAAATTTGAATGTATATTTATATTAATGATCATAAATTTATTGAATATGAAGGTTTTTTTTCAATGTTAAAGTTCCATATCTTTTTGTTATCTTTCTATACATTATACTAAAGGAAACTTTATTTCCAATCGCTTTATAGTTTTTCCGATGTGGCGTTTTTACTTATCAAATCCATCTTCAATTCTTGGGCCAAAATTCTGCCTTCGTCCTGTATTGCCCTGTATAATATATATCTAGAATAATACCATACAAGCATTTTATTTGGTACTGACACATCAAAAGTGCCTAATGGCATAGTTCACATACTTGTCCATTTCTAAAACATAAATACAACACATGGCACAAGTCATGGAAACTAGCCAAAAATAATAAAACTAAGAATGATATACAATATCCTCAATTGTATACAATAAAAGAATACAGAGCGGAATAAGCTTAACTAAGCTTCTCTTGAAACATCTGAGCATCGCTCGACTTGTAACCAAACCTGCACCTGAAATAAAGCAACTATAGTGGGGTGAGATACATCAAATCTCAGTGAGTTCTCTATCCTATAGATTCTCTCGGCTTTACAGGGTTCTATCAATCCTAACTCAAGTCAAAGGGGAAGGGAAAATGACTTTGAGTTCACAATCTCACACTATATGGAAACACATCACGAGTCTGTTAACTCATAAAGTTCGCACGGAAGGAATTACGTCCTGAGCCTGTTAACTCAAGATTCCTTACGAATCGAAATATGTCCTGAGCCTATTAACTCAAGAAACTCACTAATCGATAACCTATACCAAGGCATCCCCTTTTCCCGTCCGCTTCTACGTCTAGAAGTCGACCCGAGTCATGGATCCTTGAAGTTACTTGGCATACGAATTGGATTCGGGATCATCGGCCTGTTAACCGTGAACCGTCACTTCTCATGACCTGTTAACCATCACAAGTCTCTACCCATAGCATAGGCTCTAATCGTACTACACGTAGGGAATCAAACCTACCAAGTAATTGTGCATACGTTTCAGAGAAGGAGCTCGAGTCTCATGAAACTACACCTCAAGATAAATGGTTACGATTACGTGATCATATACACGACATGATTGTATTCGACAATCACAAGGCCACATTTGCCTTAAGACCTCTTTTGCCTTTAACAATAAAACATAACAAAAATACACGTGTTCCATACTAGTGTCTTATTCTCACTCTATACCATTCGATAATGGACACACGCCTCGGCCTCTCATGCACGAGCGTTGTCATTCAGAGTTTCTATCATAATTCTAGTCGCAACCTAGAATTATACCAATCTTAACTTATCCATTTGTTTTTGGGGTAAAGTTTCCTCACTCTCCCTAACTCATTTTAACAAGCATATTATCTCATTCATTTTAACAACAATATTAGATAGATATGGCATAATACAAATATTACAAATAAATACATATAATCACACATCACATAAAACATCACTTTCGGTTTCCCTCCGATTCATTTAATCGGGTAACAAAATCAATATTTCTCACTCTTATCCCGTAGGATATTTTCACAGCTTTACATCGGCTATAAATATGCGTCGATCGGATTTACGATCCAAAAGATGTCAATTCCAACATTTCACAAAACATTACTTTCCTTCATTTTCCACTAAATGAAATATCCCACATCATACCCAAGATAGAGGGTCGTCATAGCTTTCTAATGACACCAAGAACGTCCCGATCCGAGTTACGGATCAAAAGTTATGAAGGAAAGAAAACGGAAAAGTTGTCATGTTCGCTTTGCGAAGCTCCAGCGAATGCTCGCTCTCTCATTCAAAGTACGAATCTCCCAGCGAAGTCGTAAAAAACACTGGGTTCGCTACCCCATTCACAGTGCTAGCATCTGGCGAATCGTGGCAGAACCAAAACAAGGTAAAGTTTGCAGTGCGAACCTCTGGCGAATGTTCGCCCTCACCTTCGCCGTGCGAGTAACCAGCGAATGCTCGCTTTCCCCTTCGCTAGGGGACTCGCAGTGCGAACCTGCAAAAACTGGGTTTCCCAGCAGCGTGAAAACAGAGCTTTGGGACCAAAAACCCATCCAAAACGTCACCCAACATACAAACATGCATTAACAGATGATCATACATGGCTAATGAGTATACTACACATTTTATACCGCATTTTATCCGTTAGATTTCATTTTCTCTCAATTTAACCTAATTCCCATTCGGGAGTTTCTAGCACTTAGAGTGTGTAACTAGAACCCACCTGATAATCGAAGAGGAGTTTGAAGAAGATGCTGATGATCCATGGGTTTCTCTTCTTCATCATCTCCATTTTCTCTCTTTCTCTTCTTTCCTTTTTTCCTTTTCTTCTTCTTGTTTACTAACTTCTTCTTTTTTCTCTTTTTCTTTCTCTTTCCAAATATATACATATATTATACTATTATTATTCTCTTTATTGTTTTTATTCTCTTTATTCTCTTTATTGTTTTTATTTTGATAACATGCGTAAATAAATACCTAATTATAACTCGTCAAATTTGTTTGTACAATATAAAATAATTAGAAATTATACAAAACATCACATATGCAAATTTTCAAATTAAAATAAATATAACCAAAGAATTAAAATATTTTTTGGCGTTCATAGTTTTTAATAGTTTTATAATGTACATATTATAAGATTACTAGTTAAGTTTACTTAAATATACCATAACAAAAGAATTTAACATTGAATCTATTATTTTCGTCCTAAAAGTTTATTAATTGATATGTCAAACATAAAATTTTCTATATTTATATTTTTTCTAGTAATTTTTATGTTTGAAATCAATTTTATGAGTTAAAATACAAAAATCTCAATTGCTTCAAGTAAATAATAGAATCAAACTTTCAATTAATAATATTAGTTATTTACATTGTCGAAAATATATTAAATTTTTCTAACAACCGTCTATTTGAAAGTTTTTTTCTTTTAAGCTTTTTTTTTCTTTTACAAAATAAAAGATTGAAATATTAAAATTTTCATTATATAAAAATATTATAGAAAGTGCATGATATTATAAAAAAAATGAAGAAATAAGTTATTTCATTTTCATATAGACGAGGAACCTTGATGAGTCTTACTTTAAAGTTATTTTTCTTGCAAATCATGTACCTTACCCACTCTATGATTTTCATGAATTTTTCCTATAATGGGTTCAAAGTATAATATATTATTAGTGCTCTTAATATTGAACCATAGAGTTTCATGTAAGGTTTCAAGAAGACGGTCTAGAGACCAGTATATTGTAGATATATCTTTTCTACCATAAATTTTAGTTTGAGGTGTACGTACTTTTTAAATAAAAAAAAATTTACGTGAATTTATTAATACTATTTACATATGAATTTTAATAAAAAAAAAATATATGTGATAATTAAAGCGAAATAGAATCCAACTTCACCATAGAATTTAAAATAAAAGTTACCCAACAAAGAGAAAGTTTGACGTTTTTATTACTCATTTATTTATACGTTTTTTATTTTAAAATATGTGCAATGTCTAAACTAAAAGAGGATTTAGGTTAATATAGAGTAGTTTTGGTACAAAATTAATATATACATTTTAAAGATGCGTAATACACCAATAAAAAGTAGATATGATGTAGTTGTTATTTTTTTTGACCTCTTTTGTTTAAATTTTAACAAGAGAATGATTCATTAAAAGAGAATTTCACATAGTTATTGTTTTTGAACTTCAATATTATAAAATTTGAGTTAGAGTAAATACTTAAAATTTTATGCTCATTTTTTAATAAAACATTTAGTAAGTATCAAATCTAATGTGGATTAAGAGCGAAATAGTTTACATGGGTTAAATCACAAGTGGACTCGGTGCGAACAACATCTTTAGACTAATAGCTATGTGATTAGCTTAAAATATCATCTCTGATCAATTTTTTACAAAAAATAAGATAAAATTTTTATATTTTAAGTTAACTATAAAAAATAAAATAACATGTATTTGACTTATGCTTATTATAACTTGTGGTTACATTCTCGTTTTTTTATTTTAAAAATCTACTAACAAAGTCAACTTATTTCTTAATTATATAAATTTTAGGTCTGTTAACTTTCTGTACAACTAGTTTTTGAATACAATTCAATCTATATTCATATTAATAATCAATAAAAATTATATAATAAATATTTTTGAAGAAATTTGAATGTATATTTATATTAATGATCATAAATTAATTGAATATGAATGTTTTTTTTCAATGTTAAAGTTCCATATCTTTTTGTTATCTTTCTATACATTATACTAAAGGAAACTTGATTTCCAATCGCTTTATAGTTTTTCCGATGTGGTGTTTTTACTTATCAAATCCATCTTCAATTCTTGGGCCAAAATTCTACCTTCGTCCTGTAATGCCCTGTATAATATATATCTAGAATAATACCATACAAGCATTTTATTTGGTACTGACACATCACAAGTGCCTAATGGCGTCGTTCACATACTTGTCCATTTCTAAAACATAAATACAACACATGGCACAAGTCATGGAAACTAGCCAAAAATAATAAAACTAAGAATGATATACAATATCCTCAATTGTATACAATAAAAGAATACAGAGCGGAATAAGCTTAACTAAGCTTCTCTTGAAACATCTGAGCATCGCTCCACTTGTAACCAAACCTGCACCTGAAATAAAGCAACTATAGTGGGGTGAGATACATCAAATCTCAGTGAGTTCTCTATTCTATAGATTCTCTCGGCTTTACAGGGTTCTATCAATCCTAACTCAAGTCAAAGGGGAAGGGAAAATGACTTTGAGTTCACAATCTCACACTATATGGAAACACATCACGAGTCTGTTAACTCATAAAGTTAGCACGGAAGGAATTATGTCCTGAGCCTGTTAACTCATGATTCCTTACGAATCGAAATATGTCCTGAGCCTATTAACTCAAGAAACTCACTAATCGATAACCTATACCAAGGAATCCCCTTTTCCCGTCCGCTTCTACGTCTAGAAGTCGACCCGAGTCATGGATCCTTGAAGTTACTTGGCATACGAATTGGATTCGGGATCATCGGCCTGTTAACCGTGAACCGTCACTTCTCATGACCTGTTAACCATCACAAGTCTCTACCCATAGCATAGGCTCCAATCGTACTACACGTAGGGAATCAAACCTACCAAGTAATTGTGCATACGTTTCAGAGAAGGAGCTCGAGTCTCATGAAACTACACCTCAAGATAAATGGTTACGATTACGTGATCATATACACGACATGATTGTATTCGACAATCACAAGGCCACATTTGCCTTAAGACCTCTTTTGCCTTTAACAATAAAACATAACAAAAATACACGTGTTCCATACTAGTGTCTTATTCTCACTCTATACCATTCGATAATGGACACACGCCTCGGCCTCTCATGCACGAGCGTTGTCATTCAGAGTTTCTATCATAATTCTAGTCGCAACCTAGAATTATACCAATCTTAACTTATCCATTTGTTTTTGGGGTAAAGTTTCCTCACTCTCCCTAACTCATTTTAACAAGCATATTATCTCATTCATTTTAACAACAATATTAGATAGATATGGCATAATACAAATATTACAAATAAATACATATAATGACACATCACATAAAACATCACTTTCGGTTTCCCTCCGATTCATTTAATCGGGTAACGAAATCAATATTTCTCACTCTTATCCCGTAGGATATTTTCACAGCTTTACATCGGCTATAAATATGCGTCGATCGGATTTACGATCCAAAAGATGTCAATTCCAACATTTCACAAAACATTACTTTCCTTCATTTTCCACTAAATGAAATATCCCACATCATACCCAAGATAGAGGGTCGTCATAGCTTTCTAATGACACCAAGAACGTCCCGATCCGAGTTACGGATCAAAAGTTATGAAGGAAAGAAAACGGAAAAGCTGTCATGTTCGCTTTGCGAAGCTCCAGCGAATGCTCGCTCTCTCATTCAAAGTACGAATCTCCCAGCGAAGTCCTAAAAAACACTGGGTTCGCTACCCCATTCACAGTGCTAGCATCTGGCGAATCGTGGCAGAACCAAAACAAGGTAAAGTTTGCAGTGCGAACCTCTCGCGAATGTTCTCCCTCACCTTCGCCGTGCGAGTAACCAGCGAATGCTCGCTTTCCCCTTCGCTAGGGGACTCGCAGTGCGAACCTGCAAAAACTGGGTTTTGCAGCAGCGTGAAAACAGAGCTTTGGGACCAAAAACCCATCCAAAACGTCACCCAACATACAAACATGCATTAACAGATGATCATACATGGCTAATGAGTATACTACACATTTTATACCGCATTTTATCCGTTAGATTTCAGTTGCTCTCAATTTAACCTAATTCCCATTCGGGAGTTTCTAGCACTTAGAGTGTCTAACTAGAACCCACCTGATAATCGAAGAGGAGTTTGAAGAAGATGCTGATGATCCATGGGTTTCTCTTCTTCATCATCTCCATTTTCTCTCTTTCTCTTCTTTCCTTTTTTCCTTTTCTTCTTCTTGTTTACTAACTTCTTCTTTTTTCTCTTTTTCTTTCTCTTTCCAAATATATACATATATTATACTATTATTATTCTCTTTATTGTTTTTATTCTCTTTATTCTCTTTATTGTTTTTATTTTGATAACATGCGTAAATAAATACCTAATTATAACTCGTCAAATTTGTTTGTACAATATAAAATAATTAGAAATTATACAAAACATCACATATGCAAATTTTCAAATTAAAATAAATATAACCAAAGAATTAAAATATTTTTTGGCGTTCATAGTTTTTAATAGTTTTATAATGTACATATTATAAGATTACTAGTTAAGTTTACTTAAATATACCATAACAAAAGAATTTAACATTGAATCTATTATTTTCGTCCTAAAAGTTTATTAATTGATATGTCAAACATAAAATTTTCTATATTTATATTTTTTCTAGTAATTTTTATTTTTGAAATCAATTTTATGAGTTAAAATACAAAAATCTCAATTGCTTCAAGTAAATAATAGAATCAAACTTTCAATTAATAATATTAGTTATTTACATTGTCGAAAATATATTAAATTTTTCTAACAACCGTCTATTTGAAAGTTTTTTTCTTTTAAGCTTTTTTTTTCTTTTACAAAATAAAAGATTGAAATATTAAAATTTTCATTATATAAAAATATTATAGAAAGTGCATGATATTATAAAAAAAATGAAGAAATAAGTTATTTCATTTTCATATAGACGAGGAACCTTGATGAGTCTTATTTTAAAGTTATTTTTCTTGCAAATCATGTACCTTACCCACTCTATGATTTTCATGAATTTTTCCTATAATGGGTTCAAAGTATAATATATTATTAGTGCTCTTAATATTGAACCATAGGGTTTCATGTAAGGTTTCAAGAAGACGGTCTAGAGACCAGTATATTGTAGATATATCTTTTCTACCATAAATTTTAGTTTGAGGTGTACGTACTTTTTAAATAAAAAAAATTTACGTGAATTTATTAATACTATTTACATATGAATTGTAATAAAAAAAAAATATATGTGATAATTAAAGCGAAATAGAATCCAACTTCACCATAGAATTTAAAATAAAAGTTACCCAACAAAGAGAAAGTTTGACGTTTTTATTACCCATTTATTTATACGTTTTTTATTTTAAAATATGTGCAATGTCTAAACTAAAAGAGGATTTAGGTTAATATAGAGTAGTTTTGGTACAAAATTAATATATACATTTTAAAGATGCGTAATACACCAATAAAAAGTAGATATGATGTAGTTGTTATTTTTTTTTGACCTCTTTTGTTTAAATTTTAACAAGAGAATGATTCATTAAAAGAGAATTTCACATAGTTATGGTTTTTGAACTTCAATATTAAAAAATTTGAGTTAGAGTAAATACTTAAAATTTTATGCTCATTTTTTAATAAAACATTTAGTAAGTATCAAATCTAATGTGGATTAAGAGCGAAATAGTTTACATGGGTTAAATCACAAGTGGACTCGGTGCGAACAACATCTTTAGACTAATAGCTATGTGATTAGCTTAAAATATCATCTCTGATCAATTTTTTACAAAAAATAAGATAAAATTTTTATATTTTAAGTTAACTATAAAAAATAAAATAAAATGTATTTGACTTATGCTTATTATAACTTGTGGTTACATTCTCGTTTTTTTATTTTAAAAATCTACTAACAAAGTCAACTTATTTCTTAATTATATAAAGTTTAGGTCTGTTAACTTTCTGTACAACTAGTTTTTGAATACAATTCAATCTATATTAATATTAATAATCAATAAAAATTATATAATAAATATTTTTGAAGAAATTTGAATGTATATTTATATTAATGATCATAAATTAATTGAATATGAAGGTTTTTTTTCAATGTTAAAGTTCCATATCTTTTTGTTATCTTTCTATACATTATACTAAAGGAAACTTGATTTCCAATCGCTTTATAGTTTTTCCGATGTGGTGTTTTTACTTATCAAATCCATCTTCAATTCTTGGGCCAAAATTCTGCCTTCGTCCTGTAATGCCCTGTATAATATATATCTAGAATAATACCATACAAGCATTTTATTTGGTACTGACACATCACAAGTGCCTAATGGCGTAGTTCACATACTTGTCCATTTCTAAAACATAAATACAACACATGGCACAAGTCATGGAAACTAGCCAAAAATAATAAAACTAAGAATGATATACAATATCCTCAATTGTATACAATAAAAGAATACAGAGCGGAATAAGCTTAACTAAGCTTCTCTTGAAACATCTGAGCATCGCTCCACTTGTAACCAAACCTGCACCTGAAATAAAGCAACTATAGTGGGGTGAGATACATCAAATCTCAGTGAGTTCTCTATCCTATAGATTCTCTCGGCTTTACAGGGTTCTATCAATCCTAACTCAAGTCAAAGGGGAAGGGAAAATGACTTTGAGTTCACAATCTCACACTATATGGAAACACATCACGAGTCTGTTAACTCATAAAGTTCACACGGAAGGAATTATGTCCTGAGCCTGTTAACTCAAGATTCCTTACGAATCGAAATATGTCCTGAGCCTATTAACTCAAGAAACTCACTAATCGATAACCTATACCAAGGAATCCCCTTTTCCCGTCCGCTTCTACGTCTAGAAGTCGACCCGAGTCATGGATCCTTGAAGTTACTTGGCATACGAATTGGATTCGGGATCATCGGCCTGTTAACCGTGAACCGTCACTTCTCATGACCTGTTAACCATCACAAGTCTCTACCCATAGCATAGGCTCCAATCGTACTACACGTAGGGAATCAAACCTACCAAGTAATTGTGCATACGTTTCAGAGAAGGAGCTCGAGTCTCATGAAACTACACCTCAAGATAAATGGTTACGATTACGTGATCATATACACGACATGATTGTATTCGACAATCACAAGGCCACATTTGCCTTAAGACCTCTTTTGCCTTTAACAATAAAACATAACAAAAATACACGTGTTCCATACTAGTGTCTTATTCTCACTCTATACCATTCGATAATGGACACACGCCTCGGCCTCTCATGCACGAGCGTTGTCATTCAGAGTTTCTATCATAATTCTAGTCGCAACCTAGAATTATACCAATCTTAACTTATCCATTTGTTTTTGGGGTAAAGTTTCCTCACTCTCCCTAACTCATTTTAACAAGCATATTATCTCATTCATTTTAACAACAATATTAGATAGATATGGCATAATACAAATATTACAAATAAATACATATAATGACACATCACATAAAACATCACTTTCAGTTTCCCTCCGATTCATTTAATCGGGTAACGAAATCAATGTTTCTCACTCTTATCCCGTAGGATATTTTCACAGCTTTACATCGGCTATAAATATGCGTCGATCGGATTTACGATCCAAAAGATGTCAATTCCAACATTTCACAAAACATTACTTTCCTTCATTTTCCACTAAATGAAATATCCCACATCATACCCAAGATAGAGGGTCGTCATAGATTTCTAATGACACCAAGAACGTCCCGATCCGAGTTACGGATCAAAAGTTATGAAGGAAAGAAAACGGAAAAGCTGTCATGTTCGCTTTGCGAAGCTCCAGCGAATGCTCGCTCTCTCATTCAAAGTACGAATCTCCCAACGAAGTCCTAAAAAACACTGGGTTCGCTACCCCATTCACAGTGCTAGCATCTGGCGAATCGTGGCAGAACCAAAACAACGTAAAGTTTGCAGTGCGAACCTCTGGCGAATGTTCTCCCTCACCTTCGCCGTGCGAGTAACCAGCGAATGCTCGCTTTCCCCTTCGCTAGGGGACTCGCAGTGCGAACCTGCAAAAACTGGGTTTCCCAGCAGCGTGAAAACAGAGCTTTGGGACCAAAAACCCATCCAAAACGTCACCCAACATACAAACATGCATTAACAGATGATCATACATGGCTAATGAGTATACTACACATTTTATACCGCATTTTATCCGTTAGATTTCATTTTCTCTCAATTTAACCTAATTCCCATTCGGGAGTTTCTAGCACTTAGAGTGTCTAACTAGAACCCACCTGATAATCGAAGAGGAGTTTGAAGAAGATGCTGATGATCCATGGGTTTCTCTTCTTCATCATCTCCATTTTCTCTCTTTCTCTTCTTTCCTTTTTTCCTTTTCTTCTTCTTGTTTACTAACTTCTTCTTTTTTCTCTTTTTCTTTCTCTTTCCAAATATATACATATATTATACTATTATTATTCTCTTTATTGTTTTTATTCTCTTTATTCTCTTTATTGCTTTTATTTTGATAACATGCGTAAATAAATACCTAATTATAACTCGTCAAATTTGTTTGTACAATATAAAATAATTAGAAATTATACAAAACATCACATATGCAAATTTTCAAATTAAAATAAATATAACCAAAGAATTAAAATATTTTTTGTCGTTCATAGTTTTTAATAGTTTTATAATGTACATATTATAAGATTACTGGTTAAGTTTACTTAAATATACCATAACAAAAGAATTTAACATTGAATCTATTATTTTCGTCCTAAAAGTTTATTAATTGATATGTCAAACATAAAATTTTCTATATTTATATTTTTTCTAGTAATTTTTATTTTTGAAATCAATTTTATGAGTTAAAATACAAAAATCTCAATTGCTTCAAGTAAATAATAGAATCAAACTTTCAATTAATAATATTAGTTATTTACATTGTCGAAAATATATTAAATTTTTCTAACAACCGTCTATTTGAAAGTTTTTTTCTTTTAAGCTTTTTTTTTCTTTTACAAAATAAAAGATTGAAATATTAAAATTTTCATTATATAAAAATATTATAGAAAGTGCATGATATTATAAAAAAAATGAAGAAATAAGTTATTTCATTTTCATATAGACGAGGAACCTTGATGAGTCTTACTTTAAAGTTATTTTTCTTGCAAATCATGTACCTTACCCACTCTATGATTTTCATGAATTTTTCCTATAATGGGTTCAAAGTATAATATATTATTAGTGCTCTTAATATTGAACCATAGAGTTTCATGTAAGGTTTCAAGAAGACGGTCTAGAGACCAGTATATTGTAGATATATCTTTTCTACCATAAATTTTAGTTTGAGGTGTACGTACTTTTTAAATAAAAAAAAATTTACGTGAATTTATTAATACTATTTACATATGAATTTTAATAAAAAAAAAATATATGTGATAATTAAAGCGTAATAGAATCCAACTTCACCATAGAATTTAAAATAAAAGTTACCCAACAAAGAGAAAGTTTGACGTTTTTATTACTCATTTATTTATACGTTTTTTATTTTAAAATATGTGCAATGTCTAAACTAAAAGAGGATTTAGGTTAATATAGAGTAGTTTTGGTACAAAATTAATATATACATTTTAAAGATGCGTAATACACCAATAAAAAGTAGATATGATGTAGTTGTTATTTTTTTTTGAACTCTTTTGTTTAAATTTTAACAAGAGAATGATTCATTAAAAGAGGATTTCACATAGTTATTGTTTTTGAACTTCAATATTATAAAATTTGAGTTAGAGTAAATACTTAAAATTTTATGCTCATTTTTTAATAAAAAATTTAGTAAGTATCAAATCTAATGTGGATTAAGAGCGAAATAGTTTACATGGGTTAAATCACAAGTGGACTCGGTGCGAACAACATCTTTAGACTAATAGCTATGTGATTAGCTTAAAATATCATCTCTGATCAATTTTTTACAAAAAATAAGATAAAATTTTTATATTTTAAGTTAACTATAAAAAATAAAATAAAATGTATTTGACTTATGCTTATTATAACTTGTGGTTACATTCTCGTTTTTTTATTTTAAAAATCTACTAACAAAGTCAACTTATTTCTTAATTATATAAAGTTTAGGTCTGTTAACTTTCTGTACAACTAGTTTTTGAATACAATTCAATCTATATTAATATTAATAATCAATAAAAATTATATAATAAATATTTTTGAAGAAATTTGAATGTATATTTATATTAATGATCATAAATTAATTGAATATGAAGGTTTTTTTTCAATGTTAAAGTTCCATATCTTTTTGTTATCTTTCTATACATTATACTAAAGGAAACTTGATTTCCAATCGCTTTATAGTTTTTCCGATGTGGTGTTTTTACTTATCAAATCCATCTTCAATTCTTGGGCCAAAATTCTGCCTTCGTCCTGTAATGCACTGTATAATATATATCTAGAATAATACCATACAAGCATTTTATTTGGTACTGACACATCACAAGTGCCTAATGGCGTAGTTCACATACTTGTCCATTTCTAAAACATAAATACAACACATGGCACAAGTCATGGAAACTAGCCAAAAATAATAAAACTAAGAATGATATACAATATCCTCAATTGTATACAATAAAAGAATACAGAGCGGAATAAGCTTAACTAAGCTTCTCTTGAAACATCTGAGCATCGCTCCACTTGTAACCAAACCTGCACCTGAAATAAAGCAACTATAGTGGGGTGAGATACATCAAATCTCAGTGAGTTCTCTATCCTATAGATTCTCTCGGCTTTACAGGGTTCTATCAATCCTAACTCAAGTCAAAGGGGAAGGGAAAATGACTTTGAGTTCACAATCTCACACTATATGGAAACACATCACGAGTCTGTTAACTCATAAAGTTCGCACGGAAGGAATTATGTCCTGAGCCTGTTAACTCAAGATTCCTTACGAATCGAAATATGTCCTGAGCCTATTAACTCAAGAAACTCACTAATCGATAACCTATACCAAGGAATCCCCTTTTCCCGTCCGCTTCTACGTCTAGAAGTCGACCCGAGTCATGGATCCTTGAAGTTACTTGGCATACGAATTGGATTCGGGATCATCGGCCTGTTAACCGTGAACCGTCACTTCTCATGACCTGTTAACCATCACAAGTCTCTACCCATAGCATAGGCTCCAATCGTACTACACGTAGGGAATCAAACCTACCAAGTAATTGTGCATACGTTTCAGAGAAGGAGCTCGAGTCTCATGAAACTACACCTCAAGATAAATGGTTACGATTACGTGATCATATACACGACATGATTGTATTCGACAATCACAAGGCCACATTTGCCTTAAGACCTCTTTTGCCTTTAACAATAAAACATAACAAAAATACACGTGTTCCATACTAGTGTCTTATTCTCACTCTATACCATTCGATAATGGACACACGCCTCGGCCTCTCATGCACGAGCGTTGTCATTCAGAGTTTCTATCATAATTCTAGTCGCAACCTAGAATTATACCAATCTTAACTTATCCATTTGTTTTTGGGGTAAAGTTTCCTCACTCTCCCTATCTCATTTTAACAAGCATATTATCTCATTCATTTTAACAACAATATTAGATAGATATGGCATAATACAAATATTACAAATAAATACATATAATCCCACATCACATAAAACATCACTTTCGGTTTCCCTCCGATTCATTTCATCGGGTAACGAAATCAATATTTCTCACTCTTATCCCGTAGGATATTTTCACAGCTTTACATCGGCTATAAATATGCGTCGATCGGATTTACGATCCAAAAGATGTCAATTCCAACATTTCACAAAACATTAATTTCCTTCATTTTCCACTAAATGAAATATCCCACATCATACCCAAGATAGAGGGTCGTCATAGCTTTCTAATGACACCAAGAACGTCCCGATCCGAGTTACGGATCAAAAGTTATGAAGGAAAGAAAACGGAAAAGCTATCATGTTCGCTTTGCGAAGCTCCAGCGAATGCTCGCTCTCTCATTCAAAGTACGAATCTCCCAGCGATGTCCTAAAAAACACTGGGTTCGCTACCCCATTCACAGTGCTAGCATCTGGCGAATCGTGGCAGAACCAAAACAAGGTAAAGTTTGCAGTGCGAACCTCTGGCGAATGTTCGCCCTCACCTTCGCCGTGCGAGTAACCAGCGAATGCTCGCTTTCCCCTTCGCTAGGGGACTCGCAGTGCGAACCTGCAAAAACTGGGTTTCCCAGCAGCGTGAAAACAGAGCTTTGGGACCAAAAACCCATCCAAAACGTCACCCAACATACAAACATGCATTAACAGATGATCATACATGGCTAATGAGTATACTACATATTTTATACCGCATTTTATCCGTTAGATTTCATTTTCTCTCAATTTAACCTAATTCCCATTCGGGAGTTTCTAGCACTTAGAGTGTCTAACTAGAACCCACCTGATAATCGAAGAGGAGTTTGAAGAAGATGCTGATGATCCATGGGTTTCTCTTCTTCATCATCTCCATTTTCTCTCTTTCTCTTCTTTCCTTTTTTCCTTTTCTTCTTCTTGTTTACTAACTTCTTCTTTTTTCTCTTTTTCTTTCTCTTTCCAAATATATACATATATTATACTATTATTATTCTCTTTATTGTTTTTATTCTCTTTATTCTCTTTATTGTTTTTATTTTGATAACATGCGTAAATAAATACCTAATTATAACTCGTCAAATTTGTTTGTACAATATAAAATAATTAGAAATTATATAAAACATCACATACGCAAATTTTCAAATTAAAATAAATATAACCAAAGAATTAAAATATTTTTTGGCGTTCATAGTTTTTAATAGTTTTATAATGTACATATTATAAGATTACTAGTTAAGTTTACTTAAATATACCATAACAAAAGAATTTAACATTGAATCTATTATTTTCGTCCTAAAAGTTTATTAATTGATATGTCAAACATAAAATTTTCTATATTTATATTTTTTCTAGTAATTTTTATTTTTGAAATCAATTTTATGAGTTAAAATACAAAAATCTCAATTGCTTCAAGTAAATAATAGAAAATCAAACTTTCAATTAATAATATTAGTTATTTACATTGTCGAAAATATATTAAATTTTTCTAACAACCGTCTATTTGAAAGTTTTTTTCTTTTAAGCTTTTTTTTTCATTTACAAAATAAAAGATTGAAATATTAAAATTTTCATTATATAAAAATATTATAGAAAGTGCATGATATTATAAAAAAAATGAAGAAATAAGTTATTTCATTTTCATATAGACGAGGAACCTTGATGAGTCTTACTTTAAAGTTATTTTTCTTGCAAATCATGTACCTTACCCACTCTATGATTTTCTTGAATTTTTCCTATAATGGGTTCAAAGTATAATATATTATTAGTGCTCTTAATATTGAACCATAGAGTTTCATGTAAGGTTTCAAGAAGACGGTCTAGAGACCAGTATATTGTAGATATATCTTTTCTACCATAAATTTTAGTTTGAGGTGTACGTACTTTTTAAATAAAAAAAAATTTACGTGAATTTATTAATACTATTTACATATGAATTTTAATAACAAAAAAAATATATGTGATAATTAAAGCGAAATAGAATCCAACTTCACCATAGAATTTAAAATAAAAGTTACCCAACAAAGAGAAAGTTTGACGTTTTTATTACTCATTTATTTATACGTTTTTTATTTTAAAATATGTGCAATGTCTAAACTAAAAGAGGATTTAGGTTAATATAGAGTAGTTTTGGTACAAAATTAATATATACATTTTAAAGATGCGTAATACACCAATAAAAAGTAGATATGATGTAGTTGTTATTTTTTTTTGAACTCTTTTGTTTAAATTTTAACAAGAGAATGATTCATTAAAAGAGAATTTCACATAGTTATTGTTTTTGAACTTCAATATTATAAAATTTGAGTTAGAGTAAATACTTAAAATTTTATGCTCATTTTTTAATAAAACATTTAGTAAGTATCAAATCTAATGTGGAATAAGAGCGAAATAGTTTACATGGGTTAAATCACAAGTGGACTCGGTGCGAACAACATCTTTAGACTAATAGCTATGTGATTAGCTTAAAATATCATCTCTGATCAATTTTTTACAAAAAATAAGATAAAATTTTTATATTTTAAGTTAACTATAAAAAATAAAATAAAATGTATTTGACTTATGCTTATTAAAACTTGTGGTTACATTCTCGTTTTTTTATTTTAAAAATCTACTAACAAAGTCAACTTATTTCTTAATTATATAAAGTTTAGGTCTGTTAACTTTCTGTACAACTAGTTTTTGAATACAATTCAATCTATATTAATATTAATAATCAATAAAAATTATATAATAAATATTTTTGAAGAAATTTGAATGTATATTTATATTAATGATCATAAATTAATTGAATATGAAGGTTTTTTTTCAATGTTAAAGTTCCATATCTTTTTGTTATCTTTCTATACATTATACTAAAGGAAACTTGATTTCCAATCGCTTTATAGTTTTTCCGATGTGGTGTTTTTACTTATCAAATCCATCTTCAATTCTTGGGCCAAAATTCTGCCTTCGTCCTGTAATGCCCTGTATAATATATATCTAGAATAATACCATACAAGCATTTTATTTGGTACTGACACATCACAAGTGCCTAATGGCATAGTTCACATACTTGTCCATTTCTAAAACATAAATACAACACATGGCACAAGTCATGGAAACTAGCCAAAAATAATAAAACTAAGAATGATATACAATATCCTCAATTGTATACAATAAAAGAATACAGAGCGGAATAAGCTTAACTAAGCTTCTCTTGAAACATCTGAGCATCACTCCACTTGTAACCAAACCTGCACCTGAAATAAAGCAACTATAGTGGGGTGAGATACATCAAATCTCAGTGAGTTCTCTATCCTATAGATTCTCTCGGCTTTACAGGGTTCTATCAATCCTAACTCAAGTCAAAGGTGAAGGGAAAATGACTTTGAGTTCACAATATCACACTATATGGAAACACATCACGAGACTGTTAACTCATAAAGTTCGCACGGAAGGAATTACGTCCTGAGCCTGTTAACTCAATATTCCTTACGAATCGAAATATGTCCTGAGCCTGTTAACTCAAGAAACTCACTAATCGATAACCTATACCAAGGCATCCCCTTTTCCCGTCCGCTTCTACGTCTAGAAGTCGACCCGAGTCATGGATCCTTGAAGTTACTTGGCATACAAATTGGATTCGGGATCATCGGCCTGTTAACCGTGAACTGTCACTTCTCATGACCTGTTAACAATCACAAGTCTCTACACATAGCATAGGCTCCAATCATACTACACGTAGGGAATCAAACCTACTAAGTAATTGTGCATACGTTTCAGAGAAGGAGCTCGAGTCTCATGAAACTACACCTCAAGATAAATGGTTACGATTACGTGATCATATACACGACGTGATTGTATTCGACAATCACAAGGCCACATTCGCCTTAAGATCTCTTTTGCCTTTAACAATAAAACATAACAAAAATACACGTGTTCCATACTAGTGTCTTATTCTCACTCTATACCATTCGATAATGGACACACGCCTCGGCCTCTCATGCACGAGCGTTGTCATTCAGAGTTTCTATCATAATTCTAGTCGCAACCTAGAATTATACCAATCTTAACTTATCCATTTGTTTTTTGGGTAAAGTTTCCTCACTCTCCCTAACTCATTTTAACAAGCATATTATCTCATTCATTTTAACAACAATATTAGATAGATATGGCATAACACAAATATTACAAATAAATACATATAATCACACATCACATAAAACATCACTTTCGGTTTCCCTCCGATTCATTTAATCGGGTAACGAAATCAATATTTCTCACTCTTATCCCGTAGGATATTTTCACAGATTTACATCGGCTATAAATATGCGTCGATCGGATTTACGATCCAAAAGATGTCAATTCCAACATTTCACAAAACATTACTTTCCATCATTTTACACTAAATGAAATATCCCACATCATACCCAAGATAGAGGGTCGTCATAGCTTTCTAATGACACCAAGAACGTCCCGATCCGAGTTACGGATCAAAAGTTATGAAGGAAAGAAAACGAAAAAGCTGTCATGTTCGCTTTGCGAAGCTCCAACGAATGCTCGCTCTCTCATTCAAAGTACGAATCTCCCAGCGAAGTCCTAAAACACACTGGGTTCGCTACCCCATTCACAGTGCTAGCATCTGGCGAATCGTGGCAGAACCAAAACAAGGTAAAGTTTGCAGTGCGAACCTCTGGAGAATGTTCGCCCTCACCTTCGCCGTGCGAGTAACCAGCGAATGCTCGCTTTCCCCTTCGCTAGGGGACTCGCAGTGCGAACCTGCAAAAACTGGGTTTCCCAGCAGCGTGAAAACAGAGCTTTGGGACCAAAAACCCATCCAAAACGTCACCCAACATACAAACATGCATTAACAGATGATCATACATGGCTAATGAGTATACTACACATTTTATACCGCATTTTATCCGTTAGATTTCATTTTCTCTCAATTTAACCTAATTCCCATTCGGGAGTTTCTAGCACTTAGAGTGTCTAACTAGAACCCACCTGATAATCGAAGAGGAGTTTGAAGAAGATGCTGATGATCCATGGGTTTCTCTTCTTCATCATCTCCATTTTCTCTCTTTCTCTTCTTTCCTTTTTTCCTTTTCTTCTTCTTGTTTACTAACTTCTTCTTTTTTCTCTTTTTCTTTCTCTTTCCAAATATATACATATATTATACTATTATTATTCTCTTTATTGTTTTTATTCTCTTTATTCTCTTTATTGTTTTTATTTTGATAACATGCGTAAATAAATACCTAATTATAACTCGTCAAATTTGTTTGTACAATATAAAATAATTAGAAATTATATAAAACATCACATACGCAAATTTTCAAATTAAAATAAATATAACCAAAGAATTAAAATATTTTTTGGCGTTCATAGTTTTTAATAGTTTTATAATGTACATATTATAAGATTACTAGTTAAGTTTACTTAAATATACCATAACAAAAGAATTTAACATTGAATCTATTATTTTCGTCCTAAAAGTTTATTAATTGATATGTCAAACATAAAATTTTCTATATTTATATTTTTTCTAGTAATTTTTATTTTTGAAATCAATTTTATGAGTTAAAATACAAAAATCTCAATTGCTTCAAGTAAATAATAGAAAATCAAACTTTCAATTAATAATATTAGTTATTTACATTGTCGAAAATATATTAAATTTTTCTAACAACCGTCTATTTGAAAGTTTTTTTCTTTTAAGCTTTTTTTTTCATTTACAAAATAAAAGATTGAAATATTAAAATTTTCATTATATAAAAATATTATAGAAAGTGCATGATATTATAAAAAAAATGAAGAAATAAGTTATTTCATTTTCATATAGACGAGGAACCTTGATGAGTCTTACTTTAAAGTTATTTTTCTTGCAAATCATGTACCTTACCCACTCTATGATTTTCTTGAATTTTTCCTATAATGGGTTCAAAGTATAATATATTATTAGTGCTCTTAATATTGAACCATAGAGTTTCATGTAAGGTTTCAAGAAGACGGTCTAGAGACCAGTATATTGTAGATATATCTTTTCTACCATAAATTTTAGTTTGAGGTGTACGTACTTTTTAAATAAAAAAAAATTTACGTGAATTTATTAATACTATTTACATATGAATTTTAATAAAAAAAAAAATATATGTGATAATTAAAGCGAAATAGAATCCAACTTCACCATAGAATTTAAAATAAAAGTTACCCAACAAAGAGAAAGTTTGACGTTTTTATTACTCATTTATTTATACGTTTTTTATTTTAAAATATGTGCAATGTCTAAACTAAAAGAGGATTTAGGTTAATATAGAGTAGTTTTGGTACAAAATTAATATATACATTTTAAAGATGCGTAATACACCAATAAAAAGTAGATATGATGTAGTTGTTATTTTTTTTTTGAACTCTTTTGTTTAAATTTTAACAAGAGAATGATTCATTAAAAGAGAATTTCACATAGTTATTGTTTTTGAACTTCAATATTATAAAATTTGAGTTAGAGTAAATACTTAAAATTTTATGCTCATTTTTTAATAAAACATTTAGTAAGTATCAAATCTAATGAGGATTAAGAGCGAAATAGTTTACATGGGTTAAATCACAAGTGGACTCGGTGCGAACAACATCTTTAGACTAATAGCTATGTGATTAGCTTAAAATATCATCTCTGATCAATTTTTTACAAAAAATAAGATAAAATTTTTATATTTTAAGTTAACTATAAAAAATAAAATAAAATGTATTTGACTTATTCTTATTATAACTTGTGGTTACATTCTCGTTTTTTTATTTTTAAAATCTACTAACAAAGTCAACTTATTTCTTAATTATATAAAGTTTAGGTCTGTTAACTTTCTATACAACTAGTTTTTGAATACAATTCAATGTATATTAATATTAATAATCAATAAAAATTATATAATAAATATTTTTGAAGAAATTTGAACGTATATTTATATTAATGATCATAAATTAATAGAATATGAAGGTTTTTTTTCAATGTTAAAGTTCCATATCTTTTTGTTATCTTTCTATACATTATACTAAAGGAAACTTTATTTCCAATCGCTTTATAGTTTTTCCGATGTGGCGTTTTTACTTATCAAATCCATCTTCAATTCTTGGGCCAAAATTCTGCCTTCGTCCTGTAATGCCCTGTATAATATGTATCTAGAATAATACCATACAAGCATTTTATTTGGTACTGACACATCAAAAGTGCCTAATGTCATAGTTCACATACTTGTCCATTTCTAAAACATAAATACAACACATGGCACAAGTCATGGAAACTAGCCAAAAATAATAAAACTAAGAATGATATACAATATCCTCAATTGTATACAATAAAAGAATACAGAGCGGAATAAGCTTAACTAAGCTTCTCTTGAAACATCTGAGTATCACTCCACTTGTAACCAAACCTGCACCTGAAATAAAGCAACTATAGTGGGGTGAGATACATCAAATCTCAGTGAGTTCTCTATCCTATAGATTCTCTCGGCTTTACAGGGTTCTATCAATCCTAACTCAAGTCAAAGGTGAAGGGAAAATGACTTTGAGTTCACAATCTCACACTATATGGAAACACATCACGAGTCTGTTAACTCATAAAGTTCGCACGGAAGGAATTACGTTCTGAGCCTGTTAACTCAATATTCCTTACGAATCGAAATATGTCCTGAGCCTGTTAACTCAAGAAACTCACTAATCGATAACCTATACCAAGGCATCCCCTTTTCCCGTCCGCTTCTACGTCTAGCAGTCGACCCGAGTCATGGATCCTTGAAGTTACTTGGCATACGAATTGGATTCGGGATCATCGGCCTGTTAACCGTGAACCATCACTTCTCATGACCTGTGAACAATCACAAGTCTCTACCCATAGAATAGGCTCCAATCATACTACACGTAAGGAATCAAACCTACTAAGTAATTGTGCATACGTTTCAGAGAAGGAGCTCGAGTCTCATGAAACTACACCTCAAGATAAATGGTTACGATTACGTGATCATATACACGACGTGATTGTATTCGACAATCACAAGGCCACATTCGCCTTAAGATCTCTTTTGCCTTTAACAATAAAACATAACAAAAATACACGTGTTCCATACTAGTGTCTTATTCTCACTCTTTACCATTCGATAATGGACACACGCCTCGGCCTCTCATGCACGAGCGTTGTCATTCAGAGTTTCTATCATAATTCTAGTCGCAACCTAGAATTATACCAATCTTAACTTATCCATTTGTTTTTGGGGTAAAGTTTCCTCACTCTCCCTAACTCATTTTAACAAGCATATTATCTCATTCATTTTAACAACAATATTAGATAGATATGGCATAACACAAATATTACAAATAAATACATATAATCACACATCACATAAAACATCACTTTCGGTTTCCCTCCGATTCATTTAATCGGGTAACGAAATCAATATTTCTCACTCTTATCCCGTAGGATATTTTCACAGCTTTACATCGGCTATAAATATGCGTCGATCGGATTTACGATCCAAAAGATGTCAATTCCAACATTTCACAAAACATTACTTTCCTTCATTTTCCACTAAATGAAATATCCCACATCATACCCAAGATAGAGGGTCGTCATAGCTTTCTAATGACACCAAGAACGTCCCGATCCGAGTTACGGATCAAAAGTTATGAAGGAAAGAAAACGGAAAAGCTGTCATGTTCGCTTTGCGAAGCTCCAGCGAATGCTCGCTCTCTCATTCAAAGTACGAATCTCCCAGCGAAGTCCTAAAAAACACTGGGTTCTCTACCCCATTCACAGTGCTAGCATCTGGCGAATCGTGGCAGAACCAAAACAAGGTAAAGTTTGCAGTGCGAACCTCTGGCGAATGTTCGCCCTCACCTTCGCCGTGCGAGTAACCAGCGAATGCTCGCTTTCCCCCTTCGCTAGGGAACTCGCAGTGCGAACCTGCAAAAACTGGGTTTCCCAGGAGCGTGAAAACAGAGCTTTGGGACCAAAAACCCATCCAAAACTTCACCCAACATACAAACATGCATTAACAGATGATCATACATGGCTAATGAGTATACTACACATTTTATACCGCATTTTATCCGTTAGATTTCATTTTCTCTCAATTTAACCTAATTCCCATTCGGGAGTTTCTAGCACTTAGAGTGTCTAACTAGAACCCACCTGATAATCGAAGAGGAGTTTGAAGAAGATGCTGATGATCCATGGGTTTCTCTTCTTCATCATCTCCATTTTCTCTCTTTCTCTTCTTTCCTTTTTTCCTTTTCTTCTTCTTGTTTACTAACTTCTTCTTTTTTCTCTTTTTCTTTCTCTTTCCAAATATATACATATATTATACTATTATTATTCTCTTTATTGTTTTTATTCTCTTTATTCTCTTTATTATTTTTATTTTGATAACATGCGTAAACAAATACCTAATTATAACTCGTCAAATTTGTTTGTACAATATAAAATAATTAGAAATTATACAAAACATCACATACGCAAATTTTCAAATTAAAATAAATATAACCAAAGAATTAAAATATTTTTTGGCGTTCATAGTTTTTAATAGTTTTATAATGTACATATTATAATATTACTAGTTAAGTTTACTTAAATATACCATAACAAAAGAATTTAACATTGAATCTATTATTTTCGTCCTAAAAGTTTATTAATTGATATGTCAAACATAAAATTTTCTATATTTATATTTTTTCTAGTAATTTTTATTTTTGAAATCAATTTTATGAGTTATAATACAAAAATCTCAATTGCTTCAAGTTAATAATAGAATCAAACTTTCAATTAATAATATTAGTTATTTATATTGTCGAAAATATATTAAATTTTTCTAACAACCGTCTATTTGAAAGTTTTTTTCTTTTAAGCTTTTTTTTTTCTTTTACAAAATAAAAGATTGAAATATTAAAATTTTCATTATATAAAAATATTATAGAAAGTGCATGATATTATAAAAAAATGAAGAAATAAGTTATTTCATTTTCATATAGACGAGGAACCTTGATGAGTCTTACTTTAAAGTTATTTTTCTTGCAAATCATGTACCTTACCCACTCTATGATTTTCTTGAATTTTTCCTATAATGGGTTCAAAGTATAATATATTATTAGTGCTCTTAATATTGAACCATAGAGTTTCATGTAAGGTTTCAAGAAGACGGTCTAGAGACCAGTATATTGTAGATATATCTTTTCTACCATAAATTTTAGTTTGAGGTGTACGTACTTTTTAAATAAAAAAAAATTTACGTGAATTTATTAATACTATTTACATATGAATTTTAATAAAAAAAAAATATATGTGATAATTAAAGCGAAATAGAATCCAACTTCACCATAGAATTTAAAATAAAAGTTACCCAACAAAGAGAAAGTTTGACGTTTTTATTACTCATTTGTTTATACGTTTTTTATTTTAAAATATGTGCAATGTCTAAACTAAAAGAGGATTTAGGTTAATATAGAGTAGTTTTGGTACAAAATTAATATATACATTTTAAAGATGCGTAATACACCAATAAAAAGTAGATATGATGTAGTTGTTATTTTTTTTTGAACTCTTTTGTTTAAATTTTAACAAGAGAATGATTCATTAAAAGAGAATTTCACATAGTTATTGTTTTTGAACTTCAATATTATAAAATTTGAGTTAGAGTAAATACTTAAAATTTTATGCTCATTTTTTAATAAAACATTTAGTAAGTATCAAATCTAATGAGGATTAAGAGCGAAATAGTTTACATGGGTTAAATCACAAGTGGACTCGGTGCGAACAACATCTTTAGACTAATAGCTATGTGATTAGCTTAAAATATCATCTCTGATCAATTTTTTACAAAAAATAAGATAAAATTTTTATATTTTAAGTTAACTATAAAAAATAAAATAAAATGTATTTGACTTATTCTTATTATAACTTGTGGTTACATTCTCGTTTTTTAATTTTTAAAATCTACTAACAAAGTCAACTTATTTCTTAATTATATAAAGTTTAGGTCTGTTAACTTTCTATACAACTAGTTTTTGAATACAATTCAATGTATATTAATATTAATAATCAATAAAAATTATATAATAAATATTTTTGAAGAAATTTGAACGTATATTTATATTAATGATCATAAATTAATAGAATATGAAGGTTTTTTTTCAATGTTAAAGTTCCATATCTTTTTGTTATCTTTCTATACATTATACTAAAGGAAACTTTATTTCCAATCGCTTTATAGTTTTTCCGATGTGGCGTTTTTACTTATCAAATCCATCTTCAATTCTTGGGCCAAAATTCTGCCTTCGTCCTGTAATGCCCTGTATAATATGTATCTAGAATAATACCATACAAGCATTTTATTTGGTACTGACACATCAAAAGTGCCTAATGTCATAGTTCACATACTTGTCCATTTCTAAAACATAAATACAACACATGGCACAAGTCATGGAAACTAGCCAAAAATAATAAAACTAAGAATGATATACAATATCCTCAATTGTATACAATAAAAGAATACAGAGCGGAATAAGCTTAACTAAGCTTCTCTTGAAACATCTGAGTATCACTCCACTTGTAACCAAACCTGCACCTGAAATAAAGCAACTATAGTGGGGTGAGATACATCAAATCTCAGTGAGTTCTCTATCCTATAGATTCTCTCGGCTTTACAGGGTTCTATCAATCCTAACTCAAGTCAAAGGTGAAGGGAAAATGACTTTGAGTTCACAATCTCACACTATATGGAAACACATCACGAGTCTGTTAACTCATAAAGTTCGCACGGAAGGAATTACGTTCTGAGCCTGTTAACTCAATATTCCTTACGAATCGAAATATGTCCTGAGCCTGTTAACTCAAGAAACTCACTAATCGATAACCTATACCAAGGCATCCCCTTTTCCCGTCCGCTTCTACGTCTAGCAGTCGACCCGAGTCATGGATCCTTGAAGTTACTTGGCATACGAATTGGATTCGGGATCATCGGCCTGTTAACCGTGAACCATCACTTCTCATGACCTGTGAACAATCACAAGTCTCTACCCATAGAATAGGCTCCAATCATACTACACGTAAGGAATCAAACCTACTAAGTAATTGTGCATACGTTTCAGAGAAGGAGCTCGAGTCTCATGAAACTACACCTCAAGATAAATGGTTACGATTACGTGATCATATACACGACGTGATTGTATTCGACAATCACAAGGCCACATTCGCCTTAAGATCTCTTTTGCCTTTAACAATAAAACATAACAAAAATACACGTGTTCCATACTAGTGTCTTATTCTCACTCTTTACCATTCGATAATGGACACACGCCTCGGCCTCTCATGCACGAGCGTTGTCATTCAGAGTTTCTATCATAATTCTAGTCGCAACCTAGAATTATACCAATCTTAACTTATCCATTTGTTTTTGGGGTAAAGTTTCCTCACTCTCCCTAACTCATTTTAACAAGCATATTATCTCATTCATTTTAACAACAATATTAGATAGATATGGCATAACACAAATATTACAAATAAATACATATAATCACACATCACATAAAACATCACTTTCGGTTTCCCTCCGATTCATTTAATCGGGTAACGAAATCAATATTTCTCACTCTTATCCCGTAGGATATTTTCACAGCTTTACATCGGCTATAAATATGCGTCGATCGGATTTACGATCCAAAAGATGTCAATTCCAACATTTCACAAAACATTACTTTCCTTCATTTTCCACTAAATGAAATATCCCACATCATACCCAAGATAGAGGGTCGTCATAGCTTTCTAATGACACCAAGAACGTCCCGATCCGAGTTACGGATCAAAAGTTATGAAGGAAAGAAAACGGAAAAGCTGTCATGTTCGCTTTGCGAAGCTCCAGCGAATGCTCGCTCTCTCATTCAAAGTACGAATCTCCCAGCGAAGTCCTAAAAAACACTGGGTTCTCTACCCCATTCACAGTGCTAGCATCTGGCGAATCGTGGCAGAACCAAAACAAGGTAAAGTTTGCAGTGCGAACCTCTGGCGAATGTTCGCCCTCACCTTCGCCGTGCGAGTAACCAGCGAATGCTCGCTTTCCCCTTCGCTAGGGAACTCGCAGTGCGAACCTGCAAAAACTGGGTTTCCCAGGAGCGTGAAAACAGAGCTTTGGGACCAAAAACCCATCCAAAACTTCACCCAACATACAAACATGCATTAACAGATGATCATACATGGCTAATGAGTATACTACACATTTTATACCGCATTTTATCCGTTAGATTTCATTTTCTCTCAATTTAACCTAATTCCCATTCGGGAGTTTCTAGCACTTAGAGTGTCTAACTAGAACCCACCTGATAATCGAAGAGGAGTTTGAAGAAGATGCTGATGATCCATGGGTTTCTCTTCTTCATCATCTCCATTTTCTCTCTTTCTCTTCTTTCCTTTTTTCCTTTTCTTCTTCTTGTTTACTAACTTCTTCTTTTTTCTCTTTTTCTTTCTCTTTCCAAATATATACATATATTATACTATTATTATTCTCTTTATTGTTTTTATTCTCTTTATTCTCTTTATTATTTTTATTTTGATAACATGCGTAAACAAATACCTAATTATAACTCGTCAAATTTGTTTGTACAATATAAAATAATTAGAAATTATACAAAACATCACATACGCAAATTTTCAAATTAAAATAAATATAACCAAAGAATTAAAATATTTTTTGGCGTTCATAGTTTTTAATAGTTTTATAATGTACATATTATAATATTACTAGTTAAGTTTACTTAAATATACCATAACAAAAGAATTTAACATTGAATCTATTATTTTCGTCCTAAAAGTTTATTAATTGATATGTCAAACATAAAATTTTCTATATTTATATTTTTTCTAGTAATTTTTATTTTTGAAATCAATTTTATGAGTTATAATACAAAAATCTCAATTGCTTCAAGTTAATAATAGAATCAAACTTTCAATTAATAATATTAGTTATTTATATTGTCGAAAATATATTAAATTTTTCTAACAACCGTCTATTTGAAAGTTTTTTTCTTTTAAGCTTTTTTTTTTCTTTTACAAAATAAAAGATTGAAATATTAAAATTTTCATTATATAAAAATATTATAGAAAGTGCATGATATTATAAAAAAATGAAGAAATAAGTTATTTCATTTTCATATAGACGAGGAACCTTGATGAGTCTTACTTTAAAGTTATTTTTCTTGCAAATCATGTACCTTACCCACTCTATGATTTTCTTGAATTTTTCCTATAATGGGTTCAAAGTATAATATATTATTAGTGCTCTTAATATTGAACCATAGAGTTTCATGTAAGGTTTCAAGAAGACGGTCTAGAGACCAGTATATTGTAGATATATCTTTTCTACCATAAATTTTAGTTTGAGGTGTACGTACTTTTTAAATAAAAAAAAATTTACGTGAATTTATTAATACTATTTACATATGAATTTTAATAAAAAAAAAATATATGTGATAATTAAAGCGAAATAGAATCCAACTTCACCATAGAATTTAAAATAAAAGTTACCCAACAAAGAGAAAGTTTGACGTTTTTATTACTCATTTGTTTATACGTTTTTTATTTTAAAATATGTGCAATGTCTAAACTAAAAGAGGATTTAGGTTAATATAGAGTAGTTTTGGTACAAAATTAATATATACATTTTAAAGATGCGTAATACACCAATAAAAAGTAGATATGATGTAGTTGTTATTTTTTTTTGAACTCTTTTGTTTAAATTTTAACAAGAGAATGATTCATTAAAAGAGAATTTCACATAGTTATTGTTTTTGAACTTCAATATTATAAAATTTGAGTTAGAGTAAATACTTAAAATTTTATGCTCATTTTTTAATAAAACATTTAGTAAGTATCAAATCTAATGAGGATTAAGAGCGAAATAGTTTACATGGGTTAAATCACAAGTGGACTCGGTGCGAACAACATCTTTAGACTAATAGCTATGTGATTAGCTTAAAATATCATCTCTGATCAATTTTTTACAAAAAATAAGATAAAATTTTTATATTTTAAGTTAACTATAAAAAATAAAATAAAATGTATTTGACTTATTCTTATTATAACTTGTGGTTACATTCTCGTTTTTTAATTTTTAAAATCTACTAACAAAGTCAACTTATTTCTTAATTATATAAAGTTTAGGTCTGTTAACTTTCTATACAACTAGTTTTTGAATACAATTCAATGTATATTAATATTAATAATCAATAAAAATTATATAATAAATATTTTTGAAGAAATTTGAACGTATATTTATATTAATGATCATAAATTAATTGAATATGAAGGTTTTTTTTCAATGTTAAAGTTCCATATCTTTTTGTTATCTTTCTATACATTATACTAAAGGAAACTTTATTTCCAATCGCTTTATAGTTTTTCCGATGTGGCGTTTTTACTTATCAAATCCATCTTCAATTCTTGGGCCAAAATTCTGCCTTCGTCCTGTAATGCCCTGTATAATATGTATCTAGAATAATACCATACAAGCATTTTATTTGGTACTGACACATCAAAAGTGCCTAATGTCATAGTTCACATACTTGTCCATTTCTAAAACATAAATACAACACATGGCACAAGTCATGGAAACTAGCCAAAAATAATAAAACTAAGAATGATATACAATATCCTCAATTGTATACAATAAAAGAATACAGAGCGGAATAAGCTTAACTAAGCTTCTCTTGAAACATCTGAGTATCACTCCACTTGTAACCAAACCTGCACCTGAAATAAAGCAACTATAGTGGGGTGAGATACATCAAATCTCAGTGAGTTCTCTATCCTATAGATTCTCTCGGCTTTACAGGGTTCTATCAATCCTAACTCAAGTCAAAGGTGAAGGGAAAATGACTTTGAGTTCACAATCTCACACTATATGGAAACACATCACGAGTCTGTTAACTCATAAAGTTCGCACGGAAGGAATTACGTTCTGAGCCTGTTAACTCAATATTCCTTACGAATCGAAATATGTCCTGAGCCTGTTAACTCAAGAAACTCACTAATCGATAACCTATACCAAGGCATCCCCTTTTCCCGTCCGCTTCTACGTCTAGCAGTCGACCCGAGTCATGGATCCTTGAAGTTACTTGGCATACGAATTGGATTCGGGATCATCGGCCTGTTAACCGTGAACCATCACTTCTCATGACCTGTGAACAATCACAAGTCTCTACCCATAGAATAGGCTCCAATCATACTACACGTAAGGAATCAAACCTACTAAGTAATTGTGCATACGTTTCAGAGAAGGAGCTCGAGTCTCATGAAACTACACCTCAAGATAAATGGTTACGATTACGTGATCATATACACGACGTGATTGTATTCGACAATCACAAGGCCACATTCGCCTTAAGATCTCTTTTGCCTTTAACAATAAAACATAACAAAAATACACGTGTTCCATACTAGTGTCTTATTCTCACTCTTTACCATTCGATAATGGACACACGCCTCGGCCTCTCATGCACGAGCGTTGTCATTCAGAGTTTCTATCATAATTCTAGTCGCAACCTAGAATTATACCAATCTTAACTTATCCATTTGTTTTTGGGGTAAAGTTTCCTCACTCTCCCTAACTCATTTTAACAAGCATATTATCTCATTCATTTTAACAACAATATTAGATAGATATGGCATAACACAAATATTACAAATAAATACATATAATCACACATCACATAAAACATCACTTTCGGTTTCCCTCCGATTCATTTAATCGGGTAACGAAATCAATATTTCTCACTCTTATCCCGTAGGATATTTTCACAGCTTTACATCGGCTATAAATATGCGTCGATCGGATTTACGATCCAAAAGATGTCAATTCCAACATTTCACAAAACATTACTTTCCTTCATTTTCCACTAAATGAAATATCCCACATCATACCCAAGATAGAGGGTCGTCATAGCTTTCTAATGACACCAAGAACGTCCCGATCCGAGTTACGGATCAAAAGTTATGAAGGAAAGAAAACGGAAAAGCTGTCATGTTCGCTTTGCGAAGCTCCAGCGAATGCTCGCTCTCTCATTCAAAGTACGAATCTCCCAGCGAAGTCCTAAAACACACTGGGTTCGCTACCCCATTCACAGTGCTAGCATCTGGCAAATCGTGGCAGAACCAAAACAAGGTAAAGTTTGCAGTGCGAACCTCTGGAGAATGTTCGCCCTCACCTTCGCCGTGCGAGTAACCAGCGAATGCTCGCTTTCCCCTTCGCTAGGGGACTCGCAGTGCGAACCTGCGAAAACTGGGTTTCCCAGCAGCGTGAAAACAGAGCTTTGGGACCAAAAACCCATCCAAAACTTCACCCAACATACAAACATGCATTAACAGATGATCATACATGGCTAATGAGTATACTACACATTTTATACCGCATTTTATCCGTTAGATTTCATTTTCTCTCAATTTAACCTAATTCCCATTCGGGAGTTTCTAGCACTTAGAGTGTCTAACTAGAACCCACCTGATAATCGAAGAGGAGTTTGAAGAAGATGCTGATGATCCATGGGTTTCTCTTCTTCATCATCTCCATTTTCTCTCTTTCTCTTCTTTCCTTTTTTCCTTTTCTTCTTCTTGTTTACTAACTTCTTATTTTTTCTTTTTTTCTTTCTCTTTCCAAATATATACATATATTATACTATTATTATTCTCTTTATTGTTTTTATTCTCTTTATTCTCTTTATTGTTTTTATTTTGATAACATGCGTAAATAAATACCTAATTATAACTCGTCAAATTTGTTTGTACAATATAAAATAATTAGAAATTATACAAAACATCACATACGCAAATTTTCAAATTAAAATAAATATAACCAAAGAATTAAAATATTTTTTGGCGTTCATAGTTTTTAATAGTTTTATAATGTACATATTATAAGATTACTAGTTAAGTTTACTTAAATATACCATAACAAAAGAATTTAACATTGAATCTATTATTTTCGTCCTAAAAGTTTATTAATTGATATGTCAAACATAAAATTTTCTATATTTATATTTTTTCTAGTAATTTTTATTTTTGAAATCAATTTTATGAGTTATAATACAAAAATCTCAATTGCTTCAAGTTAATAATAGAATCAAACTTTCAATTAATAATATTAGTTATTTACATTGTCGAAAATATATTAAATTTTTCTAACAACCGTCTATTTGAAAGTTTTTTTCTTTTAAGCTTTTTTTTTTCTTTTACAAAATAAAAGATTGAAATATTAAAATTTTCATTATATAAAAATATTATAGAAAGTGCATGATATTATAAAAAAATGAAGAAATAAGTTATTTCATTTTCATATAGACGAGGAACCTTGATGAGTCTTACTTTAAAGTTATTTTTCTTGCAAATCATGTACCTTACCCACTCTATGATTTTCTTGAATTTTTCCTATAATGGGTTCAAAGTATAATATATTATTAGTGCTCTTAATATTGAACCATAGAGTTTCATGTAAGGTTTCAAGAAGACGGTCTAGAGACCAGTATATTGTAGATATATCTTTTCTACCATAAATTTTAGTTTGAGGTGTACGTACTTTTTAAATAAAAAAAAATTTACGTGAATTTATTAATACTATTTACATATGAATTTTAATAAAAAAAAAATATATGTGATAATTAAAGCGAAATAGAATCCAACTTCACCATAGAATTTAAAATAAAAGTTACCCAACAAAGAGAAAGTTTGACGTTTTTATTACTCATTTATTTATACGTTTTTTATTTTAAAATATGTGCAATGTCTAGACTAAAAGAGGATTTAGGTTAATATAGAGTAGTTTTGGTACAAAATTAATATATACATTTTAAAGATGCGTAATACACCAATAAAAAGTAGATATGATGTAGTTGTTATTTTTTTTTGAACTCTTTTGTTTAAATTTTAACAAGAGAATGATTCATTAAAAGAGAATTTCACATAGTTATTGTTTTTGAACTTCAATATTATAAAATTTGAGTTAGAGTAAATACTTAAAATTTTATGCTCATTTTTTAATAAAAAATTTAGTAAGTATCAAATCTAACGTGGATTAAGAGCGAAATAGTTTACATGGGTTAAATCACAAGTGGACTCGGTGCGAACAACATCTTTAGACTAATAGCTATGTGATTAGCTTAAAATATCATCTCTGATCAATTTTTTACAAAAAATAAGATAAAATTTTTATATTTTAAGTTAACTATAAAAAATAAAATAAAATGTATTTGACTTATTCTTATTATAACTTGTGGTTACATTCTCGTTTTTTTATTTTCAAAATCTACTAACAAAGTCAACTTATTTTTTAATTATATAAAGTTTAGGTCTGTTAACTTTCTGTACAACTAGTTTTTGAATACAATTCAATGTATATTAATATTAATAATCAATAAAAATTATATAATAAATATTTTTGAAGAAATTTGAATGTATATTTATATTAATGATCATAAATTAATTGAATATGAAGGTTTTTTTTCAATGTTAAAGTTCCATATCTTTTTGGTATCTTTCTATACATTATACTAAAGGAAACTTTATTTCCAATCGCTTTATAGTTTTTCGATGTGGCGTTTTTACTTATCAAATCCATCTTCAATTTTTGGGCCAAAATTCTGCCTTCGTCCTGTAATGCCCTGTATAATATATATCTAGAATAATACCATACAAGCATTTTATTTGGTACTGACACATCAAAAGTGCCTAATGGCATAGTTCACATACTTGTCCATTTCTAAAACATAAATACAACACATGGCACAAGTCATGGAAACTAGCCAAAAATAATAAAACTAAGAATGATATACAATATCCTCAATTGTATACAATAAAAGAATACAGAGCGGAATAAGCTTAACTAAGCTTCTCTTGAAACATCTGAGCATCGCTCCACTTGTAACCAAACCTGCACCTGAAATAAAGAAACTATAGTGGGGTGAGATACATCAAATCTCAGTGAGTTCTCTATCCTATAGATTCTTTCGGCTTTACAGGGTTCTATCAATCCTAACTCAAGTCAAAGGGGAAAGGAAAATGACTTTGAGTTCACAATCTCACACTACATGGAAACACATCACGAGTCTGTTAACTCATAAAGTTCGCACGGAAGGAATTACGTCCTGAGCCTGTTAACTCAAGATTCCTTACGAATCGAAATATGTCCTGAGCCTGTTAACTCAAGAAACTCACTAATCGATAACCTATACCAAGGCATCCCCTTTTCCCGTCCACTTCTACGTCTAGAAGTCGACCCGAGTCATGGATCCTTGAAGTTACTTGGCATACGAATTGGATTCGGGATCATCGGCCTGTTAACCGTGAACCGTCACTTCTCATAACCTGTTAACCATCACAAGTCTCTACCCATAGCATAGGCTCCAATCGTATTACACGTAGGGAATCAAACCTACCAAGTAATTGTGCATACGTTTCAGAGAAGGAGCTCGAGTCTCATGAAACTACACCTCAAGATAAATGGTTATGATTACGTGATCATATACACGACGTGCTTGTATTCGACAATCACAAGGCCACATTCGCCTTAAGACCTCTTTTGCCTTTAACAATAAAACATAACAAAAATACACGTGTTCCATACTAGTGTCTTATTCTCACTCTATACCATTCGATAATGGACACACGCCTCGGCCTCTCATGCACGAGCGTTGTCATTCAGAGTTTCTATCATAATTCTAGTCGCAACCTAGAATTATACCAATCTTAACTTATCCATTTGTTTTTGGGGTAAAGTTTCCTCACTCTCCCTAACTCATTTTAACAAGCATATTATCTCATTCATTTTAACAACAATATTAGATAGATATGGCATAACACAAATATTACAAATAAATACATATAATCACACATCACATAAAACATCACTTTCGGTTTCCCTCCGATTCATTTAATCGGGTAACGAAATCAATATTTCTCACTCTTATCCCGTAGGATATTTTCACAGCTTTACATCGGCTATAAATATGCGTCGATCGGATTTACGATCCAAAAGATGTCAATTCCAACATTTCACAAAACATTACTTTCCTTCATTTTCCACTAAATGAAATATCCCACATCATACCCAAGATAGAGGGTCGTCATAGCTTTCTAATGACACCAAGAACGTCCCGATCCGAGTTACGGATCAAAAGTTATGAAGGAAAGAAAACGGAAAAGCTGTCATGTTCGCTTTGCGAAGCTCCAGCGAATGCTCGCTCTCTCATTCAAAGTACGAATCTCCCAGCGAAGTCCTAAAAAACACTGGGTTCGCTACCCCATTCACAGTGCTAGCATCTGGCGAATCGTGGCAGAACCAAAACAAGGTAAAGTTTGCAGTGCGAACCTCTGGCGAATGTTCGCCCTCACCTTCGCCGTGCGAGTAACCAGCGAATGCTCGCTTTCCCCTTCGCTAGGGAACTCGCAGTGCGAACCTGCAAAAACTGGGTTTCCCAGGAGCGTGAAAACAGAGCTTTGGGACCAAAAACCCATCCAAAACTTCACCCAACATACAAACATGCATTAACAGATGATCATACATGGCTAATGAGTATACTACACATTTTATACCGCATTTTATCCGTTAGATTTCATTTTCTCTCAATTTAACCTAATTCCCATTCGGGAGTTTCTAGCACTTAGAGTGTCTAACTAGAACCCACCTGATAATCGAAGAGGAGTTTGAAGAAGATGCTGATGATCCATGGGTTTCTCTTCTTCATCATCTCCATTTTCTCTCTTTCTCTTCTTTCCTTTTTTCCTTTTCTTCTTCTTGTTTACTAACTTCTTCTTTTTTCTCTTTTTCTTTCTCTTTCCAAATATATACATATATTATACTATTATTATTCTCTTTATTGTTTTTATTCTCTTTATTCTCTTTATTATTTTTATTTTGATAACATGCGTAAACAAATACCTAATTATAACTCGTCAAATTTGTTTGTACAATATAAAATAATTAGAAATTATACAAAACATCACATACGCAAATTTTCAAATTAAAATAAATATAACCAAAGAATTAAAATATTTTTTGGCGTTCATAGTTTTTAATAGTTTTATAATGTACATATTATAAGATTACTAGTTAAGTTTACTTAAATATACCATAACAAAAGAATTTAACATTGAATCTATTATTTTCGTCCTAAAAGTTTATTAATTGATATGTCAAACATAAAATTTTCTATATTTATATTTTTTCTAGTAATTTTTATTTTTGAAATCAATTTTATGAGTTATAATACAAAAATCTCAATTGCTTCAAGTTAATAATAGAATCAAACTTTCAATTAATAATATTAGTTATTTACATTGTCGAAAATATATTAAATTTTTCTAACAACCGTCTATTTGAAAGTTTTTTTCTTTTAAGCTTTTTTTTTTCTTTTACAAAATAAAAGATTGAAATATTAAAATTTTCATTATATAAAAATATTATAGAAAGTGCATGATATTATAAAAAAATGAAGAAATAAGTTATTTCATTTTCATATAGACGAGGAACCTTGATGAGTCTTACTTTAAAGTTATTTTTCTTGCAAATCATGTACCTTACCCACTCTATGATTTTCTTGAATTTTTCCTATAATGGGTTCAAAGTATAATATATTATTAGTGCTCTTAATATTGAACCATAGAGTTTAATGTAAGGTTTCAAGAAGACGGTCTAGAGACCAGTATATTGTAGATATATCTTTTCTACCATAAATTTTAGTTTGAGGTGTACGTACTTTTTAAATAAAAAAAAATTTACGTGAATTTATTAATACTATTTACATATGAATTTTAATAAAAAAAAAATATATGTGATAATTAAAGCGAAATAGAATCCAACTTCACCATAGAATTTAAAATAAAAGTTACCCAACAAAGAGAAAGTTTGACGTTTTTATTACTCATTTATTTATACGTTTTTTATTTTAAAATATGTGCAATGTCTAAACTAAAAGAGGATTTAGGTTAATATAGAGTAGTTTTGGTACAAAATTAATATATACATTTTAAAGATGCGTAATACACCAATAAAAAGTAGATATGATGTAGTTGTTATTTTTTTTTGAACTCTTTTGTTTAAATTTTAACAAGAGAATGATTCATTAAAAGAGAATTTCACATAGTTATTGTTTTTGAACTTCAATATTATAAAATTTGAGTTAGAGTAAATACTTAAAATTTTATGCTCATTTTTTAATAAAACATTTAGTAAGTATCAAATCTAATGAGGATTAAGAGCGAAATAGTTTACATGGGTTAAATCACAAGTGGACTCGGTGCGAACAACATCTTTAGACTAATAGCTATGTGATTAGCTTAAAATATCATCTCTGATCAATTTTTTACAAAAAATAAGATAAAATTTTTATATTTTAAGTTAACTATAAAAAATAAAATAAAATGTATTTGACTTATTCTTATTATAACTTGTGGTTACATTCTCGTTTTTTTATTTTAAAAATCTACTAACAAAGTCAACTTATTTCTTAATTATATAAAGTTTAGGTCTGTTAACTTTCTATACAACTAGTTTTTGAATACAATTCAATGTATATTAATATTAATAATCAATAAAAATTATATAATAAATATTTTTGAAGAAATTTGAACGTATATTTATATTAATGATCATAAATTAATTGAATATGAAGGTTTTTTTTCAATGTTAAAGTTCCATATCTTTTTGTTATCTTTCTATACATTATACTAAAGGAAACTTTATTTCCAATCGCTTTATAGTTTTTCCGATGTGGCGTTTTTACTTATCAAATCCATCTTCAATTCTTGGGCCAAAATTCTGCCTTCGTCCTGTAATGCCCTGTATAATATATATCTAGAATAATACCATACAAGCATTTTATTTGGTACTGACACATCAAAAGTGCCTAATGTCATAGTTCACATACTTGTCCATTTCTAAAACATAAATACAACACATGGCACAAGTCATGGAAACTAGCCAAAAATAATAAAACTAAGAATGATATACAATATCCTCAATTGTATACAATAAAAGAATACAGAGCGGAATAAGCTTAACTAAGCTTCTCTTGAAACATCTGAGCATCGCTCCACTTGTAACCAAACCTGCACCTGAAATAAAGCAACTATAGTGGGGTGAGATACATCAAATCTCAGTGAGTTCTCTATCCTATAGATTCTTTCGGCTTTACAGGGTTCTATCAATCCTAACTCAAGTCAAAGGGGAAAGGAAAATGACTTTGAGTTCACAATCTCACACTATATGGAAACACATCACGAGTCTGTTAACTCATAAAGTTCGCACGGAAGGAATTACGTCCTGAGCCTGTTAACTCAAGATTCCTTACGAATCGAAATATGTCCTGAGCCTGTTAACTCAAGAAACTCACTAATCGATAACCTATACCAAGGCATCCCCTTTTCCCGTCCACTTCTATGTCTAGAAGTCGACCCGAGTCATGGATCCTTGAAGTTACTTGGCATACGAATTGGATTCGGGATCATCGGCCTGTTAACCGTGAACCGTCACTTCTCATAACCTGTTAACCATCACAAGTCTCTACCCATAGCATAGGCTCCAATCGTATTACACGTAGGGAATCAAACCTACCAAGTAATTGTGCATACGTTTCAGAGAAGGAGCTCGAGTGTCATGAAACTACACCTCAAGATAAATGGTTACGATTACGTGATCATATACACGACGTGCTTGTATTCGACAATCACAAGGCCATATTCGCCTTAAGACCTCTTTTGCCTTTAACAATAAAACATAACAAAAATACATGTGTTCCATACTAGTGTCTTATTCTCACTCTATACCATTCAATAATGGACACACGCCTCGGCCTCTCATGCACGAGCGTTGTCATTCAGAGTTTCTATCATAATTCTAGTCGCAACCTAGAATTATACCAATCTTAACTTATCCATTTGTTTTTGGGATAAAGTTTCCTCACTCTCCCTAACTCATTTTAACAAGCATATTATCTCATTCATTTTAACAACAATATTAGATAGATATGGCATAACACAAATATTACAAATAAATACATATAATCACACATCACATAAAACATCACTTTCGGTTTCCCTCCGATTCATTTAATCGGGTAACGAAATCAATATTTCTCACTCTTATCCCGTAGGATATTTTCACAGCTTTACATCGGCTATAAATATACGTCGATCGGATTTACGATCCAAAAGATGTCAATTCCAACATTTCACAAAACATTACTTTCCATCATTTTCCACTAAATGAAATATCCCACATCATACCCAAGATAGAGGGTCGTCATAGCTTTCTAATGACAGCAAGAACGTCCCGATCCGAGTTACGGATCAAAAGTTATGAAGGAAAGAAAACGAAAAAGCTGTCATGTTCGCTTTGCGAATCTCCAACGAATGCTCGCTCTCTCATTCAAAGTACGAATCTCCTAGCGAAGTCCTAAAACACACTGGGTTCGCTACCCCATTCACAGTGCTAGCATCTGGCGAATCGTGGCAGAACCAAAACAAGGTAAAGTTTGCAGTGCGAACCTCTGGAGAATGTTCGCCCTCACCTTCGCCGTGCGAGTAAACAGCGAATGCTCGCTTTCCCCTTCGCTAGGGGACTCGCAGTGCGAACCTGCAAAAACTGGGTTTCCCAGGAGCGTGAAAACAGAGCTTTGGGACCAAAAACCCATCCAAAACTTCACCCAACATACAAACATGCATTAACAGATGATCATACATGGCTAATGAGTATACTACACATTTTATACCGCATTTTATCCGTTAAATTTCATTTTCTCTCAATTTAACCTAATTCCCATTCGGGAGTTTCTAGCACTTAGAGTGTCTAACTAGAACCCACCTGATAATCGAAGAGGAGTTTGAAGAAGATGCTGATGATCCATGGGTTTCTCTTCTTCATCATCTCCATTTTCTCTCTTTCTCTTCTTTCCTTTTTTCCTTTTCTTCTTCATGTTTACTAACTTCTTCTTTTTTCTCTTTTTCTTTCTCTTTCCAAATATATACATATATTATACTATTATTATTCTCTTTATTGTTTTTATTCTCTTTATTCTCTTTATTGTTTTTATTTTGATAACATGCGTAAATAAATACCTAATTATAACTCGTCAAATTTGTTTGTATAATATAAAATAATTGGAAATTATACAAAACATCACATACGCAAATTTTCAAATTAAAATAAATATAACCAAAGAATTAAAATATTTTTTGGCGTTCATAGTTTTTAATAGTTTTATAATGTACATATTATAAGATTACTAGTTAAGTTTACTTAAATATACCATAACAAAAGAATTTAACATTGAATCTATTATTTTCGTCCTAAAAGTTTATTAATTGATATGTCAAACATAAAATTTTCTATATTTATATTTTTTCTAGTAATTTTTATTTTTGAAATCAATTTTATGAGTTATAATACAAAAATCTCAATTGCTTCAAGTTAATAATAGAATCAAACTTTCAATTAATAATATTAGTTATTTACATTGTCGAAAATATATTAAATTTTTCTAACAACCGTCTATTTGAAAGTTTTTTTCTTTTAAGCTTTTTTTTCTTTTACAAAATAAAAGATTGAAATATTAAAATTTTCATTATATAAAAATATTATAGAAAGTGCATGATATTATAAAAAAATGAAGAAATAAGCTATTTCATTTTCATATAGACGAGGAACCTTGATGAGTCTTACTTTAAAGTTATTTTTCTTGCAAATCATGTACCTTACCCACACTATGATTTTCTTGAATTTTTCCTATAATGGGTTCAAAGTATAATATATTATTATTGCTCTTAATATTGCACCATAGAGTTTCATGTAAGGTTTCAAGAAGACGGTCTAGAGACCAGTATATTGTAGATATATCTTTTCTACCATAAATTTTAGTTTGAGGTGTACGTATTTTTTAAATAAAAAATTTTTTACGTGAATTTATTAATACTATTTACATATGAATTTTAATAAAAAAAAAATATATGTGATAATTAAAGCGAAATAGAATCCAACTTCACCATAGAATTTAAAATAAAAGTTACCCAACAAAGAGAAAGTTTGACGTTTTTATTACTCATTTATTTATACGTTTTTTATTTTAAAATATGTGCAATGTCTAAACTAAAAGAGGATTTAGGTTAATATAGAGTAGTTTTGGTACAAAATTAATATATACATTTTAAAGATGCGTAATACACCAATAAAAAGTAGATATGATGTAGTTGTTATTTTTTTTTGAACTTTTTTGTTTAAATTTTAACAAGAGAATGATTCATTAAAAGAGAATTTCACATAGTTATTGTTTTTGAACTTCAATATTATAAAATTTGAGTTAGAGTAAATACTTAAAATTTTATGCTCATTTTTTAATAAAAAATTTAGTAAGTATCAAATCTAACGTGGATTAAGAGCGAAATAGTTTACATGGGTTAAATCACAAGTGGACTCGGTGCGAACAACATCTTTAGACTAATAGCTATGTGATTAGCTTAAAATATCATCTCTGATCAATTTTTTACAAAAAATAAGATAAAATTTTTATATTTTAAGTTAACTATAAAAAATAAAATAAAATGTATTTGACTTATTCTTATTATAACTTGTGGTTACATTCTCGTTTTTTTATTTTCAAAATCTACTAACAAAGTCAACTTATTTTTTAATTATATAAAGTTTAGGTCTGTTAACTTTCTGTACAACTAGTTTTTGAATACAATTCAATGTATATTAATATTAATAATCAATAAAAATTATATAATAAATATTTTTGAAGAAATTTGAATGTATATTTATATTAATGATCATAAATTAATTGAATATGAAGGTTTTTTTTCAATGTTAAAGTTCCATATCTTTTTGTTATCTTTCTATACATTATACTAAAGGAAACTTTATTTCCAATCGCTTTATAGTTTTTCGATGTGGCGTTTTTACTTATCAAATCCATCTTCAATTTTTGGGCCAAAATTCTGCCTTCGTCCTGTAATGCCCTGTATAATATATATCTAGAATAATACCATACAAGCATTTTATTTGGTACTGACACATCAAAAGTGCCTAATGACATAGTTCACATACTTGTCCATTTCTAAAACATAAATACAACACATGGCACAAGTCATGGAAACTAGCCAAAAATAATAAAACTAAGAATGATATACAATATCCTCAATTGTATACAATAAAAGAATACAGAGCGGAATAAGCTTAACTAAGCTTCTCTTGAAACATCTGAGTATCACTCCACTTGTAACCAAACCTGCACCTGAAATAAAGCAACTATAGTGGGGTGAGATACATCAAATCTCAGTGAGTTCTCTATCGTATAGATTCTCTCGGCTTTACAGGGTTCTATCAATCCTAACTCAAGTCAAAGGTGAAGGGAAAATGACTTTGAGTTCACAATCTCACACTATATGGAAACACATCACGAGTCTGTTAACTCATAAAGTTCGCACGGAAGGAATTACGTTCTGAGCCTGTTAACTCAATATTCCTTACGAATCGAAATATGTCCTGAGCCTGTTAACTCAAGAAACTCACTAATCGATAACCTATACCAAGGCATCCCCTTTTCCCGTCCGCTTCTACGTCTAGCAGTCGACCCGAGTCATGGATCCTTGAAGTTACTTGGCATACGAATTGGATTCGGGATCATCGGCCTGTTAACCGTGAACCATCACTTCTCATGACCTGTGAACAATCACAAGTCTCTACCCATAGAATAGGCTCCAATCATACTACACGTAGGGAACCAAACCTACTAAGTAATTGTGCATACGTTTCAGAGAAGGAGCTCGAGTCTCATGAAACTACATCTCAAGATAAATGGTTACGATTACGTGATCATATACACGACGTGATTGTATTCGACAATCACAAGGCCACATTCGCCTTAAGATCTCTTTTTCCTTTAACAATAAAACATAACAAAAATACACGTGTTCCATACTAGTGTCTTATTCTCACTCTTTACCATTCGATAATGGACACACGCCTCGGCCTCTCATGCACGAGCGTTGTCATTCAGAGTTTCTATCATAATTCTAGTCGCAACCTAGAATTATACCAATCTTAACTTATCCATTTGTTTTTGGGGTAAAGTTTCCTCACTCTCCCTAACTCATTTTAACAAGCATATTATCTCATTCATTTTAACAACAATATTAGATAGATATGGCATAACACAAATATTACAAATAAATACATATAATCACACATCACATAAAACATCACTTTCGATTTCCCTCCGATTCATTTAATCGGGTAACGAAATCAATATTTCTCACTCTTATCCCGTAGGATATTTTCACAGCTTTACATCGGCTATAAATATACGTCGATCGGATTTACGATCCAAAAGATGTCAATTCCAACATTTCACAAAACATTACTTTCCATCATTTTCCACTAAATGAAATATCCCACATCATACCCAAGATAGAGGGTCGTCATAGCTTTCTAATGACAGCAAGAACGTCCCGATCCGAGTTACGGATCAAAAGTTATGAAGGAAAGAAAACGAAAAAGCTGTCATGTTCGCTTTGCGAATCTCCAACGAATGCTCGCTCTCTCATTCAAAGTACGAATCTCCCAGCGAAGTCCTAAAACACACTGGGTTCGCTACCCCATTCACAGTGCTAGCATCTGGCGAATCGTGGCAGAACCAAAACAAGGTAAAGTTTGCAGTGCGAACCTCTGGAGAATGTTCGCCCTCACCTTCGCCGTGCGAGTAACCAGCGAATGCTCGCTTTCCCCTTCGCTAGGGGACTCGCAGTGCGAACCTGCGAAAACTGGGTTTCCCAGCAGCGTGAAAACAGAGCTTTGGGACCAAAAACCTATCCAAAACTTCACCCAACATACAAACATGCATTAACAGATGATCATACATGGCTAATGAGTATACTACACATTTTATACCGCATTTTATCCGTTAGATTTCATTTTCTCTCAATTTAACCTAATTCCCATTCGGGAGTTTCTAGCACTTAGAGTGTCTAACTAGAACCCACCTGATAATCGAAGAGGAGTTTGAAGAAGATGCTGATGATCCATGGGTTTCTCTTCTTCATCATCTCCATTTTCTCTCTTTCTCTTCTTTCCTTTTTTCCTTTTCTTCTTCTTGTTTACTAACTTCTTCTTTTTTCTTTTTTTCTTTCTCTTTCCAAATATATACATATATTATACTATTATTATTCTCTTTATTGTTTTTATTCTCTTTATTCTCTTTATTGTTTTTATTTTGATAACATGCGTAAATAAATACCTAATTATAACTCGTCAAATTTGTTTGTACAATATAAAATAATTAGAAATTATACAAAACATCACATACGCAAATTTTCAAATTAAAATAAATATAACCAAAGAATTAAAATATTTTTTGGCGTTCATAGTTTTTAATAGTTTTATAATGTAAATATTATAAGATTACTAGTTAAGTTTACTTAAATATACCATAACAAAAGAATTTAACATTGAATCTATTATTTTCGTCCTAAAAGTTTATTAATTGATATGTCAAACATAAAATTTTCTATATTTATATTTTTTCTAGTAATTTTTATTTTTGAAATCAATTTTATGAGTTATAATACAAAAATCTCAATTGCTTCAAGTTAATAATAGAATCAAACTTTCAATTAATAATATTAGTTATTTACATTGTCGAAAATATATTAAATTTTTCTAACAACCGTCTATTTGAAAGTTTTTTTCTTTTAAGCTTTTTTTTCTTTTACAAAATAAAAGATTGAAATATTAAAATTTTCATTATATAAAAATATTATAGAAAGTGCATGATATTATAAAAAAATGAAGAAATAAGCTATTTCATTTTCATATAGACGAGGAACCTTGATGAGTCTTACTTTAAAGTTATTTTTCTTGCAAATCATGTACCTTACCCACACTATGATTTTCTTGAATTTTTCCTATAATGGGTTCAAAGTATAATATATTATTAGTGCTCTTAATATTGCACCATAGAGTTTCATGTAAGGTTTCAAGAAGACGGTCTAGAGACCAGTATATTGTAGATATATCTTTTCTACCATAAATTTTAGTTTGAGGTGTACGTACTTTTTAAATAAAAAAATTTTTACGTGAATTTATTAATACTATTTACATATGAATTTTAATAAAAAAAAAATATATGTGATAATTAAAGCGAAATAGAATCCAACTTCACCATAGAATTTAAAATAAAAGTTACCCAACAAAGAGAAAGTTTGACGTTTTTATTACTCATTTATTTATACGTTTTTTATTTTAAAATATGTGCAATGTCTAAACTAAAAGAGGATTTAGGTTAATATAGAGTAGTTTTGGTACAAAATTAATATATACATTTTAAAGATGCGTAATACACCAATAAAAAGTAGATATGATGTAGTTGTTATTTTTTTTTGAACTCTTTTGTTTAAATTTTAACAAGAGAATGATTCATTAAAAGAGAATTTCACATAGTTATTGTTTTTGAACTTCAATATTATAAAATTTGAGTTAGAGTAAATACTTAAAATTTTATGCTCATTTTTTAATAAAAAATTTAGTAAGTATCAAATCTAACGTGGATTAAGAGCGAAATAGTTTACATGGGTTAAATCACAAGTGGACTCGGTGCGAACAACATCTTTAGACTAATAGCTATGTGATTAGCTTAAAATATCATCTCTGATCAATTTTTTACAAAAAATAAGATAAAATTTTTATATTTTAAGTTAACTATAAAAAATAAAATAAAATGTATTTGACTTATTCTTATTATAACTTGTGGTTACATTCTCGTTTTTTTATTTTCAAAATCTACTAACAAAGTCAACTTATTTCTTAATTATATAAAGTTTAGGTCTGTTAACTTTCTGTACAACTAGTTTTTGAATACAATTCAATGTATATTAATATTAATAATCAATAAAAATTATATAATAAATATTTTTGAAGAAATTTGAATGTATATTTATATTAATGATCATAAATTAATTGAATATGAAGGTTTTTTTTCAATGTTAAAGTTCCATATCTTTTTGTTATCTTTCTATACATTATACTAAAGGAAACTTTATTTCCAATCGCTTTATAGTTTTTCGATGTGGCGTTTTTACTTATCAAATCCATCTTCAATTTTTGGGCCAAAATTCTGCCTTCGTCCTGTAATGCCCTGTATAATATATATCTAGAATAATACCATACAAGCATTTTATTTGGTACTGACACATCAAAAGTGCCTAATGGCATAGTTCACATACTTGTCCATTTCTAAAACATAAATACAACACATGGCACAAGTCATGGAAACTAGCCAAAAATAATAAAACTAAGAATGATATACAATATCCTCAATTGTATACAATAAAAGAATACAGAGCGGAATAAGCTTAACTAAGCTTCTCTTGAAACATCTGAGTATCACTCCACTTGTAACCAAACCTGCACCTGAAATAAAGCAACTATAGTGGGGTGAGATACATCAAATCTCAGTGAGTTCTCTATCCTATATATTCTCTCGGCTTTACAGGGTTCTATCAATCCTAACTCAAGTCAAAGGTGAAGGGAAAATGACTTTGAGTTCACAATCTCACATTATATGGAAACACATCACGAGTCTGTTAACTCATAAAGTTCGCACGGAAGGAATTACGTTCTGAGCCTGTTAACTCAATATTCCTTACGAATCGAAATATGTCCTGAGCCTGTTAACTCAAGAAACTCACTAATCGATAACCTATACCAAGGCATCCCCTTTTCCCGTCCGCTTCTACGTCTAGCAGTCGACCCGAGTCATGGATCCTTGAAGTTACTTGGCATACGAATTGGATTCGGGATCATCGGCCTGTTAACCGTGAACCATCACTTCTCATGACCTGTGAACAATCACAAGTCTCTACCCATAGAATAGGCTCCAATCATAATACACGTAGGGAATCAAACCTACTAAGTAATTGTGCATACGTTTCAGAGAAGGAGCTCGAGTCTCATGAAACTACACCTCAAGATAAATGGTTACGATTACGTGATCATATACACGACGTGATTGTATTCGACAATCACAAGGCCACATTCGCCTTAAGATCTCTTTTGCCTTTAACAATAAAACATAACAAAAATACACGTGTTCCATACTAGTGTCTTATTCTCACTCTTTACCATTCGATAATGGACACACGCCTCGGCCTCTCATGCACGAGCGTTGTCATTCAGAGTTTCTATCATAATTCTAGTCGCAACCTAGAATTATACCAATCTTAACTTATCCATTTGTTTTTGGGGTAAAGTTTCCTCACTCTCCCTAACTCATTTTAACAAGCATATTATCTCATTCATTTTAACAACAATATTAGATAGATATGGCATAACACAAATATTACAAATAAATACATATAATCACACATCACATAAAACATCACTTTCGGTTTCCCTCCGATTCATTTAATCGGGTAACGAAATCAATATTTCTCACTCTTATCCCGTAGGATATTTTCACAGCTTTACATCGGCTATAAATATACGTCGATCGGATTTACGATCCAAAAGATGTCAATTCCAACATTTCACAAAACATTACTTTCCATCATTTTCCACTAAATGAAATATCCCACATCATACCCAAGATAGAGGGTCGTCATAGCTTTCTAATGACAGCAAGAACGTCCCGATCCGAGTTACGGATCAAAAGTTATGAAGGAAAGAAAACGAAAAAGCTGTCATGTTCGCTTTGCGAATCTCCAACGAATGCTCGCTCTCTCATTCAAAGTACGAATCTCCCAGCGAAGTCCTAAAACACACTGGGTTCGCTACCCCATTCACAGTGCTAGCATCTGGCGAATCGTGGAAGAACCAAAACAAGGTAAAGTTTGCAGTGCGAACCTCTGGAGAATGTTCGCCCTCACCTTCGCCGTGCGAGTAACCAGCGAATGCTCGCTTTCCCCTTCGCTAGGGGACTCGCAGAGCGAACCTGCGAAAACTGGGTTTCCCAGCAGCGTGAAAACAGAGCTTTGGGACCAAAAACCCATCCAAAACTTCACCCAACATACAAACATGCATTAACAGATGATCATACATGGCTAATGAGTATACTACACATTTTATACCGCATTTTATCCGTTAGATTTCATTTTCTCTCAATTTAACCTAATTCCCATTCGGGAGTTTCTAGCACTTAGAGTGTCTAACTAGAACCCACCTGATAATCGAAGAGGAGTTTGAAGAAGATGCTGATGATCCATGGGTTTCTCTTCTTCATCATCTCCATTTTCTCTCTTTCTCTTCTTTCCTTTTTTCCTTTTCTTCTTCTTGTTTACTAACTTCTTCTTTTTTCTTTTTTTCTTTCTCTTTCCAAATATATACATATATTATACTATTATTATTCTCTTTATTGTTTTTATTCTCTTTATTCTCTTTATTGTTTTTATTTTGATAACATGCGTAAATAAATACCTAATTATAACTCGTCAAATTTGTTTGTACAATATAAAATAATTAGAAATTATACAAAACATCACATACGCAAATTTTCAAATTAAAATAAATATAACCAAAGAATTAAAATATTTTTTGGCGTTCATAGTTTTTAATAGTTTTATAATGTACATATTATAAGATTACTAGTTAAGTTTACTTAAATATACCATAACAAAAGAATTTAACATTGAATCTATTATTTTCGTCCTAAAAGTTTATTAATTGATATGTCAAACATAAAATTTTCTATATTTATATTTTTTCTAGTAATTTTTATTTTTGAAATCAATTTTATGAGTTATAATACAAAAATCTCAATTGCTTCAAGTTAATAATAGAATCAAACTTTCAATTAATAATATTAGTTATTTACATTGTCGAAAATATATTAAATTTTTCTAACAACCGTATATTTGAAAGTTTTTTTCTTTTAAGATTTTTTTTCTCTTACAAAATAAAAGATTGAAATATTAAAATTTTCATTATATAAAAATATTATAGAAAGTGCATGATATTATAAAAAAATGAAGAAATAAATTATTTCATTTTCATATAGACGAGGAACCTTGATGAGTCTTACTTTAAAGTTATTTTTCTTGCAAATCATGTACCTTACCCACACTATGATTTTCTTGAATTTTTCCTATAATGGGTTCAAAGTATAATATATTATTAGTGCTCTTAATATTGAACCATAGAGTTTCATGTAAGGTTTCAAGAAGACGGTCTAGAGACCAGTATATTGTAGATATATCTTTTCTACCATAAATTTTAGTTTGAGGTGTACGTACTTTTTAAATAAAAAAAAAATTTACGTGAATTTATTAATACTATTTACATATGAATTTTAATAAAAAAAATATATATGTGATAATTAAAGCGAAATAGAATCCAACTTCACCATAGAATTTAAAATAAAAGTTACCCAACAAAGAGAAAGTTTGACGTTTTTATTACTCATTTAATTATACGTTTTTTATTTTAAAATATGTGCAATGTCTAAACTAAAAGAGGATTTAGGTTAATATAGAGTAGTTTTGTTACAAAATTAATATATACATTTTAAAGATGCGTAATACACCAATAAAAAGTAGATATGATGTAGTTGTTATTTTTTTTTTGAACTCTTTTGTTTAAATTTTAACAAGAGAATGATTCATTAAAAGAGATTTCGCATAGTTATTGTTTTTGAACTTCAATATTATAAAATTTGAGTTAGAGTAAATACTTAAAATTTTATGCTCATTTTTTAATAAAAAATTTAGTAAGTATCAAATCTAATGTGGATTAAGAGCGAAATAGTTTACATGGGTTAAATCACAAGTGGACTCGGTGCGAACAACATCTTTAGACTAATAGCTATGTGATTAGCTTAAAATATCATCTCTGATCAATTTTTTACAAAAAATAAGATAAAATTTTTATATTTTAAGTTAACTATAAAAAATAAAATAAAATGTATTTGACTTATTCTTATTATAACTTGTGGTTACATTCTCGTTTTTTTATTTTAAAAATCTACTAACAAAGTCAACTTATTTCTTAATTATATAAAGTTTAGGTCTGTTAACTTTCTGTACAACTAGTTTTTGAATACAATTCAATGTATATTAATATTAATAATCAATAAAAATTATATAATAAATATTTTTGAAGAAATTTGAATGTATATTTATATTAATGATCATAAATTAATTGAATATGAAGGTTTTTTTTCAATGTTAAAGTTCCACATCTTTTTGTTATCTTTCTATACATTATACTAAAGGAAACTTTATTTCCAATCGCTTTATAGTTTTTCGATGTGGCGTTTTTACTTATCAAATCCATCTTCAATTTTTGGGCCAAAATTCTGCCTTCGTCCTGTAATGCCCTGTATAATATATATCTAGAATAATACCATACAAGCATTTTATTTGGTACTGACACATCAAAAGTGCCTAATGGCATAGTTCACATACTTGTCCATTTCTAAAACATAAATACAACACATGGCACAAGTCATGGAAACTAGCCAAAAATAATAAAACTAAGAATGATATACAATATCCTCAATTGTATACAATAAAAGAATACAGAGCGGAATAAGCTTAACTAAGCTTCTCTTGAAACATCTGAGTATCACTCCACTTGTAACCAAACCTGCACCTGAAATAAAGCAACTATAGTGGGGTGAGATACATCAAATCTCAGTGAGTTCTCTATCCTATAGATTCTCTCGGCTTTACAGGGTTCTATCAATCCTAACTCAAGTCAAAGGTGAAGGGAAAATGACTTTGAGTTCACAATCTCACACTATATGGAAACACATCACGAGTCTGTTAACTCATAAAGTTCGCACGGAAGGAATTACGTTCTGAGCCTGTTAACTCAATATTCCTTACGAATCGAAATATGTCCTGAGCCTGTTAACTCAAGAAACTCACTAATCGATAACCTATACCAAGGCATCCCCTTTTCCCGTCCGCTTCTACGTCTAGCAGTCGACCCGAGTCATGGATCCTTGAAGTTACTTGGCATACGAATTGGATTCGGGATCATCGGCCTGTTAACCGTGAACCATCACTTCTCATGACCTGTGAACAATCACAAGTCTCTACCCATAGAATAGGCTCCAATCATACTACACGTAGGGAATCAAACCTACTAAGTAATTGTGCATACGTTTCAGAGAAGGAGCTCGAGTCTCATGAAACTACACCTCAAGATAAATGGTTACGATTACGTGATCATATACACGACGTGATTGTATTCCACAATCACAAGGCCACATTCGCCTTAAGATCTCTTTTGCCTTTAACAATAAAACATAACAAAAATACACGTGTTCCATACTAGTGTCTTATTCTCACTCTTTACCATTCGATAATGGACACACGCCTCGGCCTCTCATGCACGAGCGTTGTCATTCAGAGTTTCTATCATAATTCTAGTCGCAACCTAGAATTATACCAATCTTAACTTATCCATTTGTTTTTGGGGTAAAGTTTCCTCACTCTCCCTAACTCATTTTAACAAGCATATTATCTCATTCATTTTAACAACAATATTAGATAGATATGGCATAACACAAATATTACAAATAAATACATATAATCACACATCACATAAAACATCACTTTCGGTTTCCCTCCGATTCATTTAATCGGGTAACGAAATCAATATTTCTCACTCTTATCCCGTAGGATATTTTCACAGCTTTACATCGGCTATAAATATACGTCGATCGGATTTACGATCCAAAAGATGTCAATTCCAACATTTCACAAAACATTACTTTCCATCATTTTCCACTAAATGAAATATCCCACATCATACCCAAGATAGAGGGTCGTCATAGCTTTCTAATGACAGCAAGAACGTCCCGATCCGAGTTACGGATCAAAAGTTATGAAGGAAAGAAAACGAAAAAGCTGTCATGTTCGCTTTGCGAATCTCCAACGAATGCTCGCTCTCTCATTCAAAGTACGAATCTCCCAGCGAAGTCCTAAAACACACTGGGTTCGCTACCCCATTCACAGTGCTAGCATCTGGCGAATCGTGGCAGAACCAAAACAAGGTAAAGTTTGCAGTGCGAACCTCTGGAGAATGTTCGCCCTCACCTTCGCCGTGCGAGTAACCAGCGAATGCTCGCTTTCCCCTTCGCTAGGGGACTCGCACTGCGAACCTGCGAAAATTGGGTTTCCCAGCAGCGTGAAAACAGAGCTTTGGGACCAAAAACCCATCCAAAACTTCACCCAACATACAAACATGCATTAACAGATGATCATACATGGCTAATGAGTATACTACACATTTTATACCGCATTTTATCCGTTAGATTTCATTTTCTCTCAATTTAACCTAATTCCCATTCGGGAGTTTCTAGCACTTAGAGTGTCTAACTAGAACCCACCTGATAATCGAAGAGGAGTTTGAAGAAGATGCTGATGATCCATGGGTTTCTCTTCTTCATCATCTCCATTTTCTCTCTTTCTCTTCTTTCCTTTTTTCCTTTTCTTCTTCTTGTTTACTAACTTCTTATTTTTTCTTTTTTTCTTTCTCTTTCCAAATATATACATATATTATACTATTATTATTCTCTTTATTGTTTTTATTCTCTTTATTCTCTTTATTGTTTTTATTTTGATAACATGCGTAAATAAATACCTAATTATAACTCGTCAAATTTGTTTGTACAATATAAAATAATTAGAAATTATACAAAACATCACATACGCAAATTTTCAAATTAAAATAAATATAACCAAAGAATTAAAATATTTTTTGGCGTTCATAGTTTTTAATAGTTTTATAATGTACATATTATAAGATTACTAGTTAAGTTTACTTAAATATACCATAACAAAAGAATTTAACATTGAATCTATTATTTTCGTCCTAAAAGTTTATTAATTGATATGTCAAACATAAAATTTTCTATATTTATATTTTTTCTAGTAATTTTTATTTTTGAAATCAATTTTATGAGTTATAATACAAAAATCTCAATTGCTTCAAGTTAATAATAGAATCAAACTTTCAATTAATAATATTAGTTATTTACATTGTCGAAAATATATTAAATTTTTCTAACAACCGTATATTTGAAAGTTTTTTTCTTTTAAGATTTTTTTTCTTTTACAAAATAAAAGATTGAAATATTAAAATTTTCATTATATAAAAATATTATAGAAAGTGCATGATATTATAAAAAAATGAAGAAATAAATTATTTCATTTTCATATAGACGAGGAACCTTGATGAGTCTTACTTTAAAGTTATTTTTCTTGCAAATCATGTACCTTACCCACACTATGATTTTCTTGAATTTTTCCTATAATGGGTTCAAAGTATAATATATTATTAGTGCTCTTAATATTGAACCATAGAGTTTCATGTAAGGTTTCAAAAAGACGGTCTAGAGACCAGTATATTGTAGATATATCTTTTCTACCATAAATTTTAGTTTGAGGTGTACGTACTTTTTAAATAAAAAAAAAATTTACGTGAATTTATTAATACTATTTACATATGAATTTTAATAAAAAAAAAATATATGTGATAATTAAAGCGAAATAGAATCCAACTTCACCATAGAATTTAAAATAAAAGTTACCCAACAAAGAGAAAGTTTGACGTTTTTATTACTCATTTAATTATACGTTTTTTATTTTAAAATATGTGCAATGTCTAAACTAAAAGAGGATTTAGGTTAATATAGAGTAGTTTTGTTACAAAATTAATATATACATTTTAAAGATGCGTAATACACCAATAAAAAGTAGATATGATGTAGTTGTTATTTTTTTTTGAACTCTTTTGTTTAAATTTTAACAAGAGAATGATTCATTAAAAGAGATTTCGCATAGTTATTGTTTTTGAACTTCAATATTATAAAATTTGAGTTAGAGTAAATACTTAAAATTTTATGCTCATTTTTTAATAAAAAATTTAGTAAGTATCAAATCTAATGTGGATTAAGAGCGAAATAGTTTACATGGGTTAAATCACAAGTGGACTCGGTGCGAACAACATCTTTAGACTAATAGCTATGTGATTAGCTTAAAATATCATCTCTGATCAATTTTTTACAAAAAATAAGATAAAATTTTTATATTTTAAGTTAACTATAAAAAATAAAATAAAATGTATTTGACTTATTCTTATTATAACTTGTGGTTACATTCTCGTTTTTTTATTTTAAAAATCTACTAACAAAGTCAACTTATTTCTTAATTATATAAAGTTTAGGTCTGTTAACTTTCTGTACAACTAGTTTTTGAATACAATTCAATGTATATTAATATTAATAATCAATAAAAATTATATAATAAATATTTTTGAAGAAATTTGAATGTATATTTATATTAATGATCATAAATTAATTGAATATGAAGGTTTTTTTTCAATGTTAAAGTTCGATATCTTTTTGTTATCTTTCTATACATTATACTAAAGGAAACTTTATTTCCAATCGCTTTATAGTTTTTCCGATGTGGCGTTTTTACTTATCAAATCCATCTTCAATTCTTGGGCCAAAATTCTGCCTTCGTCCGGTAATGCCCTGTATGATATATATCTAGAATAATACCATACAAGCATTTTATTTGGTACTGACACATCAAAAGTGCCTAATGGCATAGTTCACATACTTGTCCATTTCTAAAACATAAATACAACACATGGCACAAGTCATGGAAACTAGCCAAAAATAATAAAACTAAGAATGATATACAATATCCTCAATTGTATACAATAAAAGAATACAAGCGGAATAAGCTTAACTAAGCTTCTCTTGAAACATCTGAGCATCGCTCCACTTGTAACCCAGCTTGCACCTGAAATAAAGCAACTATAGTGGGGTGAGATACATCAAATCTCAGTGAGTTCTCTATCCTATAGATTCTCTCGGCTTTACAGGGTTCTATCAATCCTAACTCAAGTCAAAGGGGAAGGGAAAATGACTTTGAGTTCACAATCTCACACTATATGGAAACACATCACGAGTCTGTTAATTCATAAAGTTCGCACGGAAGGAATTACGTCCTGAACCTGTTAACTCAAGATTCCTTACGAATCGAAATATGTCCTGAGCCTGTTAACTCAAGAAACTCACTAATCGATAACCTATACCAAGGCATCCCCTTTTCCCGTCCGCTTCTACGTCTAGAAGTCGACCCGAGTCATGGATCCTTGAAGTTACTTGGCATACGAATTGGATTCGGGATCATCGGCCTGTTAACCGTGAACCGTCACTTCTCATGACCTGTTAACCATCACAAGTCTCTACCCATAGCATAGGCTCCAATCGTACTACACGTAGGGAATCAAACCTACCAAGTAATTGTGCATACGTTTCAGAGAAGGAGCTCGAGTCTCATGAAACTACACCTCAAGATAAATGGTTACGATTACGTGATCATATACACGACGTGATTGTATTCGACAATCACAAGGCCACATTTGCCTTAAGACCTCTTTTGCCTTTAACAATAAAACATAACAAAAATACACGTGTTCCATACTAGTGTCTTATTCTCACTCTATACCATTCGATAATGGACACACGCCTCGGCCTCTCATGCACGAGCGTTGTCATTCAGAGTTTCTATCATAATTCTAGTCGCAACCTAGAATTATACCAATCTTAACTTATCCATTTGTTTTTGGGGTAAAGTTTCCTCACTTTCCCTAACTTATTTTAACAAGCATATTATCTCATTCATTTTAACAACAATATTAGATAGATATGGCATAACACAAATATTACAAATAAATACATATAATCACACATCACATAAAACATCACTTTCGATTTCCCTCCGATTCATTTAATCGGGTAACGAAATCAATATTTCTCACTCTTATCCCGTAGGATATTTTCACAGCTTTACATCGGCTATAAATATGTGTCGATCGGATTTACGATCCAAAAGATGTCAATTCCAACATTTCACAAAACATTACTTTCCTTCATTTTCCACTAAATGAAATATCCCACATCATACCCAAGATAGAGGGTCGTCATAGCTTTCTAATGACACCAAGAACGTCCCGATCCGAGTTACGGATCAAAAGTTATGAAGGAAAGAAAGCGGAAAAGCTGTCATGTTCGCTTTGCGAAGCTCCAGCGAATGCTCGCTTTCTCATTCAAAGTACGAATCTCCCAGCGAAGTCCTAAAAAACACTGGGTTCGCTACCCCATTCACAGTGCTAGCATCTGGCGAATCGTGGCAGAACCAAAACAGGGTAAAGTTTGCAGTGCGAACCTCTGGCGAATGTTCGCCCTCACCTTCGTCGTGCGAATAACCAGCGAATGCTCGCTTTCCCCTTCGCTAGGGGACTCGCAGTGCGAACCTGCAAAAACTGGGTTTCCCAGCAGCCTGAAAATAGAGCTTTGGGACCAAAAACCCATCCAAAACGTCACCCAACATACAAACATGCATTAACAGATGATCATACATGGCTAATGAGTATACTACACATTTTATACCGCATTTTATCCGTTAGATTTCATTTTCTCTCAATTTAACCTAATTCCCATTCGGGAGTTTCTAGCACTTAGAGTGTCTAACTAGAACCCACCTGATAATCGAAGAGGAGTTTGAAGAAGATGCTGATGATCCGTGGGTTTCTCTTCTTCATCATCTCCATTTTCTCTCTTTCTCTTCTTTCCTTTTTTCCTTTTCTTCTTCTTGTTTACTAACTTCTTCTTTTTTCTCTTTTTCTTTCTCTTTCCAAATATATACATATATTATACTATTATTATTCTCTTTATTGTTTTTATTCTCTTTATTCTCTTTATTGTTTTTATTTTGATAACATGCGTAAATAAATACCTAATTATAACTCGTCAAATTTGTTTGTACAATATAAAATAATTAGAAATTATACAAAACATCACATACGCAAATTTTCAAATTAAAATCAATATAACCAAAGAATTAAAATATTTTTTGGCGTTCATAGTTTTTAATAGTTTTATAATGTACATATTATAAGATTACTAGTTAAGTTTACTTAAATATACCATAACAAAAGAATTTAACATTGAATCTATTATTTTCGTCCTAAAAGTTTATTAATTGATATGTCAAACATAAAATTTTCTATATTTATATTTTTTCTAGTAATTTTTATTTTTGAAATCAATTTTATGAGTTATAATACAAAAATCTCAATTGCTTCAAGTTAATAATAGAATCAAACTTTCAATTAATAATATTAGTTATTTACATTGTCGAAAATATATTAAATTTTTCTAACAACCGTCTATTTGAAAGTTTTTTTCTTTTATGCCTTTTTTTTCTTTTACAAAATAAAAGATTGAAATATTAAAATTTTCATTATATAAAAATATTATAGAAAGTGCATGATATTATAACAAAATGAAGAAATAAGTTATTTCATTTTCATATAGACGAGGAACCTTGATGAGTCTTACTTTAAAGTTATTTTCCTTGCAAATCATGTACCTTACCCACTCTATGATTTTCTTGAATTTTTCCTATAATGGGTTCAAAGTATAATATATTATTAGTGCTCTTAATTTTGAACCATAGAGTTTCATGTAAGGTTTCAAGAAGACGGTCTAGAGACCAGTATATTGTAGATATATCTTTTCTACCATAAATTTTAGTTTGAGGTGTACGTACTTTTTAAATAAAAAAAAATTTACGTGAATTTATTAATACTATTTACATATGAATTTTAATAAAAAAAAAATATATGTGATAATTAAAGCGAAATAGAATCCAACTTCACCATAGAATTTAAAATAAAAGTTACCCAACAAAGAGAAAGTTTGACGTTTTTATTACTCATTTATTTATACGTTTTTTATTTTAAAATATGTGCAATGTCTAAACTAAAAGAGGATTTAGGTTAATATAGAGTAGTTTTGGTACAAAATTAATATATACATTTTAAAGATGCGTAATACACCAATAAAAAGTAGATATGATGTAGTTGTTATTTTTTTTTGAACTCTTTTGTTTAAATTTTAACAAGAGAATGATTCATTAAAAGAGAATTTCACATAGTTATTGTTTTTGAACTTCAATATTATAAAATTTGAGTTAGAGTAAATACTTAAAATTTTATGCTCATTTTTTAATAAAACATTTAGTAAGTATCAAATCTAATGTGGATTAAGAGCGAAATAGTTTACATGGGTTAAATCACAAGTGGACTCGGTGCGAACAACATCTTTAGACTAATAGCTATGTGATTAGCTTAAAATATCATCTCTGATCAATTTTTTACAAAAAATAAGATAAAATTTTTATATTTTAAGTTAACTATAAAAAATAAAATAAAATGTATTTGACTTATTCTTATTATAACTTGTGGTTACATTCTCGTTTTTTTATTTTAAAAATCTACTAACAAAGTCAACTTATTTCTTAATTATATAAAGTTTAGGTCTGTTAACTTTCTGTACAACTAGTTTTTGAATACAATTCAATGTATATTAATATTAATAATCAATAAAAATTATATAATAAATATTTTTCAAGAAATTTGAATGTATATTTATATTAATGATCATAAATTAATTGAATATGAAGGTTTTTTTTCAATGTTAAAGTTCCATATCTTTTTGTTATCTTTCTATACATTATACTAAAGGAAACTTTATTTCCAATCGCTTTATAGTTTTTCCGATGTGGCGTTTTTACTTATCAAATCCATCTTCAATTCTTGGGCCAAAATTCTGCCTTCGTCCTGTAATGCCCTGTATAATATATATCTAGAATAATACCATACAAGCATTTTATTTGGTACTGACACATCAAAAGTGCCTAATGGCATAGTTCACATACTTGTCCATTTCTAAAATATAAATACAACACATGGCACAAGTCATGGAAACTAGCCAAAAATAATAAAACTAAGAATGATATACAATATCCTCAATTGTATACAATAAAAGAATACAGAGCGGAATAAGCTTAACTAAGCTTCTCTTGAAACATCTGAGCATCGCTCCACTTGTAACCAAACCTGCACCTGAAATAAAGCAACTATAGTGGGGTGAGATACATCAAATCTCAGTGAGTTCTCTATCCTATAGATTCTCTCGGCTTTACAGGGTTCTATCAATCCTAACTCAAGTCAAAGGGGAAGGGAAAATGACTTTGAGTTCACAATCTCACACTATATGGAAACACATAACGAGTCTGTTAACTCATAAAGTTCGCACGGAAGGAATTACGTCCTGAGCCTGTTAACTCAAGATTCCTTACGAATCGAAATATGTCCTGAGCCTGTTAACTCAAGAAACTCACTAATCGATAACCTATACCAAGGCATCCCCTTTTCCCGTCCGCTTCTACGTCTAAAAGTCGACCCGAGTCATGGATCCTTGAAGTTACTTGGCATACGGATTGGATTCGGGATCATCGGCCTGTTAACCGTGAACCGTCACTTCTCATGACCTGTTAACCATCACAAGTCTCTACCCATAGCATAGGCTCCAATCGTACTACACATAGGGAATCAAACCTACCAAGTAATTGTGCATACGTTTCAGAGAAGGAGCTCGAGTCTCATGAAACTACACCTCAAGATAAATGGTTACGATTACGTGATCATATACACGACGTGCTTGTATTCGACAATCACAAGGCCACATTCGCCTTAAGACCTCTTTTGCCTTTAACAATAAAACATAACAAAAATACACGTGTTCCATACTAGTGTCTTATTCTCACTCTATACCATTCGATAATGGACACACGCCTCGGCCTCTCATGCACGAGCGTTGTCATTCAGAGTTTCTATCATAATTCTAGTCGCAACCTAGAATTATACCAATCTTAACTTATCCATTTGTTTTTGGGGTAAAGTTTCCTCACTCTCCCTAACTCATTTTAACAAGCATATTATCTCATTCATTTTAACAACAATATTAGATAGATATGGCATAACACAAATATTACAAATAAATACATATAATCACACATCACATAAAACATCACTTTCGGTTTCCCTCCGATTCATTTAATCGGGTAACGAAATCAATATTTCTCACTCTTATCCCGTAGGATATTTTCACAGCTTTACATCGGCTATAAATATGCGTCGATCGGATTTACGATCCAAAAGATGTCAATTCCAACATTTCACAAAACATTACTTTCCTTCATTTTCAACTAAATGAAATATCCCACATCATACCCAAGATAGAGGGTCGTCATAGCTTTCTAATGACACCAAGAACGTCCCGATCCGAGTTACGGATCAAAAGTTATGAAGGAAAGAAAGCGGAAAAGCTGTCATGTTCGCTTTGCGAAGCTCCAGCGAATGCTCGCTCTCTCATTCAAAGTACGAATCTCCCAGCGAACTCCTAAAAAACACTGGGTTCGCTACCCCATTCACAGTGCTAGCATCTGGCGAATCGTGGCAGAACCAAAACAAGGTAAAGTTTGCAGTGCGAACCTCTGGCGAATGTTCTCCCTCACCTTCGCCGTGCGAGTAACCAGCGAATGCTCGCTTTCCCCTCCGCTAGGGGACTCGCAGTGCGAACCTGCAAAACTGGGTTTCCCAGCAGCGTGAAAACAGAGCTTTGGGACCAAAAACCCATCCAAAACTTCACCCAACATACAAACATGCATTAACAGATGATCATACATGGCTAATGAGTATACTACACATTTTATACCGCATTTTATCCGTTAGATTTCATTTCTCTCAATTTAACCTAATTCCCATTCAGGAGTTTCTAGCACTTAGAGTGTCTAACTAGAACCCACCTGATAATCGAAGAGGAGTTTGAAGAAGATGCTGATGATCCATGGGTTTCTCTTCTTCATCATCTCCATTTTCTCTCTTTCTCTTCTTTCCTTTTTTCCTTTTCTTCTTCATGTTTACTAACTTCTTCTTTTTTTCTCTTTTTCTTTCTCTTTCCAAATATATACATATATTATACTATTATTATTCTCTTTATTGTTTTTATTCTCTTTATTCTCTTTATTGTTTTTATTTTGATAACATGCGTAAATAAATACCTAATTATAACTCGTCAAATTTGTTTGTATAATATAAAATAATTGGAAATTATACAAAACATCACATACGCAAATTTTCAAATTAAAATAAATATAACCAAAGAATTAAAATATTTTTTGGCGTTCATAGTTTTTAATAGTTTTATAATGTACATATTATAAGATTACTAGTTAAGTTTACTTAAATATACCATAACAAAAGAATTTAACATTGAATCTATTATTTTCGTCCTAAAAGTTTATTAATTGATATGTCAAACATAAAATTTTCTATATTTATATTTTTTCTAGTAATTTTTATTTTTGAAATCAATTTTATGAGTTATAATACAAAAATCTCAATTGCTTCAAGTTAATAATAGAATCAAACTTTCAATTAATAATATTAGTTATTTACATTGTCGAAAATATATTAAATTTTCTAACAACCGTCTATTTGAAAGTTTTTTTCTTTTAAGCTTTTTTTTCTTTTACAAAATAAAAGATTGAAATATTAAAATTTTCATTATATAAAAATATTATAGAAAGTGCATGATATTATAAAAAAATGAAGAAATAAGCTATTTCATTTTCATATAGACGAGGAACCTTGATGAGTCTTACTTTAAAGTTATTTTTCTTGCAAATCATGTACCTTACCCACACTATGATTTTCTTGAATTTTTCCTATAATGGGTTCAAAGTATAATATATTATTAGTGCTCTTAATATTGCACCATAGAGTTTCATGTAAGGTTTCAAGAAGACGGTCTAGAGACCAGTATATTGTAGATATATCTTTTCTACCATAAATTTTAGTTTGAGGTGTACGTACTTTTTAAATAAAAAAATTTTTACGTGAATTTATTAATACTATTTACATATGAATTTTAATAAAAAAAAAATATATGTGATAATTAAAGCGAAATAGAATCCAACTTCACCATAGAATTTAAAATAAAAGTTACCCAACAAAGAGAAAGTTTGACGTTTTTATTACTCATTTATTTATACGTTTTTTTATTTTAAAATATGTGCAATGTCTAGACTAAAAGAGGATTTAGGTTAATATAGAGTAGTTTTGGTACAAAATTAATATATACATTTTAAAGATGCGTAATACACCAATAAAAAGTAGATATGATGTAGTTGTTATTTTATTTGAACTCTTTTGTTTAAATTTTAACAAGAGAATGATTCATTAAAAGAGAATTTCACATAGTTATTGTTTTTGAACTTCAATATTATAAAATTTGAGTTAGAGTAAATACTTAAAATTTTATGCTCATTTTTAATAAAACATTTAGTAAGTATCAAATCTAATGTGGATTAAGGTTGAAATAGTTTACATGGGTTAAATCACAAGTGGACTCGGTGCGAACAACATCTTTAGACTAATAGCTATGTGATTAGCTTAAAATATCATCTCTGATCAATTTTTTACAAAAAATAAGATAAAATTTTTATATTTTAAGTTAACTATAAAAAATAAAATAAAATGTATTAGACTTATGCTTATTATAACTTGTGGTTACATTCTCGTTTTTTTATTTTAAAAATCTACTAACAAAGTCCAACTTATTTCTTAATTATATAAAGTTTAGGTCTGTTAACTTTCTGTACAACTAGTTTTTGAATACAATTCAATCTATATTAATATTAATAATCAATAAAAATTATATAATAAATATTTTTGAAGAAATTTGAATGTATATTTATATTAATGATCATAAATTAATTGAATATGAAGGTTTTTTTTCAATGTTAAAGTTCCATATCTTCTTGTTATCTTTCTATACATTATACTAAAGGAAACTTGATTTCCAATCGCTTTATAGTTTTTCCGATGTGGTGTTTTTACTTATCAAATCCATCTTCAATTCTTGGGCCAAAATTCTGCCTTCGTCCTGTAATGCCCTGTATAATATATATCTAGAATAATACCATACAAGCATTTTATTTGGTACTGACACATCACAAGTGCCTAATGGCATAGTTCACATACTCTGTCCATTTCTAAAACATAAATACAACACATGGCACAAGTCATGGAAACTAGCCAAAAATAATAAAACTAAGAATGATATACAATATCCTCAATTGTATACAATAAAAGAATACAGAGCGGAATAAGTTTAACTAAGCTTCTCTTGAAACATCTGAGCATCGCTCCACTTGTAACCAAACCTGCACCTGAAATAAAGCAACTATAGTGGGGTGAGATACATCAAATCTCAGTGAGTTCTCTATCCTATAGATTCTCTCGGCTTTACAGGGTTCTATCAATCCTAACTCAAGTCAAAGGGGAAGGGAAAATGACTTTGAGTTCACAATCTCACACTATATGGAAATACATCACGAGTCTGTTAATTCATAAAGTTCGCACGGAAGGAATTACGTCCTGAGCCTGTTAACTCAAGATTCCTTACGAATCGAAATATGTCCTGAGCCTATTAACTCAAGAAACTCACTAATCGATAACCTATACCAAGGAATCCCCTTTTCCCGTCCGCTTCTACGTCTAGAAGTCGACCCGAGTCATGGATCCTTGAAGTTACTTGGCATACGAATTGGATTCGGGATCATCGGCCTGTTAACCGTGAACCGTCACTTTCTCATGACCTGTTAACCATCACAAGTCTCTACCCATAGCATAGGCTCCAATCGTACTACACGTAGGGAATCAAACCTACCAAGTAATTGTGCATACGTTTCAGAGAAGGAGCTCGAGTCTCATGAAACTACACCTCAAGATAAATGGTTACGATTACGTGATCATATACACGACATGATTGTATTCGACAATCACAAGGCCACATTTTCCTTAAGACCTCTTTTGCCTTTAACAATAAAACATAACAAAAATACACGTGTTCCATACTAGTGTCTTATTCTCACTCTATACCATTCGATAATGGACACACGCCTCGGCCTCTCATGCACGAGCGTTGTCATTCAGAGTTTCTATCATAATTCTAGTCGCAACCTAGAATTATACCAATCTTAACTTATCCATTTGTTTTTGGGGTAAAGTTTCCTCACTCTCCCTAACTCATTTTAACAAGCATATTATCTCATTCATTTTAACAACAATATTAGATAGATATGGCATAATACAAATATTACAAATAAATACATATAATGACACATCACATAAAACATCACTTTCGGTTTCCCTCCGATTCATTTAATCGGGTAACGAAATCAATATTTCTCACTCTTATCCCGTAGGATATTTTCACAGCTTTACATCGGCTATAAATATGCGTCGATCCGGATTTACGATCCAAAAGATGTCAATTCCAACATTTCACAAAACATTACTTTCCTTCATTTTCCACTAAATGAAATATCCCACATCATACCCAAGATAGAGGGTCGTCATAGCTTTCTAATGACACCAAGAACGTCCCGATCCGAGTTACGGATCAAAAGTTATGAAGGAAAGAAAACGGAAAAGCTGTCATGTTCGCTTTGCGAAGCTCCAGCGAATGCTCGCTCTCTCATTCAAAGTACGAATCTCCCAGCGAAGTCCTAAAAAACACTGGGTTCGCTACCCCCATTCACAGTGCTAGCATCTGGCGAATCGTGGCAGAACCAAAACAAGGTAAAGTTTGCAGTGCGAACCTCTCGCGAATGTTCTCCCTCACCTTCGCCGTGCGAGTAACCAGCGAATGCTCGCTTTCCCCTTCGCTAGGGGACTCGCAGTGCGAACCTGCAAAAACTGGGTTTCGCAGCAGCGTGAAAACAGAGCTTTGGGACCAAAAACCCATCCAAAACGTCACCCAACATACAAACATGCATTAACAGATGATCATACATGGCTAATGAGTATACTACACATTTTATACCGCATTTTATCCGTTAGATTTCAGTTGCTCTTAACCTAATTCCCATTCGGGAGTTTCTAGCACTTAGAGTGTCTAACTAGAACCCACCTGATAATCGAAGAGGAGTTTGAAGAAGATGCTGATGATCCATGGGTTTCTCTTCTTCATCATCTCCATTTTCTCTCTTTCTCTTCTTTCCTTTTTTCCTTTTCTTCTTCTTGTTTACTAACTTCTTCTTTTTTCTCTTTTTCTTTCTCTTTCCAAATATATACATATATTATACTATTATTATTCTCTTTATTGTTTTTATTCTCTTTATTCTCTTTATTGTTTCTATTTTGATAACATGCGTAAATAAATACCTAATTATAACTCGTCAAATTTGTTTGTACAATATAAAATAATTAGAAATTATACAAAACATTACATATGCAAATTTTCAAATTAAAATAAATATAACCAAAGAATTAAAATATTTTTTGGCGTTCATAGTTTTTAATAGTTTTATAATGTACATATTATAAGATTACTAGTTAAGTTTACTTAAATATACCATAACAAAAGAATTTAACATTGAATCTATTATTTTCGTCCTAAAAGTTTATTAATTGATATGTCAAACATAAAATTTTCTATATTTATATTTTTTCTAGTAATTTTTATTTTTGAAATCAATTTTATGAGTTAAAATACAAAAATCTCAATTGCTTCAAGTAAATAATAGAATCAAACTTTCAATTAATAATATTAGTTATTTACATTGTCGAAAATATATTAAATTTTTCTAACAACCGTCTATTTGAAAGTTTTTTTCTTTTAAGCTTTTTTTTTCTTTTACAAAATAAAAGATTGAAATATTAAAATTTTCATTATATAAAAATATTATAGAAAGTGCATGATATTATAAAAAAAATGAAGAAATAAGTTATTTCATTTTCATATAGACGAGGAACCTTGATGAGTCTTATTTTAAAGTTATTTTTCTTGCAAATCATGTACCTTACCCACTCTATGATTTTCATGAATTTTTCCTATAATGGGTTCAAAGTATAATATATTATTAGTGCTCTTAATATTGAACCATAGGGTTTCATGTAAGGTTTCAAGAAGACGGTCTAGAGACCAGTATATTGTAGATATATCTTTTCTACCATAAATTTTAGTTTGAGGTGTACGTACTTTTTAAATAAAAAAAATTTACGTGAATTTATTAATACTATTTACATATGAATTGTAATAAAAAAAAAAATATGTGATAATTAAAGCGAAATAGAATCCAACTTCACCATAGAATTTAAAATAAAAGTTACCCAACAAAGAGAAAGTTTGACGTTTTTATTACCCATTTATTTATACGTTTTTTATTTTAAAATATGTGCAATGTCTAAACTAAAAGAGGATTTAGGTTAATATAGAGTAGTTTTGGTACAAAATTAATATATACATTTTAAAGATGCGTAATACACCAATAAAAAGTAGATATGATGTAGTTGTTATTTTTTTTTGACCTCTTTTGTTTAAATTTTAACAAGAGAATGATTCATTAAAAGAGAATTTCACATAGTTATGGTTTTTGAACTTCAATATTAAAAAATTTGAGTTAGAGTAAATACTTAAAATTTTATGCTCATTTTTTAATAAAACATTTAGTAAGTATCAAATCTAATGTGGATTAAGAGCGAAATAGTTTACATGGGTTAAATCACAAGTGGACTCGGTGCGAACAACATCTTTAGACTAATAGCTATGTGATTAGCTTAAAATATCATCTCTGATCAATTTTTTACAAAAAATAAGATAAAATTTTTATATTTTAAGTTAACTATAAAAAATAAAATAAAATGTATTTGACTTATGCTTATTATAACTTGTGGTTACATTCTCGTTTTTTTATTTTAAAAATCTACTAACAAAGTCAACTTATTTCTTAATTATATAAAGTTTAGGTCTGTTAACTTTCTGTACAACTAGTTTTTGAATACAATTCAATCTATATTAATATTAATAATCAATAAAAATTATATAATAAATATTTTTGAAGAAATTTGAATGTATATTTATATTAATGATCATAAATTAATTGAATATGAAGGTTTTTTTTCAATGTTAAAGTTCCATATCTTTTTGTTATCTTTCTATACATTATACTAAAGGAAACTTGATTTCCAATCGCTTTATAGTTTTTCCGATGTGGTGTTTTTACTTATCAAATCCATCTTCAATTCTTGGGCCAAAATTCTGCCTTCGTCCTGTAATGCCCTGTATAATATATATCTAGAATAATACCATACAAGCATTTTATTTGGTACTGACACATCACAAGTGCCTAATGGCGTAGTTCACATACTTGTCCATTTCTAAAACATAAATACAACACATGGCACAAGTCATGGAAACTAGCCAAAAATAATAAAACTAAGAATGATATACAATATCCTCAATTGTATACAATAAAAGAATACAGAGCGGAATAAGCTTAACTAAGCTTCTCTTGAAACATCTGAGCATCGCTCCACTTGTAACCAAACCTGCACCTGAAATAAAGCAACTATAGTGGGGTGAGATACATCAAATCTCAGTGAGTTCTCTATCCTATAGATTCTCTCGGCTTTACAGGGTTCTATCAATCCTAACTCAAGTCAAAGGGGAAGGGAAAATGACTTTGAGTTCACAATCTCACACTATATGGAAACACATCACGAGTCTGTTAACTCATAAAGTTCACACGGAAGGAATTATGTCCTGAGCCTGTTAACTCAAGATTCCTTACGAATCGAAATATGTCCTGAGCCTATTAACTCAAGAAACTCACTAATCGATAACCTATACCAAGGAATCCCCTTTTCCCGTCCGCTTCTACGTCTAGAAGTCGACCCGAGTCATGGATCCTTGAAGTTACTTGGCATACGAATTGGATTCGGGATCATCGGCCTGTTAACCGTGAACCGTCACTTCTCATGACCTGTTAACCATCACAAGTCTCTACCCATAGCATAGGCTCCAATCGTACTACACGTAGGGAATCAAACCTACCAAGTAATTGTGCATACGTTTCAGAGAAGGAGCTCGAGTCTCATGAAACTACACCTCAAGATAAATGGTTACGATTACGTGATCATATACACGACATGATTGTATTCGACAATCACAAGGCCACATTTGCCTTAAGACCTCTTTTGCCTTTAACAATAAAACATAACAAAAATACACGTGTTCCATACTAGTGTCTTATTCTCACTCTATACCATTCGATAATGGACACACGCCTCGGCCTCTCATGCACGAGCGTTGTCATTCAGAGTTTCTATCATAATTCTAGTCGCAACCTAGAATTATACCAATCTTAACTTATCCATTTGTTTTTGGGGTAAAGTTTCCTCACTCTCCCTAACTCATTTTAACAAGCATATTATCTCATTCATTTTAACAACAATATTAGATAGATATGGCATAATACAAATATTACAAATAAATACATATAATGACACATCACATAAAACATCACTTTCAGTTTCCCTCCGATTCATTTAATCGGGTAACGAAATCAATGTTTCTCACTCTTATCCCGTAGGATATTTTCACAGCTTTACATCGGCTATAAATATGCGTCGATCGGATTTACGATCCAAAAGATGTCAATTCCAACATTTCACAAAACATTACTTTCCTTCATTTTCCACTAAATGAAATATCCCACATCATACCCAAGATAGAGGGTCGTCATAGATTTCTAATGACACCAAGAACGTCCCGATCCGAGTTACGGATCAAAAGTTATGAAGAAAAGAAAACGAAAAAGCTGTCATGTTCGCTTTGCGAATCTCCAACGAATGCTCGCTCTCTCATTCAAAGTACGAATCTCCCAGCGAAGTCCTAAAACACACTGGGTTCGCTACCCCATTCACAGTGCTAGCATCTGGCGAATCGTGGCAGAACCAAAACAAGGTAAAGTTTGCAGTGCGAACCTCTGGAGAATGTTCGCCCTCACCTTCGCCGTGCGAGTAACCAGCGAATGCTCGCTTTCCCCTTCGCTAGGGGACTCGCAGTGCGAACCTGCGAAAACTGGGTTTCCCAGCAGCGTGAAAACAGAGCTTTGGGACCAAAAACCTATCCAAAACTTCACCCAACATACAAACATGCATTAACAGATGATCATACATGGCTAATGAGTATACTACACATTTTATACCGCATTTTATCCGTTAGATTTCATTTTCTCTCAATTTAACCTAATTCCCATTCGGGAGTTTCTAGCACTTAGAGTGTCTAACTAGAACCCACCTGATAATCGAAGAGGAGTTTGAAGAAGATGCTGATGATCCATGGGTTTCTCTTCTTCATCATCTCCATTTTCTCTCTTTCTCTTCTTTCCTTTTTTCCTTTTCTTCTTCTTGTTTACTAACTTCTTCTTTTTTCTTTTTTTCTTTCTCTTTCCAAATATATACATATATTATACTATTATTATTCTCTTTATTGTTTTTATTCTCTTTATTCTCTTTATTGTTTTTATTTTGATAACATGCGTAAATAAATACCTAATTATAACTCGTCAAATTTGTTTGTACAATATAAAATAATTAGAAATTATACAAAACATCACATACGCAAATTTTCAAATTAAAATAAATATAACCAAAGAATTAAAATATTTTTTGGCGTTCATAGTTTTTAATAGTTTTATAATGTAAATATTATAAGATTACTAGTTAAGTTTACTTAAATATACCATAACAAAAGAATTTAACATTGAATCTATTATTTTCGTCCTAAAAGTTTATTAATTGATATGTCAAACATAAAATTTTCTATATTTATATTTTTTCTAGTAATTTTTATTTTTGAAATCAATTTTATGAGTTATAATACAAAAATCTCAATTGCTTCAAGTTAATAATAGAATCAAACTTTCAATTAATAATATTAGTTATTTACATTGTCGAAAATATATTAAATTTTTCTAACAACCGTCTATTTGAAAGTTTTTTTCTTTTAAGCTTTTTTTTTCTTTTACAAAATAAAAGATTGAAATATTAAAATTTTCATTATATAAAAATATTATAGAAAGTGCATGATATTATAAAAAAAATGAAGAAATAAGTTATTTCATTTTCATATAGACGAGGAACCTTGATGAGTCTTACTTTAAAGTTATTTTTCTTGCAAATCATGTACCTTACCCACTCTATGATTTTCATGAATTTTTCCTATAATGGGTTCAAAGTATAATATATTATTAGTGCTCTTAATATTGAACCATAGAGTTTCATGTAAGGTTTCAAGAAGACGGTCTAGAGACCAGTATATTGTAGATATATCTTTTCTACCATAAATTTTAGTTTGAGGTGTACGTACTTTTTAAATAAAAAAAAATTTACGTGAATTTATTAATACTATTTACATATGAATTTTAATAAAAAAAAAATATATGTGATAATTAAAGCGAAATAGAATCCAACTTCACCATAGAATTTAAAATAAAAGTTACCCAACAAAGAGAAAGTTTGACGTTTTTATTACTCATTTATTTATACGTTTTTTATTTTAAAATATGTGCAATGTCTAAACTAAAAGAGGATTTAGGTTAATATAGAGTAGTTTTGGTACAAAATTAATATATACATTTTAAAGATGCGTAATACACCAATAAAAAGTAGATATGATGTAGTTGTTATTTTTTTTGACCTCTTTTGTTTAAATTTTAACAAGAGAATGATTCATTAAAAGAGAATTTCACATAGTTATTGTTTTTGAACTTCAATATTATAAAATTTGAGTTAGAGTAAATACTTAAAATTTTATGCTCATTTTTTAATAAAACATTTAGTAAGTATCAAATCTAATGTGGATTAAGAGCGAAATAGTTTACATGGGTTAAATCACAAGTGGACTCGGTGCGAACAACATCTTTAGACTAATAGCTATGTGATTAGCTTAAAATATCATCTCTGATCAATTTTTTACAAAAAATAAGATAAAATTTTTATATTTTAAGTTAACTATAAAAAATAAAATAACATGTATTTGACTTATGCTTATTATAACTTGTGGTTACATTCTCGTTTTTTTATTTTAAAAATCTACTAACAAAGTCAACTTATTTCTTAATTATATAAATTTTAGGTCTGTTAACTTTCTGTACAACTAGTTTTTGAATACAATTCAATCTATATTCATATTAATAATCAATAAAAATTATATAATAAATATTTTTGAAGAAATTTGAATGTATATTTATATTAATGATCATAAATTAATTGAATATGAATGTTTTTTTTCAATGTTAAAGTTCCATATCTTTTTGTTATCTTTCTATACATTATACTAAAGGAAACTTGATTTCCAATCGCTTTATAGTTTTTCCGATGTGGTGTTTTTACTTATCAAATCCATCTTCAATTCTTGGGCCAAAATTCTACCTTCGTCCTGTAATGCCCTGTATAATATATATCTAGAATAATACCATACAAGCATTTTATTTGGTACTGACACATCACAAGTGCCTAATGGCGTAGTTCACATACTTGTCCATTTCTAAAACATAAATACAACACATGGCACAAGTCATGGAAACTAGCCAAAAATAATAAAACTAAGAATGATATACAATATCCTCAATTGTATACAATAAAAGAATACAGAGCGGAATAAGCTTAACTAAGCTTCTCTTGAAACATCTGAGCATCGCTCCACTTGTAACCAAACCTGCACCTGAAATAAAGCAACTATAGTGGGGTGAGATACATCAAATCTCAGTGAGTTCTCTATTCTATAGATTCTCTCGGCTTTACAGGGTTCTATCAATCCTAACTCAAGTCAAAGGGGAAGGGAAAATGACTTTGAGTTCACAATCTCACACTATATGGAAACACATCACGAGTCTGTTAACTCATAAAGTTAGCACGGAAGGAATTATGTCCTGAGCCTGTTAACTCAAGATTCCTTACGAATCGAAATATGTCCTGAGCCTATTAACTCAAGAAACTCACTAATCGATAACCTATACCAAGGAATCCCCTTTTCCCGTCCGCTTCTACGTCTAGAAGTCGACCCGAGTCATGGATCCTTGAAGTTACTTGGCATACGAATTGGATTCGGGATCATCGGCCTGTTAACCGTGAACCGTCACTTCTCATGACCTGTTAACCATCACAAGTCTCTACCCATAGCATAGGCTCCAATCGTACTACACGTAGGGAATCAAACCTACCAAGTAATTGTGCATACGTTTCAGAGAAGGAGCTCGAGTCTCATGAAACTACACCTCAAGATAAATGGTTACGATTACGTGATCATATACACGACATGATTGTATTCGACAATCACAAGGCCACATTTGCCTTAAGACCTCTTTTGCCTTTAACAATAAAACATAACAAAAATACACGTGTTCCATACTAGTGTCTTATTCTCACTCTATACCATTCGATAATGGACACACGCCTCGGCCTCTCATGCACGAGCGTTGTCATTCAGAGTTTCTATCATAATTCTAGTCGCAACCTAGAATTATACCAATCTTAACTTATCCATTTGTTTTTGGGGTAAAGTTTCCTCACTCTCCCTAACTCATTTTAACAAGCATATTATCTCATTCATTTTAACAACAATATTAGATAGATATGGCATAATACAAATATTACAAATAAATACATATAATGACACATCACATAAAACATCACTTTCGGTTTCCCTCCGATTCATTTAATCGGGTAACGAAATCAATATTTCTCACTCTTATCCCGTAGGATATTTTCACAGCTTTACATCGGCTATAAATATGCGTCGATCGGATTTACGATCCAAAAGATGTCAATTCCAACATTTCACAAAACATTACTTTCCTTCATTTTCCACTAAATGAAATATCCCACATCATACCCAAGATAGAGGGTCGTCATAGCTTTCTAATGACACCAAGAACGTCCCGATCCGAGTTACGGATCAAAAGTTATGAAGGAAAGAAAACGGAAAAGCTGTCATGTTCGCTTTGCGAAGCTCCAGCGAATGCTCGCTCTCTCATTCAAAGTACGAATCTCCCAGCGAAGTCCTAAAAAACACTGGGTTCGCTACCCCATTCACAGTGCTAGCATCTGGCGAATCGTGGCAGAACCAAAACAAGGTAAAGTTTGCAGTGCGAACCTCTCGCGAATGTTCTCCCTCACCTTCGCCGTGCGAGTAACCAGCGAATGCTCGCTTTCCCCTTCGCTAGGGGACTCGCAGTGCGAACCTGCAAAAACTGGGTTTCGCAGCAGCGTGAAAACAGAGCTTTGGGACCAAAAACCCATCCAAAACGTCACCCAACATACAAACATGCATTAACAGATGATCATACATGGCTAATGAGTATACTACACATTTTATACCGCATTTTATCCGTTAGATTTCAGTTGCTCTCAATTTAACCTAATTCCCATTCGGGAGTTTCTAGCACTTAGAGTGTCTAACTAGAACCCACCTGATAATCGAAGAGGAGTTTGAAGAAGATGCTGATGATCCATGGGTTTCTCTTCTTCATCATCTCCATTTTCTCTCTTTCTCTTCTTTCCTTTTTTCCTTTTCTTCTTCTTGTTTACTAACTTCTTCTTTTTTCTCTTTTTCTTTCTCTTTCCAAATATATACATATATTATACTATTATTATTCTCTTTATTGTTTTTATTCTCTTTATTCTCTTTATTGTTTTTATTTTGATAACATGCGTAAATAAATACCTAATTATAACTCGTCAAATTTGTTTGTACAATATAAAATAATTAGAAATTATACAAAACATTACATATGCAAATTTTCAAATTAAAATAAATATAACCAAAGAATTAAAATATTTTTTGGCGTTCATAGTTTTTAATAGTTTTATAATGTACATATTATAAGATTACTAGTTAAGTTTACTTAAATATACCATAACAAAAGAATTTAACATTGAATCTATTATTTTCGTCCTAAAAGTTTATTAATTGATATGTCAAACATAAAATTTTCTATATTTATATTTTTTCTAGTAATTTTTATTTTTGAAATCAATTTTATGAGTTAAAATACAAAAATCTCAATTGCTTCAAGTAAATAATAGAATCAAACTTTCAATTAATAATATTAGTTATTTACATTGTCGAAAATATATTAAATTTTTCTAACAACCGTCTATTTGAAAGTTTTTTTCTTTTAAGCTTTTTTTTTCTTTTACAAAATAAAAGATTGAAATATTAAAATTTTCATTATATAAAAATATTATAGAAAGTGCATGATATTATAAAAAAAATGAAGAAATAAGTTATTTCATTTTCATATAGACGAGGAACCTTGATGAGTCTTATTTTAAAGTTATTTTTCTTGCAAATCATGTACCTTACCCACTCTATGATTTTCATGAATTTTTCCTATAATGGGTTCAAAGTATAATATATTATTAGTGCTCTTAATATTGAACCATAGGGTTTCATGTAAGGTTTCAAGAAGACGGTCTAGAGACCAGTATATTGTAGATATATCTTTTCTACCATAAATTTTAGTTTGAGGTGTACGTACTTTTTAAATAAAAAAAATTTACGTGAATTTATTAATACTATTTACATATGAATTGTAATAAAAAAAAAAATATGTGATAATTAAAGCGAAATAGAATCCAACTTCACCATAGAATTTAAAATAAAAGTTACCCAACAAAGAGAAAGTTTGACGTTTTTATTACCCATTTATTTATACGTTTTTTATTTTAAAATATGTGCAATGTCTAAACTAAAAGAGGATTTAGGTTAATATAGAGTAGTTTTGGTACAAAATTAATATATACATTTTAAAGATGCGTAATACACCAATAAAAAGTAGATATGATGTAGTTGTTATTTTTTTTTGACCTCTTTTGTTTAAATTTTAACAAGAGAATGATTCATTAAAAGAGAATTTCACATAGTTATGGTTTTTGAACTTCAATATTAAAAAATTTGAGTTAGAGTAAATACTTAAAATTTTATGCTCATTTTTTAATAAAACATTTAGTAAGTATCAAATCTAATGTGGATTAAGAGCGAAATAGTTTACATGGGTTAAATCACAAGTGGACTCGGTGCGAACAACATCTTTAGACTAATAGCTATGTGATTAGCTTAAAATATCATCTCTGATCAATTTTTTACAAAAAATAAGATAAAATTTTTATATTTTAAGTTAACTATAAAAAATAAAATAAAATGTATTTGACTTATGCTTATTATAACTTGTGGTTACATTCTCGTTTTTTTATTTTAAAAATCTACTAACAAAGTCAACTTATTTCTTAATTATATAAAGTTTAGGTCTGTTAACTTTCTGTACAACTAGTTTTTGAATACAATTCAATCTATATTAATATTAATAATCAATAAAAATTATATAATAAATATTTTTGAAGAAATTTGAATGTATATTTATATTAATGATCATAAATTAATTGAATATGAAGGTTTTTTTTCAATGTTAAAGTTCCATATCTTTTTGTTATCTTTCTATACATTATACTAAAGGAAACTTGATTTCCAATCGCTTTATAGTTTTTCCGATGTGGTGTTTTTACTTATCAAATCCATCTTCAATTCTTGGGCCAAAATTCTGCCTTCGTCCTGTAATGCCCTGTATAATATATATCTAGAATAATACCATACAAGCATTTTATTTGGTACTGACACATCACAAGTGCCTAATGGCGTAGTTCACATACTTGTCCATTTCTAAAACATAAATACAACACATGGCACAAGTCATGGAAACTAGCCAAAAATAATAAAACTAAGAATGATATACAATATCCTCAATTGTATACAATAAAAGAATACAGAGCGGAATAAGCTTAACTAAGCTTCTCTTGAAACATCTGAGCATCGCTCCACTTGTAACCAAACCTGCACCTGAAATAAAGCAACTATAGTGGGGTGAGATACATCAAATCTCAGTGAGTTCTCTATCCTATAGATTCTCTCGGCTTTACAGGGTTCTATCAATCCTAACTCAAGTCAAAGGGGAAGGGAAAATGACTTTGAGTTCACAATCTCACACTATATGGAAACACATCACGAGTCTGTTAACTCATAAAGTTCACACGGAAGGAATTATGTCCTGAGCCTGTTAACTCAAGATTCCTTACGAATCGAAATATGTCCTGAGCCTATTAACTCAAGAAACTCACTAATCGATAACCTATACCAAGGAATCCCCTTTTCCCGTCCGCTTCTACGTCTAGAAGTCGACCCGAGTCATGGATCCTTGAAGTTACTTGGCATACGAATTGGATTCGGGATCATCGGCCTGTTAACCGTGAACCGTCACTTCTCATGACCTGTTAACCATCACAAGTCTCTACCCATAGCATAGGCTCCAATCGTACTACACGTAGGGAATCAAACCTACCAAGTAATTGTGCATACGTTTCAGAGAAGGAGCTCGAGTCTCATGAAACTACACCTCAAGATAAATGGTTACGATTACGTGATCATATACACGACATGATTGTATTCGACAATCACAAGGCCACATTTGCCTTAAGACCTCTTTTGCCTTTAACAATAAAACATAACAAAAATACACGTGTTCCATACTAGTGTCTTATTCTCACTCTATACCATTCGATAATGGACACACGCCTCGGCCTCTCATGCACGAGCGTTGTCATTCAGAGTTTCTATCATAATTCTAGTCGCAACCTAGAATTATACCAATCTTAACTTATCCATTTGTTTTTGGGGTAAAGTTTCCTCACTCTCCCTAACTCATTTTAACAAGCATATTATCTCATTCATTTTAACAACAATATTAGATAGATATGGCATAATACAAATATTACAAATAAATACATATAATGACACATCACATAAAACATCACTTTCAGTTTCCCTCCGATTCATTTAATCGGGTAACGAAATCAATGTTTCTCACTCTTATCCCGTAGGATATTTTCACAGCTTTACATCGGCTATAAATATGCGTCGATCGGATTTACGATCCAAAAGATGTCAATTCCAACATTTCACAAAACATTACTTTCCTTCATTTTCCACTAAATGAAATATCCCACATCATACCCAAGATAGAGGGTCGTCATAGATTTCTAATGACACCAAGAACGTCCCGATCCGAGTTACGGATCAAAAGTTATGAAGAAAAGAAAACGAAAAAGCTGTCATGTTCGCTTTGCGAATCTCCAACGAATGCTCGCTCTCTCATTCAAAGTACGAATCTCCCAGCGAAGTCCTAAAACACACTGGGTTCGCTACCCCATTCACAGTGCTAGCATCTGGCGAATCGTGGCAGAACCAAAACAAGGTAAAGTTTGCAGTGCGAACCTCTGGAGAATGTTCGCCCTCACCTTCGCCGTGCGAGTAACCAGCGAATGCTCGCTTTCCCCTTCGCTAGGGGACTCGCAGTGCGAACCTGCGAAAACTGGGTTTCCCAGCAGCGTGAAAACAGAGCTTTGGGACCAAAAACCTATCCAAAACTTCACCCAACATACAAACATGCATTAACAGATGATCATACATGGCTAATGAGTATACTACACATTTTATACCGCATTTTATCCGTTAGATTTCATTTTCTCTCAATTTAACCTAATTCCCATTCGGGAGTTTCTAGCACTTAGAGTGTCTAACTAGAACCCACCTGATAATCGAAGAGGAGTTTGAAGAAGATGCTGATGATCCATGGGTTTCTCTTCTTCATCATCTCCATTTTCTCTCTTTCTCTTCTTTCCTTTTTTCCTTTTCTTCTTCTTGTTTACTAACTTCTTCTTTTTTCTTTTTTTCTTTCTCTTTCCAAATATATACATATATTATACTATTATTATTCTCTTTATTGTTTTTATTCTCTTTATTCTCTTTATTGTTTTTATTTGGATAACATGCGTAAATAAATACCTAATTATAACTCGTCAAATTTGTTTGTACAATATAAAATAATTAGAAATTATACAAAACATCACATACGCAAATTTTCAAATTAAAATAAATATAACCAAAGAATTAAAATATTTTTTGGCGTTCATAGTTTTTAATAGTTTTATAATGTAAATATTATAAGATTACTAGTTAAGTTTACTTAAATATACCATAACAAAAGAATTTAACATTGAATCTATTATTTTCGTCCTAAAAGTTTATTAATTGATATGTCAAACATAAAATTTTCTATATTTATATTTTTTCTAGTAATTTTTATTTTTGAAATCAATTTTATGAGTTATAATACAAAAATCTCAATTGCTTCAAGTTAATAATAGAATCAAACTTTCAATTAATAATATTAGTTATTTACATTGTCGAAAATATATTAAATTTTTCTAACAACCGTCTATTTAAAAGTTTTTTTCTTTTAAGCTTTTTTTTCTTTTACAAAATAAAAGATTGAAATATTAAAATTTTCATTATATAAAAATATTATAGAAAGTGCATGATATTATAAAAAAATGAAGAAATAAGCTATTTCATTTTCATATAGACGAGGAACCTTGATGAGTCTTACTTTAAAGTTATTTTTCTTGCAAATCATGTACCTTACCCACACTATGATTTTCTTGAATTTTTCCTATAATGGGTTCAAAGTATAATATATTATTAGTGCTCTTAATATTGCACCATAGAGTTTCATGTAAGGTTTCAAGAAGACGGTCTAGAGACCAGTATATTGTAGATATATCTTTTCTACCATAAATTTTAGTTTGAGGTGTACGTACTTTTTAAATAAAAAAATTTTTACGTGAATTTATTAATACTATTTACATATGAATTTTAATAAAAAAAAAATATATGTGATAATTAAAGCGAAATAGAATCCAACTTCACCATAGAATTTAAAATAAAAGTTACCCAACAAAGAGAAAGTTTGACGTTTTTATTACTCATTTATTTATACGTTTTTTATTTTAAAATATGTGCAATGTCTAAACTAAAAGAGGATTTAGGTTAATATAGAGTAGTTTTGGTACAAAATTAATATATACATTTTAAAGATGCGTAATACACCAATAAAAAGTAGATATGATGTAGTTGTTATTTTTTTTTGAACTCTTTTGTTTAAATTTTAACAAGAGAATGATTCATTAAAAGAGAATTTCACATAGTTATTGTTTTTGAACTTCAATATTATAAAATTTGAGTTAGAGTAAATACTTAAAATTTTATGCTCATTTTTTAATAAAAAATTTAGTAAGTATCAAATCTAACGTGGATTAAGAGCGAAATAGTTTACATGGGTTAAATCACAAGTGGACTCGGTGCGAACAACATCTTTAGACTAATAGCTATGTGATTAGCTTAAAATATCATCTCTGATCAATTTTTTACAAAAAATAAGATAAAATTTTTATATTTTAAGTTAACTATAAAAAATAAAATAAAATGTATTTGACTTATTCTTATTATAACTTGTGGTTACATTCTCGTTTTTTTATTTTCAAAATCTACTAACAAAGTCAACTTATTTCTTAATTATATAAAGTTTAGGTCTGTTAACTTTCTGTACAACTAGTTTTTGAATACAATTCAATGTATATTAATATTAATAATCAATAAAAATTATATAATAAATATTTTTGAAGAAATTTGAATGTATATTTATATTAATGATCATAAATTAATTGAATATGAAGGTTTTTTTTCAATGTTAAAGTTCCATATCTTTTTGTTATCTTTCTATACATTATACTAAAGGAAACTTTATTTCCAATCGCTTTATAGTTTTTCGATGTGGCGTTTTTACTTATCAAATCCATCTTCAATTTTTGGGCCAAAATTCTGCCTTCGTCCTGTAATGCCCTGTATAATATATATCTAGAATAATACCATACAAGCATTTTATTTGGTACTGACACATCAAAAGTGCCTAATGGCATAGTTCACATACTTGTCCATTTCTAAAACATAAATACAACACATGGCACAAGTCATGGAAACTAGCCAAAAATAATAAAACTAAGAATGATATACAATATCCTCAATTGTATACAATAAAAGAATACAGAGCGGAATAAGCTTAACTAAGCTTCTCTTGAAACATCTGAGTATCACTCCACTTGTAACCAAACCTGCACCTGAAATAAAGCAACTATAGTGGGGTGAGATACATCAAATCTCAGTGAGTTCTCTATCCTATATATTCTCTCGGCTTTACAGGGTTCTATCAATCCTAACTCAAGTCAAAGGTGAAGGGAAAATGACTTTGAGTTCACAATCTCACATTATATGGAAACACATCACGAGTCTGTTAACTCATAAAGTTCGCACGGAAGGAATTACGTTCTGAGCCTGTTAACTCAATATTCCTTACGAATCGAAATATGTCCTGAGCCTGTTAACTCAAGAAACTCACTAATCGATAACCTATACCAAGGCATCCCCTTTTCCCGTCCGCTTCTACGTCTAGCAGTCGACCCGAGTCATGGATCCTTGAAGTTACTTGGCATACGAATTGGATTCGGGATCATCGGCCTGTTAACCGTGAACCATCACTTCTCATGACCTGTGAACAATCACAAGTCTCTACCCATAGAATAGGCTCCAATCATAATACACGTAGGGAATCAAACCTACTAAGTAATTGTGCATACGTTTCAGAGAAGGAGCTCGAGTCTCATGAAACTACACCTCAAGATAAATGGTTACGATTACGTGATCATATACACGACGTGATTGTATTCGACAATCACAAGGCCACATTCGCCTTAAGATCTCTTTTGCCTTTAACAATAAAACATAACAAAAATACACGTGTTCCATACTAGTGTCTTATTCTCACTCTTTACCATTCGATAATGGACACACGCCTCGGCCTCTCATGCACGAGCGTTGTCATTCAGAGTTTCTATCATAATTCTAGTCGCAACCTAGAATTATACCAATCTTAACTTATCCATTTGTTTTTGGGGTAAAGTTTCCTCACTCTCCCTAACTCATTTTAACAAGCATATTATCTCATTCATTTTAACAACAATATTAGATAGATATGGCATAACACAAATATTACAAATAAATACATATAATCACACATCACATAAAACATCACTTTCGGTTTCCCTCCGATTCATTTAATCGGGTAACGAAATCAATATTTCTCACTCTTATCCCGTAGGATATTTTCACAGCTTTACATCGGCTATAAATATACGTCGATCGGATTTACGATCCAAAAGATGTCAATTCCAACATTTCACAAAACATTACTTTCCATCATTTTCCACTAAATGAAATATCCCACATCATACCCAAGATAGAGGGTCGTCATAGCTTTCTAATGACAGCAAGAACGTCCCGATCCGAGTTACGGATCAAAAGTTATGAAGGAAAGAAAACGAAAAAGCTGTCATGTTCGCTTTGCGAATCTCCAACGAATGCTCGCTCTCTCATTCAAAGTACGAATCTCCCAGCGAAGTCCTAAAACACACTGGGTTCGCTACCCCATTCACAGTGCTAGCATCTGGCGAATCGTGGAAGAACCAAAACAAGGTAAAGTTTGCAGTGCGAACCTCTGGAGAATGTTCGCCCTCACCTTCGCCGTGCGAGTAACCAGCGAATGCTCGCTTTCCCCTTCGCTAGGGGACTCGCAGAGCGAACCTGCGAAAACTGGGTTTCCCAGCAGCGTGAAAACAGAGCTTTGGGACCAAAAACCCATCCAAAACTTCACCCAACATACAAACATGCATTAACAGATGATCATACATGGCTAATGAGTATACTACACATTTTATACCGCATTTTATCCGTTAGATTTCATTTTCTCTCAATTTAACCTAATTCCCATTCGGGAGTTTCTAGCACTTAGAGTGTCTAACTAGAACCCACCTGATAATCGAAGAGGAGTTTGAAGAAGATGCTGATGATCCATGGGTTTCTCTTCTTCATCATCTCCATTTTCTCTCTTTCTCTTCTTTCCTTTTTTCCTTTTCTTCTTCTTGTTTACTAACTTCTTCTTTTTTCTTTTTTTCTTTCTCTTTCCAAATATATACATATATTATACTATTATTATTCTCTTTATTGTTTTTATTCTCTTTATTCTCTTTATTGTTTTTATTTTGATAACATGCGTAAATAAATACCTAATTATAACTCGTCAAATTTGTTTGTACAATATAAAATAATTAGAAATTATACAAAACATCACATACGCAAATTTTCAAATTAAAATAAATATAACCAAAGAATTAAAATATTTTTTGGCGTTCATAGTTTTTAATAGTTTTATAATGTACATATTATAAGATTACTAGTTAAGTTTACTTAAATATACCATAACAAAAGAATTTAACATTGAATCTATTATTTTCGTCCTAAAAGTTTATTAATTGATATGTCAAACATAAAATTTTCTATATTTATATTTTTTCTAGTAATTTTTATTTTTGAAATCAATTTTATGAGTTATAATACAAAAATCTCAATTGCTTCAAGTTAATAATAGAATCAAACTTTCAATTAATAATATTAGTTATTTACATTGTCGAAAATATATTAAATTTTTCTAACAACCGTATATTTGAAAGTTTTTTTCTTTTAAGATTTTTTTTCTCTTACAAAATAAAAGATTGAAATATTAAAATTTTCATTATATAAAAATATTATAGAAAGTGCATGATATTATAAAAAAATGAAGAAATAAATTATTTCATTTTCATATAGACGAGGAACCTTGATGAGTCTTACTTTAAAGTTATTTTTCTTGCAAATCATGTACCTTACCCACACTATGATTTTCTTGAATTTTTCCTATAATGGGTTCAAAGTATAATATATTATTAGTGCTCTTAATATTGAACCATAGAGTTTCATGTAAGGTTTCAAGAAGACGGTCTAGAGACCAGTATATTGTAGATATATCTTTTCTACCATAAATTTTAGTTTGAGGTGTACGTACTTTTTAAATAAAAAAAAAATTTACGTGAATTTATTAATACTATTTACATATGAATTTTAATAAAAAAAATATATATGTGATAATTAAAGCGAAATAGAATCCAACTTCACCATAGAATTTAAAATAAAAGTTACCCAACAAAGAGAAAGTTTGACGTTTTTATTACTCATTTAATTATACGTTTTTTATTTTAAAATATGTGCAATGTCTAAACTAAAAGAGGATTTAGGTTAATATAGAGTAGTTTTGTTACAAAATTAATATATACATTTTAAAGATGCGTAATACACCAATAAAAAGTAGATATGATGTAGTTGTTATTTTTTTTTGAACTCTTTTGTTTAAATTTTAACAAGAGAATGATTCATTAAAAGAGATTTCGCATAGTTATTGTTTTTGAACTTCAATATTATAAAATTTGAGTTAGAGTAAATACTTAAAATTTTATGCTCATTTTTTAATAAAAAATTTAGTAAGTATCAAATCTAATGTGGATTAAGAGCGAAATAGTTTACATGGGTTAAATCACAAGTGGACTCGGTGCGAACAACATCTTTAGACTAATAGCTATGTGATTAGCTTAAAATATCATCTCTGATCAATTTTTTACAAAAAATAAGATAAAATTTTTATATTTTAAGTTAACTATAAAAAATAAAATAAAATGTATTTGACTTATTCTTATTATAACTTGTGGTTACATTCTCGTTTTTTTATTTTAAAAATCTACTAACAAAGTCAACTTATTTCTTAATTATATAAAGTTTAGGTCTGTTAACTTTCTGTACAACTAGTTTTTGAATACAATTCAATGTATATTAATATTAATAATCAATAAAAATTATATAATAAATATTTTTGAAGAAATTTGAATGTATATTTATATTAATGATCATAAATTAATTGAATATGAAGGTTTTTTTTCAATGTTAAAGTTCCACATCTTTTTGTTATCTTTCTATACATTATACTAAAGGAAACTTTATTTCCAATCGCTTTATAGTTTTTCGATGTGGCGTTTTTACTTATCAAATCCATCTTCAATTTTTGGGCCAAAATTCTGCCTTCGTCCTGTAATGCCCTGTATAATATATATCTAGAATAATACCATACAAGCATTTTATTTGGTACTGACACATCAAAAGTGCCTAATGGCATAGTTCACATACTTGTCCATTTCTAAAACATAAATACAACACATGGCACAAGTCATGGAAACTAGCCAAAAATAATAAAACTAAGAATGATATACAATATCCTCAATTGTATACAATAAAAGAATACAGAGCGGAATAAGCTTAACTAAGCTTCTCTTGAAACATCTGAGTATCACTCCACTTGTAACCAAACCTGCACCTGAAATAAAGCAACTATAGTGGGGTGAGATACATCAAATCTCAGTGAGTTCTCTATCCTATAGATTCTCTCGGCTTTACAGGGTTCTATCAATCCTAACTCAAGTCAAAGGTGAAGGGAAAATGACTTTGAGTTCACAATCTCACACTATATGGAAACACATCACGAGTCTGTTAACTCATAAAGTTCGCACGGAAGGAATTACGTTCTGAGCCTGTTAACTCAATATTCCTTACGAATCGAAATATGTCCTGAGCCTGTTAACTCAAGAAACTCACTAATCGATAACCTATACCAAGGCATCCCCTTTTCCCGTCCGCTTCTACGTCTAGCAGTCGACCCGAGTCATGGATCCTTGAAGTTACTTGGCATACGAATTGGATTCGGGATCATCGGCCTGTTAACCGTGAACCATCACTTCTCATGACCTGTGAACAATCACAAGTCTCTACCCATAGAATAGGCTCCAATCATACTACACGTAGGGAATCAAACCTACTAAGTAATTGTGCATACGTTTCAGAGAAGGAGCTCGAGTCTCATGAAACTACACCTCAAGATAAATGGTTACGATTACGTGATCATATACACGACGTGATTGTATTCAACAATCACAAGGCCACATTCGCCTTAAGATCTCTTTTGCCTTTAACAATAAAACATAACAAAAATACACGTGTTCCATACTAGTGTCTTATTCTCACTCTTTACCATTCGATAATGGACACACGCCTCGGCCTCTCATGCACGAGCGTTGTCATTCAGAGTTTCTATCATAATTCTAGTCGCAACCTAGAATTATACCAATCTTAACTTATCCATTTGTTTTTGGGGTAAAGTTTCCTCACTCTCCCTAACTCATTTTAACAAGCATATTATCTCATTCATTTTAACAACAATATTAGATAGATATGGCATAACACAAATATTACAAATAAATACATATAATCACACATCACATAAAACATCACTTTCGGTTTCCCTCCGATTCATTTAATCGGGTAACGAAATCAATATTTCTCACTCTTATCCCGTAGGATATTTTCACAGCTTTACATCGGCTATAAATATACGTCGATCGGATTTACGATCCAAAAGATGTCAATTCCAACATTTCACAAAACATTACTTTCCATCATTTTCCACTAAATGAAATATCCCACATCATACCCAAGATAGAGGGTCGTCATAGCTTTCTAATGACAGCAAGAACGTCCCGATCCGAGTTACGGATCAAAAGTTATGAAGGAAAGAAAACGAAAAAGCTGTCATGTTCGCTTTGCGAATCTCCAACGAATGCTCGCTCTCTCATTCAAAGTACGAATCTCCCAGCGAAGTCCTAAAACACACTGGGTTCGCTACCCCATTCACAGTGCTAGCATCTGGCGAATCGTGGCAGAACCAAAACAAGGTAAAGTTTGCAGTGCGAACCTCTGGAGAATGTTCGCCCTCACCTTCGCCGTGCGAGTAACCAGCGAATGCTCGCTTTCCCCTTCGCTAGGGGACTCGCACTGCGAACCTGCGAAAATTGGGTTTCCCAGCAGCGTGAAAACAGAGCTTTGGGACCAAAAACCCATCCAAAACTTCACCCAACATACAAACATGCATTAACAGATGATCATACATGGCTAATGAGTATACTACACATTTTATACCGCATTTTATCCGTTAGATTTCATTTTCTCTCAATTTAACCTAATTCCCATTCGGGAGTTTCTAGCACTTAGAGTGTCTAACTAGAACCCACCTGATAATCGAAGAGGAGTTTGAAGAAGATGCTGATGATCCATGGGTTTCTCTTCTTCATCATCTCCATTTTCTCTCTTTCTCTTCTTTCCTTTTTTCCTTTTCTTCTTCTTGTTTACTAACTTCTTATTTTTTCTTTTTTTCTTTCTCTTTCCAAATATATACATATATTATACTATTATTATTCTCTTTATTGTTTTTATTCTCTTTATTCTCTTTATTGTTTTTATTTTGATAACATGCGTAAATAAATACCTAATTATAACTCGTCAAATTTGTTTGTACAATATAAAATAATTAGAAATTATACAAAACATCACATACGCAAATTTTCAAATTAAAATAAATATAACCAAAGAATTAAAATATTTTTTGGCGTTCATAGTTTTTAATAGTTTTATAATGTACATATTATAAGATTACTAGTTAAGTTTACTTAAATATACCATAACAAAAGAATTTAACATTGAATCTATTATTTTCGTCCTAAAAGTTTATTAATTGATATGTCAAACATAAAATTTTCTATATTTATATTTTTTCTAGTAATTTTTATTTTTGAAATCAATTTTATGAGTTATAATACAAAAATCTCAATTGCTTCAAGTTAATAATAGAATCAAACTTTCAATTAATAATATTAGTTATTTACATTGTCGAAAATATATTAAATTTTTCTAACAACCGTATATTTGAAAGTTTTTTTCTTTTAAGATTTTTTTTCTTTTACAAAATAAAAGATTGAAATATTAAAATTTTCATTATATAAAAATATTATAGAAAGTGCATGATATTATAAAAAAATGAAGAAATAAATTATTTCATTTTCATATAGACGAGGAACCTTGATGAGTCTTACTTTAAAGTTATTTTTCTTGCAAATCATGTACCTTACCCACACTATGATTTTCTTGAATTTTTCCTATAATGGGTTCAAAGTATAATATATTATTAGTGCTCTTAATATTGAACCATAGAGTTTCATGTAAGGTTTCAAGAAGACGGTCTAGAGACCAGTATATTGTAGATATATCTTTTCTACCATAAATTTTAGTTTGAGGTGTACGTACTTTTTAAATAAAAAAAAAATTTACGTGAATTTATTAATACTATTTACATATGACTTTTAATAAAAAAAAAATATATGTGATAATTAAAGCGAAATAGAATCCAACTTCACCATAGAATTTAAAATAAAAGTTACCCAACAAAGAGAAAGTTTGACGTTTTTATTACTCATTTAATTATACGTTTTTTATTTTAAAATATGTGCAATGTCTAAACTAAAAGAGGATTTAGGTTAATATAGAGTAGTTTTGTTACAAAATTAATATATACATTTTAAAGATGCGTAATACACCAATAAAAAGTAGATATGATGTAGTTGTTATTTTTTTTTGAACTCTTTTGTTTAAATTTTAACAAGAGAATGATTCATTAAAAGAGATTTCGCATAGTTATTGTTTTTGAACTTCAATATTATAAAATTTGAGTTAGAGTAAATACTTAAAATTTTATGCTCATTTTTTAATAAAAAATTTAGTAAGTATCAAATCTAATGTGGATTAAGAGCGAAATAGTTTACATGGGTTAAATCACAAGTGGACTCGGTGCGAACAACATCTTTAGACTAATAGCTATGTGATTAGCTTAAAATATCATCTCTGATCAATTTTTTACAAAAAATAAGATAAAATTTTTATATTTTAAGTTAACTATAAAAAATAAAATAAAATGTATTTGACTTATTCTTATTATAACTTGTGGTTACATTCTCGTTTTTTTATTTTAAAAATCTACTAACAAAGTCAACTTATTTCTTAATTATATAAAGTTTAGGTCTGTTAACTTTCTGTACAACTAGTTTTTGAATACAATTCAATGTATATTAATATTAATAATCAATAAAAATTATATAATAAATATTTTTGAAGAAATTTGAATGTATATTTATATTAATGATCATAAATTAATTGAATATGAAGGTTTTTTTTCAATGTTAAAGTTCGATATCTTTTTGTTATCTTTCTATACATTATACTAAAGGAAACTTTATTTCCAATCGCTTTATAGTTTTTCCGATGTGGCGTTTTTACTTATCAAATCCATCTTCAATTCTTGGGCCAAAATTCTGCCTTCGTCCGGTAATGCCCTGTATGATATATATCTAGAATAATACCATACAAGCATTTTATTTGGTACTGACACATCAAAAGTGCCTAATGGCATAGTTCACATACTTGTCCATTTCTAAAACATAAATACAACACATGGCACAAGTCATGGAAACTAGCCAAAAATAATAAAACTAAGAATGATATACAATATCCTCAATTGTATACAATAAAAGAATACAAGCGGAATAAGCTTAACTAAGCTTCTCTTGAAACATCTGAGCATCGCTCCACTTGTAACCCAGCTTGCACCTGAAATAAAGCAACTATAGTGGGGTGAGATACATCAAATCTCAGTGAGTTCTCTATCCTATAGATTCTCTCGGCTTTACAGGGTTCTATCAATCCTAACTCAAGTCAAAGGGGAAGGGAAAATGGCTTTGAGTTCACAATCTCACACTATATGGAAACACATCACGAGTCTGTTAATTCATAAAGTTCGCACGGAAGGAATTACGTCCTGAACCTGTTAACTCAAGATTCCTTACGAATCGAAATATGTCCTGAGCCTGTTAACTCAAGAAACTCACTAATCGATAACCTATACCAAGGCATCCCCTTTTCCCGTCCGCTTCTACGTCTAGAAGTCGACCCGAGTCATGGATCCTTGAAGTTACTTGGCATACGAATTGGATTCGGGATCATCGGCCTGTTAACCGTGAACCGTCACTTCTCATGACCTGTTAACCATCACAAGTCTCTACCCATAGCATAGGCTCCAATCGTACTACACGTAGGGAATCAAACCTACCAAGTAATTGTGCATACGTTTCAGAGAAGGAGCTCGAGTCTCATGAAACTACACCTCAAGATAAATGGTTACGATTACGTGATCATATACACGACGTGATTGTATTCGACAATCACAAGGCCACATTTGCCTTAAGACCTCTTTTGCCTTTAACAATAAAACATAACAAAAATACACGTGTTCCATACTAGTGTCTTATTCTCACTCTATACCATTCGATAATGGACACACGCCTCGGCCTCTCATGCACGAGCGTTGTCATTCAGAGTTTCTATCATAATTCTAGTCGTAACCTAGAATTATACCAATCTTAACTTATCCATTTGTTTTTGGGGTAAAGTTTCCTCACTTTCCCTAACTTATTTTAACAAGCATATTATCTCATTCATTTTAACAACAATATTAGATAGATATGGCATAACACAAATATTACAAATAAATACATATAATCACACATCACATAAAACATCACTTTCGGTTTCCCTCCGATTCATTTAATCGGGTAACGAAATCAATATTTCTCACTCTTATCCCGTAGGATATTTTCACAGCTTTACATCGGCTATAAATATGTGTCGATCGGATTTACGATCCAAAAGATGTCAATTCCAACATTTCACAAAACATTACTTTCCTTCATTTTCCACTAAATGAAATATCCCACATCATACCCAAGATAGAGGGTCGTCATAGCTTTCTAATGACACCAAGAACGTCCCGATCCGAGTTACGGATCAAAAGTTATGAAGGAAAGAAAGCGGAAAAGCTGTCATGTTCGCTTTGCGAAGCTCCAGCGAATGCTCGCTTTCTCATTCAAAGTACGAATCTCCCAGCGAAGTCCTAAAAAACACTGGGTTCGCTACCCCATTCACAGTGCTAGCATCTGGCGAATCGTGGCAGAACCAAAACAGGGTAAAGTTTGCAGTGCGAACCTCTGGCGAATGTTCGCCCTCACCTTCGTCGTGCGAATAACCAGCGAATGCTCGCTTTCCCCTTCGCTAGGGGACTCGCAGTGCGAACCTGCAAAAACTGGGTTTCCCAGCAGCGTGAAAACAGAGCTTTGGGACCAAAAACCCATCCAAAACGTCACCCAACATACAAACATGCATTAACAGATGATCATACATGGCTAATGAGTATACTACACATTTTATACCGCATTTTATCCGTTAGATTTCATTTTCTCTCAATTTAACCTAATTCCCATTCGGGAGTTTCTAGCACTTAGAGTGTCTAACTAGAACCCACCTGATAATCGAAGAGGAGTTTGAAGAAGATGCTGATGATCCGTGGGTTTCTCTTCTTCATCATCTCCATTTTCTCTCTTTCTCTTCTTTCCTTTTTTCCTTTTCTTCTTCTTGTTTACTAACTTCTTCTTTTTTCTCTTTTTCTTTCTCTTTCCAAATATATACATATATTATACTATTATTATTCTCTTTATTGTTTTTATTCTCTTTATTCTCTTTATTGTTTTTATTTTGATAACATGCGTAAATAAATACCTAATTATAACTCGTCAAATTTGTTTGTACAATATAAAATAATTAGAAATTATACAAAACATCACATACGCAAATTTTCAAATTAAAATCAATATAACCAAAGAATTAAAATATTTTTTGGCGTTCATAGTTTTTAATAGTTTTATAATGTACATATTATAAGATTACTAGTTAAGTTTACTTAAATATACCATAACAAAAGAATTTAACATTGAATCTATTATTTTCGTCCTAAAAGTTTATTAATTGATATGTCAAACATAAAATTTTCTATATTTATATTTTTTCTAGTAATTTTTATTTTTGAAATCAATTTTATGAGTTATAATACAAAAATCTCAATTGCTTCAAGTTAATAATAGAATCAAACTTTCAATTAATAATATTAGTTATTTACATTGTCGAAAATATATTAAATTTTTCTAACAACCGTCTATTTGAAAGTTTTTTTCTTTTATGCCTTTTTTTTCTTTTACAAAATAAAAGATTGAAATATTAAAATTTTCATTATATAAAAATATTATAGAAAGTGCATGATATTATAACAAAATGAAGAAATAAGTTATTTCATTTTCATATAGACGAGGAACCTTGATGAGTCTTACTTTAAAGTTATTTTCCTTGCAAATCATGTACCTTACCCACTCTATGATTTTCTTGAATTTTTCCTATAATGGGTTCAAAGTATAATATATTATTAGTGCTCTTAATTTTGAACCATAGAGTTTCATGTAAGGTTTCAAGAAGACGGTCTAGAGACCAGTATATTGTAGATATATCTTTTCTACCATAAATTTTAGTTTGAGGTGTACGTACTTTTTAAATAAAAAAAAATTTACGTGAATTTATTAATACTATTTACATATGAATTTTAATAAAAAAAAAATATATGTGATAATTAAAGCGAAATAGAATCCAACTTCACCATAGAATTTAAAATAAAAGTTACCCAACAAAGAGAAAGTTTGACGTTTTTATTACTCATTTATTTATACGTTTTTTATTTTAAAATATGTGCAATGTCTAAACTAAAAGAGGATTTAGGTTAATATAGAGTAGTTTTGGTACAAAATTAATATATACATTTTAAAGATGCGTAATACACCAATAAAAAGTAGATATGATGTAGTTGTTATTTTTTTTTGAACTCTTTTGTTTAAATTTTAACAAGAGAATGATTCATTAAAAGAGAATTTCACATAGTTATTGTTTTTGAACTTCAATATTATAAAATTTGAGTTAGAGTAAATACTTAAAATTTTATGCTCATTTTTTAATAAAACATTTAGTAAGTATCAAATCTAATGTGGATTAAGAGCGAAATAGTTTACATGGGTTAAATCACAAGTGGACTCGGTGCGAACAACATCTTTAGACTAATAGCTATGTGATTAGCTTAAAATATCATCTCTGATCAATTTTTTACAAAAAATAAGATAAAATTTTTATATTTTAAGTTAACTATAAAAAATAAAATAAAATGTATTTGACTTATTCTTATTATAACTTGTGGTTACATTCTCGTTTTTTTATTTTAAAAATCTACTAACAAAGTCAACTTATTTCTTAATTATATAAAGTTTAGGTCTGTTAACTTTCTGTACAACTAGTTTTTGAATACAATTCAATGTATATTAATATTAATAATCAATAAAAATTATATAATAAATATTTTTCAAGAAATTTGAATGTATATTTATATTAATGATCATAAATTAATTGAATATGAAGGTTTTTTTTCAATGTTAAAGTTCCATATCTTTTTGTTATCTTTCTATACATTATACTAAAGGAAACTTTATTTCCAATCGCTTTATAGTTTTTCCGATGTGGCGTTTTTACTTATCAAATCCATCTTCAATTCTTGGGCCAAAATTCTGCCTTCGTCCTGTAATGCCCTGTATAATATATATCTAGAATAATACCATACAAGCATTTTATTTGGTACTGACACATCAAAAGTGCCTAATGGCATAGTTCACATACTTGTCCATTTCTAAAATATAAATACAACACATGGCACAAGTCATGGAAACTAGCCAAAAATAATAAAACTAAGAATGATATACAATATCCTCAATTGTATACAATAAAAGAATACAGAGCGGAATAAGCTTAACTAAGCTTCTCTTGAAACATCTGAGCATCGCTCCACTTGTAACCAAACCTGCACCTGAAATAAAGCAACTATAGTGGGGTGAGATACATCAAATCTCAGTGAGTTCTCTATCCTATAGATTCTCTCGGCTTTACAGGGTTCTATCAATCCTAACTCAAGTCAAAGGGGAAGGGAAAATGACTTTGAGTTCACAATCTCACACTATATGGAAACACATAACGAGTCTGTTAACTCATAAAGTTCGCACGGAAGGAATTACGTCCTGAGCCTGTTAACTCAAGATTCCTTACGAATCGAAATATGTCCTGAGCCTGTTAACTCAAGAAACTCACTAATCGATAACCTATACCAAGGCATCCCCTTTTCCCGTCCGCTTCTACGTCTAAAAGTCGACCCGAGTCATGGATCCTTGAAGTTACTTGGCATACGGATTGGATTCGGGATCATCGGCCTGTTAACCGTGAACCGTCACTTCTCATGACCTGTTAACCATCACAAGTCTCTACCCATAGCATAGGCTCCAATCGTACTACACATAGGGAATCAAACCTACCAAGTAATTGTGCATACGTTTCAGAGAAGGAGCTCGAGTCTCATGAAACTACACCTCAAGATAAATGGTTACGATTACGTGATCATATACACGACGTGCTTGTATTCGACAATCACAAGGCCACATTCGCCTTAAGACCTCTTTTGCCTTTAACAATAAAACATAACAAAAATACACGTGTTCCATACTAGTGTCTTATTCTCACTCTATACCATTCGATAATGGACACACGCCTCGGCCTCTCATGCACGAGCGTTGTCATTCAGAGTTTCTATCATAATTCTAGTCGCAACCTAGAATTATACCAATCTTAACTTATCCATTTGTTTTTGGGGTAAAGTTTCCTCACTCTCCCTAACTCATTTTAACAAGCATATTATCTCATTCATTTTAACAACAATATTAGATAGATATGGCATAACACAAATATTACAAATAAATACATATAATCACACATCACATAAAACATCACTTTCGGTTTCCCTCCGATTCATTTAATCGGGTAACGAAATCAATATTTCTCACTCTTATCCCGTAGGATATTTTCACAGCTTTACATCGGCTATAAATATGCGTCGATCGGATTTACGATCCAAAAGATGTCAATTCCAACATTTCACAAAACATTACTTTCCTTCATTTTCAACTAAATGAAATATCCCACATCATACCCAAGATAGAGGGTCGTCATAGCTTTCTAATGACACCAAGAACGTCCCGATCCGAGTTACGGATCAAAAGTTATGAAGGAAAGAAAGCGGAAAAGCTGTCATGTTCGCTTTGCGAAGCTCCAGCGAATGCTCGCTCTCTCATTCAAAGTACGAATCTCCCAGCGAACTCCTAAAAAACACTGGGTTCGCTACCCCCATTCACAGTGCTAGCATCTGGCGAATCGTGGCAGAACCAAAACAAGGTAAAGTTTGCAGTGCGAACCTCTGGCGAATGTTCTCCCTCACCTTCGCCGTGCGAGTAACCAGCGAATGCTCGCTTTCCCCTCCGCTAGGGGACTCGCAGTGCGAACCTGCAAAAACTGGGTTTCCCAGCAGCGTGAAAACAGAGCTTTGGGACCAAAAACCCATCCAAAACTTCACCCAACATACAAACATGCATTAACAGATGATCATACATGGCTAATGAGTATACTACACATTTTATACCGCATTTTATCCGTTAGATTTCATTTTCTCTCAATTTAACCTAATTCCCATTCAGGAGTTTCTAGCACTTAGAGTGTCTAACTAGAACCCACCTGATAATCGAAGAGGAGTTTGAAGAAGATGCTGATGATCCATGGGTTTCTCTTCTTCATCATCTCCATTTTCTCTCTTTCTCTTCTTTCCTTTTTTCCTTTTCTTCTTCATGTTTACTAACTTCTTCTTTTTTCTCTTTTTCTTTCTCTTTCCAAATATATACATATATTATACTATTATTATTCTCTTTATTGTTTTTATTCTCTTTATTCTCTTTATTGTTTTTATTTTGATAACATGCGTAAATAAATACCTAATTATAACTCGTCAAATTTGTTTGTATAATATAAAATAATTGGAAATTATACAAAACATCACATACGCAAATTTTCAAATTAAAATAAATATAACCAAAGAATTAAAATATTTTTTGGCGTTCATAGTTTTTAATAGTTTTATAATGTACATATTATAAGATTACTAGTTAAGTTTACTTAAATATACCATAACAAAAGAATTTAACATTGAATCTATTATTTTCGTCCTAAAAGTTTATTAATTGATATGTCAAACATAAAATTTTCTATATTTATATTTTTTCTAGTAATTTTTATTTTTGAAATCAATTTTATGAGTTATAATACAAAAATCTCAATTGCTTCAAGTTAATAATAGAATCAAACTTTCAATTAATAATATTAGTTATTTACATTGTCGAAAATATATTAAATTTTTCTAACAACCGTCTATTTGAAAGTTTTTTTCTTTTAAGCTTTTTTTTCTTTTACAAAATAAAAGATTGAAATATTAAAATTTTCATTATATAAAAATATTATAGAAAGTGCATGATATTATAAAAAAATGAAGAAATAAGCTATTTCATTTTCATATAGACGAGGAACCTTGATGAGTCTTACTTTAAAGTTATTTTTCTTGCAAATCATGTACCTTACCCACACTATGATTTTCTTGAATTTTTCCTATAATGGGTTCAAAGTATAATATATTATTAGTGCTCTTAATATTGCACCATAGAGTTTCATGTAAGGTTTCAAGAAGACGGTCTAGAGACCAGTATATTGTAGATATATCTTTTCTACCATAAATTTTAGTTTGAGGTGTACGTACTTTTTAAATAAAAAAATTTTTACGTGAATTTATTAATACTATTTACATATGAATTTTAATAAAAAAAAAATATATGTGATAATTAAAGCGAAATAGAATCCAACTTCACCATAGAATTTAAAATAAAAGTTACCCAACAAAGAGAAAGTTTGACGTTTTTATTACTCATTTATTTATACGTTTTTTATTTTAAAATATGTGCAATGTCTAGACTAAAAGAGGATTTAGGTTAATATAGAGTAGTTTTGGTACAAAATTAATATATACATTTTAAAGATGCGTAATACACCAATAAAAAGTAGATATGATGTAGTTGTTATTTTTATTTGAACTCTTTTGTTTAAATTTTAACAAGAGAATGATTCATTAAAAGAGAATTTCACATAGTTATTGTTTTTGAACTTCAATATTATAAAATTTGAGTTAGAGTAAATACTTAAAATTTTATGCTCATTTTTTAATAAAACATTTAGTAAGTATCAAATCTAATGTGGATTAAGAGCGAAATAGTTTACATGGGTTAAATCACAAGTGGACTCGGTGCGAACAACATCTTTAGACTAATAGCTATGTGATTAGCTTAAAATATCATCTCTGATCAATTTTTTACAAAAAATAAGATAAAATTTTTATATTTTAAGTTAACTATAAAAAATAAAATAAAATGTATTTGACTTATTCTTATTATAACTTGTGGTTACATTCTCGTTTTTTTATTTTAAAAATCTACTAACAAAGTCAACTTATTTCTTAATTATATAAAGTTTAGGTCTGTTAACTTTCTGTACAACTAGTTTTTGAATACAATTCAATGTATATTAATATTAATAATCAATAAAAATTATATAATAAATATTTTTCAAGAAATTTGAATGTATATTTATATTAATGATCATAAATTAATTGAATATGAAGGTTTTTTTTCAATGTTAAAGTTCCATATCTTTTTGTTATCTTTCTATACATTATACTAAAGGAAACTTTATTTCCAATCGCTTTATAGTTTTTCCGATGTGGCGTTTTTACTTATCAAATCCATCTTCAATTCTTGGGCCAAAATTCTGCCTTCGTCCTGTAATGCCCTGTATAATATATATCTAGAATAATACCATACAAGCATTTTATTTGGTACTGACACATCAAAAGTGCCTAATGGCATAGTTCACATACTTGTCCATTTCTAAAATATAAATACAACACATGGCACAAGTCATGGAAACTAGCCAAAAATAATAAAACTAAGAATGATATACAATATCCTCAATTGTATACAATAAAAGAATACAGAGCGGAATAAGCTTAACTAAGCTTCTCTTGAAACATCTGAGCATCGCTCCACTTGTAACCAAACCTGCACCTGAAATAAAGCAACTATAGTGGGGTGAGATACATCAAATCTCAGTGAGTTCTCTATCCTATAGATTCTCTCGGCTTTACAGGGTTCAATCAATCCTAACTCAAGTCAAAGGGGAAGGGAAAATGACTTTGAGTTCACAATCTCACACTATATGGAAACACATAACGAGTCTGTTAACTCATAAAGTTCGCACGGAAGGAATTACGTCCTGAGCCTGTTAACTCAAGATTCCTTACGAATCGAAATATGTCCTGAGCCTGTTAACTCAAGAAACTCACTAATCGATAACCTATACCAAGGCATCCCCTTTTCCCGTCCGCTTCTACGTCTAAAAGTCGACCCGAGTCATGGATCCTTGAAGTTACTTGGCATACGGATTGGATTCGGGATCATCGGCCTGTTAACCGTGAACCGTCACTTCTCATGACCTGTTAACCATCACAAGTCTCTACCCATAGCATAGGCTCCAATCGTACTACACATAGGGAATCAAACCTACCAAGTAATTGTGCATACGTTTCAGAGAAGGAGCTCGAGTCTCATGAAACTACACCTCAAGATAAATGGTTACGATTACGTGATCATATACACGACGTGCTTGTATTCGACAATCACAAGGCCACATTCGCCTTAAGACCTCTTTTGCCTTTAACAATAAAACATAACAAAAATACACGTGTTCCATACTAGTGTCTTATTCTCACTCTATACCATTCGATAATGGACACACGCCTCGGCCTCTCATGCACGAGCGTTGTCATTCAGAGTTTCTATCATAATTCTAGTCGCAACCTAGAATTATACCAATCTTAACTTATCCATTTGTTTTTGGGGTAAAGTTTCCTCACTCTCCCTAACTCATTTTAACAAGCATATTATCTCATTCATTTTAACAACAATATTAGATAGATATGGCATAACACAAATATTACAAATAAATACATATAATCACACATCACATAAAACATCACTTTCGGTTTCCCTCCGATTCATTTAATCGGGTAACGAAATCAATATTTCTCACTCTTATCCCGTAGGATATTTTCACAGCTTTACATCGGCTATAAATATGCGTCGATCGGATTTACGATCCAAAAGATGTCAATTCCAACATTTCACAAAACATTACTTTCCTTCATTTTCAACTAAATGAAATATCCCACATCATACCCAAGATAGAGGGTCGTCATAGCTTTCTAATGACACCAAGAACGTCCCGATCCGAGTTACGGATCAAAAGTTATGAAGGAAAGAAAGCGGAAAAGCTGTCATGTTCGCTTTGCGAAGCTCCAGCGAATGCTCGCTCTCTCATTCAAAGTACGAATCTCCCAGCGAACTCCTAAAAAACACTGGGTTCGCTACCCCATTCACAGTGCTAGCATCTGGCGAATCGTGGCAGAACCAAAACAAGGTAAAGTTTGCAGTGCGAACCTCTGGCGAATGTTCTCCCTCACCTTCGCCGTGCGAGTAACCAGCGAATGCTCGCTTTCCCCTCCGCTAGGGGACTCGCAGTGCGAACCTGCAAAAACTGGGTTTCCCAGCAGCGTGAAAACAGAGCTTTGGGACCAAAAACCCATCCAAAACTTCACCCAACATACAAACATGCATTAACAGATGATCATACATGGCTAATGAGTATACTACACATTTTATACCGCATTTTATCCGTTAGATTTCATTTTCTCTCAATTTAACCTAATTCCCATTCAGGAGTTTCTAGCACTTAGAGTGTCTAACTAGAACCCACCTGATAATCGAAGAGGAGTTTGAAGAAGATGCTGATGATCCATGGGTTTCTCTTCTTCATCATCTCCATTTTCTCTCTTTCTCTTCTTTCCTTTTTTCCTTTTCTTCTTCATGTTTACTAACTTCTTCTTTTTTCTCTTTTTCTTTCTCTTTCCAAATATATACATATATTATACTATTATTATTCTCTTTATTGTTTTTATTCTCTTTATTCTCTTTATTGTTTTTATTTTGATAACATGCGTAAATAAATACCTAATTATAACTCGTCAAATTTGTTTGTATAATATAAAATAATTGGAAATTATACAAAACATCACATACGCAAATTTTCAAATTAAAATAAATATAACCAAAGAATTAAAATATTTTTTGGCGTTCATAGTTTTTAATAGTTTTATAATGTACATATTATAAGATTACTAGTTAAGTTTACTTAAATATACCATAACAAAAGAATTTAACATTGAATCTATTATTTTCGTCCTAAAAGTTTATTAATTGATATGTCAAACATAAAATTTTCTATATTTATATTTTTTCTAGTAATTTTTATTTTTGAAATCAATTTTATGAGTTATAATACAAAAATCTCAATTGCTTCAAGTTAATAATAGAATCAAACTTTCAATTAATAATATTAGTTATTTACATTGTCGAAAATATATTAAATTTTTCTAACAACCGTCTATTTGAAAGTTTTTTTCTTTTAAGCTTTTTTTTCTTTTACAAAATAAAAGATTGAAATATTAAAATTTTCATTATATAAAAATATTATAGAAAGTGCATGATATTATAAAAAAATGAAGAAATAAGCTATTTCATTTTCATATAGACGAGGAACCTTGATGAGTCTTACTTTAAAGTTATTTTTCTTGCAAATCATGTACCTTACCCACACTATGATTTTCTTGAATTTTTCCTATAATGGGTTCAAAGTATAATATATTATTAGTGCTCTTAATATTGCACCATAGAGTTTCATGTAAGGTTTCAAGAAGACGGTCTAGAGACCAGTATATTGTAGATATATCTTTTCTACCATAAATTTTAGTTTGAGGTGTACGTACTTTTTAAATAAAAAAATTTTTACGTGAATTTATTAATACTATTTACATATGAATTTTAATAAAAAAAAAATATATGTGATAATTAAAGCGAAATAGAATCCAACTTCACCATAGAATTTAAAATAAAAGTTACCCAACAAAGAGAAAGTTTGACGTTTTTATTACTCATTTATTTATACGTTTTTTATTTTAAAATATGTGCAATGTCTAGACTAAAAGAGGATTTAGGTTAATATAGAGTAGTTTTGGTACAAAATTAATATATACATTTTAAAGATGCGTAATACACCAATAAAAAGTAGATATGATGTAGTTGTTATTTTTATTTGAACTCTTTTGTTTAAATTTTAACAAGAGAATGATTCATTAAAAGAGAATTTCACATAGTTATTGTTTTTGAACTTCAATATTATAAAATTTGAGTTAGAGTAAATACTTAAAATTTTATGCTCATTTTTTAATAAAACATTTAGTAAGTATCAAATCTAATGTGGATTAAGGTTGAAATAGTTTACATGGGTTAAATCACAAGTGGACTCGGTGCGAACAACATCTTTAGACTAATAGCTATGTGATTAGCTTAAAATATCATCTCTGATCAATTTTTTACAAAAAATAAGATAAAATTTTTATATTTTAAGTTAACTATAAAAAATAAAATAAAATGTATTAGACTTATGCTTATTATAACTTGTGGTTACATTCTCGTTTTTTTATTTTAAAAATCTACTAACAAAGTCAACTTATTTCTTAATTATATAAAGTTTAGGTCTGTTAACTTTCTGTACAACTAGTTTTTGAATACAATTCAATCTATATTAATATTAATAATCAATAAAAATTATATAATAAATATTTTTGAAGAAATTTGAATGTATATTTATATTAATGATCATAAATTAATTGAATATGAAGGTTTTTTTTCAATGTTAAAGTTCCATATCTTCTTGTTATCTTTCTATACATTATACTAAAGGAAACTTGATTTCCAATCGCTTTATAGTTTTTCCGATGTGGTGTTTTTACTTATCAAATCCATCTTCAATTCTTGGGCCAAAATTCTGCCTTCGTCCTGTAATGCCCTGTATAATATATATCTAGAATAATACCATACAAGCATTTTATTTGGTACTGACACATCACAAGTGCCTAATGGCATAGTTCACATACTTGTCCATTTCTAAAACATAAATACAACACATGGCACAAGTCATGGAAACTAGCCAAAAATAATAAAACTAAGAATGATATACAATATCCTCAATTGTATACAATAAAAGAATACAGAGCGGAATAAGTTTAACTAAGCTTCTCTTGAAACATCTGAGCATCGCTCCACTTGTAACCAAACCTGCACCTGAAATAAAGCAACTATAGTGGGGTGAGATACATCAAAACTCAGTGAGTTCTCTATCCTATAGATTCTCTCGGCTTTACAGGGTTCTATCAATCCTAACTCAAGTCAAAGGGGAAGGGAAAATGACTTTGAGTTCACAATCTCACACTATATGGAAATACATCACGAGTCTGTTAATTCATAAAGTTCGCACGGAAGGAATTACGTCCTGAGCCTGTTAACTCAAGATTCCTTACGAATCGAAATATGTCCTGAGCCTATTAACTCAATAAACTCACTAATCGATAACCTATACCAAGGCATCCCCTTTTCCCGTCCGCTTCTACGTCTAGAAGTCGACCCGAGTCATGGATCCTTGAAGTTACTTGGCATACGAATTGGATTCGGGATCATCGGCCTGTTAACCGTGAACCGTCACTTCTCATGACCTGTTAACCATCACAAGTCTCTACCCATAGCATAGGCTCCAATCGTACTACACGTAGGGAATCAAACCTACCAAGTAATTGTGCATACGTTTCAGAGAAGGAGCTCGAGTCTCATGAAACTACACCTCAAGATAAATGGTTACGATTACGTGATCATATACACGACATGATTGTATTCGACAATCACAAGGCCACATTTGCCTTAAGACCTCTTTTGCCTTTAACAATAAAACATAACAAAAATACACGTGTTCCATACTAGTGTCTTATTCTCACTCTATACCATTCGATAATGGACACACGCCTCGGCCTCTCATGCACGAGCGTTGTCATTCAGAGTTTCTATCATAATTCTAGTCGCAACCTAGAATTATACCAATCTTAACTTATCCATTTGTTTTTGGGGTAAAGTTTCCTCACTCTCCCTAACTCATTTTAACAAGCATATTATCTCATTCATTTTAACAACAATATTAGATAGATATGGCATAATACAAATATTACAAATAAATACATATAATCACACATCACATAAAACATCACTTTCGGTTTCCCTCCGATTCATTTAATCGGGTAACGAAATCAATATTTCTCACTCTTATCCCGTAGGATATTTTCACAGCTTTACATCGGCTATAAATATGCGTCGATCGGATTTACGATCCAAAAGATGTCAATTCCAACATTTCACAAAACATTACTTTCCTTCATTTTCCACTAAATGAAATATCCCACATCATACCCAAGATAGAGGGTCGGCATAGCTTTCTAATGACACCAAGAACGTCCCGATCCGAGTTACGGATCAAAAGTTATGAAGGAAAGAAAATGGAAAAGCTGTCATGTTCGCTTTGCGAAGCTCCAGCGAATGCTCGCTCTCTCATTCAAAGTACGAATCTCCCAGCGAAGTCCTAAAAAACACTGGGTTCGCTACCCCATTCACAGTGCTAGCATCTGGCGAATCGTGGCAGAACCAAAACAAGGTAAAGTTTGCAGTGCGAACCTCTGGCGAATGTTCGCCCTCACCTTCGCCGTGCGAGTAACCAGCGAATGCTCGCTTTCCCCTTCGCTAGGGGACTCGCAGTGCGAACCTGCAAAAACTGGGTTTCCCAGCAGCGTGAAAACAGAGCTTTGGGACCAAAAACCCATCCAAAACGTCACCCAACATACAAACATGCATTAACAGATGATCATACATGGCTAATGAGTATACTACACATTTTATACCGCATTTTATTCGTTAGATTTCATTTTCTCTCAATTTAACCTAATTCCCATTCGGGAGTTTCTAGCACTTAGAGTGTCTAACTAGAACCCACCTGTTAATCGAAGAGGAGTTTGAAGAAGATGCTGATGATCCATGGGTTTCTCTTCTTCATCATCTCCATTTTCTCTCTTTCTCTTCTTTCCTTTTTTCCTTTTCTTCTTCTTGTTTACTAACTTCTTCTTTTTTCTCTTTTTCTTTCTCTTTCCAAATATATACATATATTATACTATTATTATTCTCTTTATTGTTTTTATTCTCTTTATTCTCTTTATTGTTTTTATTTTGATAACATGCGTAAATAAATACCTAATTATAACTCGTCAAATTTGTTTGTACAATATAAAATAATTAGAAATTATACAAAACATCACATATGCAAATTTTAAAATTAAAATAAATATAACCAAAGAATTAAAATATTTTTTGGCGTTCATAGTTTTTAATAGTTTTATAATGTACATATTATAAGATTACTAGTTAAGTTTACTTAAATATACCATAACAAAAGAATTTAACATTGAATCTATTATTTTCGTCCTAAAAGTTTATTAATTGATATGTCAAACATAAAATTTTCTATATTTATATTTTTTCTAGTAATTTTTATTTTTGAAATCAATTTTATGAGTTAAAATACAAAAATCTCAATTGCTTCAAGTAAATAATAGAATCAAACATTCAATTAAAAATATTAGTTATTTACATTGTCGAAAATATATTAAATTTTTCTAACAACCGTCTATTTGAAAGTTTTTTTCTTTTAAGCTTTTTTTTTCTTTTACAAAATAAAAGATTGAAATATTAAAATTTTCATTATATAAAAATATTATAGAAAGTGCATGATATTATAAAAAAAATGAAGAAATAAGTTATTTCATTTTCATATAGACGAGGAACCTTGATGAGTCTTACTTTAAAGTTATTTTTCTTGCAAATCATGTACCTTACCCACTCTATGATTTTCTTGAATTTTTCCTATAATGGGTTCAAAGTATAATATATTATTAGTGCTCTTAATATTGAACCATAGAGTTTCATGTAAGGTTTCAAGAAGACGGTCTAGAGACCAGTATATTGTAGATATATCTTTTCTACCATAAATTTTAGTTTGAGGTGTACGTAATTTTTAAATAAAAAAAAATTTACGTGAATTTATTAATACTATTTACATATGAATTTTAATAAAAAAAAAATATATGTGATAATTAAAGCGAAATAGAATCCAACTTCACCATAGAATTTAAAATAAAAGTTACCCAACAAAGAGAAAGTTTGACGTTTTTATTACTCATTTATTTATACGTTTTTTATTTTAAAATATGTGCAATGTCTAAACTAAAAGAGGATTTAGGTTAATATAGAGTAGTTTTGGTACAAAATTAATATATACATTTTAAAGATGCGTAATACACCAATAAAAAGTAGATATGATGTAGTTGTTATTTTTTTTTGAACTCTTTTGTTTAAATTTTAACAAGAGAATGATTCATTAAAAGAGAATTTCACATAGTTATTGTTTTTGAACTTCAATATTATAAAATTTGAGTTAGAGTAAATACTTAAAATTTTATGCTCATTTTTTAATAAAACATTTAGTAAGTATCAAATCTAATGTGGATTAAGAGCGAAATAGTTTACATGGGTTAAATCACAAGTGGACTCGGTGCGAACAACATCTTTAGACTAATAGCTATGTGATTAGCTTAAAATATCATCTCTGATCAATTTTTTACAAAAAATAAGATAAAATTTTTATATTTTAAGTTAACTATAAAAAATAAAATAAAATGTATTTGACTTATTCTTATTATAACTTGTGGTTACATTCTCGTTTTTTTATTTTAAAAATCTACTAACAAAGTCAACTTATTTCTTAATTATATAAAGTTTAGGTCTGTTAACTTTCTGTACAACTAGTTTTTGAATACAATTCAATGTATATTAATATTAATAATCAATAAAAATTATATAATAAATATTTTTGAAGAAATTTGAATGTATATTTATATTAATGATCATAAATTTATTGAATATGAAGGTTTTTTTTCAATGTTAAAGTTCCATATCTTTTTGTTATCTTTCTATACATTATACTAAAGGAAACTTTATTTCCAATCGCTTTATAGTTTTTCCGATGTGGCGTTTTTACTTATCAAATCCATCTTCAATTCTTGGGCCAAAATTCTGCCTTCGTCCTGTATTGCCCTGTATAATATATATCTAGAATAATACCATACAAGCATTTTATTTGGTACTGACACATCAAAAGTGCCTAATGGCATAGTTCACATACTTGTCCATTTCTAAAACATAAATACAACACATGGCACAAGTCATGGAAACTAGCCAAAAATAATAAAACTAAGAATGATATACAATATCCTCAATTGTATACAATAAAAGAATACAGAGCGGAATAAGCTTAACTAAGCTTCTCTTGAAACATCTGAGCATCGCTCGACTTGTAACCAAACCTGCACCTGAAATAAAGCAACTATAGTGGGGTGAGATACATCAAATCTCAGTGAGTTCTCTATCCTATAGATTCTCTCGGCTTTACAGGGTTCTATCAATCCTAACTCAAGTCAAAGGGGAAGGGAAAATGACTTTGAGTTCACAATCTCACACTATATGGAAACACATCACGAGTCTGTTAACTCATAAAGTTCGCACGGAAGGAATTACGTCCTGAGCCTGTTAACTCAAGATTCCTTACGAATCGAAATATGTCCTGAGCCTATTAACTCAAGAAACTCACTAATCGATAACCTATACCAAGGCATCCCCTTTTCCCGTCCGCTTCTACGTCTAGAAGTCGACCCGAGTCATGGATCCTTGAAGTTACTTGGCATACGAATTGGATTCGGGATCATCGGCCTGTTAACCGTGAACCGTCACTTCTCATGACCTGTTAACCATCACAAGTCTCTACCCATAGCATAGGCTCTAATCGTACTACACGTAGGGAATCAAACCTACCAAGTAATTGTGCATACGTTTCAGAGAAGGAGCTCGAGTCTCATGAAACTACACCTCAAGATAAATGGTTACGATTACGTGATCATATACACGACATGATTGTATTCGACAATCACAAGGCCACATTTGCCTTAAGACCTCTTTTGCCTTTAACAATAAAACATAACAAAAATACACGTGTTCCATACTAGTGTCTTATTCTCACTCTATACCATTCGATAATGGACACACGCCTCGGCCTCTCATGCACGAGCGTTGTCATTCAGAGTTTCTATCATAATTCTAGTCGCAACCTAGAATTATACCAATCTTAACTTATCCATTTGTTTTTGGGGTAAAGTTTCCTCACTCTCCCTAACTCATTTTAACAAGCATATTATCTCATTCATTTTAACAACAATATTAGATAGATATGGCATAATACAAATATTACAAATAAATACATATAATCACACATCACATAAAACATCACTTTCGGTTTCCCTCCGATTCATTTAATCGGGTAACAAAATCAATATTTCTCACTCTTATCCCGTAGGATATTTTCACAGCTTTACATCGGCTATAAATATGCGTCGATCGGATTTACGATCCAAAAGATGTCAATTCCAACATTTCACAAAACATTACTTTCCTTCATTTTCCACTAAATGAAATATCCCACATCATACCCAAGATAGAGGGTCGTCATAGCTTTCTAATGACACCAAGAACGTCCCGATCCGAGTTACGGATCAAAAGTTATGAAGGAAAGAAAACGGAAAAGCTGTCATGTTCGCTTTGCGAAGCTCCAGCGAATGCTCGCTCTCTCATTCAAAGTACGAATCTCCCAGCGAAGTCGTAAAAAACACTGGGTTCGCTACCCCATTCACAGTGCTAGCATCTGGCGAATCGTGGCAGAACCAAAACAAGGTAAAGTTTGCAGTGCGAACCTCTGGCGAATGTTCGCCCTCACCTTCGCCGTGCGAGTAACCAGCGAATGCTCGCTTTCCCCTTCGCTAGGGGACTCGCAGTGCGAACCTGCAAAAACTGGGTTTCCCAGCAGCGTGAAAACAGAGCTTTGGGACCAAAAACCCATCCAAAACGTCACCCAACATACAAACATGCATTAACAGATGATCATACATGGCTAATGAGTATACTACACATTTTATACCGCATTTTATCCGTTAGATTTCATTTTCTCTCAATTTAACCTAATTCCCATTCGGGAGTTTCTAGCACTTAGAGTGTGTAACTAGAACCCACCTGATAATCGAAGAGGAGTTTGAAGAAGATGCTGATGATCCATGGGTTTCTCTTCTTCATCATCTCCATTTTCTCTCTTTCTCTTCTTTCCTTTTTTCCTTTTCTTCTTCTTGTTTACTAACTTCTTCTTTTTTCTCTTTTTCTTTCTCTTTCCAAATATATACATATATTATACTATTATTATTCTCTTTATTGTTTTTATTCTCTTTATTCTCTTTATTGTTTTTATTTTGATAACATGCGTAAATAAATACCTAATTATAACTCGTCAAATTTGTTTGTACAATATAAAATAATTAGAAATTATACAAAACATCACATATGCAAATTTTCAAATTAAAATAAATATAACCAAAGAATTAAAATATTTTTTGGCGTTCATAGTTTTTAATAGTTTTATAATGTACATATTATAAGATTACTAGTTAAGTTTACTTAAATATACCATAACAAAAGAATTTAACATTGAATCTATTATTTTCGTCCTAAAAGTTTATTAATTGATATGTCAAACATAAAATTTTCTATATTTATATTTTTTCTAGTAATTTTTATGTTTGAAATCAATTTTATGAGTTAAAATACAAAAATCTCAATTGCTTCAAGTAAATAATAGAATCAAACTTTCAATTAATAATATTAGTTATTTACATTGTCGAAAATATATTAAATTTTTCTAACAACCGTCTATTTGAAAGTTTTTTTCTTTTAAGCTTTTTTTTTCTTTTACAAAATAAAAGATTGAAATATTAAAATTTTCATTATATAAAAATATTATAGAAAGTGCATGATATTATAAAAAAAATGAAGAAATAAGTTATTTCATTTTCATATAGACGAGGAACCTTGATGAGTCTTACTTTAAAGTTATTTTTCTTGCAAATCATGTACCTTACCCACTCTATGATTTTCATGAATTTTTCCTATAATGGGTTCAAAGTATAATATATTATTAGTGCTCTTAATATTGAACCATAGAGTTTCATGTAAGGTTTCAAGAAGACGGTCTAGAGACCAGTATATTGTAGATATATCTTTTCTACCATAAATTTTAGTTTGAGGTGTACGTACTTTTTAAATAAAAAAAAATTTACGTGAATTTATTAATACTATTTACATATGAATTTTAATAAAAAAAAAATATATGTGATAATTAAAGCGAAATAGAATCCAACTTCACCATAGAATTTAAAATAAAAGTTACCCAACAAAGAGAAAGTTTGACGTTTTTATTACTCATTTATTTATACGTTTTTTATTTTAAAATATGTGCAATGTCTAAACTAAAAGAGGATTTAGGTTAATATAGAGTAGTTTTGGTACAAAATTAATATATACATTTTAAAGATGCGTAATACACCAATAAAAAGTAGATATGATGTAGTTGTTATTTTTTTTGACCTCTTTTGTTTAAATTTTAACAAGAGAATGATTCATTAAAAGAGAATTTCACATAGTTATTGTTTTTGAACTTCAATATTATAAAATTTGAGTTAGAGTAAATACTTAAAATTTTATGCTCATTTTTTAATAAAACATTTAGTAAGTATCAAATCTAATGTGGATTAAGAGCGAAATAGTTTACATGGGTTAAATCACAAGTGGACTCGGTGCGAACAACATCTTTAGACTAATAGCTATGTGATTAGCTTAAAATATCATCTCTGATCAATTTTTTACAAAAAATAAGATAAAATTTTTATATTTTAAGTTAACTATAAAAAATAAAATAACATGTATTTGACTTATGCTTATTATAACTTGTGGTTACATTCTCGTTTTTTTATTTTAAAAATCTACTAACAAAGTCAACTTATTTCTTAATTATATAAATTTTAGGTATGTTAACTTTCTGTACAACTAGTTTTTGAATACAATTCAATCTATATTCATATTAATAATCAATAAAAATTATATAATAAATATTTTTGAAGAAATTTGAATGTATATTTATATTAATGATCATAAATTAATTGAATATGAATGTTTTTTTTCAATGTTAAAGTTCCATATCTTTTTGTTATCTTTCTATACATTATACTAAAGGAAACTTGATTTCCAATCGCTTTATAGTTTTTCCGATGTGGTGTTTTTACTTATCAAATCCATCTTCAATTCTTGGGCCAAAATTCTACCTTCGTCCTGTAATGCCCTGTATAATATATATCTAGAATAATACCATACAAGCATTTTATTTGGTACTGACACATCACAAGTGCCTAATGGCGTAGTTCACATACTTGTCCATTTCTAAAACATAAATACAACACATGGCACAAGTCATGGAAACTAGCCAAAAATAATAAAACTAAGAATGATATACAATATCCTCAATTGTATACAATAAAAGAATACAGAGCGGAATAAGCTTAACTAAGCTTCTCTTGAAACATCTGAGCATCGCTCCACTTGTAACCAAACCTGCACCTGAAATAAAGCAACTATAGTGGGGTGAGATACATCAAATCTCAGTGAGTTCTCTATTCTATAGATTCTCTCGGCTTTACAGGGTTCTATCAATCCTAACTCAAGTCAAAGGGGAAGGGAAAATGACTTTGAGTTCACAATCTCACACTATATGGAAACACATCACGAGTCTGTTAACTCATAAAGTTAGCACGGAAGGAATTATGTCCTGAGCCTGTTAACTCAAGATTCCTTACGAATCGAAATATGTCCTGAGCCTATTAACTCAAGAAACTCACTAATTGATAACCTATACCAAGGAATCCCCTTTTCCCGTCCGCTTCTACGTCTAGAAGTCGACCCGAGTCATGGATCCTTGAAGTTACTTGGCATACGAATTGGATTCGGGATCATCGGCCTGTTAACCGTGAACCGTCACTTCTCATGACCTGTTAACCATCACAAGTCTCTACCCATAGCATAGGCTCCAATCGTACTACACGTAGGGAATCAAACCTACCAAGTAATTGTGCATACGTTTCAGAGAAGGAGCTCGAGTCTCATGAAACTACACCTCAAGATAAATGGTTACGATTACGTGATCATATACACGACATGATTGTATTCGACAATCACAAGGCCACATTTGCCTTAAGACCTCTTTTGCCTTTAACAATAAAACATAACAAAAATACACGTGTTCCATACTAGTGTCTTATTCTCACTCTATACCATTCGATAATGGACACACGCCTCGGCCTCTCATGCACGAGCGTTGTCATTCAGAGTTTCTATCATAATTCTAGTCGCAACCTAGAATTATACCAATCTTAACTTATCCATTTGTTTTTGGGGTAAAGTTTCCTCACTCTCCCTAACTCATTTTAACAAGCATATTATCTCATTCATTTTAACAACAATATTAGATAGATATGGCATAATACAAATATTACAAATAAATACATATAATGACACATCACATAAAACATCACTTTCGGTTTCCCTCCGATTCATTTAATCGGGTAACGAAATCAATATTTCTCACTCTTATCCCGTAGGATATTTTCACAGCTTTACATCGGCTATAAATATGCGTCGATCGGATTTACGATCCAAAAGATGTCAATTCCAACATTTCACAAAACATTACTTTCCTTCATTTTCCACTAAATGAAATATCCCACATCATACCCAAGATAGAGGGTCGTCATAGCTTTCTAATGACACCAAGAACGTCCCGATCCGAGTTACGGATCAAAAGTTATGAAGGAAAGAAAACGGAAAAGCTGTCATGTTCGCTTTGCGAAGCTCCAGCGAATGCTCGCTCTCTCATTCAAAGTACGAATCTCCCAGCGAAGTCCTAAAAAACACTGGGTTCGCTACCCCATTCACAGTGCTAGCATCTGGCGAATCGTGGCAGAACCAAAACAAGGTAAAGTTTGCAGTGCGAACCTCTCGCGAATGTTCTCCCTCACCTTCGCCGTGCGAGTAACCAGCGAATGCTCGCTTTCCCCTTCGCTAGGGGACTCGCAGTGCGAACCTGCAAAAACTGGGTTTCGCAGCAGCGTGAAAACAGAGCTTTGGGACCAAAAACCCATCCAAAACGTCACCCAACATACAAACATGCATTAACAGATGATCATACATGGCTAATGAGTATACTACACATTTTATACCGCATTTTATCCGTTAGATTTCAGTTGCTCTCAATTTAACCTAATTCCCATTCGGGAGTTTCTAGCACTTAGAGTGTCTAACTAGAACCCACCTGATAATCGAAGAGGAGTTTGAAGAAGATGCTGATGATCCATGGGTTTCTCTTCTTCATCATCTCCATTTTCTCTCTTTCTCTTCTTTCCTTTTTTCCTTTTCTTCTTCTTGTTTACTAACTTCTTCTTTTTTCTCTTTTTCTTTTGTCTTTCCAAATATATACATATATTATACTATTATTATTCTCTTTATTGTTTTTATTCTCTTTATTCTCTTTATTGTTTTTATTTTGATAACATGCGTAAATAAATACCTAATTATAACTCGTCAAATTTGTTTGTACAATATAAAATAATTAGAAATTATACAAAACATTACATATGCAAATTTTCAAATTAAAATAAATATAACCAAAGAATTAAAATATTTTTTGGCGTTCATAGTTTTTAATAGTTTTATAATGTACATATTATAAGATTACTAGTTAAGTTTACTTAAATATACCATAACAAAAGAATTTAACATTGAATCTATTATTTTCGTCCTAAAAGTTTATTAATTGATATGTCAAACATAAAATTTTCTATATTTATATTTTTTCTAGTAATTTTTATTTTTGAAATCAATTTTATGAGTTAAAATACAAAAATCTCAATTGCTTCAAGTAAATAATAGAATCAAACTTTCAATTAATAATATTAGTTATTTACATTGTCGAAAATATATTAAATTTTTCTAACAACCGTCTATTTGAAAGTTTTTTTCTTTTAAGCTTTTTTTTTCTTTTACAAAATAAAAGATTGAAATATTAAAATTTTCATTATATAAAAATATTATAGAAAGTGCATGATATTATAAAAAAAATGAAGAAATAAGTTATTTCATTTTCATATAGACGAGGAACCTTGATGAGTCTTATTTTAAAGTTATTTTTCTTGCAAATCATGTACCTTACCCACTCTATGATTTTCATGAATTTTTCCTATAATGGGTTCAAAGTATAATATATTATTAGTGCTCTTAATATTGAACCATAGGGTTTCATGTAAGGTTTCAAGAAGACGGTCTAGAGACCAGTATATTGTAGATATATCTTTTCTACCATAAATTTTAGTTTGAGGTGTACGTACTTTTTAAATAAAAAAAATTTACGTGAATTTATTAATACTATTTACATATGAATTGTAATAAAAAAAAAAAATGTGATAATTAAAGCGAAATAGAATCCAACTTCACCATAGAATTTAAAATAAAAGTTACCCAACAAAGAGAAAGTTTGACGTTTTTATTACCCATTTATTTATACGTTTTTTATTTTAAAATATGTGCAATGTCTAAACTAAAAGAGGATTTAGGTTAATATAGAGTAGTTTTGGTACAAAATTAATATATACATTTTAAAGATGCGTAATACACCAATAAAAAGTAGATATGATGTAGTTGTTATTTTTTTTTGACCTCTTTTGTTTAAATTTTAACAAGAGAATGATTCATTAAAAGAGAATTTCACATAGTTATGGTTTTTGAACTTCAATATTAAAAAATTTGAGTTAGAGTAAATACTTAAAATTTTATGCTCATTTTTTAATAAAACATTTAGTAAGTATCAAATCTAATGTGGATTAAGAGCGAAATAGTTTACATGGGTTAAATCACAAGTGGACTCGGTGCGAACAACATCTTTAGACTAATAGCTATGTGATTAGCTTAAAATATCATCTCTGATCAATTTTTTACAAAAAATAAGATAAAATTTTTATATTTTAAGTTAACTATAAAAAATAAAATAAAATGTATTTGACTTATGCTTATTATAACTTGTGGTTACATTCTCGTTTTTTTATTTTAAAAATCTACTAACAAAGTCAACTTATTTCTTAATTATATAAAGTTTAGGTCTGTTAACTTTCTGTACAACTAGTTTTTGAATACAATTCAATCTATATTAATATTAATAATCAATAAAAATTATATAATAAATATTTTTGAAGAAATTTGAATGTATATTTATATTAATGATCATAAATTAATTGAATATGAAGGTTTTTTTTCAATGTTAAAGTTCCATATCTTTTTGTTATCTTTCTATACATTATACTAAAGGAAACTTGATTTCCAATCGCTTTATAGTTTTTCCGATGTGGTGTTTTTACTTATCAAATCCATCTTCAATTCTTGGGCCAAAATTCTGCCTTCGTCCTGTAATGCCCTGTATAATATATATCTAGAATAATACCATACAAGCATTTTATTTGGTACTGACACATCACAAGTGCCTAATGGCGTAGTTCACATACTTGTCCATTTCTAAAACATAAATACAACACATGGCACAAGTCATGGAAACTAGCCAAAAATAATAAAACTAAGAATGATATACAATATCCTCAATTGTATACAATAAAAGAATACAGAGCGGAATAAGCTTAACTAAGCTTCTCTTGAAACATCTGAGCATCGCTCCACTTGTAACCAAACCTGCACCTGAAATAAAGCAACTATAGTGGGGTGAGATACATCAAATCTCAGTGAGTTCTCTATCCTATAGATTCTCTCGGCTTTACAGGGTTCTATCAATCCTAACTCAAGTCAAAGGGGAAGGGAAAATGACTTTGAGTTCACAATCTCACACTATATGGAAACACATCACGAGTCTGTTAACTCATAAAGTTCACACGGAAGGAATTATGTCCTGAGCCTGTTAACTCAAGATTCCTTACGAATCGAAATATGTCCTGAGCCTATTAACTCAAGAAACTCACTAATCGATAACCTATACCAAGGAATCCCCTTTTCCCGTCCGCTTCTACGTCTAGAAGTCGACCCGAGTCATGGATCCTTGAAGTTACTTGGCATACGAATTGGATTCGGGATCATCGGCCTGTTAACCGTGAACCGTCACTTCTCATGACCTGTTAACCATCACAAGTCTCTACCCATAGCATAGGCTCCAATCGTACTACACGTAGGGAATCAAACCTACCAAGTAATTGTGCATACGTTTCAGAGAAGGAGCTCGAGTCTCATGAAACTACACCTCAAGATAAATGGTTACGATTACGTGATCATATACACGACATGATTGTATTCGACAATCACAAGGCCACATTTGCCTTAAGACCTCTTTTGCCTTTAACAATAAAACATAACAAAAATACACGTGTTCCATACTAGTGTCTTATTCTCACTCCATACCATTCGATAATGGACACACGCCTCGGCCTCTCATGCACGAGCGTTGTCATTCAGAGTTTCTATCATAATTCTAGTCGCAACCTAGAATTATACCAATCTTAACTTATCCATTTGTTTTTGGGGTAAAGTTTCCTCACTCTCCCTAACTCATTTTAACAAGCATATTATCTCATTCATTTTAACAACAATATTAGATAGATATGGCATAATACAAATATTACAAATAAATACATATAATGACACATCACATAAAACATCACTTTCAGTTTCCCTCCGATTCATTTAATCGGGTAACGAAATCAATGTTTCTCACTCTTATCCCGTAGGATATTTTCACAGCTTTACATCGGCTATAAATATGCGTCGATCGGATTTACGATCCAAAAGATGTCAATTCCAACATTTCACAAAACATTACTTTCCTTCATTTTCCACTAAATGAAATATCCCACATCATACCCAAGATAGAGGGTCGTCATAGATTTCTAATGACACCAAGAACGTCCCGATCCGAGTTATGGATCAAAAGTTATGAAGGAAAGAAAACGGAAAAGCTGTCATGTTCGCTTTGCGAAGCTCCAGCGAATGCTCGCTCTCTCATTCAAAGTACGAATCTCCCAACGAAGTCCTAAAAAACACTGGGTTCGCTACCCCATTCACAGTGCTAGCATCTGGCGAATCGTGGCAGAACCAAAACAACGTAAAGTTTGCAGTGCGAACCTCTGGCGAATGTTCTCCCTCACCTTCGCCGTGCGAGTAACCAGCGAATGCTCGCTTTCCCCTTCGCTAGGGGACTCGCAGTGCGAACCTGCAAAAACTGGGTTTCCCAGCAGCGTGAAAACAGAGCTTTGGGACCAAAAACCCATCCAAAACGTCACCCAACATACAAACATGCATTAACAGATGATCATACATGGCTAATGAGTATACTACACATTTTATACCGCATTTTATCCGTTAGATTTCATTTTCTCTCAATTTAACCTAATTCCCATTCGGGAGTTTCTAGCACTTAGAGTGTCTAACTAGAACCCACCTGATAATCGAAGAGGAGTTTGAAGAAGATGCTGATGATCCATGGGTTTCTCTTCTTCATCATCTCCATTTTCTCTCTTTCTCTTCTTTCCTTTTTTCCTTTTCTTCTTCTTGTTTACTAACTTCTTCTTTTTTCTCTTTTTCTTTCTCTTTCCAAATATATACATATATTATACTATTATTATTCTCTTTATTGTTTTTATTCTCTTTATTCTCTTTATTGCTTTTATTTTGATAACATGCGTAAATAAATACCTAATTATAACTCGTCAAATTTGTTTGTACAATATAAAATAATTAGAAATTATACAAAACATCACATATGCAAATTTTCAAATTAAAATAAATATAACCAAAGAATTAAAATATTTTTTGTCGTTCATAGTTTTTAATAGTTTTATAATGTACATATTATAAGATTACTGGTTAAGTTTACTTAAATATACCATAACAAAAGAATTTAACATTGAATCTATTATTTTCGTCCTAAAAGTTTATTAATTGATATGTCAAACATAAAATTTTCTATATTTATATTTTTTCTAGTAATTTTTATTTTTGAAATCAATTTTATGAGTTAAAATACAAAAATCTCAATTGCTTCAAGTAAATAATAGAATCAAACTTTCAATTAATAATATTAGTTATTTACATTGTCGAAAATATATTAAATTTTTCTAACAACCGTCTATTTGAAAGTTTTTTTCTTTTAAGCTTTTTTTTTCTTTTACAAAATAAAAGATTGAAATATTAAAATTTTCATTATATAAAAATATTATAGAAAGTGCATGATATTATAAAAAAAATGAAGAAATAAGTTATTTCATTTTCATATAGACGAGGAACCTTGATGAGTCTTACTTTAAAGTTATTTTTCTTGCAAATCATGTACCTTACCCACTCTATGATTTTCATGAATTTTTCCTATAATGGGTTCAAAGTATAATATATTATTAGTGCTCTTAATATTGAACCATAGAGTTTCATGTAAGGTTTCAAGAAGACGGTCTAGAGACCAGTATATTGTAGATATATCTTTTCTACCATAAATTTTAGTTTGAGGTGTACGTACTTTTTAAATAAAAAAAAATTTACGTGAATTTATTAATACTATTTACATATGAATTTTAATAAAAAAAAAATATATGTGATAATTAAAGCGTAATAGAATCCAACTTCACCATAGAATTTAAAATAAAAGTTACCCAACAAAGAGAAAGTTTGACGTTTTTATTACTCATTTATTTATACGTTTTTTATTTTAAAATATGTGCAATGTCTAAACTAAAAGAGGATTTAGGTTAATATAGAGTAGTTTTGGTACAAAATTAATATATACATTTTAAAGATGCGTAATACACCAATAAAAAGTAGATATGATGTAGTTGTTATTTTTTTTTGAACTCTTTTGTTTAAATTTTAACAAGAGAATGATTCATTAAAAGAGGATTTCACATAGTTATTGTTTTTGAACTTCAATATTATAAAATTTGAGTTAGAGTAAATACTTAAAATTTTATGCTCATTTTTTAATAAAAAATTTAGTAAGTATCAAATCTAATGTGGATTAAGAGCGAAATAGTTTACATGGGTTAAATCACAAGTGGACTCGGTGCGAACAACATCTTTAGACTAATAGCTATGTGATTAGCTTAAAATATCATCTCTGATCAATTTTTTACAAAAAATAAGATAAAATTTTTATATTTTAAGTTAACTATAAAAAATAAAATAAAATGTATTTGACTTATGCTTATTATAACTTGTGGTTACATTCTCGTTTTTTTATTTTAAAAATCTACTAACAAAGTCAACTTATTTCTTAATTATATAAAGTTTAGGTCTGTTAACTTTCTGTACAACTAGTTTTTGAATACAATTCAATCTATATTAATATTAATAATCAATAAAAATTATATAATAAATATTTTTGAAGAAATTTGAATGTATATTTATATTAATGATCATAAATTAATTGAATATGAAGGTTTTTTTTCAATGTTAAAGTTCCATATCTTTTTGTTATCTTTCTATACATTATACTAAAGGAAACTTGATTTCCAATCGCTTTATAGTTTTTCCGATGTGGTGTTTTTACTTATCAAATCCATCTTCAATTCTTGGGCCAAAATTCTGCCTTCGTCCTGTAATGCACTGTATAATATATATCTAGAATAATACCATACAAGCATTTTATTTGGTACTGACACATCACAAGTGCCTAATGGCGTAGTTCACATACTTGTCCATTTCTAAAACATAAATACAACACATGGCACAAGTCATGGAAACTAGCCAAAAATAATAAAACTAAGAATGATATACAATATCCTCAATTGTATACAATAAAAGAATACAGAGCGGAATAAGCTTAACTAAGCTTCTCTTGAAACATCTGAGCATCGCTCCACTTGTAACCAAACCTGCACCTGAAATAAAGCAACTATAGTGGGGTGAGATACATCAAATCTCAGTGAGTTCTCTATCCTATAGATTCTCTCGGCTTTACAGGGTTCTATCAATCCTAACTCAAGTCAAAGGGGAAGGGAAAATGACTTTGAGTTCACAATCTCACACTATATGGAAACACATCACGAGTCTGTTAACTCATAAAGTTCGCACGGAAGGAATTATGTCCTGAGCCTGTTAACTCAAGATTCCTTACGAATCGAAATATGTCCTGAGCCTATTAACTCAAGAAACTCACTAATCGATAACCTATACCAAGGAATCCCCTTTTCCCGTCCGCTTCTACGTCTAGAAGTCGACCCGAGTCATGGATCCTTGAAGTTACTTGGCATACGAATTGGATTCGGGATCATCGGCCTGTTAACCGTGAACCGTCACTTCTCATGACCTGTTAACCATCACAAGTCTCTACCCATAGCATAGGCTCCAATCGTACTACACATAGGGAATCAAACCTACCAAGTAATTGTGCATACGTTTCAGAGAAGGAGCTCGAGTCTCATGAAACTACACCTCAAGATAAATGGTTACGATTACGTGATCATATACACGACATGATTGTATTCGACAATCACAAGGCCACATTTGCCTTAAGACCTCTTTTGCCTTTAACAATAAAACATAACAAAAATACACGTGTTCCATACTAGTGTCTTATTCTCACTCTATACCATTCGATAATGGACACACGCCTCGGCCTCTCATGCACGAGCGTTGTCATTCAGAGTTTCTATCATAATTCTAGTCGCAACCTAGAATTATACCAATCTTAACTTATCCATTTGTTTTTGGGGTAAAGTTTCCTCACTCTCCCTATCTCATTTTAACAAGCATATTATCTCATTCATTTTAACAACAATATTAGATAGATATGGCATAATACAAATATTACAAATAAATACATATAATCCCACATCACATAAAACATCACTTTCGGTTTCCCTCCGATTCATTTCATCGGGTAACGAAATCAATATTTCTCACTCTTATCCCGTAGGATATTTTCACAGCTTTACATCGGCTATAAATATGCGTCGATCGGATTTACGATCCAAAAGATGTCAATTCCAACATTTCACAAAACATTAATTTCCTTCATTTTCCACTAAATGAAATATCCCACATCATACCCAAGATAGAGGGTCGTCATAGCTTTCTAATGACACCAAGAACGTCCCTATCCGAGTTACGGATCAAAAGTTATGAAGGAAAGAAAACGGAAAAGCTATCATGTTCGCTTTGCGAAGCTCCAGCGAATGCTCGCTCTCTCATTCAAAGTACGAATCTCCCAGCGATGTCCTAAAAAACACTGGGTTCGCTACCCCATTCACAGTGCTAGCATCTGGCGAATCGTGGCAGAACCAAAACAAGGTAAAGTTTGCAGTGCGAACCTCTGGCGAATGTTCGCCCTCACCTTCGCCGTGCGAGTAACCAGCGAATGCTCGCTTTCCCCTTCGCTAGGGGACTCGCAGTGCGAACCTGCAAAAACTGGGTTTCCCAGCAGCGTGAAAACAGAGCTTTGGGACCAAAAACCCATCCAAAACGTCACCCAACATACAAACATGCATTAACAGATGATCATACATGGCTAATGAGTATACTACACATTTTATACCGCATTTTATCCGTTAGATTTCATTTTCTCTCAATTTAACCTAATTCCCATTCGGGAGTTTCTAGCACTTAGAGTGTCTAACTAGAACCCACCTGATAATCGAAGAGGAGTTTGAAGAAGATGCTGATGATCCATGGGTTTCTCTTCTTCATCATCTCCATTTTCTCTCTTTCTCTTCTTTCCTTTTTTTCCTTTTCTTCTTCTTGTTTACTAACTTCTTCTTTTTTCTCTTTTTCTTTCTCTTTCCAAATATATACATATATTATACTATTATTATTCTCTTTATTGTTTTTATTCTCTTTATTCTCTTTATTGTTTTTATTTTGATAACATGCGTAAATAAATACCTAATTATAACTCGTCAAATTTGTTTGTACAATATAAAATAATTAGAAATTATATAAAACATCACATACGCAAATTTTCAAATTAAAATAAATATAACCAAAGAATTAAAATATTTTTTGGCGTTCATAGTTTTTAATAGTTTTATAATGTACATATTATAAGATTACTAGTTAAGTTTACTTAAATATACCATAACAAAAGAATTTAACATTGAATCTATTATTTTCGTCCTAAAAGTTTATTAATTGATATGTCAAACATAAAATTTTCTATATTTATATTTTTTCTAGTAATTTTTATTTTTGAAATCAATTTTATGAGTTAAAATACAAAAATCTCAATTGCTTCAAGTAAATAATAGAAAATCAAACTTTCAATTAATAATATTAGTTATTTACATTGTCGAAAATATATTAAATTTTTCTAACAACCGTCTATTTGAAAGTTTTTTTCTTTTAAGCTTTTTTTTTCATTTACAAAATAAAAGATTGAAATATTAAAATTTTCATTATATAAAAATATTATAGAAAGTGCATGATATTATAAAAAAAATGAAGAAATAAGTTATTTCATTTTCATATAGACGAGGAACCTTGATGAGTCTTACTTTAAAGTTATTTTTCTTGCAAATCATGTACCTTACCCACTCTATGATTTTCTTGAATTTTTCCTATAATGGGTTCAAAGTATAATATATTATTAGTGCTCTTAATATTGAACCATAGAGTTTCATGTAAGGTTTCAAGAAGACGGTCTAGAGACCAGTATATTGTAGATATATCTTTTCTACCATAAATTTTAGTTTGAGGTGTACGTACTTTTTAAATAAAAAAAAATTTACGTGAATTTATTAATACTATTTACATATGAATTTTAATAAAAAAAAAAATATATGTGATAATTAAAGCGAAATAGAATCCAACTTCACCATAGAATTTAAAATAAAAGTTACCCAACAAAGAGAAAGTTTGACGTTTTTATTACTCATTTATTTATACGTTTTTTATTTTAAAATATGTGCAATGTCTAAACTAAAAGAGGATTTAGGTTAATATAGAGTAGTTTTGGTACAAAATTAATATATACATTTTAAAGATGCGTAATACACCAATAAAAAGTAGATATGATGTAGTTGTTATTTTTTTTTGAACTCTTTTGTTTAAATTTTAACAAGAGAATGATTCATTAAAAGAGAATTTCACATAGTTATTGTTTTTGAACTTCAATATTATAAAATTTGAGTTAGAGTAAATACTTAAAATTTTATGCTCATTTTTTAATAAAACATTTAGTAAGTATCAAATCTAATGTGGAATAAGAGCGAAATAGTTTACATGGGTTAAATCACAAGTGGACTCGGTGCGAACAACATCTTTAGACTAATAGCTATGTGATTAGCTTAAAATATCATCTCTGATCAATTTTTTACAAAAAATAAGATAAAATTTTTATATTTTAAGTTAACTATAAAAAATAAAATAAAATGTATTTGACTTATGCTTATTAAAACTTGTGGTTACATTCTCGTTTTTTTATTTTAAAAATCTACTAACAAAGTCAACTTATTTCTTAATTATATAAAGTTTAGGTCTGTTAACTTTCTGTACAACTAGTTTTTGAATACAATTCAATCTATATTAATATTAATAATCAATAAAAATTATATAATAAATATTTTTGAAGAAATTTGAATGTATATTTATATTAATGATCATAAATTAATTGAATATGAAGGTTTTTTTTCAATGTTAAAGTTCCATATCTTTTTGTTATCTTTCTATACATTATACTAAAGGAAACTTGATTTCCAATCGCTTTATAGTTTTTCCGATGTGGTGTTTTTACTTATCAAATCCATCTTCAATTCTTGGGCCAAAATTCTGCCTTCGTCCTGTAATGCCCTGTATAATATATATCTAGAATAATACCATACAAGCATTTTATTTGGTACTGACACATCACAAGTGCCTAATGGCATAGTTCACATACTTGTCCATTTCTAAAACATAAATACAACACATGGCACAAGTCATGGAAACTAGCCAAAAATAATAAAACTAAGAATGATATACAATATCCTCAATTGTATACAATAAAAGAATACAGAGCGGAATAAGCTTAACTAAGCTTCTCTTGAAACATCTGAGCATCACTCCACTTGTAACCAAACCTGCACCTGAAATAAAGCAACTATAGTGGGGTGAGATACATCACATCTCAGTGAGTTCTCTATCCTATAGATTCTCTCGGCTTTACAGGGTTCTATCAATCCTAACTCAAGTCAAAGGTGAAGGGAAAATGACTTTGAGTTCACAATATCACACTATATGGAAACACATCACGAGACTGTTAACTCATAAAGTTCGCACGGAAGGAATTACGTCCTGAGCCTGTTAACTCAATATTCCTTACGAATCGAAATATGTCCTGAGCCTGTTAACTCAAGAAACTCACTAATCGATAACCTATACCAAGGCATCCCCTTTTCCCGTCCGCTTCTACGTCTAGAAGTCGACCCGAGTCATGGATCCTTGAAGTTACTTGGCATACAAATTGGATTCGGGATCATCGGCCTGTTAACCGTGAACCGTCACTTCTCATGACCTGTTAACAATCACAAGTCTCTACCCATAGCATAGGCTCCAATCATACTACACGTAGGGAATCAAACCTACTAAGTAATTGTGCATACGTTTCAGAGAAGGAGCTCGAGTCTCATGAAACTACACCTCAAGATAAATGGTTACGATTACGTGATCATATACACGACGTGATTGTATTCGACAATCACAAGGCCACATTCGCCTTAAGATCTCTTTTGCCTTTAACAATAAAACATAACAAAAATACACGTGTTCCATACTAGTGTCTTATTCTCACTCTATACCATTCGATAATGGACACACGCCTCGGCCTCTCATGCACGAGCGTTGTCATTCAGAGTTTCTATCATAATTCTAGTCGCAACCTAGAATTATACCAATCTTAACTTATCCATTTGTTTTTTGGGTAAAGTTTCCTCACTCTCCCTAACTCATTTTAACAAGCATATTATCTCATTCATTTTAACAACAATATTAGATAGATATGGCATAACACAAATATTACAAATAAATACATATAATCACACATCACATAAAACATCACTTTCGGTTTCCCTCCGATTCATTTAATCGGGTAACGAAATCAATATTTCTCACTCTTATCCCGTAGGATATTTTCACAGATTTACATCGGCTATAAATATGCGTCGATCGGATTTACGATCCAAAAGATGTCAATTCCAACATTTCACAAAACATTACTTTCCATCATTTTACACTAAATGAAATATCCCACATCATACCCAAGATAGAGGGTCGTCATAGCTTTCTAATGACACCAAGAACGTCCCGATCCGAGTTACGGATCAAAAGTTATGAAGGAAAGAAAACGAAAAAGCTGTCATGTTCGCTTTGCGAAGCTCCAACGAATGCTCGCTCTCTCATTCAAAGTACGAATCTCCCAGCGAAGTCCTAAAACACACTGGGTTCGCTACCCCATTCACAGTGCTAGCATCTGGCGAATCGTGGCAGAACCAAAACAAGGTAAAGTTTGCAGTGCGAACCTCTGGAGAATGTTCGCCCTCACCTTCGCCGTGCGAGTAACCAGCGAATGCTCGCTTTCCCCTTCGCTAGGGGACTCGCAGTGCGAACCTGCAAAAACTGGGTTTCCCAGCAGCGTGAAAACAGAGCTTTGGGACCAAAAACCCATCCAAAACGTCACCCAACATACAAACATGCATTAACAGATGATCATACATGGCTAATGAGTATACTACACATTTTATACCGCATTTTATCCGTTAGATTTCATTTTCTCTCAATTTAACCTAATTCCCATTCGGGAGTTTCTAGCACTTAGAGTGTCTAACTAGAACCCACCTGATAATCGAAGAGGAGTTTGAAGAAGATGCTGATGATCCATGGGTTTCTCTTCTTCATCATCTCCATTTTCTCTCTTTCTCTTCTTTCCTTTTTTCCTTTTCTTCTTCTTGTTTACTAACTTCTTCTTTTTTCTCTTTTTCTTTCTCTTTCCAAATATATACATATATTATACTATTATTATTCTCTTTATTGTTTTTATTCTCTTTATTCTCTTTATTGTTTTTATTTTGATAACATGCGTAAATAAATACCTAATTATAACTCGTCAAATTTGTTTGTACAATATAAAATAATTAGAAATTATATAAAACATCACATACGCAAATTTTCAAATTAAAATAAATATAACCAAAGAATTAAAATATTTTTTGGCGTTCATAGTTTTTAATAGTTTTATAATGTACATATTATAAGATTACTAGTTAAGTTTACTTAAATATACCATAACAAAAGAATTTAACATTGAATCTATTATTTTCGTCCTAAAAGTTTATTAATTGATATGTCAAACATAAAATTTTCTATATTTATATTTTTTCTAGTAATTTTTATTTTTGAAATCAATTTTATGAGTTAAAATACAAAAATCTCAATTGCTTCAAGTAAATAATAGAAAATCAAACTTTCAATTAATAATATTAGTTATTTACATTGTCGAAAATATATTAAATTTTTCTAACAACCGTCTATTTGAAAGTTTTTTTCTTTTAAGCTTTTTTTTTCATTTACAAAATAAAAGATTGAAATATTAAAATTTTCATTATATAAAAATATTATAGAAAGTGCATGATATTATAAAAAAAATGAAGAAATAAGTTATTTCATTTTCATATAGACGAGGAACCTTGATGAGTCTTACTTTAAAGTTATTTTTCTTGCAAATCATGTACCTTACCCACTCTATGATTTTCTTGAATTTTTCCTATAATGGGTTCAAAGTATAATATATTATTAGTGCTCTTAATATTGAACCATAGAGTTTCATGTAAGGTTTCAAGAAGACGGTCTAGAGACCAGTATATTGTAGATATATCTTTTCTACCATAAATTTTAGTTTGAGGTGTACGTACTTTTTAAATAAAAAAAAATTTACGTGAATTTATTAATACTATTTACATATGAATTTTAATAACAAAAAAAATATATGTGATAATTAAAGCGAAATAGAATCCAACTTCACCATAGAATTTAAAATAAAAGTTACCCAACAAAGAGAAAGTTTGACGTTTTTATTACTCATTTATTTATACGTTTTTTATTTTAAAATATGTGCAATGTCTAAACTAAAAGAGGATTTAGGTTAATATAGAGTAGTTTTGGTACAAAATTAATATATACATTTTAAAGATGCGTAATACACCAATAAAAAGTAGATATGATGTAGTTGTTATTTTTTTTTGAACTCTTTTGTTTAAATTTTAACAAGAGAATGATTCATTAAAAGAGAATTTCACATAGTTATTGTTTTTGAACTTCAATATTATAAAATTTGAGTTAGAGTAAATACTTAAAATTTTATGCTCATTTTTTAATAAAACATTTAGTAAGTATCAAATCTAATGTGGAATAAGAGCGAAATAGTTTACATGGGTTAAATCACAAGTGGACTCGGTGCGAACAACATCTTTAGACTAATAGCTATGTGATTAGCTTAAAATATCATCTCTGATCAATTTTTTACAAAAAATAAGATAAAATTTTTATATTTTAAGTTAACTATAAAAAATAAAATAAAATGTATTTGACTTATGCTTATTAAAACTTGTGGTTACATTCTCGTTTTTTTATTTTAAAAATCTACTAACAAAGTCAACTTATTTCTTAATTATATAAAGTTTAGGTCTGTTAACTTTCTGTACAACTAGTTTTTGAATACAATTCAATCTATATTAATATTAATAATCAATAAAAATTATATAATAAATATTTTTGAAGAAATTTGAATGTATATTTATATTAATGATCATAAATTAATTGAATATGAAGGTTTTTTTTCAATGTTAAAGTTCCATATCTTTTTGTTATCTTTCTATACATTATACTAAAGGAAACTTGATTTCCAATCGCTTTATAGTTTTTCCGATGTGGTGTTTTTACTTATCAAATCCATCTTCAATTCTTGGGCCAAAATTCTGCCTTCGTCCTGTAATGCCCTGTATAATATATATCTAGAATAATACCATACAAGCATTTTATTTGGTACTGACACATCACAAGTGCCTAATGGCATAGTTCACATACTTGTCCATTTCTAAAACATAAATACAACACATGGCACAAGTCATGGAAACTAGCCAAAAATAATAAAACTAAGAATGATATACAATATCCTCAATTGTATACAATAAAAGAATACAGAGCGGAATAAGCTTAACTAAGCTTCTCTTGAAACATCTGAGCATCACTCCACTTGTAACCAAACCTGCACCTGAAATAAAGCAACTATAGTGGGGTGAGATACATCAAATCTCAGTGAGTTCTCTATCCTATAGATTCTCTCGGCTTTACAGGGTTCTATCAATCCTAACTCAAGTCAAAGGTGAAGGGAAAATGACTTTGAGTTCACAATATCACACTATATGGAAACACATCACGAGACTGTTAACTCATAAAGTTCGCACGGAAGGAATTACGTCCTGAGCCTGTTAACTCAATATTCCTTACGAATCGAAATATGTCCTGAGCCTGTTAACTCAAGAAACTCACTAATCGATAACCTATACCAAGGCATCCCCTTTTCCCGTCCGCTTCTACGTCTAGAAGTCGACCCGAGTCATGGATCCTTGAAGTTACTTGGCATACAAATTGGATTCGGGATCATCGGCCTGTTAACCGTGAACTGTCACTTCTCATGACCTGTTAACAATCACAAGTCTCTACCCATAGCATAGGCTCCAATCATACTACACGTAGGGAATCAAACCTACTAAGTAATTGTGCATACGTTTCAGAGAAGGAGCTCGAGTCTCATGAAACTACACCTCAAGATAAATGGTTACGATTACGTGATCATATACACGACGTGATTGTATTCGACAATCACAAGGCCACATTCGCCTTAAGATCTCTTTTGCCTTTAACAATAAAACATAACAAAAATACACGTGTTCCATACTAGTGTCTTATTCTCACTCTATACCATTCGATAATGGACACACGCCTCGGCCTCTCATGCACGAGCGTTGTCATTCAGAGTTTCTATCATAATTCTAGTCGCAACCTAGAATTATACCAATCTTAACTTATCCATTTGTTTTTTGGGTAAAGTTTCCTCACTCTCCCTAACTCATTTTAACAAGCATATTATCTCATTCATTTTAACAACAATATTAGATAGATATGGCATAACACAAATATTACAAATAAATACATATAATCACACATCACATAAAACATCACTTTCGGTTTCCCTCCGATTCATTTAATCGGGTAACGAAATCAATATTTCTCACTCTTATCCCGTAGGATATTTTCACAGATTTACATCGGCTATAAATATGCGTCGATCGGATTTACGATCCAAAAGATGTCAATTCCAACATTTCACAAAACATTACTTTCCATCATTTTACACTAAATGAAATATCCCACATCATACCCAAGATAGAGGGTCGTCATAGCTTTCTAATGACACCAAGAACGTCCCGATCCGAGTTACGGATCAAAAGTTATGAAGGAAAGAAAACGAAAAAGCTGTCATGTTCGCTTTGCGAAGCTCCAACGAATGCTCGCTCTCTCATTCAAAGTACGAATCTCCCAGCGAAGTCCTAAAACACACTGGGTTCGCTACCCCATTCACAGTGCTAGCATCTGGCGAATCGTGGCAGAACCAAAACAAGGTAAAGTTTGCAGTGCGAACCTCTGGAGAATGTTCGCCCTCACCTTCGCCGTGCGAGTAACCAGCGAATGCTCGCTTTCCCCTTCGCTAGGGGACTCGCAGTGCGAACCTGCAAAAACTGGGTTTCCCAGCAGCGTGAAAACAGAGCTTTGGGACCAAAAACCCATCCAAAACGTCACCCAACATACAAACATGCATTAACAGATGATCATACATGGCTAATGAGTATACTACACATTTTATACCGCATTTTATCCGTTAGATTTCATTTTCTCTCAATTTAACCTAATTCCCATTCGGGAGTTTCTAGCACTTAGAGTGTCTAACTAGAACCCACCTGATAATCGAAGAGGAGTTTGAAGAAGATGCTGATGATCCATGGGTTTCTCTTCTTCATCATCTCCATTTTCTCTCTTTCTCTTCTTTCCTTTTTTCCTTTTCTTCTTCTTGTTTACTAACTTCTTCTTTTTTCTCTTTTTCTTTCTCTTTCCAAATATATACATATATTATACTATTATTATTCTCTTTATTGTTTTTATTCTCTTTATTCTCTTTATTGTTTTTATTTTGATAACATGCGTAAATAAATACCTAATTATAACTCGTCAAATTTGTTTGTACAATATAAAATAATTAGAAATTATATAAAACATCACATACGCAAATTTTCAAATTAAAATAAATATAACCAAAGAATTAAAATATTTTTTGGCGTTCATAGTTTTTAATAGTTTTATAATGTACATATTATAAGATTACTAGTTAAGTTTACTTAAATATACCATAACAAAAGAATTTAACATTGAATCTATTATTTTCGTCCTAAAAGTTTATTAATTGATATGTCAAACATAAAATTTTCTATATTTATATTTTTTCTAGTAATTTTTATTTTTGAAATCAATTTTATGAGTTAAAATACAAAAATCTCAATTGCTTCAAGTAAATAATAGAAAATCAAACTTTCAATTAATAATATTAGTTATTTACATTGTCGAAAATATATTAAATTTTTCTAACAACCGTCTATTTGAAAGTTTTTTTCTTTTAAGCTTTTTTTTTCATTTACAAAATAAAAGATTGAAATATTAAAATTTTCATTATATAAAAATATTATAGAAAGTGCATGATATTATAAAAAAAATGAAGAAATAAGTTATTTCATTTTCATATAGACGAGGAACCTTGATGAGTCTTACTTTAAAGTTATTTTTCTTGCAAATCATGTACCTTACCCACTCTATGATTTTCTTGAATTTTTCCTATAATGGGTTCAAAGTATAATATATTATTAGTGCTCTTAATATTGAACCATAGAGTTTCATGTAAGGTTTCAAGAAGACGGTCTAGAGACCAGTATATTGTAGATATATCTTTTCTACCATAAATTTTAGTTTGAGGTGTACGTACTTTTTAAATAAAAAAAAATTTACGTGAATTTATTAATACTATTTACATATGAATTTTAATAAAAAAAAAAATATATGTGATAATTAAAGCGAAATAGAATCCAACTTCACCATAGAATTTAAAATAAAAGTTACCCAACAAAGAGAAAGTTTGACGTTTTTATTACTCATTTATTTATACGTTTTTTATTTTAAAATATGTGCAATGTCTAAACTAAAAGAGGATTTAGGTTAATATAGAGTAGTTTTGGTACAAAATTAATATATACATTTTAAAGATGCGTAATACACCAATAAAAAGTAGATATGATGTAGTTGTTATTTTTTTTTGAACTCTTTTGTTTAAATTTTAACAAGAGAATGATTCATTAAAAGAGAATTTCACATAGTTATTGTTTTTGAACTTCAATATTATAAAATTTGAGTTAGAGTAAATACTTAAAATTTTATGCTCATTTTTTAATAAAACATTTAGTAAGTATCAAATCTAATGTGGAATAAGAGCGAAATAGTTTACATGGGTTAAATCACAAGTGGACTCGGTGCGAACAACATCTTTAGACTAATAGCTATGTGATTAGCTTAAAATATCATCTCTGATCAATTTTTTACAAAAAATAAGATAAAATTTTTATATTTTAAGTTAACTATAAAAAATAAAATAAAATGTATTTGACTTATGCTTATTAAAACTTGTGGTTACATTCTCGTTTTTTTATTTTAAAAATCTACTAACAAAGTCAACTTATTTCTTAATTATATAAAGTTTAGGTCTGTTAACTTTCTGTACAACTAGTTTTTGAATACAATTCAATCTATATTAATATTAATAATCAATAAAAATTATATAATAAATATTTTTGAAGAAATTTGAATGTATATTTATATTAATGATCATAAATTAATTGAATATGAAGGTTTTTTTTCAATGTTAAAGTTCCATATCTTTTTGTTATCTTTCTATACATTATACTAAAGGAAACTTGATTTCCAATCGCTTTATAGTTTTTCCGATGTGGTGTTTTTACTTATCAAATCCATCTTCAATTCTTGGGCCAAAATTCTGCCTTCGTCCTGTAATGCCCTGTATAATATATATCTAGAATAATACCATACAAGCATTTTATTTGGTACTGACACATCACAAGTGCCTAATGGCATAGTTCACATACTTGTCCATTTCTAAAACATAAATACAACACATGGCACAAGTCATGGAAACTAGCCAAAAATAATAAAACTAAGAATGATATACAATATCCTCAATTGTATACAATAAAAGAATACAGAGCGGAATAAGCTTAACTAAGCTTCTCTTGAAACATCTGAGCATCACTCCACTTGTAACCAAACCTGCACCTGAAATAAAGCAACTATAGTGGGGTGAGATACATCAAATCTCAGTGAGTTCTCTATCCTATAGATTCTCTCGGCTTTACAGGGTTCTATCAATCCTAACTCAAGTCAAAGGTGAAGGGAAAATGACTTTGAGTTCACAATATCACACTATATGGAAACACATCACGAGACTGTTAACTCATAAAGTTCGCACGGAAGGAATTACGTCCTGAGCCTGTTAACTCAATATTCCTTACGAATCGAAATATGTCCTGAGCCTGTTAACTCAAGAAACTCACTAATCGATAACCTATACCAAGGCATCCCCTTTTCCCGTCCGCTTCTACGTCTAGAAGTCGACCCGAGTCATGGATCCTTGAAGTTACTTGGCATACAAATTGGATTCGGGATCATCGGCCTGTTAACCGTGAACCGTCACTTCTCATGACCTGTTAACAATCACAAGTCTCTACCCATAGCATAGGCTCCAATCATACTACACGTAGGGAATCAAACCTACTAAGTAATTGTGCATACGTTTCAGAGAAGGAGCTCGAGTCTCATGAAACTACACCTCAAGATAAATGGTTACGATTACGTGATCATATACACGACGTGATTGTATTCGACAATCACAAGGCCACATTCGCCTTAAGATCTCTTTTGCCTTTAACAATAAAACATAACAAAAATACACGTGTTCCATACTAGTGTCTTATTCTCACTCTATACCATTCGATAATGGACACACGCCTCGGCCTCTCATGCACGAGCGTTGTCATTCAGAGTTTCTATCATAATTCTAGTCGCAACCTAGAATTATACCAATCTTAACTTATCCATTTGTTTTTTGGGTAAAGTTTCCTCACTCTCCCTAACTCATTTTAACAAGCATATTATCTCATTCATTTTAACAACAATATTAGATAGATATGGCATAACACAAATATTACAAATAAATACATATAATCACACATCACATAAAACATCACTTTCGGTTTCCCTCCGATTCATTTAATCGGGTAACGAAATCAATATTTCTCACTCTTATCCCGTAGGATATTTTCACAGATTTACATCGGCTATAAATATGCGTCGATCGGATTTACGATCCAAAAGATGTCAATTCCAACATTTCACAAAACATTACTTTCCATCATTTTCCACTAAATGAAATATCCCACATCATACCCAAGATAGAGGGTCGTCATAGCTTTCTAATGACACCAAGAACGTCCCGATCCGAGTTACGGATCAAAAGTTATGAAGGAAAGAAAACGAAAAAGCTGTCATGTTCGCTTTGCGAAGCTCCAACGAATGCTCGCTCTCTCATTCAAAGTACGAATCTCCCAGCGAAGTCCTAAAACACACTGGGTTCGCTACCCCATTCACAGTGCTAGCATCTGGCGAATCGTGGCAGAACCAAAACAAGGTAAAGTTTGCAGTGCGAACCTCTGGAGAATGTTCGCCCTCACCTTCGCCGTGCGAGTAACCAGCGAATGCTCGCTTTCCCCTTCGCTAGGGGACTCGCAGTGCGAACCTGCGAAAACTGGGTTTCCCAGCAGCGTGAAAACAGAGCTTTGGGACCAAAAACCCATCCAAAACTTCACCCAACATACAAACATGCATTAACAGATGATCATACATGGCTAATGAGTATACTACACATTTTATACCGCATTTTATCCGTTAGATTTCATTTTCTCTCAATTTAACCTAATTCCCATTCGGGAGTTTCTAGCACTTAGAGTGTCTAACTAGAACCCACCTGATAATCGAAGAGGAGTTTGAAGAAGATGCTGATGATCCATGGGTTTCTCTTCTTCATCATCTCCATTTTCTCTCTTTCTCTTCTTTCCTTTTTTCCTTTTCTTCTTCTTGTTTACTAACTTCTTCTTTTTTCTCTTTTTCTTTCTCTTTCCAAATATATACATATATTATACTATTATTATTCTCTTTATTGTTTTTATTCTCTTTATTCTCTTTATTGTTTTTATTTTGATAACATGCGTAAATAAATACCTAATTATAACTCGTCAAATTTGTTTGTACAATATAAAATAATTAGAATTTATACAAAACATCACATACGCAAATTTTCAAATTAAAATAAATATAACCAAAGAATTAAAATATTTTTTGGCGTTCATAGTTTTTAATAGTTTTATAATGTACATATTATAAGATTACTAGTTAAGTTTACTTAAATATACCATAACAAAAGAATTTAACAATGAATCTATTATTTTCGTCCTAAAAGTTTATTAATTGATATGTCAAACATAAAATTTTCTATATTTATATTTTTTCTACTAATTTTTATTTTTGAAATCAATTTTATGAGTTATAATACAAAAATCTCAATTGCTTCAAGTTAATAATAGAATCAAACTTTCAATTAATAATATTAGTTATTTACATTGTCGAAAATATATTAAATTTTTCTAACAACCGTCTATTTGAAAGTTTTTTTCTTTTAAGCTTTTTTTTTTCTTTTAAAAAATAAAAGATTGAAATATTAAAATTTTCATTATATAAAAATATTATAGAAAGTGCATGATATTATAAAAAAATGAAGAAATAAGTTATTTCATTTTCATATAGACGAGGAACCTTGATGAGTCTTAATTTAAAGTTATTTTTCTTGCAAATCATGTACCTTACCCACACTATGATTTTCTTGAATTTTTCCTATAATGGGTTCAAAGTATAATATATTATTAGTGCTCTTAATATTGAACCATAGAGTTTCATGTAAGGTTTCAAGAAGACGGTCTAGAGACCAGTATATTGTAGATATATCTTTTCTACCATAAATTTTAGTTTGAGGTGTACGTACTTTTTAAATAAAAAAAAAATTTACGTGAATATTTACATATGAATTTTAATAAAAAAAAATATATGTGATAATTAAAGCGAAATAGAATCCAACTTCACCATAGAATTTAAAATAAAAGTTACCCAACAAAGAGAAAGTTTGACGTTTTTTATTACTCATTTATTTATACGTTTTTTATTTTAAAATATGTGCAATGTCTAAACTAAAAGAGGATTTAGGTTAATATAGAGTAGTTTTGGTACAAAATTAATATATACATTTTAAAGATGCGTAATACACCAATAAAAAGTAGATATGATGTAGTTGTTATTTTTTTTTGAACTCTTTTGTTTAAATTTTAACAAGAGAATGATTCATTAAAAGAGAATTTCACATAGTTATTGTTTTTGAACTTCAATATTATAAAATTTGAGTAGAGTAAATACTTAAAATTTTATGCTCATTTTTTAATAAAACATTTAGTAAGTATCAAATCTAATGTGGAATAAGAGCGAAATAGTTTACATGGGTTAAATCACAAGTGGACTCGGTGCGAACAACATCTTTAGACTAATAGCTATGTGATTAGCTTAAAATATCATCTCTGATCAATTTTTTACAAAAAATAAGATAAAATTTTTATATTTTAAGTTAACTATAAAAAATAAAATAAAATGTATTTGACTTATGCTTATTAAAACTTGTGGTTACATTCTCGTTTTTTTATTTTAAAAATCTACTAACAAAGTCAACTTATTTCTTAATTATATAAAGTTTAGGTCTGTTAACTTTCTGTACAACTAGTTTTTGAATACAATTCAATCTATATTAATATTAATAATCAATAAAAATTATATAATAAATATTTTTGAAGAAATTTGAATGTATATTTATATTAATGATCATAAATTAATTGAATATGAAGGTTTTTTTTCAATGTTAAAGTTCCATATCTTTTTGTTATCTTTCTATACATTATACTAAAGGAAACTTGATTTCCAATCGCTTTATAGTTTTTCCGATGTGGTGTTTTTACTTATCAAATCCATCTTCAATTCTTGGGCCAAAATTCTGCCTTCGTCCTGTAATGCCCTGTATAATATATATCTAGAATAATACCATACAAGCATTTTATTTGGTACTGACACATCACAAGTGCCTAATGGCATAGTTCACATACTTGTCCATTTCTAAAACATAAATACAACACATGGCACAAGTCATGGAAACTAGCCAAAAATAATAAAACTAAGAATGATATACAATATCCTCAATTGTATACAATAAAAGAATACAGAGCGGAATAAGCTTAACTAAGCTTCTCTTGAAACATCTGAGCATCACTCCACTTGTAACCAAACCTGCACCTGAAATAAAGCAACTATAGTGGGGTGAGATACATCAAATCTCAGTGAGTTCTCTATCCTATAGATTCTCTCGGCTTTACAGGGTTCTATCAATCCTAACTCAAGTCAAAGGTGAAGGGAAAATGACTTTGAGTTCACAATATCACACTATATGGAAACACATCACGAGACTGTTAACTCATAAAGTTCGCACGGAAGGAATTACGTCCTGAGCCTGTTAACTCAATATTCCTTACGAATCGAAATATGTCCTGAGCCTGTTAACTCAAGAAACTCACTAATCGATAACCTATACCAAGCATCCCCTTTTCCCGTCCGCTTCTACGTCTAGAAGTCGACCCGAGTCATGGATACTTGAAGTTACTTGGCATACAAATTGGATTCGGGATCATCGGCCTGTTAACCGTGAACCAGTCACTTCTCATGACCTGTTAACAATCACAAGTCTCTACCCATAGCATAGGCTCCAATCATACTACACGTAGGGAATCAAACCTACTAAGTAATTGTGCATACGTTTCAGAGAAGGAGCTCGAGTCTCATGAAACTACACCTCAAGATAAATGGTTACGATTACGTGATCATATACACGACGTGATTGTATTCGACAATCACAAGGCCACATTCGCCTTAAGATCTCTTTTGCCTTTAACAATAAAACATAACAAAAATACACGTGTTCCATACTAGTGTCTTATTCTCACTCTATACCATTCGATAATGGACACACGCCTCGGCCTCTCATGCACGAGCGTTTGTCATTCAGAGTTTCTATCATAATTCTAGTCGCAACCTAGAATTATACCAATCTTAACTTATCCATTTGTTTTTTGGGTAAAGTTTCCTCACTCTCCCTAACTCATTTTAACAAGCATATTATCTCATTCATTTTAACAACAATATTAGATAGATATGGCATAACACAAATATTACAAATAAATACATATAATCACACATCACATAAAACATCACTTTCGGTTTCCCTCCGATTCATTTAATCGGGTTAACGAAATCAATATTTCTCACTCTTATCCCGTAGGATATTTTCACAGATTTACATCGGCTATAAATATGCGTCGATCGGATTTACGATCCAAAAGATGTCAATTCCAACATTTCACAAAACATTACTTTCCATCATTTTCCACTAAATGAAATATCCCACATCATACCCAAGATAGAGGGTCGTCATAAGCTTTCTAATGACACCAAGAACGTCCCGATCCGAGTTACGGATCAAAAGTTATGAAGGAAAGAAAACGAAAAAGCTGTCATGTTCGCTTTGCGAAGCTCCAACGAATGCTCGCTCTCTCATTCCAAAGTACGAATCTCCCAGCGAAGTCCTAAAACACACTGGGTTCGCTACCCCATTCACAGTGCTAGCATCTGGCGAATCGTGGCAGAACCAAAACAAGGTAAAGTTTGCAGTGCGAACCTCTGGAGAATGTTCGCCCTCACCTTCGCCGTGCGAGTAACCAGCGAATGCTCGCTTTCCCCTTCGCTAGGGGACTCGCAGTGCGAACCTGCGAAAACTGGGTTTCCCAGCAGCGTGGAAAACAGAGCTTTGGGACCAAAAACCCATCCAAAACTTCACCCAAATACAAACATGCATTAACAGATGATCATACATGGCTAATGAGTATACTACACCATTTTATACCGCATTTTATCCGTTAGATTTCATTTTCTCTCAATTTAACCTAATTCCCATTCGGGAGTTTCTAGCACTTAGAGTGTCTAACTAGAACCCACCTGATAATCGAAGAGGAGTTTGAAGAAGATGCTGATGATCCATGGGTTTCTCTTCTTCATCATCTCCATTTTCTCTCTTTCTCTTCTTTCCTTTTTTCCTTTTCTTCTTCTTGTTTACTAACTTCTTCTTTTTTCTCTTTTTCTTTCTCTTTCCAAATATATACATATATTATACTATTATTATTCTCTTTATTGTTTTTATTCTCTTTATTCTCTTTATTGTTTTTATTTTGATAACATGCGTAAATAAATACCTAATTATAACTCGTCAAATTTGTTTGTACAATATAAAATAATTAGAAATTATACAAAACATCACATACGCAAATTTTCAAATTAAAATAAATATAACCAAAGAATTAAAATATTTTTTGGCGTTCATAGTTTTTAATAGTTTTATAATGTACATATTATAAGATTACTAGTTAAGTTTACTTAAATATACCATAACAAAAGAATTTAACATTGAATCTATTATTTTCGTCCTAAAAGTTTATTAATTGATATGTCAAACATAAAATTTTCTATATTTATATTTTTTTCTACTAATTTTTATTTTTGAAATCAATTTTATGAGTTATAATACAAAAATCTCAATTGCTTCAAGTTAATAATAGAATCAAACTTTCAATTAATAATATTAGTTATTTACATTGTCGAAAATATATTAAATTTTTCTAACAACCGTCTATTTGAAAGTTTTTTTCTTTTAAGCTTTTTTTTTTTCTTTTAAAAAATAAAAGATTGAAATATTAAAATTTTCATTATATAAAAATATTATAGAAAGTGCATGATATTATAAAAAAATGAAGAAATAGTTATTTCATTTTCATATAGACGAGGAACCTTGATGAGTCTTAATTTAAAGTTATTTTTCTTGCAAATCATGTACCTTACCCACACTATGATTTTCTTGAATTTTTCCTATAATGGGTTCAAAGTATAATATATTATTAGTGCTCTTAATATTGAACCATAGAGTTTCATGTAAGGTTCAAGAAGACGGTCTAGAGACCAGTATATTGTAGATATATCTTTTCTACCATAAATTTTAGTTTGAGGTGTACGTACTTTTTAAATAAAAAAAAAATTTACGTGAATATTTACATATGAATTTTAATAAAAAAAAATATATGTGATAATTAAAGCGAAATAGAATCCAACTTCACCATAGAATTTAAAATAAAAGTTACCCAACAAAGAGAAAGTTTGACGTTTTTATTACTCATTTATTTATACGTTTTTTTATTTTAAAATATGTGCAATGTCTAAACTAAAAGAGGATTTAGGTTAATATAGAGTAGTTTTGTACAAAATTAATATATACATTTTAAAGATGCGTAATACACCAATAAAAAGTAGATATGATGTAGTTGTTATTTTTTTTTGAACTCTTTTGTTTAAATTTTAACAAGAGAATGATTCATTAAAAGAGAATTTCACATAGTTATTGTTTTTGAACTTCAATATATAAAATTTGAGTTAGAGTAAATACTTAAAATTTTATGCTCATTTTTTAATAAAACATTTAGTAAGTATCAAATCTAATGTGGAATAAGAGCGAAATAGTTTACATGGGTTAAATCACAAGTGGACTCGGTGCGAACAACATCTTTAGACTAATAGCTATGTGATTAGCTTAAAATATCATCTCTGATCAATTTTTTACAAAAAATAAGATAAAATTTTTATATTTTAAGTTAACTATAAATAATAAAATAAAATGTATTTGACTTATGCTTATTAAAACTTGTGGTTACATTCTCGTTTTTTATATTTAAAAATCTACTAACAAAGTCAACTTATTTCTTAATTATATAAAGTTTAGGTCTGTTAACTTTCTGTACAACTAGTTTTTGAATACAATTCAATCTATATTAATATTAATAATCAATAAAAATTATATAATAAATATTTTTGAAGAAATTTGAATGTATATTTATATTAATGATCATAAATTAATGAATATGAAGGGTTTTTTTCAATGTTAAAGTTCCATATCTTTTTGTTATCTTCTTACATTATACTAAAGGAAACTTGATTTCCAATCGCTTTATAGTTTTTCCGATGTGGTGTTTTTACTTATCAAATCCATCTTCAATTCTTGGGCCAAAATTCTGCCTTCGTCCTGAATGCCCTGTATAATATATATCTAGAATAATACCATACAAGCATTTTATTTGGTACTGACACATCACAAGTGCCTAATGGCATAGTTCACATACTTGTCCATTTCTAAAACATAAATACAACACATGGCACAAGTCATGGAAACTAGCCAAAAATAATAAAACTAAGAATGATATACAATATCCTCAATTGTATACAATAAAAGAAATACAGAGCGGAATAAGCTTAACTAAGCTTCTCTTGAAACACATCTGAGCATCACTCCACTTGTAACCAAACCTGCACCTGAAATAAAGCAACTATAGTGGGGTGAGATACATCAAATCTCAGTGAGTTCTCTATCCTATAGATTCTCTCGGCTTTACAGGGTTCTATCAATCCTAACTCAAGTCAAAGGTGAAGGGAAAATGACTTTGAGTTCACAATATCACACTATATGGAAACACCATCACGAGACTGTTAACTCATAAAGTTCGCACGGAAGGAATTACGTCCTGAGCCTGTTAACTCAATATTCCTTACGAATCGAAATATGGTCCTGAGCCTGTTAACTCAAGAAACTCACTAATCGATAACCTATACCAAGGCATCCCCTTTTCCCGTCCGCTTCTACGTCTAGAAGTCGACCCGAGTCATGGATCCTTGAAGTTACTTGGCATACAAATTGGATTCGGATCATCGGCCTGTTACCGTGGAACTGTCACTTCTCATGACCTGTTAACAATCACAAGTCTCTACCCATAGCATAGGCTCCAATCATACTACACGTAGGGAATCAAACCTACTAAGTAATTGTGCATACGTTTCAGAGAAGGAGCTCGAGTCTCATGAAACTACACCTCAAGATAAATGGTTACGATTACGTGATCATATACACGACGTGATTGTATTCGACAATCACAAGGCCACATTCGCCTTAAGATCTCTTTTGCCTTTAACAATAAAACATAACAAAAATACACGTGTTCATACTAGTGTCTTATTCTCACTCTATACCATTCGATAATGGACACACGCCTCGGCCTCTCATGCACGAGCGTTGTCATTCAGAGTTTCTATCATAATTCTAGTCGCAACCTAGAATTATACCAATCTTAACTTATCCATTTGTTTTTTGGGTAAAGTTTCCTCACTCTCCTAACTCATTTTAACAAGCATATTATCTCATTCATTTAACAACAATATAGATAGATATGGCATAACACAAATATTACAAATAAATACATATAATCACACATCACATAAAACATCACTTTCGGTTTCCCTCCGATTCATTTAATCGGGTAACGAAATCAATATTTCTCACTCTTATCCCGTAGGATATTTCACAGATTTACATCGGCTATAAATATGCGTCGATCGGATTTACGATCCAAAAGATGTCAATTCCAACATTTCACAAAACATTACTTTCCATCATTTTCCACTAAATGAAATATCCCACATCATACCCAAGATAGAGGGTCGTCATAGCTTTCTAATGACACAAGAACGTCCCGATCCGAGTTACGGATCAAATGTTATGAAGGAAAGAAAACGAAAAAGCTGTCATGTTCGCTTGCGAAGCTCCAACGAATGCTCGCTCTCTCATTCAAAGTACGAATCTCCCAGCGAAGTCCTAAAACACACTGGGTTCGCTACCCCATTCACAGTGCTAGCATCTGGCGAATCGTGGCAGAACCAAAACAAGGTAAAGTTTGCAGTGCGAACCTCTGGAGAATGTTCGCCCTCACCTTCGCCGTGCGAGTAACCAGCGAATGCTCGCTTTCCCCCCTTCGCTAGGGGACTCGCAGTGCGAACCTGCGAAAACTGGGTTTCCAGCAGCGTGAAAACAGAGCTTTGGGACCAAAAACCCATCCAAAACTTCACCCAACATACAAACATGCATTAACAGATGATCATACATGGCTAATGAGTATACTACACATTTTATACCCCGCATTTTATCCGTTAGATTTCATTTTCACTCAATTTAACCTAATTCCCATTCGGGAGTTTCTAGCACTTAGAGTGTCTAACTAGAACCCACCTGATAATCGAAGATGAGTTTGAAGAAGATGCTGATGATCCATGGGTTTCTCTTCTTCATCATCTCCATTTTCTCTCTTTCTCTTCTTTCCTTTTTTCCTTTTCTTCTTCTTGTTTACTAACTTCTTCTTTTTTCTCTTTTTCTTTCTCTTTCCAAATATATACATATATTATACTATTATTATTCCCTTTATTGTTTTTATTCTCTTTATTCTCTTTATTGTTTTTATTTTGATAACATGCGTAAATAAATACCTAATTATAACTCGTCAAATTTGTTTGTACAATATAAAATAATTAGAAATTATACAAAACATCACATACGCAAATTTTCAAATTAAAATAAATATAACCAAAGAATTAAAATATTTTTTGGCGTTCATAGTTTTTAATAGTTTTATAATGTACATATTATAAGATTACTAGTTAAGTTTACTTAAATATACCATAACAAAAGAATTTAACATTGAATCTATTATTTTCGTCCTAAAAGTTTATTAATTGATATGTCAAACATAAAATTTTCTATATTTATATTTTTTCTACTAATTTTTATTTTTGAAATCAATTTTATGAGTTATAATACAAAAATCTCAATTGCTTCAAGTTAATAATAGAATCAAACTTTCAATTAATAATATTAGTTATTTACATTGTCGAAAATATATTAAATTTTTCTAACAACCGTCTATTTGAAAGTTTTTTTCTTTTAAGCTTTTTTTTTCTTTTACAAAATAAAAGATTGAAATATTAAAATTTTCATTATATAAAAATATTATAGAAAGTGCATGATATTATAAAAAAATGAAGAAATAAGTTATTTCATTTTCATATAGACGAGGAACCTTGATGAGTCTTACTTTAAAGTTATTTTTCTTGCAAATCATGTACCTTACCCACACTATGATTTTCTTGAATTTTTCCTATAATGGGTTCAAAGTATAATATATTATTAGTGCTCTTAATATTGAACCATAGAGTTTCATGTAAGGTTTCAAGAAGACGGTCTAGAGACCAGTATATTGTAGATATATCTTTTCTACCATAAATTTTAGTTTGAGGTGTACGTACTTTTTAAATAAAAAAAAATTTACGTGAATTTATTAATACTATTTACATATGAATTTTAATAAAAAAAAATATATGTGATAATTAAAGCGAAATAGAATCCAACTTCACCATAGAATTTAAAATAAAAGTTACCCAACAAAGAGAAAGTTTGACGTTTTTATTACTCATTTATTTATACGTTTTTTATTTTAAAATATGTGCAATGTCTAAACTAAAAGAGGATTTAGGTTAATATAGAGTAGTTTTGGTACAAAATTAATATATACATTTTAAAGATGCGTAATACACCAATAAAAAGTAGATATGATGTAGTTGTTATTTTTTTTTGAACTCTTTTGTTTAAATTTTAACAAGAGAATGATTCATTAAAAGAGAATTTCACATAGTTATTGTTTTTGAACTTCAATATTATAAAATTTGAGTTAGAGTAAATACTTAAAATTTTATGCTCATTTTTTAATAAAAAATTTAGTAAGTATCAAATCTAACGTGGATTAAGAGCGAAATAGTTTACATGGGTTAAATCACAAGTGGACTCGGTGCGAACAACATCTTTAGACTAATAGCTATGTGATTAGCTTAAAATATCATCTCTGATCAATTTTTTACAAAAAAATAAGATAAAATTTTTATATTTTAAGTTAACTATAAAAAATAAAATAAAATGTATTCGACTTATTCTTATTATAACTTGTGGTTACATTCTCGTTTTTTTATTTTAAAAATCTAGGCTAAAATACAGTTTTGGTCCCCCTGTTTTTCAAAATTCACAGTTTTGGTCCCCACGTTTTTTTTTTCAACAGTTTTGGTCCCCCACCCCTCACTGTTCATGTACGGACGTGTACTGTTCATGTACGGACGTGTACTGTTCATGTACGGACAAGTTACTGTTCATCACTTTTTTTGGGCCAAAATTGGGGTGGGGGACCAAAACTGTTGAAAAAAAAAACAGGGGGACCAAAACTGTGAATTTTGAAAAACAGGGGGACTAAAACTGTATTTTAGCCAAAAATCTACTAACAAAGTCAACTTATTTTTTAATTATATAAAGTTTAGGTCTGTTAACTTTCTGTACAACTAGTTTTTGAATACAATTCAATGTATATTAATATTAATAATCAATAAAAATTATATAATAAATATTTTTGAAGAAATTTGAATGTATATTTATATTAATGATCATAAATTAATTGAATATGAAGGTTTTTTTTCAATGTTAAAGTTCCATATCTTTTTGTTATCTTTCTATACATTATACTAAAGGAAACTTTATTTCCAATCGCTTTATAGTTTTTCGATGTGGCGTTTTTACTTATCAAATCCATCTTCAATTCTTGGGCCAAAATTCTGCCTTCGTCCTGTAATGCCCTGTATAATATATATCTAGAATAATACCATACAAGCATTTTATTTGGTACTGACACATCAAAAGTGCCTAATGGCATAGTTCACATACTTGTCCATTTCTAAAACATAAATACAACACAGGGCACAAGTCATGGAAACTAGCCAAAAATAATAAAACTAAGAATGATATACAATATCCTCAATTGTATACAATAAAAGAATACAGAGCCGAATAAGCTTAACTAAGCTTCTCTTGAAACATCTGAGCATCACTCCACTTGTAACCAAACCTGCACCTGAAATAAAGCAACTATAGTGGGGTGAGATACATCAAATCTCAGTGAGTTCTCTATCCTATAGATTCTCTCGGCTTTACAGGGTTCTATCAATCCTAACTCAAGTCAAAGGTGAAGGGAAAATGACTTTGAGTTCACAATCTCACACTATATGGAAACACATCACGAGTCTGTTAACTCATAAAGTTCGCACGGAAGGAATTACGTCCTGAGCCTGTTAACTCAATATTCCTTACGAATCGAAATATGTCCTGAGCCTGTTAACTCAAGAAACTCACTAATCGATAACCTATACCAAGGCATCCCCTTTTCCCGTCCGCTTCTACGTCTAGAAGTCGACCCGAGTCATGGATCCTTGAAGTTACTTGGCATACGAATTGGATTCGGGATCATCGGCCTGTTAACCGTGAACCGTCACTTCTCATGACCTGTTAACCATCACAAGTCTCTACCCATAGCATAGGCTCCAATCGTACTACACGTAGGGAATCAAACCTACCAAGTAATTGTGCATACGTTTCAGAGAAGGAGCTCGAGTCTCATGAGACTACACCTCAAGATAAATGGTTACGATTACGTGATCATATACACGACGTGATTGTATTCGACAATCACAAGGCCACATTCGCCTTAAGATCTCTTTTGCCTTTAACAATAAAACATAACAAAAATACACGTGTTCCATACTAGTGTCTTATTCTCACTCTATACCATTCGATAATGGACACACGCCTCGGCCTCTCATGCACGAGCGTTGTCATTCAGAGTTTCTATCATAATTCTAGTCGCAACCTAGAATTATACCAATCTTAACTTATCCATTTGTTTTTTGGGTAAAGTTTCCTCACTCTCCCTAACTCATTTTAACAAGCATATTATCTCATTCATTTTAACAACAATATTAGATAGATATGGCATAACACAAATATTACAAATCAATACATATAATCACACATCACATAAAACATCACTTTCGGTTTCCCTCCGATTCATTTAATCGGGTAACGAAATCAATATTTCTCACTCTTATCCCGTAGGATATTTTCACAGATTTACATCGGCTATAAATATGCGTCGATCGGATTTACGATCCAAAAGATGTCAATTCCAACATTTCACAAAACATTACTTTCCATCATTTTCCACTAAATGAAATATCCCACATCATACCCAAGATAGAGGGTCGTCATAGCTTTCTAATGACACCAAGAACGTCCCGATCCGAGTTACGGATCAAAAGTTATGAAGGAAAGAAAACGAAAAAGCTGTCATGTTCGCTTTGCGAAGCTCCAACGAATGCTCGCTCTCTCATTCAAAGTACGAATCTCCCAGCGAAGTCCTAAAACACACTGGGTTCGCTACCCCATTCACAGTGCTAGCATCTGGCGAATCGTGGCAGAACCAAAACAAGATAAAGTTTGCAGTGCGAACCTCTGGAGAATGTTCGCCCTCACCTTCACCGTGCGAGTAACCAGCGAATGCTCGCTTTCCCCTTCGCTAGGGGACTCGCAGTGCGAACCTGCGAAAACTGGGTTTCCCAGCAGCGTGAAAACAGAGCTTTGGGACCAAAAACCCATCCAAAACTTCACCCAACATACAAACATGCATTAACAGATGATCATACATGGCTAATGAGTATACTACACATTTTATACCGCATTTTATCCGTTAGATTTCATTTTCTCTCAATTTAACCTAATTCCCATTCGGGAGTTTCTAGCACTTAGAGTGTCTAACTAGAACCCACCTGATAATCGAAGAGGAGTTTGAAGAAGATGCTGATGATCCATGGGTTTCTCTTCTTCATCATCTCCATTTTCTCTCTTTCTCTTCTTTCCTTTTTTCCTTTTCTTCTTCTTGTTTACTAACTTCTTCTTTTTTCTCTTTTTCTTTCTCTTTCCAAATATATACATATATTATACTATTATTATTCTCTTTATTGTTTTTATTCTCTTTATTCTCTTTATTGTTTTTATTTTGATAACATGCGTAAATAAATACCTAATTATAACTCGTCAAATTTGTTTGTACAATATAAAATAATTAGAAATTATACAAAACATCACATACGCAAATTTTCAAATTAAAATAAATATAACCAAAGAATTAAAATATTTTTTGGCGTTCATAGTTTTTAATAGTTTTATAATGTACATATTATAAGATTACTAGTTAAGTTTACTTAAATATACCATAACAAAAGAATTTAACATTGAATCTATTATTTTCGTCCTAAAAGTTTATTAATTGATATGTCAAACATAAAATTTTCTATATTTATATTTTTTCTACTAATTTTTATTTTTGAAATCAATTTTATGAGTTATAATACAAAAATCTCAATTGCTTCAAGTTAATAATAGAATCAAACTTTCAATTAATAATATTAGTTATTTACATTGTCGAAAATATATTAAATTTTTCTAACAACCGTCTATTTGAAAGTTTTTTTCTTTTAAGCTTTTTTTTTCTTTTACAAAATAAAAGATTGAAATATTAAAATTTTCATTATATAAAAATATTATAGAAAGTGCATGATATTATAAAAAAATGAAGAAATAAGTTATTTCATTTTCATATAGACGAGGAACCTTGATGAGTCTTAATTTAAAGTTATTTTTCTTGCAAATCATGTACCTTACCCACACTATGATTTTCTTGAATTTTTCCTATAATGGGTTCAAAGTATAATATATTATTAGTGCTCTTAATATTGAACCATAGAGTTTCATGTAAGGTTTCAAGAAGACGGTCTAGAGACCAGTATATTGTAGATATATCTTTTCTACCATAAATTTTAGTTTGAGGTGTACGTACTTTTTAAATAAAAAAAAAATTTACGTGAATATTTACATATGAATTTTAATAAAAAAAAATATATGTGATAATTAAAGCGAAATAGAATCCAACTTCACCATAGAATTTAAAATAAAAGTTACCCAACAAAGAGAAAGTTTGACGTTTTTATTACTCATTTATTTATACGTTTTTTATTTTAAAATATGTGCAATGTCTAAACTAAAAGAGGATTTAGGTTAATATAGAGTAGTTTTGGTACAAAATTAATATATACATTTTAAAGATGCGTAATACACCAATAAAAAGTAGATATGATGTAGTTGTTATTTTTTTTTGAACTCTTTTGTTTAAATTTTAACAAGAGAATGATTCATTAAAAGAGAATTTCACATAGTTATTGTTTTTGAACTTCAATATTATAAAATTTGAGTTAGAGTAAATACTTAAAATTTTATGCTCATTTTTTAATAAAAAATTTAGTAAGTATCAAATCTAACGTGGATTAAGAGCGAAATAGTTTACATGGGTTAAATCACAAGTGGACTCGGTGCGAACAACATCTTTAGACTAATAGCTATGTGATTAGCTTAAAATATCATCTCTGATCAATTTTTTACAAAAAAATAAGATAAAATTTTTATATTTTAAGTTAACTATAAAAAATAAAATAAAATGTATTCGACTTATTCTTATTATAACTTGTGGTTACATTCTCGTTTTTTTATTTTAAAAATCTAGGCTAAAATACAGTTTTGGTCCCCCTGTTTTTCAAAATTCACAGTTTTGGTCCCCCTGTTTTTTTTTTCAACAGTTTTGGTCCCCCACCCCTCACTGTTCATGTACGGACGTGTACTGTTCATGTACGGACGTGTACTGTTCATGTACGGACAAATTACTGTTCATCACTTTTTTTGGGCCAAAATTGGGGTGGGGGACCAAAACTGTTGAAAAAAAAACAGGGGGACCAAAATTGTGAATTTTGAAAAACAGGGGGACTAAAACTGTATTTTAGCCAAAAATCTACTAACAAAGTCAACTTATTTTTTAATTATATAAAGTTTAGGTCTGTTAACTTTCTGTACAACTAGTTTTTGAATACAATTCAATGTATATTAATATTAATAATCAATAAAAATTATATAATAAATATTTTTGAAGAAATTTGAATGTATATTTATATTAATGATCATAAATTAATTGAATATGAAGGTTTTTTTTCAATGTTAAAGTTCCATATCTTTTTGTTATCTTTCTATACATTATACTAAAGGAAACTTTATTTCCAATCGCTTTATAGTTTTTCGATGTGGCGTTTTTACTTATCAAATCCATCTTCAATTCTTGGGCCAAAATTCTGCCTTCGTCCTGTAATGCCCTGTATAATATATATCTAGAATAATACCATACAAGCATTTTATTTGGTACTGACACATCAAAAGTGCCTAATGGCATAGTTCACATACTTGTCCATTTGTAAAACATAAATACAACACATGGCACAAGTCATGGAAACTAGCCAAAAATAATAAAACTAAGAATGATATACAATATCCTCAATTGTATACAATAAAAGAATACAGAGCGGAATAAGCTTAACTAAGCTTCTCTTGAAACATCTGAGCATCACTCCACTTGTAACCAAACCTGCACCTGAAATAAAGCAACTATAGTGGGGTGAGATACATCAAATCTCAGTGAGTTCTCTATCCTATAGATTCTCTCGGCTTTACAGGGTTCTATGAATCCTAACTCAAGTCAAAGGTGAAGGGAAAATGACTTTGAGTTCACAATCTCACACTATATGGAAACACATCACGAGTCTGTTAACTCATAAAGTTCGCACGGAAGGAATTACGTCCTGAGCCTGTTAACTCAATATTCCTTACGAATCGAAATATGTCCTGAGCCTGTTAACTCAAGAAACTTACTAATCGATAACCTATACCAAGGCATCCCCTTTTCCCGTCCGCTTCTACGTCTAGAAGTCGACCCGAGTCATGGATCCTTGAAGTTACTTGGCATACGAATTGGATTCGGGATCATCGGCCTGTTAACCGTGAACCGTCACTTCTCATGACCTGTTAACCATCACAAGTCTCTACCCATAGCATAGGCTCCAATCGTACTACACGTAGGGAATCAAACCTACCAAGTAATTGTGCATACGTTTCAGAGAAGGAGCTCGAGTCTCATGAGACTACACCTCAAGATAAATGGTTACGATTACGTGATCATATACACGACGTGATTGTATTCGACAATCACAAGGCCACATTCGCCTTAAGATCTCTTTTGCCTTTAACAATAAAACATAACAAAAATACACGTGTTCCATACTAGTGTCTTATTCTCACTCTATACCATTCGATAATGGACACACGCCTCGGCCTCTCATGCACGAGCGTTGTCATTCAGAGTTTCTATCATAATTCTAGTCGCAACCTAGAATTATACCAATCTTAACTTATCCATTTGTTTTTTGGGTAAAGTTTCCTCACTCTCCCTAACTCATTTTAACAAGCATATTATCTCATTCATTTTAACAACAATATTAGATAGATATGGCATAACACAAATATTATAAATAAATACATATAATCACACATCACATAAAACATCACTTTCGGTTTCCCTCCGATTCATTTAATCGGGTAACGAAATCAATATTTCTCACTCTTATCCCGTAGGATATTTTCACAGATTTACATCGGCTATAAATATGCGTCGATCGGATTTACGATCCAAAAGATGTCAATTCCAACATTTCACAAAACATTACTTTCCATCATTTTCCACTAAATGAAATATCCCACATCATACCCAAGATAGAGGGTCGTCATAGCTTTCTAATGACACCAAGAACGTCCCGATCCGAGTTACGGATCAAAAGTTATGAAGGAAAGAAAACGAAAAAGCTGTCATGTTCGCTTTGCGAAGCTCCAACGAATGCTCGCTCTCTCATTCAAAGTACGAATCTCCCAGCGAAGTCCTAAAACACACTGGGTTCGCTACCCCATTCACAGTGCTAGCATCTGGCGAATCGTGGCAGAACCAAAACAAGGTAAAGTTTGCAGTGCGAACCTCTGGAGAATGTTCGCCCTCACCTTCGCCGTGCGAGTAACCAGCGAATGCTCGCTTTCCCCTTCGCTAGGGGACTCGCAGTGCGAACCTGCGAAAACTGGGTTTCCCAGCAGCGTGAAAACAGAGCTTTGGGACCAAAAACCCATCCAAAACTTCACCCAACATACAAACATGCATTAACAGATGATCATACATGGCTAATGAGTATACTACACATTTTATACCGCATTTTATCCGTTAGATTTCATTTTCACTCAATTTAACCTAATTCCCATTCGGGAGTTTCTAGCACTTAGAGTGTCTAACTAGAACCCACCTGATAATCGAAGAGGAGTTTGAAGAAGATGCTGATGATCCATGGGTTTCTCTTCTTCATCATCTCCATTTTCTCTCTTTCTCTTCTTTCCTTTTTTCCTTTTCTTCTTCTTGTTTACTAACTTCTTCTTTTTTCTCTTTTTCTTTCTCTTTCCAAATATATACATATATTATACTATTATTATTCTCTTTATTGTTTTTATTCTCTTTATTCTCTTTATTGTTTTTATTTTGATAACATGCGTAAATAAATACCTAATTATAACTCGTCAAATTTGTTTGTACAATATAAAATAATTAGAAATTATACAAAACATCACATACGCAAATTTTCAAATTAAAATAAATATAACCAAAGAATTAAAATATTTTTTGGCGTTCATAGTTTTTAATAGTTTTATAATGTACATATTATAAGATTACTAGTTAAGTTTACTTAAATATACCATAACAAAAGAATTTAACATTGAATCTATTATTTTCGTCCTAAAAGTTTATTAATTGATATGTCAAACATAAAATTTTCTATATTTATATTTTTTCTACTAATTTTTATTTTTGAAATCAATTTTATGAGTTATAATACAAAAATCTCAATTGCTTCAAGTTAATAATAGAATCAAACTTTCAATTAAAATATTAGTTATTTACATTGTCGAAAATATATTAAATTTTTCTAACAACCGTCTATTTGAAAGTTTTTTTCTTTTAAGCTTTTTTTTTTCTTTTACAAAATAAAAGATTGAAATATTAAAATTTTCATTATATAAAAATATTATAGAAAGTGCATGATATTATAAAAAAATGAAGAAATAAGTTATTTCATTTTCATATAGACGAGGAACCTTGATGAGTCTTACTTTAAAGTTATTTTTCTTGCAAATCATGTACCTTACCCACGCTATGATTTTCTTGAATTTTTCCTATAATGGGTTCAAAGTATAATATATTATTAGTGCTCTTAATATTGAACCATAGAGTTTCATGTAAGGTTTCAAGAAGACGGTCTAGAGACCAGTATATTGTAGATATATCTTTTCTACCATAAATTTTAGTTTGAGGTGTACGTACTTTTTAAATAAAAAAAAATTTACGTGAATTTATTAATACTATTTACATATGAATTTTAATAAAAAAAATATATGTGATAATTAAAGCGAAATAGAATCCAACTTCACCATAGAATTTAAAATAAAAGTTACCCAACAAAGAGAAAGTTTGACGTTTTTATTACTCATTTATTTATACGTTTTTTATTTTAAAATATGTGCAATGTCTAAACTAAAAGAGGATTTAGGTTAATATAGAGTAGTTTTGGTACAAAATTAATATATACATTTTAAAGATGCGTAATACACCAATAAAAAGTAGATATGATGTAGTTGTTATTTTTTTTTGAACTCTTTTGTTTAAATTTTAACAAGAGAATGATTCATTAAAAGAGAATTTCACATAGTTATTGTTTTTGAACTTCAATATTATAAAATTTGAGTTAGAGTAAATACTTAAAATTTTATGCTCATTTTTTAATAAAAAATTTACTAAGTATCAAATCTAACGTGGATTAAGAGCGAAATAGTTTACATGGGTTAAATCACAAGTGGACTCGGTGCGAACAACATCTTTAGACTAATAGCTATGTGATTAGCTTAAAATATCATCTCTGATCAATTTTTTACAAAAAAATAAGATGAAATTTTTATATTTTAAGTTAACTATAAAAAATAAAATAAAATGTATTCGACTTATTCTTATTATAACTTGTGGTTACATTCTCGTTTTTTTATTTTAAAAATCTACTAACAAAGTCAACTTATTTTTTAATTATATAAAGTTTAGGTCTGTTAACTTTCTGTACAACTAGTTTTTGAATACAATTCAATGTATATTAATATTAATAATCAATAAAAATTATATAATAAATATTTTTGAAGAAATTTGAATGTATATTTATATTAATGATCATAAATTAATTGAATATGAAGGTTTTTTTTCAATGTTAAAGTTCCATATCTTTTTGTTATCTTTCTATACATTATACTAAAGGAAACTTTATTTCCAATCGCTTTATAGTTTTTCGATGTGGCGTTTTTACTTATCAAATCCATCTTCAATTCTTGGGCCAAAATTCTGCCTTCGTCCTGTAATGCCCTGTATAATATATATCTAGAATAATACCATACAAGCATTTTATTTGGTACTGACACATCAAAAGTGCCTAATGGCATAGTTCACATACTTGTCCATTTCTAAAACATAAATACAACACATGGCACAAGTCATGGAAACTAGCCAAAAATAATAAAACTAAGAATGATATACAATATCCTCAATTGTATACAATAAAAGAATACAGAGCGGAATAAGCTTAACTAAGCTTCTCTTGAAACATCTGAGCATCACTCCACTTGTAACCAAACCTGCACCTGAAATAAAGCAACTATAGTGGGGTGAGATACATCAAATCTCAGTGAGTTCTCTATCCTATAGATTCTCTCGGCTTTACAGGGTTCTATCAATCCTAACTCAAGTCAAAGGTGAAGGGAAAATGACTTTGAGTTCACAATCTCACACTATATGGAAACACATCACGAGTCTGTTAACTCATAAAGTTCGCACGGAAGGAATTACGTCCTGAGCCTGTTAACTCAATATTCCTTACGAATCGAAATATGTCCTGAGCCTGTTAACTCAAGAAACTTACTAATCGATAACCTATACCAAGGCATCCCCTTTTCCCGTCCGCTTCTACGTCTAGAAGTCGACCCGAGTCATGGATCCTTGAAGTTACTTGGCATACGAATTGGATTCGGGATCATCGGCCTGTTAACCGTGAACCGTCACTTCTCATGACCTGTTAACCATCACAAGTCTCTACCCATAGCATAGGCTCCAATCGTACTACACGTAGGGAATCAAACCTACCAAGTAATTGTGCATACGTTTCAGAGAAGGAGCTCGAGTCTCATGAGACTACACCTCAAGATAAATGGTTACGATTACGTGATCATATACACGACGTGATTGTATTCGACAATCACAAGGCCACATTCGCCTTAAGATCTCTTTTGCCTTTAACAATAAAACATAACAAAAATACACGTGTTCCATACTAGTGTCTTATTCTCACTCTATACCATTCGATAATGGACACACGCCTCGGCCTCTCATGCACGAGCGTTGTCATTCAGAGTTTCTATCATAATTCTAGTCGCAACCTAGAATTATACCAATCTTAACTTATCCATTTGTTTTTTGGGTAAAGTTTCCTCACTCTCCCTAACTCATTTTAACAAGCATATTATCTCATTCATTTTAACAACAATATTAGATAGATATGGCATAACACAAATATTATAAATAAATACATATAATCACACATCACATAAAACATCACTTTTGGTTTCCCTCCGATTCATTTAATCGGGTAACGAAATCAATATTTCTCACTCTTATCCCGTAGGATATTTTCACAGATTTACATCGGCTATAAATATGCGTCGATCGGATTTACGATCCAAAAGATGTCAATTCCAACATTTCACAAAACATTACTTTCCATCATTTTCCACTAAATGAAATATCCCACATCATACCCAAGATAGAGGGTCGTCATAGCTTTCTAATGACACCAAGAACGTCCCGATCCGAGTTACGGATCAAAAGTTATGAAGGAAAGAAAACGAAAAAGCTGTCATGTTCGCTTTGCGAAGCTCCAACGAATGCTCGCTCTCTCATTCAAAGTACGAATCTCCCAGCGAAGTCCTAAAACACACTGGGTTCGCTACCCCATTCACAGTGCTAGCATCTGGCGAATCGTGGCAGAACCAAAACAAGGTAAAGTTTGCAGTGCGAACCTCTGGAGAATGTCGCCCTCACCTTCGCCGTGCGAGTAACCAGCGAATGCTCGCTTTCCCCTTCGCTAGGGGACTCGCAGTGCGAACCTGCGAAAACTGGGTTTCCCAGCAGCGTGAAAACAGAGCTTTGGGACCAAAAACCCATCCAAAACTTCACCCAACATACAAACATGCATTAACAGATGATCATACATGGCTAATGAGTATACTACACATTTTATACCGCATTTTATCCGTTAGATTTCATTTTCACTCAATTTAACCTAATTCCCATTCGGGAGTTTCTAGCACTTAGAGTGTCTAACTAGAACCCACCTGATAATCGAAGAGGAGTTTGAAGAAGATGCTGATGATCCATGGGTTTCTCTTCTTCATCATCTCCATTTTCTCTCTTTCTCTTCTTTCCTTTTTTCCTTTTCTTCTTCTTGTTTACTAACTTCTTCTTTTTTCTCTTTTTCTTTCTCTTTCCAAATATATACATATATTATACTATTATTATTCTCTTTATTGTTTTTATTCTCTTTATTCTCTTTATTGTTTTTATTTTGATAACATGCGTAAATAAATACCTAATTATAACTCGTCAAATTTGTTTGTACAATATAAAATAATTAGAAATTATACAAAACATCACATACGCAAATTTTCAAATTAAAATAAATATAACCAAAGAATTAAAATATTTTTTGGCGTTCATAGTTTTTAATAGTTTTATAATGTACATATTATAAGATTACTAGTTAAGTTTACTTAAATATACCATAACAAAAGAATTTAACATTGAATCTATTATTTTCGTCCTAAAAGTTTATTAATTGATATGTCAAACATAAAATTTTCTATATTTATATTTTTTCTACTAATTTTTATTTTTGAAATCAATTTTATGAGTTATAATACAAAAATCTCAATTGCTTCAAGTTAATAATAGAATCAAACTTTCAATTAATAATATTAGTTATTTACATTGTCGAAAATATATTAAATTTTTCTAACAACCGTCTATTTGAAAGTTTTTTTCTTTTAAGCTTTTTTTTTCTTTTACAAAATAAAAGATTGAAATATTAAAATTTTCATTATATAAAAATATTATAGAAAGTGCATGATATTATAAAAAAATGAAGAAATAAGTTATTTCATTTTCATATAGACGAGGAACCTTGATGAGTCTTACTTTAAAGTTATTTTTCTTGCAAATCATGTACCTTACCCACGCTATGATTTTCTTGAATTTTTCCTATAATGGGTTCAAAGTATAATATATTATTAGTGCTCTTAATATTGAACCATAGAGTTTCATGTAAGGTTTCAAGAAGACGGTCTAGAGACCAGTATATTGTAGATATATCTTTTCTACCATAAATTTTAGTTTGAGGTGTACGTACTTTTTAAATAAAAAAAAATTTACGTGAATTTATTAATACTATTTACATATGAATTTTAATAAAAAAAATATATGTGATAATTAAAGCGAAATAGAATCCAACTTCACCATAGAATTTAAAATAAAAGTTACCCAACAAAGAGAAAGTTTGACGTTTTTATTACTCATTTATTTATACGTTTTTTATTTTAAAATATGTGCAATGTCTAAACTAAAAGAGGATTTAGGTTAATATAGAGTAGTTTTGGTACAAAATTAATATATACATTTTAAAGATGCGTAATACACCAATAAAAAGTAGATATGATGTAGTTGTTATTTTTTTTTGAACTCTTTTGTTTAAATTTTAACAAGAGAATGATTCATTAAAAGAGAATTTCACATAGTTATTGTTTTTGAACTTCAATATTATAAAATTTGAGTTAGAGTAAATACTTAAAATTTTATGCTCATTTTTTAATAAAAAATTTACTAAGTATCAAATCTAACGTGGATTAAGAGCGAAATAGTTTACATGGGTTAAATCACAAGTGGACTCGGTGCGAACAACATCTTTAGACTAATAGCTATGTGATTAGCTTAAAATATCATCTCTGATCAATTTTTTACAAAAAAATAAGATGAAATTTTTATATTTTAAGTTAACTATAAAAAATAAAATAAAATGTATTCGACTTATTCTTATTATAACTTGTGGTTACATTCTCGTTTTTTTATTTTAAAAATCTACTAACAAAGTCAACTTATTTTTTAATTATATAAAGTTTAGGTCTGTTAACTTTCTGTACAACTAGTTTTTGAATACAATTCAATGTATATTAATATTAATAATCAATAAAAATTATATAATAAATATTTTTGAAGAAATTTGAATGTATATTTATATTAATGATCATAAATTAATTGAATATGAAGGTTTTTTTTCAATGTTAAAGTTCCATATCTTTTTGTTATCTTTCTATACATTATACTAAAGGAAACTTTATTTCCAATCGCTTTATAGTTTTTCGATGTGGCGTTTTTACTTATCAAATCCATCTTCAATTCTTGGGCCAAAATTCTGCCTTCGTCCTGTAATGCCCTGTATAATATATATCTAGAATAATACCATACAAGCATTTTATTTGGTACTGACACATCAAAAGTGCCTAATGGCATAGTTCACATACTTGTCCATTTCTAAAACATAAATACAACACATGGCACAAGTCATGGAAACTAGCCAAAAATAATAAAACTAAGAATGATATACAATATCCTCAATTGTATACAATAAAAGAATACAGAGCGGAATAAGCTTAACTAAGCTTCTCTTGAAACATCTGAGCATCACTCCACTTGTAACCAAACCTGCACCTGAAATAAAGCAACTATAGTGGGGTGAGATACATCAAATCTCAGTGAGTTCTCTATCCTATAGATTCTCTCGGCTTTACAGGGTTCTATCAATCCTAACTCAAGTCAAAGGTGAAGGGAAAATGACTTTGAGTTCACAATCTCACACTATATGGAAACACATCACGAGTCTGTTAACTCATAAAGTTTGCACGGAAGGAATTACGTCCTGAGCCTGTTAACTCAATATTCCTTACGAATCGAAATATGTCCTGAGCCTGTTAACTCAAGAAACTCACTAATCGATAACCTATACCAAGGCATCCCCTTTTCCCGTCCGCTTCTACGTCTAGAAGTCGACCCGAGTCATGGATCCTTGAAGTTACTTGGCATACGAATTGGATTCGGGATCATCGGCCTGTTAACTGTGAACCGTCACTTCTCATGACCTGTTAACAATCACAAGTCTCTACCCATAGCATAGGCTCCAATCATACTACACGTAGGGAATCAAACTTACTAAGTAATTGTGCATACGTTTCAGAGAAGGAGCTCGAGTCTCATGAAACTACACCTCAAGATAAATGGTTACGATTACGTGATCATATACACGACGTGATTATATTCGACAATCACAAGGCCACATTCGCCTTAAGATCTCTTTTGCCTTTAACAATAAAACATAACAAAAATACACGTGTTCCATACTAGTGTCTTATTCTCACTCTATACCATTCGATAATGGACACACGCCTCGGCCTCTCATGCACGAGCGTTGTCATTCAGAGTTTCTATCATAATTCTAGTCGCAACCTAGAATTATACCAATCTTAACTTATCCATTTGTTTTTTGGGTAAAGTTTCCTCACTCTCCCTAACTCATTTTAACAAGCATATTATCTCATTCATTTTAACAACAATATTAGATAGATATGGCATAACACAAATATTACAAATAAATACATATAATCACACATCACATAAAACATCACTTTCGGTTTCCCTCCGATTCATTTAATCGGGTAACGAAATCAATATTTCTCACTCTTATCCCGTAGGATATTTTCACAGATTTACATCGGCTATAAATATGCGTCGATCGGATTTACGATCCAAAAGATGTCAATTCCAACATTTCACAAAACATTACTTTCCATCATTTTCCACTAAATGAAATATCCCACATCATACCCAAGATAGAGGGTCGTCATAGCTTTCTAATGACACCAAGAACGTCCCGATCCGAGTTACGGATCAAAAGTTATGAAGGAAAGAAAACGAAAAAGCTGTCATGTTCGCTTTGCGAAGCTCCAACGAATGCTCGCTCTCTCATTCAAAGTACGAATCTCCCAGCGAAGTCCTAAAACACACTGGGTTCGCTACCCCATTCACAGTGCTAGCATCTGGCGAATCGTGGCAGAACCAAAACAAGGTAAAGTTTGCAGTGCGAACCTCTGGAGAATGTTCGCCCTCACCTTCACCGTGCGAGTAACCAGCGAATGCTCGCTTTCCCCTTCGCTAGGGGACTCGCAGTGCGAACCTGCGAAAACTGGGTTTCCCAGCAGCGTGAAAACAGAGCTTTGGGACCAAAAACCCATCCAAAACTTCACCCAACATACAAACATGCATTAACAGATGATCATACATGGCTAATGAGTATACTACACATTTTATACCGCATTTTATCCGTTAGATTTCATTTTCTCTCAATTTAACCTAATTCCCATTCGGGAGTTTCTAGCACTTAGAGTGTCTAACTAGAACCCACCTGATAATCGAAGAGGAGTTTGAAGAAGATGCTGATGATCCATGGGTTTCTCTTCTTCATCATCTCCATTTTCTCTCTTTCTCTTCTTTCCTTTTTTCCTTTTCTTCTTCTTGTTTACTAACTTCTTCTTTTTTCTCTTTTTCTTTCTCTTTCCAAATATATACATATATTATACTATTATTATTCTCTTTATTGTTTTTATTCTCTTTATTCTCTTTATTGTTTTTATTTTGATAACATGCGTAAATAAATACCTAATTATAACTCGTCAAATTTGTTTGTACAATATAAAATAATTAGAAATTATACAAAACATCACATACGCAAATTTTCAAATTAAAATAAATATAACCAAAGAATTAAAATATTTTTTGGCGTTCATAGTTTTTAATAGTTTTATAATGTACATATTATAAGATTACTAGTTAAGTTTACTTAAATATACCATAACAAAAGAATTTAACATTGAATCTATTATTTTCGTCCTAAAAGTTTATTAATTGATATGTCAAACATAAAATTTTCTATATTTATATTTTTTCTACTAATTTTTATTTTTGAAATCAATTTTATGAGTTATAATACAAAAATCTCAATTGCTTCAAGTTAATAATAGAATCAAACTTTCAATTAATAATATTAGTTATTTACATTGTCGAAAATATATTAAATTTTTCTAACAACCGTCTATTTGAAAGTTTTTTTCTTTTAAGCTTTTTTTTTCTTTTACAAAATAAAAGATTGAAATATTAAAATTTTCATTATATAAAAATATTATAGAAAGTGCATGATATTATAAAAAAATGAAGAAATAAGTTATTTCATTTTCATATAGACGAGGAACCTTGATGAGTCTTACTTTAAAGTTATTTTTCTTGCAAATCATGTACCTTACCCACGCTATGATTTTCTTGAATTTTTCCTATAATGGGTTCAAAGTATAATATATTATTAGTGCTCTTAATATTGAACCATAGAGTTTCATGTAAGGTTTCAAGAAGACGGTCTAGAGACCAGTATATTGTAGATATATCTTTTCTACCATAAATTTTAGTTTGAGGTGTATGTACTTTTTAAATAAAAAAAAATTTACGTGAATTTATTAATACTATTTACATATGAATTTTAATAAAAAAATATATGTGATAATTAAAGCGAAATAGAATCCAACTTCACCATAGAATTTAAAATAAAAGTTACCCAACAAAGAGAAAGTTTGACGTTTTTATTACTCATTTATTTATACGTTTTTTATTTTAAAATATGTGCAATGTCTAAACTAAAAGAGGATTTAGGTTAATATAGAGTAGTTTTGGTACAAAATTAATATATACATTTTAAAGATGCGTAATACACCAATAAAAAGTAGATATGATGTAGTTGTTATTTTTTTTTGAACTCTTTTGTTTAAATTTTAACAAGAGAATGATTCATTAAAAGAGAATTTCACATAGTTATTGTTTTTGAACTTCAATATTATAAAATTTGAGTTAGAGTAAATACTTAAAATTTTATGCTCATTTTTTAATAAAAAATTTAGTAAGTATCAAATCTAACGTGGATTAAGAGCGAAATAGTTTACATGGGTTAAATCACAAGTGGACTCGGTGCGAACAACATCTTTAGACTAATAGCTATGTGATTAGCTTAAAATATCATCTCTGATCAATTTTTTACAAAAAAATAAGATAAAATTTTTATATTTTAAGTTAACTATAAAAAATAAAATAAAATGTATTCGACTTATTCTTATTATAACTTGTGGTTACATTCTCGTTTTTTTATTTTAAAAATCTAGGCTAAAATACAGTTTTGGTCCCCCTGTTTTTCAAAATTCACAGTTTTGGTCCCCCTGTTTTTTTTTTCAACAGTTTTGGTCCCCCACCCCTCACTATTCATGTACGGACGTGTACTGTTCATGTACGGACGTGTACTGTTCATGTACGGACAAGTTACTGTTCATCACTTTTTTTGGGCCAAAATTGGGGTGGGGGACCAAAACTGTTGAAAAAAAAAACAGGGGGACCAAAACTGTGAATTTTGAAAAACAGGGGGACTAAAACTGTATTTTAGCCAAAAATCTACTAACAAAGTCAACTTATTTTTTAATTATATAAAGTTTAGGTCTGTTAACTTTCTGTACAACTAGTTTTTGAATACAATTCAATGTATATTAATATTAATAATCAATAAAAATTATATAATAAATATTTTTGAAGAAATTTGAATGTATATTTATATTAATGATCATAAATTAATTGAATATGAAGGTTTTTTTTCAATGTTAAAGTTCCATATCTTTTTGTTATCTTTCTATACATTATACTAAAGGAAACTTTATTTCCAATCGCTTTATAGTTTTTCGATGTGGCGTTTTTACTTATCAAATCCATCTTCAATTCTTGGGCCAAAATTCTGCCTTCGTCCTGTAATGCCCTGTATAATATATATCTAGAATAATACCATACAAGCATTTTATTTGGTACTGACACATCAAAAGTGCCTAATGGCATAGTTCACATACTTGTCCATTTCTAAAACATAAATACAACACATGGCACAAGTCATGGAAACTAGCCAAAAATAATAAAACTAAGAATGATATACAATATCCTCAATTGTATACAATAAAAGAATACAGAGCGGAATAAGCTTAACTAAGCTTCTCTTGAAACATCTGAGCATCACTCCACTTGTAACCAAACCTGCACCTGAAATAAAGCAACTATAGTGGGGTGAGATACATCAAATCTCAGTGAGTTCTCTATCCTATAGATTCTCTCGGCTTTACAGGGTTCTATCAATCCTAACTCAAGTCAAAGGTGAAGGGAAAATGACTTTGAGTTCACAATCTCACACTATATGGAAACACATCACGAGTCTGTTAACTCATAAAGTTCGCACGGAAGGAATTACGTCCTGAGCCTGTTAACTCAATATTCCTTACGAATCGAAATATGTCCTGAGCCTGTTAACTCAAGAAACTCACTAATCGATAACCTATACCAAGGCATCCCCTTTTCCCGTCCGCTTCTACGTCTAGAAGTCGACCCGAGTCATGGATCCTTGAAGTTACTTGGCATACGAATTGGATTCGGGATCATCGGCCTGTTAGCCGTGAACCGTCACTTCTCATGACCTGTTAACAATCACAAGTCTCTACCCATAGCATAGGCTCCAATCATACTACACGTAGGGAATCAAACTTACTAAGTAATTGTGCATACGTTTCAGAGAAGGAGCTCGAGTCTCATGAAACTACACCTCAAGATAAATGGTTACGATTACGTGATCATATACACGACGTGATTGTATTCGACAATCACAAGGCCACATTCGCCTTAAGATCTCTTTTGCCTTTAACAATAAAACATAACAAAAATACACGTGTTCCATACTAGTGTCTTATTCTCACTCTATACCATTCGATAATGGACACACGCCTCGGCCTCTCATGCACGAGCGTTGTCATTCAGAGTTTCTATCATAATTCTAGTCGCAACCTAGAATTATACCAATCTTAACTTATCCATTTGTTTTTTGGGTAAAGTTTCCTCACTCTCCCTAACTCATTTTAACAAGCATATTATCTCATTCATTTTAACAACAATATTAGATAGATATGGCATAACACAAATATTACAAATAAATACATATAATCACACATCACATAAAACATCACTTTCGGTTTCCCTCCGATTCATTTAATCGGGTAACGAAATCAATATTTCTCACTCTTATCCCGTAGGATATTTTCACAGATTTACATCGGCTATAAATATGCGTCGATCGGATTTACGATCCAAAAGATGTCAATTCCAACATTTCACAAAACATTACTTTCCATCATTTTCCACTAAATGAAATATCCCACATCATACCCAAGATAGAGGGTCGTCATAGCTTTCTAATGACACCAAGAACGTCCCGATCCGAGTTACGGATCAAAAGTTATGAAGGAAAGAAAATGAAAAAGCTGTCATGTTCGCTTTGCGAAGCTCCAACGAATGCTCGCTCTCTCATTCAAAGTACGAATCTCCCAGCGAAGTCCTAAAACACACTGGGTTCGCTACCCCATTCACAGTGCTAGCATCTGGCGAATCGTGGCAGAACCAAAACAAGGTAAAGTTTGCAGTGCGAACCTCTGGAGAATGTTCGCCCTCACCTTCACCGTGCGAGTAACCAGCGAATGCTCGCTTTCCCCTTCGCTAGGGGACTCGCAGTGCGAACCTGCGAAAACTGGGTTTCCCAGCAGCGTGAAAACAGAGCTTTGGGACCAAAAACCCATCCAAAACTTCACCCAACATACAAACATGCATTAACAGATGATCATACATGGCTAATGAGTATACTACACATTTTATACCGCATTTTATCCGTTAGATTTCATTTTCTCTCAATTTAACCTAATTCCCATTCGGGAGTTTCTAGCACTTAGAGTGTCTAACTAGAACCCACCTGATAATCGAAGAGGAGTTTGAAGAAGATGCTGATGATCCATGGGTTTCTCTTCTTCATCATCTCCATTTTCTCTCTTTCTCTTCTTTCCTTTTTTCCTTTTCTTCTTCTTGTTTACTAACTTCTTCTTTTTTCTCTTTTTCTTTCTCTTTCCAAATATATACATATATTATACTATTATTATTCTCTTTATTGTTTTTATTCTCTTTATTCTCTTTATTGTTTTTATTTTGATAACATGCGTAAATAAATACCTAATTATAACTCGTCAAATTTGTTTGTACAATATAAAATAATTAGAAATTATACAAAACATCACATACGCAAATTTTCAAATTAAAATAAATATAACCAAAGAATTAAAATATTTTTTGGCGTTGATAGTTTTTAATAGTTTTATAATGTACATATTATAAGATTACTAGTTAAGTTTACTTAAATATACCATAACAAAAGAATTTAACATTGAATCTATTATTTTCGTCCTAAAAGTTTATTAATTGATATGTCAAACATAAAATTTTCTATATTTATATTTTTTCTACTAATTTTTATTTTTGAAATCAATTTTATGAGTTATAATACAAAAATCTCAATTGCTTCAAGTTAATAATAGAATCAAACTTTCAATTAATAATATTAGTTATTTACATTGTCGAAAATATATTAAATTTTTCTAACAACCGTCTATTTGAAAGTTTTTTTCTTTTAAGCTTTTTTTTTCTTTTACAAAATAAAAGATTGAAATGTTAAAATTTTCATTATATAAAAATATTATAGAAAGTGCATGATATTATAAAAAAATGAAGAAATAAGTTATTTCATTTTCATATAGACGAGGAACCTTGATGAGTCTTACTTTAAAGTTATTTTTCTTGCAAATCATGTACCTTACCCACACTATGATTTTCTTGAATTTTTCCTATAATGGGTTCAAAGTATAATATATTATTAGTGCTCTTAATATTGAACCATAGAGTTTCATGTAAGGTTTCAAGAAGACGGTCTAGAGACCAGTATATTGTAGATATATCTTTTCTACCATAAATTTTAGTTTGAGGTGTACGTACTTTTTAAATAAAAAAAAATTTACGTGAATTTATTAATACTATTTACATATGAATTTTAATAAAAAAATATATGTGATAATTAAAGCGAAATAGAATCCAACTTCACCATAGAATTTAAAATAAAAGTTACCCAACAAAGAGAAAGTTTGACGTTTTTATTACTCATTTATTTATACGTTTTTTATTTTAAAATATGTGCAATGTCTAAACTAAAAGAGGATTTAGGTTAATATAGAGTAGTTTTGGTACAAAATTAATATATACATTTTAAAGATGCGTAATACACCAATAAAAAGTAGATATGATGTAGTTGTTATTTTTTTTTGAACTCTTTTGTTTAAATTTTAACAAGAGAATGATTCATTAAAAGAGAATTTCACATAGTTATTGTTTTTGAACTTCAATATTATAAAATTTGAGTTAGAGTAAATACTTAAAATTTTATGCTCATTTTTTAATAAAAAATTTAGTAAGTATCAAATCTAACGTGGATTAAGAGCGAAATAGTTTACATGGGTTAAATCACAAGTGGACTCGGTGCGAACAACATCTTTAGACTAATAGCTATGTGATTAGCTTAAAATATCATCTCTGATCAATTTTTTACAAAAAAATAAGATAAAATTTTTATATTTTAAGTTAACTATAAAAAATAAAATAAAATGTATTCGACTTATTCTTATTATAACTTGTGGTTACATTCTCGTTTTTTTATTTTAAAAATCTAGGCTAAAATACAGTTTTGGTCCCCCTGTTTTTCAAAATTCACAGTTTTGGTCCCCCTGTTTTTTTTTTCAACAGTTTTGGTCCCCCACCCCTCACTGTTCATGTACGGACGTGTACTGTTCATGTACGGACAAGTTACTGTTCATCACTTTTTTTGGGCCAAAATTGGGGTGGGGGACCAAAACTGTTGAAAAAAAAAACAGGGGGACCAAAACTGTGAATTTTGAAAAACAGGGGGACTGAAACTGTATTTTAGCCAAAAATCTACTAACAAAGTCAACTTATTTTTTAATTATATAAAGTTTAGGTCTGTTAACTTTCTGTACAACTAGTTTTTGAATACAATTCAATGTATATTAATATTAATAATCAATAAAAATTATATAATAAATATTTTTGAAGAAATTTGAATGTATATTTATATTAATGATCATAAATTAATTGAATATGAAGGTTTTTTTTCAATGTTAAAGTTTCATATCTTTTTGTTATCTTTCTATACATTATACTAAAGGAAACTTTATTTCCAATCGCTTTATAGTTTTTCGATGTGGCGTTTTTACTTATCAAATCCATCTTCAATTCTTGGGCCAAAATTCTGCCTTCGTCCTGTAATGCCCTGTATAATATATATCTAGAATAATACCATACAAGCATTTTATTTGGTACTGACACATCACAAGTGCCTAATGGCATAGTTCACATACTTGTCCATTTCTAAAACATAAATACAACACATGGCACAAGTCATGGAAACTAGCCAAAAATAATAAAACTAAGAATGATATACAATATCCTCAATTGTATACAATAAAAGAATACAGAGCGGAATAAGCTTAACTAAGCTTCTCTTGAAACATCTGAGCATCACTCCACTTGTAACCAAACCTGCACCTGAAATAAAGCAACTATAGTGGGGTGAGATACATCAAATCTCAGTGAGTTCTCTATCCTATAGATTCTCTCGGCTTTACAGGGTTCTATCAATCCTAACTCAAGTCAAAGGTGAAGGGAAAATGACTTTGAGTTCACAATCTCACACTATATGGAAACACATCACGAGTCTGTTAACTCATAAAGTTCGCACGGAAGGAATTACGTCCTGAGCCTGTTAACTCAATATTCCTTACGAATCGAAATATGTCCTGAGCCTGTTAACTCAAGAAACTCACTAATCGATAACCTATACCAAGGCATCCCCTTTTCCCGTCCGCTTCTACGTCTAGAAGTCGACCCGAGTCATGGATCCTTGAAGTTACTTGGCATACGAATTGGATTCGGGATCATCGGCCTGTTAACCGTGAACCGTCACTTCTCATGACCTGTTAACAATCACAAGTCTCTACCCATAGCATAGGCTCCAATCATACTACACGTAGGGAATCAAACTTACTAAGTAATTGTGCATACGTTTCAGAGAAGGAGCTCGAGTCTCATGAAACTACACCTCAAGATAAATGGTTACGATTACGTGATCATATACACGACGTGATTGTATTCGACAATCACAAGGCCACATTCGCCTTAAGATCTCTTTTGCCTTTAACAATAAAACATAACAAAAATACACGTGTTCCATACTAGTGTCTTATTCTCACTCTATACCATTCGATAATGGACACACGCCTCGGCTTCTCATGCACGAGCGTTGTCATTCAGAGTTTCTATCATAATTCTAGTCGCAACCTAGAATTATACCAATCTTAACTTATCCATTTGTTTTTTGGGTAAAGTTTCCTCACTCTCCCTAACTCATTTTAACAAGCATATTATCTCATTCATTTTAACAACAATATTAGATAGATATGGCATAACACAAATATTACAAATAAATACATATAATCACACATCACATAAAACATCACTTTCGGTTTCCCTCCGATTCATTTAATCGGGTAACGAAATCAATATTTCTCACTCTTATCCCGTAGGATATTTTCACAGATTTACATCGGCTATAAATATGCGTCGATCGGATTTACGATCCAAAAGATGTCAATTCCAACATTTCACAAAACATTACTTTCCATCATTTTCCACTAAATGAAATATCCCACATCATACCCAAGATAGAGGGTCGTCATAGCTTTCTAATGACACCAAGAACGTCCCGATCCGAGTTACGGATCAAAAGTTATGAAGGAAAGAAAACGAAAAAGCTGTCATGTTCGCTTTGCGAAGCTCCAACGAATGCTCGCTCTCTCATTCAAAGTACGAATCTCCCAGCGAAGTCCTAAAACACACTGGGTTCACTACCCCATTCACAGTGCTAGCATCTGGCGAATCGTGGCAGAACCAAAACAAGGTAAAGTTTGCAGTGCGAACCTCTGGAGAATGTTGGCCCTCACCTTCACCGTGCGAGTAACCAGCGAATGCTCGCTTTCCCCTTCGCTAGGGGACTCGCAGTGCGAACCTGCGAAAACTGGGTTTCCCAGCAGCGTGAAAACAGAGCTTTGGGACCAAAAACCCATCCAAAACTTCACCCAACATACAAACATGCATTAACAGATGATCATACATGGCTAATGAGTATACTACACATTTTATACCGCATTTTATCCGTTAGATTTCATTTTCTCTCAATTTAACCTAATTCCCATTCGGGAGTTTCTAGCACTTAGAGTGTCTAACTAGAACCCACCTGATAATCGAAGAGGAGTTTGAAGAAGATGCTGATGATCCATGGGTTTCTCTTCTTCATCATCTCCATTTTCTCTCTTTCTCTTCTTTCCTTTTTTCCTTTTCTTCTTCTTGTTTACTAACTTCTTCTTTTTTCTCTTTTTCTTTCTCTTTCCAAATATATACATATATTATACTATTATTATTCTCTTTATTGTTTTTATTCTCTTTATTCTCTTTATTGTTTTTATTTTGATAACATGCGTAAATAAATACCTAATTATAACTCGTCAAATTTGTTTGTACAATATAAAATAATTAGAAATTATACAAAACATCACATACGCAAATTTTCAAATTAAAATAAATATAACCAAAGAATTAAAATATTTTTTGGCGTTCATAGTTTTTAATAGTTTTATAATGTACATATTATAAGATTACTAGTTAAGTTTACTTAAATATACCATAACAAAAGAATTTAACATTGAATCTATTATTTTCGTCCTAAAAGTTTATTAATTGATATGTCAAACATAAAATTTTCTATATTTATATTTTTTCTACTAATTTTTATTTTTGAAATCAATTTTATGAGTTATAATACAAAAATCTCAATTGCTTCAAGTTAATAATAGAATCAAACTTTCAATTAATAATATTAGTTATTTACATTGTCGAAAATATATTAAATTTTTCTAACAACCGTCTATTTGAAAGTTTTTTTCTTTTAAGCTTTTTTTTTCTTTTACAAAATAAAAGATTGAAATATTAAAATTTTCATTATATAAAAATATTATAGAAAGTGCATGATATTATAAAAAAATGAAGAAATAAGTTATTTCATTTTCATATAGACGAGGAACCTTGATGAGTCTTACTTTAAAGTTATTTTTCTTCCAAATCATGTACCTTACCCACACTATGATTTTCTTGAATTTTTCCTATAATGGGTTCAAAGTATAATATATTATTAGTGCTCTTAATATTGAACCATAGAGTTTCATGTAAGGTTTCAAGAAGACGGTCTAGAGACCAGTATATTGTAGATATATCTTTTCTACCATAAATTTTAGTTTGAGGTGTACGTACTTTTTAAATAAATAAAAAATTTACGTGAATATTTACATATGAATTTTAATAAAAAAAAATATATGTGATAATTAAAGCGAAATAGAATCCAACTTCACCATAGAATTTAAAATAAAAGTTACCCAACAAAGAGAAAGTTTGACGTTTTTATTACTCATTTATTTATACGTTTTTTATTTTAAAATATGTGCAATGTCTAAACTAAAAGAGGATTTAGGTTAATATAGAGTAGTTTTGGTACAAAATTAATATATACATTTTAAAGATGCGTAATACACCAATAAAAAGTAGATATGATGTAGTTGTTATTTTTTTTTGAACTCTTTTGTTTAAATTTTAACAAGAGAATGATTCATTAAAAGAGAATTTCACATAGTTATTGTTTTTGAACTTCAATATTATAAAATTTGAGTTAGAGTAAATACTTAAAATTTTATGCTCATTTTTTAATAAAAAATTTAGTAAGTATCAAATCTAACGTGGATTAAGAGCGAAATAGTTTACATGGGTTAAATCACAAGTGGACTCGGTGCGAACAACATCTTTAGACTAATAGCTATGTGATTAGCTTAAAATATCATCTCTGATCAATTTTTTACAAAAAAATAAGATAAAATTTTTATATTTTAAGTTAACTATAAAAAATAAAATAAAATGTATTCGACTTATTCTTATTATAACTTGTGGTTACATTCTCGTTTTTTTATTTTAAAAATCTAGGCTAAAATACAGTTTTGGTCCCCCTGTTTTTCAAAATTCACAGTTTTGGTCCCCCTGTTTTTTTTTTCAACAGTTTTGGTCCCCCACCCCTCACTGTTCATGTACGGACGTGTACTGTTCATGTACGGACAAGTTACTGTTCATCACTTTTTTTGGGCCAAAATTGGGGTGGGGGACCAAAACTGTTGAAAAAAAAAACAGGGGGACCAAAACTGTGAATTTTGAAAAACAGGGGGACTAAAACTGTATTTTAGCCAAAAATCTACTAACAAAGTCAACTTATTTTTTAATTATATAAAGTTTAGGTCTGTTAACTTTCTGTACAACTAGTTTTTGAATACAATTCAATGTATATTAATATTAATAATCAATAAAAATTATATAATAAATATTTTTGAAGAAATTTGAATGTATATTTATATTAATGATCATAAATTAATTGAATATGAAGGTTTTTTTTCAATGTTAAAGTTCCATATCTTTTTGTTATCTTTCTATACATTATACTAAAGGAAACTTTATTTCCAATCGCTTTATAGTTTTTCGATGTGGCGTTTTTACTTATCAAATCCATCTTTAATTCTTGGGCCAAAATTCTGCCTTCGTCCTGTAATGCCCTGTATAATATATATCTAGAATAATACCATACAAGCATTTTATTTGGTACTGACACATCAAAAGTGCCTAATGGCATAGTTCACATACTTGTCCATTTGTAAAACATAAATACAACACATGGCACAAGTCATGGAAACTAGCCAAAAATAATAAAACTAAGAATGATATACAATATCCTCAATTGTATACAATAAAAGAATACAGAGCGGAATAAGCTTAACTAAGCTTCTCTTGAAACATCTGAGCATCACTCCACTTGTAACCAAACCTGCACCTGAAATAAAGCAACTATAGTGGGGTGAGATACATCAAATCTCAGTGAGTTCTCTATCCTATAGATTCTCTCGGCTTTACAGGGTTCTGTGAATCCTAACTCAAGTCAAAGGTGAAGGGAAAATGACTTTGAGTTCACAATCTCACACTATATGGAAACACATCACGAGTCTGTTAACTCATAAAGTTCGCACGGAAGGAATTACGTCCTGAGCCTGTTAACTCAATATTCCTTACGAATCGAAATATGTCCTGAGCCTGTTAACTCAAGAAACTTACTAATCGATAACCTATACCAAGGCATCCCCTTTTCCCGTCCGCTTCTACGTCTAGAAGTCGACCCGAGTCATGGATCCTTGAAGTTACTTGGCATACGAATTGGATTCGGGATCATCGGCCTGTTAACCGTGAACCGTCACTTCTCATGACCTGTTAACCATCACAAGTCTCTACCCATAGCATAGGCTCCAATCGTACTACACGTAGGGAATCAAACTTACCAAGTAATTGTGCATACGTTTCAGAGAAGGAGCTCGAGTCTCATGAGACTACACCTCAAGATAAATGGTTACGATTACGTGATCATATACACGACGTGATTGTATTCGACAATCACAAGGCCACATTCGCCTTAAGATCTCTTTTGCCTTTAACAATAAAACATAACAAAAATACACGTGTTCCATACTAGTGTCTTATTCTCACTCTATACCATTCGATAATGGACACACGCCTCGGCCTCTCATGCACGAGCGTTGTCATTCAGAGTTTCTATCATAATTCTAGTCGCAACCTAGAATTATACCAATCTTAACTTATCCATTTGTTTTTTGGGTAAAGTTTCCTCACTCTCCCTAACTCATTTTAACAAGCATATTATCTCATTCATTTTAACAACAATATTAGATAGATATGGCATAACACAAATATTATAAATAAATACATATAATCACACATCACATAAAACATCACTTTCGGTTTCCCTCCGATTCATTTAATCGGGTAACGAAATCAATATTTCTCACTCTTATCCCGTAGGATATTTTCACAGATTTACATCGGCTATAAATATGCGTCGATCGGATTTACGATCCAAAAGATGTCAATTCCAACATTTCACAAAACATTACTTTCCATCATTTTCCACTAAATGAAATATCCCACATCATACCCAAGATAGAGGGTCGTCATAGCTTTCTAATGACACCAAGAACGTCCCGATCCGAGTTACGGATCAAAAGTTATGAAGGAAAGAAAACGAAAAAGCTGTCATGTTCGCTTTGCGAAGCTCCAACGAATGCTCGCTCTCTCATTCAAAGTACGAATCTCCCAGCGAAGTCCTAAAACACACTGGGTTCGCTACCCCATTCACAGTGCTAGCATCTGGCGAATCGTGGCAGAACCAAAACAAGGTAAAGTTTGCAGTGCGAACCTCTGGAGAATGTTCGCCCTCACCTTCGCCGTGCGAGTAACCAGCGAATGCTCGCTTTCCCCTTCGCTAGGGGACTCGCAGTGCGAACCTGCGAAAACTGGGTTTCCTAGCAGCGTGAAAACAGAGCTTTGGGACCAAAAACCCATCCAAAACTTCACCCAACATACAAACATGCATTAACAGATGATCATACATGGCTAATGAGTATACTACACATTTTATACCGCATTTTATCCGTTAGATTTCATTTTCTCTCAATTTAACCTAATTCCCATTCGGGAGTTTCTAGCACTTAGAGTGTCTAACTAGAACCCACCTGATAATCGAAGAGGAGTTTGAAGAAGATGCTGATGATCCATGGGTTTCTCTTCTTCATCATCTCCATTTTCTCTCTTTCTCTTCTTTCCTTTTTTCCTTTTCTTCTTCTTGTTTACTAACTTCTTCTTTTTTCTCTTTTTCTTTCTCTTTCCAAATATATACATATATTATACTATTATTATTCTCTTTATTGTTTTTATTCTCTTTATTCTCTTTATTGTTTTTATTTTGATAACATGCGTAAATAAATACCTAATTATAACTCGTCAAATTTGTTTGTACAATATAAAATAATTAGAAATTATGCAAAACATCACATACGCAAATTTTCAAATTAAAATAAATATAACCAAAGAATTAAAATATTTTTTGGCGTTCATAGTTTTTAATAGTTTTATAATGTACATATTATAAGATTACTAGTTAAGTTTACTTAAATATACCATAACAAAAGAATTTAACATTGAATCTATTATTTTCGTCCTAAAAGTTTATTAATTGATATGTCAAACATAAAATTTTCTATATTTATATTTTTTCTACTAATTTTTATTTTTGAAATCAATTTTATGAGTTATAATACAAAAATCTCAATTGCTTCAAGTTAATAATAGAATCAAACTTTCAATTAATAATATTAGTTATTTACATTGTCGAAAATATATTAAATTTTTCTAACAACCGTCTATTTGAAAGTTTTTTTCTTTTAAGCTTTTTTTTTCTTTTACAAAATAAAAGATTGAAATATTAAAATTTTCATTATATAAAAATATTATAGAAAGTGCATGATATTATAAAAAAATGAAGAAATAAGTTATTTCATTTTCATATAGACGAGGAACCTTGATGAGTCTTACTTTAAAGTTATTTTTCTTGCAAATCATGTACCTTACCCACACTATGATTTTCTTGAATTTTTCCTATAATGGGTTCAAAGTATAATATATTATTAGTGCTCTTAATATTGAACCATAGAGTTTCATGTAAGGTTTCAAGAAGACGGTCTAGAGACCAGTATATTGTAGATATATCTTTTCTACCATAAATTTTAGTTTGAGGTGTACGTACTTTTTAAATAAAAAAAAAATTTAAGTGAATTTATTAATACTATTTACATATGAATTTTAATAAAAAAAAAATATATGTGATAATTAAAGCGAAATAGAATCCAACTTCACCATAGAATTTAAAATAAAAGTTACCCAACAAAGAGAAAGTTTGACGTTTTTATTACTCATTTATTTATACGTTTTTTATTTTAAAATATGTGCAATGTCTAAACTAAAAGAGGATTTAGGTTAATATAGAGTAGTTTTGGTACAAAATTAATATATACATTTTAAAGATGCGTAATACACCAATAAAAAGTAGATATGATGTAGTTGTTATTTTTTTTTGAACTCTTTTGTTTAAATTTTAACAAGAGAATGATTCATTAAAAGAGAATTTCACATAGTTATTGTTTTTGAACTTCAATATTATAAAATTTGAGTTAGAGTAAATACTTAAAATTTTATGCTCATTTTTTAATAAAAAATTTAGTAAGTATCAAATCTAACGTGGATTAAGAGCGAAATAGTTTACATGGGTTAAATCACAAGTGGACTCGGTGCGAACAACATCTTTAGACTAATAGCTATGTGATTAGCTTAAAATATCATCTCTGATCAATTTTTTACAAAAAAATAAGATAAAATTTTTATATTTTAAGTTAACTATAAAAAATAAAATAAAATGTATTCGACTTATTCTTATTATAACTTGTGGTTACATTCTCGTTTTTTTATTTTAAAAATCTAGGCTAAAATACAGTTTTGGTCCCCCTGTTTTTCAAAATTCACAGTTTTGGTCCCCCTGTTTTTTTTTTCAACAGTTTTGGTCCCCCACCCCTCACTGTTCATGTACGGACGTGTACTGTTCATGTACGGACAAGTTACTGTTCATCACTTTTTTTGGGCCAAAATTGGGGTGGGGGACCAAAACTGTTGAAAAAAAAAACAGGGGGACCAAAACTGTGAATTTTGAAAAACAGGGGGACTAAAACTGTATTTTAGCCAAAAATCTACTAACAAAGTCAACTTATTTTTTAATTATATAAAGTTTAGGTCTGTTAACTTTCTGTACAACTAGTTTTTGAATACAATTCAATGTATATTAATATTAATAATCAATAAAAATTATATAATAAATATTTTTGAAGAAATTTGAATGTATATTTATATTAATGATCATAAATTAATTGAATATGAAGGTTTTTTTTCAATGTTAAAGTTCCATATCTTTTTGTTATCTTTCTATACATTATACTAAAGGAAACTTTATTTCCAATCGCTTTATAGTTTTTCGATGTGGCGTTTTTACTTATCAAATCCATCTTTAATTCTTGGGCCAAAATTCTGCCTTCGTCCTGTAATGCCCTGTATAATATATATCTAGAATAATACCATACAAGCATTTTATTTGGTACTGACACATCAAAAGTGCCTAATGGCATAGTTCACATACTTGTCCATTTGTAAAACATAAATACAACACATGGCACAAGTCATGGAAACTAGCCAAAAATAATAAAACTAAGAATGATATACAATATCCTCAATTGTATACAATAAAAGAATACAGAGCGGAATAAGCTTAACTAAGCTTCTCTTGAAACATCTGAGCATCACTCCACTTGTAACCAAACCTGCACCTGAAATAAAGCAACTATAGTGGGGTGAGATACATCAAATCTCAGTGAGTTCTCTATCCTATAGATTCTCTCGGCTTTACAGGGTTCTATCAATCCTAACTCAAGTCAAAGGTGAAGGGAAAATGACTTTGAGTTCACAATCTCACACTATATGGAAACACATCACGAGTCTGTTAACTCATAAAGTTCGCACGGAAGGAATTACGTCCTGAGCCTGTTAACTCAATATTCCTTACGAATCGAAATATGTCCTGAGCCTGTTAACTCAAGAAACTTACTAATCGATAACCTATACCAAGGCATCCCCTTTTCCCGTCCGCTTCTACGTCTAGAAGTCGACCCGAGTCATGGATCCTTGAAGTTACTTGGCATACGAATTGGATTCGGGATCATCGGCCTGTTAACCGTGAACCGTCACTTCTCATGACCTGTTAACCATCACAAGTCTCTACCCATAGCATAGGCTCCAATCGTACTACACGTAGGGAATCAAACTTACCAAGTAATTGTGCATACGTTTCAGAGAAGGAGCTCGAGTCTCATGAGACTACACCTCAAGATAAATGGTTACGATTACGTGATCATATACACGACGTGATTGTATTCGACAATCACAAGGCCACATTCGCCTTAAGATCTCTTTTGCCTTTAACAATAAAACATAACAAAAATACACGTGTTCCATACTAGTGTCTTATTCTCACTCTATACCATTCGATAATGGACACACGCCTCGGCCTCTCATGCACGAGCGTTGTCATTCAGAGTTTCTATCATAATTCTAGTCGCAACCTAGAATTATACCAATCTTAACTTATCCATTTGTTTTTTGGGTAAAGTTTCCTCACTCTCCCTAACTCATTTTAACAAGCATATTATCTCATTCATTTTAACAACAATATTAGATAGATATGGCATAACACAAATATTATAAATAAATACATATAATCACACATCACATAAAACATCACTTTCGGTTTCCCTCCGATTCATTTAATCGGGTAACGAAATCAATATTTCTCACTCTTATCCCGTAGGATATTTTCACAGATTTACATCGGCTATAAATATGCGTCGATCGGATTTACGATCCAAAAGATGTCAATTCCAACATTTCACAAAACATTACTTTCCATCATTTTCCACTAAATGAAATATCCCACATCATACCCAAGATAGAGGGTCGTCATAGCTTTCTAATGACACCAAGAACGTCCTGATCCGAGTTACGGATCAAAAGTTATGAAGGAAAGAAAACGAAAAAGCTGTCATGTTCGCTTTGCGAAGCTCCAACGAATGCTCGCTCTCTCATTCAAAGTACGAATCTCCCAGCGAAGTCCTAAAACACACTGGGTTCGCTACCCCATTCACAGTGCTAGCATCTGGCGAATCGTGGCAGAACCAAAACAAGGTAAAGTTTGCAGTGCGAACCTCTGGAGAATGTTCGCCCTCACCTTCGCCGTGCGAGTAACCAGCGAATGCTCGCTTTCCCCTTCGCTAGGGGACTCGCAGTGCGAACCTGCGAAAACTGGGTTTCCCAGCAGCGTGAAAACAGAGCTTTGGGACCAAAAACCCATCCAAAACTTCACCCAACATACAAACATGCATTAACAGATGATCATACATGGCTAATGAGTATACTACACATTTTATACCGCATTTTATCCGTTAGATTTCATTTTCACTCAATTTAACCTAATTCCCATTCGGGAGTTTCTAGCACTTAGAGTGTCTAACTAGAACCCACCTGATAATCGAAGAGGAGTTTGAAGAAGATGCTGATGATCCATGGGTTTCTCTTCTTCATCATCTCCATTTTCTCTCTTTCTCTTCTTTCCTTTTTTCCTTTTCTTCTTCTTGTTTACTAACTTCTTCTTTTTTCTCTTTTTCTTTCTCTTTCCAAAAATATACATATATTATACTATTATTATTCTCTTTATTGTTTTTATTCTCTTTATTCTCTTTATTGTTTTTATTTTGATAACATGCGTAAATAAATACCTAATTATAACTCGTCAAATTTGTTTGTACAATATAAAATAATTAGAAATTATACAAAACATCACATACGCAAATTTTCAAATTAAAATAAATATAACCAAAGAATTAAAATATTTTTTGGCGTTCATAGTTTTTAATAGTTTTATAATGTACATATTATAAGATTACTAGTTAAGTTTACTTAAATATACCATAACAAAAGAATTTAACATTGAATCTATTATTTTCGTCCTAAAAGTTTATTAATTGATATGTCAAACATAAAATTATCTATATTTATATTTTTTCTACTAATTTTTATTTTTGAAATCAATTTTATGAGTTATAATACAAAAATCTCAATTGCTTCAAGTTAATAATAGAATCAAACTTTCAATTAATAATATTAGTTATTTACATTGTCGAAAATATATTAAATTTTTCTAACAACCGTCTATTTGAAAGTTTTTTTCTTTTAAGCTTTTTTTTTCTTTTACAAAATAAAAGATTGAAATATTAAAATTTTCATTATATAAAAATATTATAGAAAGTGCATGATATTATAAAAAAATGAAGAAATAAGTTATTTCATTTTCATATAGACGAGGAACCTTGATGAGTCTTACTTTAAAGTTATTTTTCTTGCAAATCATGTACCTTACCCACGCTATGATTTTCTTGAATTTTTCCTATAATGGGTTCAAAGTATAATATATTATTAGTGCTCTTAATATTGAACCATAGAGTTTCATGTAAGGTTTTAAGAAGACGGTCTAGAGACCAGTATATTGTAGATATATCTTTTCTACCATAAATTTTAGTTTGAGGTGTACGTACTTTTTAAATAAAAAAAAATTTACGTGAATTTATTAATACTATTTACATATGAATTTTAATAAAAAAAAATATATGTGATAATTAAAGAGAAATAGAATCCAACTTCACCATAGAATTTAAAATAAAAGTTACCCAACAAAGAGAAAGTTTGACGTTTTTATTACTCATTTATTTATACGTTTTTTATTTTAAAATATGTGCAATGTCTAAACTAAAAGAGGATTTAGGTTAATATAGAGTAGTTTTGGTACAAAATTAATATATACATTTTAAAGATGCGTAATACACCAATAAAAAGTAGATATGATGTAGTTGTTATTTTTTTTTGAACTCTTTTGTTTAAATTTTAACAAGAGAATGATTCATTAAAAGAGAATTTCACATAGTTATTGTTTTTGAACTTCAATATTATAAAATTTGAGTTAGAGTAAATACTTAAAATTTTATGCTCATTTTTTAATAAAAAATTTAGTAAGTATCAAATCTAACGTGGATTAAGAGCGAAATAGTTTACATGGGTTAAATCACAAGTGGACTCGGTGCGAACAACATCTTTAGACTAATAGCTATGTGATTAGCTTAAAATATCATCTCTGATCAATTTTTTACAAAAAAATAAGATGAAATTTTTATATTTTAAGTTAACTATAAAAAATAAAATAAAATGTATTCGACTTATTCTTATTATAACTTGTGGTTACATTCTCGTTTTTTTATTTTAAAAATCTACTAACAAAGTCAACTTATTTTTTAATTATATAAAGTTTAGGTCTGTTAACTTTCTGTACAACTAGTTTTTGAATACAATTCAATGTATATTAATATTAATAATCAATAAAAATTATATAATAAATATTTTTGAAGAAATTTGAATGTATATTTATATTAATGATCATAAATTAATTGAATATGAAGGTTTTTTTTCAATGTTAAAGTTCCATATCTTTTTGTTATCTTTCTATACATTATACTAAAGGAAACTTTATTTCCAATCGCTTTATAGTTTTTCGATGTGGCGTTTTTACTTATCAAATCCATCTTCAATTCTTGGGCCAAAATTCTGCCTTCGTCCTGTAATGCCCTGTATAATATATATCTAGAATAATACCATACAAGCATTTTATTTGGTACTGACACATCAAAAGTGCCTAATGGCATAGTTCACATACTTGTCCATTTCTAAAACATAAATACAACACATGGCACAAGTCATGGAAACTAGCCAAAAATAATAAAACTAAGAATGATATACAATATCCTCAATTGTATACAATAAAAGAATACAGAGCGGAATAAGCTTAACTAAGCTTCTCTTGAAACATCTGAGCATCACTCCACTTGTAACCAAACCTGCACCTGAAATAAAGCAACTATAGTGGGGTGAGATACATCAAATCTCAGTGAGTTCTCTATCCTATAGATTCTCTCGGCTTTACAGGGTTCTATCAATCCTAACTCAAGTCAAAGGTGAAGGGAAAATGACTTTGAGTTCACAATCTCACACTATATGGAAACACATCACGAGTCTGTTAACTCATAAAGTTCGCACGGAAGGAATTACGTCCTGAGCCTGTTAACTCAATATTCCTTACGAATCGAAATATGTCCTGAGCCTGTTAACTCAAGAAACTCACTAATCGATAACCTATACCAAGGCATCCCCTTTTCCCGTCCGCTTCTACGTCTAGAAGTCGACCCGAGTCATGGATCCTTGAAGTTACTTGGCATACGAATTGGATTCGGGATCATCGGCCTGTTAACCGTGAACCGTCACTTCTCATGACCTGTTAACAATTACAAGTCTCTACCCATAGCATAGGCTCCAATCATACTACACGTAGGGAATCAAACCTACCAAGTAATTGTGCATACGTTTCAGAGAAGGAGCTCGAGTCTCATGAAACTACACCTCAAGATAAATGGTTACGATTACGTGATCATATACACGACGTGATTGTATTCGACAATCACAAGGCCACATTCGCCTTAAGATCTCTTTTGCCTTTAACAATAAAACATAACAAAAATACACGTGTTCCATACTAGTGTCTTATTCTCACTCTATACCATTCGATAATGGACACACGCCTCGGCCTCTCATGCACGAGCGTTGTCATTCAGAGTTTCTATCATAATTCTAGTCGCAACCTAGAATTATACCAATCTTAACTTATCCATTTGTTTTTTGGGTAAAGTTTCCTCACTCTCCCTAACTCATTTTAACAAGCATATTATCTCATTCATTTTAACAACAATATTAGATAGATATGGCATAACACAAATATTACAAATAAATACATATAATCACACATCACATAAAACATCACTTTCGGTTTCCCTCCGATTCATTTAATCGGGTAACGAAATCAATATTTCTCACTCTTATCCCGTAGGATATTTTCACAGATTTACATCGGCTATAAATATGCGTCGATCGGATTTACGATCCAAAAGATGTCAATTCCAACATTTCACAAAACATTACTTTCCATCATTTTCCACTAAATGAAATATCCCACATCATACCCAAGATAGAGGGTCGTCATAGCTTTCTAATGACACCAAGAACGTCCCGATCCGAGTTACGGATCAAAAGTTATGAAGGAAAGAAAACGAAAAAGCTGTCATGTTCGCTTTGCGAAGCTCCAACGAATGCTCGCTCTCTCATTCAAAGTACGAATCTCCCAGCGAAGTCCTAAAACACACTGGGTTCGCTACCCCATTCACAGTGCTAGCATCTGGCGAATCGTGGCAGAACCAAAACAAGGTAAAGTTTGCAGTGCGAACCTCTGGAGAATGTTCGCCCTCACCTTCGCCGTGCGAGTAACCAGCGAATGCTCGCTTTCCCCTTCGCTAGGGGACTCGCAGTGCGAACCTGCGAAAACTGGGTTTCCTAGCAGCGTGAAAACAGAGCTTTGGGACCAAAAACCCATCCAAAACTTCACCCAACATACAAACATGCATTAACAGATGATCATACATGGCTAATGAGTATACTACACATTTTATACCGCATTTTATCCGTTAGATTTCATTTTCTCTCAATTTAACCTAATTCCCATTCGGGAGTTTCTAGCACTTAGAGTGTCTAACTAGAACCCACCTGATAATCGAAGAGGAGTTTGAAGAAGATGCTGATGATCCATGGGTTTCTCTTCTTCATCATCTCCATTTTCTCTCTTTCTCTTCTTTCCTTTTTTCCTTTTCTTCTTCTTGTTTACTAACTTCTTCTTTTTTCTCTTTTTCTTTCTCTTTCCAAATATATACATATATTATACTATTATTATTCTCTTTATTGTTTTTATTCTCTTTATTCTCTTTATTGTTTTTATTTTGATAACATGCGTAAATAAATACCTAATTATAACTCGTCAAATTTGTTTGTACAATATAAAATAATTAGAAATTATGCAAAACATCACATACGCAAATTTTCAAATTAAAATAAATATAACCAAAGAATTAAAATATTTTTTGGCGTTCATAGTTTTTAATAGTTTTATAATGTACATATTATAAGATTACTAGTTAAGTTTACTTAAATATACCATAACAAAAGAATTTAACATTGAATCTATTATTTTCGTCCTAAAAGTTTATTAATTGATATGTCAAACATAAAATTTTCTATATTTATATTTTTTCTACTAATTTTTATTTTTGAAATCAATTTTATGAGTTATAATACAAAAATCTCAATTGCTTCAAGTTAATAATAGAATCAAACTTTCAATTAATAATATTAGTTATTTACATTGTCGAAAATATATTAAATTTTTCTAACAACCGTCTATTTGAAAGTTTTTTTCTTTTAAGCTTTTTTTTTCTTTTACAAAATAAAAGATTGAAATATTAAAATTTTCATTATATAAAAATATTATAGAAAGTGCATGATATTATAAAAAAATGAAGAAATAAGTTATTTCATTTTCATATAGACGAGGAACCTTGATGAGTCTTACTTTAAAGTTATTTTTCTTGCAAATCATGTACCTTACCCACACTATGATTTTCTTGAATTTTTCCTATAATGGGTTCAAAGTATAATATATTATTAGTGCTCTTAATATTGAACCATAGAGTTTCATGTAAGGTTTCAAGAAGACGGTCTAGAGACCAGTATATTGTAGATATATCTTTTCTACCATAAATTTTAGTTTGAGGTGTACGTACTTTTTAAATAAAAAAAAAATTTAAGTGAATTTATTAATACTATTTACATATGAATTTTAATAAAAAAAAAATATATGTGATAATTAAAGCGAAATAGAATCCAACTTCACCATAGAATTTAAAATAAAAGTTACCCAACAAAGAGAAAGTTTGACGTTTTTATTACTCATTTATTTATACGTTTTTTATTTTAAAATATGTGCAATGTCTAAACTAAAAGAGGATTTAGGTTAATATAGAGTAGTTTTGGTACAAAATTAATATATACATTTTAAAGATGCGTAATACACCAATAAAAAGTAGATATGATGTAGTTGTTATTTTTTTTTGAACTCTTTTGTTTAAATTTTAACAAGAGAATGATTCATTAAAAGAGAATTTCACATAGTTATTGTTTTTGAACTTCAATATTATAAAATTTGAGTTAGAGTAAATACTTAAAATTTTATGCTCATTTTTTAATAAAAAATTTAGTAAGTATCAAATCTAACGTGGATTAAGAGCGAAATAGTTTACATGGGTTAAATCACAAGTGGACTCGGTGCGAACAACATCTTTAGACTAATAGCTATGTGATTAGCTTAAAATATCATCTCTGATCAATTTTTTACAAAAAAATAAGATAAAATTTTTATATTTTAAGTTAACTATAAAAAATAAAATAAAATGTATTCGACTTATTCTTATTATAACTTGTGGTTACATTCTCGTTTTTTTATTTTAAAAATCTAGGCTAAAATACAGTTTTGGTCCCCCTGTTTTTCAAAATTCACAGTTTTGGTCCCCCTGTTTTTTTTTTCAACAGTTTTGGTCCCCCACCCCTCACTGTTCATGTACGGACGTGTACTGTTCATGTACGGACGTGTACTGTTCATGTACGGACAAGTTACTGTTCTTCAATTTTTTTGGGCCAAAATTGGGGTGGGGGACCAAAACTGTTGAAAAAAAAAACAGGGGGACCAAAACTGTGAATTTTGAAAAACAGGGGGACTAAAACTGTATTTTAGCCAAAAATCTACTAACAAAGTCAACTTATTTTTTAATTATATAAAGTTTAGGTCTGTTAACTTTCTGTACAACTAGTTTTTGAATACAATTCAATGTATATTAATATTAATAATCAATAAAAATTATATAATAAATATTTTTGAAGAAATTTGAATGTATATTTATATTAATGATCATAAATTAATTGAATATGAAGGTTTTTTTTCAATGTTAAAGTTCCATATCTTTTTGTTATCTTTCTATACATTATACTAAAGGAAACTTTATTTCCAATCGCTTTATAGTTTTTCGATGTGGCGTTTTTACTTATCAAATCCATCTTCAATTCTTGGGCCAAAATTCTGCCTTCGTCCTGTAATGCCCGGTATAATATATATCTAGAATAATACCATACAAGCATTTTATTTGGTACTGACACATCAAAAGTGCCTAATGGCATAGTTCACATACTTGTCCATTTCTAAAACATAAATACAACACATGGCACAAGTCATGGAAACTAGCCAAAAATAATAAAACTAAGAATGATATACAATATCCTCAATTGTATACAATAAAAGAATACAGAGCGGAATAAGCTTAACTAAGCTTCTCTTGAAACATCTGAGCATCACTCCACTTGTAACCAAACCTGCACCTGAAATAAAGCAACTATAGTGGGGTGAGATACATCAAATCTCAGTGAGTTCTCTATCCTATAGATTCTCTCGGCTTTACAGGGTTCTATGAATCCTAACTCAAGTCAAAGGTGAAGGGAAAATGACTTTGAGTTCACAATCTCACACTATATGGAAACACATCACGAGTCTGTTAACTCATAAAGTTCGCACGGAAGGAATTACGTCCTGAGCCTGTTAACTCAATATTCCTTACGAATCGAAATATGTCCTGAGCCTGTTAACTCAAGAAACTCACTAATCGATAACCTATACCAAGGCATCCCCTTTTCTCGTCCGCTTATACGTCTAGAAGTCGACCCGAGTCATGGATCCTTGAAGTTACTTGGCATACGAATTGGATTCGGGATCATCGGCCTGTTAACCGTGAACCGTCACTTCTCACGACCTGTTAACCATCACAAGTCTCTACCCATAGCATAGGCTCCAATCGTACTACACGTAGGGAATCAAACCTACCAAGTAATTGTGCATACGTTTCAGAGAAGGAGCTCGAGTCTCATGAGACTACACCTCAAGATAAATGGTTACGATTACGTGATCATATACACGACGTGATTGTATTCGACAATCACAAGGCCACATTCGCCTTAAGACCTCTTTTGCCGTTAACAATAAAACATAACAAAAATACACGTGTTGCATACTAGTGTCTTATTCTCACTCTATACCATTCGATAATGGACACACGCCTCGGCCTCTCATGCACGAGCGTTGTCATTCAGAGTTTCTATCATAATTCTAGTCGCAACCTAGAATTATACCAATCTTAACTTATCCATTTGTTTTTGGGGTAAAGTTTCCTCACTCTCCCTAACTCATTTTAACAAGCATATTATCTCATTCATTTTAACAACAATATTAGATAGATATGGCATAACACAAATATTACAAATAAATACATATAATCACACATCACATAAAACATCACTTTCGGTTTCCCTCCGATTCATTTAATCGGGTAACGAAATCAATATTTCTCACTCTTATCCCGTAGGATATTTTCACAGCTTTACATCGGCTATAAATATGCGTCGATCGGATTTACGATCCAAAAGATGTCAATTCCAACATTTCACAAAACATTACTTTCCATCATTTTCCACTAAATGAAATATCCCACATCATACCCAAGATAGAGGGTCGTCATAGCTTTCTAATGACACCAAGAACGTCCCGATCCGAGTTACGGATCAAAAGTTATGAAGGAAAGAAAACGAAAAAGCTGTCATGTTCGCTTTGCGAAGCTCCAACGAATGCTCGCTCTCTCATTCAAAGTACGAATCTCCCAGCGAAGTCCTAAAACACACTGGGTTCGCTACCCCATTCACAGTGCTAGCATCTGGCGAATCGTGGCAGAACCAAAACAAGGTAAAGTTTGCAGTGCGAACCTCTGGAGAATGTTCGCCCTCACCTTCGCCGTGCGAGTAACCAGCGACTGCTCGCTTTCCCCTTCGCTAGGGGACTCGCAGTGCGAACCTGCGAAAACTGGGTTTCCCAGCAGCGTGAAAACAGAGCTTTGGGACCAAAAACCCATCCAAAACTTCACCCAACATACAAACATGCATTAACAGATGATCATACATGGCTAATGAGTATACTACACATTTTAGACCGCATTTTATCCGTTAGATTTCATTTTCTCTCTATTTAACCTAATTCCCATTCGGGAGTTTCTAGCACTTAGAGTGTCTAACTAGAACCCACCTGATAATCGAAGAGGAGTTTGAAGAAGATGCTGATGATCCATGGGTTTCTCTTCTTCATCATCTCCATTTTCTCTCTTTCTCTTCTTTCCTTTTTTCCTTTTCTTCTTCTTGTTTACTAACTTCTTCTTTTTTCTTTTTTTCTTTCTCTTTCCAAATATATACATATATTATACTATTATTATTCTCTTTATTGTTTTTATTCTCTTTATTCTCTTTATTGTTTTTATTTTGATAACATGCGTAAATAAATACCTAATTATAACTCGTCAAATTTGTTTGTACAATATAAAATAATTAGAAATTATACAAAACATCACATACGCAAATTTTCAAATTAAAATAAATATAACCAAAGAATTAAAATATTTTTTGGCGTTCATAGTTTTTAATAGTTTTATAATGTACATATTATAAGATTACTAGTTAAGTTTACTTAAATATACCATAACAAAAGAATTTAACATTGAATCTATTATTTTCGTCCTAAAAGTTTATTAATTGATATGTCAAACATAAAATTTTCTATATTTATATTTTTTCTAGTAATTTTTATTTTTGAAATCAATTTTATGAGTTAAAATACAAAAATCTCAATTGCTTCAAGTAAATAATAGAATCAAACTTTCAATTAATAATATTAGTTATTTACATTGTCGAAAATATATTAAATTTTTCTAACAACCGTCTATTTGAAAGTTTTTTTCTTTTAAGCTTTTTTTTTCTTTTACAAAATAAAAGATTGAAATATTAAAATTTTCATTATATAAAAATATTATAGAAAGTGCATGATCTTATAAAAAAAATTGAAGAAATAAGTTATTTCATTTTCATATAGACGAGGAACCTTGATGAGTCTCACTTTAAAGTTATTTTTCTTGCAAATCATGTACCTTACCCACTCTATGATTTTCTTGAATTTTTCCTATAATGGGTTCAAAGTATAATATATTATTAGTGCTCTTAATATTGAACCATAGAGTTTCATGTAAGGTTTCAAGAAGACGGTCTAGAGACCAGTATATTGTAGATATATCTTTTCTACCATAAATTTTAATTTGAGGTGTACGTACTTTTTAAATAAAAAAAAATTTACGTGAATTTATTAATACTATTTACATATGAATTTTAATAAAAAAAAAATATATGTGATAATTAAAGCGAAATAGAATCCAACTTCACCATAGAATTTAAAATAAAAGTTACCCAACAAAGAGAAAGTTTGACGTTTTTATTACTCATTTATTTATACGTTTTTTATAATAAAATATGTGCAATGTCTAAACTAAAAGAGGATTTAGGTTAATATAGAGTAGTTTTGGTACAAAATTAATATATACATTTTAAAGATGCGTAATACACCAATAAAAAGTAGATATGATGTAGTTGTTATTTTTTTTTTAACTCTTTTGTTTAAATTTTAACAAGAGAATGATTCATTAAAAGAGAATTTCACATAGTTATTGTTTTTGAACTTCAATATTATAAAATTTGAGTTAGAGTAAATACTTAAAATTTTATGCTCATTTTTTAATAAAACATATAGTAAGTATCAAATCTAATGTGGATTAAGAGCGAAATAGTTTACATGGGTTAAATCACAAGTGGACTCGGTGCGAACAACATCTTTAGACTAATAGCTATGTGATTAGCTTAAAATATCATCTCTGATCAATTTTTTACAAAAAATAAGATAAAATTTTTATATTTTCAGTTAACTATAAAAAATAAAATAAAATGTATTTGACTTATTCTTATTATAACTTGTGGTTACATTCTCGTTTTTTCATTTTAAAAATCTACTAACAAAGTCAACTTATTTCTTAATTATATAAAGTTTAGGTCTGTTAACTTTCTGTACAACTAGTTTTTTAATACAATTCAATGTATATTAATATTAATAATCAATAAAAATTATATAATAAATATTTTTGAAGAAATTTGAACGTATATTTATATTAATGATCATAAATTAATTGAATATGAAGGTTTTTTTTCAATGTTAAAGTCCCATATCTTTTTGTTATCTTTCTATACATTATACTAAAGGAAACTTTATTTCCAATCGCTTTATAGTTTTTCCGATGTGGCGTTTTTACTTATCAAATCCATCTTCAATTCTTGGGCCAAAATTCTGCCTTCGTCCTGTAATGCCCTGTATGATATATATCTAGAATAATACCATACAAGCATTTTATTTGGTACTGACACATCAAAAGTGCCTAATGGCATAGTTCACATACTTGTCCATTTCTAAAACATAAATACAACACATGGCACAAGTCATGGAAACTAGCCAAAAATAATAAAACTAAGAATGATATACAATATCCTCAATTGTATACAATAAAAGAATACAGAGCGGAATAAGCTTAACTAAGCTTCTCTTGAAACATCTGAGCATCGCTCCACTTGTAACCAAACCTGCACCTGAAATAAAGCAACTATAGTGGGGTGAGATACATCAAATCTCAGTGAGTTCTCTATCCTATAGATTCTCTCGGCTTTACAGGTTTCTATCAATCCTAACTCAAGTCAAAGGGGAAGGGAAAATGACTTTGAGTTCACAATCTCACACTATATGGAAACACATCACGAGTCTGTTAACTAATAAAGTTCGCACGGAAGGAATTACGTCCTGAGCCTGTTAACTCAAGATTCCTTACGAATCGAAATATGTCCTGAGCCTGTTAACTCAAGAAACTCACTAATCGATAACCTATACCAAGGCATCCCCTTTTCCCGTCCGCTTCTACGTCTAGAAGTCGACCCGAGTCATGGATCCTTGAAGTTACTTGGCATACGAATTGGATTTGGGATCATCGGCCTGTTAACCGTGAACCGTCACTTCTCATAACCTGTTAACCATCACAAGTCTCTACCCATAGCATAGGCTCCAATCGTATTACACGTAGGGAATCAAACCTACCAAGTAATTGTGCATACGTTTCAGAGAAGGAGCTCGAGTCTCATGAAACTACACCTCAAGATAAATGGTTACGATTACGTGATCATATACACGACGTGCTTGTATTCGACAATCACAAGGCCACATTCGTCTTAAGACCTCTTTTGCCTTTAACAATAAAACATAACAAAGATACACGTGTTCCATACTAGTGTCTTATTCTCACTCTATACCATTCGATAAGGGACACACGCCTCGGCCTCTCATGCACGAGCGTTGTCATTCAGAGTTTCTATCATAATTCTAGTCGCAACCTAGAATTATACCAATCTTAACTTATCCATTTGTTTTTGGGGTAAAGTTTCCTCACTCTCCCTAACTCATTTTAACAAGCATATTATCTCATTCATTTTAACAACAATATTAGATAGATATGGCATAACACAAATATTACAAATAAATACATATAATCACACATCACATAAAACATCACTTTCGGTTTCCCTCCGATTCATTTAATCGGGTAACGAAATCAATATTTCTCACTCTTATCCCGTAGGATATTTTCACAGCTTTACATCGGCTATAAATATGCGTCGATCGGATTTACGATCCAAAAGATGTCAATTCCAACATTTCACAAAACATTACTTTCCTTCATTTTCCACTAAATGAAATATCCCACATCATACCCAAGATAGAGGGTCGTCATAGCTTTCTAATGACACCAAGAACGTCACGATCCGAGTTACGGATCAAAAGTTATGAAGGAAAGAAAACGGAAAAGCTGTCATGTTCGCTTTGCGAAGCTCCAGCGAATGCTCGCTCTCTCATTCAAAGTACGAATCTCCCAGCGAAGTCCTAAAAAACACTGGGTTCGCTACCCCATTCACAGTGCTAGCATCTGGCGAATCGTGGCAGAACCAAAACAAGGTAAAGTTTGCAGTGCGAACCTCTGGCGAATGTTCGCCCTCACCTTCGCCGTGCGAGTAACCAGCGAATGCTCGCTTTCCCCTTCGCTAGGGAACTCGCAGTGCGAACCTGCAAAAACTGGGTTTCGCAGGAGCGTGAAAACAGAGCTTTGGGACCAAAAACCCATCCAAAACTTCACCCAACATACAAACATGCATTAACAGATGATCATACATGGCTAATGAGTATACTACACATTTTATACCGCATTTTATCCGTTAGATTTCATTTTCTCTCAATTTAACCTAATTCCCATTCGGGAGTTTCTAGCACTTAGAGTGTCTAACTAGAACCCACCTGATAATCGAAGAGGAGTTTGAAGAAGATGCTGATGATCCATGGGTTTCTCTTCTTCATCATCTCCATTTTCTCTCTTTCTCTTCTTTCCTTTTTTCCTTTTCTTCTTCTTGTTTACTAACTTCTTCTTTTTTCTCTTTTTCTTTCTCTTTCCAAATATATACATATATTATACTATTATTATTCTCTTTATTGTTTTTATTCTCTTTATTCTCTTTATTGTTTTTATTTTGATAACATGCGTAAATAAATACCTAATTATAACTCGTCAAATTTGTTTGTACAATATAAAATAATTAGAAATTATACAAAACATCACATACGCAAATTTTCAAATTAAAATAAATATAACCAAAGAATTAAAATATTTTTTGGCGTTCATAGTTTTTAATAGTTTTATAATGTACATATTATAAGATTACTAGTTAAGTTTACTTAAATATACCATAACAAAAGAATTTAACATTGAATCTATTATTTTCGTCCTAAAAGTTTATTAATTGATATGTCAAACATAAAATTTTCTATATTTATATTTTTTCTACTAATTTTTATTTTTGAAATCAATTTTATGAGTTATAATACAAAAATCTCAATTGCTTCAAGTTAATAATAGAATCAAACTTTCAATTAATAATATTAGTTATTTACATTGTCGAAAATATATTAAATTTTTCTAACAACCGTCTATTTGAAAGTTTTTTTCTTTTAAGCTTTTTTTTTCTTTTACAAAATAAAAGATTGAAATATTAAAATTTTCATTATATAAAAATATTATAGAAAGTGCATGATATTATAAAAAAATGAAGAAATAAGTTATTTCATTTTCATATAGACGAGGAACCTTGATGAGTCTTACTTTAAAGTTATTTTTCTTGCAAATCATGTACCTTACCCACTCTATGATTTTCTTGAATTTTTCCTATAATGGGTTCAAAGTATAATATATTATTAGTGCTCTTAATATTGAACCATAGAGTTTCATGTAAGGTTTCAAGAAGACGGTCTAGAGACCAGTATATTGTAGATATATCTTTTCTACCATCAATTTTAGTTTGAGGTGTACGTACTTTTTAAATAAAAAAAAAATTTACGTGAATTTATTAATACTATTTACATATGAATTTTAATAAAAAAAAAATATATGTGATAATTAAAGCGAAATAGAATCCAACTTCACCATAGAATTTAAAATAAAAGTTACCCAACAAAGAGAAAGTTTGACGTTTTTATTACTCATTTATTTATACGTTTTTTATTTTAAAATATGTGCAATGTCTAAACTAAAAGAGGATTTAGGTTAATATAGAGTAGTTTTGGTACAAAATTAATATATACATTTTAAAGATGCGTAATACACCAATAAAAAGTAGATATGATGTAGTTGTTATTTTTTTTTGAACTCTTTTGTTTAAATTTTAACAAGAGAATGATTCATTAAAAGAGAATTTCACATAGTTATTGTTTTTGAACTTCAATATTATAAAATTTGAGTTAGAGTAAATACTTAAAATTTTATGCTCATTTTTTAATAAAACATTTAGTAAGTATCAAATCTAATGAGGATTAAGAGCGAAATAGTTTACATGGGTTAAATCACAAGTGGACTCGGTGCGAACAACATCTTTAGACTAATAGCTATGTGATTAGCTTAAAATATCATCTCTGATAAATTTTTTACAAAAAATAAGATAAAATTTTTATATTTTAAGTTAACTATAAAAAATAAAATAAAATGTATTTGACTTATTCTTATTATAACTTGTGGTGACATTCTCGTTTTTTTATTTTAAAAATCTACTAACAAAGTCAACTTATTTCTTAATTATATAAAGTTTAGGTCTGTTAACTTTCTGTACAACTAGTTTTTGAATACAATTCAATGTATATTAATATTAATAATCAATAAAAATTATATAATAAATATTTTTGAAGAAATTTGAACGTATATTTATATTAATGATCATAAATTAATTGAATATGAAGGTTTTTTTTCAATGTTAAAGTTCCATATCTTTTTGTTATCTTTCTATACATTATACTAAAGGAAACTTTATTTCCAATCGCTTTATAGTTTTTCCGATGTGGAGTTTTTACTTATCAAATCCATCTTCAATTCTTGGGCCAAAATTCTGCCTTCGTCCTGTAATGCCCTGTATAATATATATCTAGAATAATACCATACAAGCATTTTATTTGGTACTGACACATCAAAAGTGCCTAATGGCATAGTTCACATACTTGTCCATTTCTAAAACATAAATACAACACATGGCACAAGTCATGGAAACTAGCCAAAAATAATAAAACTAAGAATGATATACAATATCCTCAATTGTATACAATAAAAGAATACAGAGCGGAATAAGCTTAACTAAGCTTCTCTTGAAACATCTGAGCATCGCTCCAATTGTAACCAAACCTGCACCTGAAATAAAGCAACTATAGTGGGGTGAGATACATCAAATCTCAGTGAGTTCTCTATCCTATAGATTCTTTCGGCTTTACAGGGTTCTATCAATCCTAACTCAAGTTAAAGGGGAAAGGAAAATGACTTTGAGTTCACAATCTCACACTATATGGAAACACATCACGAGTCTGTTAACTCAAAAAGTTCGCACGGAAGGAATTACGTCCTGAGCCTGTTAACTCAAGATTCCTTACGAATCGAAATATGTCCTGAGCCTGTTAACTCAAGAAACTCACTAATCGATAACCTATACCAAGACATCCCCTTTTCCCGTTCGCTTCTACGTCTAGAAGTCGACCCGAGTCATGGATCCTTGAAGTTACTTGGCATACGAATTGGATTCGGGATCATCGGCCTGTTAACCGTGAACCGTCACTTCTCATAACCTGTTAACCATCACAAGTCTCTACCCATAGCATAGGCTCCAATCTTATTACACGTAGGGAATCAAACCTACCAAGTAATTGTGCATACGTTTCAGAGAAGGAGCTCGAGTCTCATGAAACTACACCTCAAGATAAATGGTTACGATTACGTGATCATATACACGACGTGCTTGTATTCGACAATCACAAGGCCACATTCGCCTTAAGACCTCTTTTGCCTTTAACAATAAAACATAACAAAAATACACGTGTTCCATACTAGTGTCTTATTCTCACTCTATACCATTCGATAATGGACACACGCCTCGGCCTCTCATGCACGAGCCTTGTCATTCAGAGTTTCTATCATAATTCTAGTCGCAACCTAGAATTATACCAATCTTAACTTATCCATTTGTTTTTGGGGTAAAGTTTCCTCACTCTCCCTAACTCATTTTAACAAGCATATTATCTCATTCATTTTAACAACAATATTAGATAGATATGGCATAACACAAATATTACAAATAAATACATATAATCACACATCACATAAAACATCACTTTCGGTTTCCCTCCGATTCATTTAATCGGGTAACGAAATCAATATTTCTCACTCTTATCCCGTAGGATATTTTCACAACTTTACATCAGCTATAAATATGTGTCGATCGGATTTACGATCCAAAAGATGTCAATTCCAACATTTCACAAAACATTACTTTCCTTCATTTTCCACTAAATGAAATATCCCACATCATACCCAAGATAGAGGGTCGTCATAGCTTTCTAATGACACCAAGAACGTCCCGATCCGAGTTACGGATCAAAAGTTATGAAGGAAAGAAAACGGAAAAGCTGTCATGTTTGCTTTGCGAAGCTCCAGCGAATGCTCGCTCTCTCATTCAAAGTACGAATCTCCCAGCGAAGTCCTAAAAATCACTGGGTTCGCTACCCCATTCACAGTGCTAGCATCTGGCGAATCGTGGCAGAACCAAAACAAGGTAAAGTTTGCAGTGCGAACCTCTGGCGAATGTTCGCCCTCACCTTCGCCGTGCGAGTAACCAGCGAATGCTCGCTTTCCCCTTCGCTAGGGAACTCGCAGTGCGAACCTGCAAAAACTGGGTTTCCCAGGAGCGTGAAAACAGAGCTTTGGGACCAAAAACCCATCCAAAACTTCACCCAACATACAAACATGCATTAACAGATGATCATACATGGCTAATGAGTATACTACACATTTTATACCGCATTTTATCCGTTAGATTTCATTTTCTCTCAATTTAACCTAATTCCAATTCGGGAGTTTCTAGCACTTAGAGTGTCTAACTAGAACCCACCTGATAATCGAAGAGGAGTTTGAAGAAGATGCTGATGATCCATGGGTTTCTCTTCTTCATCATCTCCATTTTCTCTCTTTCTCTTCTTTCCTTTTTTCCTTTTCTTCTTCTTGTTTACTAACTTCTTCTTTTTTCTCTTTTTCTTTCTCTTTCCAAATATATACATATATTATACTATTATTATTCTCTTTATTGTTTTTATTCTCTTTATTCTCTTTATTGTTTTTATTTTGATAACATGCGTAAATAAATACCTAATTATAACTCGTCAAATTTGTTTGTACAATATAAAATAATTAGAAATTATACAAAACATCACATACGCAAATTTTCAAATTAAAATAAATATAACCAAAGAATTAAAATATTTTTTGGCGTTCATAGTTTTTAATAGTTTTATAATGTACATATTATAAGATTACTAGTTAAGTTTACTTAAATATACCATAACAAAAGAATTTAACATTGAATCTATTATTTTCGTCCTAAGAGTTTATTAATTGATATGTCAAACATAAAATTTTCTATATTTATATTTTTTCTAGTAATTTTTATTTTTGAAATCAATTTTATGAGTTATAATACAAAAATCTCAATTGCTTCAAGTTAATAATAGAATCAAACTTTCAATTAATAATATTAGTTATTTACATTGTCGAAAATATATTAAATTTTTCTAACAACCGTCTATTTGAAAGTTTTTTTCTTTTAAGCCTTTTTTTTCTTTTACAAAATAAAAGATTGAAATATTAAAATTTTCATTATATAAAAATATTATAGAAAGTGCATGATATTATAAAAAAATGAAGAAATAAGTTATTTCATTTTCATATAGACGAGGAACCTTGATGAGTCTTACTTTAAAGTTATTTTTCTTGCAAATCATGTACCTTACCCACTCTATGATTTTCTTGAATTTTTCCTATAATGGGTTCAAAGTATAATATATTATTAGTGCTCTTAATATTGAACCATAGAGTTTCATGTAAGGTTTCAAGAAGACGGTCTAGAGACCAGTATATTGTAGATATATCTTTTCTACCATAAATTTTAGTTTGAGGTGTACGTACTTTTTAAATAAAAAAAAAATTTACGTGAATTTATTAATACTATTTACATATGAATTTTAATAAAAAAAAAAATATATGTGATAATTAAAGCGAAATAGAATCCAACTTCACCATAGAATTTAAAATAAAAGTTACCCAACAAAGAGAAAGTTTGACGTTTTTATTACTCATTTATTTATACGTTTTTTATTTTAAAATATGTGCAATGTCTAAACTAAAAGAGGATTTAGGTTAATATAGAGTAGTTTTGGTACAAAATTAATATATACATTTTAAAGATGCGTAATACACCAATAAAAAGTAGATATGATGTAGTTGTTATTTTTTTTTGAACTCTTTTGTTTAAATTTTAACAAGAGAATGATTCATTAAAAGAGAATTTCACATAGTTATTGTTTTTGAACTTCAATATTATAAAATTTGAGTTAGAGTAAATACTTAAAATTTTATGCTCATTTTTTAATAAAAAATTTAGTAAGTATCAAATCTAACGTGGATTAAGAGCGAAATAGTTTACATGGGTTAAATCACAAGTGGACTCGGTGCGAACAACATCTTTAGACTAATAGCTATGTGATTAGCTTAAAATATCATCTCTGATCAATTTTTTACAAAAAAATAAGATAAAATTTTTATATTTTAAGTTAACTATAAAAAATAAAATAAAATGTATTCGACTTATTCTTATTATAACTTGTGGTTACATTCTCGTTTTTTTATTTTAAAAATCTAGGCTAAAATACAGTTTTGGTCCCCCTGTTTTTCAAAATTCACAGTTTTGGTCCCCCTGTTTTTTTTTTCAACAGTTTTGGTCCCCCACCCCTCACTGTTCATGTACGGACGTGTACTGTTCATGTACGGACGTGTACTGTTCATGTACGGACAAGTTACTGTTCATCACTTTTTTTGGGCCAAAATTGGGGTGGGGGACCAAAACTGTTGAAAAAAAAACAGGGGGACCAAAATTGTGAATTTTGAAAAACAGGGGGACTAAAACTGTATTTTAGCCAAAAATCTACTAACAAAGTCAACTTATTTTTTAATTATATAAAGTTTAGGTCTGTTAACTTTCTGTACAACTAGTTTTTGAATACAATTCAATGTATATTAATATTAATAATCAATAAAAATTATATAATAAATATTTTTGAAGAAATTTGAATTTATATTTATATTAATGATCATAAATTAATTGAATATGAAGGTTTTTTTTCAATGTTAAAGTTCCATATCTTTTTGTTATCTTTCTATACATTATACTAAAGGAAACTTTATTTCCAATCGCTTTATAGTTTTTCGATGTGGCGTTTTTACTTATCAAATCCATCTTCAATTCTTGGGCCAAAATTCTGCCTTCGTCCTGTAATGCCCTGTATAATATATATCTAGAATAATACCATACAAGCATTTTATTTGGTACTGACACATCAAAAGTGCCTAATGGCATAGTTCACATACTTGTCCATTTGTAAAACATAAATACAACACATGGCACAAGTCATGGAAACTAGCCAAAAATAATAAAACTAAGAATGATATACAATATCCTCAATTGTATACAATAAAAGAATACAGAGCGGAATAAGCTTAACTAAGCTTCTCTTGAAACATCTGAGCATCACTCCACTTGTAACCAAACCTGCACCTGAAATAAAGCAACTATAGTGGGGTGAGATACATCAAATCTCAGTGAGTTCTCTATCCTATAGATTCTCTCGGCTTTACAGGGTTCTATGAATCCTAACTCAAGTCAAAGGTGAAGGGAAAATGACTTTGAGTTCACAATCTCACACTATATGGAAACACATCACGAGTCTGTTAACTCATAAAGTTCGCACGGAAGGAATTACGTCCTGAGCCTGTTAACTCAATATTCCTTACGAATCGAAATATGTCCTGAGCCTGTTAACTCAAGAAACTTACTAATCGATAACCTATACCAAGGCATCCCCTTTTCTCGTCCGCTTCTACGTCTAGAAGTCGACCCGAGTCATGGATCCTTGAAGTTACTTGGCATACGAATTGGATTCGGGATCATCGGCCTGTTAACCGTGAACCGTCACTTCTCATGACCTGTTAACCATCACAAGTCTCTACCCATAGCATAGGCTCCAATCGTACTACACGTAGGGAATCAAACCTACCAAGTAATTGTGCATACGTTTCAGAGAAGGAGCTCGAGTCTCATGAGACTACACCTCAAGATAAATGGTTACGATTACGTGATCATATACACGACGTGATTGTATTCGACAATCACAAGGCCACATTCGCCTTAAGATCTCTTTTGCCTTTAACAATAAAACATAACAAAAATACACGTGTTCCATACTAGTGTCTTATTCTCACTCTATACCATTCGATAATGGACACACGCCTCGGCCTCTCATGCACGAGCGTTGTCATTCAGAGTTTCTATCATAATTCTAGTCGCAACCTAGAATTATACCAATCTTAACTTATCCATTTGTTTTTTGGGTAAAGTTTCCTCACTCTCCCTAACTCATTTTAACAAGCATATTATCTCATTCATTTTAACAACAATATTAGATAGATATGGCATAACACAAATATTATAAATAAATACATATAATCACACATCACATAAAACAGCACTTTCGGTTTCCCTCCGATTCATTTAATCGGGTAACGAAATCAATATTTCTCACTCTTATCCCGTAGGATATTTTCACAGATTTACATCGGCTATAAATATGCGTCGATCGGATTTACGATCCAAAAGATGTCAATTCCAACATTTCACAAAACATTACTTTCCATCATTTTCCACTAAATGAAATATCCCACATCATACCCAAGATAGAGGGTCGTCATAGCTTTCTAATGACACCAAGAACGTCCCGATCCGAGTTACGGATCAAAAGTTATGAAGGAAAGAAAACGAAAAAGCTGTCATGTTTGCTTTGCGAAGCTCCAACGAATGCTCGCTCTCTCATTCAAAGTACGAATCTCCCAGCGAAGTCCTAAAACACACTGGGTTCGCTACCCCATTCACAGTGCTAGCATCTGGCGAATCGTGGCAGAACCAAAACAAGGTAAAGTTTGCAGTGCGAACCTCTGGAGAATGTTCGCCCTCACCTTCGCCGTGCGAGTAACCAGCGAATGCTCGCTTTCCCCTTCGCTAGGGGACTCGCAGTGCGAACCTGCGAAAACTGGGTTTCCCAGCAGCGTGAAAACAGAGCTTTGGGACCAAAAACCCATCCAAAACTTCACCCAACATACAAACATGCATTAACAGATGATCATACATGGCTAATGAGTATACTACACATTTTATACCGCATTTTATCCGTTAGATTTCATTTTCACTCAATTTAACCTAATTCCCATTCGGGAGTTTCTAGCACTTAGAGTGTCTAACTAGAACCCACCTGATAATCGAAGAGGAGTTTGAAGAAGATGCTGATGATCCATGGGTTTCTCTTCTTCATCATCTCCATTTTCTCTCTTTCTCTTCTTTCCTTTTTTCCTTTTCTTCTTCTTGTTTACTAACTTCTTCTTTTTTCTCTTTTTCTTTCTCTTTCCAAATATATACATATATTATACTATTATTATTCTCTTTATTGTTTTTATTCTCTTTATTCTCTTTATTGTTTTTATTTTGATAACATGCGTAAATAAATACCTAATTATAACTCGTCAAATTTGTTTGTACAATATAAAATAATTAGAAATTATACAAAACATCACATACGCAAATTTTCAAATTAAAATAAATATAACCAAAGAATTAAAATATTTTTTGGCGTTCATAGTTTTTAATAGTTTTATAATGTACATATTATAAGATTACTAGTTAAGTTTACTTAAATATACCATAACAAAAGAATTTAACATTGAATCTATTATTTTCGTCCTAAAAGTTTATTAATTGATATGTCAAACATAAAATTTTCTATATTTATATTTTTTCTACTAATTTTTATTTTTGAAATCAATTTTATGAGTTATAATACAAAAATCTCAATTGCTTCAAGTTAATAATAGAATCAAACTTTCAATTAATAATATTAGTTATTTACATTGTCGAAAATATATTAAATTTTTCTAACAACCGTCTATTTGAAAGTTTTTTTCTTTTAAGCTTTTTTTTTTCTTTTACAAAATAAAAGATTGAAATATTAAAATTTTCATTATATAAAAATATTATAGAAAGTGCATGATATTATAAAAAAATGAAGAAATAAGTTATTTCATTTTCATATAGACGAGGAACCTTGATGAGTCTTACTTTAAAGTTATTTTTCTTGCAAATCATGTACCTTACCCACGCTATGATTTTCTTGAATTTTTCCTATAATGGGTTCAAAGTATAATATATTATTAGTGCTCTTAATATTGAACCATAGAGTTTCATGTAAGGTTTTAAGAAGACGGTCTAGAGACCAGTATATTGTAGATATATCTTTTCTACCATAAATTTTAGTTTGAGGTGTACGTACTTTTTAAATAAAAAAAAATTTACGTGAATTTATTAATACTATTTACATATGAATTTTAATAAAAAAAATATATGTGATAATTAAAGCGAAATAGAATCCAACTTCACCATAGAATTTAAAATAAAAGTTACCCAACAAAGAGAAAGTTTGACGTTTTTATTACTCATTTATTTATACGTTTTTTATTTTAAAATATGTGCAATGTCTAAACTAAAAGAGGATTTAGGTTAATATAGAGTAGTTTTGGTACAAAATTAATATATACATTTTAAAGATGCGTAATACACCAAATAAAAAGTAGATATGATGTAGTTGTTATTTTTTTTTGAACTCTTTTGTTTAAATTTTAACAAGAGAATGATTCATTAAAAGAGAATTTCACATAGTTATTGTTTTTGAACTTCAATATTATAAAATTTGAGTTAGAGTAAATACTTAAAATTTTATGCTCATTTTTTAATAAAAAATTTACTAAGTATCAAATCTAACGTGGATTAAGAGCGAAATAGTTTACATGGGTTAAATCACAAGTGGACTCGGTGCGAACAACATCTTTAGACTAATAGCTATGTGATTAGCTTAAAATATCATCTCTGATCAATTTTTTACAAAAAAATAAGATGAAATTTTTATATTTTAAGTTAACTATAAAAAATAAAATAAAATGTATTCGACTTATTCTTATTATATCTTGTGGTTACATTCTCGTTTTTTTATTTTAAAAATCTACTAACAAAGTCAACTTATTTTTTAATTATATAAAGTTTAGGTCTGTTAACTTTCTGTACAACTAGTTTTTGAATACAATTCAATGTATATTAATATTAATAATCAATAAAAATTATATAATAAATATTTTTGAAGAAATTTGAATGTATATTTATATTAATGATCATAAATTAATTGAATATGAAGGTTTTTTTTCAATGTTAAAGTTCCATATCTTTTTGTTATCTTTCTATACATTATACTAAAGGAAACTTTATTTCCAATCGCTTTATAGTTTTTCGATGTGGCGTTTTTACTTATCAAATCCATCTTCAATTCTTGGGCCAAAATTCTGCCTTCGTCCTGTAATGCCCTGTATAATATATATCTAGAATAATACCATACAAGCATTTTATTTGGTACTGACACATCAAAAGTGCCTAATGGCATAGTTCACATACTTGTCCATTTGTAAAACATAAATACAACACATGGCACAAGTCATGGAAACTAGCCAAAAATAATAAAACTAAGAATGATATACAATATCCTCAATTGTATACAATAAAAGAATACAGAGCGGAATAAGCTTAACTAAGCTTCTCTTGAAACATCTGAGCATCACTCCACTTGTAACCAAACCTGCACCTGAAATAAAGCAACTATAGTGGGGTGAGATACATCAAATCTCAGTGAGTTCTCTATCCTATAGATTCTCTCGGCTTTACAGGGTTCTATGAATCCTAACTCAAGTCAAAGGTGAAGGGAAAATGACTTTGAGTTCACAATCTCACACTATATGGAAACACATCACGAGTCTGTTAACTCATAAAGTTCGCACGGAAGGAATTACGTCCTGAGCCTGTTAACTCAATATTCCTTACGAATCGAAATATGTCCTGAGCCTGTTAACTCAAGAAACTTACTAATCGATAACCTATACCAAGGCATCCCCTTTTCCCGTCCGCTTCTACGTCTAGAAGTCGACCCGAGTCATGGATCCTTGAAGTTACTTGGCATACGAATTGGATTCGGGATCATCGGCCTGTTAACCGTGAACCGTCACTTCTCATGACCTGTTAACCATCACAAGTCTCTACCCATAGCATAGGCTCCAATCGTACTACACGTAGGGAATCAAACCTACCAAGTAATTGTGCATACGTTTCAGAGAAGGAGCTCGAGTCTCATGAGACTACACCTCAAGATAAATGGTTACGATTACGTGATCATATACACGACGTGATTGTATTCGACAATCACAAGGCCACATTCGCCTTAAGATCTCTTTTGCCTTTAACAATAAAACATAACAAAAATACACGTGTTCCATACTAGTGTCTTATTCTCACTCTATACCATTCGATAATGGACACACGCCTCGGCCTCTCATGCACGAGCGTTGTCATTCAGAGTTTCTATCATAATTCTAGTCGCAACCTAGAATTATACCAATCTTAACTTATCCATTTGTTTTTTGGGTAAAGTTTCCTCACTCTCCCTAACTCATTTTAACAAGCATATTATCTCATTCATTTTAACAACAATATTAGATAGATATGGCATAACACAAATATTACAAATAAATACATATAATCACACATCACATAAAACATCACTTTCGGTTTCCCTCCGATTCATTTAATCGGGTAACGAAATCAATATTTCTCACTCTTATCCCGTAGGATATTTTCACAGATTTACATCGGCTATAAATATGCGTCGATCGGATTTACGATCCAAAAGATGTCAATTCCAACATTTCACAAAACATTACTTTCCATCATTTTCCACTAAATGAAATATCCCACATCATACCCAAGATAGAGGGTCGTCATAGCTTTCTAATGACACCAAGAACGTCCCGATCCGAGTTACGGATCAAAAGTTATGAAGGAAAGAAAACGAAAAAGCTGTCATGTTCGCTTTGCGAAGCTCCAACGAATGCTCGCTCTCTCATTCAAAGTACGAATCTCCCAGCGAAGTCCTAAAACACACTGGGTTCGCTACCCCATTCACAGTGCTAGCATCTGGCGAATCGTGGCAGAACCAAAACAAGGTAAAGTTTGCAGTGCGAACCTCTGGAGAATGTTCGCCCTCACCTTCGCCGTGCGAGTAACCAGCGAATGCTCGCTTTCCCCTTCGCTAGGGGACTCGCAGTGCGAACCTGCGAAAACTGGGTTTCCCAGCAGCGTGAAAACAGAGCTTTGGGACCAAAAACCCATCCAAAACTTCACCCAACATACAAACATGCATTAACAGATGATCATACATGGCTAATGAGTATACTACACATTTTATACCGCATTTTATCCGTTAGATTTCATTTTCACTCAATTTAACCTAATTCCCATTCGGGAGTTTCTAGCACTTAGAGTGTCTAACTAGAACCCACCTGATAATCGAAGAGGAGTTTGAAGAAGATGCTGATGATCCATGGGTTTCTCTTCTTCATCATCTCCATTTTCTCTCTTTCTCTTCTTTCCTTTTTTCCTTTTCTTCTTCTTGTTTACTAACTTCTTCTTTTTTCTCTTTTTCTTTCTCTTTCCAAATATATACATATATTATACTATTATTATTCTCTTTATTGTTTTTATTCTCTTTATTCTCTTTATTGTTTTTATTTTGATAACATGCGTAAATAAATACCTAATTATAACTCGTCAAATTTGTTTGTACAATATAAAATAATTAGAAATTATACAAAACATCACATACGCAAATTTTCAAATTAAAATAAATATAACCAAAGAATTAAAATATTTTTTGGCGTTCATAGTTTTTAATAGTTTTATAATGTACATATTATAAGATTACTAGTTAAGTTTACTTAAATATACCATAACAAAAGAATTTAACATTGAATCTATTATTTTCGTCCTAAAAGTTTATTAATTGATATGTCAAACATAAAATTTTCTATATTTATATTTTTTCTACTAATTTTTATTTTTGAAATCAATTTTATGAGTTATAATACAAAAATCTCAATTGCTTCAAGTTAATAATAGAATCAAACTTTCAATTAATAATATTAGTTATTTACATTGTCGAAAATATATTAAATTTTTCTAACAACCGTCTATTTGAAAGTTTTTTTCTTTTAAGCTTTTTTTTTTCTTTTACAAAATAAAAGATTGAAATATTAAAATTTTCATTATATAAAAATATTATAGAAAGTGCATGATATTATAAAAAAATGAAGAAATAAGTTATTTCATTTTCATATAGACGAGGAACCTTGATGAGTCTTACTTTAAAGTTATTTTTCTTGCAAATCATGTACCTTACCCACGCTATGATTTTCTTGAATTTTTCCTATAATGGGTTCAAAGTATAATATATTATTAGTGCTCTTAATATTGAACCATAGAGTTTCATGTAAGGTTTCAAGAAGACGGTCTAGAGACCAGTATATTGTAGATATATCTTTTCTACCATAAATTTTAGTTTGAGGTGTACGTACTTTTTAAATAAAAAAAAATTTACGTGAATTTATTAATACTATTTACATATGAATTTTAATAAAAAAAATATATGTGATAATTAAAGCGAAATAGAATCCAACTTCACCATAGAATTTAAAATAAAAGTTACCCAACAAAGAGAAAGTTTGACGTTTTTATTACTCATTTATTTATACGTTTTTTATTTTAAAATATGTGCAATGTCTAAACTAAAAGAGGATTTAGGTTAATATAGAGTAGTTTTGGTACAAAATTAATATATACATTTTAAAGATGCGTAATACACCAATAAAAAGTAGATATGATGTAGTTGTTATTTTTTTTTGAACTCTTTTGTTTAAATTTTAACAAGAGAATGATTCATTAAAAGAGAATTTCACATAGTTATTGTTTTTGAACTTCAATATTATAAAATTTGAGTTAGAGTAAATACTTAAAATTTTATGCTCATTTTTTAATAAAAAATTTACTAAGTATCAAATCTAACGTAGATTAAGAGCGAAATAGTTTACATGGGTTAAATCACAAGTGGACTCGGTGCGAACAACATCTTTAGACTAATAGCTATGTGATTAGCTTAAAATATCATCTCTGATCAATTTTTTACAAAAAAATAAGATGAAATTTTTATATTTTAAGTTAACTATAAAAAATAAAATAAAATGTATTCGACTTATTCTTATTATAACTTGTGGTTACATTCTCGTTTTTTTATTTTAAAAATCTACTAACAAAGTCAACTTATTTTTTAATTATATAAAGTTTAGGTCTGTTAACTTTCTGTACAACTAGTTTTTGAATACAATTCAATGTATATTAATATTAATAATCAATAAAAATTATATAATAAATATTTTTGAAGAAATTTGAATGTATATTTATATTAATGATCATAAATTAATTGAATATGAAGGTTTTTTTTCAATGTTAAAGTTCCATATCTTTTTGTTATCTTTCTATACATTATACTAAAGGAAACTTTATTTCCAATCGCTTTATAGTTTTTCGATGTGGCGTTTTTACTTATCAAATCCATCTTCAATTCTTGGGCCAAAATTCTGCCTTCGTCCTGTAATGCCCTGTATAATATATATCTAGAATAATACCATACAAGCATTTTATTTGGTACTGACACATCAAAAGTGCCTAATGGCATAGTTCACATACTTGTCCATTTGTAAAACATAAATACAACACATGGCACAAGTCATGGAAACTAGCCAAAAATAATAAAACTAAGAATGATATACAATATCCTCAATTGTATACAATAAAAGAATACAGAGCGGAATAAGCTTAACTAAGCTTCTCTTGAAACATCTGAGCATCACTCCACTTGTAACCAAACCTGCACCTGAAATAAAGCAACTATAGTGGGGTGAGATACATCAAATCTCAGTGAGTTCTCTATCCTATAGATTCTCTCGGCTTTACAGGGTTCTATGAATCCTAACTCAAGTCAAAGGTGAAGGGAAAATGACTTTGAGTTCACAATCTCACACTATATGGAAACACATCACGAGTCTGTTAACTCATAAAGTTCGCACGGAAGGAATTACGTCCTGAGCCTGTTAACTCAATATTCCTTACGAATCGAAATATGTCCTGAGCCTGTTAACTCAAGAAACTTACTAATCGATAACCTATACCAAGGCATCCCCTTTTCCCGTCCGCTTCTACGTCTAGAAGTCGACCCGAGTCATGGATCCTTGAAGTTACTTGGCATACGAATTGGATTCGGGATCATCGGCCTGTTAACCGTGAACCGTCACTTCTCATGACCTGTTAACCATCACAAGTCTCTACCCATAGCATAGGCTCCAATCGTACTACACGTAGGGAATCAAACCTACCAAGTAATTGTGCATACGTTTCAGAGAAGGAGCTCGAGTCTCATGAGACTACACCTCAAGATAAATGGTTACGATTACGTGATCATATACACGACGTGATTGTATTCGACAATCACAAGGCCACATTCGCCTTAAGATCTCTTTTGCCTTTAACAATAAAACATAACAAAAATACACGTGTTCCATACTAGTGTCTTATTCTCACTCTATACCATTCGATAATGGACACACGCCTCGGCCTCTCATGCACGAGCGTTGTCATTCAGAGTTTCTATCATAATTCTAGTCGCAACCTAGAATTATACCAATCTTAACTTATCCATTTGTTTTTTGGGTAAAGTTTCCTCACTCTCCCTAACTCATTTTAACAAGCATATTATCTCATTCATTTTAACAACAATATTAGATAGATATGGCATAACACAAATATTATAAATAAATACATATAATCACACATCACATAAAACATCACTTTCGGTTTCCCTCCGATTCATTTAATCGGGTAACGAAATCAATATTTCTCACTCTTATCCCGTAGGATATTTTCACAGATTTACATCGGCTATAAATATGCGTCGATCGGATTTACGATCCAAAAGATGTCAATTCCAACATTTCACAAAACATTACTTTCCATCATTTTCCACTAAATGAAATATCCCACATCATACCCAAGATAGAGGGTCGTCATAGCTTTCTAATGACACCAAGAACGCCCCGATCCGAGTTACGGATCAAAAGTTATGAAGGAAAGAAAACGAAAAAGCTGTCATGTTCGCTTTGCGAAGCTCCAACGAATGCTCGCTCTCTCATTCAAAGTACGAATCTCCCAGCGAAGTCCTAAAACACACTGGGTTCGCTACCCCATTCACAGTGCTAGCATCTGGCGAATCGTGGCAGAACCAAAACAAGGTAAAGTTTGCAGTGCGAACCTCTGGAGAATGTTCGCCCTCACCTTCGCCGTGCGAGTAACCAGCGAATGCTCGCTTTCCCCTTCGCTAGGGGACTCGCAGTGCGAACCTGCGAAAACTGGGTTTCCCAGCAGCGTGAAAACAGAGCTTTGGGACCAAAAACCCATCCAAAACTTCACCCAACATACAAACATGCATTAACAGATGATCATACATGGCTAATGAGTATACTACACATTTTATACCGCATTTTATCCGTTAGATTTCATTTTCACTCAATTTAACCTAATTCCCATTCGGGAGTTTCTAGCACTTAGAGTGTCTAACTAGAACCCACCTGATAATCGAAGAGGAGTTTGAAGAAGATGCTGATGATCCATGGGTTTCTCTTCTTCATCATCTCCATTTTCTCTCTTTCTCTTCTTTCCTTTTTTCCTTTTCTTCTTCTTGTTTACTAACTTCTTCTTTTTTCTCTTTTTCTTTCTCTTTCCAAAAATATACATATATTATACTATTATTATTCTCTTTATTGTTTTTATTCTCTTTATTCTCTTTATTGTTTTTATTTTGATAACATGCGTAAATAAATACCTAATTATAACTCGTCAAATTTGTTTGTACAATATAAAATAATTAGAAATTATACAAAACATCACATACGCAAATTTTCAAATTAAAATAAATATAACCAAAGAATTAAAATATTTTTTGGCGTTCATAGTTTTTAATAGTTTTATAATGTACATATTATAAGATTACTAGTTAAGTTTACTTAAATATACCATAACAAAAGAATTTAACATTGAATCTATTATTTTCGTCCTAAAAGTTTATTAATTGATATGTCAAACATAAAATTTTCTATATTTATATTTTTTCTACTAATTTTTATTTTTGAAATCAATTTTATGAGTTATAATACAAAAATCTCAATTGCTTCAAGTTAATAATAGAATCAAACTTTCAATTAATAATATTAGTTATTTACATTGTCGAAAATATATTAAATTTTTCTAACAACCGTCTATTTGAAAGTTTTTTTCTTTTAAGCTTTTTTTTTCTTTTACAAAATAAAAGATTGAAATATTAAAATTTTCATTATATAAAAATATTATAGAAAGTGCATGATATTATAAAAAAATGAAGAAATAAGTTATTTCATTTTCATATAGACGAGGAACCTTGATGAGTCTTACTTTAAAGTTATTTTTCTTGCAAATCATGTACCTTGCCCACGCTATGATTTTCTTGAATTTTTCCTATAATGGGTTCAAAGTATAATATATTATTAGTGCTCTTAATATTGAACCATAGAGTTTCATGTAAGGTTTTAAGAAGACGGTCTAGAGACCAGTATATTGTAGATATATCTTTTCTACCATAAATTTTAGTTTGAGGTGTACGTACTTTTTAAATAAAAAAAATTTTACGTGAATTTATTAATACTATTTACATATGAATTTTAATAAAAAAAAATATATGTGATAATTAAAGCGAAATAGAATCCAACTTCACCATAGAATTTAAAATAAAAGTTACCCAACAAAGAGAAAGTTTGACGTTTTTATTACTCATTTATTTATACGTTTTTTATTTTAAAATATGTGCAATGTCTAAACTAAAAGAGGATTTAGGTTAATATAGAGTAGTTTTGGTACAAAATTAATATATAAATTTTAAAGATGCGTAATACATCAATAAAAAGTAGATATGATGTAGTTGTTATTTTTTTTTGAACTCTTTTGTTTAAATTTTAACAAGAGAATGATTCATTAAAAGAGAATTTCACATAGTTATTGTTTTTGAACTTCAATATTATAAAATTTGAGTTAGAGTAAATACTTAAAATTTTATGCTCATTTTTTAATAAAAAATTTAGTAAGTATCAAATCTAACGTGGATTAAGAGCGAAATAGTTTACATGGGTTAAATCACAAGTGGACTCGGTGCGAACAACATCTTTAGACTAATAGCTATGTGATTAGCTTAAAATATCATCTCTGATCAATTTTTTACAAAAAAATAAGATAAAATTTTTATATTTTAAGTTAACTATAAAAAATAAAATAAAATGTATTCGACTTATTCTTATTATAACTTGTGGTTACATTCTCGTTTTTTTATTTTAAAAATCTACTAACAAAGTCAACTTATTTTTTAATTATATAAAGTTTAGGTCTGTTAACTTTCTGTACAACTAGTTTTTGAATACAATTCAATGTATATTAATATTAATAATCAATAAAAATTATATAATAAATATTTTTGAAGAAATTTGAATGTATATTTATATTAATGATCATAAATTAATTGAATATGAAGGTTTTTTTTCAATGTTAAAGTTCCATATCTTTTTGTTATCTTTCTATACATTATACTAAAGGAAACTTTATTTCCAATCGCTTTATAGTTTTTCGATGTGGCGTTTTTACTTATCAAATCCATCTTCAATTCTTGGGCCAAAATTCTGCCTTCGTCCTGTAATGCCCTGTATAATATATATCTAGAATAATACCATACAAGCATTTTATTTGGTACTGACACATCAAAAGTGCCTAATGGCATAGTTCACATACTTGTCCATTTCTAAAACATAAATACAACACATGGCACAAGTCATGGAAACTAGCCAAAAATAATAAAACTAAGAATGATATACAATATCCTCAATTGTATACAATAAAAGAATACAGAGCGGAATAAGCTTAACTAAGCTTCTCTTGAAACATCTGAGCATCACTCCACTTGTAACCAAACCTGCACCTGAAATAAAGCAACTATAGTGGGGTGAGATACATCAAATCTCAGTGAGTTCTCTATCCTATAGATTCTCTCGGCTTTACAGGGTTCTATCAATCCTAACTCAAGTCAAAGGTGAAGGGAAAATGACTTTGAGTTCACAATCTCACACTATATGGAAACACATCACGAGTCTGTTAACTCATAAAGTTCGCACGGAAGGAATTACGTCCTGAGCCTGTTAACTCAATATTCCTTACGAATCGAAATATGTCCTGAGCCTGTTAACTCAATAAACTCACTAATCGATAACCTATACCAAGGCATCCCCTTTTCCCGTCCGCTTCTACGTCTAGAAGTCGACCCGAGTCATGGATCCTTGAAGTTACTTGGCATACGAATTGGATTCGGGATCATCGGCCTGTTAACCGTGAACCGTCACTTCTCATGACCTGTTAACAATTACAAGTCTCTACCCATAGCATAGGCTCCAATCATACTACACGTAGGGAATCAAACTTACTAAGTAATTGTGCATACGTTTCAGAGAAGGAGCTCGAGTCTCATGAAACTACACCTCAAGATAAATGGTTACGATTACGTGATCATATACACGACGTGATTGTATTCGACAATCACAAGGCCACATTCGCCTTAAGATCTCTTTTGCCTTTAACAATAAAACATAACAAAAATACACGTGTTCCATACTAGTGTCTTATTCTCACTCTATACCATTCGATAATGGACACACGCCTCGGCCTCTCATGCACGAGCGTTGTCATTCAGAGTTTCTATCATAATTCTAGTCGCAACCTAGAATTATACCAATCTTAACTTATCCATTTGTTTTTTGGGTAAAGTTTCCTCACTCTCCCTAACTCATTTTAACAAGCATATTATCTCATTCATTTTAACAACAATATTAGATAGATATGGCATAACACAAATATTACAAATAAATACATATAATCACACATCACATAAAACATCACTTTCGGTTTCCCTCCGATTCATTTAATCGGGTAACGAAATCAATATTTCTCACTCTTATCCCGTAGGATATTTTCACAGATTTACATCGGCTATAAATATGCGTCGATCGGATTTACGATCCAAAAGATGTCAATTCCAACATTTCACAAAACATTACTTTCCATCATTTTCCACTAAATGAAATATCCCACATCATACCCAAGATAGAGGGTCGTCATAGCTTTCTAATGACACCAAGAACGTCCCGATCCGAGTTACGGATCAAAAGTTATGAAGGAAAGAAAACGAAAAAGCTGTCATGTTCGCTTTGCGAAGCTCCAACGAATGCTCGCTCTCTCATTCAAAGTACGAATCTCCCAGCGAAGTCCTAAAACACACTGGGTTCGCTACCCCATTCACAGTGCTAGCATCTGGCGAATCGTGGCAGAACCAAAACAAGGTAAAGTTTGCAGTGCGAACCTCTGGAGAATGTTCGCCCTCACCTTCACCGTGCGAGTAACCAGCGAATGCTCGCTTTCCCCTTCGCTAGGGGACTCGCAGTGCGAACCTGCGAAAACTGGGTTTCCCAGCAGCGTGAAAACAGAGCTTTGGGACCAAAAACCCATCCAAAACTTCACCCAACATACAAACATGCATTAACAGATGATCATACATGGCTAATGAGTATACTACACATTTTATACCGCATTTTATCCGTTAGATTTCATTTTCTCTCAATTTAACCTAATTCCCATTCGGGAGTTTCTAGCACTTAGAGTGTCTAACTAGAACCCACCTGATAATCGAAGAGGAGTTTGAAGAAGATGCTGATGATCCATGGGTTTCTCTTCTTCATCATCTCCATTTTCTCTCTTTCTCTTCTTTCCTTTTTTCCTTTTCTTCTTCTTGTTTACTAACTTCTTCTTTTTTCTCTTTTTCTTTCTCTTTCCAAATATATACATATATTATACTATTATTATTCTCTTTATTGTTTTTATTCTCTTTATTCTCTTTATTGTTTTTATTTTGATAACATGCGTAAATAAATACCTAATTATAACTCGTCAAATTTGTTTGTACAATATAAAATAATTAGAAATTATACAAAACATCACATACGCAAATTTTCAAATTAAAATAAATATAACCAAAGAATTAAAATATTTTTTGGCGTTCATAGTTTTTAATAGTTTTATAATGTACATATTATAAGATTACTAGTTAAGTTTACTTAAATATACCATAACAAAAGAATTTAACATTGAATCTATTATTTTCGTCCTAAAAGTTTATTAATTGATATGTCAAACATAAAATTTTCTATATTTATATTTTTTCTACTAATTTTTATTTTTGAAATCAATTTTATGAGTTATAATACAAAAATCTCAATTGCTTCAAGTTAATAATAGAATCAAACTTTCAATTAATAATATTAGTTATTTACATTGTCGAAAATATATTAAATTTTTCTAACAACCGTCTATTTGAAAGTTTTTTTCTTTTAAGCTTTTTTTTTCTTTTACAAAATAAAAGATTGAAATATTAAAATTTTCATTATATAAAAATATTATAGAAAGTGCATGATATTATAAAAAAATGAAGAAATAAGTTATTTCATTTTCATATAGACGAGGAACCTTGATGAGTCTTACTTTAAAGTTATTTTTCTTGCAAATCATGTACCTTACCCACACTATGATTTTCTTGAATTTTTCCTATAATGGGTTCAAAGTATAATATATTATTAGTGCTCTTAATATTGAACCATAGAGTTTCATGTAAGGTTTCAAGAAGACGGTCTAGAGACCAGTATATTGTAGATATATCTTTTCTACCATAAATTTTAGTTTGAGGTGTACGTACTTTTTAAATAAAAAAAAAATTTAAGTGAATTTATTAATACTATTTACATATGAATTTTAATAAAAAAAAAATATATGTGATAATTAAAGCGAAATAGAATCCAACTTCACCATAGAATTTAAAATAAAAGTTACCCAACAAAGAGAAAGTTTGACGTTTTTATTACTCATTTATTTATACGTTTTTTATTTTAAAATATGTGCAATGTCTAAACTAAAAGAGGATTTAGGTTAATATAGAGTAGTTTTGGTACAAAATTAATATATACATTTTAAAGATGCGTAATACACCAATAAAAAGTAGATATGATGTAGTTGTTATTTTTTTTTGAACTCTTTTGTTTAAATTTTAACAAGAGAATGATTCATTAAAAGAGAATTTCACATAGTTATTGTTTTTGAACTTCAATATTATAAAATTTGAGTTAGAGTAAATACTTAAAATTTTATGCTCATTTTTTAATAAAAAATTTAGTAAGTATCAAATCTAACGTGGATTAAGAGCGAAATAGTTTACATGGGTTAAATCACAAGTGGACTCGGTGCGAACAACATCTTTAGACTAATAGCTATGTGATTAGCTTAAAATATCATCTCTGATCAATTTTTTACAAAAAAATAAGATAAAATTTTTATATTTTAAGTTAACTATAAAAAATAAAATAAAATGTATTCGACTTATTCTTATTATAACTTGTGGTTACATTCTCGTTTTTTTATTTTAAAAATCTAGGCTAAAATACAGTTTTGGTCCCCCTGTTTTTCAAAATTCACAGTTTTGGTCCCCCTGTTTTTTTTTTCAACAGTTTTGGTCCCCCACCCCTCACTGTTCATGTACGGACGTGTACTGTTCATGTACGGACGTGTACTGTTCATGTACGGACAAGTTACTGTTCATCACTTTTTTTGGGCCAAAATTGGGGTGGGGGTCCAAAACTGTTGAAAAAAAAAACAGGGGGACCAAAACTGTGAATTTTGAAAAACAGGGGGACTAAAACTGTATTTTAGCCAAAAATCTACTAACAAAGTCAACTTATTTTTTAATTATATAAAGTTTAGGTCTGTTAACTTTCTGTACAACTAGTTTTTGAATACAATTCAATGTATATTAATATTAATAATCAATAAAAATTATATAATAAATATTTTTGAAGAAATTTGAATGTATATTTATATTAATGATCATAAATTAATTGAATATGAAGGTTTTTTTTCAATGTTAAAGTTCCATATCTTTTTGTTATCTTTCTATACATTATACTAAAGGAAACTTTATTTCCAATCGCTTTATAGTTTTTCGATGTGGCGTTTTTACTTATCTAATCCATCTTCAATTCTTGGGCCAAAATTCTGCCTTCGTCCTGTAATGCCCGGTATAATATATATCTAGAATAATACCATACAAGCATTTTATTTGGTACTGACACATCAAAAGTGCCTAATGGCATAGTTCACATACTTGTCCATTTCTAAAACATAAATACAACACATGGCACAAGTCATGGAAACTAGCCAAAAATAATAAAACTAAGAATGATATACAATATCCTCAATTGTATACAATAAAAGAATACAGAGCGGAATAAGCTTAACTAAGCTTCTCTTGAAACATCTGAGCATCACTCCACTTGTAACCAAACCTGCACCTGAAATAAAGCAACTATAGTGGGGTGAGATACATCAAATCTCAGTGAGTTCTCTATCCTATAGATTCTCTCGGCTTTACAGGGTTCTATGAATCCTAACTCAAGTCAAAGGTGAAGGGAAAATGACTTTGAGTTCACAATCTCACACTATATGGAAACACATCACGAGTCTGTTAACTCATAAAGTTCGCACGGAAGGAATTACGTCCTGAGCCTGTTAACTCAATATTCCTTACGAATCGAAATATGTCCTGAGCCTGTTAACTCAAGAAACTCACTAATCGATAACCTATACCAAGGCATCCCCTTTTCTCGTCCGCTTCTACGTCTAGAAGTCGACCCGAGTCATGGATCCTTGAAGTTACTTGGCATACGAATTGGATTCGGGATCATCGGCCTGTTAACCGTGAACCGTCACTTCTCACGACCTGTTAACCATCACAAGTCTCTACCCATAGCATAGGCTCCAATCGTACTACACGTAGGGAATCAAACCTACCAAGTAATTGTGCATACGTTTCAGAGAAGGAGCTCGAGTCTCATGAGACTACACCTCAAGATAAATGGTTACGATTACGTGATCATATACACGACGTGATTGTATTCGACAATCACAAGGCCACATTCGCCTTAAGACCTCTTTTGCCGTTAACAATAAAACATAACAAAAATACACGTGTTGCATACTAGTGTCTTATTCTCACTCTATACCATTCGATAATGGACACACGCCTCGGCCTCTCATGCACGAGCGTTGTCATTCAGAGTTTCTATCATAATTCTAGTCGCAACCTAGAATTATACCAATCTTAACTTATCCATTTGTTTTTGGGGTAAAGTTTCCTCACTCTCCCTAACTCATTTTAACAAGCATATTATCTCATTCATTTTAACAACAATATTAGATAGATATGGCATAACACAAATATTACAAATAAATACATATAATCACACATCACATAAAACATCACTTCGGTTTCCCTCCGATTCATTTAATCGGGTAACGAAATCAATATTTCTCACTCTTATCCCGTAGGATATTTTCACAGCTTTACATCGGCTATAAATATGCGTCGATCGGATTTACGATCCAAAAGATGTCAATTCCAACATTTCACAAAACATTACTTTCCATCATTTTCCACTAAATGAAATATCCCACATCATACCCAAGATAGAGGGTCGTCATAGCTTTCTAATGACACCAAGAACGTCCCGATCCGAGTTACGGATCAAAAGTTATGAAGGAAAGAAAACGAAAAAGCTGTCATGTTCGCTTTGCGAAGCTCCAACGAATGCTCGCTCTCTCATTCAAAGTACGAATCTCCCAGCGAAGTCCTAAAACACACTGGGTTCGCTACCCCATTCACAGTGCTAGCATCTGGCGAATCGTGGCAGAACCAAAACAAGGTAAAGTTTGCAGTGCGAACCTCTGGAGAATGTTCGCCCTCACCTTCGCCGTGCGAGTAACCAGCGACTGCTCGCTTTCCCCTTCGCTAGGGGACTCGCAGTGCGAACCTGCGAAAACTGGGTTTCCCAGCAGCGTGAAAACAGAGCTTTGGGACCAAAAACCCATCCAAAACTTCACCCAACATACAAACATGCATTAACAGATGATCATACATGGCTAATGAGTATACTACACATTTTAGACCGCATTTTATCCGTTAGATTTCATTTTCTCTCTATTTAACCTAATTCCCATTCGGGAGTTTCTAGCACTTAGAGTGTCTAACTAGAACCCACCTGATAATCGAAGAGGAGTTTGAAGAAGATGCTGATGATCCATGGGTTTCTCTTCTTCATCATCTCCATTTTCTCTCTTTCTCTTCTTTCCTTTTTTCCTTTTCTTCTTCTTGTTTACTAACTTCTTCTTTTTTCTTTTTTTCTTTCTCTTTCCAAATATATACATATATTATACTATTATTATTCTCTTTATTGTTTTTATTCTCTTTATTCTCTTTATTGTTTTTATTTTGATAACATGCGTAAATAAATACCTAATTATAACTCGTCAAATTTGTTTGTACAATATAAAATAATTAGAAATTATACAAAACATCACATACGCAAATTTTCAAATTAAAATAAATATAACCAAAGAATTAAAATATTTTTTGGCGTTCATAGTTTTTAATAGTTTTATAATGTACATATTATAAGATTACTAGTTAAGTTTACTTAAATATACCATAACAAAAGAATTTAACATTGAATCTATTATTTTCGTCCTAAAAGTTTATTAATTGATATGTCAAACATAAAATTTTCTATATTTATATTTTTTCTAGTAATTTTTATTTTTGAAATCAATTTTATGAGTTAAAATACAAAAATCTCAATTGCTTCAAGTAAATAATAGAATCAAACTTTCAATTAATAATATTAGTTATTTACATTGTCGAAAATATATTAAATTTTTCTAACAACCGTCTATTTGAAAGTTTTTTTCTTTTAAGCTTTTTTTTTCTTTTACAAAATAAAAGATTGAAATATTAAAATTTTCATTATATAAAAATATTATAGAAAGTGCATGATCTTATAAAAAAAATTGAAGAAATAAGTTATTTCATTTTCATATAGACGAGGAACCTTGATGAGTCTCACTTTAAAGTTATTTTTCTTGCAAATCATGTACCTTACCCACTCTATGATTTTCTTGAATTTTTCCTATAATGGGTTCAAAGTATAATATATTATTAGTGCTCTTAATATTGAACCATAGAGTTTCATGTAAGGTTTCAAGAAGACGGTCTAGAGACCAGTATATTGTAGATATATCTTTTCTACCATAAATTTTAATTTGAGGTGTACGTACTTTTTAAATAAAAAAAATTTTACGTGAATTTATTAATACTATTTACATATGAATTTTAATAAAAAAAAAAATATATGTGATAATTAAAGCGAAATAGAATCCAACTTCACCATAGAATTTAAAATAAAAGTTACCCAACAAAGAGAAAGTTTGACGTTTTTATTACTCATTTATTTATACGTTTTTTATAATAAAATATGTGCAATGTCTAAACTAAAAGAGGATTTAGGTTAATATAGAGTAGTTTTGGTACAAAATTAATATATACATTTTAAAGATGCGTAATACACCAATAAAAAGTAGATATGATGTAGTTGTTATTTTTTTTTGAACTCTTTTGTTTAAATTTTAACAAGAGAATGATTCATTAAAAGAGAATTTCACATAGTTATTGTTTTTGAACTTCAATATTATAAAATTTGAGTTAGAGTAAATACTTAAAATTTTATGCTCATTTTTTAATAAAACATATAGTAAGTATCAAATCTAATGTGGATTAAGAGCGAAATAGTTTACATGGGTTAAATCACAAGTGGACTCGGTGCGAACAACATCTTTAGACTAATAGCTATGTGATTAGCTTAAAATATCATCTCTGATCAATTTTTTACAAAAAATAAGATAAAATTTTTATATTTTAAGTTAACTATAAAAAATAAAATAAAATGTATTTGACTTATGCTTATTATAACTTGTGGTTACATTCTCGTTTTTTTATTTTAAAAATCTACTAACAAAGTCAACTTATTTCTTAATTATATAAAGTTTAGGTCTGTTAACTTTCTGTACAACTAGTTTTTGAATACAATTCAATCTATATTAATATTAATAATCAATAAAAATTATATAATAAATATTTTTGAAGAAATTTGAATGTATATTTATATTAATGATCATAAATTAATTGAATATGAAGGTTTTTTTTCAATGTTAAAGTTCCATATCTTTTTGTTATCTTTCTATACATTATACTAAAGGAAACTTGATTTCCAATCGCTTTATAGTTTTTCCGATGTGGTGTTTTTACTTATCAAATCCATCCTCAATTCTTGGGCCAAAATTCTGCCTTCGTCCTGTAATGCCCTGTATGATATATATCTAGAATAATACCATACAAGCATTTTATTTGGTACTGACACATCACAAGTGCCTAATGGCATAGTTCACATACTTGTCCATTTCTAAAACATAAATACAACACATGGCACAAGTCATGGAAACTAGCCAAAAATAATAAAACTAAGAATGATATACAATATCCTCAATTGTATACAATAAAAGAATACAGAGCGGAATAAGCTTAACTAAGCTTCTCTTGAAACATCTGAGCATCGCTCCACTCGTAACCAAACCTGCACCTGAAATAAAGCATCTATAGTGGGGTGAGATACATCAAATCTCACTGAGTTCTCTATCCTATAGATTCTCTCGGTTTACAGGGTTCTATCAATCCTAACTCAAGTCAAAGGGGAAGGGAAAATGACTTTGAATTCACAATCTCACACTATATGGAAACACATAACGAGTCTGTTAACTCATAAAGTTCGCACGGAATGAATTACGTCCTGAGCCTGTTAACTCAAGATTCCTTACGAATCGAAATATGTCCTGAGCCTGTTAACTCAAGAACTCACTAATCGATAACCTATACCAAGGCATCCCCTTTTCCCGTCCGCTTCTACGTCTAGAAGTCGACCCGAGTCATGGATCCTTGAAGTTACTTGGCATACGAATTGGATTCGGGATCATCGGCCTGTTAACCGTGAACCATCACTTCTCATGACCTGTTAACCATCACAAGTCTCTACCCATAGCATAGGCTCCAATCGTATTACACGTAGGGAATCAAACCTACCAAGTAATTGTGCATACGTTTCAGAGAAGGAGCTCGAGTCTCATGAAACTACACCTCAAGATAAATGGTTACGATTACGTGATCATATACACGACGTGCTTGTATTCGACAATCACAAGGCCACATTCGTCTTAAGACCTCTTTTGCCTTTAACAATAAAACATAACAAAAATACACGTGTTCCATACTAGTGTCTTATTCTCACTCTATACCATTCGATAAGGGACACACGCCTCGGCCTCTCATGCACGAGCGTTGTCATTCAGAGTTTCTACATAATTCTAGTCGCAACCTAGAATTATACCAATCTTAACTTATCCATTTGTTTTTGGGGTAAAGTTTCCTCACTCTCCCTAACTCATTTTAACAAGCATATTATCTCATTCATTTTAACAACAATATTAGATAGATATGGCATAACACAAATATTACAAATAAATACATATAATCACACATCACATAAAACATCACTTTCGGTTTCCCTCCGATTCATTTAATCGGGTAACGAAATCAATATTTCTCACTCTTATCCCGTAGGATATTTTCACAGCTTTACATCGGCTATAAATATGCGTCGATCGGATTTACGATCCAAAAGATGTCAATTCCAACATTTCACAAAACATTACTTTCCTTCATTTTCCACTAAATGAAATATCCCACATCATACCCAAGATAGAGGGTCGTCATAGCTTTCTAATGACGCCAAGAACGTCACGATCCGAGTTACGGATCAAAAGTTATGAAGGAAAGAAAACGGAAAAGCTGTCATGTTCGCTTTGCGAAGCTCCAGCAAATGCTCGCTCTCTCATTCAAAGTACGAATCTCCCAGCGAAGTCCTAAAAAACACTGGGTTCGCTACCCCATTCACAGTGCTAGCATCTGGCGAATCGTGGCAGAACCAAAACAAGGTAAAGTTTGCAGTGCGAACCTCTGGCGAATGTTCGCCCTCACCTTCGCCGTGCGAGTAACCAGCGAATGCTCGCTTTCCCCTTCGCTAGGGAACTCGCAGTGCGAACCTGCAAAAACTGGGTTTCGCAGGAGCGTGAAAACAGAGCTTTGGGACCAAAAACCCATCCAAAACTTCACCCAACATACAAACATGCATTAACAGATGATCATACATGGCTAATGAGTATACTACACATTTTAGACCGCATTTTATCCGTTAGATTTCATTTTCTCTCTATTTAACCTAATTCCCTTTCGGGAGTTTCTAGCACTTAGAGTGTCTAACTAGAACCCACCTGATAATCGAAGAGGAGTTTGAAGAAGATGCCGATGATCCATGGGTTTCTCTTCTTCATCATCTCCATTTTCTCTCTTTCTCTTCTTTCCTTTTTTCCTTTTCTTCTTCTTGTTTACTAACTTCTTCTTTTTTCTCTTTTTCTTTCTCTTTCCAAATATATACATATATTTTACTATTATTATTCTCTTTATTGTTTTTATTCTCTTTATTCTCTTTATTGTTTTTATTTTGATAACATGCGTAAATAAATACCTAATTATAACTCGTCAAATTTGTTTGTACAATATAAAATAATTAGAAATTATACAAAACATCACATACGCAAATTTTCAAATTAAAATAAATATAACCAAAGAATTAAAATATTTTTTGGCGTTCATAGTTTTTAATAGTTTTATAATGTACATATTATAAGATTACTAGTTAAGTTTACTTAAATATACCATAACAAAAGAATTTAACATTGAATCTATTATTTTCGTCCTAAACGTTTATTAATTGATATGTCAAACATAAAATTTTCTATATTTATATTTTTTCTACTAATTTTTATTTTTGAAATCAATTTTATGAGTTATAATACAAAAATCTCAATTGCTTCAAGTTAATAATAGAATCAAACTTTCAATTAATAATATTAGTTATTTACATTGTCGAAAATATATTAAATTTTTCTAACAACCGTCTATTTGAAAGTTTTTTTCTTTTAAGCTTTTTTTTTCTTTTACAAAATAAAAGATTGAAATATTAAAATTTTCATTATATAAAAATATTATAGAAAGTGCATGATATTATAAAAAAATGAAGAAATAAGTTATTTCATTTTCATATAGACGAGGAACCTTGATGAGTCTTACTTTAAAGTTATTTTTCTTGCAAATCATGTACCTTACCCACTCTATGATTTTCTTGAATTTTTCCTATAATGGGTTCAAAGTATAATATATTATTAGTGCTCTTAATATTGAACCATAGAGTTTCATGTAAGGTTTCAAGAAGACGGTCTAGAGACCAGTATATTGTAGATATATCTTTTCTACCATCAATTTTAGTTTGAGGTGTACGTACTTTTTAAATAAATAAAAATTTACGTGAATTTATTAATACTGTTTACATATGAATTTTAATAAAAAAAAAATATATGTGATAATTAAAGCGAAATAGAATCCAACTTCACCATAAAATTTAAAATAAAAGTTACCCAACAAAGAGAAAGTTTGACGTTTTTATTACTCATTTATTTATACGTTTTTTATTTTAAAATATGTGCAATGTCTAAACTAAAAGAGGATTTAGGTTAATATAGAGTAGTTTTGGTACAAAATTAATATATACATTTTAAAGATGCGTAATACACCAATAAAAAGTAGATATGATGTAGTTGTTATTTTTTTTTGAACTCTTTTGTTTAAATTTTAACAAGAGAATGATTCATTAAAAGAGAATTTCACATAGTTATTGTTTTTGAACTTCAATATTATAAAATTTGAGTTAGAGTAAATACTTAAAATTTTATGCTCATTTTTTAATAAAACATTTAGTAAGTATCAAATCTAATGTGGATTAAGAGCGAAATAGTTTACATGGGTTAAATCACAAGTGGACTCGGTGCGAACAACATCTTTAGACTAATAGCTATGTGATTAGCTTAAAATATCATCTCTGATCAATTTTTTACAAAAAATAAGATAAAATTTTTATATTTTCAGTTAACTATAAAAAATAAAATAAAATGTATTTGACTTATTCTTATTATAACTTGTGGTTACATTCTCGTTTTTTCATTTTAAAAATCTACTAACAAAGTCAACTTATTTCTTAATTATATAAAGTTTAGGTCTGTTAACTTTCTGTACAACTAGTTTTTTAATACAATTCAATGTATATTAATATTAATAATCAATAAAAATTATATAATAAATATTTTTGAAGAAATTTGAACGTATATTTATATTAATGATCATAAATTAATTGAATATGAAGGTTTTTTTTCAATGTTAAAGTCCCATATCTTTTTGTTATCTTTCTATACATTATACTAAAGGAAACTTTATTTCCAATCGCTTTATAGTTTTTCCGATGTGGCGTTTTTACTTATCAAATCCATCTTCAATTCTTGGGCCAAAATTCTGCCTTCGTCCTGTAATGCCCTGTATAATATATATCTAGAATAATACCATACAAGCATTTTATTTGGTACTGACACATCAAAAGTGCCTAATGGCATAGTTCACATACTTGTCCATTTCTAAAACATAAATACAACACATGGCACAAGTCATGGAAACTAGCCAAAAATAATAAAACTAAGAATGATATACAATATCCTCAATTGTATACAATAAAAGAATACAGAGCGGAATAAGCTTAACTAAGCTTCTCTTGAAACATCTGAGCATCGCTCCACTTGTAACCAAACCTGCACCTGAAATAAAGCAACTATAGTGGGGTGAGATACATCAAATCTCAGTGAGTTCTCTATCCTATAGATTCTCTCGGCTTTACAGGTTTCTATCAATCCTAACTCAAGTCAAAGGGGAAGGGAAAATGACTTTGAGTTCACAATCTCACACTATATGGAAACACATCACGAGTCTGTTAACTAATAAAGTTCGCACGGAAGGAATTACGTCCTGAGCCTGTTAACTCAAGATTCCTTACGAATCGAAATATGTCCTGAGCCTGTTAACTCAAGAAACTCACTAATCGATAACCTATACCAAGGCATCCCCTTTACCCGTCCGCTTCTACGTCTAGAAGTCGACCCGAGTCATGGATCCTTGAAATTACTTGGCATACGAATTGGATTTGGGATCATCGGCCTGTTAACCGTGAACCGTCACTTCTCATAACCTGTTAACCATCACAAGTCTCTACCCATAGCATAGGCTCCAATCGTATTACACGTAGGGAATCAAACCTACCAAGTAATTGTGCATACGTTTCAGAGAAGGAGCTCGAGTCTCATGAAACTACACCTCAAGATAAATGGTTACGATTACGTGATCATATACACGACGTGCTTGTATTCGACAATCACAAGGCCACATTCGTCTTAAGACCTCTTTTGCCTTTAACAATAAAACATAACAAAGATACACGTGTTCCATACTAGTGTCTTATTCTCACTCTATACCATTCGATAAGGGACACACGCCTCGGCCTCTCATGCACGAGCGTTGTCATTCAGAGTTTCTATCATAATTCTAGTCGCAACCTAGAATTATACCAATCTTAACTTATCCATTTGTTTTTGGGGTAAAGTTTCCTCACTCTCCCTAACTCATTTTAACAAGCATATTATCTCATTCATTTTAACAACAATATTAGATAGATATGGCATAACACAAATATTACAAATAAATACATATAATCACACATCACATAAAACATCACTTTCGGTTTCCCTCCGATTCATTTAATCGGGTAACGAAATCAATATTTCTCACTCTTATCCCGTAGGATATTTTCACAGCTTTACATCGGCTATAAATATGCGTCGATCGGATTTACGATCCAAAAGATGTCAATTCCAACATTTCACAAAACATTACTTTCCTTCATTTTCCACTAAATGAAATATCCCACATCATACCCAAGATAGAGGGTCGTCATAGCTTTCTAATGACACCAAGAACGTCACGATCCGAGTTACGGATCAAAAGTTATGAAGGAAAGAAAACGGAAAAGCTGTCATGTTCGCTTTGCGAAGCTCCAGCGAATGCTCGCTCTCTCATTCAAAGTACGAATCTCCCAGCGAAGTCCTAAAAAACACTGGGTTCGCTACCCCATTCACAGTGCTAGCATCTGGCGAATCGTGGCAGAACCAAAACAAGGTAAAGTTTGCAGTGCGAACCTCTGGCGAATGTTCGCCCTCACCTTCGCCGTGCGAGTAACCAGCGAATGCTCGCTTTCCCCTTCGCTAGGGAACTCGCAGTGCGAACCTGCAAAAACTGGGTTTCGCAGGAGCGTGAAAACAGAGCTTTGGGACCAAAAACCCATCCAAAACTTCACCCAACATACAAACATGCATTAACAGATGATCATACATGGCTAATGAGTATACTACACATTTTATACCGCATTTTATCCGTTAGATTTCATTTTCTCTCAATTTAACCTAATTCCCATTCGGGAGTTTCTAGCACTTAGAGTGTCTAACTAGAACCCACCTGATAATCGAAGAGGAGTTTGAAGAAGATGCTGATGATCCATGGGTTTCTCTTCTTCATCATCTCCATTTTCTCTCTTTCTCTTCTTTCCTTTTTTCCTTTTCTTCTTCTTGTTTACTAACTTCTTCTTTTTTCTCTTTCCAAATATATACATATATTATACTATTATTATTCTCTTTATTGTTTTTATTCTCTTTATTCTCTTTATTGTTTTTATTTTGATAACATGCGTAAATAAATACCTAATTATAACTCGTCAAATTTGTTTGTACAATATAAAATAATTAGAAATTATACAAAACATCACATACGCAAATTTTCAAATTAAAATAAATATAACCAAAGAATTAAAATATTTTTTGGCGTTCATAGTTTTTAATAGTTTTATAATGTACATATTATAAGATTACTAGTTAAGTTTACTTAAATATACCATAACAAAAGAATTTAACATTGAATCTATTATTTTCGTCCTAAAAGTTTATTAATTGATATGTCAAACATAAAATTTTCTATATTTATATTTTTTCTACTAATTTTTATTTTTGAAATCAATTTTATGAGTTATAATACAAAAATCTCAATTGCTTCAAGTTAATAATAGAATCAAACTTTCAATTAATAATATTAGTTATTTACATTGTCGAAAATATATTAAATTTTTCTAACAACCGTCTATTTGAAAGTTTTTTTCTTTTAAGCTTTTTTTTTCTTTTACAAAATAAAAGATTGAAATATTAAAATTTTCATTATATAAAAATATTATAGAAAGTGCATGATATTATAAAAAAATGAAGAAATAAGTTATTTCATTTTCATATAGACGAGGAACCTTGATGAGTCTTACTTTAAAGTTATTTTTCTTGCAAATCATGTACCTTACCCACTCTATGATTTTCTTGAATTTTTCCTATAATGGGTTCAAAGTATAATATATTATTAGTGCTCTTAATATTGAACCATAGAGTTTCATGTAAGGTTTCAAGAAGACGGCCTAGAGACCAGTATATTGTAGATATATCTTTTCTACCATCAATTTTAGTTTGAGGTGTACGTACTTTTTAAATAAAAAAAAAAATTTACGTGAATTTATTAATACTATTTACATATGAATTTTAATAAAAAAAAAATATATGTGATAATTAAAGCGAAATAGAATCCAACTTCACCATAGAATTTAAAATAAAAGTTACCCAACAAAGAGAAAGTTTGACGTTTTTATTACTCATTTATTTATACGTTTTTTATTTTAAAATATGTGCAATGTCTAAACTAAAAGAGGATTTAGGTTAATATAGAGTAGTTTTGGTACAAAATTAATATATACATTTTAAAGATGCGTAATACACCAATAAAAAGTAGATATGATGTAGTTGTTATTTTTTTTTGAACTCTTTTGTTTAAATTTTAACAAGAGAATGATTCATTAAAAGAGAATTTCACATAGTTATTGTTTTTGAACTTCAATATTATAAAATTTGAGTTAGAGTAAATACTTAAAATTTTATGCTCATTTTTTAATAAAACATTTAGTAAGTATCAAATCTAATGAGGATTAAGAGCGAAATAGTTTACATGGGTTAAATCACAAGTGGACTCGGTGCGAACAACATCTTTAGACTAATAGCTATGTGATTAGCTTAAAATATCATCTCTGATAAATTTTTTACAAAAAATAAGATAAAATTTTTATATTTTAAGTTAACTATAAAAAATAAAATAAAATGTATTTGACTTATTCTTATTATAACTTGTGGTGACATTCTCGTTTTTTTATTTTAAAAATCTACTAACAAAGTCAACTTATTTCTTAATTATATAAAGTTTAGGTCTGTTAACTTTCTGTACAACTAGTTTTTGAATACAATTCAATGTATATTAATATTAATAATCAATAAAAATTATATAATAAATATTTTTGAAGAAATTTGAACGTATATTTATATTAATGATCATAAATTAATTGAATATGAAGGTTTTTTTCAATGTTAAAGTTCCATATCTTTTTGTTATCTTTCTATACATTATACTAAAGGAAACTTTATTTCCAATCGCTTTATAGTTTTTCCGATGTGGCGTTTTTACTTATCAAATCCATCTTCAATTCTTGGGCCAAAATTCTGCCTTCGTCCTGTAATGCCCTGTATAATATATATCTAGAATAATACCATACAAGCATTTTATTTGGTACTGACACATCAAAAGTGCCTAATGGCATAGTTCACATACTTGTCCATTTCTAAAACATAAATACAACACATGGCACAAGTCATGGAAACTAGCCAAAAATAATAAAACTAAGAATGATATACAATATCCTCAATTGTATACAATAAAAGAATACAGAGCGGAATAAGCTTAACTAAGCTTCTCTTGAAACATCTGAGCATCGCTCCAATTGTAACCAAACCTGCACCTGAAATAAAGCAACTATAGTGGGGTGAGATACATCAAATCTCAGTGAGTTCTCTATCCTATAGATTCTTTCGGCTTTACAGGGTTCTATCAATCCTAACTCAAGTTAAAGGGGAAAGGAAAATGACTTTGAGTTCACAATCTCACACTATATGGAAACACATCACGAGTCTGTTAACTCAAAAAGTTCGCACGGAAGGAATTACGTCCTGAGCCTGTTAACTCAAGATTCCTTACGAATCGAAATATGTCCTGAGCCTGTTAACTCAAGAAACTCACTAATCGATAACCTATACCAAGACATCCCCTTTTCCCGTTCGCTTCTACGTCTAGAAGTCGACCCGAGTCATGGATCCTTGAAGTTACTTGGCATACGAATTGGATTCGGGATCATCGGCCTGTTAACCGTGAACCGTCACTTCTCATAACCTGTTAACCATCACAAGTCTCTACCCATAGCATAGGCTCCAATCTTATTACACGTAGGGAATCAAACCTACCAAGTAATTGTGCATACGTTTCAGAGAAGGAGCTCGAGTCTCATGAAACTACACCTCAAGATAAATGGTTACGATTACGTGATCATATACACGACGTGCTTGTATTCGACAATCACAAGGCCACATTCGCCTTAAGACCTCTTTTGCCTTTAACAATAAAACATAACAAAAATACACGTGTTCCATACTAGTGTCTTATTCTCACTCTATACCATTCGATAATGGACACACGCCTCGGCCTCTCATGCACGAGCCTTGTCATTCAGAGTTTCTATCATAATTCTAGTCGCAACCTAGAATTATACCAATCTTAACTTATCCATTTGTTTTTGGGGTAAAGTTTCCTCACTCTCCCTAACTCATTTTAACAAGCATATTATCTCATTCATTTTAACAACAATATTAGATAGATATGGCATAACACAAATATTACAAATAAATACATATAATCACACATCACATAAAACATCACTTTCGGTTTCCCTCCGATTCATTTAATCGGGTAACGAAATCAATATTTCTCACTCTTATCCCGTAGGATATTTTCACAACTTTACATCAGCTATAAATATGTGTCGATCGGATTTACGATCCAAAAGATGTCAATTCCAACATTTCACAAAACATTACTTTCCTTCATTTTCCACTAAATGAAATATCCCACATCATACCCAAGATAGAGGGTCGTCATAGCTTTCTAATGACACCAAGAACGTCCCGATCCGAGTTACGGATCAAAAGTTATGAAGGAAAGAAAACGGAAAAGCTGTCATGTTTGCTTTGCGAAGCTCCAGCGAATGCTCGCTCTCTCATTCAAAGTACGAATCTCCCAGCGAAGTCCTAAAAAACACTGGGTTCGCTACCCCATTCACAGTGCTAGCATCTGGCGAATCGTGACAGAACCAAAACAAGGTAAAGTTTGCAGTGCGAACCTCTGGCGAATGTTCGCCCTCACCTTCGCCGTGCGAGTAACCAGCGAATGCTCGCTTTCCCCTTCGCTAGGGAACTCGCAGTGCGAACCTGCAAAAACTGGGTTTCCCAGGAGCGTGAAAACAGAGCTTTGGGACCAAAAACCCATCCAAAACTTCACCCAAAATACAAACATGCATTAACAGATGATCATACATGGCTAATGAGTATACTACACATTTTATACCGCATTTTATCCGTTAGATTTCATTTTCTCTCAATTTAACCTAATTCCCATTCGGGAGTTTCTAGCACTTAGAGTGTCTAACTAGAACCCACCTGATAATCGAAGAGGAGTTTGAAGAAGATGCTGATGATCCATGGGTTTCTCTTCTTCATCATCTCCATTTTCTCTCTTTCTCTTCTTTCCTTTTTTCCTTTTCTTCTTCTTGTTTACTAACTTCTTCTTTTTTCTCTTTCCAAATATATACATATATTATACTATTATTATTCTCTTTATTGTTTTTATTCTCTTTATTCTCTTTATTGTTTTTATTTTGATAACATGCGTAAATAAATACCTAATTATAACTCGTCAAATTTGTTTGTACAATATAAAATAATTAGAAATTATACAAAACATCACATACGCAAATTTTCAAATTAAAATAAATATAACCAAAGAATTAAAATATTTTTTGGCGTTCATAGTTTTTAATAGTTTTATAATGTACATATTATAAGATTACTAGTTAAGTTTACTTAAATATACCATAACAAAAGAATTTAACATTGAATCTATTATTTTCGTCCTAAAAGTTTATTAATTGATATGTCAAACATAAAATTTTCTATATTTATATTTTTTCTACTAATTTTTATTTTTGAAATCAATTTTATGAGTTATAATACAAAAATCTCAATTGCTTCAAGTTAATAATAGAATCAAACTTTCAATTAATAATATTAGTTATTTACATTGTCGAAAATATATTAAATTTTTCTAACAACCGTCTATTTGAAAGTTTTTTTCTTTTAAGCTTTTTTTTTCTTTTACAAAATAAAAGATTGAAATATTAAAATTTTCATTATATAAAAATATTATAGAAAGTGCATGATATTATAAAAAAATGAAGAAATAAGTTATTTCATTTTCATATAGACGAGGAACCTTGATGAGTCTTACTTTAAAGTTATTTTTCTTGCAAATCATGTACCTTACCCACTCTATGATTTTCTTGAATTTTTCCTATAATGGGTTCAAAGTATAATATATTATTAGTGCTCTTAATATTGAACCATAGAGTTTCATGTAAGGTTTCAAGAAGACGGTCTAGAGACCAGTATATTGTAGATATATCTTTTCTACCATCAATTTTAGTTTGAGGTGTACGTACTTTTTAAATAAAAAAAAAATTTACGTGAATTTATTAATACTATTTACATATGAATTTTAATAAAAAAAAAAATATATGTGATAATTAAAGCGAAATAGAATCCAACTTCACCATAGAATTTAAAATAAAAGTTACCCAACAAAGAGAAAGTTTGACGTTTTTATTACTCATTTATTTATACGTTTTTTATTTTAAAATATGTGCAATGTCTAAACTAAAAGAGGATTTAGGTTAATATAGAGTAGTTTTGGTACAAAATTAATATATACATTTTAAAGATGCGTAATACACCAATAAAAAGTAGATATGATGTAGTTGTTATTTTTTTTTGAACTCTTTTGTTTAAATTTTAACAAGAGAATGATTCATTAAAAGAGAATTTCACATAGTTATTGTTTTTGAACTTCAATATTATAAAATTTGAGTTAGAGTAAATACTTAAAATTTTATGCTCATTTTTTAATAAAACATTTAGTAAGTATCAAATCTAATGAGGATTAAGAGCGAAATAGTTTACATGGGTTAAATCACAAGTGGACTCGGTGCGAACAACATCTTTAGACTAATAGCTATGTGATTAGCTTAAAATATCATCTCTGATCAATTTTTTACAAAAAATAAGATAAAATTTTTATATTTTAAGTTAACTATAAAAAATAAAATAAAATGTATTTGACTTATTCTTATTATAACTTGTGGTGACATTCTCGTTTTTTTATTTTAAAAATCTACTAACAAAGTCAACTTATTTCTTAATTATATAAAGTTTAGGTCTGTTAACTTTCTGTACAACTAGTTTTTGAATACAATTCAATGTATATTAATATTAATAATCAATAAAAATTATATAATAAATATTTTTGAAGAAATTTGAACGTATATTTATATTAATGATCATAAATTAATTGAATATGAAGGTTTTTTTTCAATGTTAAAGTTCCATATCTTTTTGTTATCTTTCTATACATTATACTAAAGGAAACTTTATTTCCAATCGCTTTATAGTTTTTCCGATGTGGCGTTTTTACTTATCAAATCCATCTTCAATTCTTGGGCCAAAATTCTGCCTTCGTCCTGTAATGCCCTGTATAATATATATCTAGAATAATACCATACAAGCATTTTATTTGGTACTGACACATCAAAAGTGCCTAATGGCATAGTTCACATACTTGTCCATTTCTAAAACATAAATACAACACATGGCACAAGTCATGGAAACTAGCCAAAAATAATAAAACTAAGAATGATATACAATATCCTCAATTGTATACAATAAAAGAATACAGAGCGGAATAAGCTTAACTAAGCTTCTCTTGAAACATCTGAGCATCGCTCCAATTGTAACCAAACCTGCACCTGAAATAAAGCAACTATAGTGGGGTGAGATACATCAAATCTCAGTGAGTTCTCTATCCTATAGATTCTTTCGGCTTTACAGGGTTCTATCAATCCTAACTCAAGTTAAAGGGGAAAGGAAAATGACTTTGAGTTCACAATCTCACACTATATGGAAACACATCACGAGTCTGTTAACTCAAAAAGTTCGCACGGAAGGAATTACGTCCTGAGCCTGTTAACTCAAGATTCCTTACGAATCGAAATATGTCCTGAGCCTGTTAACTCAAGAAACTCACTAATCGATAACCTATACCAAGACATCCCCTTTTCCCGTTCGCTTCTACGTCTAGAAGTCGACCCGAGTCATGGATCCTTGAAGTTACTTGGCATACAAATTGGATTCGGGATCATCGGCCTGTTAACCGTGAACCGTCACTTCTCATAACCTGTTAACCATCACAAGTCTCTACCCATAGCATAGGCTCCAATCTTATTACACGTAGGGAATCAAACCTACCAAGTAATTGTGCATACGTTTCAGAGAAGGAGCTCGAGTCTCATGAAACTACACCTCAAGATAAATGGTTACGATTACGTGATCATATACACGACGTGCTTGTATTCGACAATCACAAGGCCACATTCGCCTTAAGACCTCTTTTGCCTTTAACAATAAAACATAACAAAAATACACGTGTTCCATACTAGTGTCTTATTCTCACTCTATACCATTCGATAATGGACACACGCCTCGGCCTCTCATGCACGAGCCTTGTCATTCAGAGTTTCTATCATAATTCTAGTCGCAACCTAGAATTATACCAATCTTAACTTATCCATTTGTTTTTGGGGTAAAGTTTCCTCACTCTCCCTAACTCATTTTAACAAGCATATTATCTCATTCATTTTAACAACAATATTAGATAGATATGGCATAACACAAATATTACAAATAAATACATATAATCACACATCACATAAAACATCACTTTCGGTTTCCCTCCGATTCATTTAATCGGGTAACGAAATCAATATTTCTCACTCTTATCCCGTAGGATATTTTCACAACTTTACATCAGCTATAAATATGTGTCGATCGGATTTACGATCCAAAAGATGTCAATTCCAACATTTCACAAAACATTACTTTCCTTCATTTTCCACTAAATGAAATATCCCACATCATACCCAAGATAGAGGGTCGTCATAGCTTTCTAATGACACCAAGAACGTCCCGATCCGAGTTACGGATCAAAAGTTATGAAGGAAAGAAAACGGAAAAGCTGTCATGTTTGCTTTGCGAAGCTCCAGCGAATGCTCGCTCTCTCATTCAAAGTACGAATCTCCCAGCGAAGTCCTAAAAAACACTGGGTTCGCTACCCCATTCACAGTGCTAGCATCTGGCGAATCGTGGCAGAACCAAAACAAGGTAAAGTTTGCAGTGCGAACCTCTGGCGAATGTTCGCCCTCACCTTCGCCGTGCGAGTAACCAGCGAATGCTCGCTTTCCCCTTCGCTAGGGAACTCGCAGTGCGAACCTGCAAAAACTGGGTTTCCCAGGAGCGTGAAAACAGAGCTTTGGGACCAAAAACCCATCCAAAACTTCACCCAACATACAAACATGCATTAACAGATGATCATACATGGCTAATGAGTATACTACACATTTTATACCGCATTTTATCCGTTAGATTTCATTTTCTCTCAATTTAACCTAATTCCAATTCGGGAGTTTCTAGCACTTAGAGTGTCTAACTAGAACCCACCTGATAATCGAAGAGGAGTTTGAAGAAGATGCTGATGATCCATGGGTTTCTCTTCTTCATCATCTCCATTTTCTCTCTTTCTCTTCTTTCCTTTTTTCCTTTTCTTCTTCTTGTTTACTAACTTCTTCTTTTTTCTCTTTTTCTTTCTCTTTCCAAATATATACATATATTATACTATTATTATTCTCTTTATTGTTTTTATTCTCTTTATTCTCTTTATTGTTTTTATTTTGATAACATGCGTAAATAAATACCTAATTATAACTCGTCAAATTTGTTTGTACAATATAAAATAATTAGAAATTATACAAAACATCACATACGCAAATTTTCAAATTAAAATAAATATAACCAAAGAATTAAAATATTTTTTGGCGTTCATAGTTTTTAATAGTTTTATAATGTACATATTATAAGATTACTAGTTAAGTTTACTTAAATATACCATAACAAAAGAATTTAACATTGAATCTATTATTTTCGTCCTAAGAGTTTATTAATTGATATGTCAAACATAAAATTTTCTATATTTATATTTTTTCTAGTAATTTTTATTTTTGAAATCAATTTTATGAGTTATAATACAAAAATCTCAATTGCTTCAAGTTAATAATAGAATCAAACTTTCAATTAATAATATTAGTTATTTACATTGTCGAAAATATATTAAATTTTTCTAACAACCGTCTATTTGAAAGTTTTTTTCTTTTAAGCCTTTTTTTTCTTTTACAAAATAAAAGATTGAAATATTAAAATTTTCATTATATAAAAATATTATAGAAAGTGCATGATATTATAAAAAAATGAAGAAATAAGTTATTTCATTTTCATATAGACGAGGAACCTTGATGAGTCTTACTTTAAAGTTATTTTTCTTGCAAATCATGTACCTTACCCACTCTATGATTTTCTTGAATTTTTCCTATAATGGGTTCAAAGTATAATATATTATTAGTGCTCTTAATATTGAACCATAGAGTTTCATGTAAGGTTTCAAGAAGACGGTCTAGAGACCAGTATATTGTAGATATATCTTTTCTACCATAAATTTTAGTTTGAGGTGTACGTACTTTTTAAATAAAAAAAAAATTTACGTGAATTTATTAATACTATTTACATATGAATTTTAATAAAAAAAAAAATATATGTGATAATTAAAGCGAAATAGAATCCAACTTCACCATAGAATTTAAAATAAAAGTTACCCAACAAAGAGAAAGTTTGACGTTTTTATTACTCATTTATTTATACGTTTTTTATTTTAAAATATGTGCAATGTCTAAACTAAAAGAGGATTTAGGTTAATATAGAGTAGTTTTGGTACAAAATTAATATATACATTTTAAAGATGCGTAATACACCAATAAAAAGTAGATATGATGTAGTTGTTATTTTTTTTTGAACTCTTTTGTTTAAATTTTAACAAGAGAATGATTCATTAAAAGAGAATTTCACATAGTTATTGTTTTTGAACTTCAATATTATAAAATTTGAGTTAGAGTAAATACTTAAAATTTTATGCTCATTTTTTAATAAAACATTTAGTAAGTATCAAATCTAATGTGGATTAAGAGCGAAATAGTTTACATGGGTTAAATCACAAGTGGACTTGGTGCGAACAACATCTTTAGACTAATAGCTATGTGATTAGCTTAAAATATCATCTCTGATCAATTTTTTACAAAAAATAAGATAAAATTTTTATATTTTAAGTTAACTATAAAAAATAAAATAAAATGTATTTGACTTATTCTTATTATAACTTGTGGTTACATTCTCGTTTTTTTATTTTAAAAATCTACTAACAAAGTCAACTTATTTCTTAATTATATAAAGTTTAGGTCTGTTAACTTTCTGTACAACTAGCTTTTGAATACAATTCAATGTATATTAATATTAATAATCAATAAAAATTATATAATAAATATTTTTGAAGAAATTTGAACGTATATTTATATTAATGATCATAAATTAATTGAATATGAAGGTTTTTTTTCAATGTTAAAGTCCCATATCTTTTTGTTATCTTTCTATACATTATACTAAAGGAAACTTTATTTCCAATCGCTTTATAGTTTTTCCGATGTGGCGTTTTTACTTATCAAATCCATCTTCAATTCTTGGGCCAAAATTCTGCCTTCGTCCTGTAATGCCCTGTATAATATATATCTAGAATAATACCATACAAGCATTTTATTTGGTACTGACACATCAAAAGTGCCTAATGGCATAGTTCACATACTTGTCCATTTCTAAAACATAAATACAACACATGGCACAAGTCATGGAAACTAGCCAAAAATAATAAAACTAAGAATGATATACAATATCCTCAATTGTATACAATAAAAGAATACAGAGCGGAATAAGCTTAACTAAGCTTCTCTTGAAACATCTGAGCATCGCTCCACTTGTAACCAAACCTGCACCTGAAATAAAGCAACTATAGTGGGGTGAGATACATCAAATCTCAGTGAGTTCTCTATCCTATAGATTCTCTCGGCTTTACAGGGTTCTATCAATCCTAACTCAAGTCAAAGGGGAAGGGAAAATGACTTTGAGTTCACAATCTCACACTATATGGAAACACATCACGAGTCTGTTAACTCATAAAGTTCGCACGGAAGGAATTACGTCCTGAGCCTGTTAACTCAAGATTCCTTACGAATCGAAATATGTCCTGAGCCTGTTAACTCAAGAAACTCACTAATCGATAACCTATACCAAGGCATCTCCTTTTCCCGTCCGCTTCTACGTCTAGAAGTCGACCCGAGTCATGGATCCTTGAAGTTACTTGGCATACGAATTGGATTTGGGATCATCGGCCTGTTAACCGTGAACCGTCACTTCTCATAACCTGTTAACCATCACAAGTCTCTACCCATAGCATAGGCTCCAATCGTATTACACGTAGGGAATCAAACCTACCAAGTAATTGTGCATACATTTCAGAGAAGGAGCTCGAGTCTCATGAAACTACACCTCAAGATAAATGGTTATGATTACGTGATCATATACACGACGTGCTTGTATTCGACAATCACAAGGCCACATTCGCCTTAAGACCTCTTTTTCCTTTAACAATAAAACATAACAAAAATACACGTGTTCCATACTAGTGTCTTATTCTCACTCTATACCATTCGATAATGGACACACGCCTCGGCCTCTCATGCACGAGCGTTGTCATTCAGAGTTTCTATCATAATTCTAGTCGCAACCTAGAATTATACCAATCTTAACTTATCCATTTGTTTTTGGGGTAAAGTTTCCTCACTCTCCCTAACTCATTTTAACAAGCATATTATCTCATTCATTTTAACAACAATATTAGATAGATATGGCATAACACAAATATTACAAATAAATACATATAATCACACATCACATAAAACATCACTTTCGGTTTCCCTCCGATTCATTTAATCGGATAACGAAATCAATATTTCTCATTCTTATCCCGTAGGATATTTTCACAACTTTACATCGGCTATAAATATGTGTCGATCGGATTTACGATCCAAAAGATGTCAATTCCAACATTTCACAAAACATTACTTTCCTTCATTTTCCACTAAATGAAATATCCCACATCATACCCAAGATAGAGGGTCGTCATAGCTTTCTAATGACACCAAGAACGTCCCGATCCGAGTTACGGATCAAAAGTTATGAAGGAAAGAAAACGGAAAAGCTGTCATGTTCGCTTTGCGAAGCTTCAGCGAATGCTCGCTCTCTCATTCAAAGTACGAATCTCCCGGCGAAGTCCTAAAAAACACTGGGTTCGCTACCCCATTCACAGTGCTAGCATCTGGCGAATCGTGGCAGAACCAAAACAAGGTAAAGTTTGCAGTGCGAACCTCTGGCGAATGTTCGCCCTCACCTTCGCCGTGCGAGTAACCAGCGAATGCTCGCTTTCCCCTTCGCTAGGGAACTCGCAGTGCGAACCTGCAAAAACTGGGTTTCCTAGGAGCGTGAAAACAGAGCTTTGGGACCAAAAACCCATCCAAAACTTCACCCAACATACAAACATGCATTAACAGATGATCATACATGGCTAATGAGTATACTACACATTTTATACCGCATTTTATCCGTTAGATTTCATTTTCTCTCAATTTAACCTAATTCCCATTCGGGAGTTTCTAGCACTTAGAGTGTCTAACTAGAACCCACCTGATAATCGAAGAGGAGTTTGAAGAAGATGCTGATGATCCATGGGTTTCTCTTCTTCATCATCTCCATTTTCTCTCTTTCTCTTCTTTCCTTTTTTCCTTTTCTTCTTCTTGTTTACTAACTTCTTCTTTTTTCTCTTTTTCTTTCTCTTTCCAAATATATACATATATTATACTATTATTATTCTCTTTATTGTTTTTATTCTCTTTATTCTCTTTATTGTTTTTATTTTGATAACATGCGTAAATAAATACCTAATTATAACTCGTCAAATTTGTTTGTACAATATAAAATAATTAGAAATTATACAAAACATCACATACGCAAATTTTCAAATTAAAATAAATATAACCAAAGAATTAAAATATTTTTTGGCGTTCATAGTTTTTAATAGTTTTATAATGTACATATTATAAGATTACTAGTTAAGTTTACTTAAATATACCATAACAAAAGAATTTAACATTGAATCTATTATTTTCGTCCTAAGAGTTTATTAATTGATATGTCAAACATAAAATTTTCTATATTTATATTTTTTCTAGTAATTTTTATTTTTGAAATCAATTTTATGAGTTATAATACAAAAATCTCAATTGCTTCAAGTTAATAATAGAATCAAACTTTCAATTAATAATATTAGTTATTTACATTGTCGAAAATATATTAAATTTTTCTAACAACCGTCTATTTGAAAGTTTTTTTCTTTTAAGCCTTTTTTTTCTTTTACAAAATAAAAGATTGAAATATTAAAATTTTCATTATATAAAAATATTATAGAAAGTGCATGATATTATAAAAAAATGAAGAAATAAGTTATTTCATTTTCATATAGACGAGGAACCTTGATGAGTCTTACTTTAAAGTTATTTTTCTTGCAAATCATGTACCTTACCCACTCTATGATTTTCTTGAATTTTTCCTATAATGGGTTCAAAGTATAATATATTATTAGTGCTCTTAATATTGAACCATAGAGTTTCATGTAAGGTTTCAAGAAGACGGTCTAGAGACCAGTATATTGTAGATATATCTTTTCTACCATAAATTTTAGTTTGAGGTGTACGTACTTTTTAAATAAAAAAAAATTTACGTGAATTTATTAATACTATTTACATATGAATTTTAATAAAAAAATATATATATGTGATAATTAAAGCGAAATAGAATCCAACTTCACCATAGAATTTAAAATAAAAGTTACCCAACAAAGAGAAAGTTTGACGTTTTTATTACTCATTTATTTATACGTTTTTTATTTTAAAATATGTGCAATGTCTAAACTAAAAGAGGATTTAGGTTAATATAGAGTAGTTTTGGTACAAAATTAATATATACATTTTAAAGATGCGTAATACACCAATAAAAAGTAGATATGATGTAGTTGTTATTTTTTTTTGAACTCTTTTGTTTAAATTTTAACAAGAGAATGATTCATTAAAAGAGAATTTCACATAGTTATTGTTTTTGAACTTCAATATTATAAAATTTGAGTTAGAGTAAATACTTAAAATTTTATGCTCATTTTTTAATAAAACATTTAGTAAGTATCAAATCTAATGTGGATTAAGAGCGAAATACTTTACATGGGTTAAATCACAAGTGGACTCGGTGCGAACAACATCTTTAGACTAATAGCTATGTGATTAGCTTAAAATATCATCTCTGATCAATTTTTTACAAAAAATAAGATAAAATTTTTATATTTTAAGTTAACTATAAAAAATAAAATAAAATGTATTTGACTTATTCTTATTATAACTTGTGGTTACATTCTCGTTTTTTTATTTTAAAAATCTACTAACAAAGTCAACTTATTTCTTAATTATATAAAGTTTAGGTCTGTTAACTTTCTGTACAACTAGTTTTTGAATACAATTCAATGTATATTAATATTAATAATCAATAAAAATTATATAATAAATATTTTTGAAGAAATTTGAACGTATATTTATATTAATGATCATAAATTAATTGAATATGAAGGTTTTTTTTCAATGTTAAAGTTCCATATCTTTTTGTTATCTTTCTATACATTATACTAAAGGAAACTTTATTTCCAATCGCTTTATAGTTTTTCCGATGTGGCGTTTTTACTTATCAAATCCATCTTCAATTCTTGGGCCAAAATTCTGCCTTCGTCCTGTAATGCCCTGTATAATATATATCTAGAATAATACCATACAAGCATTTTATTTGGTACTGACACATCAAAAGTGCCTAATGGCATAGTTCACATACTTGTCCATTTCTAAAACATAAATACAACACATGGCACAAGTCATGGAAACTAGCCAAAAATAATAAAACTAAGAATGATATACAATATCCTCAATTGTATACAATAAAAGAATACAGAGCGGAATAAGCTTAACTAAGCTTCTCTTGAAACATCTGAGCATCGCTCCACTTGTAACCAAACCTGCACCTGAAATAAAGCAACTATAGTGGGGTGAGATACATCAAATCTCAGTGAGTTCTCTATCCTATAGATTCTCTCGGCTTTACAGGGTTCTATCAATCCTAACTCAAGTCAAAGGGGAAGGGAAAATGACTTTGAGTTCACAATCTCACACTATATGGAAACACATCACGAGTCTGTTAACTCATAAAGTTCGCACGGAAGGAATTACGTCCTGAGCCTGTTAACTCAAGATTCCTTACGAATCGAAATATGTCCTGAGCCTGTTAACTCAAGAAACTCACTAATCGATAACCTATACCAAGGCATCCCCTTTTCCCGTCCGCTTCTACGTCTAGAAGTCGACCCGAGTCATGGATCCTTGAAGTTACTTGGCATACGAATTGGATTTGGGATCATCGGCCTGTTAACCGTGAACCGTCACTTCTCATAACCTGTTAACCATCACAAGTCTCTACCCATAGCATAGGCTCCAATCGTATTACACGTAGGGAATCAAACCTACCAAGTAATTGTGCATACGTTTCAGAGAAGGAGCTCGAGTCTCATGAAACTACACCTCAAGATAAATGGTTATGATTACGTGATCATATACACGACGTGCTTGTATTCGACAATCACAAGGCCACATTCGCCTTAAGACCTCTTTTGCCTTTAACAATAAAACATAACAAAAATACACGTGTTCCATACTAGTGTCTTATTCTCACTCTATACCATTCGATAATGGACACACGCCTCGGCCTCTCATGCACGAGCGTTGTCATTCAGAGTTTCTATCATAATTCTAGTCGCAACCTAGAATTATACCAATCTTAACTTATCCATTTGTTTTTGGGGTAAAGTTTCCTCACTCTCCCTAACTCATTTTAACAAGCATATTATCTCATTCATTTTAACAACAATATTAGATAGATATGGCATAACACAAATATTACAAATAAATACATATAATCACACATCACATAAAACATCACTTTCGGTTTCCCTCCGATTCATTTAATCGGGTAACGAAATCAATATTTCTCACTCTTATCCCGTAGGATATTTTCACAACTTTACATCGGCTATAAATATGTGTCGATCGGATTTACGATCCAAAAGATGTCAATTCCAACATTTCACAAAACATTACTTTCCTTCATTTTCCACTAAATGAAATATCCCACATCATACCCAAGATAGAGGGTCGTCATAGCTTTCTAATGACACCAAGAACGTCCCGATCCGAGTTACGGATCAAAAGTTAGGAAGGAAAGAAAACGGAAAAGTTGTCATGTTCGCTTTGCGAAGCTCCAGCGAATGCTCGCTCTCTCATTCAAAGTACGAATCTCCCAGCGAAGTCCTAAAAAACACTGGGTTCGCTACCCCATTCACAGTGCTAGCATCTGGCGAATCGTGGCAGAACCAAAACAAGGTAAAGTTTGCAGTGCGAACCTCTGGCGAATGTTCGCCCTCACCTTCGCCGTGCGAGTAACCAGCGAATGCTCGCTTTCCCCTTCGCTACGGAACTCGCAGTGCGAACCTGCAAAAACTGGGTTTCCCAGGAGCGTGAAAACAGAGCTTTGGGACCAAAAACCCATCCAAAACTTCACCCAACATACAAACATGCATTAACAGATGATCATACATGGCTAATGAGTATACTACACATTTTATACCGCATTTTATCCGTTAGATTTCATTTTCTCTCAATTTAACCTAATTCCCATTCGGGAGTTTCTAGCACTTAGAGTGTCTAACTAGAACCCACCTGATAATCGAAGAGGAGTTTGAAGAAGATGCTGATGATCCATGGGTTTCTCTTCTTCATCATCTCCATTTTCTCTCTTTCTCTTCTTTCCTTTTTTCCTTTTCTTCTTCTTGTTTACTAACTTCTTCTTTTTTCTCTTTTTCTTTCTCTTTCCAAATATATACATATATTATACTATTATTATTCTCTTTATTGTTTTTATTCTCTTTATTCTCTTTATTATTTTTATTTTGATAACATGCGTAAATAAATACCTAATTATAACTCGTCAAATTTGTTTGTACAATATAAAATAATTAGAAATTATACAAAACATCACATACGCAAATTTTCAAATTAAAATAAATATAACCAAAGAATTAAAATATTTTTTGGCGTTCATAGTTTTTAATAGTTTTATAATGTACATATTATAAGATTACTAGTTAAGTTTACTTAAATATACCATAACAAAAGAATTTAACATTGAATCTATTATTTTCGTCCTAAAAGTTTATTAATTGATATGTCAAACATAAAATTTTCTATATTTATATTTTTTTTAGTAATTTTTATTTTTGAAATCAATTTTATGAGTTATAATACAAAAATCTCAATTGCTTCAAGTTAATAATAGAATCAAACTTTCAATTAATAATATTAGTTATTTACATTGTCGAAAATATATTAAATTTTTCTAACAACCGTCTATTTGAAAGTTTTTTTCTTTTAAGCTTTTTTTTTCTTTTACAAAATAAAAGGTTGAAATATTAAAATTTTCATTATATAAAAATATTATAGAAAGTGCATGATATTATAAAAAAATGAAGAAATAAGTTATTTCATTTTCATATAGACGAGGAACCTTGATGAGTCTTACTTTAAAGTTATTTTTCTTGCAAATCATGTACCTTACCCACTCTATGATTTTCTTGAATTTTTCCTATAATGGGTTCAAAGTATAATATATTATTAGTGCTCTTAATATTGAACCATAGAGTTTCATGTAAGGTTTCAAGAAGACGGTCTAGAGACCAGTATATTGTAGATATATCTTTTCTACCATAAATTTTAGTTTGAGGTGTACGTACTTTTTAAATAAAAAAAAATTTACGTGAATTTATTAATACTATTTACATATGAATTTTAATAAAAAAAAAAATATATGTGATAATTAAAGCGAAATAGAATCCAACTTCACCATAGAATTTAAAATAAAAGTTACCCAACAAAGAGAAAGTTTGACGTTTTTATTACTCATTTATTTATACGTTTTTTATTTTAAAATATGTGCAATGTCTAAACTAAAAGAGGATTTAGGTTAATATAGAGTAGTTTTGGTACAAAATTAATATATACATTTTAAAGATGCGTAATACACCAATAAAAAGTAGATATGATGTAGTTGTTATTTTTTTTTGAACTCTTTTGTTTAAATTTTAACAAGAGAATGATTCATTAAAAGAGAATTTCACATAGTTATTGTTTTTGAACTTCAATATTATAAAATTTGAGTTAGAGTAAATACTTAAAATTTTATGCTCATTTTTTAATAAAACATTTAGTAAGTATCAAATCTAATGAGGATTAAGAGCGAAATAGTTTACATGGGTTAAATCACAAGTGGACTCGGTGCGAACAACATCTTTAGACTAATAGCTATGTGATTAGCTTAAAATATCATCTCTGATCAATTTTTTACAAAAAATAAGATAAAATTTTTATATTTTAAGTTAACTATAAAAAATAAAATAAAATGTATTTGACTTATTCTTATTATAACTTGTGGTTACATTCTCGTTTTTTTATTTTAAAAATCTACTAACAAAGTCGACTTATTCCTTAATTATATAAAGTTTAGGTCTGTTAACTTTCTGTACAACTAGTTTTTGAATACAATTCAATGTATATTAATATTAATAATCAATAAAAATTATATAATAAATATTTTTGAAGAAATTTGAACGTATATTTATATTAATGATCATAAATTAATTGAATATGAAGGTTTTTTTTCAATGTTAAAGTTCCATATCTTTTTGTTATCTTTCTATACATTATACTAAAGGAAACTTTATTTCCAATCGCTTTATAGTTTTTCCGATGTGGCGTTTTTACTTATCAAATCCATCTTCAATTCTTGGGCCAAAATTCTGCCTTCGTCCTGTAATGCCCTGTATAATATATATCTAGAATAATACCATACAAGCATTTTATTTGGTACTGACACATCAAAAGTGCCTAATGTCATAGTTCACATACTTGTCCATTTCTAAAACATAAATACAACACATGGCACAAGTCATGGAAACTAGCCAAAAATAATAAAACTAAGAATGATATACAATATCCTCAATTGTATACAATAAAAGAATACAGAGCGGAATAAGCTTAACTAAGCTTCTCTTGAAACATCTGAGCATCGCTCCACTTGTAACCAAACCTGCACCTGAAATAAAGCAACTATAGTGGGGTGAGATACATCAAATCTCAGTGAGTTCTCTATCCTATAGATTTTTTCGGCTTTACAGGGTTCTATCAATCCTAACTCAAGTCAAAGGGGAAAGGAAAATGACTTTGAGTTCACAATCTCACACTATATGGAAACACATCACGAGTCTGTTAACTCATAAAGTTCGCACGGAAGGAATTACGTCCTGAGCCTGTTAACTCAAGATTCCTTACGAATCGAAATATGTCCTGAGCCTGTTAACTCAAGAAACTCACTAATCGATAACCTATACCAAGGCATCCCCTTTTCCCGTCCGCTTCTACGTCTAGAAGTCGACCCGAGTCATGGATCCTTGAAGTTACTTGGCATACGAATTGGATTCGGGATCATCGGCCTGTTAACCGTGAACCGTCACTTCTCATAACCTGTTAACCATCACAAGTCTCTACCCATAGCATAGGCTCCAATCGTATTACACGTAGGGAATCAAACCTACCAAGTAATTGTGCATACGTTTCAGAGAAGGAGCTCGAGTCTCATGAAACTACACCTCAAGATAAATGGTTACGATTACGTGATCATATACACGACGTGCTTGTATTCGACAATCACAAGGCCATATTCACCTTAAGACCTCTTTTGCCTTTAACAATAAAACATAACAAAAATACACGTGTTCCATACTAGTGTCTTATTCTCACTCTATACCATTCGATAATGGACACACGCCTCGGCCTCTCATGCACGAGCGTTGTCATTCAGAGTTTCTATCATAATTCTAGTCGCAACCTAGAATTATACCAATCTTAACTTATCCATTTGTTTTTGGGGTAAAGTTTCCTCACTCTCCCTAACTCATTTTAACAAGCATATTATCTCATTCATTTTAACAACAATATTAGATAGATATGGCATAACTCAAATATTACAAATAAATACATATAATCACACATCACATAAAACATCACTTTCGGTTTCCCTCCGATTCATTTAATCGGGTAACGAAATCAATATTTCTCACTCTTATCCCGTAGGATATTTTCACAGCTTTACATCGGCTATAAATATGCGTCGATCGGATTTACGATCCAAAAGATGTCAATTCCAACATTTCACAAAACATTACTTTCCTTCATTTTCCACTAAATGAAATATCCCACATCATACCCAAGATAGAGGGTCGTCATAGCTTTCTAATGACACCAAGAACGTCCCGATCCGAGTTACGGATCAAAAGTTATGATGGAAAGAAAACGGAAAAGCTGTCATGTTCGCTTTGCGAAGCTCCAGCGAATGCTCGCTCTCTCATTCAAAGTACGAATCTCCCAGCGAAGTCCTAAAAAACACTGGGTTCGCTACCCCATTCACAGTGCTAGCATCTGGCGAATCGTGGCAGAACCAAAACAAGGTAAAGTTTGCAGTGCGAACCTCTGGCGAATGTTCGCCCTCACCTTCGCCGTGCGAGTAACCAGCGAATGCTCGCTTTCCCCTTCGCTAGGGAACTCGCAGTGCGAACCTGCAAAAATTGGGTTTCCCAGGAGCGTGAAAACAGAGCTTTGGGACCAAAAACCCATCCAAAACTTCACCCAACATACAAACATGCATTAACAGATGATCATACATGGCTAATGAGTATACTACACATTTTATACCGCATTTTATCCGTTAGATTTCATTTTCTCTCAATTTAACCTAATTCCCATTCGGGAGTTTCTAGCACTTAGAGTGTCTAACTAGAACCCACCTGATAATCGAAGAGGAGTTTGAAGAAGATGCTGATGATCCATGGGTTTCTCTTCTTCATCATCTCCATTTTCTCTCTTTCTCTTCTTTCCTTTTTTCCTTTTCTTCTTCTTGTTTACTAACTTCTTCTTTTTTCTCTTTTTCTTTCTCTTTCCAAATATATACATATATTATACTATTATTATTCTCTTTATTGTTTTTATTCTCTTTATTCTCTTTATTGTTTTTATTTTGATAACATGCGTAAATAAATACCTAATTATAACTCGTCAAATTTGTTTGTACAATATAAAATAATTAGAAATTATACAAAACATCACATACGCAAATTTTCAAATTAAAATAAATATAACCAAAGAATTAAAATATTTTTTGGCGTTCATAGTTTTTAATAGTTTTATAATGTACATATTATAAGATTACTAGTTAAGTTTACTTAAATATACCATAACAAAAGAATTTAACATTGAATCTATTATTTTCGTCCTAAAAGTTTATTAATTGATATGTCAAACATAAAATTTTCTATATTTATATTTTTTCTAGTAATTTTTATTTTTGAAATCAATTTTATGAGTTATAATACAAAAATCTCAATTGCTTCAAGTTAATAATAGAATCAAACTTTCAATTAATAATATTAGTTATTTACATTGTCGAAAATATATTAAATTTTTCTAACAACCGTCTATTTGAAAGTTTTTTTCTTTTAAGCTTTTTTTTTCTTTTACAAAATAAAAGGTTGAAATATTAAAATTTTCATTATATAAAAATATTATAGAAAGTGCATGATATTATAAAAAAATGAAGAAATAAGTTATTTCATTTTCATATAGACGAGGAACCTTGATGAGTCTTACTTTAAAGTTATTTTTCTTGCAAATCATGTACCTTACCCACTCTATGATTTTCTTGAATTTTTCCTATAATGGGTTCAAAGTATAATATATTATTAGTGCTCTTAATATTGAACCATAGAGTTTCATGTAAGGTTTCAAGAAGACGGTCTAGAGACCAGTATATTGTAGATATATCTTTTCTACCATAAATTTTAGTTTGAGGTGTACGTACTTTTTAAATAAAAAAAAATTTACGTGAATTTATTAATACTATTTAAATATGAATTTTAATAAAAAAATATATATATGTGATAATTAAAGCGAAATAGAATCCAACTTCACCATAGAATTTAAAATAAAAGTTACCCAACAAAGAGAAAGTTTGACGTTTTTATTACTCATTTATTTATACGTTTTTTATTTTAAAATATGTGCAATGTCTAAACTAAAAGAGGATTTAGGTTAATATAGAGTAGTTTTGGTACAAAATTAATATATACATTTTAAAGATGCGTAATACACCAATAAAAAGTAGATATGATGTAGTTGTTATTTTTTTTTGAACTCTTTTGTTTAAATTTTAACAAGAGAATGATTCATTAAAAGAGAATTTCACATAGTTATTGTTTTTGAACTTCAATATTATAAAATTTGAGTTAGAGTAAATACTTAAAATTTTATGCTCATTTTTTAATAAAACATTTAGTAAGTATCAAATCTAATGAGGATTAAGAGCGAAATAGTTTACATGGGTTAAATCACAAGTGGACTCGGTGCGAACAACATCTTTAGACTAATAGCTATGTGATTAGCTTAAAATATCATCTCTGATCAATTTTTTACAAAAAATAAGATAAAATTTTTATATTTTAAGTTAACTATAAAAAATAAAATAAAATGTATTTGACTTATTCTTATTATAACTTGTGGTTACATTCTCGTTTTTTTATTTTAAAAATCTACTAACAAAGTCGACTTATTTCTTAATTATATAAAGTTTAGGTCTGTTAACTTTCTGTACAACTAGTTTTTGAATACAATTCAATGTATATTAATATTAATAATCAATAAAAATTATATAATAAATATTTTTGAAGAAATTTGAACGTATATTTATATTAATGATCATAAATTAATTGAATATGAAGGTTTTTTTTCAATGTTAAAGTTCCATATCTTTTTGTTATCTTTCTATACATTATACTAAAGGAAACTTTATTTCCAATCGCTTTATAGTTTTTCCGATGTGGCGTTTTTACTTATCAAATCCATCTTCAATTCTTGGGCCAAAATTCTGCCTTCGTCCTGTAATGCCCTGTATAATATATATCTAGAATAATACCATACAAGCATTTTATTTGGTACTGACACATCAAAAGTGCCTAATGGCATAGTTCACATACTTGTCCATTTCTAAAACATAAATACAACACATGGCACAAGTCATGGAAACTAGCCAAAAATAATAAAACTAAGAATGATATACAATATCCTCAATTGTATACAATAAAAGAATACAGAGCGGAATAAGCTTAACTAAGCTTCTCTTGAAACATCTGAGCATCGCTCCACTTGTAACCAAACCTGCACCTGAAATAAAGCAACTATAGTGGGGTGAGATACATCAAATCTCAGTGAGTTCTCTATCCTATAGATTCTCTCGGCTTTACAGGGTTCTATCAATCCTAACTCAAGTCAAAGGGGAAGGGAAAATGACTTTGAGTTCACAATCTCACACTATATGGAAACACATCACGAGTCTGTTAACTCATAAAGTTCGCACGGAAGGAATTACGTCCTGAGCCTGTTAACTCAAGATTCCTTACGAATCGAAATATGTCCTGAGCCTGTTAACTCAAGAAACTCACTAATCGATAACCTATACCAAGGCATCCCCTTTTCCCGTCCGCTTCTACGTCTAGAAGTCGACCCGAGTCATGGATCCTTGAAGTTACTTGGCATACGAATTGGATTTGGGATCATCGGCCTGTTAACCGTGAACCGTCACTTCTCATAACCTGTTAACCATCACAAGTCTCTACCCATAGCATAGGCTCCAATCGTATTACACGTAGGGAATCAAACCTACCAAGTAATTGTGCATACGTTTCAGAGAAGGAGCTCGAGTCTCATGAAACTACACCTCAAGATAAATGGTTATGATTACGTGATCATATACACGACGTGCTTGTATTCGACAATCACAAGGCCACATTCGCCTTAAGACCTCTTTTGCCTTTAACAATAAAACATAACAAAAATACACGTGTTCCATACTAGTGTCTTATTCTCACTCTATACCATTCGATAATGGACACACGCCTCGGCCTCTCATGCACGAGCGTTGTCATTCAGAGTTTCTATCATAATTCTAGTCGCAACCTAGAATTATACCAATCTTAACTTATCCATTTGTTTTTGGGGTAAAGTTTCCTCACTCTCCCTAACTCATTTTAACAAGCATATTATCTCATTCATTTTAACAACAATATTAGATAGATATGGCATAACACAAATATTACAAATAAATACATATAATCACACATCACATAAAACATCACTTTCGGTTTCCCTCCGATTCATTTAATCGGGTAACGAAATCAATATTTCTCACTCTTATCCCGTAGGATATTTTCACAACTTTACATCGGCTATAAATATGTGTCGATCGGATTTACGATCCAAAAGATGTCAATTCCAACATTTCACAAAACATTACTTTCCTTCATTTTCCACTAAATGAAATATCCCACATCATACCCAAGATAGAGGGTCGTCATAGCTTTCTAATGACACCAAGAACGTCCCGATCCGAGTTACGGATCAAAAGTTAGGAAGGAAAGAAAACGGAAAAGTTGTCATGTTCGCTTTGCGAAGCTCCAGCGAATGCTCGCTCTCTCATTCAAAGTACGAATCTCCCAGCGAAGTCCTAAAAAACACTGGGTTCGCTACCCCATTCACAGTGCTAGCATCTGGCGAATCGTGGCAGAACCAAAACAAGGTAAAGTTTGCAGTGCGAACCTCTGGCGAATGTTCGCCCTCACCTTCGCCGTGCGAGTAACCAGCGAATGCTCGCTTTCCCCTTCGCTACGGAACTCGCAGTGCGAACCTGCAAAAACTGGGTTTCCCAGGAGCGTGAAAACAGAGCTTTGGGACCAAAAACCCATCCAAAACTTCACCCAACATACAAACATGCATTAACAGATGATCATACATGGCTAATGAGTATACTACACATTTTATACCGCATTTTATCCGTTAGATTTCATTTTCTCTCAATTTAACCTAATTCCCATTCGGGAGTTTCTAGCACTTAGAGTGTCTAACTAGAACCCACCTGATAATCGAAGAGGAGTTTGAAGAAGATGCTGATGATCCATGGGTTTCTCTTCTTCATCATCTCCATTTTCTCTCTTTCTCTTCTTTCCTTTTTTCCTTTTCTTCTTCTTGTTTACTAACTTCTTCTTTTTTCTCTTTTTCTTTCTCTTTCCAAATATATACATATATTATACTATTATTATTCTCTTTATTGTTTTTATTCTCTTTATTCTCTTTATTATTTTTATTTTGATAACATGCGTAAATAAATACCTAATTATAACTCGTCAAATTTGTTTGTACAATATAAAATAATTAGAAATTATACAAAACATCACATACGCAATTTTTCAAATTAAAATAAATATAACCAAAGAATTAAAATATTTTTTGGCGTTCATAGTTTTTAATAGTTTTATAATGTACATATTATAAGATTACTAGTTAAGTTTACTTAAATATACCATAACAAAAGAATTTAACATTGAATCTATTATTTTCGTCCTAAAAGTTTATTAATTGATATGTCAAACATAAAATTTTCTATATTTATATTTTTTCTAGTAATTTTTATTTTTGAAATCAATTTTATGAGTTATAATACAAAAATCTCAATTGCTTCAAGTTAATAATAGAATCAAACTTTCAATTAATAATATTAGTTATTTACATTGTCGAAAATATATTAAATTTTTCTAACAACCGTCTATTTGAAAGTTTTTTTCTTTTAAGCTTTTTTTTTCTTTTACAAAATAAAAGGTTGAAATATTAAAATTTTCATTATATAAAAATATTATAGAAAGTGCATGATATTATAAAAAAATGAAGAAATAAGTTATTTCATTTTCATATAGACGAGGAACCTTGATGAGTCTTACTTTAAAGTTATTTTTCTTGCAAATCATGTACCTTACCCACTCTATGATTTTCTTGAATTTTTCCTATAATGGGTTCAAAGTATAATATATTATTAGTGCTCTTAATATTGAACCATAGAGTTTCATGTAAGGTTTCAAGAAGACGGTCTAGAGACCAGTATATTGTAGATATATCTTTTCTACCATAAATTTTAGTTTGAGGTGTACGTACTTTTTAAATAAAAAAAAATTTACGTGAATTTATTAATACTATTTACATATGAATTTTAATAAAAAAAAAAATATATGTGATAATTAAAGCGAAATAGAATCCAACTTCACCATAGAATTTAAAATAAAAGTTACCCAACAAAGAGAAAGTTTGACGTTTTTATTACTCATTTATTTATACGTTTTTTATTTTAAAATATGTGCAATGTCTAAACTAAAAGAGGATTTAGGTTAATATAGAGTAGTTTTGGTACAAAATTAATATATACATTTTAAAGATGCGTAATACACCAATAAAAAGTAGATATGATGTAGTTGTTATTTTTTTTTGAACTCTTTTGTTTAAATTTTAACAAGAGAATGATTCATTAAAAGAGAATTTCACATAGTTATTGTTTTTGAACTTCAATATTATAAAATTTGAGTTAGAGTAAATACTTAAAATTTTATGCTCATTTTTTAATAAAACATTTAGTAAGTATCAAATCTAATGAGGATTAAGAGCGAAATAGTTTACATGGGTTAAATCACAAGTGGACTCGGTGCGAACAACATCTTTAGACTAATAGCTATGTGATTAGCTTAAAATATCATCTCTGATCAATTTTTTACAAAAAATAAGATAAAATTTTTATATTTTAAGTTAACTATAAAAAATAAAATAAAATGTATTTGACTTATTCTTATTATAACTTGTGGTTACATTCTCGTTTTTTTATTTTAAAAATCTACTAACAAAGTCGACTTATTCCTTAATTATATAAAGTTTAGGTCTGTTAACTTTCTGTACAACTAGTTTTTGAATACAATTCAATGTATATTAATATTAATAATCAATAAAAATTATATAATAAATATTTTTGAAGAAATTTGAACGTATATTTATATTAATGATCATAAATTAATTGAATATGAAGGTTTTTTTTCAATGTTAAAGTTCCATATCTTTTTGTTATCTTTCTATACATTATACTAAAGGAAACTTTATTTCCAATCGCTTTATAGTTTTTCCGATGTGGCGTTTTTACTTATCAAATCCATCTTCAATTCTTGGGCCAAAATTCTGCCTTCGTCCTGTAATGCCCTGTATAATATATATCTAGAATAATACCATACAAGCATTTTATTTGGTACTGACACATCAAAAGTGCCTAATGTCATAGTTCACATACTTGTCCATTTCTAAAACATAAATACAACACATGGCACAAGTCATGGAAACTAGCCAAAAATAATAAAACTAAGAATGATATACAATATCCTCAATTGTATACAATAAAAGAATACAGAGCGGAATAAGCTTAACTAAGCTTCTCTTGAAACATCTGAGCATCGCTCCACTTGTAACCAAACCTGCACCTGAAATAAAGCAACTATAGTGGGGTGAGATACATCAAATCTCAGTGAGTTCTCTATCCTATAGATTTTTTCGGCTTTACAGGGTTCTATCAATCCTAACTCAAGTCAAAGGGGAAAGGAAAATGACTTTGAGTTCACAATCTCACACTATATGGAAACACATCACGAGTCTGTTAACTCATAAAGTTCGCACGGAAGGAATTACGTCCTGAGCCTGTTAACTCAAGATTCCTTACGAATCGAAATATGTCCTGAGCCTGTTAACTCAAGAAACTCACTAATCGATAACCTATACCAAGGCATCCCCTTTTCCCGTCCGCTTCTACGTCTAGAAGTCGACCCGAGTCATGGATCCTTGAAGTTACTTGGCATACGAATTGGATTCGGGATCATTGGCCTGTTAACCGTGAACCGTCACTTCTCATAACCTGTTAACCATCACAAGTCTCTACCCATAGCATAGGCTCCAATCGTATTACACGTAGGGAATCAAACCTACCAAGTAATTGTGCATACGTTTCAGAGAAGGAGCTCGAGTCTCATGAAACTACACCTCAAGATAAATGGTTACGATTACGTGATCATATACACGACGTGCTTGTATTCGACAATCACAAGGCCATATTCACCTTAAGACCTCTTTTGCCTTTAACAATAAAACATAACAAAAATACACGTGTTCCATACTAGTGTCTTATTCTCACTCTATACCATTCGATAATGGACACACGCCTCGGCCTCTCATGCACGAGCGTTGTCATTCAGAGTTTCTATCATAATTCTAGTCGCAACCTAGAATTATACCAATCTTAACTTATCCATTTGTTTTTGGGGTAAAGTTTCCTCACTCTCCCTAACTCATTTTAACAAGCATATTATCTCATTCATTTTAACAACAATATTAGATAGATATGGCATAACTCAAATATTACAAATAAATACATATAATCACACATCACATAAAACATCACTTTCGGTTTCCCTCCGATTCATTTAATCGGGTAACGAAATCAATATTTCTCACTCTTATCCCGTAGGATATTTTCACAGCTTTACATCGGCTATAAATATGCGTCGATCGGATTTACGATCCAAAAGATGTCAATTCCAACATTTCACAAAACATTACTTTCCTTCATTTTCCACTAAATGAAATATCCCACATCATACCCAAGATAGAGGGTCGTCATAGCTTTCTAATGACACCAAGAACGTCCCGATCCGAGTTACGGATCAAAAGTTATGATGGAAAGAAAACGGAAAAGCTGTCATGTTCGCTTTGCGAAGCTCCAGCGAATGCTCGCTCTCTCATTCAAAGTACGAATCTCCCAGCGAAGTCCTAAAAAACACTGGGTTCGCTACCCCATTCACAGTGCTAGCATCTGGCGAATCGTGGCAGAACCAAAACAAGGTAAAGTTTGCAGTGCGAACCTCTGGCGAATGTTCGCCCTCACCTTCGCCGTGCGAGTAACCAGCGAATGCTCGCTTTCCCCTTCGCTAGGGAACTCGCAGTGCGAACCTGCAAAAATTGGGTTTCCCAGGAGCGTGAAAACAGAGCTTTGGGACCAAAAACCCATCCAAAACTTCACCCAACATACAAACATGCATTAACAGATGATCATACATGGCTAATGAGTATACTACACATTTTATACCGCATTTTATCCGTTAGATTTCATTTTCTCTCAATTTAACCTAATTCCCATTCGGGAGTTTCTAGCACTTAGAGTGTCTAACTAGAACCCACCTGATAATCGAAGAGGAGTTTGAAGAAGATGCTGATGATCCATGGGTTTCTCTTCTTCATCATCTCCATTTTCTCTCTTTCTCTTCTTTCCTTTTTTCCTTTTCTTCTTCTTGTTTACTAACTTCTTCTTTTTTCTCTTTTTCTTTCTCTTTCCAAATATATACATATATTATACTATTATTATTCTCTTTATTGTTTTTATTCTCTTTATTCTCTTTATTGTTTTTATTTTGATAACATGCGTAAATAAATACCTAATTATAACTCGTCAAATTTGTTTGTACAATATAAAATAATTAGAAATTATACAAAACATCACATACGCAAATTTTCAAATTAAAATAAATATAACCAAAGAATTAAAATATTTTTTGGCGTTCATAGTTTTTAATAGTTTTATAATGTACATATTATAAGATTACTAGTTAAGTTTACTTAAATATACCATAACAAAAGAATTTAACATTGAATCTATTATTTTCGTCCTAAAAGTTTATTAATTGATATGTCAAACATAAAATTTTCTATATTTATATTTTTTCTAGTAATTTTTATTTTTGAAATCAATTTTATGAGTTATAATACAAAAATCTCAATTGCTTCAAGTTAATAATAGAATCAAACTTTCAATTAATAATATTAGTTATTTACATTGTCGAAAATATATTAAATTTTTCTAACAACCGTCTATTTGAAAGTTTTTTTCTTTTAAGCTTTTTTTTTCTTTTACAAAATAAAAGGTTGAAATATTAAAATTTTCATTATATAAAAATATTATAGAAAGTGCATGATATTATAAAAAAATGAAGAAATAAGTTATTTCATTTTCATATAGACGAGGAACCTTGATGAGTCTTACTTTAAAGTTATTTTTCTTGCAAATCATGTACCTTACCCACTCTATGATTTTCTTGAATTTTTCCTATAATGGGTTCAAAGTATAATATATTATTAGTGCTCTTAATATTGAACCATAGAGTTTCATGTAAGGTTTCAAGAAGACGGTCTAGAGACCAGTATATTGTAGATATATCTTTTCTACCATAAATTTTAGTTTGAGGTGTACGTACTTTTTAAATAAAAAAAAATTTACGTGAATTTATTAATACTATTTAAATATGAATTTTAATAAAAAAATATATATATGTGATAATTAAAGCGAAATAGAATCCAACTTCACCATAGAATTTAAAATAAAAGTTACCCAACAAAGAGAAAGTTTGACGTTTTTATTACTCATTTATTTATACGTTTTTTATTTTAAAATATGTGCAATGTCTAAACTAAAAGAGGATTTAGGTTAATATAGAGTAGTTTTGGTACAAAATTAATATATACATTTTAAAGATGCGTAATACACCAATAAAAAGTAGATATGATGTAGTTGTTATTTTTTTTTGAACTCTTTTGTTTAAATTTTAACAAGAGAATGATTCATTAAAAGAGAATTTCACATAGTTATTGTTTTTGAACTTCAATATTATAAAATTTGAGTTAGAGTAAATACTTAAAATTTTATGCTCATTTTTTAATAAAACATTTAGTAAGTATCAAATCTAATGAGGATTAAGAGCGAAATAGTTTACATGGGTTAAATCACAAGTGGACTCGGTGCGAACAACATCTTTAGACTAATAGCTATGTGATTAGCTTAAAATATCATCTCTGATCAATTTTTTACAAAAAATAAGATAAAATTTTTATATTTTAAGTTAACTATAAAAAATAAAATAAAATGTATTTGACTTATTCTTATTATAACTTGTGGTTACATTCTCGTTTTTTTATTTTAAAAATCTACTAACAAAGTCGACTTATTTCTTAATTATATAAAGTTTAGGTCTGTTAACTTTCTGTACAACTAGTTTTTGAATACAATTCAATGTATATTAATATTAATAATCAATAAAAATTATATAATAAATATTTTTGAAGAAATTTGAACGTATATTTATATTAATGATCATAAATTAATTGAATATGAAGGTTTTTTTTCAATGTTAAAGTTCCATATCTTTTTGTTATCTTTCTATACATTATACTAAAGGAAACTTTATTTCCAATCGCTTTATAGTTTTTCCGATGTGGCGTTTTTACTTATCAAATCCATCTTCAATTCTTGGGCCAAAATTCTGCCTTCGTCCTGTAATGCCCTGTATAATATATATCTAGAATAATACCATACAAGCATTTTATTTGGTACTGACACATCAAAAGTGCCTAATGTCATAGTTCACATACTTGTCCATTTCTAAAACATAAATACAACACATGGCACAAGTCATGGAAACTAGCCAAAAATAATAAAACTAAGAATGATATACAATATCCTCAATTGTATACAATAAAAGAATACAGAGCGGAATAAGCTTAACTAAGCTTCTCTTGAAACATCTGAGCATCGCTCCACTTGTAACCAAACCTGCACCTGAAATAAAGCAACTATAGTGGGGTGAGATACATCAAATCTCAGTGAGTTCTCTATCCTATAGATTCTTTCGGCTTTACAGGGTTCTATCAATCCTAACTCAAGTCAAAGGGGAAAGGAAAATGACTTTGAGTTCACAATCTCACACTATATGGAAACACATCACGAGTCTGTTAACTCATAAAGTTCGCACGGAAGGAATTACGTCCTGAGCCTGTTAACTCAAGATTCCTTACGAATCGAAATATGTCCTGAGCCTGTTAACTCAAGAAACTCACTAATCGATAACCTATACCAAGGCATCCCCTTTTCCCGTCCGCTTCTACGTCTAGAAGTCGACCCGAGTCATGGATCCTTGAAGTTACTTGGCATACGAATTGGATTCGGGATCATCGGCCTGTTAACCGTGAACCGTCACTTCTCATAACCTGTTAACCATCACAAGTCTCTACCCATAGCATAGGCTCCAATCGTATTACACGTAGGGAATCAAACCTACCAAGTAATTGTGCATACGTTTCAGAGAAGGAGCTCGAGTCTCATGAAACTACACCTCAAGATAAATGGTTACGATTACGTGACCATATACACGACGTGCTTGTATTCGACAATCACAAGGCCATATTCACCTTAAGACCTCTTTTGCCTTTAACAATAAAACATAACAAAAATACACGTGTTCCATACTAGTGTCTTATTCTCACTCTATACCATTCGATAATGGACACACGCCTCGGCCTCTCATGCACGAGCGTTGTCATTCAGAGTTTCTATCATAATTCTAGTCGCAACCTAGAATTATACCAATCTTAACTTATCCATTTGTTTTTGGGGTAAAGTTTCCTCACTCTCCCTAACTCATTTTAACAAGCATATTATCTCATTCATTTTAACAACAATATTAGATAGATATGGCATAACTCAAATATTACAAATAAATACATATAATCACACATCACATAAAACATCACTTTCGGTTTCCCTCCGATTCATTTAATCGGGTAACGAAATCAATATTTCTCACTCTTATCCCGTAGGATATTTTCACAGCTTTACATCGGCTATAAATATGCGTCGATCGGATTTACGATCCAAAAGATGTCAATTCCAACATTTCACAAAACATTACTTTCCTTCATTTTCCACTAAATGAAATATCCCACATCATACCCAAGATAGAGGGTCGTCATAGCTTTCTAATGACACCAAGAACGTCCCGATCCGAGTTACGGATCAAAAGTTATGAAGGAAAGAAAACGGAAAAGCTGTCATGTTCGCTTTGCGAAGCTCCAGCGAATGCTCGCTCTCTCATTCAAAGTACGAATCTCCCAGCGAAGTCCTAAAAAACACTGGGTTCGCTACCCCATTCACAGTGCTAGCATCTGGCGAATCGTGGCAGAACCAAAACAAGGTAAAGTTTGCAGTGCGAACCTCTGGCGAATGTTCGCCCTCACCTTCGCCGTGCGAGTAACCAGCGAATGCTCGCTTTCCCCTTCGCTAGGGAACTCGCAGTGCGAACCTGCAAAAATTGGGTTTCCCAGGAGCGTGAAAACAGAACTTTGGGACCAAAAACCCATCCAAAACTTCACCCAACATACAAACATGCATTAACAGATGATCATACATGGCTAATGAGTATACTACACATTTTATACCGCATTTTATCCGTTAGATTTCATTTTCTCTCAATTTAACCTAATTCCCATTCGGGAGTTTCTAGCACTTAGAGTGTCTAACTAGAACCCACCTGATAATCGAAGAGGAGTTTGAAGAAGATGCTGATGATCCATGGGTTTCTCTTCTTCATCATCTCCATTTTCTCTCTTTCTCTTCTTTCCTTTTTTCCTTTTCTTCTTCTTGTTTACTAACTTCTTCTTTTTTCTCTTTTTCTTTCTCTTTCCAAATATATACATATATTATACTATTATTATTCTCTTTATTGTTTTTATTCTCTTTATTCTCTTTATTGTTTTTATTTTGATAACATGCGTAAATAAATACCTAATTATAACTCGTCAAATTTGTTTGTACAATATAAAATAATTAGAAATTATACAAAACATCACATACGCAAATTTTCAAATTAAAATAAATATAACCAAAGAATTAAAATATTTTTTGGCGTTCATAGTTTTTAATAGTTTTATAATGTACATATTATAAGATTACTAGTTAAGTTTACTTAAATATACCATAACAAAAGAATTTAACATTGAATCTATTATTTTCGTCCTAAAAGTTTATTAATTGATATGTCAAATATAAAATTTTCTATATTTATATTTTTTCTAGTAATTTTTATTTTTGAAATCAATTTTATGAGTTATAATACAAAAATCTCAATTGCTTCAAGTTAATAATAGAATCAAACTTTCAATTAATAATATTAGTTATTTACATTGTCGAAAATATATTAAATTTTTCTAACAACCGTCTATTTGAAAGTTTTTTTTTTAAGCCTTTTTTTTCTTTTAGAAAATAAAATATTGAAATATTAAAATTTTCATTATATAAAAATATTATAGAAAGTGCATGATATTATAAAAAAATGAAGAAATAAGTTATTTCATTTTCATATAGACGAGGAACCTTGATGAGTCTTACTTTAAAGTTATTTTTCTTGCAAATCATGTACCTTACCCACTCTATGATTTTCTTGAATTTTTCCTATAATGGGTTCAAAGTATAATATATTATTAGTGCTCTTAATATTGAACCATAGAGTTTCATGTAAGGTTTCAAGAAGACGGTCTAGAGACCAGTATATTGTAGATATATCTTTTCTACCATAAATTTTAGTTTGAGGTGTACGTACTTTTTAAATAAAAAAAAATTTACGTGAATTTATTAATACTATTTAAATATGAATTTTAATAAAAAAATATATATATGTGATAATTAAAGCGAAATAGAATCCAACTTCACCATAGAATTTAAAATAAAAGTTACCCAACAAAGAGAAAGTTTGACGTTTTTATTACTCATTTATTTATACGTTTTTTATTTTAAAATATGTGCAATGTCTAAACTAAAAGAGGATTTAGGTTAATATAGAGTAGTTTTGGTACAAAATTAATATATACATTTTAAAGATGCGTAATACACCAATAAAAAGTAGATATGATGTAGTTGTTATTTTTTTTTGAACTCTTTTGTTTAAATTTTAACAAGAGAATGATTCATTAAAAGAGAATTTCACATAGTTATTGTTTTTGAACTTCAATATTATAAAATTTGAGTTAGAGTAAATACTTAAAATTTTATGCTCATTTTTTAATAAAACATTTAGTAAGTATCAAATCTAATGAGGATTAAGAGCGAAATAGTTTACATGGGTTAAATCACAAGTGGACTCGGTGCGAACAACATCTTTAGACTAATAGCTATGTGATTAGCTTAAAATATCATCTCTGATCAATTTTTTACAAAAAATAAGATAAAATTTTTATATTTTAAGTTAACTATAAAAAATAAAATAAAATGTATTTGACTTATTCTTATTATAACTTGTGGTTACATTCTCGTTTTTTTATTTTAAAAATCTACTAACAAAGTCGACTTATTTCTTAATTATATAAAGTTTAGGTCTGTTAACTTTCTGTACAACTAGTTTTTGAATACAATTCAATGTATATTAATATTAATAATCAATAAAAATTATATAATAAATATTTTTGAAGAAATTTGAACGTATATTTATATTAATGATCATAAATTAATTGAATATGAAGGTTTTTTTTCAATGTTAAAGTTCCATATCTTTTTGTTATCTTTCTATACATTATACTAAAGGAAACTTTATTTCCAATCGCTTTATAGTTTTTCCGATGTGGCGTTTTTACTTATCAAATCCATCTTCAATTCTTGGGCCAAAATTCTGCCTTCGTCCTGTAATGCCCTGTATAATATATATCTAGAATAATACCATACAAGCATTTTATTTGGTACTGACACATCAAAAGTGCCTAATGTCATAGTTCACATACTTGTCCATTTCTAAAACATAAATACAACACATGGCACAAGTCATGGAAACTAGCCAAAAATAATAAAACTAAGAATGATATACAATATCCTCAATTGTATACAATAAAAGAATACAGAGCGGAATAAGCTTAACTAAGCTTCTCTTGAAACATCTGAGCATCGCTCCACTTGTAACCAAACCTGCACCTGAAATAAAGCAACTATAGTGGGGTGAGATACATCAAATCTCAGTGAGTTCTCTATCCTATAGATTCTTTCGGCTTTACAGGGTTCTATCAATCCTAACTCAAGCCAAAGGGGAAAGGAAAATGACTTTGAGTTCACAATCTCACACTATATGGAAACACATCACGAGTCTGTTAACTCATAAAGTTCGCACGGAAGGAATTACGTCCTGAGCCTGTTAACTCAAGATTCCTTACGAATCGAAATATGTCCTGAGCCTGTTAACTCAAGAAACTCACTAATCGATAACCTATACCAAGGCATCCCCTTTTCCCGTCCGCTTCTACGTCTAGAAGTCGACCCGAGTCATGGATCCTTGAAGTTACTTGGCATACGAATTGGATTCGGGATCATCGGCCTGTTAACCGTGAACCGTCACTTCTCATAACCTGTTAACCATCACAAGTCTCTACCCATAGCATAGGCTCCAATCGTATTACACGTAGGGAATCAAACCTACCAAGTAATTGTGCATACGTTTCAGAGAAGGAGCTCGAGTCTCATGAAACTACACCTCAAGATAAATGGTTACGATTACGTGATCATATACACGACGTGCTTGTATTCGACAATCACAAGGCCATATTCACCTTAAGACCTCTTTTGCCTTTAACAATAAAACATAACAAAAATACACGTGTTCCATACTAGTGTCTTATTCTCACTCTATACCATTCGATAATGGACACACGCCTCGGCCTCTCATGCACGAGCGTTGTCATTCAGAGTTTCTATCATAATTCTAGTCGCAACCTAGAATTATACCAATCTTAACTTATCCATTTGTTTTTGGGGTAAAGTTTCCTCACTCTCCCTAACTCATTTTAACAAGCATATTATCTCATTCATTTTAACAACAATATTAGATAGATATGGCATAACTCAAATATTACAAATAAATACATATAATCACACATCACATAAAACATCACTTTCAGTTTCCCTCCGATTCATTTAATCGGGTAACGAAATCAATATTTCTCACTCTTATCCCGTAGGATATTTTCACAGCTTTACATCGGCTATAAATATGCGTCGATCGGATTTACGATCCAAAAGATGTCAATTCCAACATTTCACAAAACATTACTTTCCTTCATTTTCCACTAAATGAAATATCCCACATCATACCCAAGATAGAGGGTCGTCATAGCTTTCTAATGACACCAAGAACGTCCCGATCCGAGTTACGGATCAAAAGTTATGATGGAAAGAAAACGGAAAAGCTGTCATGTTCGCTTTGCGAAGCTCCAGCGAATGCTCGCTCTCTCATTCAAAGTACGAATCTCCCAGCGAAGTCCTAAAAAACACTGGGTTCGCTACCCCATTCACAGTGCTAGCATCTGGCGAATCGTGGCAGAACCAAAACAAGGTAAAGTTTGCAGTGCGAACCTCTGGCGAATGTTCGCCCTCACCTTCGCCGTGCGAGTAACCAGCGAATGCTCGCTTTCCCCTTCGCTAGGGAACTCGCAGTGCGAACCTGCAAAAATTGGGTTTCCCAGGAGCGTGAAAACAGAGCTTTGGGACCAAAAACCCATCCAAAACTTCACCCAACATACAAACATGCATTAACAGATGATCATACATGGCTAATGAGTATACTACACATTTTATACCGCATTTTATCCGTTAGATTTCATTTTCTCTCAATTTAACCTAATTCCCATTCGGGAGTTTCTAGCACTTAGAGTGTCTAACTAGAACCCACCTGATAATCGAAGAGGAGTTTGAAGAAGATGCTGATGATCCATGGGTTTCTCTTCTTCATCATCTCCATTTTCTCTCTTTCTCTTCTTTCCTTTTTTCCTTTTCTTCTTCTTGTTTACTAACTTCTTCTTTTTTCTCTTTTTCTTTCTCTTTCCAAATATATACATATATTATACTATTATTATTCTCTTTATTGTTTTTATTCTCTTTATTCTCTTTATTGTTTTTATTTTGATAACATGCGTAAATAAATACCTAATTATAACTCGTCAAATTTGTTTGTACAATATAAAATAATTAGAAATTATACAAAACATCACATACGCAAATTTTCAAATTAAAATAAATATAACCAAAGAATTAAAATATTTTTTGGCGTTCATAGTTTTTAATAGTTTTATAATGTACATATTATAAGATTACTAGTTAAGTTTACTTAAATATACCATAACAAAAGAATTTAACATTGAATCTATTATTTTCGTCCTAAAAGTTTATTAATTGATATGTCAAATATAAAATTTTCTATATTTATATTTTTTCTAGTAATTTTTATTTTTGAAATCAATTTTATGAGTTATAATACAAAAATCTCAATTGCTTCAAGTTAATAATAGAATCAAACTTTCAATTAATAATATTAGTTATTTACATTGTCGAAAATATATTAAATTTTTCTAACAACCGTCTATTTGAAAGTTTTTTTTTTAAGCCTTTTTTTTCTTTTAGAAAATAAAAGATTGAAATATTAAAATTTTCATTATATAAAAATATTATAGAAAGTGCATGATATTATAAAAAAATGAAGAAATAAGTTATTTCATTTTCATATAGACGAGGAACCTTGATGAGTCTTACTTTAAAGTTATTTTTCTTGCAAATCATGTACCTTACCCACTCTATGATTTTCTTGAATTTTTCCTATAATGGGTTCAAAGTATAATATATTATTAGTGCTCTTAATATTGAACCATAGAGTTTCATGTAAGGTTTCAAGAAGACGGTCTAGAGACCAGTATATTGTAGATATATCTTTTCTACCATAAATTTTAGTTTGAGGTGTACGTACTTTTTAAATAAAAAAAAATTTACGTGAATTTATTAATACTATTTAAATATGAATTTTAATAAAAAAAAATATATATGTGATAATTAAAGCGAAATAGAATCCAACTTCACCATAGAATTTAAAATAAAAGTTACCCAACAAAGAGAAAGTTTGACGTTTTTATTACTCATTTATTTATACGTTTTTTATTTTAAAATATGTGCAATGTCTAAACTAAAAGAGGATTTAGGTTAATATAGAGTAGTTTTGGTACAAAATTAATATATACATTTTAAAGATGCGTAATACACCAATAAAAAGTAGATATGATGTAGTTGTTATTTTTTTTTGAACTCTTTTGTTTAAATTTTAACAAGAGAATGATTCATTAAAAGAGAATTTCACATAGTTATTGTTTTTGAACTTCAATATTATAAAATTTGAGTTAGAGTAAATACTTAAAATTTTATGCTCCTTTTTTAATAAAACATTTAGTAAGTATCAAATCTAATGTGGATTAAGAGCGACATAGTTTACATGGGTTAAATCACAAGTGGACTCGGTGCGAACAACATCTTTAGACTAATAGCTATGTGATTAGCTTAAAATATCATCTCTGATCAATTTTTTACAAAAAATAAGATAAAATTTTTATATTTTAAGTTAACTATAAAAAATAAAATAAAATGTATTTGACTTATGCTTATTATAACTTGTGGTTACATTCTCGTTTTTTTATTTTAAAAATCTACTAACAAAGTCAACTTATTTCTTAATTATATAAAGTTTAGGTCTGTTAACTTTCTGTACAACTAGTTTTTGCATACAATTCAATGTATATTAATATTAATAATCAATAAAAATTATATAATAAATATTTTTGAAGAAATTTGAACGTATATTTATATTAATGATCATAAATTAATTGAATATGAAGGTTTTTTTTCAATGTTAAAGTTCCATATCTTTTTGTTATCTTTCTATACATTATACTAAAGGAAACTTTATTTCCAATCGCTTTATAGTTTTTCCGATGTGGCGTTTTTACTTATCAAATCCATCTTCAATTCTTGGGCCAAAATTCTGCCTTCGTCCTGTAATGCCCTGTATAATATATATCTAGAATAATACCATACAAGCATTTTATTTGGTACTGACACATCAAAAGTGCCTAATGTCATAGTTCACATACTTGTCCATTTCTAAAACATAAATACAACACATGGCACAAGTCATGGAAACTAGCCAAAAATAATAAAACTAAGAATGATATACAATATCCTCAATTGTATACAATAAAAGAATACAGAGCGGAATAAGCTTAACTAAGCTTCTCTTGAAACATCTGAGCATCGTTCCACTTGTAACCAAACCTGCACCTGAAATAAAGCAACTATAGTGGGGTGAGATACATCAAATCTCAGTGAGTTCTCTATCCTATAGATTCTCTCGGCTTTACTGGGTTCTATCAATCCTAACTCAAGTCAAAGGGGAAGGGAAAATGACTTTGAGTTCACAATCTCACACTATATGGAAACACATCACGAGTCTGTTAACTCATAAAGTTCGCACGGAAGGAATTACGTCCTGAGCCTGTTAACTCAAGATTCCTTACGAATCGAAATATGTCCTGAGCCTGTTAACTCAAGAAACTCACTAATCGATAACCTATACCAAGGCATCCCATTTTCCCGTCCGCTTCTACGTCTAGAAGTCGACCCGAGTCATGGATCCTTGAAGTTACTTGGCATACGAATTGGATTCGGGATCATCGGCCTGTTAACCGTGAACCGTCACTTCTCATGACCTGTTAACCATCACAAGTCTCTACCCATAGCATAGGCTCCAATCGTACTACACGTAGGGAATCAAACCTACCAAGTAATTGTGCATACGTTTCAGAGAAGGAGCTCGAGTCTCATGAAACTACACCTCAAGATAAATGGTTACGATTACGTGATCATATACATGACGTGATTGTATTAGACAATCACAAGGCCACATTCGCCTTAAGACCTCTTTTGCCGTTAACAATAAAACATAACAAAAATACACGTGTTCCATACTAGTGTCTTATTCTCACTCTATACCATTCGATAATGGACACACGCCTCGGCCTCTCATGCACGAGCGTTGTCATTCAGAGTTTCTATCATAATTCTAGTCGCAACCTAGAATTATACCAATCTTAACTTATCCATTTGTTTTTGGGGTAAAGTTTCCTCACTCTCCCTAACTTATTTTAACAAGCATATTATCTCATTCATTTTAACAACAATATTAGATAGATATGGCATAACACAAATATTACAAATAAATACATATAATCACACATCACATAAAACATCACTTTCGGTTTCCCTCCGATTCATTTAATCGGGTAAGGAAATCAATATTTCTCACTCTTATCTCGTAGGATATTTTCACAGCTTTACATCGGCTATAAATATGCGTCGATCGGATTTACGATCCAAAAGATGTCAATTCCAACATTTCACAAAACATTACTTTCCTTCATTTTCCACTAAATGAAATATCCCACATCATACCCAAGATAGAGGGTCGTCATAGCTTTCTAATGACACCAAGAATGTCCCGATCCGAGTTACGGATCAAAAGTTATGAAGGAAAGAAAGCGGAAAAGCTGTCATGTTCGCTTTGCGAAGCTCCAGCGAATGCTCGCTCTCTCATTCGCAGTGCGAATCTCCCAGTGAATTCCTAAAACACCCTGGGTTCGCTACCCCATTCACAGTGCTAGCATCTGGCGAATCGTGGCAGAACCAAAACAAGGTAAAGTTTGCAGTGCGAACCTCTGGAGAATGTTCGCCCTCACCTTCGCCGTGCGAGTAACCAGCGAATGCTCGCTTTCCCCTTCGCTAGAGGACTCGCAGTGCGAACCTGCGAAAACTGGGTTTCCCAGCAGCGTGAAAACAGAGCTTTGGGACCAAAAACCCATCCAAAACTTCACCCAACATACAAACATGCATTAACAGATGATCATACATGGCTAATGAGTATACTACACATTTTATACCGCATTTTATCCGTTAGATTTCATTTTCTCTCAATTTAACCTAATTCCCATTCGGGAGTTTCTAGCACTTAGAGTGTCTAACTAGAACCCACCTGATAATCGAAGAGGAGTTTGAAGAAGATGCTGATGATCCATGGGTTTCTCTTCTTCATCATCTCCATTTTCTCTCTTTCTCTTCTTTCCTTTTTTCCTTTTCTTCTTCTTGTTTACTAACTTCTTCTTTTTTCTCTTTTTCTTTCTCTTTCCAAATATATACATATATTATACTATTATTATTCTCTTTATTGTTTTTATTCTCTTTATTCTCTTTATTGTTTTTATTTTGATAACATGCGTAAATAAATACCTAATTATAACTCGTCAAATTTGTTTGTACAATATAAAATAATTAGAAATTATACAAAACATCACATACGCAAATTTTCAAATTAAAATAAATATAACCAAAGAATTAAAATATTTTTTGGCGTTCATAGTTTTTAATAGTTTTATAATGTACATATTATAAGATTACTAGTTAAGTTTACTTAAATATACCATAACAAAAGAATTTAACATTGAATCTATTATTTTCGTCCTAAAAGTTTATTAATTGATATGTCAAACATAAAATTTTCTATATTTATATTTTTTCTAGTAATTTTTATTTTTGAAATCAATTTTATGAGTTATAATACAAAAATCTCAATTGCTTCAAGTTAATAATAGAATCAAACTTTCAATTAATAATATTAGTTATTTACATTGTCGAAAATATATTAAATTTTTCTAACAACCGTCTATTTGAAAGTTTTTTTCTTTTAAGCTTTTTTTTCTTTTACAAAATAAAAGATTGAAATATTAAAATTTTCATTATATAAAAATATTATAGAAAGTGCATGATATTATAAAAAAATGAAGAAATAAGCTATTTCATTTTTATATAGACGAGGAACCTTGATGAGTCTTACTTTAAAGTTATTTTTCTTGCAAATCATGTACCTTACCCACACTATGATTTTCTTGAATTTTTCCTATAATGGGTTCAAAGTATAATATATTATTAGTGCTCTTAATATTGCACCATAGAGTTTCATGTAAGGTTTCAAGAAGACGGTCTAGAGACCAGTATATTGTAGATATATCTTTTCTACCATAAATTTTAGTTTGAGGTGTACGTACTTTTTAAATAAAAAAAATTTTACGTGAATTTATTAATACTATTTACATATGAATTTTAATAAAAAAAAAATATATGTGATAATTAAAGCGAAATAGAATCCAACTTCACCATAGAATTTAAAATAAAAGTTACCCAACAAAGAGAAAGTTTGACGTTTTTATTACTCATTTATTTATACGTTTTTTATTTTAAAATATGTGCAATGTCTAAACTAAAAGAGGATTTAGGTTAATATAGAGTAGTTTTGGTACAAAATTAATATATACATTTTAAAGATGCGTAATACACCAATAAAAAGTAGATATGATGTAGTTGTTATTTTTTTTGAACTCTTTTGTTTAAATTTTAACAAGAGAATGATTCATTAAAAGAGAATTTCACATAGTTATTGTTTTTGAACTTCAATATTATAAAATTTGAGTTAGAGTAAATACTTAAAATTTTATGCTCATTTTTTAATAAAAAATTTAGTAAGTATCAAATCTAACGTGGATTAAGAGCGAAATAGTTTACATGGGTTAAATCACAAGTGGACTCGGTGCGAACAACATCTTTAGACTAATAGCTATGTGATTAGCTTAAAATATCATCTCTGATCAATTTTTTACAAAAAATAAGATAAAATTTTTATATTTTAAGTTAACTATAAAAAATAAAATAAAATGTATTTGACTTATTCTTATTATAACTTGTGGTTACATTCTCGTTTTTTTATTTTCAAAATCTACTAACAAAGTCAACTTATTTTTTAATTATATAAAGTTTAGGTCTGTTAACTTTCTGTACAACTAGTTTTTGAATACAATTCAATGTATATTAATATTAATAATCAATAAAAATTATATAATAAATATTTTTGAAGAAATTTGAATGTATATTTATATTAATGATCATAAATTAATTGAATATGAAGGTTTTTTTTCAATGTTAAAGTTCCATATCTTTTTGTTATCTTTCTATACATTATACTAAAGGAAACTTTATTTCCAATCGCTTTATAGTTTTTCGATGTGGCGTTTTTACTTATCAAATCCATCTTCAATTTTTGGGCCAAAATTCTGCCTTCGTCCGGTAATGCCCTGTATGATATATATCTAGAATAATACCATACAAGCATTTTATTTGGTACTGACACATCAAAAGTGCCTAATGGCATAGTTCACATACTTGTCCATTTCTAAAACATAAATACAACACATGGCACAAGTCATGGAAACTAGCCAAAAATAATAAAACTAAGAATGATATACAATATCCTCAATTGTATACAATAAAAGAATACAAGCGGAATAAGCTTAACTAAGCTTCTCTTGAAACATCTGAGCATCGCTCCACTTGTAACCCAACCTGCACCTGAAATAAAGCAACTATAGTGGGGTGAGATACATCAAATCTCAGTGAGTTCTCTATCCTATAGATTCTCTCGGCTTTACAGGGTTCTATCAATCCTAACTCAAGTCAAAGGGGAAGGGAAAATGACTTTGAGTTCACAATCTCACACTATATGGAAACACATCACGAGTCTGTTAATTCATAAAGTTCGCACGGAAGGAATTACGTCCTGAACCTGTTAACTCAAGATTCCTTACGAATCGAAATATGTCCTGAGCCTGTTAACTCAAGAAACTCACTAATCGATAACCTATACCAAGGCATCCCCTTTTCCCGTCCGCTTCTACGTCTAGAAGTCGACCCGAGTCATGGATCCTTGAAGTTACTTGGCATACGAATTGGATTCGGGATCATCGGCCTGTTAACCGTGAACCGTCACTTCTCATGACCTGTTAACCATCACAAGTCTCTACCCATAGCATAGGCTCCAATCGTACTACACGTAGGGAATCAAACCTACCAAGTAATTGTGCATACGTTTCAGAGAAGGAGCTCGAGTCTCATGAAACTACACCTCAAGATAAATGGTTACGATTACGTGATCATATACGCGACGTGATTGTATTCGACAATCACAAGGCCACATTTGCCTTAAGACCTCTTTTGCCTTTAACAATAAAACATAACAAAAATACACGTGTTCCATACTAGTGTCTTATTCTCACTCTATACCATTCGATAATGGACACACGCCTCGGCCTCTCATGCACGAGCGTTGTCATTCAGAGTTTCTATCATAATTCTAGTCGCAACCTAGAATTATACCAATCTTAACTTATCCATTTGTTTTTGGGGTAAAGTTTCCTCACTCTCCCTAACTTATTTTAACAAGCATATTATCTCATTCATTTTAACAACAATATTAGATAGATATGGCATAACACAAATATTACAAATAAATACATATAATCACACATCACATAAAACATCACTTTCGGTTTCCCTCCGATTCATTTAATCGGGTAACGAAATCAATATTTCTCACTCTTATCCCGTAGGATATTTTCACAGCTTTACATCGGCTATAAATATGCGTCGATCGGATTTACGATCCAAAAGATGTCAATTCCAACATTTCACAAAACATTACTTTCCTTCATTTTCCACTAAATGAAATATCCCACATCATACCCAAGATAGAGGGTCGTCATAGCTTTCTAATGACACCAAGAACGTCCCGATCCGAGTTACGGATCAAAAGTTATGAAGGAAAGAAAGCGGAAAAACTGTCATGTTCGCTTTGCGAAGCTCCAGCGAATGCTCGCTTTCTCATTCAAAGTACGAATCTCCCAGCGAAGTCCTAAAAAACACTGGATTCGCTACCCCATTCACAGTGCTAGCATCTGGCGAATCGTGGCAGAACCAAAACAAGGTAAAGTTTGCAGTGCGAACCTCTGGCGAATGTTCGCCCTCACCTTCGTCGTGCGAGTAACCAGCGAATGCTCGCTTTCCCCTTGGCTAGGGGACTCGCAGTGCGAACCTGCAAAAACTGGGTTTCCCAGCAGCGTAAAAACAGAGCTTTGGGACCAAAAACCCATCCAAAACGTCACCCAACATACAAACATGCATTAACAGATGATCATACATGGCTAATGAGTATACTACACATTTTATACCGCATTTTATCCGTTAGATTTCATTTTCTCTCAATTTAACCTAATTCCCATTCGGGAGTTTCTAGCACTTAGAGTGTCTAACTAGAACCCACCTGATAATCGAAGAGGAGTTTGAAGAAGATGCTGATGATCCATGGGTTTCTCTTCTTCATCATCTCCATTTTCTCTCTTTCTCTTCTTTCCTTTTTTCCTTTTCTTCTTCTTGTTTACTAACTTCTTCTTTTTTCTCTTTTTCTTTCTCTTTCCAAATATATACATATATTATACTATTATTATTCTCTTTATTGTTTTTATTCTCTTTATTCTCTTTATTGTTTTTATTTTGATAACATGCGTAAATAAATACCTAATTATAACTCGTCAAATTTGTTTGTACAATATAAAATAATTAGAAATTATACAAAACATCACATACGCAAATTTTCAAATTAAAATAAATATAACCAAAGAATTAAAATATTTTTTGGCGTTCATAGTTTTTAATAGTTTTATAATGTACATATTATAAGATTACTAGTTAAGTTTACTTAAATATACCATAACAAAAGAATTTAACATTGAATCTATTATTTTCGTCCTAAAAGTTTATTAATTGATATGTCAAACATAAAATTTTCTATATTTATATTTTTTCTAGTAAATTTTATTTTTGAAATCAATTTTATGAGTTATAATACAAAAATCTCAATTGCTTCAAGTTAATAATAGAATCAAACTTTCAATTAATAATATTAGTTATTTACATTGTCGAAAATATATTAAATTTTTCTAACAACCGTCTATTTGAAAGTTTTTTTCTTTTAAGCCTTTTTTTTCTTTTACAAAATAAAAGATTGAAATATTAAAATTTTCATTATATAAAAATATTATAGAAAGTGCATGATATTATAACAAAATGAAGAAATAAGTTATTTCATTTTCATATAGACGAGGAACCTTGATGAGTCTTACTTTAAAGTTATTTTCCTTGCAAATCATGTACCTTACCCACTCTATGATTTTCTTGAATTTTTCCTATAATGGGTTCAAAGTATAATATATTATTAGTGCTCTTAATTTTGAACCATAGAGTTTCATGTAAGGTTTCAAGAAGACGGTCTAGAGACCAGTATATTGTAGATATATCTTTTCTACCATAAATTTTAGTTTGAGGTGTACGTACTTTTTAAATAAAAAAAAATTTACGTGAATTTATTAATACTATTTACATATGAATTTTAATAAAAAAAAAATATATGTGATAATTAAAGCGAAATATAATCCAACTTCACCATAGAATTTAAAATAAAAGTTACCCAACAAAGAGAAAGTTTGACGTTTTTATTACTCATTTATTTATACGTTTTTTATTTTAAAATATGTGCAATGTCTAAACTAAAAGAGGATTTAGGTTAATATAGAGTAGTTTTGGTACAAAATTAATATATACATTTTAAAGATGCGTAATACACCAATAAAAAGTAGATATGATGTAGTTGTTATTTTTTTTTGAACTCTTTTGTTTAAATTTTAACAAGAGAATGATTCATTAAAAGAGATTTCGCATAGTTATTGTTTTTGAACTTCAATATTATAAAATTTGAGTTAGAGTAAATACTTAAAATTTTATGCTCATTTTTTAATAAAACATTTAGTAAGTATCAAATCTAATGTGGATTAAGAGCGAAATAGTTTACATGGGTTAAATCACAAGTGGACTCGGTGCGAACAACATCTTTAGACTAATAGCTATGTGATTAGCTTAAAATATCATCTCTGATCAATTTTTTACAAAAAATAAGATAAAATTTTTATATTTTAAGTTAACTATAAAAAATAAAATAAAATGTATTTGACTTATTCTTATTATAACTTGTGGTTACATTCTCGTTTTTTTATTTTAAAAATCTACTAACAAAGTCAACTTATTTCTTAATTATATAAAGTTTAGGTCTGCTAACTTTCTGTACAACTAGTTTTTGAATACAATTCATTGTATATTAATATTAATAATCAATAAAAATTATATAATAAATATTTTTCACGAAATTTGAATGTATATTTATATTAATGATCATAAATTAATTGAATATGAAGGTTTTTTTTCAATGTTAAAGTTCCATATCTTTTTGTTATCTTTCTATACATTATACTAAAGGAAACTTTATTTCGAATCGCTTTATAGTTTTTCCGATGTGGCGTTTTTACTTATCAAATCCATCTTCAATTCTTGGGCCATAATTCTGCCTTCGTCCTGTAATGCCCTGTATAATATATATCTAGAATAATACCATACAAGCATTTTATTTGGTACTGACACATCAAAAGTGCCTAATGGCATAGTTCACATACTTGTCCATTTCTAAAATATAAATACAACACATGGCACAAGTCATGGAAACTAGCCAAAAATAATAAAACTAAGAATGATATACAATATCCTCAATTGTATACAATAAAAGAATACAGTGCGGAATAAGCTTAACTAAGCTTCTCTTGAAACATCTGAGCATCGCTCCACTTGTAACCAAACCTGCACCTGAAATAAAGCAACTATAGTGGGGTGAGATACATCAAATCTCAGTGAGTTCTCTATCCTATAGATTCTCTCGGCTTTACAGGGTTCTATCAATCCTAACTCAAGTCAAAGGGGAAGGGAAAATGACTTTGAGTTCACAATCTCACACTATATGGAAACACATAACGAGTCTGTTAACTCATAAAGTTCGCACGGAAGGAATTACGTCCTGAGCCTGGTAACTCAAGATTCCTTACGAATCAAAATATGTCCTGAGCCTGTTAACTCAAGAAACTCACTAATCGATAACCTATACCAAGGCATCCCCTTTTCCCGTCCGCTTCTACGTCTAAAAGTCGACCCGAGTCATGGATCCTTGAAGTTACTTGGCATACGGATTGGATTCGGGATCATCGGCCTGTTAACCGTGAACCATCACTTCTCATGACCTGTTAACCATCACAAGTCTCTACCCATAGCATAGGCTCCAATCGTACTACACATAGGGAATCAAACCTACCAAGTAATTGTGCATACGTTTCAGAGAAGGAGCTCGAGTCTCATGAAACTACACCTCAAGATAAATGGTTACGATTACGTGATCATATACACGACGTGCTTGTATTCGACAATCACAAGGCCACATTCGCCTTAAGACCTCTTTTGCCTTTAACAATAAAACATAACAAAAATACACGTGTTCCATACTAGTGTCTTATTCTCACTCTATACCATTCGATAATGGACACACGCCTCGGCCTCTCATGCACGAGCGTTGTCATTTAGAGTTTCTATCATAATTCTAGTCGCAACCTAGAATTATACCAATCTTAACTTATCCATTTGTTTTTGGGGTAAAGTTTCCTCACTCTCCCTAACTCATTTTAACAAGCATATTATCTCATTCATTTTAACAACAATATTAGATAGATATGGCATAACACAAATATTACAAATAAATACATATAATCACACATCATATAAAACATCACTTTCGGTTTCCCTCCGATTCATTTAATCGGGTAACGAAATCAATATTTCTCACTCTTATCCCGTAGGATATTTTCACAGCTTTACATCGGCTATAAATATGCGTCGATCGGATTTACGATCCAAAAGATGTCAATTCCAACATTTCACAAAACATTACTTTCCTTCATTTTCCACTAAATGAAATATCCCACATCATACCCAAGATAGAGGGTCGTCATAGCTTTCTAATGACACCAAGAACGTCCCGATCCGAGTTACGGATCAAAAGTTATGAAGGAAAGAAAGCGGAAAAGCTGTCATGTTCGCTTTGCGAAGCTCCAGCGAATGCTCGCTCTCTCATTCAAAGTACGAATCTCCCAGCGAAGTCCTAAAAAACACTGGGTTCGCTACCCCATTCACAGTGCTAGCATCTGGCGAATCGTGGCAGAACCAAAACAAGGTAAAGTTTGCAGTGCGAACCTCTGGCGAATGTTCTCCCTCACCTTCGCCGTGCGAGTAACCAGCGAATGCTCGCTTTCCCCTCCGCTAGGGGACTCGCAGTGCGAACCTGCAAAAACTGGGTTTCCCAGCAGCGTGAAAACAGAGCTTTGGGACCAAAAACCCATCCAAAACTTCACCCAACATACAAACATGCATTAACAGATGATCATACATGGCTAATGAGTATACTACACATTTTATACCGCATTTTATCCGTTAGATTTCATTTTCTCTCAATTTAACCTAATTCCCATTCGGGAGTTTCTAGCACTTAGAGTGTCTAACTAGAACCCACCTGATAATCGAAGAGGAGTTTGAAGAAGATGCTGATGATCCATGGGTTTCTCTTCTTCATCATCTCCATTTTCTCTCTTTCTCTTCTTTCCTTTTTTCCTTTTCTTCTTCTTGTTTACTAACTTCTTCTTTTTTCTCTTTTTCTTTCTCTTTCCAAATATATACATATATTATACTATTATTATTCTCTTTATTGTTTTTATTCTCTTTATTCTCTTTATTGTTTTTATTTTGATAACATGCGTAAATAAATACCTAATTATAACTCGTCAAATTTGTTTGTATAATATAAAATAATTAGAAATTATACAAAACATCACATACGCAAATTTTCAAATTAAAATAAATATAACCAAAGAATTAAAATATTTTTTGGCGTTCATAGTTTTTAATAGTTTTATAATGTACATATTATAAGATTACTAGTTAAGTTTACTTAAATATACCATAACAAAAGAATTTAACATTGAATCTATTATTTTCGTCCTAAAAGTTTATTAATTGATATGTCAAACATAAAATTTTCTATATTTATATTTTTTCTAGTAATTTTTATTTTTGAAATCAATTTTATGAGTTATAATACAAAAATCTCAATTGCTTCAAGTTAATAATAGAATCAAACTTTCAATTAATAATATTAGTTATTTACATTGTCGAAAATATATTAAATTTTTCTAACAACCGTCTATTTGAAAGTTTTTTTCTTTTAAGCTTTTTTTTTCTTTTACAAAATAAAAGATTGAAATATTAAAATTTTCATTATATAAAAATATTATAGAAAGTGCATGATATTATAAAAAAATGAAGAAATAAGTTATTTCATTTTCATATAGACGAGGAACCTTGATGAGTCTTACTTTAAAGTTATTTTTCTTGCAAATCATGTTCCTTACCCACTCTATGATTTTCTTGAATTTTTCCTATAATGGGTTCAAAGTATAATATATTATTAGTGCTCTTAATATTAAACCATAGAGTTTCATGTAAGGTTTCAAGAAGACGGTCTAGAGACCAGTATATTGTAGATATATCTTTTCTACCATAAATTTTAGTTTGAGGTGTACGTACTTTTTAAATAAAAAAAAATTTACGTGAATTTATTAATACTATTTACATATGAATTTTAATAAAAAAAAAATATATGTGATAATTAAAGCGAAATAGAATCCAACTTCACCATAGAATTTAAAATAAAAGTTACCCAACAAAGAGAAAGTTTGACGTTTTTATTACTCATTTATTTATACGTTTTTTATTTTAAAATATGTGCAATGTCTAGACTAAAAGAGGATTTAGGTTAATATAGAGTAGTTTTGGTACAAAATTAATATATACATTTTAAAGATGCGTAATACACCAATAAAAAGTAGATATGATGTAGTTGTTATTTTTTTTTGAACTCTTTTGTTTAAATTTTAACAAGAGAATGATTCATTAAAAGAGAATTTCACATAGTTATTGTTTTTGAACTTCAATATTATAAAATTTGAGTTAGAGTAAATACTTAAAATTTTATGCTCATTTTTTAATAAAACATTTAGTAAGTATCAAATCTAATGTGGATTAAGAGCGAAATAGTTTACATGGGTTAAATCACAAGTGGACTCGGTGCGAACAACATCTTTAGACTAATAGCTATGTGATTAGCTTAAAATATCATCTCTGATCAATTTTTTACAAAAAATAAGATAAAATTTTTATATTTTAAGTTAACTATAAAAAATAAAATAAAATGTATTTGACTTATGCTTATTATAACTTGTGGTTACATTCTCGTTTTTTTATTTTAAAAATCTACTAACAAAGTCAACTTATTTCTTAATTATATAAAGTTTAGGTCTGTTAACTTTCTGTACAACTAGTTTTTGAATACAATTCAATCTATATTAATATTAATAATCAATAAAAATTATATAATAAATATTTTTGAAGAAATTTGAATGTATATTTATATTAATGATCATAAATTAATTGAATATGAAGGTTTTTTTCAATGTTAAAGTTCCATATCTTTTTGTTATCTTTCTATACATTATACTAAAGGAAACTTGATTTCCAATCGCTTTATAGTTTTTCCGATGTGGCGTTTTTACTTATCAAATCCATCTTCAATTCTTGGGCCAAAATTCTGCCTTCGTCCTGTAATGCCCTGTATAATATATATCTAGAATAATACCATACAAGCATTTTATTTGGTACTGACACATCAAAAGTGCCTAATGGCATAGTTCACATACTTGTCCATTTCTAAAACATAAATACAACACATGGCACAAGTCATGGAAACTAGCCAAAAATAATAAAACTAAGAATGATATACAATATCCTCAATTGTATACAATAAAAGAATAAAGAGCGGAATAAGCTTAACTAAGCTTCTCTTGAAACATCTGAGCATCGCTCCACTTGTAACCAAACCTGCACCTGAAATAAAGCAACTATAGTGGGGTGAGATACATCAAATCTCAGTGAGTTCTCTATCCAATAGATTCTCTCGGCTTTACAGGGTTCTATCAATCCTAACTCAAGTCAAAGGGGAAGGGAAAATGACTTTGAGTTCACAATCTCACACTATATGGAAACACATCACGAGTCTGTTAACTCATAAAGTTCGCACGGAAGGAATTACGTCCTGAGCCTGTTAACTCAAGATTCCTTACGAATCGAAATATGTCCTGAGCCTATTAACTCAAGAAACTCACTAATCGATAACCTATACCAAGGCATCCCCTTTTCCCGTCCGCTTCTACGTCTAGAAGTCGACCCGAGTCATGGATCCTTGAAGTTACTTGGCATACGAATTGGATTCGGGATCATCGGCCTGTTAACCGTGAACCGTCACTTCTCATGACCTGTTAACCATCACAAGTCTCTACCCATAGCATAGGCTCCAATCGTACTACACGTAGGGAATCAAACCTACCAAGTAATTGTGCATACGTTCCAGAGAAGGAGCTCGAGTCTCATGAAACTACACCTCAAGATAAATGGTTACGATTACGTGATCATATACACGACATGATTGTATTCGACAATCACAAGGCCACATTTGCCTTAAGACCTCTTTTTCCTTTAACAATAAAACATAATAAAAATACACGTGTTCCATACTAGTGTCTTATTCTCACTCTATACCATTCGATAATGGACACACGCCTCGGCCTCTCATGCACGAGCGTTGTCATTCAGAGTTTCTATCATAATTCTAGTCGCAACCTAGAATTATACCAATCTTAACTTATCCATTTGTTTTTGGGGTAAAGTTTCCTCACTCTCCCTAACTCATTTTAACAAGCATATTATCTCATTCATTTTAACAACAATATTAGATAGATATGGCATAATACAAATATTACAAATAAATACATATAATCACACATCACATAAAACATCACTTTCGGTTTCCCTCCGATTCATTTAATCGGGTAACAAAATCAATATTTCTCACTCTTATCCCGTAGGATATTTTCACAGCTTTACATCGGCTATAAATATGCGTCGATCGGATTTACGATCCAAAAGATGTCAATTCCAACATTTCACAAAACATTACTTTCCTTCATTTTCCACTAAATGAAATATCCCACATCATACCCAAGATAGAGGGTCGTCATAGCTTTCTAATGACACCAAGAACGTCCCGATCCGAGTTACGGATCAAAAGTTATGAAGGAAAGAAAACGGAAAAGCTGTCATGTTCGCTTTGCGAAGCTCCAGCGAATGCTCGCTCTCTCATTCAAAGTACGAATCTCCCAGCGAAGTCCTAAAAAACACTGGGTTCGCTACCCCATTCACAGTGCTAGCATCTGGCGAATCGTGGCAGAACCAAAACAAGGTAAAGTTTGTAGTGCGAACCTCTGGCGAATGTTCGCCTTCACCTTCGCCGTGCGAGTAACCAGCGAATGCTCGCTTTCCCCTTCGCTAGGGGACTCGCAGTGCGAACCTGCAAAAACTGGGTTTCCCAGCAGCGTGAAAACAGAGCTTTGGGACCAAAAACCCATCCAAAACGTCACCCAACATACAAACATGCATTAACAGATGATCATACATGGCTAATGAGTATACTACACATTTTATACCGCATTTTATCCGTTAGATTTCATTTTCTCTCAATTTAACCTAATTCCCATTCGGGAGTTTCTAGCACTTAGAGTGTCTAACTAGAACCCACCTGATAATCGAAGAGGAGTTTGAAGAAGATGCTGATGATCCATGGGTTTCTCTTCTTCATCATCTCCATTTTCTCTCTTTCTCTTCTTTCCTTTTTTCCTTTTCTTCTTCTTGTTTACTAACTTCTTCTTTTTTCTCTTTTTCTTTCTCTTTCCAAATATATACATATATTATACTATTATTATTCTCTTTATTGTTTTTATTCTCTTTATTCTCTTTATTGTTTTATTTTGATAACATGCGTAAATAAATACCTAATTATAACTCGTCAAATTTGTTTGTACAATATAAAATAATTAGAAATTATACAAAACATCACATATGCAAATTTTCAAATTAAAATAAATATAACCAAAGAATTAAAATATTTTTTGGCGTTCATAGTTTTTAATAGTTTTATAATGTACATATTATAAGATTACTAGTTAAGTTTACTTAAATATACCATAACAAAAGAATTTAACATTGAATCTATTATTTTCGTCCTAAAAGTTTATTAATTGATATGTCAAACATAAAATTTTCTATATTTATATTTTTTCTAGTAATTTTTATTTTTGAAATCAATTTTATGAGTTAAAATACAAAAATCTCAATTGCTTCAAGTAAATAATAGAATCAAACTTTCAATTAATAATATTAGTTATTTACATTGTCGAAAATATATTAAATTTTTCTAACAACCGTCTATTTGAAAGTTTTTTTCTTTTAAGCTTTTTTTTTCTTTTAAAAAATAAAAGATTGAAATATTAAAATTTTCATTATAAAAAAATATTATAGAAAGTGCATGATATTATAAAAAAAATGAAGAAATAAGTTATTTCATTTTCATATAGACGAGGAACCTTGATGAGTCTTACTTTAAAGTTATTTTTCTTGCAAATCATGTACCTTACCCACTCTATGCTTTTCTTGAATTTTTCCTATAATGGGTTCAAAGTATAATATATTATTAGTGCTCTTAATATTGAACCTTAGAGTTTCATGTAAGGTTTCAATAAGACGGTCTAGAGACCAGTATATTGTAGATATATCTTTTCTACCATAAATTTTAGTTTGAGGTGTACGTACTTTTTAAATAAAAAAAAATTTACGTGAATTTATTAATACTATTTACATATGAATTTTAATAAAAAAAAATATATGTGATAATTAAAGCGAAATAGAATCCAACTTCACCATAGAATTTAAAATAAAAGTTACCCAACAAAGAGAAAGTTTGACGTTTTTATTACTCATTTATTTATACGTTTTTTATTTTAAAATATGTGCAATGTCTAAACTAAAAGAGGATTTAGGTTAATATAGAGTAGTTTTGGTACAAAATTAATATATACATTTTAAAGATGCGTAATACACCAATAAAAAGTAGATATGATGTAGTTGTTATTTTTTTTTGAACTCTTTTGTTTAAATTTTAACAAGAGAATGATTCATTAAAAGAGAATTTCACATAGTTATTGTTTTTGAACTTCAATATTATAAAATTTGAGTTAGAGTAAATACTTAAAATTTTATGCTCATTTTTTAATAAAAAATTTAGTAAGTATCAAATCTAATGCGGATTAAGAGCGAAGTAGTTTACATGGGTTAAATCACAAGTGGACTCGGTGCGAACAACATCTTTAGATTAATAGCTATGTGATTAGCTTAAAATATCATCTCTGATCAATTTTTTACAAAAAATAAGATAAAATTATTATATTTTAAGTTAACAATAAAAAATAAAATAAAATGTATTTGACTTATTCTTATTATAACTTGTGGTTACATTCTCGTTTTTTTATTTTAAAAATCTACTAACAAAGTCAACTTATTTCTTAATTATATAAAGTTTAGGCCAGTTAAGTTTCTGTACAACTAGTTTTTGAATACAATTCAATGTATATTAATATTAATAATCAATAAAAATTATATAATAAATATTTTTGAAGAAATTTGAATGTATATTTATATTAATGATCATAAATTAATTGAATATGAAGGGTTTTTTTCAATGTTAAAGTTCCATATCTTTCTGTTATCTTTCTATACATTATACTAAAGGAAACTTGATTTCCAATCGCTTTATAGTTTTTCCGATGTGGCGTTTTTACTTATCAAATCCATCTTCAATTCTTGGGCCAAAATTCTGCCTTCGTCCTGTAATGCCCTGTATAATATATATCTAGAATAATACCATACAAGCATTTTATTTGGTACTGACACATCAAAAGTGCCTAATGGCATAGTTCACATACTTGTCCATTTCTAAAACATAAATACAACACATGGCACAAGTCATGGAAACTAGCCAAAATTAATAAAACTAAGAAAGATATACAATATCCTCAATTGTATACAATAAAAGAATACAGAGCGGAATAAGCTTAACTAAGCTTCTCTTGAAACATCTAAGCATCGCTCCACTTGTAACCAAACCTGCACCTGAAATAAAGCAACTATAGTGGGGTGAGATACATCAAATCTCAGTGAGTTCTCTATCCTATAGATTATCTCGGCTTTACATGGTTCTATCAATCCTAACTCAAGTCAAAGGGGAAGGGAAAATGACTTTGAGTTCACAATCTCACACTATATGGAAACACATCACGAGTCTGTTAACTCATAAAGTTCGCACGGAAGGAATTACATCCTGAGCCTGTTAACTCAAGATTCCTTACGAATCGAAATATGTCCTGAGCCTGTTAACTCAAGAAACTCACTAATCGATAACCTATACCAAGGCATCCCCTTTTCCCGTCCACTTCTACGTCTAGAAGTCGACCCGAGTCATGGATCCTTGAAGTTACTTGGCATACGAATTGGATTCGGGATCATCGACCTGTTAACCGTGAACCGTCACTTCTCATGACCTGTTAACCATCACAAGTCTCTACCCATAGCATAGGCTCCAATCGTACTACACGTAGGGAATCAAACCTACCAAGTAATTGTGCATACGTTTCAGAGAAGGAGCTCGAGTCTCATGAAACTACACCTCAAGATAAATGGTTACGATTACGTGATCATATACACGACGTGATTGTATTCGACAATCACAAGGCCACATTCGCCTTAAGACCTCTTTTGCCTTTAACAATAAAACATAACAAAAATACACGTGTTCCATACTAGTGTCTTATTCTCACTCTATACCATTCGATAATGGACACACGCCTCGGCCTCTCATGCACGAGCGTTGTCATTCAGAGTTTCTATCATAATTCTAGTCGCGGCCTAGAATTATACCAATCTTAACTTATCCATTTGTTTTTGGAATAAAGTTTCCTCACTCTCCCTAACTCATTTTAACAACAATATTAGATAGATATGGCATAACACAAATATTACAAATAAATACATATAATCACACATCACATAAAACATCACTTTCGGTTTCCCTCCGATTCATTTAATCGGGTAACGAAATCAATATTTCTAACTCTTATCCCGTAGGATATTTTCACAGCTATACATCGGCTATAAATATGAGTCGATCGGATTTACGATCCAAAAGATGTCAATTCCAAGATTTCACAAAACATTACTTTCCTTCATTTTCCACTAAATGAAATATCCCACATCATACCAAAGATAGAGGGTCGTCATAGCTTTCTAATGACACCAAGAACGTCCCGATCCGAGTTACGGATCAAAAGTTATGAAGGAAAGAAAACGGAAAAGCTGTCATGTTCGCTTTGCGAAGCTCCAGCGAATGCTCGCTCTCTCATTCAAAGTACGAATCTCCCAGCGAATTCCTAAAAAACACTGGGTTCACTACCCCATTCGCAGTGCGAGCGTCTGGCGAATTGTGACAGAACCAAAACAAGGTAAAGTTCGCAGTGCGAACCTCTGGAGAATGTTCGCCCCCACCTTCGCCGTGCGAGTAACCAGCGAATGCTCGCTTTCCCCTTTGCTAGGGGACTCGCAATGCGAACCTGCAAAAACTGGGTTTCCCAGCAGCGTGAAAACAGAGCTTTGGGACCAAAAACCCATCCAAAACTTCACCCAACATACAAACATGCATTAACAGATGATCATACACGGCTAATGAGTATACTACACATTTTATACCGCATTTTATCCGTTAGATTTCATTTTCTTTCAATTTAACCTAATTCCCATTCGGGAGTGTCTAGCACTTAGAGTGTCTAACTAGAACCCACCTGATAATCGAAGAGGAGTTTGAAGAAGATGCTGATGATCCATGGGTTTCTCTTCTTCATCATCTCCATTTTCTCTCTTTCTCTTCTTTCCTTTTTTCCTTTTCTTCTTCTTGTTTACTAACTTCTTCTTTTTTCTCTTTTTCTTTCACTTTCCAAATATATACATATATTATACTATTATTATTCTCTTTATTGTTTTTATTCTCTTTATTCTCTTTATTGTTTTTATTTTGATAACATGCGTAAATAAATACCTAATTATAACTCGTCAAATTTGTTTGTACAATATAAAATAATTAGAAATTATACAAAACATCACATACGCAAATTTTCAAATTAAAATAAATATAACCAAAGAATTAAAATATTTTTTGCCGTTCATAGTTTTTAATAGTTTTATAATGTACATATTATAAGATTACTAGTTAAGTTTACTTAAATATACCATAACAAAAGAATTTAACATTGAATCTATTATTTTCGTCCTAAAAGTTTATTAATTGATATGTCAAACATAAAATTTTCTATATTTATATTTTTTCTCGTAATTTTTATTTTTGAAATCAATTTTATGAGTCATAATACAAAAATCTCAATTGCTTCAAGTTAATAATAGAATCAAACTTTCAATTAATAATATTAGTTATTTACATTGTCGAAAATATATTAAATTTTTCTAACAACCGTCTATTTGAAAGTTTTTTTCTTTTAAGCTTTTTTTTCTTTTACAAAATAAAAGATTGAAATATTAAAATTTTCATTATATAAAAATATTATAGAAAGTGCATGATATTATAAAAAAATGAAGAAATAAGTTATTTCATTTTCATATAGACGAGGAACCTTGATGAGTCTTACTTTAAAGTTATTTTTCTTGCAAATCATGTACCTTACCCACTCTATGATTTTCTTGAATTTTTCCTATAATGGGTTCAAAGTATAATATATTATTAGTGCTCTTAATATTGAACCATAGAGTTTCATGTAAGGTTTCAAGAAGACGGTCTAGAGACCAGTATATTGTAGATATATCTTTTCTACCATAAATTTTAGTTTGAGGTGTACGTACTTTTTAAATAAAAAAAAATTTACGTGAATTTATTAATACTATTTACATATGAATTTTAATAAAAAAAAAATATATGTGATAATTAAAGCGAAATAGAATCCAACTTCACCATAGAATTTAAAATAAAAGTTACCCAACAAAGAGAAAGTTTGACGTTTTTATTACTCATTTATTTATACATTTTTTATTTTAAAATATGTGCAATGTCTAAACTAAAAGAGGATTTAGGTTAATATAGAGTAGTTTTGGTACAAAATTAATATATACATTTTAAAGATGCGTAATACACCAATAAAAAGTAGATATGATGTAGTTGTTATTTTTTTTGAACTCTTTTGTTTAAATTTTAACAAGAGAATGATTCATTAAAAGAGAATTTCACATAGTTATTGTTTTTGAACTTCAATATTATAAAATTTGAGTTAGAGTAAATACTTAAAATTTTATGCTCATTTTTTAATAAAAAATTGAGTAAGTATCAAATCTAATGTGGATTAAGAGCGAAGTAGTTTACATGGGTTAAATCACAAGTGGACTCGGTGCGAACAACATCTTTAGATTAATAGCTATGTGATTAGCTTAAAATATCATCTCTGATCAATTTTTTACAAAAAATAAGATAAAATTATTATATTTTAAGTTAACAATAAAAAATAAAATAAAATGTATTTGACTTATTCTTATTATAACTTGTGGTTACATTCTCGTTTTTTTATTTTAAAAATCTACTAACAAAGTCAACTTATTTCTTAATTATATAAAGTTTAGGCCAGTTAAGTTTCTGTACAACTAGTTTTTGAATACAATTCAATGTATATTAATATTAATAATCAATAAAAATTATATAATAAATATTTTTGAAGAAATTTGAATGTATATTTATATTAATGATCATAAATTAATTGAATATGAAGGTTTTTTTTCAATGTTAAAGTTCCATATGTTTTTGTTATCTTTCTATACATTATACTAAAGGAAACTTGATTTCCAATCGCTTTATAGTTTTTCCGATGTGGCGTTTTTTCTTATCAAATCCATCTTCAATTCTTGGGCCAAAATTCTGCCTTCGTCCTGTAATGCCCTGTATAATATATATCTAGAATAATACCATACAAGCATTTTATTTGGTACTGACACATCAAAAGTGCCTAATGGCATAGTTCACATACTTGTCCATTTCTAAAACATAAATACAACACATGGCACAAGTCATGGAAACTAGCCAAAATTAATAAAACTAAGAATTATATACAATATCCTCAATTGTATACAATAAAAGAATACAGAGCGGAATAAGCTTAACTAAGCTTCTCTTGAAACATCTAAGCATCGCTCCACTTGTAACCAAACCTGCACCTGAAATAAAGCAACTATAGTGGGGTGAGATACATCAAATCTCAGTGAGTTCTCTATCCTATAGATTCTCTCCGCTTTACATGGTTCTATCAATCCTAACTCAAGTCAAAGGGGAAGGGAAAATGACTTTGAGTTCACAATCTCACACTATATGGAAACACATCACGATTCTGTTAACTCATAAAGTTCGCACGGAAGGAATTACATCCTGAGCCTGTTAACTCAAGATTCCTTACGAATCGAAATATGTCCTGAGCCTGTTAACTCAAGAAACTCACTAATCGATAACCTATACCAAGGCATCCCCTTTTCCCGTCCGCTTCTACGTCTAGAAGTCGACCCGAGTCATGGATCCTTGAAGTTACTTGGCATACGAATTGGATTCGGGATCATCGGCCTGTTAACCGTGAACCGTCACTTCTCATGACCTGTTAACCATCACAAGTATCTACCCATAGCATAGGCTCTAATCGTACTACACGTAGGGAATCAAACCTACCAAGTAATTGTGCATACGTTTCAGAGAAGGAGCTCGAGTCTCATGAAATTACACCTCAAGATAAATGGTTACGATTACGTGATCATATACACGACGTGATTGTATTCGACAATCACAAGGCCACATTCGCCTTAAGACCTCTTTTGCCTTTAACAATAAAACATAACAAAAATACACGTGTTCCATACTAGTGTCTTATTCTCACTCTATACCATTCGATAATGGACACACGCCTCGGCCTCTCATGCACGAGCGTTGTCATTCAGAGTTTCTATCATAATTCTAGTCGCAGCCTAGAATTATACCAATCTTAACTTATCCATTTGTTTTTGGAGTAAAGTTTCCTCACTCTCCCTAACTCATTTTAACAAGCATATTATCTCATTCATTTTAACAACAATATTAGATAGATATGGCATAACACAAATATTACAAATAAATACATATAATCACACATCACATAAAACATCACTTTCGGTTTCCCTCCGATTCATTTAATCGGGTAACGAAATCAATATTTCTCACTCTTATCCCGTAGGATATTTTCACAGCTTTACATTGGCTATAAATATGTGTCGATCGGATTTACGATCCAAAAGATGTCAATTCCAACATTTCACAAAACATTACTTTCCTTCATTTTCCACTAAATGAAATATCCCACAACATACCCAAGATAGAGGGTCGTCATAGCTTTCTAATGACACCAAGAACGTCCAGATCCGAGTTACGGATCAAAAGTTATGAAGGAAAGAAAACGGAAAAGCTGTCATGTTCGCTTTGCGAAGCTCCAGCGAATGCTCGCTCTCTCATTCAAAGTACGAATCTCCCATCGAATTCCTAAAAAACACTGGGTTCGCTACCCCATTCACAGTGCTAGCATCTGGCGAATAGTGGCAGAACCAAAACAAGGTAAAGTTTGCAGTGCGAACCTCTGGAGAATGTTCGCCCTCACCTTCGCCGTGCGAGTAACCAGCGAATGCTCGCTTTCCCCTTTGCTAGGGGACTCGCAGTGCGAACCATCAAAAACTGGGTTTCCCAACCGCGTGAAAATAGAGCTTTGGGACCAAAAACCCATCCAAAACTTCACCCAACATACAAACATGCATTAACAGATGATCATACATGGCTAATGAGTATACTATAGATTTTATACCGCATTTTATCCGTTAGATTTCATTTTCTCTCAATTTAACCTAATTCTCATTCGGGAGTTTCTAGCACTTAGAGTGTCTAACTAGAACCCACCTGATAATCGAAGAGGAGTTTGAAGAAGATGCTGATGATCCATGGGTTTCTCTTCTTCATCATCTCCATTTTCTCTCTTTCTCTTCTTTCCTTTTTTCCTTTTCTTCTTCTTGTTTACTAACTTCTTCTTTTTTCTCTTTTTCTTTCTCTTTCCAAATATATACATATATTATACTATTATTATTCTCTTTATTGTTTTTATTCTCTTTATTCTCTTTATTGTTTTTATTTTGATAACATGCGTAAATAAATACCTAATTATAACTCGTCAAATTGTTTGTACAATATAAAATAATTAGAAATTATACAAAACATCACATATGCAAATTTTCAAATTAAAATAAATATAACCAAAGAATTAAAATATTTTTTGGCGTTCATAGTTTTTAATAGTTTTATAATGTACATATTATAAGATTACTAGTTAAGTTTACTTAAATATACCATAACAAAAGAATTTAACATTGAATCTATTATTTTCGTCCTAAAAGTTTATTAATTGATATGTCAAACATAAAATTTTCTATATTTATATTTTTTCTAGTAATTTTTATTTTTGAAATCAATTTTATGAGTTATAATACAAAAATCTCAATTGCTTCAAGTTAATAATAGAATCAAACTTTCAATTAATAATATTAGTTATTTACATTGTCGAAAATATATTAAATTTTTCTAACAACCGTCTATTTGAAAGTTTTTTTCTTTTAAGCTTTTTTTTCTTTGACAAAATAAAAGATTGAAATATTAAAATTTTCATTATATAAAAATATTATAGAAAGTGCATGATATTATAAAAAAATGAAGAAATAAGTTATTTCATTTTCATATAGACGAGGAACCTTGATGAGTCTTACTTTAACGTTATTTTTCTTGCAAATCATGTACCTTACCCACTCTATGATTTTCTTGAATTTTTCCTATAATGGGTTCAAAGTATAATATATTATTAGTGCTCTTAATATTGAACCATAGAGTTTCATGTAAGGTTTCAAGAAGACGGTCTAGAGACCAGTATATTGTAGATATATGTTTTCTACCATTAATTTTAGTTTGAGGTGTACGTACTTTTTAAATAAAAAAAAATTTACGTGAATTTATTAATACTATTTACATATGAATTTTAATAAAAAAAAATATATGTGATAATTAAAGCGAAATAGAATCCAACTTCACCATAGAATTTAAAATAAAAGTTACCCAACAAAGAGAAAGTTTGACGTTTTTATTACTCATTTATTTATACGTTTTTTATTTTAAAATATGTGCAATGTCTAAACTAAAAGAGGATTTAGGTTAATATAGAGTAGTTTTGGTACAAAATTAATATATAGATTTTAAAGATGCGTAATACACCAATAAAAAGTAGATATGATGTAGTTGTTATTTTTTTTTGAACTCTTTTGTTTAAATTTTAACAAGAGAATGATTCATTAAAAGAGAATTTCACATAGTTATTGTTTTTGAACTTCAATATTATAAAATTTGAGTTAGAGTAAATACTTAAAATTTTATGCTCATTTTTTAATAAAAAATTTAGTAAGTATCAAATCTAATGTGGATTAAGAGCGAAATAGTTTACATGGGTTAAATCACAAGTGGACTCGGTGCGAACAACATCTTTAGACTAATAGCTATGTGATTAGCTTAAAATATCATCTCTGATCAATTTTTTACAAAAAATAAGATAAAATTTTTATATTTTAAGTTAACTATAAAAAATAAAATAAAATGTATTTGACTTATTCTTATTATAACTTGTGGTTACATTCTCGTTTTTTTATTTTAAAAATCTAATAACAAAGTCAACTTATTTCTTAATTATATAAAGTTTAGGTCTGTTAAGTTTCTGTACAACTAGTTTTTGAATATAATTCAATGTATATTAATATTAATAATCAATAAAAATTATATAATAAATATTTTTGAAGAAATTTGAATGTATATTTATATTAATGATCATAAATTAATTGAATATGAAGGTTTTTTTTCAATGTTAAAGTTCTATATCTTTTTGTTATCTTTCTATACATTATACTAAAGGAAACTTGATTTCCAATCGCTTTATAGTTTTTCCGATGTGGCGTTTTTACTTATCAAATCCATCTTCAATTCTTGGGCCAAAATTCTGCCTTCGTCCTGTAATGCCCTGTATAATATATATCTAGAATAATACCATACAAGCATTTTATTTGGTACTGACACATCAAAAGTGCCTAATGGCATAGTTCACATACTTGTCCATTTCTAAAACATAAATACAACACATGGCACAAGTCATGGAAACTAGCCAAAATTAATAAAACTAAGAATTATATACAATATCCTCAATTGTATACAATAAAAGAATACAGAGCGGAATAAGCTTAACTAAGCTTCTCTTGAAACATCTAAGCATCGCTCCACTTGTAACCAAACCTGCACCTGAAATAAAGCAACTATAGTGGGGTGAGATACATCAAATCTCAGTGAGTTCTCTATCCTATAGATTCTCTCCGCTTTACAGGGTTCTATCAATCCTAACTCAAGTCAAAGGGGAAGGGAAAATGACTTTGAGTTCACAATCTCACACTATATGGAAACACATCACGATTCTGTTAACTCATAAAGTTCGCACAGAAGGAATTACGTCCTGAGCCTGTTAACTCAAGATTCCTTACGAATCGAAATATGTCCTGAGCCTGTTAACTCAAGAAACTCACTAATCGATAACCTATACCAAGGCATCCCCTTTTCCCGTCCGCTTCTACGTCTAGAAGTCGACCCGAGTCATGGATCCTTGAAGTTACTTGGCATACGAATTGGATTCGGGATCATCGGCCTGTTAACCGTGAACCGTCACTTCTCATGACCTGTTAACCATTACAAGTCTCTACCCATAGCATAGGCTCTAATCGTACTACACGTAGGGAATCAAACCTACCAAGTAATTGTGCATACGTTTCAGAGAAGGAGCTCGAGTCTCATGAAACTACACCTCAAGATAAATGGTTACAATTACGTGATCATATACACGACGTGATTGTATTCGACAATCACAAGGCCACATTCGCCTTAAGACCTCTTTTGCCTTTAACAATAAAACATAACAAAAATACACGTGTTCCATACTAGTGTCTTATTCTCACTCTATACCATTCGATAATGGACACACGCCTCGGCCTCTCATGCACGAGCGTTGTCATTCAGAGTTGCTATTATAATTCTAGTCGGAACCTAGAATTATACCAATCTTAACTTATCCATTTGTTTTCGGGGTAAAGTTTCCTCACTCTCCCTAACTCATTTTAACAAGCATATTATCTCATTCATTTTAACAACAATATTAGATAGATATGGCATAACACAAATATTACAAATAAATACATATAATCACACATCACATAAAACATCACTTTCGGTTTCCCTCCGATTCATTTAATCGGGTAACGAAATCAATATTTCTAACTCTTATCCCGTAGGATATTTTCACAGCTTTACATCGGCTATAAATATGCGTCGATCGGATTTACGATCCAAAAGATGTCAATTCCAAGATTTCACAAAACATTACTTTCCTTCATTTTCCACTAAATGAAATATCCCACATCATACCCAAGATAGAGGGTCGTCATAGCTTTCTAATGACACCAAGAACGTCCCGATCCGAGTTACGGATCAAAAGTTATGAAGGAAAGAAAACGGAAAAGCTGTCATGTTCGCTTTGCGAAGCTCCAGCGAATGCTCGCTCTCTCATTCAAAGTACGAATCTCCCAGCGAATTCCTAAAAAACACTGGGTTCACTACCCCATTCGCAGTGCGAGCGTCTGGCGAATTGTGACAGAACCAAAACAAGGTAAAGTTCGCAGTGCGAACCTCTGGAGAATGTTCGCCCTCACCTTCGCCGTGCGAGTAACCAGCGAATGCTCGCTTTCCCCTTTGCTAGGGGACTCGCAATGCGAACCTGCAAAAACTGGGTTTCCCAGCAGCGTGAAAACAGAGCTTTGGGACCAAAAACCCATCCAAAACTTCACCCAACATACAAACATGCATTAACAGATGATCATACATGGCTAATGAGTATACTACACATTTTATACCGCATTTTATCCGTTAGATTTCATTTTCTTTCAATTTAACCTAATTCCCATTCGGGAGTGTCTAGCACTTAGAGTGTCTAACTAGAACCCACCTGATAATCGAAGAGGAGTTTGAAGAAGATGCTGATGATCCATGGGTTTCTCTTCTTCATCATCTCCATTTTCTCTCTTTCTATTCTTTCCTTTTTTCCTTTTCTTCTTCTTGTTTACTAACTTCTTCTTTTTTCTCTTTTTCTTTCAGTTTCCAAATATATACATATATTATACTATTATTATTCTCTTTATTGTTTTTATTCTCTTTATTCTCTTTATTGTTTTTATTTTGATAACATGCGTAAATAAATACCTAATTATAACTCGTCAAATTTGTTTGTACAATATAAAATAATTAGAAATTATACAAAACATCACATATGCAAATTTTCAAATTAAAATAAATATAACCAAAGAATTAAAATATTTTTTGGCGTTCATAGTTTTTAATAGTTTTATAATGTACATATTATAAGATTACTAGTTAAGTTTACTTAAATATACCATAACAAAAGAATTTAACATTGAATCTATTATTTTCGTCCTAAAAGTTTATTAATTGATATGTCAAACATAAAATTTTCTATATTTATATTTTTTCTAGTAATTTTTATTTTTGAAATCAATTTTATGAGTTATAATACAAAAATCTCAATTGCTTCAAGTTAATAATAGAATCAAACTTTCAATTAATAATATTAGTTATTTACATTGTCGAAAATATATTAAATTTTTCTAACAACCGTCTATTTGAAAGTTTTTTTCTTTTAAGCTTTTTTTTCTTTTACAAAATAAAAGATTGAAATATTAAAATTTTCATTATATAAAAATATTATAGAAAGTGCATGATATTATAAAAAAATGAAGAAATAAGTTATTTCATTTTCATATAGACGAGGAACCTTGATGAGTCTTACTTTAACGTTATTTTTCTTGCAAATCATGTACCTTACCCACTCTATGATTTTCTTGAATTTTTCCTATAATGGGTTCAAAGTATAATATATTATTAGTGCTCTTAATATTGAACCATAGAGTTTCATGTAAGGTTTCAAGAAGACGGTCTAGAGACCAGTATATTGTAGATATATGTTTTCTCCCATTAATTTTAGTTAGAGGTGTACGTACTTTTTAAATAAAAAAAAATTTACGTGAATTTATTAATACTATTTACATATGAATTTTAATAAAAAAAAATATATGTGATAATTAAAGCGAAATAGAATCCAACTTCACCATAGAATTTAAAATAAAAGTTACCCAACAAAGAGAAAGTTTGACGTTTTTATTACTCATTTATTTATACGTTTTTTATTTTAAAATATGTGCAATGTCTAAACTAAAAGAGGATTTAGGTTAATATAGAGTAGTTTTGGTACAAAATTAATATATAGATTTTAAAGATGCGTAATACACCAATAAAAAGTAGATATGATGTAGTTGTTATTTTTTTTTGAACTCTTTTGTTTAAATTTTAACAAGAGAATGATTCATTAAAAGAGAATTTCACATAGTTATTGTTTTTGAACTTCAATATTATAAAATTTGAGTTAGAGTAAATACTTAAAATTTTATGCTCATTTTTTAATAAAAAATTTAGTAAGTATCAAATCTAATGTGGATTAAGAGCGAAATAGTTTACATGGGTTAAATCACAAGTGGACTCGGTGCGAACAACATCTTTAGACTAATAGCTATGTGATTAGCTTAAAATATCATCTCTGATCAATTTTTTACAAAAAATAAGATAAAATTTTTATATTTTAAGTTAACTATAAAAAATAAAATAAAATGTATTTGACTTATTCTTATTATAACTTGTGGTTACATTCTCGTTTTTTTATTTTAAAAATCTACTAACAAAGTCAACTTATTTCTTAATTATATAAAGTTTAGGTCTGTTAACTTTCTGTACAACTAGTTTTTGAATACAATTCAATGTATATTAATATTAATAATCAATAAAAATTATATAATAAATATTTTTGAAGAAATTTGAATGTATATTTATATTAATGATCATAAATTAATTGAATATGAAGGTTTTTTTTCAATGTTAAAGTTCCATATCTTTTTGTTATCTTTCTATACATTATACTAAAGGAAACTTGATTTCCAATCGCTTTATAGTTTTTCCGATGTGGCGTTTTTACTTATCAAATCCATCTTCAATTCTTGGGCCAAAATTCTGCCTTCGTCCTGTAATGCCCTGTATAATATATATCTAGAATAATACCATACAAGCATTTTATTTGGTACTGACACATCAAAAGTGCCTAATGGCATAGTTCACATACTTGTCCATTTCTAAAACATAAATACAACACATGGCACAAGTCATGGAAACTAGCCAAAATTAATAAAACTAAGAATTATATACAATATCCTCAATTGTATACAATAAAAGAATACAGAGCGGAATAAGCTTAACTAAGCTTCTCTTGAAACTTCTAAGCATCGCTCCACTTGTAACCAAACCTGCACCTGAAATAAAGCAACTATAGTGGGGTGAGATACATCAAATCTCAGTGAGTTCTCTATCCTATAGATTCTCTCGGCTTTACAGGGTTCTATCAATCCTAACTCAAGTCAAAGGGGAAGGGAAAATGACTTTGAGTTCACAATCTCACACTATATGGAAACACATCACGATTCTGTTAACTCATAAAGTTCGCACAGAAGGAATTACGTCCTGAGCCTGTTAACTCAAGATTCCTTACGAATCGAAATATGTCCTGAGCCTGTTAACTCAAGAAACTCACTAATCGATAACCTATACCAAGGCATCCCCTTTTCCCGTCCGCTTCTACGTCTAGAAGTCGACCCGAGTCATGGATCCTTGAAGTTACTTGGCATACGAATTGGATTCGGGATCATCGGCCTGTTAACCGTGAACCGTCACTTCTCATGACCTGTTAACCATTACAAGTCTCTACCCATAGCATAGGCTCTAATCGTACTACACGTAGGGAATCAAACCTACCAAGTAATTGTGCATACGTTTCAGAGAAGGAGCTCGAGTCTCATGAAACTACACCTCAAGATAAATGGTTACAATTACGTGATCATATACACGACGTGATTGTATTCGACAATCACAAGGCCACATTCGCCTTAAGACCTCTTTTGCCTTTAACAATAAAACATAACAAAAATACACGTGTTCCATACTAGTGTCTTATTCTCACTCTATACCATTCGATAATGGACACACGCCTCGGCCTCTCATGCACGAGCGTTGTCATTCAGAGTTGCTATCATAATTCTAGTCGGAACCTAGAATTATACCAATCTTAACTTATCCATTTGTTTTCGGGGTAAAGTTTCCTCACTCTCCCTAACTCATTTTAACAAGCATATTATCTCATTCATTTTAACAACAATATTAGATAGATATGGCATAACACAAATATTACAAATAAATACATATAATCACACATCACATAAAACATCACTTTCGGTTTCCCTCCGATTCATTTAATCGGGTAACGAAATCAATATTTCTAACTCTTATCCCGTAGGATATTTTCACAGCTTTACATCGGCTATAAATATGCGTCGATCGGATTTACGATCCAAAAGATGTCAATTCCAAGATTTCACAAAACATTACTTTCCTTCATTTTCCACTAAATGAAATATCCCACATCATACCCAAGATAGAGGGTCGTCATAGCTTTCTAATGACACCAAGAACGTCCCGATCCGAGTTACGGATCAAAAGTTATGAAGGAAAGAAAACGGAAAAGCTGTCATGTTCGCTTTGCGAAGCTCCAGCGAATGCTCGCTCTCTCATTCAAAGTACGAATCTCCCAGCGAATTCCTAAAAAACACTGGGTTCACTACCCCATTCGCAGTGCGAGCGTCTGGCGAATTGTGACAGAACCAAAACAAGGTAAAGTTCGCAGTGCGAACCTCTGGAGAATGTTCGCCCTCACCTTCGCCGTGCGAGTAACCAGTGAATGCTCGCTTTCCCCTTTGCTAGGGGACTCTCAGTGCGAACCTGCAAAAACTGGGTTTCCCAGCAGCGTGAAAACAGAGCTTTGGGACCAAAAACCCATCCAAAACTTCACCCAACATACAAACATGCATTAACAGATGATCATACATGGCTAATGAGTATACTACACATTTTATACCGCATTTTATCCGTTAGATTTCATTTTCTTTCAATTTAACCTAATTCCCATTCGGGAGTGTCTAGCACTTAGAGTGTCTAACTAGAACCCACCTGATAATCGAAGAGGAGTTTGAAGAAGATGCTGATGATCCATGGGTTTCTCTTCTTCATCATCTCCATTTTCTCTCTTTCTCTTCTTTCCTTTTTTCTTTTTCTTCTTCTTGTTTACTAACTTTTTCTTTTTTCTCTTTTTCTTTCAGTTTCCAAATATATACATATATTATACTATTATTATTCTCTTTATTGTTTTTATTCTCTTTATTCTCTTTATTGTTTTTATTTTGATAACATGCGTAAATAAATACCTAATTATAACTCGTCAAATTTGTTTGTACAATATAAAATAATTAGAAATTATACAAAACATCACATACGCAAATTTTCAAATTAAAATAAATATTTTCAAAGAATTAAAATATTTTTTGCCGTTCATAGTTTTTAATAGTTTTATAATGTACATATTATAAGATTACTAGTTAAGTTTACTTAAATATACCATAACAAAAGAATTTAACATTGAATCTATTATTTTCGTCCTAAAAGTTTATTAATTGATATGTCAAACATAAAATTTTCTATATTTATATTTTTTCTAGTAATTTTTATTTTTGAAATCAATTTTATGAGTTATAATACAAAAATCTCAATTGCTTCAAGTTAATAATAGAATCAAACTTTCAATTAATAATATTAGTTATTTACATTGTCGAAAATATATTAAATTTTTCTAAAAACCGTCTATTTGAAAGTTTTTTTCTTTTAAGCTTTTTTTTCTTTTACAAAATAAAAGATTGAAATATTAAAATTTTCATTATATAAAAATATTATAGAAAGTGCATGATATTATAAAAAAATGAAGAAATAAGTTATTTCATTTTCATATAGACGAGGAACCTTGATGAGTCTTACTTTAAAGTTATTTTTCTTGCAAATCATGTACCTTACCCACTCTATGATTTTCTTGAATTTTTCCTATAATGGGTTCAAAGTATAATATATTATTAGTGCTCTTAATATTGAACCATAGAGTTTCATGTAAGGTTTCAAGAAGACGGTCTAGAGACCAGTATATTGTAGATATATCTTTTCTACCATAAATTTTAGTTTGAGGTGTACGTACTTTTTAAATAAAAAAAATTTTACGTGAATTTATTAATACTATTTACATATGAATTTTAATAAAAAAAAATATATGTGATAATTAAAGCGAAATAGAATCCAACTTCACCATAGAATTTAAAATAAAAGTTACCCAACAAAGAGAAAGTTTGACGTTTTTATTACTCATTTATTTATACGTTTTTTATTTTAAAATATGTGCAATGTCTAAACTAAAAGAGGATTTAGGTTAATATAGAGTAGTTTTGGTACAAAATTAATATATACATTTTAAAGATGCGTAATACACCAATAAAAAGTAGATATGATGTAGTTGTTATTTTTTTTTGAACTCTTTTGTTTAAATTTTAACAAGAGAATGATTCATTAAAAGAGAATTTCACATAGTTATTGTTTTTGAACTTCAATATTATAAAATTTGAGTTAGAGTAAATACTTAAAATTTTATGCTCATTTTTTAATAAAAAATTTAGTAAGTATCAAATCTAATGTGGATTAAGAGCGAAATAGTTTACATGGGTTAAATTGGACTCGGTGCGAACAACATCTTTAGACTAATAGCTATGTGATTAGCTTAAAATATCATCTCTGATCAATTTTTTACAAAAAATAAGATAAAATTTTTATATTTTAAGTTAACAATAAAAAATAAAATAAAATGTATTTGACTTATTCTTATTATAACTTGTGGTTACATTCTCGTTTTTTTATTTTAAAAATCTAATAACAAAGTCAACTTATTTCTTAATTATATAAAGTTTAGGTCTGTTAATTTTCTGTACAACTAGTTTTTGAATATAATTCAATGTATATTAATATTAATAATCAATAAAAATTATATAATAAATATTTTTGAAGAAATTTGAATGTATATTTATATTAATGATCATAAATTAATTGAATATGAAGGTTTTTTTTCAATGTTAAAGTTCTATATCTTTTTGTTATCTTTCTATACATTATACTAAAGGAAACTTGATTTCCAATCGCTTTATAGTTTTTCCGATGTGGCGTTTTTACTTATCAAATCCATCTTCAATTCTTGAGCCAAAATTCTGCCTTCGTCCTGTAATGCCCTGTATAATATATATCTAGAATAATACCATACAAGCATTTTATTTGGTACTGACACATCAAAAGTGCCTAATGGCATAGTTCACATACTTGTCCATTTCTAAAACATAAATACAACACATGGCACAAGTCATGGAAACTAGCCAAAATTAATAAAACTAAGAATGATATACAATATCCTCAATTGTATACAATAAAAGAATACAGAGCGGAATAAGCTTAACTAAGCTTCTCTTGAAACATCTAAGCATCGCTCCACTTGTAACCAAACCTGCACCTGAAATAAAGCAACTATAGTGGGGTGAGATACATCAAATCTCAGTGAGTTCTCTATCCCATAGATTCTCTCGGCTTTACAGGGTTCTATCAATCCTAACTCAAGTCAAAGGGGAAGGGAAAATGACTTTGAGTTCACAATCTCACACTATATGGAAACACATCACGATTCTGTTAACTCATAAAGTTCGCACAGAAGGAATTACGTCCTGAGCCTGTTAACTCAAGATTCCTTACGAATCGAAATATGTCCTGAGCCTGTTAACTCAAGAAACTCACTAATCGATAACCTATACCAAGGCATCCCCTTTTCCCGTCCGCTTCTACGTCTAGAAGTCGACCCGAGTCATGGATCCTTGAAGTTACTTGGCATACGAATTGGATTCGGGATCATCGGCCTGTTAACCGTGAACCGTCACTTCTCATGACCTGTTAACCATTACAAGTCTCTACCCATAGCATAGGCTCTAATCGTACTACACGTAGGGAATCAAACCTACCAAGTAATTGTGCATACGTTTCAGAGAAGGAGCTCGAGTCTCATGAAACTACACCTCAAGATAAATGGTTACAATTACGTGATCATATACACGACGTGATTGTATTCGACAATCACAAGGCCACATTCGCCTTAAGACCTCTTTTTCCTTTAACAATAAAACATAACAAAAATACACGTGTTCCATACTAGTGTCTTATTCTCACTCTATACCATTCGATAATGGACACACGCCTCGGCCTCTCATGCACGAGCGTTGTCATTCAGAGTTGCTATCATAATTCTAGTCGCAACCTAGAATTATACCAATCTTAACTTATCCATTTGTTTTCGGGGTAAAGTTTCCTCACTCTCCCTAACTCATTTTAACAAGCATATTATCTCATTCATTTTAACAACAATATTAGATAGATATGGCATAACACAAATATTACAAATAAATACATATAATCACACATCACATAAAACATCACTTTCGGTTTCCCTCCGATTCATTTAATCGGGTAACGAAATCAATATTTCTAACTCTTATCCCGTAGGATATTTTCACAGCTTTACATCGGCTATAAATATGCGTCGATCGGATTTACGATCCAAAAGATGTCAATTCCAAGATTTCACAAAACATTACTTTCCTTCATTTTCCACTAAATGAAATATCCCACATCATACCCAAGATAGAGGGTCGTCATAGCTTTCTAATGACACCAAGAACGTCCCGATCCGAGTTACGGATCAAAAGTTATGAAGGAAAGAAAACGGAAAAGCTGTCATGTTCGCTTTGCGAAGCTCCAGCGAATGCTCGCTCTCTCATTCAAAGTACGAATCTCCCAGCGAATTCCTAAAAAACACTGGGTTCACTACCCCATTCGCAGTGCGAGCGTCTGGCGAATTGTGACAGAACCAAAACAAGGTAAAGTTCGCAGTGCGAACCTCTGGAGAATGTTCGCCCTCACCTTCGCCGTGCGAGTAACCAGCGAATGCTCGCTTTCCCCTTTGCTAGGGGACTCGCAATGCGAACCTGCAAAAACTGGGTTTCCCAGCAGCGTGAAAACAGAGCTTTGGGACCAAAAACCCATCCAAAACTTCACCCAACATACAAACATGCATTAACAGATGATCATACATGGCTAATGAGTATACTACACATTTTATACCGCATTTTATCCGTTAGATTTCATTTTCTTTCAATTTAACCTAATTCCCATTCGGGAGTGTCTAGCACTTAGAGTGTCTAACTAGAACCCACCTGATAATCGAAGAGGAGTTTGAAGAAGATGCTGATGATCCATGGGTTTCTCTTCTTCATCATCTCCATTTTCTCTCTTTCTATTCTTTCCTTTTTTCCTTTTCTTCTTCTTGTTTACTAACTTCTTCTTTTTTCTCTTTTTCTTTCACTTTCCAAATATATACATATATTATACTATTATTATTCTCGTTATTGTTTTTATTCTCTTTATTCTCTTTATTGTTTTTATTTTGATAACATGCGTAAATAAATACCTAATTATAACTCGTCAAATTTGTTTGTACAATATAAAATAATTAGAAATTATACAAAACATCACATACGCAAATTTTCAAATTAAAATAAATATAACCAAAGAATTAAAATATTTTTTGGCGTTCATAGTTTTTAATAGTTTTATAATGTACATATTATAAGATTACTAGTTAAGTTTACTTAAATATACCATAACAAAAGAATTTAACATTGAATCTATTATTTTCGTCCTAAAAGTTTATTAATTGATATGTCAAACATAAAATTTTCTATATTTATATTTTTTCTAGTAATTTTTATTTTTGAAATCAATTTTATGAGTTATAATACAAAAATCTCAATTGCTTCAAGTTAATAATAGAATCAAACTTTCAATTAATAATATTAGTTATTTACATTGTCGAAAATATATTAAATTTTTCTAAAAACCGTCTATTTGAAAGTTTTTTTCTTTTAAGCTTTTTTTTCTTTTACAAAATAAAAGATTGAAATATTAAAATTTTCATTATATAAAAATATTATAGAAAGTGCATGATATTATAAAAAAATGAAGAAATAAGTTATTTCATTTTCATATAGACGAGGAACCTTGATGAGTCTTACTTTAAAGTTATTTTTCTTGCAAATCATGTACCTTACCCACTCTATGATTTTCTTGAATTTTTCCTATAATGGGTTCAAAGTATAATATATTATTAGTGCTCTTAATATTGAACCATAGAGTTTCATGTAAGGTTTCAAGAAGACGGTCTAGAGACCAGTATATTGTAGATATATCTTTTCTACCATAAATTTTAGTTTGAGGTGTACGTACTTTTTAAATAAAAAAAATTTTACGTGAATTTATTAATACTATTTACATATGAATTTTAATAAAAAAAAATATATGTGATAATTAAAGCGAAATAGAATCCAACTTCACCATAGAATTTAAAATAAAAGTTACCCAACAAAGAGAAAGTTTGACGTTTTTATTACTCATTTATTTATACGTTTTTTATTTTAAAATATGTGCAATGTCTAAACTAAAAGAGGATTTAGGTTAATATAGAGTAGTTTTGGTACAAAATTAATATATAGATTTTAAAGATGCGTAATACACCAATAAAAAGTAGATATGATGTAGTTGTTATTTTTTTTTGAACTCTTTTGTTTAAATTTTAACAAGAGAATGATTCATTAAAAGAGAATTTCACATAGTTATTGTTTTTGAACTTCAATATTATAAAATTTGAGTTAGAGTAAATACTTAAAATTTTATGCTCATTTTTTAATAAAAAATTTAGTAAGTATCAAATCTAATGTGGATTAAGAGCGAAATAGTTTACATGGGTTAAATCACAAGTGGACTCGGTGCGAACAACATCTTTAGACTAATAGCTATGTGATTAGCTTAAAATATCATCTCTGATCAATTTTTTACAAAAAATAAGATAAAATTTTTATATTTTAAGTTAACAATAAAAAATAAAATAAAATGTATTTGACTTATTCTTATTATAACTTGTGGTTACATTCTCGTTTTTTTATTTTAAAAATCTACTAACAAAGTCAACTTATTTCTTAATTATATAAAGTTTAGGTCTGTTAACTTTCTGTACAACTAGTTTTTGAATACAATTCAATGTATATTAATATTAATAATCAATAAAAATTATATAATAAATATTTTTGAAGAAATTTGAATGTATATTTATATTAATGATCATAAATTAATTGAATATGAAGGTTTTTTTTCAATGTTAAAGTTCCATATGTTTTTGTTATCTTTCTATACATTATACTAAAGGAAACTTGATTTCCAATCGCTTTATAGTTTTTCCGATGTGGCGTTTTTACTTATCAAATCCATCTTCAATTCTTGGGCCAAAATTCTGCCTTCGTCCTGTAATGCCCTGTATAATATATATCTAGAATAATACCATACAAGCATTTTATTTGGTACTGACACATCAAAAGTGCCTAATGGCATAGTTCACATACTTGTCCATTTCTAAAACATAAATACAACACATGGCACAAGTCATGGAAACTAGCCAAAAATAATAAAACTAAGAATGATATACAATATCCTCAATTGTATACAATAAAAGAATACAGAGCGGAATAAGCTTAACTAAGCTTCTCTTGAAACATCTCAGCATCGCTCCACTTGTAACCAAACCTGCACCTGAAATAAAGCAACTATAGTGGGGTGAGATACATCAAATCTCAGTGAGTTCTCTATCCTATAGATTCTCTCGGCTTTACAGGGTTCTATCAATCCTAACTCAAGTCAAAGGGGAAGGGAAAATGACTTTGAGTTCACAATCTCACACTATATGGAAACACATCACGAGTCTGTTAACTCATAAAGTTCGCACGGAAGGAATTACGTCCTGAGCCTGTTAACTCAAGATTCCTTACGAATCGAAATTTGTCCTGAGCCTGTTAACTCAAGAAACTCACTAATCGATAACCTATACCAAGGCATCCCCTTTTCCCGTCCGCTTCTACGTCTAGAAGTCGACCCGAGTCATGGATCCTTGAAGTTACTTGGCATACGAATTGGATTCGGGATCATCGGCCTGTCAACCGTGAACCGTCACTTCTTATGACCTGTTAACCATCACAAGTATCTACCCATAGCATAGGCTCCAATCGTACTACACGTAGGGAATCAAACCTACCAAGTAATTGTGCATACGTTTCAGAGAAGGAGCTCGAGTCTCATGAAACTACACCTCAAGATAAATGGTTACGATTACGTGATCATATACACGACGTGATTGTATTCGACAATCACAAGGCCACATTCGCCTTAAGACCTCTTTTGCCTTTAACAATAAAACATAACAAAAATACACGTGTTCCATACTAGTGTCTTATTCTCACTCTATACCATTCGATAATGGACACACGCCTCGGCCTCTCATGCACGAGCGTTGTCATTCAGAGTTTCTATCATAATTCTAGTCGCCACCTAGAATTATACCAATCTTAACTTATCCATTTGTTTTTGGGGTAAAGTTTCCTCACTCTCCCTAACTCATTTTAACAAGCATATTATCTCATTCATTTTAACAACAATATTAGATAGATATGGCATAACACAAATATTACAAATAAATACATATAATCAAACATCACATAAAACATCACTTTCGGTTTCCCTCCGATTCATTTAATCGGGTAACGAAATCAATATTTCTAACTCTTATCCCGTAGGATATTTTCACAGCTTTACATCGGCTATAAATATGCGTCGATCGGATTTACGATCCAAAAGATGTCAATTCCAAGATTTCACAAAACATTACTTTCCTTCATTTTCCACTAAATGAAATATCCCACATCATACCCAAGATAGAGGGTCGTCATAGCTTTCTAATGACACCAAGAACGTCCCGATCCGAGTTACGGATCAAAAGTTATGAAGGAAAGAAAACGGAAAAGCTGTCATGTCCGCTTTGCGAAGCTCCAGCGAATGTTCGCTCTCTCATTCAAAGTACGAATCTCCAAGCGAATTCCTAAAAAACACTGGGTTCACTACCCCATTCGCAGTGCGAGCGTCTGGCGAATTGTGACAGAACCAAAACAAGGTAAAGTTCGCAGTGCGAACCTCTGGAGAATGTTCGCCTTCACCTTCGTCGTGCGAGTAACCAGCGAATGCTCGCTTTCCCCTTCGCTAGGGGACTCGCAGTGCAAACCTGCAAAAACTGGGTTTCCCAGCAGCGTGAAAACAGAGCTTTGGGACCAAAAACCCATCCAAAACTTCACCCAACATATAAACATGCATTAACAGATGATCATACATGGCTAATGAGTATACTACACATTTTATACCGCATTTTATCCGTTAGATTTCATTTTCTCTCAATTTAACCTAATTCCCATTCGGGAGTTTCTAGCACTTAGAGTGTCTACCTAGAACCTACTTGATAATCGAAGAGGAGTTTGAAGAAGATGCTGATGATCCATGGGTTTCTCTTCTTCATCATCTCCATTTTCTCTCTTTCTCTTCTTTCCTTTTTTCCTTTTCTTCTTCTTGTTTACTAACTTCTTCTTTTTTCTCCTTTTCTTTCTCTTTCCAAATATATACATATATTATACTATTATTATTCTCTTTATTGTTTTTATTCTCTTTATTCTCTTTATTGTTTTTATTTTGATAACATGCGTAAATAAATACCTAATTATAACTCGTCAAATTTGTTTGTACAATATAAAATAATTAGAAATTATACAAAACATCACATACGCAAATTTTCAAATTAAAATAAATATAACCAAAGAATTAAAATATTTTTTGGCGTTCATAGATTTTAATAGTTTTAAAATGTACATATTATAAGATTACTAGTTAAGTTTACTTAAATATACCATAACAAAAGAATTTAACATTGAATCTAATATTTTCGTCCTAAAAGTTTATTAATTGATATGTCAAACATAAAATTTTCTATAGTAATTTTTATTTTTGAAATCAATTTTATGAGTTATAATACAAAAATCTCAATTGCTTCAAGTTAATAATAGAATCAAACTTTCAATTAATAATATTAGTTATTTACATTGTCGAAAATATATTAAATTTTTCTAACAACGGTCTATTTGAAAGTTTTTTTCTTTTAAGCTTTTTTTTCTTTTACAAAATAAAAGATTGAAATATTAAAATTTTCATTATATAAAAATATTTTAGAAAGTGCATGATATTATAAAAAAATGAAGAAATAAGTTATTTCATTTTCATATAGACGAGGAACCTTGATGAGTCTTACTTTAAAGTTATTTTTCTAGCAAATCATGTACCTTACCCACTCTATGATTTTCTTGAGTTTTTCCTATAATGGGTTCAAAGTATAATATATTATTAGTGCTCTTAATATTGAACCATAGAGTTTCATGTAAGGTTTCAAGAAGACGGTCTAGAGACCAGTATATTGTAGATATATCTTTTCTACCATAAATTTTAGTTTGAGGTGTACGTACTTTTTAAATAAAAAAAATTTTACGTGAATTTATTAATACTATTTACATATGAATTTTAATAAAAAAAAATATATGTGATAATTAAAGCGAAATAGAATCCAACTTCACCATAGAATTTAAAATAAAAGTTACCCAACAAAGAGAAAGTTTGACGTTTTTATTACTCATTTATTTATACGTTTTTTATTTTAAAATATGTGCAATGTCTAAACTAAAAGAGGGTTTAGGTTAATATAGAGTAGTTTTGGTACAAAATTAATATATACATTTTAAAGATGCGTAATACACCCATAAAAAGTAGATATGATGTAGTTGTTTTTTTTTTTTTGAACTCTTTTGTTTAAATTTTAAGAAGAGAATGATTCATTAAAAGAGAATTTCACATAGTTATTGTTTTCGAACTTCAATATTATAAAATTTGAGTTAGAGTAAATACTTAAAATTTTATGCTCATTTTTTAATAAAACATTTAGTAAGTATCAAATCTAATGTGGATTAAGAGCGAAATAGTTTACATGGGTTAAATCACAAGTGGACTCGGTGCGAACAACATCTTTAGACTAATAGCTATGTGATTAGCTTAAAATATCATCTCTGATCAATTTTTTACAAAAAATAAGATAAAATTTTTATATTTTAAGTTAACTATAAAAAATAAAATAAAATGTATTTGACTTATGCTTATTATAACTTGTGGTTACATTCTCGTTTTTTTATTTTAAAAATCTACTAACAAAGTCAACTTATTTCTTAATTATATAAAGTTTAGGTCTGTTAACTTTCTGTACAACTAGTTTTTGAATACAATTCAATGTATATTAATATTAATAATCAATAAAAATTATATAATAAATATTTTTGAAGAAATTTGAATGTATATTTATATTAATGATCATAAATTAATTGAATATGAAGGTTTTTTTTCAATGTTAAAGTTCCATATCTTTTTGTTATCTTTCTATACATTATACTAAAGGAAACTTGATTTCCAATCGCTTTATAGTTTTTCCGATGTGGCGTTTTTACTTATCAAATCCATCTTCAATTCTTGGGCCAAAATTCTGCCTTCGTCCTGTAATGCCCTGTATAATATATATCTAGAATAATACCATACAAGCATTTTATTTGGTACTGACACATCAAAAGTGCCTAATGGCATAGTTCACATACTTGTCCATTTCTAAAACATAAATACAACACATGGCACAAGTCATGGAAACTAGCCAAAAATAATAAAACTAAGAATGATATACAATATCCTCAATTGTATACAATAAAAGAATACAGAGCGGAATAAGCTTAACTAAGCTTCTCTTGAAACATCTCAGCATCGCTCCACTTGTAACCAAACCTGCACCTGAAATAAAGCAACTATAGTGGGGTGAGATACATCAAATCTCAGTGAGTTCTCTATCCTATAGATTCTCTCGGCTTTACAGGGTTCTATCAATCCTAACTCAAGTCAAAGGGGAAGGGAAAATGACTTTGAGTTCACAATCTCACACTATATGGAAACACATCACGAGTCTGTTAACTCATAAAGTTCGCACGGAAGGAATTACGTCCTGAGCCTGTTAACTCAAGATTCCTTACGAATCGAAATTTGTCCTGAGCCTGTTAACTCAAGAAACTCACTAATCGATAACCTATACCAAGGCATCCCCTTTTCCCGTCCGCTTCTACGTCTAGAAGTCGACCCGAGTCATGGATCCTTGAAGTTACTTGGCATACGAATTGGATTCGGGATCATCGGCCTGTCAACCGTGAACCGTCACTTCTTATGACCTGTTAACCATCACAAGTATCTACCCATAGCATAGGCTCCAATCGTACTACACGTAGGGAATCAAACCTACCAAGTAATTGTGCATACGTTTCAGAGAAGGAGCTCGAGTCTCATGAAACTACACCTCAAGATAAATGGTTACGATTACGTGATCATATACACGACGTGATTGTATTCGACAATCACAAGGCCACATTCGCCTTAAGACCTCTTTTGCCTTTAACAATAAAAGATAACAAAAATACACGTGTTCCATGCTAGTGTCTTATTCTCACTCTATACCATTCGATAATGGACACACGCCTCGGCCTCTCATGCACGAGCGTTGTCATTCAGAGTTTCTATCATAATTCTAGTCGCAACCTAGAATTATACCAATCTTAACTTATCCATTTGTTTTTGGAGTAAAGTTTCCTCACTTTCCCTAACTCATTTTAACAAGCATATTATCTCACTCATTTTAACAACAATATTAGATAGATATGGCATAACACAAATATTACAAATAAATACATATAATCACACATCACATAAAACATCACTTTCGGTTTCCCTCCGATTCATTTAATCGGGTAACGAAATCAATATTTCTAACTCTTATCCCGTAGGATATTTTCACAGCTTTACATCGGCTATAAATATGCGTCGACCGGATTTACGATCCAAAAGATGTCAATTCCAACATTTCACAAAACATTACTTTCCTTCATTTTCCACTAAATGAAATATCCCATATCATACCCAAGATAGAGGGTCGTCATAGCTTTCTAATGACACCAAGAACGTCCCGATCCGAGTTACGGATCAAAAGTTATGAAGGAAAGAAAACGGAAAAGCTGTCATGTTCGCTTTGCGAAGCTCCAGCGAATGCTCTCTCTCTCATTCAAAGTACGAATCTCCCAGCGAATTCCTAAAAAACACTGGGTTCGCTACCCCATTCACAGTGCTAGCATCTGGCGAATCATGGCAGAACCAAAACAAGGTAAAGTTTGCAGTGCGAACCTCTGGCGAATGTTCGCCCTCGCCTTCGCCGTGCGAGTAACCAGCGAATGCTCGCTTTCCCCTTCGCTAGGGGACTCGCAGTGCGAACCTGCAAAAACTGGGTTTCCCAGCAGCGTGAAAACAGAGCTTTGGGACCAAAAACCCATCCAAAACTTCACCCAACATACAAACATGCATTAACAGATGATCATACATGGCTAATGAGTATACTACACATTTTATACCGCATTTTATCCGTTAGATTTCATTTTCTCTCCATTTAACCTAATTCCCATTCTGGAGTTTCTAGCACTTAGAGTGTCTAACTAGAACCCACCTGATAATCCAAGAGGAGTTTGAAGAAGATGCTGATGATCCATGGGTTTCTCTTCTTCATCATCTCCATTTTCTCTCTTTCTCTTCTTTCCTTTTTTCCTTTTCTTCTTCTTGTTTACTAACTTCTTCTTTTTTCTCTTTTTCTTTCTCTTTCCAAATATATACATATATTATACTATTATTATTCTCTTTATTGTTTTTATTCTCTTTATTCTCTTTATCTTTTTTATTTTGATAACATGCGTAAATAAATACCTAATTATAACTCGTCAAATTTGTTTGTACAATATTAAATAATTAGAAATTATACAAAACATCACATACGCAAATTTTCAAATTAAAATAAATATAACCAAAGAATTAAAATATTTTTTGGCGTTCATAGTTTTTAATATTTTTATAATGTACATATTATAAGATTACTAGTTAAGTTTACTTAAATATACCATAACAAAAGAATTTAACATTGAATCTATTATTTTCGTCCTAAAAGTTTATTAATTGATATGTCAAACATAAAATTTTCTATATTTATATTTTTTCTAGTAATTTTTATTTTTGAAATCAATTTTATGTGTGATAATACAAAAATCTCAATTGCTTCAAGTTAATAATAGAATCAAACTTTCAATTAATAATATTAGTTATTTACATTGTCGAAAATATATTAAATTTTTCTAACAACCGTCTATTTGAAAGTTTTTTTCTGTTAAGCTTTTTTTTCTTTTACAAAATAAAAGATTGAAATATAAAAATTTTTATTATATAAAAATATTATAGAAAGTGCATGATATTATAAAAAAAATGAGGAAATAAGTTATTTCATTTTCATATAGACGAGGAACCTTGATGAGTCTTACTTTAAAGTTATTTTTCTTGCAAATCATGTACCTTACCCACTCTATGATTTTCTTGAATTTTTCCTATAATGAGTTCAAAGTATAATATATTATTAGTGCTCTTAATATTGAACCATAGAGTTTCATGTAAGTTTTCAAGAAGACGGTCTAGAGACCAGTATATTGTAGATATATTTTTTCTACCATAAATTTTTGTTTGAGGTGTACGTACTTTTTAAATAAAAAAAAAATTTACGTGAATTTATTAATACTATTTACATATGAATTTTAATAAAATAAAATATATGTGATAATTAAAGCGAAATAGAATCGAACTTCACCATAGAATTTAAAATAAAAGTTACCCAACAAAGAGAAAGTTTGACGTTTTTATTACTCATTTATTTATACGTTTTTTATTTTAAAATATGTGCAATGTCTAAACTAAAAGAGGATTTAGGTTAATATAGAGTAGTTATGGTACAAAATTAATATATACAATTTAAAGATGCGTAATACACCAATAAAAATTAGATATGATGTAGTTGTTTTTTTTTTTTGAACTCTTTTGTTTAAATTTTAACAAGAGAGTGATTCATTAAAAGAGAATTTCACATAGTTATTGTTTTTGAACTTCAATATTATAAAATTTGAGTTAGAGTAAATACTTAAAATTTTATGCTCATTTTTTAATAAAAAATTTAGTAAGTATCAAATCTAATGTGGATTAAGAGCGAAATAGTTTACATGGGTTAAATCACAAGTGGACTCGGTGCGAACAACATCTTTAGACTAATAGCTATGTGATTAGCTTAAAATATCATCTCTGATCAATTTTTTACAAAAAATAAGATAAAATTTTTATATTTTAAGTTAACAATAAAAAATAAAATAAAATGTATTTGACTTATTCTTATTATAACTTGTGGTTACATTCTCGTCTTTTTATTTTAAAAATCTACTAAAAAAGTCAACTTATTTCTTAATTATATAAAGTTTAGGTCTGTTAAGTTTCTGTACAACTAGTTTTTGAATACAATTCAATGTATATTAATATTAATAAACAATAAAAATTATATAATAAATATTTTTGAAGAAATTTGAATGTATATTTATATTAATGATCATAAATTAATTGAATATGAAGGTTTTTTTTCAATGTTAAAGTTCCATATCTTTTTGTTATCTTTCTATACATTATACTAAAGGAAACTTGATTTCCAATCGCTTTATAGTTTTTCCGATGTTACGTTTTTACTTATCAAATCCATCTTCAATTCTTGGGCCAAAATTCCGCCTTCGTCCTGTAATGCCCTGTATAATATATATCTAGAATAATACCATACAAGCATTTTATTTGGTACTAACACATCAAAAGTGCCTAATGGCATAGTTCACATACTTGTCCATTTCTAAAACATAAATACAACACATGGCACAAGTCATGGAAACTAGCCAAAATTAATAAAACTAAGAATGATATACAATATCCTCAATTGTATACAATAAAAGAATACAGAGCGGAATAAGCTTAACTAAGCTTCTCTTGAAACATCTAAGCATCGCTCCACTTGTAACCAAACCTGCACCTGAAATAAAGCAACTATAGTGGGGTGAGATACATCAAATCTCAGTGAGTTCTCTATCCTTTAGATTCTCTCGGCTTTACAGGGTTCTATCAATCCTAACTCAAGTCAAAGGGGAAGGGAAAATGACTTTGAGTTCACAATCTCACACTATATGGAAACACATCACGAGTCTGTTAACTCATAAAGTTCGCATGGAAGGAATTACGTCCTGAGCCTGTTAACTCAAGATTCCTTACGAATCGAAATATGTCCTGAGCCTGTTAACTCAAGAAACTCACTAATCAATAACCTATACCAAGGCATCCCCTTTTCCCGTCCACTTCTACGTCTAGAAGTCGACCCGAGTCATGGATCCTTGAAGTTACTTGGCATACGAATTGGATTCGGGATCATCGGCCTGTTAACCGTGAACCGTCACTTCTCATGACCTGTTAACCATCACAAGTCTCTACCCATAGCATAGGCTCCAATCGTACTACACGTAGGGAATCAAACCTACCAAGTAATTGTGCATACGTTTCAGAGAAGGAGCTCGAGTCTCATGAAACTACACCTCAAGATAAATGGTTACAATTACGTGATCTTATACACGACGTGATTGTATTCGACAATCACAAGGCCACATTCGCCTTAAGACCTCTTTTGCCTTTAACAATAAAACATAACAAAAATACACGTGTTCCATACTAGTGTCTTATTCTCACTCTATACCATTCGATAATGGACACACGCCTCGGCCTCTCATGCACGAGCGTTGTCATTCAGAGTTTCTATCATAATTCTAGTCGCCACCTAGAATTATACCAATCTTAACTTATCCATTTGTTTTTGGGGTAAAGTTTCCTCACTCTCCCTAACTCATTTTAACAAGCATATTATCTCATTCATTTTAACAACAATATTAGATAGATATGGCATAACACAAATATTACAAATAAATACATATAATCAAACATCACATAAAACATCACTTTCGGTTTCCCTCCGATTCATTTAATCGGGTAACGAAATCAATATTTCTAACTCTTATCCCGTAGGATATTTTCACAGCTTTACATCGGCTATAAATATGCGTCGATCGGATTTACGATCCAAAAGATGTCAATTCCAACATTTCACAAAACATTACTTTCCTTCATTTTCCACTAAATGAAATATCCCACATCATACCCAAGATAGAGGGTCGTCATAGCTTTCTAATGACACCAAGAACGTCCCGATCCGAGTTACGGATCAAAAGTTATGAAGGAAAGAAAACGGAAAAGCTGTCATGTTCGCTTTGCGAAGCTCCAGCGAATGCTCGCTCTCTCATTCAAAGTACGAATCTCCCATCGAATTCCTAAAAAACACTGGGTTCGCTACCCCATTCACAGTGCTAGCGTCTGGCGAATCGTGGCAGAACCAAAACAAGGTAAAGTTTGCAGTGCGAACCTCTGGCGAATGTTCGCCCTCACCTTCGCCGTGCGAGTAACCAGCGAATGCTCGCTTTCCCCTTTGCTAGGGGACTCGCAGTGCGAACCATCAAAAACTGGGTTTCCCAGCAGCGTGAAAACAGAGCTTTGGGACCAAAAACCCATCCAAAACTTCACCCAACATACAAACATGCATTAACAGATGATCATACATGGCTAATGAGTATACTATAGATTTTATACCGCATTTTATCCGTTAGATTTCATTTTCTCTCAATTTAACCTAATTCTCATTCGGGAGTTTCTAGCACTTAGAGTGTCTAACTAGAACCCACCTGATAATCGAAGAGGAGTTTGAAGAAGATGCTGATGATCCATGGGTTTCTCTTCTTCATCATCTCCATTTTCTCTCTTTCTCTTCTTTCCTTTTTTCCTTTTCTTCTTCTTGTTTACTAACTTCTTCTTTTTTCTCTTTTTCTTTCTCTTTCCAAATATATACATATATTATACTATTATTATTCTCTTTATTGTTTTTATTCTCTTTATTCTCTTTATTGTTTTTATTTTGATAACATGCGTAAATAAATACCTAATTATAACTCGTCAAATTTGTTTGTACAATATAAAATAATTAGAAATTATACAAAACATCACATATGCAAATTTTCAAATTAAAATAAATATAACCAAAGAATTAAAATATTTTTTGGCGTTCATAGTTTTTAATAGTTTTATAATGTACATATTATAAGATTACTAGTTAAGTTTACTTAAATATACCATAACAAAAGAATTTAACATTGAATCTATTATTTTCGTCCTAAAAGTTTATTAATTGATATGTCAAACATAAAATTTTCTATATTTATATTTTTTCTAGTAATTTTTATTTTTGAAATCAATTTTATGAGTTATAATACAAAAATCTCAATTGCTTCAAGTTAATAATAGAATCAAACTTTCAATTAATAATATTAGTTATTTACATTGTCGAAAATATATTAAATTTTTCTAACAACCGTCTATTTGAAAGCTTTTTTCTTTTAAGCTTTTTTTTTTTTACAAAATAAAAGATTGAAATATTAAAATTTTCATTATATAAAAATATTATAGAAAGTGCATGATATTATAAAAAAATGAAGAAATAAGTTATTTCATTTTCATATAGACGAGGAACCTTGATGAGTCTTACTTTAACGTTATTTTTCTTGCAAATCATGTACCTTACCCACTCTATGATTTTCTTGAATTTTTCCTATAATGGGTTCAAAGTATAATATATTATTAGTGCTCTTAATATTGAACCATAGAGTTTCATGTAAGGTTTCAAGAAGACGGTCTAGAGACCAGTATATTGTAGATATATCTTTTCTACCATAAATTTTAGTTTGAGGTGTACGTACTTTTTAAATAGAAAAAAAATTTACGTGAATTTATTAATACTATTTACATATGAATTTTAATAAAAAAAAATATATGTGATAATTAAAGCGAAATAGAATCCAACTTCACCATAGAATTTAAAATAAAAGTTACCCAACAAAGAGAAAGTTTGACGTTTTTATTACTCATTTATTTATACGTTTTTTATTTTAAAATATGTGCAATGTCTAAACTAAAAGAGGATTTAGGTTAAAATAGAGTAGTTTTGGTACAAAATTAATATATACATTTTAAAGATGCGTAATACACCAATAAAAAGTAGATATGATGTAGTTGTTATTTTTTTTTGAACTCTTTTGTTTAAATTTTAACAAGAGAATGATTCATTAAAAGAGAATTTCACATAGTTATTGTTTTTGAACTTCAATATTATAAAATTTGAGTTAGAGTAAATACTTAAAATTTTATGCTCATTTTTTAATAAAAAATTTAGTAAGTATCAAATCTAATGTGGATTAAGAGCGAAATTGTTTACATGGGTTAAATCACAAGTGGACTCGGTGCGAACAACATCTTTAGACTAATAGCTATGTGATTAGCTTAAAATATCATCTCTGATCAATTTTTTACAAAAAATAAGATAAAATTTTTATATTTTAAGTTAACTATAAAAAATAAAATAAAATGTATTTGACTTATTCTTATTATAACTTGTGGTTACATTCTCGTTTTTTTAGTTTAAAAATCTACTAACAAAGTCAACTTATTTCTTAATTATATAAAGTTTAGGTCTGTTAACTTTCTGTACAACTAGTTTTTGAATACAATTCAATGTATATTAATATTAATAATCAATAAAAATTATATAATAAATATTTTTGAGGAAATTTGAATGTATATTTATATTAATGATCATAAATTAATTGAATATGAAGGTTTTTTTTCAATGTTAAAGTTCCATATCTTTTTGTTATCTTTCTATACATTAGACTAAAGGAAACTAGATTTCCAATCGCTTTATAGTTTTTCCGATGTGGCGTTTTTACTTATCAACTCCATCTTCAATTCTTGGGCCAAAATTCTGCATTCGTCCTGTAATGCCCTGTATAATATATATCTAGAATAATACCATACAAGCATTTTATTTGGTACTGACACATCAAAAGTGCCTAATGGCATAGTTCACATACTTGTCCATTTCTAAAACATAAATACAACACATGGCACAAGTCATGGAAACTAGCCAAAATTAATAAAACTAAGAATGATATACAATATCCTCAATTGTATACAATAAAAGAATACAGAGCGGAATAAGCTTAGCTAAGCTTCTCTTGAAACATCTAAGCATCGCTCCACTTGTAACCAAACCTGCACCTGAAATAAAGCAACTATAGTGGGGTGAGATACATCAAATCTCAGTGAGTTCTCTATCCTATAGATTCTCTCGGCTTTACAGGGTTCTATCAATCCTAACTCAAGTCAAAGGGGAAGGGAAAATGACTTTGAGTTCACAATCTCACACTATATGGAAACACATCACGAGTCTGTTAACTCATAAAGTTCGCACGGAAGGAATTACGTCCTGAGCCTGTTAACTCAAGATTCCTTACGAATCGAAATATGTCCTGAGCCTGTTAACTCAAGAAACTCACTAATCAATAACCTATACCAAGGCATCCCCTTTTCCCTTCCACTTCTACGTCTAGAAGTCGACCCGAGTCATGGATCCTTGAAGTTACTTGGCATACGAATTGGATTCGGGATCATCGGCCTGTTAACCGTGAACCGTCACTTCTCATGACCTGTTAACCATCACAAGTCTCTACCCATAGCATAGGCTCCAATCGTACTACACGTAGGGAATCAAACCTACCAAGTAATTGTGCATACGTTTCAGAGAAGGAGCTCGAGTCTCATGAAACTACACCTCAAGATAAATGGTTACAATTACGTGATCATATACACGACGTGATTGTATTCGACAATCACAAGGCCACATTCGCCTTAAGACCTCTTTTGCCTTTAACAATAAAACATAACAAAAATACACGTGTTCCATACTAGTGTCTTATTCTCACTCTATACCATTCGATAATGGACACACGCCTCGGACTCTCATGCACGAGCGTTGTCATTCAGAGTTTCTATCATAATTCTAGTCGCCACCTAGAATTATACCAATCTTAACTTATCCATTTGTTTTTGGGGTAAAGTTTCCTCACTCTCCCTAACTCATTTTAACAAGCATATTATCTCATTCATTTTAACAACAATATTAGATAGATATGGCATAACACAAATATTACAAATAAATACATATAATCAAACATCACATAAAACATCACTTTCGGTTTCCCTCCGATTCATTTAATCGGGTAACGAAATCAATATTTCTAACTCTTATCCCGTAGGATATTTTCACAGCTTTACATCGGCTATAAATATGCGTCGATCGGATTTACGATCCAAAAGATGTCAATTCCAACATTTCACAAAACATTACTTTCCTTCATTTTCCACTAAATGAAATATCCCACATCATACCCAAGATAGAGGGTCGTCATAGCTTTCTAATGACACCAAGAACGTCCCGATCCGAGTTACGGATCAAAAGTTATGAAGGAAAGAAAACGGAAAAGCTGTCATGTTCGCTTTGCGAAGCTCCAGCGAATGCTCGCTCTCTCATTCAAAGTACGAATCTCCAAGCGAATTCCTAAAAAACACTGGGTTCACTACCCCATTCGCAGTGCGAGCGTCTGGCGAATTGTGACAGAACCAAAACAAGGTAAAGTTCGCAGTGCGAACCTCTGGAGAATGTTCGCCTTCACCTTCGTCGTGCGAGTAACCAGCGAATGCTCGCTTTCCCCTTCGCTAGGGGACTCGCAGTGCAAACCTGCGAAAACTGGGTTTCCCAGCAGCGTGAAAACAGAGCTTTGGGACCAAAAACCCATCCAAAACTTCACCCAACATACAAACATGCATTAACAGATGATCATACATGGCTAATGAGTATACTACACATTTTATACCGCATTTTATCCGTTAGATTTCATTTTCTCTCCATTTAACCTAATTCCCATTCTGGAGTTTCTAGCACTTAGAGTGTCTAACTAGAACCCACCTGATAATCAAAGAGGAGTTTGAAGAAGATGCTGATGATCCATGGGTTTCTCTTCTTCATCATCTCCATTTTCTCTCTTTCTCTTCTTTCCTTTTTTCCTTTTCTTCTTCTTGTTTACTAACTTCTTCTTTTTTCTCTTTTTCTTTCTCTTTCCAAATATATACATATATTATACTATTATTATTCTCTTTATTGTTTTTATTCTCTTTATTCTCTTTATTGTTTTTATTTTGATAACATGCGTAAATAAATACCTAATTATAACTCGTCAAATTTGTTTGTACAATATTAAATAATTAGAAATTATACAAAACATCACATACGCAAATTTTCAAATTAAAATAAATATAACCAAAGAATTAAAATATTTTTTGGCGTTCATAGTTTTTAATAGTTTTATAATGTACATATTATAAGATTACTAGTTAAGTTTACTTAAATATACCATAACAAAAGAATTTAACATTGAATCTATTATTTTCGTCCTAAAAGTTTATTAATTGATATGTCAAACATAAAATTTTCTATATTTATATTTTTTCTAGTAATTTTTATTTTTGAAATCAATTTTATGTGTAATAATACAAAAATCTCAATTGCTTCAAGTTAATAATAGAATCAAACTTTCAATTAATAATATTAGTTATTTACATTGTCGAAAATATATTAAATTTTTCTAACAACCGTCTATTTGAAAGTTTTTTTCTGTTAAGCTTTTTTTTCTTTTACAAAATAAAAGATTGAAATATAAAAATTTTCATTATATAAAAATATTATAGAAAGTGCATGATATTATAAAAAAAATGAGGAAATAAGTTATTTCATTTTCATATAGACGAGGAACCTTGATGAGTCTTACTTTAAAGTTATTTTTCTTGCAAATCATGTACCTTACCCACTCTATGATTTTCTTGAATTTTTCCTATAATGGGTTCAAAGTATAATATATTATTAGTGCTCTTAATATTGAACCATAGAGTTTCATGTAAGTTTTCAAGAATACGGTCTAGAGACCAGTATATTGTAGATATATCTTTTCTACCATAAATTTTTGTTTGAGGTGTACGTACTTTTTAAATAAATAAAAAAATTTACGTGAATTTATTAATACTATTTACATATGAATTTTAATAAATAAAATATATGTGATAATTAAAGCGAAATAGAATCCAACTTCACCATAGAATTTAAAATAAAAGTTACCCAACAAAGAGAAAGTTTGACGTTTTTATTACTCATTTATTTATACGTTTTTTATTTTAAAATATGTGCAATGTCTAACCTAAAAGAGGATTTAGGTTAATATAGAGTAGTTTTTGTACAAAATTAATATATACAATTTAAAGATGCGTAATACACCAATAAAAAGTAGATATGATGTAGTTGTTTTTTTTTTTTTGAACTCTTTTGTTTAAATTTTAACAAGAGAATGATTCATTAAAAGAGAATTTGACATAGTTATTGTTTTTGAACTTCAATATTATAAAATTTGAGTTAGAGTCAATACTTAAAATTTTATGCTCATTTTTTAATAAAAAATTTAGTAAGTATCAAATCTAATGTGGATTAAGAGCGAAATAGTTTACATGGGTTAAATCACAAGTGGACTCGGTGCGAACAACATCTTTAGACTAATAGCTATGTGATTAGCTTAAAATATCATCTCTGATCAATTTTTTACAAAAAATAAGATAAAATTTTTATATTTTAAGTTAACTATAAAAAATAAAATAAAATGTATTTGACTTATTCTTATTATAACTTGTGGTTACATTCTCGTTTTTTTATTTTAAAAATCTACTAACAAAGTCAACTTATTTCTTAATTATATAAAGTTTAGGTCTGTTAACTTTCTGTACAACTAGTTTTTGAATACAATTCAATGTATATTAATATTAATAATCAATAAAAATTATATAATAAATATTTTTGAAGAAATTTGAATGTATATTTATATTAATGATCATAAATTAATTGAATATGAAGGTTTTTTTTCAATGTTAAAGTTCCATATCTTTTTGTTATCTTTCTATACATTATACTAAAGGAAACTTGAATAATACCATCTTCAATTCTTGGGCCAAAATTCTGCCTTCGTCCTGTAATGCCCTGTATAATATATATCTAGAATAATACCATACAAGCATTTTATTTGGTACTGACACATCAAAAGTGCCTAATGGCATAGTTCACATACTTGTCCATTTCTAAAACATAAATACAACACATGGCACAAGTCATGGAAACTTGCCAAAAATAATAAAACTAAGAAAGATATACAATATCCTCAATTGTATACAATAAAAGAATACAGAGCGGAATAAGCTTAACTAAGCTTCTCTTGAAACATCTGAGCATCGCTCCACTTGTAACCAAACCTGCACCTGAAATAAAGCAACTATAGTGGGGTGAGATACATCAAATCTCAGTGAGTTCTCTATCCTATAGATTCTCTCGGCTTTACAGGGTTCTATCAATCCTAACTCAAGTCAAAGGGGAAGGGAAAATGACTTTGAGTTCACAATCTCACACTATATGGAAACACATCACGAGTCTGTTAACTCATAAAGTTCGCACGGAAGGAATTACGTCCTGAGCCTGTTAACTCAAGATTCCTTACGAATCGAAATATGTCCTGAGCATGTTAACTCAAGAAACTCACTAATCGATAACCTATACCAAGGCATCCTCTTTTCCCGTCCGCTTCTACGTCTAGAAGTCGACCCGAGTCATGGATCCTTGATGTTACTTGGCATACGAATTGGATTCGGGATCATCGGCCTGTTAACCATGAACCGTCACTTCTCATGACCTATTAACCATCACAAGTCTCTACCCATAGCATAGGCTCCAATCGTACTACACGTAGGGAATCAAACCTACCAAGTAATTGTGCATACGTTTTAGAGAAGGAGCTCGAGTCTCATGAAACTACACCTCAAGATAAATGGTTACGATTACGTGATCATATACACGACGTGATTGTATTCGACAATCACAAGGCCACATTCGCCTTAAGACCGCTTTTTCCTTTAACAATAAAACATAACAAAAATACACGTGTTCCATACTAGTGTCTTATTCTCACTCTATACCATTCGATAATGGACACACGCCTCGGCCTCTCATGCACGAGCGTTGTCATTCAGAGTTTCTATCATAATTCTAGTCGCAACCTAGAATTATACCAATCTTAACTTATCCATTTGTTTTTGGGGTAAAGTTTCCTCACTATCCTTAACTCATTTTAACAAGCATATTATCTCATTCATTTTAACAACAATATTAGATAGATATGGCATAACACAAATATTACAAATAAATACATATAATCACACATCACATAAAACATCACTTTCGGTTTCCTTCCGATTCATTTAATCGGGTAACGAAATCAATATTTCTCACTCTTATCCCGTAGGATATTTTCACAGCTTTACATCGGCTATAAATATGCGTCGATCGGATTTACGATCCAAAAGATGTCAATTCCAACATTTCACAAAACATTGCTTTCCTTCATTTTCCACTAAATGAAATATCCCACATCATACCCAAGATAGAGGGTCGTCATAGCTTTCTAATGACACCAAGAACGTCCCGATCCGACTTACGGATCAAAAGTTATGAAGGAAAGAAAACGGAAAAGCTGTCATGTTCGCTTTTAGAAGCTCCAGCGAATGCTCTTTCTCTCATTCAAAGTACGAATCTCCCAGCGAATTCCTAAAAAACACTGGTTTCGCTACCCCATTCACAGTGCTAGCATCTAGCGAATCGTGGCAGAACCAAAACAAAGTAAAGTTTGCAGTGCGAACCTCTGGCGAATGTTCGCCCTCACCTTCGCCGTGCGAGTAACCAGCGAATGCTCGCTTTCCCCTTCGCTAGGGGACTCGCAGTGCGAACCTGCAAAAACTGGGTTTCCCAGCAGCGTGAAAACAGAGCTTTGGGACCAAAAACCCATCCAAAACTTCACCCAACATACAAACATGCATTAACAGATGATCATACATGGCTAATGAGTATACTACACATTTTATACCGCATTTTATCCGTTAGATTTCATTTTCTCTCAATTTAACCTAATTCCCATTCGGGAGTTTCTAGCACTTAGAATGTCTAACTAGAACCCACCTGATAATCAAAGAGGAGTTTGAAGAAGATGTTGATGATCCATGGGTTTCTCTTCTTCATCATCTCCATTTTCTCTCTTTCTCTTCTTTCCTTTTTTCCGTTTCTTCTTCTTGTTTACTAACTTCTTCTTTTTTCTCTTTTTCTTTCTCTTTCCAAATATATACATATATTATACTATTATTATTCTCTTTATTGTTTTTATTCTCTTTATTCTCTTTATAGTTTTTATTTTGATAACATGCGTAAATAAATACCTAATTATAACTCGTCAAATTTGTTTGTACAATATTAAATAATTAGAAATTATACAAAACATCACATACGCAAATTTTCAAATTAAAATAAATATAACCAAAGAATTAAAATATTTTTTGGCGTTCATAGTTTTTAATAGTTTTATAATGTACATATTATAAGATTACTAGTTAAGTTTACTTAAATATACCATAACAAAAGAATTTAACATTGAATCTATTATTTTCGTCCTAAAAGTTTATTAATTGATATGTCAAACATAAAATTTTCTATATTTATATTTTTTCTAGTAATTTTTATTTTTGAAATCAATTTTATGTGTAATAATACAAAAATCTCAATTGCTTCAAGTTAATAATAGAATCAAACTTTCAATTAATAATATTAGTTATTTACATTGTCGAAAATATATTAAATTTTTCTAACAACCGTCTATTTGAAAGTTTTTTTCTTTTAAGCTTTTTTTTCTTTTACAAAATAAAAGATTGAAATATTAAAATTTTCATTATATAAAAATATTATAGAAAGTGCATGATATTATAAAAAAATGAAGAAATAAGTTATTTCATTTTCATATAGACGAGGAACCTTGATGAGTCTTACTTTAAAGTTATTTTTCTTGCAAATCATGTACCTTACCCACTCTATGATTTTCTTGAATTTTTCCTATAATGGGTTCAAAGTATAATATATTATTAGTGCTCTTAATATTGAACCATAGAGTTTCATGTAAGTTTTCAAGAAGACGGTCTAGAGACCAGTATATTGTAGATATATCTTTTCTACCATAAATTTTTGTTTGAGGTGTACGTACTTTTTAAATAAATAAAAAAATTTACGTGAATTTATTAATACTATTTACATATGAATTTTAATAAAAAAAATATATGTGATAATTAAAGCGAAATAGAATCCAACTTCACCATAGAATTTAAAATAAAAGTTACCCAACAAAGAGAAAGTTTGACGTTTTTATTACTCATTTATTTATACGTTTTTTATTTTAAAATATGTGCAATGTCTAAACTAAAAGAGGATTTAGGTTAATATAGAGTAGTTTTGGTACAAAATTAATATATACATTTTAAAGATGCGTAATACACCAATAAAAAGTAGATATGATGTAGTTGTTATTTTTTTTTGAACTCTTTTGTTTAAATTTTAACAAGAGAATGATTCATTAAAAGAGAATTTCACATAGTTATTGTTTTTGAACTTCAATATTATAAAATTTGAGTTAGAGTAAATACTTAAAATTTTATGCTCATTTTTTAATAAAAAATTTAGTAAGTATCAAATCTAATGTGGATTAAGAGCGAAATAGTTTACATGGGTTAAATCACAAGTGGACTCGGTGCGAACAACATCTTTAGACTAATAGCTATGTGATTAGCTTAAAATATCATCTCTGATCAATTTTTTACAAAAAATAAGATAAAATTTTTATATTTTAAGTTAACTATAAAAAATAAAATAAAATGTATTTGACTTATTCTTATTATAACTTGTGGTTACATTCTCGTTTTTTTATTTTAAAAATCTACTAACAAAGTCAACTTATTTCTTAATTATATAAAGTTTAGGTCTGTTAACTTTCTGTACAACTAGTTTTTGAATACAATTCAATGTACATTAATATTAATAATCACTAAAAATTATATAATATATATTTTTGAAGAAATTTGAATGTATATTTATATTAATTATCATAAATTAATTGAATATGAAGGTTTTTTTTTCAATGTTAAAGTTCCATATCTTTTTGTTATCTTTCTATACATTATACTAAAGGAAACTTGATTTCCAATCGCTTTATAGTTTTTCCGATGTGGTGTTTTTACTTATCAAATCCATCTTCAATTCTTGGGCCAAAATTCTGCCTTCGTCCTGTAATGCCCTGTATAATATATATCTAGAATAATACCATACAAGCATTTTATTTGGTACTGACACATCAAAAGTGCCTAATGGCATAGTTAACATACTTGTCCATTTCTAAAACATAAATACAACACATGGCACAAGTCATGGAAACTAGCCAAAAATAATAAAACTAAGAATGATATACAATATCCTCAATTGTATACAATAAAAGAATACAGAGCGGAATAAGCTTAACTAAGCTTCTCTTGAAACATCTGAGCATCGCTCCACCTGTAACCAAACCTGCACCTGAAATAAAGCAACTATAGTGGGGTGAGATACATCAAATCTCAGCGAGTTCTCTATCCTATAGATTCTCTCGGCTTTACAGGGTTTTATCAATCCTAACTCATGTCAAAGGGGAAGGGAAAATGACTTTGAGTTCACAATCTCACACTATATGGAAACACATCACGAGTCTGTTAACTCATAAAGTTCGCACGGAAGGAATTACGTCCTGAGCCTGTTAACTCAAGATTCCTTATGAATCGAAATATGTCCTGAGCCTGTTAACTCAAGAAACTCACTAATCGATAACCTATACCAAGGCATCCCCTTTTCCCGTCCGCTTCTACGTCTAGAAGTCGACCCGAGTCATGGATCCTTGAAGTTATTTGGCATACGAATTGGATTCGGGATCATCGGCCTGTTAACCGTGAACCGTCACTTCTCATGACCTGTTAACCATCACAAGTCTCTACCCATAGCATAGGCTCCAATCGTACTACACGTAGGGAATCAAACCTACCAAGTAATTGTGCATACGTTTCAGAGAAGGAGCTCGAGTCTCATGAAACTACACCTCAAGATAAATGGTTACGATTACGTGATCATATACACGACGTGATTGTATTCGACAATCACAAGGCCACATTCGCCTTAAGACCTCTTTTGCCTTTAACAATAAAACATAACAAAAATACACGTGTTCCATACTAGTGTCTTATTCTCACTCTATACCATTCGATAATAGACACACGCCTCGGCCTCTCATGGACGAGCGTTGTCATTCAGAGTTTCTATCATAATTCTAGTCGCAACCTAGAATTATACCAATCTTAACGTATCCATTTGTTTTTGGGGTAAAGTTTCCTCACTCTCCCTAACTCATTTTAACAAGCATATTGTCTCATTCATTTTAACAACAATATTAGATAGATATGGCATAACACAAATATTACAAATAAATGCATATAATCACACATCACATAAAACATCACTTTCGGTTTCCCTCCGATTCATTTAATCGGGTAACAAAATCAATATTTCTCACTCTTATCCCGTAGGATATTTTCACAGCTTTACATCGGCTATAAATATGCGTCGATCGGATTTACGATCCAAAAGATGTCAATTCCAACATTTCACAAAACATTACTTTCCTTCATTTTCCACTAAATGAAATATCCCGCATCATACCCTAGATAGAGGGTCGTCATAGCTTTCTAATGACACCAAGAACGTCCCGATCCGAGTTACGGATCAAAAGTTATGAAGGAAAGAAAACAGAAAAGCTGTCATGTTCGCTTTGCGAAGCTCCAGCGAATGCTCGCTCTCTCATTCGCAGTGCGAATCTCCCAGCGAATTCCTAAAAAACACTGGGTTCGCTACCCCATTCGCAGTGCGAGTGTAATACCCCGTAAATTATTTTGCTCTGGATAATATTAGTTGTGATCAACATAGTCCCAGTGTACTCTGATAAATTATCTGCAGAGGTAATTAGGGTAACTGTCGGAGTTAGAGTAAATCCAATTAATATTATCTGACTCAGAGGTATTTAAATATTTGGGCTTTAGAGACTTTTTGGACAATTAGTAGTGTTGCTAATTGATGATATTTTTCCTTATACAATTTTCTTTCCTTTCATTTCCCAAAGAAAAAGATAGAAAGGATTTTGGAGAGAAAGAAAAGAGAAGGAAAGGAAGAGAAAAAGAGGAGAAAAGTTCAAGATCAAAATCATCAATAACATCATCAAATCTTCATCCAATCATCTTCAAATCTTCACCATCTTCATCTCTTCAAGGTGGGTTCTAGATAGATGCTTTTGTTTTAGACTTTCTTGGTTTCTAAGACCTAGGTTAGAGTTGTAGGAGATTTGGATAAATTGCAAAATCTTGGAGATTGACGGTTAAAATGTGTTACAAACTAAGTATTATGGGTTATAGGAGTGTAGAATCATTTATATTTGATTGTATGATGTTGGGTTATATTTTGGTGGGGTTTTGGAACCATGGGAGATCAGCTGTTATGCTGATGGAGTTTCTGAAACTCCCAGGTTCGCACTGCGAGTCCCCCAGCGAAGGGGGAAATCGTGGACTCGCTGGCAGTTCGCACTGCGAATGCGAAGGCGAACGTTCGCCAGGCATTCGCCACTGGTTCGCACTACGAACCTTAGCTTGTTTTGGTTCTGCCACGGTTCGCCAGACGTTCGCACTGCGAATGGTGCAGCGAACCAGCGTTGGCTAGGCATTCGCTGAGAGGTTCGCACTGCGAATGAGTAGCGAGCACTCGCTGGCCTCTTCGCAATGCGAACATGACAGATCACTCAACTTGTTTCTTCCATAACTTTTGATCCTTAACTCGGATCGGGACGTTCTTGGTGTATGATGTGGGATACTTCATTTAGTGGAAAATGAAGGAAAGTGATGTTTTATGTGATGTGTGATTATATGTATTTACTCGTAATTTTTGTGTTATACCATGTCTATATTATTGTTGTTAAGTATGAATGAGAGAATATGCATGCTTAAGACAAATCAGGAAGAGTGAGGAAACCTTACCTCAAAACCTAATGATATGATTCTAAGTTGTGACTAGGATTGATAATTAATCTAGATGGCGATGCTCGTGCATTTGATGTAGATGTGCATCCTTGGCGAGTAATGGTCTAGAGGAGAGAGAGAGACACTAGTATGGAACATGTGTGTGAATCTTTGTGGTTTGTGAGAAGGCATTATGGCCTTGTGATTGTCGAATGCAATCACGTTTGTGTGTGTGGTCACGTAATCGTAACCGGTTCTTTGAGTTGCGTTTCATGGGTCTCGAGCTCCTCTGAAACATATGCATGACTACTTGGCAGGTTTGATTCCTGCGTGCAGTACGAATGGCGCTCTGGGAGCGTATGCTTGTGACGGTTAATGGCCCGTGTGAAGCGACGGTTCATAACGGTTTATGGCCCGTAGAACCCGAATCCATTCGTATGTCAAGTAGGTTCAAGGATCCATGACTCGGGTCGTCTTCTAGACGTAGAAGCGGACGGGAAAATGGGATGCCTTGGTGTGGTTACCGATTAGTGATATTGTGAGTTGATGAACTCATGACATGTTTCCATATAGTGTGTGTACTCAAAGTCACTTCCCTTTTCCCTTTGACTTGAGTTAGGCTTATTAGAACCTTGTAGAGCCGAGAGGACTATAACATAGCGAACTCACTGAGATTTGATGTATCTCACCCCACTGTTGTTATTTACATCACAGGTTCTGCAGGTTCGACGAAGGGTAAGGATAAGGTGGTTTGACTTTTCCTTACGGATCGTAGCCTTTGAGATGGCACGGCTTCCGCTATGGCGTTTTATTTTGAGATCATTATATTGATCTAATTCTTAGTGGTTTGTGGACATCTTGTGTCTGTTATGCCGTAGACTTTAGAACTTTGTATTTAGGGCATTTAATGTATACAATGTGTTAACTAGGAACTTGCACATATATATTTCAGTACCAAACGTATTATACACACTATGATATATGCTTTGATGTATATATGTATATGTGGGCGTTACAATTGGTATCAGAGCAGGTCGTATCCTCGACCTAGCCATGAAATAGTATAAGTGTTTCATTCCGTTTCATATGTGTTGTGTCGCCATTGGTCTTACGTGTTATATTTATGGTATTGAGCCTGATCAACTTAATCCTATCTGTATGACATTTAGGAACATGGCCGACCGACGCAGAAACAATCGTGGTAGACCGAGAACTACTCCAGCAGGGATAAATCCGCCAGGGGACGAAGGGAATGCCCCTCTGTATCAATTCATGCAGCAGATACATCAACAACAAAATCAGTTTGTGCAACAAATGGTACAGCAAATGGCTGGTGGTGTGCATCCTCCAGTGGTTGTTCCGGAAGCTGCAGGGGGAACCTTTAGATATTTTATTCGTATGAATCCTCTGGAGTTTCTGGGAGGGTTAGATCCAGTAAAGGCTCATGAATGGATATCCGGTATGGAGCGGATTTTCTTGATTGTCTAGTGTAGTGAAGAGAATAAGGTTGTCTTTGCTTCTCACTTGTTAAAGGGTCCTGCTATGAGATGGTGGGAAAGTGCTTCAGCCTTGATGACAATTCAAGAGGTACCGAAAGTGTGGGAGCAGTTTAAGATAACTTTTATGGGGAAGTATTTCCCAAGTTCCTTAAGGTCTCAAAAAGAATTCGAATTTCAACAGCTAAGGCAAGGTAACTTGACAGTGGCTTCTTATGCGGAAAAGTTTGAAAATATGGCTGCTTATTCTAGACAAGCCATGTATGCTCCCGATGAAAGGTGGAAGATTGATCAGTTTCTATTTGGTTTAAGGGCTGAAATTTCACATAGTGTGTCTCAGAGAGAATTTACTAGCTATGCTGAATTGTTACGACAGTGTTATGTGGCGGAGCATAGTTTGAAAAAGGTACAAGCAGAAGGAGAGTTAAGTAGGGTGAATCAAAGTGATCGTGGTCGATCGAATCAACAATTTAGACCGAGACAACAACCTTTTAAAGGGAAACAAGTTCAGAGTTCCAGGACTAGCGTGCCTCCGGTATGTCGTACTTGTGGTAGACATCATCAGGGGAGGTGTGGTGTCGAAGGTGTGAGGTGTTATCAGTGTCAGAAAATGGGCCATTTGGCGAGAGACTGTCCTCAGAAGAAGAATACCGGGCGAGTGTATACCTTGGATGCAAGGAAAACAAAGGGTGACAACTCTTTGATAGCTGGTACGTGTTTTGTGAATGGAAATCCTTGTTTTGTTTTATTTTATTGTGGGGCAACGCATTCTTTTGTGTCCACGCGGTGCGTGAAGCGACTTGGGTTGCAAGCTGTTCCTTTGTCTCCACCCATGGTGGTTACTACTGCCATGGATGAAATTTTTGAAACACCGTTGATGTGTGAAAATTGTGTATTGTCGGTGAATGAAAGAGTCTTCCAGATTGATTTAATTTGCTTACCGCTTAAGAAAGTGGATGTTTTTCTGGGAATGGATTGGTTTTCAGCTAATTCGGTTTTTATCGGCTGTGAGGAGAAGTTAATCATTATTCCATCTACTGAAGCTACTTCGAAGGATGTGTTAACTACTATTTTAGAAGGTACGGTTGGAATGATTAATTTCTTGTTTGGAGAGGAAAAATCGAATCTTTTGATTCTTACTAAGGAGGAGGCTAATCACCGTCAAGTTGTGAGTATTCCAGTAGTTTGTGACTTTCCTGCGGTTTTCCCCGAGGATATCACTTCTCTTCCTCCGGAACGGGAAGTGGAATTCTTTATTGACCTGATACCAGGAACGGCTCCAATAATCGTTTCTCCGTATCGGATGGCACCACTTGAATTAAGAGAATTGAAGGATCAATTGGAAGAGTTGTTGGCTAAGCATTTTGTTCGACCAAGTGTTTCGCCCTGGGGAGCTCCAGTGTTGTTGGTAAAGAAGAAGGATGGTGGAATGCGGTTGTGTATTGACTACCGTCAATTGAATAAGGTCACCATCAAGAACAAATACCCATTGCCGAGGATAGACGATTTGTTAGATCAATTGAAATGAGCCTGTGTGTTCTCGAAGATTGATTTACGGTCGGGTTATCATCAGATTCGAGTGAAGAGTTCAGACATTCCAAAGACTGCATTTAGAACCCGTTATGGTCATTATGAATTTTTGGTGATGCCTTTCGGTGTGACGAATGCTCCAGCAGTTTTCATGGATTACATGAATCGGATTTTTCAACCTTACTTGGACCAATTTGTGGTGATTTTCATTGATGACATTCTTATCTATTCTCGTGACCTTCAAGAGCATGGAGAACACCTAAGAATCGTTTTATCCATTTTGCAAGAAAGACAACTTTTTGCCAAGCTAAGTAAGTGTGACTTTTGGATGTCGGAGGTGAATTTCCTTGGACATGCCATATCTCAAGGGGATGTAGCGGTTGATCCATCCAAAGTTGAAGCAGTGATAAATTGGGAGAGACCGAAGAATGTGTCTGAAGTTAGAAGCTTTTTGGGACTAGCAGGGTATTATAGAAGGTTTATTAAGGGCTTTTCCCAACTGGCTTTACCGATGACGAGACTTACTCGGAAGGGTTGTTCGTATGAATGGGATTCGGCTTGTGAGCAAAGTTTTATGAGTTTGAAGGAAAGGTTGACGAGCGCTCCTGCTTTGGTCATTCCTGATCCTAGCAAGTCGTATGAAGTATATTGTGATGCGTCGAAGATGGGATTAGGAGGGGTGTTGATGCAAGATGGACATGTAGTGGCTTATGCTTCACGACAGTTGAAAGTCCATGAAGAGAATTATCCAACGCATGATTTAGAATTGGAGGTGGTTGTATTTACTTTGAAGGTGTGGCGTCACTATCTGTACGGTGTGCGTTTTGAGATGTTTAGTGACCACAAGAGCTTACAATACCTCTTTAATCAGAAGGAGTTGAACATGCGTCAACGGAGGTGGATGGAATATTTGAAAGATTATGACTTGGAACTAAAATACCATCCGGGTAAAGCGAATAAGGTGGCGGATGCTTTAAGTAGGAAAGTATTGCACAGTGCCGACTTGATGATGCTAGAATATACCTTATTGGAGAAATTCCGAGATCTAAATCTTCAGTTTAATTGGACTCCTAATTGTGTGATTATGGGGAATTTGAATATCAATTCTACTCTTAGGGAAGAAATCCAACAAGAACAAGAGTTAGATGAAAAGTTGCAAGAAGTGTTACTGCAACCGGGTTTTGTACGGGATACCGATGGAGTTATTGTATTTAACCGAAGGATTTGTATTCCGGATAACACAGAGTTAAAAAGGAAGATTTTGGATGAAGCGCATAAGGGTGCTTTTACTATACATCCGGGATCTTCAAAGATGTACCGAGATCTAAAGAGAGACTATTGGTGGTCCGGGACGAAAAGAGATGTCGCGGTTTATGTGTCGGAATGTGCGGTGTGTCAACAAGTGAAGATCGAACATCAAAGGGCGGGTGGTTTGTTGCAACCTTTAGAAATTCCGGTATGGAAATGGGATAGTATTTCGATGGACTTTGTGGTGAGGTTACCCCGTGCGCAAGGTGGTTATGATTCAATTTGGGTGATTGTGGATCGGTTGACGAAGTTTGCTAATTTCTTGGCCGTAAAGACTACTTATAAGGCGAGTCATCTCGCAAGGTTGTTTATTTCGGAGATAGTAAGATTACATGGTATTCCTACTAGTATTGTTTCGGACAGAGATCTGAAGTTCACTTCGAGATTTTGGAGAGCTTTTCAACAGGCGATGGGAGCGAAGTTGTGTTTGAGCACGTCGAATCATCCACAAACGGATGGTCAGACAGAACGAACAATACAGACCATGGAGGATATGTTGAGAGCTTGTGTATTGGAAAGTGGGGGCAATTGGATAGAACTTTTGCCATTGATTGAGTTCTCTTATAATAACAGTTATCATGAAAGTATTGGTATGGCTCCGTATGAGGCATTATATGGGAGGAAGTGTAGGACACCGTTGTGTTGGGCAGAAGTGGGGGAAGATAGTATGTTGGGACCCGAGATTATTCATGAAACTACGGAGAAAATTAAGATGATCCGTGACAAGATCAAACAAGCCCAAGATCGTCAGAAGAGTTATGCAGATAACCGTAGAAGACCTTTAGAATTTGAAGAAGGCGATCACGTGTTTTTGAAAGTTACTCCAATATTGCGGTTGAAAGGACCATTTAAGTCGCGGAAGTTAGGTCCGAGATATGTGGGACCATATCAGATTTTGGAAAGAATTGGTGAAGTAGCTTACAGATTAGCTTTACCACCTTCTTTGTCAGAGATGCACGACGTTTTTCATGTATCTCAGCTTCGAAAATTCATCCCAGATCCTCTTCAGCCAATTTTACCGGATACAATTGAGATAGAAGCAGATTTGACATTTGAGCATCAACCGAGTCATATCACCGGGAGAAAAACTAATGTTAAGGAGTAAAGAGATTTCTCTTGTTAAGGTCTAGTGGGATGAGACACATCCGGGTGATGCAACTTGGGAATTGGAATCGGAGATGCGGGAGGTCTACCCTCATCTTTTCAGGTAATTGTTTTAAATTCGTGGGCGAATTTCTATTTAAGGGGGGGAGGATGTAATACCCCGTAAATTATTTTGCTCTGGATAATATTAGTTGTGATCAACTGAGTCCCAGTGTACTCTGATAAATTATCTGCAGAGGTAATTAGGGTAACTGTCGGAGTTAGAGTAAATCTAATTAATATTATCTGACTCAGAGGTATTTAAATATTTGGGCTTTAGAGACTTTTTGGACAATTAGTAGTGTTGCTAATTGATGATATTTTTTCTTATACAATTTTCTTTCCTTTCATTTCCCAAAGAAAAAGATAGAAAGGATTTTGGAGAGAAAGAAAAGAGAAGGAAAGGAAGAGAAAAAGAGGAGAAAAGTTCAAGATCAAAATCATCAAGAACATCATCAAATCTTCATCCAATCATCTTCAAATCTTCACCATCTTCATCTCTTCAAGGTGGGTTCTAGATAGATGCTTTTGTTTTAGACTTTCTTGGTTTCTAAGACCTAGGTTAGAGTTGTAGGAGATTTGGATAAATTGCAAAATCTTGGAGATTGACGGTTAAAATGTGTTACAAACTGAGTATTATGGGTTATAGGAGTGTAGAATCATTTATATTTGATTGTATGATGTTGGGTTATATTTTGGTGGGGTTTTGGAACCATGGGAGATTAGCTGTTATGCTGATGGAGTTTCTGAAACTCCCAGGTTCGCACTGCGAGTCCCCCAGCGAAGGGGGAAATCGTGGACTCGCTGGCAGTTCGCACTGCGAATGCGAAGGCGAACGTTCGCCAGGCATTCGCCAGTGGTTCGCACTACGAACCTTAGCTTGTTTTGGTTCTGCCACGGTTCGCCAGACGTTCGCACTGCGAATGGTGCAGCGAACCAGCGTTGGCTAGGCATTCGCTGAGAGGTTCGCACTGCGAATGAGTAGCGAGCACTCGCTGGCCTCTTCGCAATGCGAACATGACAGATCACTCAACTTGTTTCTTCCATAACTTTTGATCCGTAACTCGGATCGGGACGTTCTTGGTGTCATTAGAAAGCTATGACGACCCTATATCTGATAAAAAGTGAAAATATTGGGTATGATGTGGGATACTTCATTTAGTGGAAAATGAAGGAAAGTGATGTTTTATGTGATGTGTGATTATATGTATTTACTCGTAATTTTTGTGTCATACCATGTCTATATTATTGTTGTTAAGTATGAATGAGAGAATATGCATGCTTAAGACAAATCAGGAAGAGTGAGGAAACCTTACCTCAAAACCTAATGATATAATTCTAAGTTGTGACTAGGATTGATAATTAATCTAGATGGCGATGCTCGTGCATTTGATGTAGATGTGCATCCTTGGCGAGTAATGGTCTAGAGGAGAGAGAGAGACACTAGTATGGAACATGTGTGTGAATCTTTGTGGTTTGTGAGAAGGCATTATGGCCTTGTGATTGTCGAATGCAATCACGTTTGTGTGTGTGATCACGTAATCGTAACCGGTTCTTTGATTTGCGTTTCATGGGTCTCGAGCTCCTCTGAAACATATGCATGACTACTTGGTAGGTTTGATTCCTGCGTGCAGTACGAATGGCGCTCTGGGAGCGTATGCTTGTGACGGTTAATGGCCCGTGTGAAGCGACGGTTCATAACGGTTTATGGCCCGTAGAACCCGAATCCATTTGTATGTCAAGTAGGTTCAAGGATCCATGACTCGGGTCGTCTTCTAGACGTAGAAGCAGACGGGAAAAGGGGATGCCTTGGTGTGGTTACCGATTAGTGATATTGTGAGTTGATGAACTCATGACATGTTTCCATATAGTGTGTGTACTCAAAGTCACTTCCCTTTTCCCTTTGACTTGAGTTAGGCTTATTAGAACCTTGTAGAGCCGAGAGGACTATAACATAGCGAACTCACTGAGATTTGATGTATCTCACCCCACTGTTGTTGTTTACATCACAGGTTCTGCAGGTTCGGCGAAGGGTAAGGATAAGGTGGTTTGACTTTTCCTTACGGATCGTAGCGTTTGAGATGGCATGGCTTCCGCTATGGCGTTTTATTTTGAGATCATTATATTGATCTAGTTCTTAGTGGTTTTTGGACATCTTGTGTATGTTATGCCGTAGACTTTAGAAATTTGTATTTAGGGCATTTAATGTATACAATGTGTTAACTAGGAACTTGCACATATATATTTCAGTACCAAACATATTATACACACTATGATATATGCTTTGATGTATGTATGTATATGTGGGAGTTACAGTTGGTATCAGAGCAGGTCGTATCCTCGACCTAGCCATGAAATAGTATAAGTGTTTCTTTCCGTTTCATATGTGTTGTGTCGCCATTGGTCTTACGTGTTATATTTATGGTATTGAGCCTGATCAACTTAATCCTATCTGTATGACATTTAGGAACATGGCCGACCGACGCAGAAACAATTGTGGTAGACCGAGAACTACTCCAGCAGGGATAAATCCGCCAGGGGACGAAGGGAATGCCCCTCTGTATCAATTCATGCAGCAGATGCAGCAACAACAAAATCAGTTTGTGCGGCAAATGGTACAGCAAATGGCTGGTGGTGTACATCCTCCAGTGGTTGTTCCGGAAGCTGCAGGGGGAACCTTTAGGGATTTTATTCATATGAATCCTCCGGAGTTTCTAGGAGGGTTAGATCCAGTAAAGGCTCATGAATGGATATCCGGTATGGAGCGGATTTTCTTGATTGTCCAGTGTAGTGAAGAGAATAAGGTTGTCTTTGCTTCTCACTTGTTAAAGGGTCCTGCTATGAGATGGTGGGAAAGTGCTTCAGCCTTGATGACAATTCAAGAGGTACCGAAAGTGTGGGAGCAGTTTAAGATAACTTTTATGGAGAAGTATTTCCCAAGTTCCTTTAGGTCTCAAAAAGAATTCGAATTTCAACAGCCAAGGCAAGGTAACTTGACAGTGGCTTCTTATGCGGAAAAGTTTGAAAATATGGCTGCTTATTCTAGACAAGCCATGTATGCTCCCGATGAAAGGTGGAAGATTAATCAGTTTCTATTTGGTTTAAGGGCTGAAATTTCACATAGTGTGTCTCAGAGAGAATTTACTAGCTATGCTGAATTGTTACGACAGTGTTATATGGCGGAGCATAGTTTGAAAAAGGTACAAGCAGAAGGAGAGTTAAGTAGGGTGAATCAAAGTGATCGTGGTAGATCGAATCAACAATTTAGACCGAGACAACAACCTTTTAAAGGGAAACAAGTTCAGAGTTCCAGGACTAGCGTGCCTCCGGTATGCCGTACTTGTGGTAGAAATCATCAGGGGAGGTGTGGTGTCGAAGGTGTGAGGTGTTATCAGTGTCAGAAAATGGGCCATTTGGCGAGAGACTGTCCTCAGAAGAAGAATACCGGGCGAGTGTATACCTTGGATGCAAGGAAAACAAAGGGTGACAACTCTTTGATAGCAGGAACGTGTTTTGTGAATGGAAATCCTTGTTTCGTTTTATTTGATTGTGGGGCATCGCATTCTTTTGTGTCCACGCGGTGCGTGAAGCGACTTGGGTTGCAAGCTGTTCCTTTGTCTCCACCCATGGTGGTTACTACTGCCATGGATGAAATTGTTGAAACACCGTTGATGTGTGAAAATTGTGTATTGTCGGTGAATGAAAGAGTCTTCCAGATTGATTTGATCTGCTTACCGCTTAAGAAAGTGGATGTTTTTCTGGGAATGGATTGGCTTTCAGCTAATTCGGTTTTTATCGGCTGTGAGGAGAAGTTAATCATTATTCCATCTACTGAAGCTACTTCGAAGGATGTGTTAACTACTATTTTAGAAGGTACGGTTGGAATGATTAATTTCTAGTTTGGAGAGGAAAAATCGATTCTTTTGATTCTTACTAAGGAGGAGGCTAGTCACCGTCAAGTTGTGAGTATTCCAGTAGTTTGTGACTTTCCTGCGGTTTTCCCCGAGGATATCACTTCTCTTCCTCCGGAACGGGAAGTGGAATTCTCTATTGACCTGATACCAGGAACGGCTCCAATAATCGTTTCTCCGTATCGGATGTCACCACTTGAATTAAGAGAATTGAAGGATCAATTGGAAGAGTTGTTGGCTAAGCATTTTGTTCGACCAAGTGTTTCGCCCTGGGGAGCTCCAGTGTTGTTGGTAAAGAAGAAGGATGGTGGAATGCGGTTGTGTATTGACTACCGTCAATTGAATAAGGTCACCATCAAGAACAAATACCCATTGTCGAGGATAGACGATTTGTTAGATCAATTGAAATGAGCTTGTGTGTTCTCGAAGATTGATTTACGGTCGGGTTATCATCAGATTCGGGTGAAGAGTTCAGACATACCAAAGACTGCATTTAGAATCCGTTATGGTCATTATGAATTTTTGGTGATGCCTTTCGGTGTGACGAATGCTCCAGCAGTTTTCATGGATTACATGAATCGGATTTTTCAACCTTACTTTGACCAATTTGTGGTGATTTTCATTGATGACATTCTTATCTATTCTCGTGACCTTCAAGAGCATGGAGAACACCTAAGAATCGTTTTATCCATTTTGCAAGAAAGACAACTTTTTGCCAAGCTAAGTAAGTGTGACTTTTGGATGTCGGAGGTGAATTTCCTTGGACATGTCATATCTCAAGGGGGTGTAGCGGTTGATCCATCCAAAGTTGAAGCAGTGATAAATTGGGAGAGACTGAAGAATGTGTCTGAAGTTAGAAGCTTTTTGGGACTAGCAGGGTATTATAGAAGGTTTATTAAGGGCTTTTCCCAACTGGCTTTACCGATGACGAGACTTACTCGGAAGGGTTGTTCGTATGAATGGGATTCGGCTTGTGAGCAAAGTTTTATGAGTTTGAAGGAAAGGTTGACGAGCGCTCCTGTTTTGGTCATTCCTGATCCTAGCAAGTCGTATGAAGTATATTGTGATGCGTCGAAGATGGGATTAGGAGGGGTGTTGATGCAAGATGGACATGTAGTGGCTTATGCTTCATGACAGTTGAAAGTCCATGAAGAGAATTATCCAACGCATGATTTAGAATTGGCGGTGGTTGTATTTACTTTGAAGGTGTGGCGTCACTATCTGTACGGTGTGCGTTTTGAGATGTTTAGTGACCACAAGAGCTTACAATACCTCTTTAATCAGAAGGAGTTGAACATGCGTCAACGGAGGTGGATGGAATATTTGAAAGATTATGACTTGGAACTAAAATACCATCCGGGTAAAGCGAATAAGGTGGCGGATGCTTTAAGTAGGAAAGTGTTGCACAGTGCCGACTTGATGATGCTAGAATATACCTTATTGGAGAAATTCCGAGATCTAAATCTTCAGTTTAATTGGACTCCTAATTGTATGATTATGGGGAATTTGAATATCAATTCTACTCTTAGGGAAGAAATCCAACAAGAACAAGAGTTAGATGAAAAGTTGCAAGAAGTGTTACTGCAACCGGGTTTTGTACGGGATACCGATGGAGTTATTGTATTTAACCGAAGGATTTGTATTCCGGATAACACAGAGTTAAAAAGGAAGATTTTGGATGAAGCGCATAAGGGTGCTTTTACTATACATCCGGGATCTTTAAAGATGTACCGAGATCTAAAGAGAGACTATTGGTGGTCCGGGACGAAAAGAGATGTCGCGGTTTATGTGTCGGAATGTGCGGTGTGTCAACAAGTGAAGATCGAACATCAAAGGCCGGGTGGTTTGTTGCAACCTTTAGAAATTCCGGTATGGAAATGGGATAGTATTTCGATGGACTTTGCGGTGAGGTTACCCCGTGCGCAAGGTGGTTATGATTCAATTTGGGTTATTGTGGATCGGTTGACGAAGTCTGCTAATTTCTTGGCCGTAAAGACTACTTATAAGGCGAGTCATCTCGCAAGGTTGTTTATTTCGGAGATAGTAAGATTACATGGTATTCCTACTAGTATTGTTTCGGACAGAGATCCGAAGTTCACTTCGAGATTTTGGAGAGTTTTTCAACAGGCGATGGGAGCGAAGTTGTGTTTGAGCACGTCGAATCATCCACAAACGGATGGTCAGACGGAACGAACAATACAGACCATGGAGGATATGTTGAGAGCTTGTGTATTGGAAAGTGGCGGCAATTGGATAGAACTTTTGCCATTGATTGAGTTCTCTTATAATAACAGTTATCATGCAAGTATTGGTATGGCTCCGTATGAGGCATTATATGGGAGGAAGTGTAGGACACCGTTGTGTTGGGCAGAAGTGGGGGAAGATAGTATGTTGGGAGCCGAGATTATTCATGAAACTACGGAGAAAATTAAGATGATCTGTGACAAGATCAAACAAGCCCAAGATCGTCAGAAGAGTTATGCAGATAACCGTAGAAGACCTTTAGAATTTGAAGAAGGCGATCACGTGTTTTTGAAAGTTACTCCGATATTGCGGTTGAAAGGACCATTTAAGTCGCGGAAGTTAGGTCCGAGATATGTGGGACCATATCAGATTTTGGAAAGAATTGGTGAAGTAGCTTACAGATTAGCTTTACCACCTTCTTTTTCAGAGATGCACGACGTTTTTCATGTATCTCAGCTTCAAAAATTCGTCCCAGATCCTCTTCAGCCAATTTTATCGGATACAATTGAGATAGAAGCAGATTTGACATTTGAGCCTCAACCGAGTCATATCACCGGGAGAGAAACTAAAGTGTTAAGGAGTAAAGAGATTTCTCTTGTTAAGGTCTAGTGGGATGAGACGCATCCGGGTGATGCAACTTGGGAATTGGAATCGGAGATGCGGGAGGTCTACCCTCATCTTTTCAGGTAATTGTTTTAAATTCGTGGACGAATTTCTATTTAAGGGGGGAGGATGTAATACCCCGTAAATTATTTTGCTCTGGATAATATTAGTTGTGATCAACTGAGTCCCAGTGTACTCTGATAAATTATCTGCAGAGGTAATTAGGGTAACTGTCGGAGTTAGAGTAAATCCAATTAATATTATCTGACTCAGAGGTATTTAAATATTTGGGCTTTAGAGACTTTTTGGACAATTAGTAGTGTTGCTAATTGATGATATTTTTCCTTATACAATTTTCTTTCCTTTCATTCCCCAAAGAAAAAGATAGAAAGGATTTTGGAGAGAAAGAAAAGAGAAGGAAAGGAAGAGAAAAAGAGGAGAAAAGTTCAAGATCAAAATCATCAAGAACATCACCAAATCTTCATCCAATCATCTTCAAATCTTCACCATCTTCATTTCTTCAAGGTGGGTTCTAGATAGATGCTTTTGTTTTAGACTTTCTTGGTTTCTAAGACCTAGGTTAGAGTTGTAGGAGATTTGGATAAATTGCAAAATCTTGGAGATTGACGGTTAAAATGTGTTACAAACTGAGATTCGGATCGGGACGTTCTTGGTGTCATTAGAAAGCTATGACGACCCTCTATCTGACAAAAAGTGAAAATCTTGGGTATGATGTGGGATACTTCATTTAGTGGAAAATGAAGGAAAGTGATGTTTTATGTGATGTGTGATTATATGTATTTACTCATAATTTTTGTGTTATACCATGTCTATATAATTGTTGTTAAGTATGAATGAGAGAATATGCATGCTTAAGAAAAATCAGGAAGAGTGAGGAAACCTTACCTCAAAACCTAATGATATGATTCTAAGTTGTGACTAGGATTGATAATTAATCTAGATGGCGATGCTCGTGCATTTGATGTAGATGTGCATCCTTGGCGAGTAATGGTCTAGAGGAGAGAGAGAGACACTAGTATGGAACATGTGTGTGAATCTTTGTGGTTTGTGAGAAGGCATTATGGCCTTGTGATTGTCGAATGCAATCACGTTTGTGTGTGTGATCACGTAATCGTAATCGGTTCTTTGAGTTGCGTTTCATGGGTCTCGAGCTCCTCTGAAACATTTGCATGACTACTTGGCAGGTTTGATTCCTGCGTGCAGTACGAATGGCGCTCTGGGAGCGTATGCTTGTGACGGTTAATATCCCGTGTGAAGCGACGGTTCATAACGGTTTAGGGCCCGTAGAACCCGAATCCATTCGTATGTCAAGTAGGTTCAAGGATCCATGACTCGGGTCGTCTTCTAGACGTAGAAGCGGACGGGAAAAGGGGATGCCTTGGTGTGGTTACCGATTAGTGATATTGTGAGTTGATGAACTCATGTCATGTTTCCATATAGTGTGTGTACTCAAAGTCACTTCCCTTTTCCCTTTGACTTGAGTTAGGCTTATTAGAACCTTGTAGAGCCGAGAGGACTATAACATAACAAACTCACTGAGATTTGATGTATCTCACCCCACTGTTGTTGTTTACATCACAGGTTCTGCAGGTTCGGCAAAGGGTAAGGATAAGGTGGTTTGACTTTTCCTTACGGATCGTAGCCTTTGAGATGGCATGGCTTCCGCTATGGCGTTTTATTTTGAGATCATTATATTGATCTAGTTCTTAGTGGTTTTTGGACATCTTGTGTATGTTATGCCGTAGACTTTAGAACTTTGTATTTAGGGCATTTAATGTACACAATCTGTTAACTAGGAATTGCACATATATATTTCAGTACCAAACGTATTATACACACTATGATATATGCTTTGATGTATGTATGTATATGTGGGCGTTACAGCGAGTGTCTGGCGAATCGTGGCAGAACCAAAACAAGGTAAAGTTCGCAGTGCGAACCTCTGGAGAATGTTCGCCCTCACCTTCGCCGTGTGAGTAACTAGTGAATGCTCGCTTTCCCCTTCGCTAGGGGACTCGCAGTGCGAACCTGCGAAAACTGGGTTTCCCAGCAGTGTGAAAACAGAGCTTTGGGACCAAAAACCCATCCAAAACTTTACCCAACATACAAACATGCATTAACAGATGATCATACATGGCTAATGAGTATACTACACAGTTTATACCGCATTTTATCCGTTAGATTTCATTTTCTCTCAATTTAACCTAATTCTCATTCGGGAGTTTCTAGCACTTAGAGTGTCTAACTAGAACCGACCTGATAATCGAAGAGGAGTTTGAAGAAGATGCTGATGATCCATGGGTTTCTCTTCTTCATCATCTCCATTTTCTCTCTTTCTCTTCTTTCCTTTTTTCCTTTTCTTCTTCTTGTTTACTAAATTCTTCTTCTCTTTTCTCTTTTTCTTTCTCTTTCCAAATATATACATATATTATACTATTATTATATAATATAAATCCAATAGGGAAAAATATCTCCAATTAATATTTTGTCGTCTCCACCCAATAGATCAATTATTAGACTTATCTTAAAATCCTTTCTCGAATTTAAATAATTGATCTCTTCAGAATTCATCAGTTGCTCTATTGATCCCTAATGTCAATACCTAAAGTACTTAGAGGATTCCATTAATCCAATATACCAAAGATAGAGCACATAAATACTCATCTGATCTCATCTGATATCCAATTGAGCAATTAGATAATATGTGGTATTACACGTCCTAACATCTATACCTAGTGTTTTCACATTGTCACTAATCGTCATCGTCATCATCACCCTCCTCCTCCTCCTTTGGGATTACATTGCCTAGATGGTGGGTGCGAATCTAATGAGCGATGTCGTGAACGTTGTGATACAGAAGGCTATAGAAAAGGTGGTGAGTGTCAGGGATTGCGTGACCGCAAATGTTGTTGTAATGTATGAGGAGTTATTATACCCTTGAATAAAACTAAATAAATAAAATGTATGCCTTAATTTCATTTTAAGTTTAGAGTTTGTAATAATATATATTATCCAAAATAAAATAATTTTTAAAACTTGATTACTACAAGTAACTGAGAATTTTAAAATATATACCTATCACCAATTTCAAACTAAGGATGAATGTAAATGATTCAAAATTTAAACTTGCATATTTCATTTTAATTTCATATTTTAGAACAAAATTCAGTTTCATGTTTTATTCTCAAATAGTTTCATGATACAAATCGTCAATATAAAAATAATCAATTTAAGTTTGTTTGGAAGGCAATCTTATACAAACTGACACAAATTATAACGTAGACTATTATTTTTTTTTAAAGTAAAGGTTAATAAAATAATACTACTATTTTTATTATGATTATTATTATTAACGTGTAACAAAGGGCCTTATATATTCTCTTTATTGTTTTTATTTTGATAACATGCGTAAATAAATACCTAATTATAACTCGTCAAATTTGTTTGTACAATATAAAATAATTAGAAATTATACAAAACATCACATATGCAAATTTTCAAATTAAAATAAATATAACCAAAGAATTAAAATATTTTTTGGCGTTCATAGTTTTTAATAGTTTTATAATGTACATATTATAAGATTATTAATTAAGTTTACTTAAATATACCATAACAAAAGAATTTAACATTGAATCTATTATTTTCTTCCTAAAAGTTTATTAATTGATATGTCTAACATAAAATTTTCTATATTTATATTTTTTCTAGTAATTTTTATTTTTGAAATCAATTTTATGAGTTATAATACAAAAATCTCAATTGCTTCAAGTTAATAATAGAATCAAACTTTGAATTAATAATATTAGTTATTTACATTGTCGAAAATATATTAAATTTTTCTAACAACCGTCTATTTGATATTTTTTTTCTTTTAAGCTTTTTTTTCTTTTACAAAATAAAAGATTGAAATATTAAAATTTTAATTATATAAAAATATTATAGAAAGTGCATGATATTATAAAAAAAATGAAGAAATAAGTTATTTCATTTTCATATAGACGAGGAACCTTGATGAGTCTTACTTTAAAGTTATTTTTCTTGCTAATCATGTACCTTACCCACTCTATGATTTTCTTGAATTTTTCCTATAACGGGTTCAAAGTATAATATATTATTAGTGCTCTTAATATTGAACCATAGAGTTTCATGTAAGGATTCAAGAAGACGGTCTAGAGACCAGTATATTGTAGATATATCTTTTCTACCATAAATTTTAGTTTGAGGTGTACGTAATTTTTTAATAAAAAAAATTTTACGTGAATTTATTAATACTATTTACATATGAAATTTAATAAAAAAAAAATATATGTGATAATTAAAGCGAAATAAAATCCAACTCCGCCATAGAATTTAAAATAAAAGTTACCCAACAAAGAGAAAGTTTGAGGTTTTTATTACTCATTTATTTATACGTTTTTTATTTTAAAATATGTGCAATGTCTAAACTAAAAGAGGATTTAGGTTAATATAGAGTAGTTTTGGTACAAAATTAATATATACATTTTAAAGATGCGTAATACACCAATAAAAAGTAGATATGATGTAGTTGTTATTTTTTTTTAACTCTTTTGTTTAAATCTTAACAAGAGAATGATTCATTAAAAGAGAATTTCACATAGTTATTGTTTTTGAACTTCAATATTATAAAATTTGAGTTCGAGTAAATACTTAAAATTTTATGCTCATTTTTTAATAAAAAATTTAGTAAGTATCAAATCTAATGTGGATTAAGAGCGAAATAGTTTACATGGGTTAAACCACAAGTGGACTCGGTGCGAACAACATCTTTAGACTAATAGCTATGTGATTAGCTTAAAATATCATCTCTGATCAAGTTTTTACCAAAAATAAGACAAAATTTTTATATTTTAAATTAACTATAAAAAATAAAATAAAATGTATTTGACTTATTCTTATTATAACTTGTGGTTACATTGTCATTTTTTTATTTTAAAAATCTACTAACAAAGTCAACTTATTTCTTAATTATAAAAAGTTTAGGCCTGTTAACTTTCTGTACAACTAGTTTTTGAATACAATTCAATGTATATTAATATTAATAATCAATAAAAATTATATAATAAATATTTTTGAAGAAATTTGAAAGTATATTTATATTAATGATCATAAATTAATTGAATATGAAGGTTTTTTTTCAATGTTAAATTTCCATATCTTTTTGTTATCTTTCTATACATTATACTAAAGGAAACTTGATTTCCAATCGCTTTATAGTTTTTCCGATGTGGCGTTTTTACTTATCAACTCCATCTTCAATTCTTGTGCCAAAATTCTGCCTTCGTCCTGTATTGCCCTGTATAATATATATCTAGAATAATATCATACAAGCATTTTATTTGGTACCGACACATCAAAAGTGCCTAATGGCATAGTTCACATACTTGTCCATTTCTAAAACATAAATACAATACATGGCACGAGTCATGGAAACTAGCCAAAAATAATAAAACTAAGAATGATATACAATATCCTCAATTGTATACAATAAAAGAATACACAGCGGAATAAGCTTAACTAAGCTTCTCTTGAAAAATCCGAGCACCGCTCCACTTGTAACCAAACCTGCACCTGAAATAAAACAACTATAGTGGGGTGAGATACATCAAATCTCAGTGAGTTCTCTATCCTATAGATTCTCTCGGCTTTACAGGGTTCTATCAATCCTAAATCAAGTCAAAGGGGAAGGGAAAATGACTTTGAGTTCACAATCTCGCACTATATGGAAACACATCATGAGTCTGTTAACTCATAAAGTTCGCACGGAAGGAATTACGTCCTGAGCCTGTTAACTCAAGATTCCTTACGAATCAAAATATGTCTGGAGCCTGTTAACTCAAGAAACTCACTAATCGATAACCTATACCAAGGCATCCCCTTTTCCCGTCCGCTTCTACGTCTAGAAGTCGACCCGAATCATGGATCCTTGAAGTTACTTGGCATACGAATTGGATTTGGGATCATCGGCCTGTCAACCGTGAACCGTCACTTCTCATGACCTGTTAACCATCACAAGTCTCTACCCATAGCATAGGCTTCAATCGTACTACACGTAGGGAATCAAACCTACCAAGTAATTGTGCGTACGTTTCAGAGGAGGAGCTCGAGTCTCGTGAAACTACACCTCAAGATAAATGGTTACGATTACGTGATCGTATACACGACGTGATTGTATTCGACAATCACAAGGCCACATTCGCCTTAAGGCCTCTTTTGCCTATAACAATAAAACATAACAAAAATACACGTGTTCCATACTAGTGTCTTATTCTCACTCTATACCATTCGATAACGGACACACGCCTCGGCCTCTCATGCACGAGCGTTGTCATTCAGAGTTTCTATCACAATTCTAGTCGCAACCTAGAATTATACCAATCTTAACTTATCCATTTGTTTTTGGGGTAAAGTTTCTCACTCTCCCTAACTCATTTTAACAAGCATATTATCTCATTAATTTTAAGAACAATATTAGATAGATATGGCATAACACAAATATTACAAATAAATACATATAATCACACATCACATAAAACATCACTTTCGGTTTCCCTCCGATTCATTTAATCGGGTAACGAAATCAATATTTCTCACTCTTATCCCGTAGGATATTTTCACAGCTTTACATCGGCTACAAATATGCGTCGATCGGATTTATGATCCAAAAGATATCAATTCCAACATTTCACAAAACATTACTTTCCTTCATTTTCCAATAATTAAAATATCCCACATCATACCCAAGATAGAGGGTCGTCATAGCTTTCTAATGACACCAAGAACGTCCCGATCCGAGTTACGGATCAAAAGTTATGAAGGAAAGAAAATGGAAAAGCTGTCATGTTCGCTTTGCGAAGCTCCAGCGAATGCTCGCTCTCTCATTCGCAGTGCGAATCTCCCAGCGAATTCCTAAAAAATAGTGTTCGCTACCCCATTCGCAGTGCGAGCGTCTGGCGAATCGTGGCAGAACCAAAACAAGGTAAAGTTCGCAGTGCGAACCTCTGGCAAATGTTTGCCCTCACCTTCGTCGTGCGAGTAACCAGTGAATGCTCGCTTTCCCCTTCGCTAGGGGACTCGCAGTGCGAACCTGCGAAAACTGGGTTTCCCAGCAGCGTGAAAATAGAGCTTTGGGACCAAAAACCCATCCAAAACTTCACCCAACATACAAACATGCATTAACTGATGATCATACATGGCTAATGAGTATACTACACAGTTTATACCGCATTTTATCCGTTAGATTTCATTTTCTCTCAATTTAACCGAATTTCCATTCGGGAGTTTCTAGCACTTAGAGTGTCTAACTAGAACCCACCTGATAATCGAAGAGGAGTTTGAAGAAGATGTTGATGATACATGGGTTTCTCTTCTTCATCATCTCCATTTTCTCTCTTTCTCTTCTTTCCTTTTTTCCTTTTCTTCTTCTTGTTTACTAACTTCTTCTTCTTTTTTCTCTTTTTCTTTCTCTTTCCAAATATATACATATATTATACTATTATTATATAATATAAATCCAATAGGGAAAAATATCTCCAATTGATATTTTGTCGTCTCCACCCAATAGATCAATTATTAGAGTTATCTTAAAATCCTTTCTCGAATTTAAATAATTGATCTCTTTAGAGTTCATCAGTTGCTCTATTGAACCCTAATGTCAATACCTAAAGTACTTAGAGGATTCCATTAATCCAATATACAAAATATAGAGCACATAAATACTCATCTGATCTCATCTGATATCCAATTGAACAATTAGATAATATGGGGTATTACACGTCCTAACATCTATACCTAGTGTTTTCACATTGTCACTAATCGTCATCGTCATCATCACCCTCCTCCTCCTCCTTTGGGATTACATTGCCTAGATGGTGGGTGCGTATCTAATGAACGATGTCGTGAACGTTGTGATACAGAAGGCTATAGAAAAGGTGGTGAATGTCAGGGATTGCGTCACCGCAAATGTTGTTGTAATGTATGAGGAGTTATTATACCCTTGAATAAAACTAAATAAATAAAATGTATGCCTTAATTTCATTTTAAGTTTAGAGTTTGTAATAATATATATTATCCAAAATAAAATAATTTTTAAAACTTGATTACTACAAGTTACTGAGAATTTTAAAATATATACCTATCACCAATTTCAAACTAAGGATGAATGTAAATGATTCAAAATTTAAACTTGCATATTTCATTTTAAATTCATATTTTAGAACAAAATTCAGTTTTATGTTTTATTCTCAAATAGTTTCATGATACAAATCGTCAATATAAAAATAATCAATTTAAGTTTGTTTGGAAGACAATCTTATACAAACTGACACAAATTATAACGTAGACTATTATTTTTTTTTAAAGTAAAGGTTAATAAAATAATACTACTATTTTAATTATGATTATTATTATTAACGTGTAACAAAGGTGCCTTATATATTCTCTTTATTGTTTTTATTTTGATAACATGCGTAAATAAATACCTAATTATAACTCGTCAAATTTGTTTGTTCAATATAAAATATTTAGAAATTATACAAAACATCACATACGCAAATTTTCAAATTAAAATAAATATTACCAAAGAATTAAATTTTTTTTTGCCGTTCATAGTTTTTAATAGTTTTATAATGTACATATTATAAGATGACTAATTAAGTTTACCTAAATATACCATAACAAAAGAATTTAACATTGAATCTATTATTTTCTTTCTAAAAGTTTATTAATTGATATGTCAAACATAAAATTTTCTATATTTATATTTTTTCTAGTAATTTTTATTTTTGAAATCAATTTTATGAGTTATAATACAAAAATCTCAATTGCTTCAAGTTAATAATAGAATCAAACTTTGAATTAATAATATTAGTTATTTACATTGTCGAAAATATATTAAATTTTTCTAACAACCGTCTATTTGAAATTTTTTTTCTTTTAAGCTTTTTTTTCTTTTACAAAATAAAATATTGAAATATTAAAATTTTCATTATATCAAAATATTATAGAAAGTGCATGATACTATAAAAAAATGAAGAAATAAGTTATTTCATTATCATATAGACGAGGAACCTTGATGAGTCTTAATTTAAAGTTATTTTTCTTGCAAATCATGTACCTTACCCACTCTATCATTTTTTTGAATTTTTCCTATAACGGGTTCAAAGTATAATATATTATTAGTGCTCTTAATATTGAACCATAGAGTTTCATGTAAGGTTTCAAGAAGACGGTCTAGAGACCAGTATATTGTAGATATATCTTTTCTACCATAAATTTTAGTTTGAGGTGTACGTACTTTTTACATAAACAAAATTTTACGGGAATTTATTAATACTATTTACATATGAAATTTAATAAAAAAAAAATATATGTGATAATTAAAGCGAAATAGAATCCAACTTCACCATAGAATTTAAAATAAAAGTTACCCAACAAAGAGAAAGTTTGACCTTTTTATTACTCATTTATTTATACGTTTTTTATTTTAAAATATGTGCAATGTCTAAACTAAAAGAGGATTTAGGTTAATATAGAGTAGTTTTGGTACAAAATTAATATATACATTTTAAAGATGCGTAATACACCAATAAAAAGTAGATATGATGTAGTTGTTATTTTTTTTTGAACTCTTTTGTTTAAATTTTAACAAGAGAATGATTCATTAAAAGAGAATTTCACATAGTTATTGTTTTTGAACTTCAATATTATAAAATTTGAGTTCGAGTAAATACTTAAAATTTTATGCTCATTTTTAATAAAAAATTTAGTAAGCATCAAATCTAATGTGGATTAAGAGCGAAATAGTTTACATGGGTTAAATCACAAGTGGACTCGGTGCGAACAACATCTTTAGACTAATAGCTATGTGATTAGCTTAAAATATCATCTCTGATCAATTTTTTACCAAAAATAAGATAAATTTTTTATATTTTAAATTAACTATAAAAAATAAAATAAAATGTATTTGACTTATTCTTATTATAACTTGTGGTTACATTCTCGTTTTTTTATTTTAAAAATCTACTAACAAAGTCAACTTATTTCTTAATTATAAAAAGTTTAGTTCTGTTAACTTTCTGTACAACTTGTTTTTTAATACAATTCAATGTATATTAATATTAATAATCAATAAAAATTATATAATAAATATTTTTGAAGAAATTTGTGTATATTTATATTAATGATCATAAATTAATTGAATATGAAGGTTTTTTTTCAATGTTAAAGTTCCATATCTTTTTGTTATCTTTCTATACATTATACTAAAGGAAACTTGATTTCTAATCGCTTTATAGTTTTTCCGATGTGGCGTTTTTACTAATCAACTCCATCTTCAATTCTTGGGCCAAAATTCTGCCTTCGTCCTGTAATGCCCTGTATAATATATATCTAGAATAATACCATACAAGCATTTTATTTGGTACTGAAACATCAAATGTGCCTAATGGCATAGTTCACATAGTTGTCCATTTCTAAAACATAAATACAACACATGGCACAAGTCATGGAAACTAGCCAAAAATAATAAAACTAAGAATGATATACAATATCCTCAATTATATACAACAAAAGAATACACAGCGGAATAAGCTTAACTAAGCTTCTCTTGAAAAATCCGAGCATCGCTCCACTTGTAACCAAACCTGCACCTGAAATAAAACAACTATAGTGGGGTGAGATACATCAAATCTCAGTGAGTTCTCTATCCTATAGATTCTCTCGGCTTTACAGGGTTCTATCAATCCTAACTCAAGTCAAAGGGGAAGGGAAAATGACTTTGAGTTCACAATCTCACACTATATGGAAACACATCATGAGTCTGTTAACTCATAAAGTTCGCACGGAAGGAATTACGTCCTGAGCCTGTTAACTCAAGATTCCTTACGAATCGAAATATGTCCTGAGCCTGTTAACTCAAGAAACTCACTAATCGATAACCTATACCAAGGCATCCCCTTTTCTCATCCGCTGCTACGTCTAGAAGTCGACCCGAGTCATGGATCCTTGAAGTTACTTGGCATACGAATTGGATTCGGGATCATCGGCCTGTAAACCGTGAACCGTCACTTCTCTTGACTTGTTAACCATCACAAGTCTCTACCCATAGCATAGGCTCCAATCGTACTACACGTAGGGAATCAAACCTACCAAGTAATTGTACATACGTTTCAGAGGATGAGCTCGAGTCTCATGAAACTACACCTCAAGATAAATGGTTACGATTACGTGATCATATACACGACGTGATTGTATTCGACAATCACAAGGCCACATTCGCCTTAAGGCCTCTTTTGCCTTTAACAATAAAACATTACAAAAATACACGTGTTCTATACTAGTGTCTTATTCTCACTCTATACCATTCGATAATGGACACACGCCTCGGCCTCTCATGCACGAGCGTTGTCATTCAGAGTTTCTATCACAATTCTAGTCGCAACCTAGAATTATACCAATCTTAACTTATCCACTTGTTTTTGGGGTAAAGTTTCCTCCCTCTCCCTAACTCATTTTAACAAGCATATTATCTCATTCATTTTAACAACAATATTAGATAGATATGGCATAACACAAATATTACAAATAAATACATATAATCACACATCACATAAAACATCACTTTCGGTTTCCCTCCGATTAATTTAATCGGGTAACGAAATCAATATTTCACACTCTTATCCCGTAGGATATTTTCACAGCTTTACATCGGCTATAAATATGCGTCGATCGGATTTACGATCCGAAAGATGTCAATTCCAACATTTCAGAAAACATTACTTTCCTTCATTTTCCACTAAATGAAATATCTCACATTATACCCAAGATAGAGGGTCGTCATAGCTTTCTAATGACACCAAGAACGTCCCGATTCGAGTTACGGATCAAAAGTTATGAAGGAAAGAAAACGGAAAAGCTGTCATGTTCGCTTTGCGAAGCTCCAGCGAATGCTCGTTCTCTCATTCGCAGTGCGAATCTCCCAGCGAATTCCTAAAAAACACTGGGTTCGCTACCCCATTCGCAGTGCGAGCGTCTGGCGAATCGTGGCAGAACCAAAACAAGGTAATGTCCGCAGTGCGAACCTCTGGCGAATGTTCGCCCTCACCTTCGCCGTGCGAGTAACCAGCGAATGCTCGCGTTCCCCTTCGCTAGGGGACTCGCAGCGCAAACCTGCAAAAACTGGGTTTCCCAGCAGCGTGAAAACAGAGCTTTGGGACCAAAAACCCATCCAAAACTTCACCCAACATACAAACATGCATTAACAGATGATCATACATGGCTAATGAGTATACTACACAGTTTATACCGCATTTTATCTGTTAGATTTCATTTTCTCTCAATTTAACCTAATTCCCATTCGGGAGTTTCTAGCACGTAAAGTGTCTAACTAGAACCCACCTAATAATCGAAGAGGAGTTTGAAGAAGATGCTGATGATCCATGGGTTTCTCTTCTTCATCATCTCCATTTTCTCTCTTTCTCTTCTTTCCTTTTTTCCTTTTCTTCTTCTTGTTTACTAACTTCTTCTTCTTTTTTCTCTTTTTCTTTCTCTTTCCAAATATATACATATATTATACTATTATTATATAATATAAATCCAATAGGGAAAAATATCTCCAATTGATATTTTGCCGTCTCCACCCAATAGATCAATTATTAGAGTTATCTTAAAATCCTTTCTCGAATTTAAATAATTGATCTCTTCAGAGTTCATCAGTTGCTCTATTGATCCCTAATGTCAATACCTAAAGTACTTAGAGGATTCCATTAATCCAATATACCAAAGATAGAGCACATAAATACTCATCTGATCTCATCTGATATCCAATTGAGCAATTAGATAATATGGGGTATTACACGTCCTAACATCTATACCTAGTGTTTTCACATTGTCACTAATCGTCATCGTCTTCATCACACTCCTCCTCCTCCTTTGGGATTACATTGCCTAGATGGTGGGTGTGAATCTAATGAGCGATGTCGTGAACGTTGTGATACAGAAGGCTATAGAAAAGGTGGTGAGTGTCAGGGATTGCGTGACCGCAAATGTTGTTGTAATGTATGAGGAGTTATTATACCCTTGAATAAAACTAAATAAATAAAATGTATGCCTTAATTTCATTTTAAGTTTAGAGTTTGTAATAATATATATTATCCTAAATAAAATAATTTTTAAAACTTGATTACTACAAGTAACTAAGAATTTTAAAATATATACCAATCACCAATTTCAAACTAAGGATGAATGTAAATGATTCAAAATTTAAACTTGCATATTTCATTTTAATTTCATATTTTAGAACAAAATTTAGTTTTAGGTTTTATTCTCAAATAGTTTCATGATACAAATCATCAATATAAAAATAATCAATTTAAGTTTGTTTGGAAGGCAATCTTATGCAAACTAACACAAATTATAACGTAGACTATTATTTTTTTTTAAAGTAAATGTTAATAAAATAATACTACTATTTTTATTATGATTATTATTATTAACGTGTAACAAATGTGCCTTATATATTCTCTTTATTGTTTTTATTTTGATAACATGCGTAAATAAATACCTAATTATAACTCATCAAATTTGTTTGTACAATATAAAATAATTAGAAATTATACAAAACATCACATACGCAAATTTTCCAATTAAAATAAATATAACCAAAGAATTATAATATTTTTTGGCGTTCATAGTTTTTAATAGTTTTATAATGTACATATTATAAGATTACTAATTAAGTTTACTTAAATATACCATAACAAAAGAATTTAACATTGAATCTATTATTTTCTTCCTAAAAGTTTATTAATTGATATGGCAAACATAAAATTTTCTATATTTATATTTTTTCTAGTAATTTTTATTTTTGAAATCAATTTTATGAGTTATAATAGAAAAATCTCAATTGCTTCAAGTTAATAATAGAATCAAACTTTGAATTAATAATATTAGTTATTTACATTGTCGAAAATATATTAAATTTTTCTAACAACCGTCTATTTGAATTTTTTTTTCTTTTAAGCTTTTTTTTCTTTTACAAAATAAAAGATTGAAATATTAAAATTTTCATTATATAAAAATATTATAGAATGTGCATGATATTATAAAAAAATGAAGAAATAAGTTATTTCATTTTCATATAGACGAGGAACCTTGATGAGTCTTACTTTAAAGTTATTTTTCTTGCAAATCATGTACCTTACCCACTCTATGATTTTCTTGAATTTTTCCTATAACGGGTTCAAAGTATAATATATTATTAGTGCTCTTAATATTGAACCATAGAGTTTCATGTAAGGTTTCAAGAAGACGGTCTAGAGACCAGTATATTGTAGATATATTTTTTCTACCATAAATTTTAGTTTGAGGTGTACTTACTTTTTAAATAAAAAATTTTTTACGTGACTTTATTAATACTATTTACATATGAATTTTAATAAAAAAAAATATATATGATAATTAAAGCGAAATAGAATCCAACTTCACCATAGAATTTAAATTAAAAGTTACCAAACAAAGAGAAAGTTTGACGTTTTTATTACTCATTTATTTATACGTTTTTTATTTTAAAATATGTGCAATGTCTAAACTAAAAGAGGATTTAGGTTAATATAGAGTAGTTTTGGTACAAAATTAATATATACATTTTAAAGATGCGTAATACACCAATAAAACGTAGATATGATGTAGTTGTTATTTTTTTTTTAACTCTTTTGTTTAAATTTTAACAAGAGAATGATTCATTAAAAGAGAATTTCACGTAGTTATTGTTTTTGAACTTCAATATTATAAAATTTGAGTTCGAGTAAATACTTAAAATTTTATGCTCATTTTTTAATAAAAAATTTAGTAAGTATCAAATCTAATGTGGATTAAGAGTGAAATAGTTTAGATGGGTTAAATCACAAGTGGACTCGGTGCGAACAACATCTTTAGACTAATAGCTATGTGATTAGCTTAAAATATCATCTCTGATCAATTTTTTACCAAAAATAAGATAAATTTTTTATATTTTAAATTAACTATAAAAAATAAAATAAAATGTATTTGACTTATTCTTATTATAACTTGTGGTTACATTCTCGTTTTTTTATTTTAAAAATCTCCTAACAAAGTCAAATTATTTCTTAATTATAAAAAGTTTAGGTCAATTAACTTTCTGTACAACTAGTTTTTTAATACAATTCAATGTATATTAATATTAATAATCAATAAAAATTATATAATAAATATTTTTGAAGAAATTTGAATGTATATTTATATTAATGATCATAAATTAATTGAATATGAAGGTTTTTTTTCAATGTTAAAATTCCATATTTTTTTGTTATCTTTCTATACATTATACTAAAGGAAACTTGATTTCCAATCGCTTTATAGTTTTTCCGATGTGGCGTTTTTACTTATCAACTCCATCTTCAATTCTTGGGCCAAAATTTTGCCTTCGTCCTGTAATGCCTTGTATAATATATATCTAGAATAATACCATACAAGCATTTTATTTGGTACTGACACATCAAAAGTGCCTAATGGCATAGTTCACATACTTGTCCATTTCTAAAACATAAATACAACACATGGCACAAGTCATGGAAACTAGCCAAAAATTATAAAACTAAGAATGATATACAATATCCTCAATTATATACAACAAAAGAATACACAGCGGAATAAGCTTAACTAAGCTTCTCTTGAAAAATCCGAGCATCGCTCCACTTGTAACCAAACCTGCACCTGAAATAAAACAGCTATAGTGGGGTGAGATACATCAAATCTCAGTGAGTTCTCTATCCTATAGATTCTCTCAGCTTTACAGGGTTCTATCAATCCTAACTCAAGTCAAAGGGGAAGGGAAAATGACTTTGAGTTCACAATCTCACACTATATGGAAACACATCACGAGTCCGTTAACTCATAAAGTTCGCACGGAAAGAATTACGTCCTGAGCCTGTTAACTCAAGATTCCTTACGAATCAAAATATGTCCTGAGCCTGTTAACTCAAGAAACTCACTAATCGATAACCTATACCAAGGCATCCCCTTTTCCCAACCGCTTCTACGTCTAGAAGTCGACCCGAGTCATGGATCCTTGAAGTTACTTGGCATACGAATTGGATTCGGGATCATCGGCCTGTTAACCGTGAACCGTCACTTCTCATGACCTGTTAACCATCACAAGTCTCTACCCATAGCATAGGCTCCAATCGTACTACATGTAGGGAATCAAACCTACCAAGTAATTGTGCATACGTTTCAGAGGAGGAGCTCGAGTCTCATGAAACTACACCTCAAGATAAATGGTTACGATTACGTGATCATATACACGACGTGATTGTATTCGACAATCACAAGGCCACATTCGCCTTAAGGCCTCTTTTGCCTTTAACAATAAAACATAACAAAAATACACGTGTTCCATACTAGTGTCTTATTCTTACTCTATACCATTCGATAATGGACACACGCCTCGGCCTCTCATGCACGAGCGTTGTCATTCAGAGTTTCTATCACAATTCTAGTCGCAACCTAGAATTATACCAATCTTAACTTATCCATTTGTTTTTGGGGTAAAGTTTCCTCACTCTCCCTCACTCATTTTAACAAGCATATTATCTCATTCGTTTTAACAACAATATTAGATAGATATGGCATAACACAAATATTACAAATAAATACATATAATCACACATCACATAAAACATCACTTTCGGTTTCCCTCCGATTCATTTAATCGGGTAACAAAATCAATATTTCTCACTCTTATCCCGTAGGATATTTTCACAGCTTTACATCGGCTATAAATATGCTTCGATCGGATTTACGATCCAAAAGATGTCAATTCCAACATTTCACAAAACATTACTTTCCTTCATTTTCCACTAAATCAAATATCCCACATCATACCCAAGATAGAGGGTTGTCATAGCTTTCTAATGACACCAAGAACGTCCCGATCCGAGTTACGGATCAAAAGTTATGAAGGAAAGAAAACGGAAAAGCTGTCATGTTCGCTTTGCAAAGCTCCAGGGAATGCTCGCTCTCTCATTCGCAGTGCGAATCTCCCAGTGAATTCCTAAAAAACACTGGGTTCGCTACCCCATTCGCAGTACGAGCGTCTGGCGAATTGTGGCCGAACCAAAACAAGGTAAAGTTCGCAGTGCGAACCTCTGGCGAATGTTCGCCCTCACCTTCGCCGTGCGAGCACTACCACAAAAAAGACCTTAGACAGCGCTTTTTTTGCCCTTAGACAGCGCTTTTAAGCGCTGTATAAACCTGCGCTGCTATAGGTTTAGACAGCGCTTTGGGTAATACCAAAAGCGCTGTCTAAAGTGGGGTATATTTAATGAAAAGCGCTGTCTATGGTACCTTTAGACAGCGCTTTTTGACATTATAAGGTATACCTTAGACAGCGCTTTCAATAAAAGCGTTGTCTAAGGTCAACCTTTTTTAATTTTTCTAGTTATACCTTAGACAGCGCTTTTGTCCAAAGCTTTCTAAGCCCTACCTTAGACAGTGCTTTTGTTAGAAGCGTTGTCTAAGCCCTACCTTAGACAGCGCTTTCTCCAGAAGCGCTGTCTAAGGTATACGAAAAATTTTATAAAAAATTTTTTAAACCACAATTTTTACCAGGTTTTTTCAACCAGAATTTTAACTGTTTTTCAACCAGCAATTTTTTTTCAGAAATTGGCAATTCAAACCATTGGCAATTTACACCAAAATTATATATGCAAAACAATTGGCAATTCAAACCAATATATATATTTAAAATTACAAACCAAAATTATATATACACCTATTTATAATTACAAATCATTACATTTTTTCTACAAATGCACATATTACTTATACTAATACTTTTGCATCCAACCAAAGCATTGCTTCAAATCTACATTATAGGTCCTGAAAACACAAAGATTGTAATTCAATTAAAAGAAAATATGGATAAATCCTAAGTTTTATCAAGTAGCATCACTAATATAATAAAACATGTGATAATTAATATACCTTCACATAATTCCATGTAATAATGGGGTTGACTCTCCGCTGTGGTTAATTGCGACCAACAACCAATGTCCACTGTAAGATTAAACAAGTGTAAGATTAACAGCTATATCCTTTGTTTTGGATCTTGTTGGAGTCTAAATAACATTACCATGTAAAAAATGAAAATAAAATGCTCTTTCACTAATATATAACAAATATGACATAATATATAACAAATATAATAAAGAAATCAAGTATATAACAAATTTTACCTCTTTCACTAACATCTCTTTCTTTTCTTGGTTGGAATATGAATTACTTGTGTCTTGGCAATGCGGACGGATGAATGGATCCAAATTCCCTCGTTATGGTCATTTCTGATATATGACTCATCCGCTATAAGATCCTCATCTTGATCATTTGTATTCAACTCATTCCGTCTAATGCATGACTCATTCTCAACATCAATATCACATTGATCTACACCGCTATCATCAACCACTTTGTTAGATAGAAGCACTATAGACCATTTCGTACTCGTCGGGTCAGTGACATAGAACACTTGTCTAGCTTGAGATGCTAGAATAAAAGGCTCATCTTTGTACCCCACCCTATTAAGATCCACTTGCAAAAATCCAGACTTATCCATTCGTATGCCACTACTATTTACCTAGTTGCAACCAAAGATTGGAATCTGAAAGTTCTCGTAATCAAACACCCAAATGTGCTCAATAACTCCAAAATATGACAGATTTGCATATTTGGGGTTTAAGTCCTTCATACTTGATATGTGCATTGCTTCAGCTAGGACGGTGACACCACTATTTTGCATAGTACTTTTATCGTCTTGGTCTTTGGTATAAAATGTGTATCCATTAATTGCGTATGCGCTATGAGAATACACATGCAAACTTGGACCATATGCCAAACATCTCAACCTTTCTGTTACTGAAGCAGGATCTGAAGAGCGCTTCGAATAAATATGATCCTTTAACCATTGTATGAAACTTTGATTGTGCTCTCGTACTATCCAATTTTCATTTCTGTTCTGATTTAACCCTCGGAGTACATCCTTGTGCATCTCAACATATGGCTCAATCTCATTATCATTGTGCAGAACATACAAATGCACTTGATCCCGTTCATCCCTTGATACTGTCACAATTTTATTTCCAATTAATTTTTTACCCTCCTTTTTTTAAAAAATATGAGCTTTAGGGAGTCCAATCGACTGAACATTGGACAAATATTCAGTACAAAACTCAACCGCTTCTTCAACAATGTATCGTTCAACAATACACCCCTCTGGTCGACTTCGGCTTTTCACGTACCCTTTTAATATTTTCATATAACGTTCAGCAGGGTACATCCATCTCATATAAGCTGGTCCACACAACTTTGTCTCTTTCACAAGATGAACAACTAGATGTACCATTATGTCAAAAAAAGAGGGAGGAAAATACATTTCAAGCTCACACAAGGTAATAACTATCGCTTTTTGTAGTGTTGGTAAGATATCGGGATCGATTACCTTACTACAAATTGACCTAAAGAAAAAACACAAATTAGTTATGGCGCTTCTTACTTTCACTGGCAAAATAGAACGTATACCTATTGGTAGAGAGTGTTCCATTATAACATGGCAGTCGTGTGTCTTTAAACTCTTCAACGTGAGGTCTTTCATAGACACAAGTCTTCTGACATCTGAAGAGTATCCTTCTGGAACTTTAACTCCACTCAGAAACTTACACAATATTTTCTTCTCCTTTCTAGACAGAGTAAAAGCAGCAGGTGGTAGATATGTTCGTCTTCCTTTCTTCACGGGTGCTAATTCAGGTCTAATCCCTATCGCTTCCAAGTCTTTTCTTGCTTTAAGGCCATCCTTAGTCTTTCCTTTTATATTGAGTAACGTACCAATAACACTTTCAAATACATTTTTCTCAATATGCATAACATCGAGAAAATGTCTCACATACAAAGACTTCCAATATGGCAATTCAAAAAATATCGACCTCTTTTTCCACCCACCTTTGACAACCTTATGTGCAAAAGGTTTGCCAAACTCAGTACGCATATCTTTCACCTTTTTAAAAACTTGGTCACCTGACAACATAGGTGGAGCTCTACCTTGTTCGATGTCTCCATTGAATTCTTGTCTCCACCCACGGTAGTTATGTTTGGCATTTAAGAATCTACGATGACCAAGAAAGACATTCTTATGACCAAACTCTAATCGCTTCAAAACTGTTTTATCTTCACAAATAGGACACGCTTTTTCACCTTTTATGCTGTACCCTGATAGATTCCCGTAAGCTGGAAAATCATTAATTGTGCCAAACAACATCGCCCTCAAATTGAAACTTTCTTTCCTATATCCATCATAAACCTCCACACCGTTCTCCCACAATATCTTTAAATCTTCGATCAAAGGTGTCAAGTATACGTCTACGTCATTCCCTGGTTATTTAGGCCCAGAGATTAACATAGATAACATCATGTACTTACGCTTCATGCATAGCGATGTAGGTAGGTTATAAATCATAAGAATCACAGGCCATGTGGTATGTGAGATACGTTGAAGACCATGCGGGTTCATTCCATCAGTAGATAATGCCAAGCGAAGGTTTCTTGCTTCTTCTCCAAAGTCAGGATAATCATTATCAATTTTTGACCACTGTGGTGAATCAACCGGATGTCGTAACTTTCCATCAATAATTCTTTCATCTGCATGCCAAGTCAGGTGTCTTGCATCGGTTTCACTACGAAACAAGCGCCTAAATCTCGGTATTATAGGAAAATACCATAAGACCTTGGCTGGAGACAATTTTTTCTTATATCGAGACAAACCGCATTTAGGGCACTCAGTTAACGATGCATATTCGTTTTGAAACAAAACGCAATCGTTTGGACAAGCATGTATCTTATCATAGCTCATGCCAATAGAACACAACATTTTTTTGGCCTCATAGGTTCGATTGGGAAGAACATTATCCTCCGGTAGCATTTCTCTCAAAAGGGCCAACAACTCTGTGAAACTTTTATCCGACCATCCATTGCCCGCCTTTAAGTTGTACAACTTCAATACCGCAGACAGTCTTGTGAATTTAGTGCATCCTTGATAGTGCAGTTTCTCTGCATCGCTTACCAACCTCTCAAACATTTCGGGACAATCATGAAGATCTTCTACAACTGCTTCTGCAATCTCTTCGACTCGGTCACAATCGTATGTTTCCGTGTCTTTGTCATCTGAAGCATAGGTCGTATTACTTTTCCCCGTCGGTTCAACATTCTCGTTAATTTTCTCCCCATGATGTATCCAACACTTATAACTTCGATCAATTCCATTCATCAGTAAATGCGATTTCAATCCATCTGCGTCAACCCTACCCACATAACAACAACCCAAGCAAGGACATTTTATTCGATTGAGCTCTTCAGCGTCAGCGTGTTGAACAACAAACTTAACGAAATCCAATACCCCATTCTCGTACTCTTTGGACAATCGATCGACATCCATCCATTTTTTATCCATGGTTTTCCTACTTATTAAGGTCAACAAAATAACATTAATTCAACCATATTAATCAAGAAATGAACAAGTTTGATAGTGTTTGATATGTAACTGGTTGAATTTCTTATGTTTTAGTGAAATGTTTATGTTCATTATATTTGTTTATTAACTCAACCATCTCAAATTCTAGAATTTTGAGGCTTCAAAAACAAGCTTTGAATTCTAAAATTCAGAGGACATTTCCATCAATTTTAAGAGTTTTTTAGAAGATTTAAGAGGTGGAAAAAATAAAACTAAACTAAACTATTTCCATCAATTTTAACAAAACTCCATCAATTTTAAGAGTTTTTTAGAGCTTTTTAGAAGATTTCATCAAACATACTCATTCACTACAAAACTTCATTAACAAAACTTCAAACATACTCATTCACTACAAAACTTCATTAATAAAACAGTCATTAACAAAACTCATCAAACATAATCATTCACTACAACATTGTAAAGCAACAAAACCCTACAACAACAATGTAAAGCAACAAAACCCTATTCTTCACAACAACGACGTACCTTTAACAACGGTAACAACGGCAATGCAAGAACGAAATGTATCAAAGAGCAGAAAGAGAAACGAACGACGACGGCAATGAGCAGAAACGAAAACGACGACAGTGAGCAGAAACGGACGGACGACAATGCAACGACGCCAACAACGAACGACGGCACGGTGGAGGACGGTTGACGGTGAAGGTTTTTCGTTCGCAAGGGTTTTGAGCTCTGTTCGCTAGCAGGGGAGAAGAAAGATCGGAAATATGAAAATGAATACTGACTATTCATATATTTTAATTTAATTAGACCTTAGACAGCGCTTGTCATAAAAGCGCTTTCTAAGGTGGATCTTAGACAGCGCTTTTCAAAGCACTTTCTAAAGTTGGCCTTATACAGCGCTTTCGATTTTATTTTTTATTTATTTTTAAGACCTTAGACAGCGCTTTAAATGAAAGCGCTGTCTAATATTTTCCTTAAATTTTTTTTTTAAATTAATAAAACTTTAGAAAGCGCTTTTTACGAAAGCGCTGTCTAAGGTCTTATATTTTTTTAAATTTATAAGATCTTAGAAAGCGCTTTTGACCAAAGCGCTGTCTAAGGTCTTATATTTTTTGCGCTTTTATTTTTTTAAATGAATAGATTCCTTGTTTTTAACTTATAGCAGCGCTTTTGTATTAAAGCGCTGTCTAAGGTGCGATGTTATAACTTACTTTTGTTGTAGTGGAGTAACCAGCAAATGCTCGCTTTCCCCTTCGCTAGGGGACTCGCAGTGCGAACCTGCGAAAACTGGGTTTCCCAGCAGCGTGAAAACAGAGCTTTTGGACCAAAAACCCATCAAAAACTTCACCCAACATACAAACATGCATTAACAGATGATCATACATGGCTAATGAGTATACTACACATTTTATACCGCATTTTATCTGTTAGATTTCATTTTCTCTCAATTTGACCTAATTCCCATTCGGGAGTTTTTAGCACTTAGAGTGTCTAACTAGAACCCACCTGATAATCGAAGAGGAGTTTGAAGAAGATGCTGATGATCCATGGGTTTCTCTTCTTCATCATCTCCATTTTCTCTCTTTCTCTTCTTTCCTTTTTTCCTTTTCTTCTTCTTGTTTACTAACTTCTTCTTCTTTTTTCTCTTTTTCTTTCTCTTTCCAAATATATACATATATTATACTATTATTATATAATATAAATCCAATAGGGAAAAATATCTCCAATTGATATTTTGTCGTCTCCACCCAATAGATCAATTATTAGAGTTATCTTAAAATCCTTTCTCGAATATTTAAATAATTGATATCTTCAGAGTTCATCAGTTGCTCTATTGATCCCTAATGTCAATACTTAAAGTACTTAGAGGATTCCATTAATCCAATATACCAAAGATAGAGCACATAAATACTCATCTGATCTCATCTGATATCCAATTGAGCAATTAGATAATATGGGGTATTACACGTCCTAACATCTATACCTAGTGTTTTCACATTGTCACTAATCGTCATCGTCATCATCTCCCTCCTCCTCCTCCTTTGGGATTACATTGCCTAGATGGTGGGTGCGAATCTAATGAGCGATGTCGTGAACGTTGTGATACAGAAGGCTATAGAAAAGGTGGTGAGTGTCAGGGATTGCGTGACCGCAAATGTTGTTGTAATGTATGAGGAGTTATTATACCCTTGAATAAAACTAAATAAATAAAATGTATGCCTTAATTTCATTTTAAGTTTAGAGTTTGTAATAATATATATTATCCAAACTAAAATAATTTTTAAAACTTGATTACTACAAGTAACTGAGAATTTTAAAATATATACCTATCACCAATTTCAAACTAAGGATGAATGTAAATGATTCAAAATTTAAACTTGCATATTTCATTTTAATTTCATATTTTAGAACAAAATTCAGTTTTATGTTTTATTCTCAAATAGTTTCATGATACAAATCGTCAATATAAAAATAATCAATTTAAGTTTGTTTGGAAGGGAATCTTATACAAACTGACACAAATTATAACGTAGACTATTTTTTTTTTAAAGTAAAGGTTAATAAAATAATACTACTATTTTTATTATGATTATTATTATTAACGTGTAACAAAGGTGCCTTATATATTCTTTTTATTGTTTTTATTTTGATAACATGCGTAAATAAATACGTAATTATAACTCATTAAATTTGTTTGTACAATATAAAATAATTAGAAATTATACAAAACATCACATACGCAAATTTTCCAATTAAAATAAATATAACCAAAGAATTAAAATATTTTTTGGCGTTCATAGTTTTTAATAGTTTTATAATGTACGTATTATAAGATTACCAATTAAGTTTACTTAAATATACCATAACAAAAGAATTTAACATTGAATCTATTATTTTCTTCCTAAATGTTTATTAATTGATATGTCAAACATAAAATTTTCTATATTTATATTTTTTCTAGTAATTTTTATTTTTGAAATCAATTTTATGAGTTATAATACAAAAATCTCAATTGCTTCAAGTTAATAATAGAATCAAACTTTGAATTACTAATATTAGTTATTTACATTGTCGAAAATATATTAAATTTTTCTAACAACCGTCTATTTGAAATTTTTTTTCTTTTAAGCTTTTTTTTCTTTTACAAAATAAAAGATTGAAATATTAAAATTTTCATTATATAAAAATATTATAGAAAGGGCATGATCTTATAAAAAAATGAAGAAATAAGTTATTTCATTTTCATATAGACGAGGAACCTTGATGAGTCTTACTTTAAAGTTATTTTTCTTGCAAATCATGTACCTTACCCACTCTATGATTTTCTTGAATTTTTCCTATAACAGGTTCAAAGTATAATATATTATTAGTGCTCTTAATATTGAACCATAGAGTTTCATGTAAGGTTTCAAGAAGACGGTCTAGAGACCAGTATATTGTAGATATATCTTTTCTACCATAAATTTTAGTTTGAGGTGTACGTACTTTTTAAATAAAAAAATTTTTACGTGAATTTATTAATACTATTTACATATGAATTTTAATAAAAAAAAATATATGTGATAATTAAAGCGAAATAGAATCCAACTTCACCATAGAATTTAAAATAAAAGTTTCCCAACAAAGAGAAAGTTTGACGTTTTTATTACTCATTTATTTATACGTTTTTTATTTTAAAATATGTGCAATGTCTAAACTAAAAGAGGATTTAGGTTAATATAGAGTAGTTTTGGTACAAAATTAATATATACATTTTAAAGATGCGTAATACACCAATAAAACGTAGATATGATGTAGTTGTTATTTTTTTTTAACTCTTTTGTTAAAATTTTAACAAGAGAATGATTCATTAAAAGAGAATTTCACATAGTTATTTTTTTGAACTTCAATATTATAAAATTTGAGTTCGAGTAAATACTTAAAATTTTATGCTCATTTTTAATAAAAAATTTAGTAAGTATCAAATCTAACGTGGATTAAGAGCGAAATAGTTTACATGGGTTAAATCACAAGTGGACTCGGTGCGAACAACATCTTTAGACTAATAGCTACGTGATTAGCTTAAAATATCATCTCTGATCAATTTTTTACCAAAAATAAGATAAATTTTTAATATTTTAAATTAACTATAAAAAATAAAATAGAATGTATTTGACTTATTCTTATTATAACTTGTGGTTACATTCTCGTTTTTTTATTTTAAAAATCTACTAACAAAGTCAACTTATTTCTTAATTATAAAAAGTTTAGGTCTGTTAACTTTCTGTACAACTAGTTTTTGAATACAATTCAATGTATATTAATATTAATAATCAATAAAAATTATGTAATAAATATTTTTGAAGAAATTTGAATGTATATTTATATTAATGATCATAAATTAATTGAATATGAAGGTTTTTTTTCAATGTTAAAGTTCCATATCTTTTTGTTATCTTTCTATACATTATACTAAAGGAAACTTAATTTCCAATCGCTTTATAGTTTTTCCGATGTGGCGTTTTTACTTATCAACTCCATCTTCAATTCTTGGGCCAAAATTCTGCCTTCTTCCTGTAATGCCCTGTATAATATATATCTAGAATAATACCATACAAGCATTTTATTTGGTATTGACACATCAAAAGTGCCTAATGGCATAGTTCACATATTTGTCCATTTCAAAAACATAAATACAACACATGGCACAAGTCATGGAAACTAGCCAAAAATAATAAAACTAAGCATGATATACAATATCCTCAATTGTATACAACAAAAGAATACACAGCGGAATAAGCTTAACTAAGCTTCTCTTGAAACATCCGAGCATCGCTCCACTTGTAACCAAACCTGCACCTGAAATAAAGCAACTATAGTGGGGTGAGATACATCAAATCTCAGTGAGTTCTCTATCCTATAGATTCTCTCGGCTTTACAAGGTTCTATCAATCCTAACTCAAGTCCAAGGGGAAGGGAAAATGACTTTGAGTTCACAATCTCACACTATATGGAAACACATCATGAGTCTGTTAACTCATAAAGTTCGCACGGAAGGAATTACGTCTTGAGCCTGTTAACTCAAGATTCCTTACGAATCAAAATATGTCCTGAGCCTGTTAACTCAAGAAACTCACTAATCGATAACCTATACCAAGGCATCCCCTTTTCCCGTCTGCTTCTACGTCTAGAAGTCGACCCGAGTCAATGATCCTTGAAGTTACTTGGCATACAAATTGGATTCGGGATCATTGGCCTGTTAACCGTGAACCGTCACTTCTCATGACCTGTTAACCATCACAAGTCTCTACCCATAGCATAGGCTCCAATAGTATTACACGTAGGGAATCAAACCTACCAAGTAATTGTGCATACGTTTCAGAGGAGGAGCTCGAGTCTCATGAAACTACACCTCAAGATAAATGGTTACGATTACGTGATCATATACACGACGTGATTGTATTCGACAATCACAAGGCCACATTCGCCTTAAGGCCTCTTTTACCTTTAACAATAAAACATAACAAAAATACACGTGTTCCATACTAGTGTCTTATTCTCACTCTATACCATTCGATAATGGACACACGCCTCGGCCTCTCATGCACGAGTGTTGTCATTCAGAGTTTCTATCACAATTCTAGTCGCAACCTAGAATTATACCAATCTTAACTTATCCATTTGTTTTTGGGGTCAAGTTTCCTCACTCTCCCTAACTCATTTTAACAAGCATATTTTCTCATTCATTTTAACAACAATATTAGATAGATATGGCATAACACAAATATTACAAATAAATACATATAATCACACATAACATAAAACATCACTTTCGGGTTCCCTCTGATTCATTTAATCGGGTAACGAAATCAATATTTCTCACTCTTATCCGGTAGGATATTTTCACATCTTTACATCGGCTATAAATATGCGTCGATCGGATTTACGATCCAAAAGATGTCAATTCCAACATTTCACAAAACATTACTTTCCTTCATTTTCCACTAAATGAAATATCCCACATCATACCCAAGATAGAGGGTCGTCATAGCTTTCTAATGACACCAAGAACGTCCCGATCCGAGTTACGGATCAAAAGTTATGAAGGAAAGAAAACGGAAAAGCTGTCATGTTCGCTTTGCGAAGCTCCAGCGAATGCTCGCTCTCTCATTCGCAGTGCGAATCTCCCAACGAATTCCTAAAAAACACTGGGTTCGCTACCCCATTCGCAGTACGAGCGTCTGGCGAATCGTGGCTGAACCAAAACAAGATAAAGTTCGAAGTGCGAACCTCTGGCGAATGTTTGCCCTCACCTTCGCCGTGCGAGTAACCAACGAATTCTCGCTTTCCCCTTCGCTAGGGGACTCGCAGTGCGAACCTGCGAAAACTGGGTTTCCTAGCAGCGTGAAAACAGAGCTTTGGGACCAAAAACCCATCCAAAACTTCACCCAACATACAAACATGCATTAACAGATGATCATACATGGCTAATGAGTATACTACACAGTTTATACCGCATTTTATCCGTTAGATTTCATTTTCTCTCAATTTAACCTAATTCCCATTCGGGAGTTTCTAGCACTTAGAGTGTCTAACTAGAACCCACCTGATAATCGAAGAGAACCCACCTGATAATCGAAGAGGAGTTTGAAGAAGATGTTGATGATCCATGGGTTTCTCTTCTTCATCATCTCCATTTTCTCTCTTTCTTTTCTTTCCTTTTTTCCTTTTCTTCTTCTTTTTTACTAACTTCTTCTTCTTTTTTCTCTTTTTCTTTCTCTTTCCAAATATATACATATATTATACTATTATTATATAATATAAATCCAATAGGGAAAAATATCTCCAATAGATATTTTGTCGTCTCCACCCAATAGATCAATTATTAGAGTTATCTTAAAATCCTTTCTCGAATTTAAATAATTGATCTCTTCAGAGTTCATCAGTTGCTCTATTGATCCCTAATGTCAATACCTAAAGTACTTAGAGGATTCCATTAATCCAATATACCAAAGATAGAGCACATAAATACTCATCTGATCTCATCTGATATCCAAATGAGCAATTAGATAATATGGGGTATTACACGTCCTAACATCTATACCTAGTGTTTTCACATTGTCACTAATCGTCATCGTCATCATCACCCTCCTCCTCCTCCTTTGGGATTACATTGCCTAGATGGTGGGTGCGAATCTAATGAGCGATGTCGTGAACGTTGTGATACAGAATGCTATAGAAAAGGTGGTGAGTGTCAGGGATTGCGTGACCGCAAATGTTGTTGTAATGTATGAGGAGTTATTATACCCTTGAATAAAACTAAATAAATAAAATGTATGCCTTAATTTCATTTTAAGTTTAGAGTTTGTAATAATATATATTATCCAAAATAAAATAATTTTTAAAACTTGATTACTACAAGTAACTGAGAATTTTAAAATATATACCTATCACCAATTTCAAACTAAGGATGTGTAATGCCCTGTATAATATATTCCTAGAATAATACAATACAAGCATTTTATTTGGTACTGACACCATCATAAGTGCCTAATGGCGTAATTCACATACTTGACCATTCTAAAACATAATACAACTATGGTACAAGCTATGGAAATTAGCCAAAAATAAAATAAAACTAAGATCAATATACAATATTCCTCATTGTACAAGAACAATAAAATACACAGCGAAATAAGCTTAACTAAGCTTCTCTTGAAACATCCCAGCATCGCTCCACTTGTAAATCAAACCTGCAGACCACGCCTGAAATATAGCAACTATAGTGGGGTGAGATACATCAAATCTCAGTGAGTTCCCTATCCTATAGATCCTCTCGGCTGTACAAGGTTCTATCAATCCTAACTCAAGTCAAGGGGAAGGGAAAATGACTTTGAGTACACAATCTCACACTATATGGAAACATGTCATGAGTTTATCAACTCAAAATATCACTAATCGATAACCATGCCAAGGCACCCCCTTTTCCCGTCCTCTTCTACATCTAGAAGTCGACCCGGGTCATGGATCCTTGCAACCTACTTGACATACGAATGGATTCGGGTTCTACGGGCTTTTTACCGTTATGAACCGTCACTTTATACGGGCCTTATACCGTCAGAAGCATACACCCCACGGGCGCCATTCGTACTGCACGCGGGAATCAAACCTGTCAAGTAGTCATGCATATGTTTCAGAGGAGCTCGAGACCCATGAAACGCAACTCAAGATAACCGGTTACGATTATGTGATCTCACACACAAACGGGATTGTATTCGACAATCACAAGGCCATAATGCCTTATCACAACCACAAAGGGTTCACACACATGTTCCATACTAGTGTCTCACTCTCCTCTAGACCATTACTCGGCAAGGATGCACATCTACATCGAATGCACGAGCATCGCCATCTAGATTATTCATCAATTTCTAATCACAACCTAGAATCATATCATTAGGTTTGGGGAAAGTTTCCTCACTCTTCCTAATTCATTTTAACATGCATATTCTCTCATTCACAGTTCACAATTAAATAGACATGGTATAACACACTGTACACAAGTAAAACATTTAACACAACATATCACATAAAAATTATCCCATCAATCCATGGCATACAAACATGTTTCTACCCCACCATCTCATAGAGAATAAAATTAGCTTTCCAACGCTGCTGACCGTGCGTCAATCGGAGTTACGGATCAAAAGTTATGGTGAAAATACGAAAAATAATATTTTGCTGTCCCAGGCAAATTCGCCTGGCGAATCCCTGGCGAATCTGGACAAACCATAATTCTCCCAAAACGGGTTTGGGACCCAAAAATGATCCAAACCTTCAACCCCCATGATATTAATGCATCCAAATACCCAAAACAACATGTTAGATCACGTTTAGACATACATTTCATCAATCTATCCGTTAGATTTCATTGATTTAGCAAAATTACTCATTTTACCCAAATCTAACCTAACTCTAAAACCTCCAGAAATTTACTCTAAAGTCTCTATCTAGAACCCACCTGATGATCGAAGAGGAGTTTGAAGAAGATGTTGATGATCCACGAGTTTCTTCTTCATCTTTCTCCACTTTCTCTCTTCTTCTCTTCCTTTCTCTTCTTCTTCTTCTTTTCTTCCTTCTTTCTATCTTTTTCTTTCTTTCTTAACATATATATATATATATATATATATATAAATAATTCTTATTATATAATATAAATTCAACCGGGCAAAATATCTCCAATTGATATTTTGTCGTTTCAACCCAATTGATCAATTATCAAAGTTACCTTAAAATTCTCTTTCGAACTAATAATTATTATTCTGTCTCTTTAATAAAATAATTGATCTATTCAGAGTTCAATAGTTGCTCTATTGATCCCAAATGTCAATACTTAAAGTACTCAGAGGATTCCATTAATCTAATTATCCCAAGATGGAGCACATAGGTACTCATCTGATCTCGTGTGATATCCACTTGAGCATTTAAATAATATGGGGTATTACACTCTCCCCCCCTTAAATTGAAATTCGCCCCCGAATTTCCTCTACTAAACAACAATTGCAACTTATATCCCTGTCTTAGATCCACACTTAACTTTACGTCCGTCTTAATTTCTGACGTATCGTAATTCTAAATTGACTTCACAGACCAAAAATTTTGTAAAGACCATATACAATACATGCCTCAAATCATATATTATACATGAGTTTCACTTTTGGTACTGAAACATAATAAGTTCCTTGTTAACACATTATACACATAAATGCCTCTAATACAAAACACTTAAAAGTCTAAGGCATTACATATACAAGATGTTCCAAAATGATAAAAACTAAGAACTAGATCAATACAATGATCTCAAAACATAAACACCATAGCGGAAGCCATGCCATCACCAAAACCACGATTCGTAAGGAAAGTCAAATAACCTTGTCCTTACCCTTTGCCAAACCTGCAGAACCTGTGATGTAAACAACAACAGTGGGGTGAGATACATCAAATCTCAGTGAGTTCCCTATCTTAAAGTCCTCTCGGCTTTACAAGGTTCTAACAAAGTCCTAACTCATGTCCAAGGGGAAAGGGGAAAGACCATGAGTACACACACACAAGTAACCGTCACGGTGAGCCTGTAAACTCACACTAGTACCGAAGTACCTCTTGAGCCTGTAAACTCAAGGATTCACAAAGTACCGTAGTACGTTCTGAGTCCGTACACTCAAGAACTCACATATCAATAACCAATACCAAGGTATCCCCTTTTCCCGTACCCTTCTACGTCTAGAAGGCGATCCGAGTCATGGATCCTTGTAGCTACTTGGCATACGATTGGATTCAGGATCACCGGTCCGTACACCGTGATCCGTCACTTCTCACGGCCCGTACACCGTCACAAGTCTCTTTACCCGTAGGCTCCAATCGTACTTAACACGGGACTCAAACCTGCCAAGTAGTTGTGTATAACGTTCAGAGGAGGTGCTCGAGTCTCATGAACTACACCGCACAACTGTGGTTATTGATAAACAAAATGCACACGCCTAGGCCTTTCATGCACGAGCGTTGCCACACATGGAACATTCACACTTCCGACACAGTTTTGGTAATAATCCTCACCCTGCCTAGTCCATATTTTAACATGCATATATTGTCCACCATAATTACACACAATTAACAGATAAAAGTCGATAAAACGACACTATTCCAGAAATCCCGATATAATTAAATCGGCCGACAATCTTAAAACCATTGTAATAAGAAAGTACATTTTATTATCTTTCCAACGATATCAAAATTGTTCCAATCCGAGTTACGTACAAAAAGTTACGGCATTGTAAACAATCGATCGGAAAAATAAATCACAACAGCAGAATTCTGCAACTCTCCTGGCCGTACGCGTATTGGCACTCCCCATACGCGTATTGCCCAAATGCTCGCCCAGCCATACGCGTATTGCCCTTGGCCGTACGCGTAATGACAAGCCCCATACGCGTATTGACATGCTCCATACGCGTATGGGCAGAGAAAAATGCAGAAGATCCTGCAGAATTTCTTCTGCTACAGGTTGATCCAAAATCAACCCCAAATCTCATTTTTCATCAATCAAAATGCATCAAAACATGTTATAACATCACCACCAGCATAACATATAATCAAACATTGAATTTTAACAGTTTGATTCATGATTTTATACCAAAATACCCATTTTTCCCAATTTCCAATCTAACTCTAAACTCAAAATAATCCTACTCTAAAGAGTCTAACTAGAACCCACCTGGATTACTATACGGGGAGGTTGATACTGAGACGATTAAACGAAGAACAGATGAATTGATGATGATTCTTGAGCTTTTGGAAAATTTCTCTTCTTCCTCTTTCTTTTCATTTCCTTCCTTCCCTTTTTCCTTTTCTTTCTCTTTTAGCTTTTGTTTGTTTTTCCAAGGAAAATGAAAAGAAAATAGATAGTATAAAAACTATCATTTTTAGTAACACTACTAAATGTCCAAAATTATCTCAAATACATCAAATTATAAAAACTCAAGGTTAACTACTATTAATTAAATCAACTCTGAGTTCGTCAGTTTACTCTAATTATTTTATCAAATAATTACTCAGACTACCCCGGAACCCAGTTGATCATAATAATATTCACCAGAGCGTTTATAAATTTACGGGGTATTACATCCTCCCCCCCTTAAATAGAAATTCTTCCTCGAATTTAGAATATTACCTGAACAGATGTGGATAAGAATCTCGCATTTCCGATTCTAGTTCCCAAGTAGCATCGCCCGGATGCGTCATATCCCATTGCACCTTAACAAGTGGAATATCTTTGTTCCTTAACACTTTTGTTTCCCTTCCCACAACACGACTCGGTTGTGGTTCAAAAGTCAAATCCGCTTCAATTTCCACTGATTCGGGTAGAATTGGCTGAAGAGGATCAGGAATAAACTTACGGAGCTGAGATACGTGAAAAACGTCATGCATCTCGGATAGAGAGGGTGGTAAGGCTAATCTATAAGCAACTTCACCAATCCTTTCTAAAATCTGATACGGTCCCACGTATCTCGGACTTAACTTTCGCGACTTAAACGGTCCTTTCAATCTCAATCTCGGAGTAACTTTCAGAAATACATGGTCACCTTCCTCAAATTCCAAAGGTCTCCTACGATTGTCCGCATAACTCTTTTGACGATCTTGTGCTTGTTTAACCTTCTCGCGGATCATTCGAATCTTTTCCGTAGTCTCTTGAATAATCTCGGGTCCCAAAATCCTATCTTCGCCAATTTCAGCCCAACACAAAGGTGTCCTACACTTTCTCCCATACAATGCTTCATAAGGAGCCATACCGATGCTCGCATGGTAACTATTGTTATATGAAAACTCAATTAACGGTAAAAGTTCTTTCCAATTCCCTCTACTCTCTAGCACACAAGCTCTTAACATATCCTCCATCGTTTGTATTGTTCGCTCAGTCTGACCATCCGTTTGAGGATGATTCGACGTGCTCAAACGCAAATTCGTACCCATCGCTTGTTGGAACACTTTCCAAAATCTCGAAGTAAACTTCGGATCTCTATCGGACACAATACTAGAAGGAATACCATGCAATCTCACAATCTCAGCAATAAACAACCTTGCAAGATGACTTGCCTTATAAGTAGTCTTTACGGCTAAGAAGTGTGCAGATTTCGTTAGTCGATCAACAATTACCCAAATAGAATCATACCCACCTTGGGTACGGGGTAAACCCACTGCAAAATCCATGGAAATACTATCCCACTTCCAAACTGGAATATCCAAAGGTTGTAACAAACCGCCCGGTCTTTGGTGTTCAATCTTCACCTGTTGGCACACCGCACATTCTGACACATATCACGCTATATCCTTTTTCATCCCAGGCCACCAATAATCCTTCTTTAAATCCTGATACATCTTCGAAGAACCAGGATGTATCGTAAAAGTACCCTTATGAGCTTCGTCTAAAATCTTCCTTTTCAATGCCTCATCCTTCGGAACACAAATCCTTTGATTAAACAGAACAATCCCATCTGTCGCTCGTGTAAAACCCGGCTGAAGTAACAACTCTTGTAACTCTTCCTCTAACAATTGTGCCTGTTGAATCTCAACTCTCAAAGTAGAATTGACATTCAAATTTCCCATAATCACACCATTCGGAGTCCACACAAATTGGAGATTAAGATCTCTAAACTTTTCCAATAATGAATACTCCAAAATCATCAATTCCGCACTATGAACCATTTTCCGACTTAAAGCATCCGCTACTTTATTCGCCTTTCCTGGATGATACTTCAATTCTAAGTCATAATCCTTTAAGTACTCCATCCACCTTCTTTGTCGCATATTCAACTCCTTTTGGTCAAACAAATACTTCAAACTTTTGTGGTCGCTGAACATTTCAAAGCGTACACCATATAAATAATGACGCCACACCTTCAGTGCAAACACTACGGCAGCTAGTTCCAAATCATGAGTTGGATAATTCTTCTCATGAACTTTTAACTGTCGAGAAGCATAAGCTACCACTTGACCACCTTGCATCAGAACACCCCCTAATCCCCTCTTAGAAGCATCACAGAATACTTCATAAGAGTTGTTAGGATCAGGAATAATTAATACTGGAGCACTCGTCAAACTTTCCTTCAAATGCATAAAACTTTGTTCGCAACCTGAATCCCACTCAAAAACAGCATCCTTCCGAGTAAGTTTCGTCATTGGTAAGGCCAATTGAGAAAAGCCCTTAATAAACCTTCTATAGTAACCGGCCAATCCCAAGAAACTTCTGACTTTTGAAACATTTCTCGGTCTCTCCCAATTAATCACTGCTTCTACTTTCGATGGATCCACTGCCACACCACCTCGAGATATAACATGTCCAAGAAAATTAACTTCCGACATCCAAAACTCACACTTGCTCAACTTAGCAAACAATTGCTTCTCTTGCAAGACCGATAAGACAATCCTCAGATGTTCTCCGTGCTCTTGTGGAGTACAAGAATAAATAAGAATGTCGTCAATAAAGATTACCACAAATTGGTCCAAGTAAGCCTGAAATATTCGATTCATGTAATCCATGAAAACAGCTGGAGCATTAGTCACACCGAAAGGCATCACTAAGAATTCGTAATGACCGTAACGGGTTCTAAAGGCGGTTTTTGGCACATCGGAACTCTTCACTCGAATCTGATGATAACCCGACCGTAAATCAATCTTCGAGAACACACAGGCTCCTTTTAATTGATCTAACAAGTCGTCTATCCTTGGTAAGGGATACTTGTTCTTAATGGTGACTTTATTCAACTTACGATAATCAATGCACAACCGCATTCCCCCATCTTTCTTCTTTACCAACAACACTGGAGCTCCCCACGGTGAAACACTAGGCCTAACAAAATGCTTAGACATCAAGTCCTCTAATTGGTCCTTTAATTCTCTTAATTCAAGCGGTGCCATCCGATACGGAGAAACGGATATAGGAGCTGTTCCCGGTATCAGGTCAATAGAGAACTCAACTTCTCTCTTTCAGAGGAAGAGAAGAAACATCCTCAGGAAACCCTTCAGGAAATTCACACACTATTGGAATACTCAGAACTTGCTGTTCACTACTTCCTTCCTTAGTAAGAACCATTAAAACAGATTTCTCTTTCTCAAACAAGAAATTTACCATTCCCACCGTACCTTCTAAAATCGTTGATAATACATCTTTCGGAGTAGTCTCAGCAGATGGAATAATAATTAGCTTCTCCTCACAACCGATAAAAACCGAATTAGCTGAAAGCCAGTCCATTCCCAAAACAACATCCACTTTCTTAAGCGGCAGACAAATAAGATCAATCTGGAAGACTCTTCCGTTCACCGACAACACACAATTTTCACACATCAGGGGTGTTTCAACCATTTCATCCATGGCAGTAGTAACCACCATAGGAGGAAACAAAGGAATAGTTTGCAACCCCAGTCGCTTCACACATCTCAAAGACACAAAAGAATGTGTAGCCCCACAGTCAAATAAAACAAAACAAGGTTGACCATTAACAAAACACGTACCCACAATCAAGGAATTATCACCCTTTGCTTTCCTTGCATCCAGAGTATATACTCGACCCGTAGTCTTCCCTTGTGCCTGATTCCTACTCTGAGGACAATCTCTCGCTACATGACCCATCTTGTTACACTGATAACACCGTATCCCATCCGAATAGCACCTACCAAAATGACTCCTCCCACAAGTGCGACATACCGGAGGCACACTAGTTCTAGAGCCCTGTACTTGCTTCCCTTTGGAAGACTGTTGCCTTTGCCTAAACTGTTGATTCGACCTTCCACGGTCACTTTGAGTTACCCTGTTCGAATCCACCTCCATTTGTATCTTTTTCAAGCTATTTTCTGCCACATAACATTGTCTTAACATTTCAACATAAGTAGCAAATTCCCGTTGAGACACGCTGTGTGAAATCTCAGCCCTTAACCCAAACAGAAACCGATCTATCTTCCACCTCTCATCAGGAGCATATATGTCCTGTCTAGAATAGTCAGCCATGATCTCAAATTGTTCCGCATAAGAAGCCACTGATAAATTTCCCTGTCTCAATTGTTGGAACTCAAACTACTTTTGAGACCTTAAAGAACTCGAAAAATATTTCTCCATAAAGATTACATTAAACTGTTCCCACACTTTCGGCACCTCCTGAGTTGTCATCAAGGCTGAAGCGCTCTCCCACCACCTCATGGCAGGACCCTTCAACCAGTGAGAAGCAAAGACCACCTTATTCTCCTCACTGCAATGAACTATCTAAAAAATCCGTTCCATACCTGTTATCCATTCGTGTGCCTTCACCGGATCTAGCCCTCCTTGAAACTCCGGAGGATTCATACAAACAAATTCCCTGTAGGTTCCTCCTGTAACTTCCGGAACAACCACTGGAGGATGCAGACCATCAGCCATTTGTTGCATCATTCCTTGAATGAACTGATTCTGCTGTTGCTGCATTTGTTGCATAAATTGGTACAAAGGGGCATTCCCTTCATCACCTTGTGGAACTGTCCCAGCTGGAGTAGTCCTTGGTCTTCCACGGTTGTTTCTGCGTCTATCAGCCATGTTCCTGAATTCCATACAAATAGGATTAAGTTGATCAGACTCAATACCATAAATATAGCAGACAAGACCCATGGCGACACGCCGCATATGAAACGGAAAGAAAACTTATCCTATTTCATGGCTAGGTCGAGGATACGACCTTCTTTGATACCAACTGTGAAGGCCATATACAATACATGCCTCAAATCATATATTATACACGAGTTTCACTTTTGGTACTGAAATATAATAAGTTCCTAGTTAACACATTATACACATAAATGCCTCTAATACAAAACACCTAAAAGTCTAAGGCATTACATATACAAGATGTTCCAAAATGATAAAAACTAAGAACTAGATCAATACAATGATCTCAAAACATAAACGCCATAGCGGAAGCCATGCCATCACCAAAACCACGATTCGTAAGGAAAGTCAAATAACCTTGTCCTTACCCTTCGCCAAACCTGCAGAACCTGTGATGTAAACAACAACAGTGGGGTGAGATACATCAAATCTCAGTGAGTTCCCTATCTTAAAGTCCTCTCGGCTTTACAAGGTTCTAACAAAGTCCTAACTCATGTCCAAGGGGAAAGGGGAAAGACCATGAGTACACACACACAAGTAACCGTCACGGTGAGCCTGTAAACTCACACTAGTACCGAAGTACCTCTTGAGCCTGTAAACTCAAGGATTCACAAAGTACCGTAGTACGTTCTGAGTCCGTACACTCAAGAACTCACATATCAATAACCAATACCAAGGTATCCCCTTTTCCCGTACCCTTCTACGTCTAGAAGGCGATCCGAGTCATGGATCCTTGTAGCTACTTGGCATACGATTAGATTCGGGATCACCGGTCCGTACATCGTGATCCGTCACTTCTCACGGCCCGTACACCGTCACAAGTCTCTTTACCCGTAGGCTCCAATCGTACTTAACACGGGACTCAAACCTGCCAAGTAGTTGTGTATAACGTTCAGAGGAGGTGCTCGAGTCTCATGAACTACACCGCACAACTGTGGTTATTGATAAACAGAATGCACACGCCTCGGCCTTTCATGCACGAGCGTTGCCACACATGGAACATTCACACTTCCGACACAGTTTTGGTAATAATCCTCACCCTGCCTAGTCCATATTTTAACATGCATATATTGTCCACCATAATTACACACAATTAACAGATAAAAGTCGATAAAACGACACTATTCCAGAAATCCCGATATAATTAAATCGGCCGACAATCTTAAAACCATTGTAATAAGAAAGTACATTTTATTATCTTTCCAACGATATCAAAATTGTTCCAATCCGAGTTACGTACAAAAAGTTACGGCATTGTAAACAATCGATCGGAAAAATAAATCACAACAGCAGAATTCTGCAACTCTCCTGGCCGTACGCGTATTGGCACTCCCCATACGCGTATTGCCCAAATGCTCGCCCAGCCATACGCGTATTGCCCTTGGCCGTACGCGTAATGACAAGCCCCATACGCGTATTGACATGCTCCATACCCGTATGGGTAGAGAAAAATGCAGAAGTTCCTGCAGAATTTCTTCTGCTACGGGTTGATCCAAAATCAACCCCAAATCTCATTTTTCATCAATCAAAATGCATCAAAACATGTTATAACATCACCACCAGCATAACGTATAATCAAACATTGAATTTTAACAGTTAGATTCATGATTTTATACCAAAATACCCATTTTTCTCAATTTCCAATCTAACTCTAAACTCAAAATAATCCTACTCTAAAGATTCTAACTAGAACCCACCTGGATTACTAGACGAGGAGGTTGATACTGAGACGATTAAATGAAGAACAGATGAATTGATGATGATTCTTGAGCTTTTGGAAAATTTCTCTTCTTCCTCTTTCTTTTCCTTTCCTTCCTTCCCTTTTTCCTTTTCTTTCTCTTTTAGCTTTTGTTTGTTTTTCCAAGGAAAATGAAAAGAAAATAGATAGTATAAAAACTATCATTTTTAGTAACACTACTAAATGTCCAAAATTAGCTCAAATACATCAAATTATAAAAACTCAACGTTAACTACTATTAATTAAATCGACTCTGAGTTCGTCAGTTTACTCTAATTATTTTATCAAATAATTACTCAGAGTACCCCGGAACCCAGTTGATCATAATAATATTCACCAGAGCGTTTATAAATTTACGGGGTATTACAAATTCGTATTTTCACAATTTAGCAGACTTCGTGTCCTTAGTTATACTCTTATTCCAATATTGATTTAACTTTCAACTTGCTTTTTCCATAATTCATCTGTTGATCCATCCAAAACACTTGGTCGCATCTTACTTCGGAAAGAATGTGCCATTCTACATTCCTCTACTGAGTCACAAACCAAACCGTAATATCTGATCTTGATTCAGGATAACGAACACTCATCAAATCCTTTAACATTCAAACCACTTCACCATTAGTCAAACAACTTCTTTTACCAGTTCCATCTAGTCTGATGTTGCCCACTGTACTCGTTAAATTCGATATTTCACCTCTTTCGTATCACACCAAAAGGTAACACACTTAACACAAAACTCCTTATTTCCATATTTTCAAGCAACAATCCTTCTAAATTCTTATTATCCTGACATAACTCGTTCATCGGTCACCTTCCACTGCGCAATCCAATTTTTCACAGTAGAACACCACGAATTCTTGAGCCCTACCAATTAGCTAACAATCCACGGAGAACACTTATCCACTAGGATCCTTACTAACCAATGGTACAAGAACTTATTAACGTCCTAGTAGAACAATTTCCTCACCGACCCACAATATTATAACATCCGTCCAACACTCTCCATACGATAGAGGTGCAGGAGTTACACTGTTACTATCATAACCATACAACTCCAAATCCATTCAAAACTCGAAATAATTCCTCCAAAAGTAGTTTAACAACTTCCATTTTTGATTACCACATTCTAAATCGATTCCTCTTACGGATTTTTCCGACTTACTCAAAAATTCCTTGTTGACACGAGATCTCAACCAATATTACATAACACCATCACGATACTTCAATCATACGCGAGTCACCACTTATCAACTTAACTGTCCAAAGCACAATTGTGAGTTTCCATATTACTCCCCAATTCACGTGCAATACTCCACCTACACACACTTCGAAGTCCATAACACACTTCTCAGTTGAATCAACTCTTTTCATTCATTCTGTTTCATAAACGATTCCAAGTTACATACTTAACTTCGGAACGTCCAATTCTTACTAGTACTTGGAAAGATAACTTACAAATTCCTCCTCTGGTTAGAACACAACTGTACACAACTGATACCACCTTCACGGGGTCTAAATCCAAAACCAAGGACTCACGGAAGATAACAATTACTAACTCCGGCCAACCGGTCGTACCTTAATAACACCATAAATTAAATTACTGAAGCGATCTTTTCGAGATCAACACTTCGAGAGTATTTTCCAACTTCGTCCTTAAGACTCACAACAGTAATAATAACAATACACCTAAGACTTTCTCACACTCAACACAGTTCATAAGATTACTTCTCCAAAGTAACTCCTTCGTCGTCTGAACGAGTGGTCAACTACGTAACACCTTTCTAGAAGTTACGATTTTAAAACACAAATCCGTTTTTCATTTACTTGCAATCCTGTTTCCATTCACACAATACCCTTCACTCGAGGCAACATAAGGTAACAAAATGCAGATGATGGTTCCTAAGGGATTTCATAATTTACACACACGTTAATCGATTACCCACCTGAGGTTAATCGGTTAACTCCTCGAGTTCAGCGCTAAATACCATCCTTGCACGTGTCAATCGGTTAACCACATAGCGTTAAGCGGTTAACACTGCTGTAAAAGCCGCAAAGCCAATTCTTATAACTCAAAAGTCATTACCACTCAAACCACCAATCCGATTTTTTCTGACTTGAAATATCATTCTCAACTTGTGGCTCATTAACTTGTATAACAATTCACCAACCATGATCCACTCAGGTAAAACCGACAAAGTCAACACATGCAGATGACACACTCCAACCAAGTGACAAGGTAGAATTCCAAATTCTGACACGGTCACACGACAACTCTTCGGCGGGATAGTTCACTTTTCTACTTAACCAATTTCACTTGAGGGAAAGCAATAATGACGACATTCTAGGGTTTTTAATCATAATTCATACCTGATTCGTCCACAACCAAGACTCAACATACAACCTTGTTCTCTCACTTGAACTTCTTGGTGGGACATAAAACAACAACATTCTTAGTCCAACAAAAGGTAGATTCCAAATATTCCGATTATTTACAAATACAGAAGTTTCTCCATACTTGCAAATAAATCGGGGCAATGCATCCTCTTGAAGAACCTTTCCATCACTACATACACATTAACCGGAGTTTCTTGTCCTTCACTGTCCATTGGACATTTCACTTACCAAATCACTTAATGGAAGATTCGCAACCGACAAATCTCCTCAACTATCTACAAAACCATTCTGGTATAAATCGTTCCATGATTTACACTTAGTCCATAATAAATCTTGGTTTGCTTCTCGTTGTTTACCGCACACTTACTTCCTAAAATACAACATTCACTGTTCCACAAAGTACCTCTCATCACCCTTGTCTCAAGAATGAAAATCCATTATGTACAATTACAACCACGATGCCACTACTACGCTTGTTCTTAATACCCAGGTGTAACTTTCTCATAACATACTGTTAATACCGTTCATTCCACATAACTGGATAAAATCCACCTCATAAACAATATTTTCACTTTCCACAGCCTAAACCACTTTCATAACTTCATATCGATACAAAGAACACTTAAATCGGACACCCGAGTCAAAAGATATGAAGTTCTGATGAAAGGAAAAATTATTCAAAAACTGCCAGATTCGTCTGGTGGTTAAGAATTTCGCCTGGCGAATCCCCCTTCGCCTGCACTTCGCCCGACGAACAAGCGGCGAATCGTCATCTCACAAAACCTCAAAAGTTCCAGTAGCAACACCAGTTCTGTTTCTTCATTTTTGCCTGGCAACTAAGTAATTCGCCTGGCGATTTCCTCTTCGCCAGCTCTTCGCCTGGCGAACCAGCGGCGAGACCCTATTCGCCTGGCGATTTCCTGATTCGCCTGGCGAATCACACCAGAAGCAGAATTTTTTACTGTGTTTCTCATGGTTCCCAAGCCTCAAAAGTCCAACTTTTTCCAACCCAAAACATTTTCAAATTCCAACTTGATCTCTCATCGAATACAGAAAAATCCCGATGTAGTATCTCGAATTTAATCTCTCTACATAACTGAATATACTCAATCCATCACCCACTCTTCGCCCGGCACATACTTGTTTCACTTGAAGCACGTATACACATCCTAGTGTTCCTCCTCACACTTCTATACTACTCTAGGTTCCCACAAAAGCCGAACTTCCTTAACTCTCAACTTTTAACCCGTCGGATGATATTGTTCCGAATACATTCACTAAGGTACTCTCGTCCATTCAAGATACCTTAACGACCTTAGAAATTGAAGCACCAATTACTTATCTCACTTCCGGACCTTACGCCACGCGTTCCAAAAACAACCTTTCTTTTCCACGGAATGAGATTACTTGAAATCCTTATCCATATTAGTGGCCAATCCAGCTCTACTAGCGACTTTACATATTCCTTAATACCTTATGAAAACGTCCAATAGAGATCCTTAACTCTCGGACTCCATCCACTCCTAAGGATTACTTGAACAACACACTGCTCTTTAATTTCCATGCTACCCAAGCACAACTTCTATCAAAACCTTACTGAGCTGACCAAAACTCCTCACAACTGACTCTTGGCTTGAGCCTTCCCTCACAGCACCAATTTCGACAACACTACGGAGTCCTCGTGGTCGCTCAACCATGATTCTACCTATCACATAAATAGTATTAGGTTGATCAGGCCCAACACTACATAGTATGATATTAAGTTTCATGATGGCAAGACACACTTAAGAGGCAGGAATAGATTTACTTATGATGTTTCAAGGCTAGGTCGAGGACACGACCTGCTCTGATACCAACTGTAATGCCCTGTATAATATATACCTAGAATAATACAATACAAGCATTTTATTTGGTACTGACACCATCATAAGTGCCTAATGGCGTAATTCACATACTTGACCATTCTAAAACATAATACAACTATGGTACAAGCTATGGAAATTAGCCAAAAATAAAATAAAACTAAGATCAATATACAATATTCCTCATTGTACAAGAACAATAAAATACACAGCGGAATAAGCTTAACTAAGCTTCTCTTGAAACATCCCAGCATCGCTCCACTTGTAAATCAAACCTGCAGACCACACCTGAAATATAGCAACTATAGTGGGGTGAGATACATCAAATCTCAGTGAGTTCCCTATCCTATAGATCCTCTCGGCTGTACAAGGTTCTATCAATCCTAACTCAAGTCAAGGGGAAGGGAAAATGACTTTGAGTACACAATCTTACACTATATGGAAACATGTCATGAGTTTATCAACTCAAAATATCACTAATCGATAACCATGCCAAGGCACCCCCTTTTCCCGTCCTCTTCAACGTCTAGAAGTCGACCCGGGTTATGGATCCTTGCAACCTACTTGACATACGAATGGATTCGGGTTCTACGAGCTTTTTACCGTTATGAACTGTCACTTTACACGGGCCTTATACCGTCAGAAGCATACACCCCACGGGTGCCATTCGTACTGCACGCTGGAATCAAACCTGTCAAGTAGTCATGCATATGTTTTAGAGGAGCTCGAGACCCATGAAACACAACTCAAGATAACCGGTTACGATTATGTGATCTCACACACAAACGGGATTGTATTCGACAATCACAAGGCCATAATGCCTTATCACAACCACAAAGGGTTCACACACATGTTCCATACTAGTGTCTCACTCTCCTCTAGACCATTACTCGGCAAGGATGCACTTCTACATCGAATGCACGAGCATCGCCATCTAGATTATTCATCAATTTCTAACCACAACCTAGAATCATATCATTAGGTTTGGGGTAAGTTTCCTCACTCTTCCTAATTCATTTTAACATGCATATTCTCTCATTCACAGTTCACAATTAAATAGACATGGTATAACACACTGTACACAAGTAAAACATTTAACACAACATATCACATAAAAATTATTCCATCAATCCATGGCATACAAACATGTTTCTACCCCACCATCTCATAGAGAATAAAATTAGCTTTCCAACGCTTCTGACCGTGCTCAGTCGGAGTTACGGATCAAAAGTTATGGCGAAAATACGAAAAATAATGTTTTGCTGTCCCAGGCAAATTCGCCTGGCGAATCCCTGGCGAATCAGACTCGCCACCTATTTGCCTGGCGAATCTGGACGAACCATATTCTCCCAAAACGGGTTTGGGACCCAAAAATGATCCAAACCTTCAACCCCCATGATATTAATGCATCCAAATACCCAAAACAACATGTTAGATTACGTTTAGACATACATTTCATCAATCTATCCGTTAGATTTCATTGATTTAGCAAAATTACTCATTTTACCCAAATTTAACCTAACTCTAAAACCTCCAGAAATTTACTCTAAAGTCTCTATCTAGAACCCACCTGATGATCGAAGAGGAGTTTGAAGAAGATGTTGATGATCCACGAGTTTCTTCTTCATCTTTCTCCACTTTCTCTCTTCTTCTCTTCCTTTCTCTTCTTCTTCTTCCTTTCTTCCTTCTTTCTATCTTTTTCTTTCTTTCTTAACATATATATATATACATATATATATATATATATATATATATATATATATATATATATATATAAATAATTCTTATTATATAATATAAATCCAACCGGGCAAAATATCTCCAATTGATATTTTGTCGTCTCAACCTAATTGATCAATTATCAAAGTTACCTTAAAATTCTCTTTCGAACTAATAATTATTATTCTGTCTCTTTAATAAAATAATTGATCTCTTCAGAGTTCATTAGTTTCTCTATTGATCCCAAATGTCAATACTTAAAGTACTCAGAGGATTCCATTAATCCAATTATCCCAAGATGGAGCACATAGGTACTCATCTGATCTCGTGTGATATCCACTTGAGCATTTAAATAATATGGGGTATTACAGGATGAATGTAAATGATTCACAATTTAAACTTGCATATTTCATTTTAATTTCATATTTTAGAACAAAATTCAGTTTTATGTTTTATTCTCAAATAGTTTCATGATACAAATCGTCAATATAAAAATAATCAATTTAAGTTTGTTTGGAAGACAATCTTATACAAACTGACACAAATTATAACGTAGACTATTTTTTTTTTAAAGTAAAGGTTAATAAAATAATACTACTATTTTTGTTATGATTATTATTATTAACGTGTAACAAAGGTGCCTTATATATTCTCTTTATTGTTTTTATTTTGATAACATGCGTAAATAAATACCTAATTATAACTCATCAAATTTGTTTGTACAATATAAAATAATTAGAAATTGTACAAAACATCACATACGCAAATTTTCAAATTAAAATAAATATAACCAAAGAATTAAAATAATTTTTGGCGTTCATAGTTTTTAATAGTTTTATAATGTACATATTATAAGATTACTAATTAAGTTTGCTTAAATATACCATAACAAAAGAATTTAACATTGAATCTATTATTTTCTTCCTAAAAGTTTATTAATTGATATGTCAAACATAAAATTTTCTATATTTATATTTTTTCTAGTAATTTTTATTTTTGAAATCAATTTTATGAGTTATAATACAAAAATCTCAATTGCTTCAAGTTAATAATAGAATCAAACTTTGAATTAATAATATTAGTTATTTACATTGTCGAAAATATATTAAATTTTTCTAACAACCGTCGATTTGAAAATTTTTTTATTTTAAGCTTTTTTTTCTTTTTCAAAATAAAAGATTGAAATATTAAAATTTTCATTATATAAAAATATTATAGAAAGTGCATGATATTATAAAAAAATGAAGAAATAAGTTATTTCATTTTCATATAGTCGAGGAACCTTGATGAGTCGTAATTTAAAGTTATTTTTCTTCCAAATCATGTACCTTACCCACTCTATGATTTTCTTGAATTTTTCCTATAACGGGTTCAAAGTATAATATATTATTAGTGCTCTTAATATTGAACCATAGAGTTTCGTGTAAGGTTTCAAGAAGACGGTCTAGAGACCAGTATATTGTAGATATATCTTTTTTACCATAAATTTTAGTTTGAGGTGTACGTACTTTTTAAATAAAAAATTTTTTACGTGAATTTATTATTACTATTTACATATGAATTTTAATAAAAAAAAATATATGTGATAATTAAAGCGAAATAGAATCCAACTTCACCATAGAATTTAAAATAAAAGTTACCCAACAAAGAGAAAGTTTGACGTTTTTATTACTCATTTATTTATACGTTTTTTATTTTAAAATATGTGCAATGTCTAAACTAAAAGAGGATTTAGGTTAATATAGAGTAGTTTTGGTACAAAATTAATATATACATTTTAAAGATGCGTAATACACCAATAAAACGTAGATATGTTGTAGTTGTTATTTTTTTTTAACTCTTTTGTTTAAATTTTAACAAGAGAATGATTCATTAAAAGAGAATTTCACATAGTTATTGTTTTTGAACTTCAATATTATAAAATTTGAGTTCGAGTAAATACTTAAAATTTTATGCTCATTTTTGAATAAAAAATTTAGTAAGTATCAAATCTAATGTGGATTAAGAGCGAAATAGTTTACATGGGTTAAATCACAAGTGGACTCGGTGCGAACAACATCTTTAGACTAATAGCTATGTGATTAGCTTAAAATATCATCTCTGATCAATTTTTTACCAAAAATAAAATAAATTTTTTATATTTTAAATTAACTATAAAAAATAAAATAAAATGTATTTGACTTATTCTTATTATAACTTGTGGTTACATTCTCGTTTTTTTATTTTAAAAATCTACTAACAAAGTCAACTTATTTCTTAGTTATAAAAAGTTTAGGTCTGTTAACTTTCTGTACAACTAGTTTTTTAATACAATTCAATGTATATTAATATTATTAATCAATAAAAATTATATAATAAATATTTTTGAATAAATTTGAATGTATATTTATATTAATGATCATAAATTAATTGAATACGAAGGTTTTTTTTCAATGTTAAAGTTCCATATCTTTTTGTTATCTTTCTATACATTATACTAAAGGAAACTTGATTTCCAATCGCTTTATAGTTTTTCCGATGTGGCGTTTTTACTTATCAACTCCATCTTCAATTCTTGGGCCAAAATTCTGCCTTCGTCCTGTAATGCCCTGTATAATATATATCTAGAATAATACCATACAAGCATTTTATTTGGTACTGACACATTAAAAGTGCCTAATGGCATAGTTCACATACTTGTCCATTTCTAAAACATAAATACAACACATGGCACAAGTCATGGAAACTAGCCAAAAATAATAAAACTAAGAATGATATACAATATCCTCAATTATATACAACAAAAGAATACACAGCGGAATAAGCTTAACTAAGCTTCTCTTGAAAAATCCGAGCATCGCTCCACTTGTAACCAAACCTGCACCTGAAATAAAACAACTATAGTGGGGTGATGTAACGCCCACATATAATACTTGCATCAAATCTCATATTATACATGAGTTCACTTTTGGTACTGAAATATACAATAAGTTCCTAGTTAACACATTATACACATAAATGCCTTTAAAACAAAACACTAAAAGTCTAAGGCATTACATATACAAGATGTTCCAAAATGATAAAAACTAAGAACTAGATCAAAACAATGATCTCAAAACATAACGCCATAGCGGAAGCCATGCCATCACAAAAGCTACGATCCGTAAGGAAAGTCAAATGACCTTGTCTTTACCCTTCGCCGAACCTGCAGAACCTGTGATGTAAACAACAACAGTGGGGTGAGATACATCAAATCTCAGTGAGTTCGCTATCTTAAAGTCCTCTCGGCTTTACAAGGTTCTAAAATAACCCTAACTCATGTCCAAGGGGAAAGGGGAAGGACCATGAGTACACACACACAAGTGACCGCCACGGTGAGCCTGTAAACTCACACTAGTACCGGAGTACCTCCTGAGCCTGTAAACTCAAGGATTCACAAATCAATAACCAATACCAAGGTATCCCCTATTCCCGTCCGCTTCTACGTCTAAAAGACGACCCGAGTCATGGATCCTTGTAGCTACTTGGCATACGAATAGGATTCGGGATCACCGGTCCGTACACCGTGATCCATCACTTCTCACGGCCCGTACACCGTCACAAGTCTCTTTACCCATTGGCTCCAATCGTACTCACTACGGGAATCAAACCTGCAAAGTAGTTGTGCATAACGTTTCAGAGGAGGTGATCGAGTCTCATGAAACTACACCGCAAGAAACCATGGTTATGATTTAAATGCACACGCCTCAGCCTTTCATGCACGAGCGTTGCCACACATGGAACAATTCACACTTCCGACACAGTTTTGGTAATAATCCTCACTCTGCCTATTCCATATTTTAACATGCATACATTGTCAACAACAGTTTCACACCATTAAAAGATAAAAGTCGACAAAACGACGCTATTCAAAAAATCCCGACATAATTAAATTAGCCGACAATCTTAAAACCATTGTAATAAGAAAGTACATTTTATTATCTTTCCAACGATACCAAAAATGTTCCAATCCGAGTTACGTACAAAAAGTTACGGCATTTGAAACAAACGATCGGAAAATAATCACAACAGCAGAAATTCTGCAATCCTCCTGGCCATACGCGTATTGCCCAAGGCCATACGCGTATTGCCCAAAATTCTCGCCCAGCCATACGCGTATTGCCCAAGGCCATACGCGTATGGGCAGAGACATTTTTCCCCTGAAATTCCTTTTAAAATTGACATACGCGTATCGCCCTTTCCGTACGCGTAATGACATGCCCCATACGCGTATTGACATGCACCATACGCGTATGGGCAGAGAAAAATGCAGAAAAACCAGCATAAATTTCCTGCTACGGGTTGATCCAAAATCACCCCAAAATCCCATTTTTGATCAATCACAAAGCATCAAAACATGTTATAACATAACAAGCAGTATAACATACAATCAAACATTGAATTTCAATAGTTAGATTCATGATTTTATGCAAAAATACTCACTTTTCACAATTCCAACCTAACTATAAACTCAAAATAAACTCTACTCTAAAGAGTCTAACTAAAACCCACCTGGACAACAAGATGAGGATGACGAAATAGAGATGAAGAGATGAAGAACAGATGATTGATGATGATCTTGAGCTTTTGAGAAAATTTCTCTCTTTTTCCTTCTCCTTCACTTTTCCTTTCCTTTTCCTTTGTTTTTCTTTCTAACTTTTTTTTTGGTTTCCAAATGAGAAAAAGAAAACATAGTAAAGAAAATACTTTCCATTAATTAGCAATACTACTAAATGTCCAAATTAGCTCAAATGCGCCAATTAATAAAAACTCCAAGTTAAATACTATTAATTTAATCAACTCTGAGTTCGTCAGTTTACTCTAATTATTTTATCAAATAATTACTCAGAGTACTCCAGAACCCAGTTGATCATAATAATATTCACCAGAGCGTTTATAAATTTACGGGGTATTACAGGTGAGATACATCAAATCTCAGTGAGTTCTCTATCCTATAGATTCTCTCAGCTTTACAGGGTTCTATCAATCCTAACTCAAGTCAAAGGGGAAGGGAAAATGACTTTGAGTTCACAATCTCACACTATATGGAAACACATCATGAGTCTGTTAATTCATAAAGTTCGCACGGAAGGAATTACGTCCTGAGCCTGTTAACTCGAGATTCCTTACGAATCGAAATATGTCCTGAGCCTGTTAACTCAAGAAACTCACTAATCGATAACCTATACCAAGGCATCCCCTTTTCCCATCCGCTTCTACGTCTAGAAGTCGACCCGAGTCATGGATCCTTAAAGTTACTTGGCATACGAATTGGATTCGGGATCATCGTCCTGTTAACCGTGAACCGTCACTTCTCATGACCTGTTAACCATCACAAGTCTCTACTCATAGCATAGGCTCTAATCGTACTACACGTAGGGAATCAAACCTACCAAGTAATTGTGCATACGTTTCAGAGGAGGAGCTCGAGTCTCATGAAACTACACCTCAAGATAAATGGTTACGATTACGTGATCATATACACGACGTGATTGTATTCAAAAATCACAAGGCCACATTCTCCTTAAGGCCTCTTTTGCCTTTAACAATAAAACATAACAAAAATACACGTGTTCCATACTAGTGTCTTATTCTCACTTTATACCATTCGTTAATGGACACACGCCTCGGCCTCTCATGCACGAGCGTTGTCATTCAGAGTTTCTATCACAATTCTAGTCGCAACCTAGAATTATACCAATCTTAACTTATCCATTTGTTTTTGGGGTAAAGTTTCCTCACTCTCCCTAACTCATTTTAACAAGCATATTATCTCATTCATTTTAACAACAATATTAGATAGATATGGCATAACACAAATATTAAAAATAAATACATATAATTACACATCACATAAAACATCACTTTCGGTTTCCCTCCGATTCATTTAATCGGGTAACGAAATCAATATTTCTCACTCTTATCCCGTAGGATATTTTCACAGCTTTACATCGGCTATAAATATGCGTCGATCGGATTTACGATCCAAAAGATGTCAATTCCAACATTTCAAAAAACATTACTTTCCTTCATTTTCCACTAAATGAAATATCCCACATCATACCCAAGATAGAGGGTCGTCATAGCTTTCTAATGACACCAAGAACGTCCCGATCCGAGTGACGGATCAAAAGTTATGAAGGAAAGAAAACGGAAAAGCTGTCATGTTCGCTTTGCGAAGCTCCAGCGAATGCTCGCTCTCTCATTCGCAGTGCGAATCTCCCAGCGAATTCATAAAAAACACTGGGTTCGCTACCCCATTCGCAGTACGAGCGTCTGGCGAATCGTGGCAGAACCAAAACAAGGTAAAGTTCGCAGTGCGAACCTCTGGCGAATGTTCGCCCTCACCTTCGCCGTGCGAGTAACCAGCGAATGCTCGCTTTCCCCTTCGCTAGGGGACTCGCAGTGCGAACCTGCGAAAACTGGGTTTCCCAGTAGCGTGAAAACAGAGCTTTGGGACCAAAAACCCATCCAAAACTTCACCCAACATACAAACATGCATTAACAGATGATCATACATGGCTAATGAGTATACTACACAGTTTATACCGCATTTTATCCGTTAGATTTCATTTTCTCTCAATTTAACTTAATTCCCATTCGGGAGTTTCGAGCACTTAGAGTGTCTAACTAGAACCCACCTGATAATCGAAGAGGAGTTTGAAGAAGATGCTGATGATCCATGGGTTTCTTGTAATACCCCGTAAATTTATAAACGCTCTGGTGAATATTATTATGATCAACTGGGTTCCGGAGTACTCTGAGTAATTATTTGATAAAATAATTAGAGTAAACTGACGAACTCAGAGTTGATTAAATTAATAGTATTTAACTTGGAGTTTTTATTAATTGGTGCATTTGAGCTAATTTGGACATTTAGTAGTATTGCTAATTAATGGGAATTATTTTCTTTACTATGTTTCTTTTTCTCATTTAGAACAAAAACAAAAGTTAGAAAGAAAAGGAAAAGAGAAGAAAGGAAAAGTGAAGGAAGGAAAAAGCAGAGAAATTCCACAAAGAGCTCAAGATCATCATCAAGCTTCAACTCTTCATCTTTTCATCTCAGTATCAATCTCCTCATCTTGTTGTCCAGGTGGGTTCTAGTTATACCCTTTAGAGTAGAGTTTATTTTGAGTTTAGAGTTAGGTTGGAATTGTAAAAATGGGTATTTTTGGTATAAAATCATGAATCTAACTGTTGAAATTCAATGTTTGATTGTATGTTATACTGCTTGTTGTGTTTAAACATGTTTTGATGCTTTGTGATTGATAAAAAATGAGATTTTGGGGTGATTTTGGATCAACCCGTAAACAGGAAATTCTGCAGGTTTTTCTGCATTTTTCTCTGCCCATACGCGTACGGGGCATGTCAATACGCGTATGGGGCATGTCATTACGAGTACGGCAAGGGCGTTATGCGTATGGCAATTTTAAAAAGGAATTTCAAGGTAAAAACGTATCTGCCCATACGCGTACGGCCTTGGGCAATACGCGTATGGATGGCCGAGAATTTTAAGCAATACGCGTATCGCTTGGGGCAATACGCATATGGCTGGGCGAGAATTTTGGGTAATACGCGTATGGGATGTGCCAATATGCGTATGGCCAGGAGAATTGCAGAAATTCTGCTGTTGTGATTATTTTCCGATCGTTTGTTTCAAATGCCGTAACTTTTTATACGTAACTCGGATTTGAACATTTTTGGTATCGTTGGAAAGATAATAAAATGTACTTTCTTATTACGATGGTTTTAAGATTGTCGGCAGATTTAATTATGTCGGGATTTTCAGAATAGCGTCGTTTTGTCGACTTTTATCTGTTAATGGTGTGTAATTATTGTTGAAAATGTATGCATGTTAAAATATGGAAATTGGCAGGGTGAGGATTATTACCAAAACTGTGTCGGAAGTGTGAATTGTTCCATGTGTGGCAACCCTCGTGCATGAAAGGCCGAGGCGTGTGCATTTCAATCATAACCACTGTTTCTTGCGGTGTAGTTTCATGAGACTCGAGCACCTCCTCTGAAATGTTATGCACAACTACTTGGCAGGTTTGAGTCCCGTGTTAAGTACGATTGGAGCCTACGGGTAAAGAGACTTGTGACGGTGTACGGTTCATGAGAAGTGACGGATCACGGTGTATGGACCGGTGATCCCGAATCCAATTCGTATGCTAAGTAGCTACAAGGATCCATGACTTGGGTCGTCTTCTAGACGTAGAAACGGACGGGAATAGGGGATACCTTGGTATTGGTTATTGATTGTGAATCCTTGAGTTTACAGGCTCAGAAGGTACTGCGGTACTTTGTGAATCCTTGAGTTTACAGGCTCAGGAGGTACTTCGGTACTAGTGTGAGTTTACAGGCTCACCGTGATGGTTACTTGTGTGTGTGTACTCATGGTCTTTCCCTTGTCCCTTTGGACATGAGTTAGGTCTCTTTTAGAACCTTGTAAAGCCGAGAGGACTTTAAGATAGGGAACTCACGGAGATTTGATGTATCTCACCCCACTGTTGTTGTTTACATCACAGGTTCTGCAAGTTCGGCGAAGGGTAAGGACAAGGTCATTTGACTTTCCTTACGGATCGTAGCTTTTGTGATGGCATGGCTTCTGCTATGGCGTTATGTTTTGAGATCATTGTAGTGATCTAGTTCTTAGTTTTTATCATTTTGGAACATCTTGTATATGTAATGCCTTAGACTTTTAGTGTTTGGTTTTAGAGGCATTTATGTGTATAATGTGTTAACTAGGAACTTATTGTATATTTCAGTACCAAACGTACTTATCATGTATAATATATGATTTGATGCATGTATTATATATGTGGTTGTTACAGTTGGTATCAGAGCAGGTCGTATCCTCGACCTAGCCATGAAATAGAATAAGTAATTCTTTCTGTTTCAGATACGTGGTGTCACCGTTGGTCTTACGTGTTATATTTATGTTATTGAGCCTGATCAACTTAATCCTATTTGTATGACATTCAGGAACATGGCCGACAGACGTAGAAACAACCGTGGAAGACCAAGGACTCCGAGGACTACTCCAGCTAGGACGGTTCCACAGGGTGCTGAAGGGAACGCCCCTTTGTATCAATTCATGCAACAGATGCAGCAGCAGCAAAATTAGTTCATACAATGAATGGTACAGCAAATGGCTGATGGTCTGCATCCTCCAGTGGTTGTTCCTGAAGTTGCAGAGGGAACCTATAGAGAGTTCATTCGTATGAATCCTCCGGAGTTTCAGGGAGGGTTAGATCTGGTGAAGGCGCATGAATGGATATCAGGTATGGAACGAATTTTCTTGATAGTGCATTGTAGTGAGGAAAACAAAGTGGTCTTTGCTTCTCACTTGCTAAAGGGTCCTGCCATGAGGTGGTGGGAGAGCGCTTCAGCCCTAATGACAATCCAAGAGGTACCAAAGGTGTGGGAACAGTTTAAGGTAACTTTTATGGAGAAATATTTTCCGAGTTCTTTAAGGTCTCAGAAGGAGTTTGAGTTCCAACAGTTGAGACAAGGCAATTCGTCAGTGGCTTCTTATGCGGAAAAGTTTGAGATCATGGCTGACTATTCTAGACAGGCCATGTATGCTCCTGATGAGATGTGGAAGATTGATCAGTTTTTGTTTGGTTTGAGGGCTGAAATTTCACATAGCGTGTCTCAACAGGAATTTGCTACTTATGCTGAAATGTTAAGACAATGTTATGTGGCGGAAAATAGTTTGAAAAAGGTACAAATGGAGGTGGATTTGAACAGGGCGACTCAAAGTGACCGTGGAAGGTCGAATCAACAGTTTAGGCAAAGGCAACAGTCTTCCAAAGGGAAGCAAGTACAGAGTTCTAGAACGAGTGTGCCTCCGGTATGTCGTACTTGTGGAAGGAATCATTATGGTAGGTGAAATTCGGATGCAATACGTTGTTATCAGTGTAACAAGATGGGTCATGTATCGAGAGATTGTCCTCAGGGTAGAAACCAGACACAAGGGAAGACTACTGGCCGAGTGTATACCTTGGATGCAAGGAAAGCAAAGGGTGACAACTCCTTGATTGCGGGTACGTGTTTCATAAATGGGCATCCTTGTTTTGTTTTATTTGATTGTGGGGCAACACATTCTTTTGTGTCCATGCGTTGTATGAAGCGACTTGAGTTGTAAACTATTCCTTTGTTTCCTCCTATGGTGGTTACTGTAATACCCCAAAATTTGCCCTCTCATTTCTTCATATCATTTAGCATGAGCTTTCATTTCATTGCATTGCATTCAAGCATAGAAAAATAAAACATAAAGCATTTAACATTGCATCTTGCATAAGGGCATGGGATCAATGGATTTTCTTGGCCTTATTCATAAGGGATTCAGTCGGTTTCTAATCCCGGTTAAGTTGGAGCAAGAGGTTGAATTCTCCTCGTTGTAATCTTCCTGATCTGAGGTTTTCCTAGTCACTTTGGATCTGAAGATGGATGTGGATTGAACGTGATCATGGGACTTGTTTGGAATTCGAGACACAACTCCTTTTTGCTAACCCATAACCACTCTGATACCATTTCCATAAATTCCAAATTCCACTTATAATCCACTTCTAAACCCATTCTCTAAACCATTTTCATTCCGCCTTTTAAATCCATTTCAATTCATTCTATAAATATCCATTTCCATTTTTAAACAATTAACCATTATCCACATCACTTTCTTTTAATCCATTTCAAAACCATTTTTACTTCAAACCAATTTTCATATTCAACTTTTACATCCATTTTGTTTTCAACCCATATCTAAATAACTATTTTTCTTACCATTTTTCCAAATTCAATATTCATGTTCAAGTCCAACAAATCGTTCCACCTCTCATTTGCTGAGAAAGTGTATTTGGATTTCACTAAGCCTTTTGAAAGCAATAGAACTTCCATTTCATTGAATTTTAACTTGGGTAACTAAAAGAAATTATGAGAAATTGATTAAAGAAGGTGAATCCATTGATATTGAGGCATTGAGGCTCGTGACGTGTTTAATAATGATCCTGGTGTAATGGGTGCTACTCTTTGTCCGTTGTGTTCCGATTAAGTTTCTAAAACTTCTTGCACTGCTGAGGAGCGGCGACAAGCATGCTGACGAACACATTGTACTTTTATCGGCAATATAACTAGGAAGGGAGATTCGTCAAGTAACATAGGGAACGCCATCCTAATGATACTTTGAAGCGAAGAACTTTTGAACTGCTATTGAGAATGACCGAATCTTCCAAAGTGGAAATGATTGTTGACCGTATGATTGAGTAGTGAGCAAGTTGCACCAAGTAATCATTGGTTTATACAGACAATGAGTAAAATTTTTGGGCATGCGGGAGATATGGTGAACATTAAAGGTGCACATAATTTATGCATTTGAAACAGCAGCAGGAAATTATGGAAAAAACTACATAGCAGAAAGTTGGCAGCAGTTAATAACAGAAAGAAAACTATGACAAAAACTTGTTAACAATTTCAGTTACCATTTTTACACCAGAACTTTCTATCAGCAAAATCTCCTAGTATTCCTAACAAACATTCTAACAGGAAGATTTTCTAACGGTAATAGGCTTCAACTTCTAACCGTCAATCTTCGACCTTCAATCTTCACTCTCTTCGAACCAATCACCATCTTCAATTTCTTCAATCTTCGCCACTGATATACTTACCAAGAGCTGGTGTCGATTACGACGGTGTCATCCTGCAAAACCAAAACAAAATTTCATAACTGATTTAACAGTTTCTTCCTCCCTAACTTCCAACCATTTTTTTTATAACAGAAACTTCATAACAGTTACGATCCATAACTGATCAATCCTCTCCAATCTCTAACATTTTTTCGGCTAACCAATCTCTCTAACCATATTTCGAACCAAAAACACTAACTGAATCACGATTCTTGAAGCTTCTTCTTCAACGTCTTTTTCTCCTCTTCTTTCGATCCATCACCTTCAATCTTCTTCTCTCGACTTTTCACTTTCATCATTCATCTTCAACACCAAGAACCGATTCTAACGAATTCTCTGCAACCGTAATTTTCATCTTCTCCAACCTTCAACTCTTCCATTCACGATTTTCTTCTCTCTCAGATTCAAACTTCACCAATCTTCGAACACTCTTCAATCTCTACTCACAACAATTCACCATCTTCAATTCCCTTTTTGAAACCTTCGGATATTCTTCAACATCTTCGATTTTCAGTCTTTGCTCAATTCATCTCCGATTCATTTTCAAAACCTGCATCAATAGATAACAGCGATCAAGTTTTCAACCGAAAATCACAAGAAAATTCGATCATCATCTCCGTTTTCAAGAACTCGCAAAAACAGAAAGCCCCGATCTGAACGCGGAAGAACCAGAAATGAATTAAGAGAAGAGGATTCAGAGAAGCAATGACGCAAGCAAAAGATCAAATCCGTACCTGATTCGGATCTAATTCCAGGTAAACGCATTCATTCGCATCCGTTAGGGAAGATTGGAAGGAACGATTGTGGTATCGTGAGAGAATCGAAGAAGATTTGAGGGACGGCGCGGCGGAGTCGTGACTTTTGAGGCGACGTTTTGAGAAAAGAAACAAGGTTAAATCGGAGAAGAAGTTGAACGGCTGAGAAGTTGTTCCGGGAGAAAGACAAAACGACGGAGATGAGGAGAAGATGACTGAAGAAGACGGCGGCGAAATTTTATGAAAGATGAAGTGCAAGTGGAGAGGCGCGGTTTAGGTTTTGGATCACTGATACTTTGCTCATTTTCTTTTTCTAGGTTAAAATTCTTGCCAGGATTTTGGACTAGGCTTTCAAAGCCATGGATTTGTATCCGCACCACCAAATTCAATCGTGCACCCCCTACCTGCAAAGCTCACACGCCTCACACCACCTGGTACTTACTGCACCCCTCCCTTAATCATTTTCACTATGTGGTTGATTAGAAGTTCACATTAAGCATAACTTTAATTAATTAGATTAATTTTGGATTAGTGATTAGTTTTTAGAATTAGATTTTGGATTATGGTATTAGAATTAGAATTCTTGGGTTTAGTTGGTGATTCTAAAATTTGTTTTGGAAATAGAAAATAACATTGATTCTAATTGATTTTTTGATATGGTTTAGTAGTTGATCAATTGTAGACTAATGTTAGTTTTAATTCGACTAATTGGAATTGGATTTCGATAATTATTTTCGGATGACCATTTTTTGGTTTAATCATTTCCTAATTGATTTTTTGCTTACTAGTTCACTAATTGTTTTTGCTTAATCGTACTATTTGCTTTAGTTTAATGGCACTAATCGTTCTAGCTTAATTGTTGACTAATTGTTTTTTGGCCTATTGGTTCACTAATTGTTTTTGGCTTAGTTGTCTACTAAGTGATCTTGACTTAGTTGAATTGATTTTGTTCTAGCATTGACTATACTTAGATTTTAATGCTAACATTGACTAATCTCCTTAGTAGTTTCATTTGTTAAATTTGTTAATGGTTCTTAAATGTTAGTTTTGACTAATTGTTGCTCACGTTTTAGTATCCATTCCACTTAATTCTTGTTGACAATTTCCATTTTGAGTTTTGGTTGCTAACCTTGGTTATTTTGTTGATTACTTTGACTAATTTTTGAGTTGTCTTTGTAGTGATTCATACTTGATTTGATAAGTTGTTTAAAGGTAGGAGGTGCTGCTACATACATAGCTGCTGTGCACAAAGTGTGCTGTAAAATGTTACTATCCTGCCTGATTGTATATACACCTGTCTTGTTATGGAAATAGTAGCTGTTATAGGCTGTTTTTATTTGTTGCTAGTTTTTACAGCTATGCAGGTGCTGGAGCGCTGTTGTTGCTGCTATTTACGGCTCATGGCCTTGTTTTATTGTTTTTTTTGAAGAGCATTTGGTTCCATGTCTCTCACGGATCCGTTTCACTTTCTAACACTGTTGTCCATTTATGCTAGGTTACTAGAAGCTTGTCGGTTTGCTTATAGTTTGCTTGCGTTGTTACGAATTGATATCCGTTCGGTATCACATCTCTTCTCTTTTACTAATTCCGCATTTTTCCTTTTTTATGCCATGAGAAGTAGGATTGGGAGTCCGTGCCACTTGGGCGGCAATTATGGAAGTCCTCAAAGGAGGCTCTGTTTCTGATTGTTTAATATTGTGCCTGAAGACCTCTATGAGGCATCCCATTCCCATTTCCCCCTGGCAAGACCTCCAAAAAGGCAATTGACGGAAGTTAGGGTTTGCAATCGACCCCCGTTATTCTAGTTGAGTCGTTCTTAGCTCTCATTACATGATTGAAGCTTTGAACATATCTTGCTCGTGTTATCGAGTCCGTCAGTGGAATAAGGGTTTAGTAATCAAACCCCCACGCCTTGTCTACAGCTCGCATTGACCAATGTTGATGCTTATGTGATCTGATTCACATCTTCCCCTTTCTTACTCTGCTTTCCAGGGTTCTCGATACCTTTGGGTGAGCGCCCCTATCTCTTACACCTAGCTTGTTTGCCTCAGTTGATATGACCCCTTGGCTAAAGCTCCCCCATTTCTTATTTTGATTGTGTGACATTGTAGCTGACTGACATTGTTTACTCCTTAGTTGCTTTTATTTCATTTTGTGATTGATTCATCCTGTGTTTACTTGTCTGATGACATGATCCCCTTAGGATTCCTAGCTCCACTTAATTTTTGATTAAGTCGGAGGTAGGAGAGACATTAGGATAGCAATCCATGCCTGATAACATTAGATAGCTTCCCTCCTGATCCTGACCTTAGGACCATTGGTGCATGTTAACTTGTAGGACCGAGTTTCCCCCTTAGACTTTATGTGTGTCTTTCCCCTTTGTTATCTCGCACCCATGCGATCGAGATCCTGTTCCCTGTTCACCCGTAGTACCGTGAACTACGGATGCTCTGATTCCTCTTTCTTTTTAGATTGCGGATACGTAGGCACGAGATGCGATATCTCGGCGAGCACACTAACAACTAACTTCCATTTTCTCTTACACTTTGAGTCTCTTCTCTCTTCTTTTAGGATTAGAATCTTTAAACCTCACAAACCTTTAGGATCACTCCCTTAATTAATCAATTAGGATTGAGTCTTAGATCACATAGATTTTACCTTTCTCTCCTCCCTTGAGTCTTGCATCTTCTCATCTCAAAGAAAACTCAAAATATGTAATAAAGGTAGGCATTTATTGCATTTAGGCCTTTCATATAAAGAAAGGATTATAAGGGGTCTTCTCTTATAATCTTAGAATGTGTAGCATATAGCCCATCTTGGGTCAATGTGTTAAACATTTGATCTTGTATGAGGGACTTAAATGCAATACTTGTTGAAGATACAAATAAAGAAAAACACTTCTTCATCTCATAATCAACAAAAACACTTAATAAATACAAGTATGCTAGTGTGTTTGAACCTTAATAATTGGAACTAAGTGTGGGGGTCTTCTTCACTCTTAGTGTACTTTCTTACTCATTCCATCTTGGAATGTGAGGATGTACACATTCCAATGACTAAGATTTAGATACACTGTCATATGCAAACAAATCCAAAACACTTCCTTCTAAAAGACAAAAACAAACAATAACGTCTTTCCTTCGGGAATTCTTTTCTCACCTCACTCATTCTCGACGTACGAACGTGCTTCCTACTCGTTCTCTTGCAAGATGGTAACGCACTCGGACCGGCGAGCCTGCAACACCTGAGCTAGAACATTAGCTGTTCCTTAAAAAACACAAACAATCCGTCCCTAGTGAGGGGAACTACGTCGCTCTGATTCTCATGTTCCCGATGAGATACGTAGGCAGTGGGGTAGGGCCCATGCGAGCACTTCTTTTATTTTCCCTACATTTGTTTGTCTTTCTCTTTCCATTCCTTTTCCAGTTCTTTTCCAGTATCTTTTCCTACACCCTTTGATCGAGACAAGCAAGCGTGGATCCCATCGGGTACGATGGACGCGTGGGGGTGCTAATACCTTCCTCTCGCGTAACCGACTCCCTTACCCATTTCTCTTGGTCGTGAGACCATGCTCTTTCCTTCCTCTCAGGTTTATGCGGTGTTTCCTTTCCCTCTCTTGGGATAAATACACATTGCTGGCGACTCTGTTTCGGTGCCACTTTCGCGTTTGTACTAGGATGAAAATCCTGGGAGTGACAGCTGGCGACTCTGCAGGGGACAGGTTGACCTATTGCTGGTCCATCCTAAGCGAGTCAATCCTAACGCTTGTCTGTTTTTCTTTCATTGGGTGTTTATTGTTGTGCTGTATTTACCATTTTATTGTATGGTTATTTATTGCCTTACTGCACATTACTGTATTTACTGCTTTTTAGCATTACATATCATATTATTACTGTTGTTCTGGACTGTGCTGTTTTCTGTTTGGCGGGAGGGGATTTCTGAGAGATGAGCTCAGTACACAAGCTCGAGTATACACTTAGATTTAGAGTGGAGAGTAGTGGGACCTACGTGCCATCTGTGTACGTGGGTAATCACGAAATTCACAGCTAAACGAGGCTATCTTGGGACCCATCATGGCGTGCGCATCTTGCGTATTCCAGGATGTTGATCTAGAGAGTTGTCGACTCTGGTGGCCATTCCCGAGGACTCAGTTGCGGCACTCCTCCCGAGATGTGATAGTGGCAGACCACATTTTGTGGCAAACCCATTGCACATTCTCGATCTGAGGACCCAATGCTGGGAACTCTCTATAGGATATCTTTTTTTGAAAGAGAATCAGTGGAGGCACTCCTCGATTGGCGATAATACTATACCCCGAGGGATGAATGTACTATTGTTTCTCGACCTCAGTGCCAGAAGCTGAGGACCTTTCGTATTGGAGAATCAGTTGAGGCCTCCTCGATTAATGATGATGCCAAACCAGAAATGGTGAACGTATCATCATTTCTCTACCTGAGAGCCCGGGATACTGAACATCCTAGTACCCACATGTGAGAAGGGCGGGTTGTTTACAGGTTTGCAGGTAACCTTGACTTTCATCCTACCTGGTATTCTGGTTCTCTCATCAGTGTGGACTCATCAGCCTGGTATTATGGCATCATGATTATTCTGACCATCCCGGTATTCTGATCAGGTCGGTGCTCTGATTATGCCGATATTCTGGCCTTCTGGTATTCCGATTATGCCGATATCCCAGCATCCCGGCATTCTGATTATTCGGATATTCCGGTATTCCGGTATTTTCTTCAGAGCAGACTTATGAGCTTATTCAGCCGTCAGCACAACAGTTATCCAGATTATATGGAAGCTTTGATCCCATGTCTGTTGCATCTCCATCATAACATGTTTGCATACAGATTCTTGTATTTCCAAGGGATATTAACTTTGAGACTTGCCACTGAGCATTTCCATTCATTTCTTATGTTTTTCTAAAAAAAAAAAATCCAATTCAAAGCATAATGATTCCTTGGAAATACTCGAACATGGCATTCTGCATGGCATTCTCATACTCATATGCATAACAGGTGTTCCGGAGCGGATTTCTCATTCTGACCTGGTATTCTCTTCAGAAACGGCCAACAAGATTTCTTCCAACTACTCAATTCACCACAATCAAGGTTCAGATATGGAATAACTCTGAGCGGAGGTGACTGAGATGGGGGCCCAAATGGGGCATTTTATGGTGGACATTCAAGCGTTATCCCGGGGTCAGGAACTGCTGAGAGAAGAAGTCAATTAGATAAAGACTCAGATGGGCCGGGTTATGGAAATTCTGAATCAAGTGTTAAGGAATGAAGACAATCAAGTGCCCGCTTCTGCAGCAGAGGTTCTCACTCCTCATATTTCTTTGGGGTATCCTCTAGACCATGGTTTGCCTCGTGAATTCTCTCCACCGTCAGAGCTTTTTCACCAACAGCTGTTTCTTGAGAGTCTTAAGCCAGAGAAGACTGAGAAGAAGTTTGATCTGATCCCGATGCCATATGCTCAGTTGCTTCGGCACTTTCTCAAGTTTCAGCTAATTGAATTGATTGCTGGGGAATCTCCACACACCAAGCTTCCTCTGGGACCTAATGCTAATGCTAGATGTGACTTCCACTCAGGGACACAGGGGCATGCCATTGAAGATTGTAAGGTGTTCAGGCATAAAGTGCAAGATCTGATTGATGCTGGGATCATTATTTTCAATGCAGATGGTCTGTACGTCAACTAAAGCTTCCCAAGCTTCCTCAACAAAGAAAAAACATCATCAGAAGCAACAAGTCCAGACGGTGTCAAGCCTCCTCAACAAGGGCAATCATTTCGCTTCTTTACTGCATTCTCATGTGTAGCTTTTTATGTTTGTCAAAACATTTGTATGCATGCATGAAATCTGTTTTTCTTTTTATGTTAATCCTAATACAATGTGCATGTTTTTCCTGAAGTAATCCATTCGTATTCACTCATAAGTTTGTATATGTGCATTGCAATACCAAATGTCGTGCTTAAACTCTTGAGGGAGGATGATGAGTAAAAATGCAAAAATCTCTAAGGGTGTGCTTTTGAATAAGAACCCTGTTGAGGATATACAGGCATTGTTTCAAATCCCCAAACACTGGAGATATAAGGGAGATAGACCCTCGTTAACCCCTTTGAGCCTTGAAGTAGGAGTTTCTTTTCGTATGAAAAAAACCCTCACATTTAACCCAGGGTCAGGGTAGGCGTCAGTTGATTTGACCGAGCGTTCAAATTTCAAAAGGAGTGTGCATCTGAGGATCCATTACCTTTCATTCCACCGCCAAGAGGTCAAGAGATGTGAAACCACAATGGTTATCCATCAACAATCAAAGAGTGAGGCAGTCACGACCTTTCCAATCAAGTCAAGACAAGCCAGTGTCACACGATTTGTTCAAGAAAAAAGGAAAAAGAATAAAAAAAAATGAAAAAATGAAAAAAGCCCGCTAAGTTGAAACTTGAAAACAAGCAACTTAGGCAAAAGTTAGGGCATCCCGCTGGACTCTGAAATTAAAGATTCAAAAGAATCAGTCCAGGCAAAAATTAGGGATCAAAAAGCAAAAGAATGTGAAAGAGAAATGCAAAAGGATTACAGAAGAAAATCCTCGAGCAAGAACAAAGTCGTGTGACTAGACACAAAAGACAAAAAGGGGTGACTGTTACTCCAAAGCCTTATTAAGCCTCAAACCATCAGATGCATGGGTTCCTGAAAGATCACAAAATTCTTTTTGAGAGGCGAACGCTTGTGCAAATTAGTTGAACGTAGGACTGGAGAACATCACGAAGAGTGGGTGGGCACCAATAAACTTTGAGCCTTAAATCATTTTTTTTTCTCAAAACCATGAACCAGGCCACGATACAACCCTCAAAAGTCCTAATTGAAACAGGTTTATTTCGAAAGCATACTACCAAGAGATAGCGTTCCTGACTCCTATGAGTTGTGCTAAAAGATTTTTGTTGGTGTTGCATGTGCATTGCATTCTTTCATCCAAAAGTTAATGTCGTATCCTAACCCGTGATCCACTCACAAAGGGGTTTGCGACATCTTTTCAATAAGACTTCAAGATTAACATGTGTGTTGCATTAAAATTTTCATTCTCAGAATAAAACATTTTCTGCTTGCATACATTTGTTTGACATCAAAAGAAGTTTACATATGGAAATTCAGTCCGGAAGCTTAATCTTGCCGAGTTGAGAATCCTGAAACTCCCGAAGGACAGCCACATCCAGTGGTAATTCCTCAGGAAACTTTGTCGAGCAGGAGCTTTTCCAACAAGGTGTGCTAAGACGTAGTTGATCTGGGGCAGTCACGTCGAATCCTCTCTTTAAGGTGTAGCTAATCTGAGCCAATCACGTCGAGAAATCTCTTCAAAGTTCAGCCAAGCTGGGGCAATTACTTCGAGATCCAAATCCCTACAAATGCAGGCATTCTCGGTTTTCCTTCGAAAATCAGTGGTCAGGGGCAAAATTACTCCAAGGATCATACTGGGGCAGGCCATCCCAAGAGCATGAGAAGGTAGTCCATTTAGATGATTGATCAGCTTATCTAGGGTTCAGAGTATTGGGGCAGAATATCTCGCGGTGATATGAGATTGTTCATGAATCTTCTCAAGGCGAATTCCTTTGTAGACCATACAATCTGAAGCAATTAATTTGAGATGCATTGAATCTCTCCAAGGGTTTGAAGACACTGAAGCATTGAGCATGCCAAGTCTTTTGTAAAATCCTCTTGAGATGACTTCTTCTCTGTAATCCATGCAGTCCGGGGCAGTTACTTCGAGATCCGGCGAATCTCTCCAAGAGTTTAAAGACATTAAGGCGTTTTGGATGTCAAGTCTTCTGTAAAATCCTCTTGAGACAATTTCTTCTGGTGGACCATGTTGGACTGGGGCAAGTGAAGAAGAAAAACTGTTGTTCACGCATATGCAGTCAATCAGTCAAAAGGATTGAAACCAAGGGGCATTCCAACCCAAGGCATTTGTGGTCCCCGTCTTCAGCAGGCTTCATTAATAATAGCCCCAGCAAGAGATGCAGCAAAACCTTTCTCCCCAACAAGTGGTGGTTCAGAGTTGGATTTTCTCTGTTACAGAAGTCATATCCAGCACGGGGCATACGTGCATATCCTTTGCTTGCAGGTAGCAGCCTCATACTAGGCTCAAAGGCAAAATTGAAGCCTTTGCAAGATCACGGGATCATGTCTTCTAGACGAGCAATCACTTATCCCCACGCAGAAGATTCAGTTAATCTGGGGCAATCATGTTCAGGGAAGGGTTCACTTGTCACCCTTTTGTCACAACGTTTACTGATTGAGTCCATCATTTGGTCGGCGGTCGGTCACGACGAGTCGATATCAGCGAACTGAGTTCAAGTGGGTATCGTTGTATCTTATTAAGTCGATTCTCTCATTCAGTACTTCCAACAGCTACAAGCTTTTCTATGTTGATAATGGTTGCGAATTCCCCAGTAAAGTTGCTTCGCAGACACCGAAGTTGATGGTCAATCCCCAGTGAAGTCACCAGGAGTTTGAAGATGCTTAATCTTCTGTAAAATCCTCTTATGGCGTTTCTTCAGATAAGTCTGGTATCATGGGGCAAAAAGCAAGTTGTTGACCCTCCCAAGCATGAGGCATATTGAATTACCACGGCAGAAGATGTTCTAGATCTATAATCCCCAGTAGAGTTTGAGGACATTTGGTCTTCTGTAAAATCCTCTCAAAAGGCATCCCCAGCACGAGACGCTTTAAAGCAGTTCTCCCCAACAGAGTTTGTGGTAAACTCATTATCCCCAACGGAACCGCCAAAAGGAAGGTTCGCCTATCATGGGGCATTGTGGCACTTATCCTAGGCTTAACAGTCTTATTCTTCAGCAGGACTTACCAGCAAGTGGTAGTGGCAACAAGGTATATTTCCCGCAGGTTTCAGCAGGTGAAATTTGCCAAAGAATAATTCCCAGCTGAATTGTTCTTTCCCCAGCGAAGTCCCCACAGAGTTCAACACTTTGACAAGTGATTTCCCCAGCAGGGTCTAAATAGATCGAGGGAACTTCTTCTTCAGTAAAGTGACAGCGTATGATATTGCCCAGCCGGTGGTGTAATTCTCAGCATTGCTCATTTACAACTCAAAGTCCAATTTATTTTTGGCACATATACAGTTTGTTCATATTATTCCAGCCAGTGGGATAGTATGGCAGATGGTTGTTCCAGCCAGTGGGATAATCATTATATACAGTTTATTCATATTATTCCAGCCAGTGGGATAGTATGGCTGATGGTTGTTCCAGCCTGTGGGATGATCGTCATATACAGTTTGTTCATATTATTCTGGCCAGTGGGATAGTATGGCAGATGGTTGTTCCAGCCAGTGGGATAATCATTATATACAGTTTGTTCATATTATTCCAGCCAGTGGGATAGTATGGCAGATGGTTGTTCCAGCCTGTGGGATGATCGTCATATACAGTTTGTTCATATTATTCCAGCCAGTGGGATAGTATGGCAGATGGTTGTTCCAGCCAGTGGGATAATCATTATATACAATTTGTTCATATTATTCCGGCCAGTGGGATAGTATGGCAGATGGTTGTTCCAGCCTGTGGGATGATTGCCATATACAGTTTGTTCATATTATTCCAGCCAGTGGGATAGTATGACAGATGGTTGTTCCAGCCAGTGGGATAATCATTATATACAGTTTGTTCATATTATTCCGGGCAGTGGGATAGTATGGCAGATGGTTGTTCCAGCCTGTGGGATGATCGTCATATACAGTTTGTTCATATTATTCCAGCTAGTGGGATAGTATGACAGATGGTTGTTCCAGCCAGTGGGATAATCATTGTATACAGTTTGTTCATATTATTCCAGCCAGTGGAATAGTATGGCAGATGGTTGTTCCAGCCAGTGGGATGGTCATTATATACAGTTTCTTCATATTATTCCAGCCAGTGGGATAATATGGCAGATGGTTGTTCCAGCCGGTGGGACGATCATTTGGCAAAGCTTCCAAAGCCGGTTTGGTAAGCATTAAAGTCCAAGTTTAATTTGGCAAAGCTGCAAAAGTCCATCCGAGGATGGCAATTTTGAGATTCCAAAGCTTGTTTGGTAATCATTGAAGTCCAACGACAGATTGGTAAAAATCCAGAACGAACTGGTAAAAGTCCATTGTTTAGAATGGCAGAGCAGCTAAAGTCCACCAGCAGTGTGGCAAGCCAGTAGTCGTCTGGCGTCGTTCAAAAAGACATTTCTAAAGTCCACCTGCAGTGTGGCAAGCCAGTAGTCGTCTGGCGTCGTTCAAAAAGACGTTTCTAAAGTCCACCAGCAGTGTGGCAAGCCAGTAGTCGTCTGGCGTCGTTCAAAAAGACATTTCTAAAGTCCACCAGCAGTGTGACAAGCCAGTAGTCATCTGGCGTCGTTCAAAAAGACGTTTCTAAAGTCCACCAGCAGTGTGGCAAGCCAGTAGTCGTCTGGCGTCGTTCAAAAAGATGTTTCTAAAGTCCACCAGCAGTGTGGCAAGCCAGTAGTCGTCTGGCGTCGTTCAAAAGACATTATTAAAGTTCACCAGCAGTGTGGCAAGCCAGTAGTCATCTGGCGCCGTTCAAAAAGACATTTTTTTTTAAGTCCGTCAACAGTATGGCAAGCCAGTAGTCGCCTGGCGTCGTTCAAAAGACAGATCTCTCCGACGACGTTCATTTGAAGATTCAATCCAGCAGTCTCGTTAGGTTTATATCCCTTTTCTTCTTCTCCACAGAGTGCAAATTTTCGGGTTATTTTTGGTATTCAATCCCTCCATACCTTGAAAGTATGACAACAATCGCTATCATCCATTCAGGTCTACAGTGATTGAATAGGGGCAGCTGTAATACCCCAAAATTTGCCCTCTCATTTCTTCATATCATTTAGCATGAGCTTTCATTTCATTGCATTACATTCAAGCATAGAAAAATAAAACATAAAGCATTTAACATTGCATCTTGCATAAGGGCATGGGATCAATGGATTTTCTTGGCCTTATTCATAAGGGATTCAGTCGGTTTCTAATCTCGGTTAAGTTGGAGCAAGAGGTTGAATTCTCCTCGTTGTAATCTTCCTGATCTGAGGTTTTCCTAGTCACTTTGGATCTGAAGATGGATGTGGATTGAATGTGATCATGGGACTTGTTTGGAATTCGAGACACAACTCCTTTTTGCTAACCCATAACCACTCTGATACCATTTCCATAAATTCCAAATTCCACTTATAATCCACTTCTAAACCCATTCTCTAAACCAATTTCATTCCGCCTTTTAAATGCATTTCAATTCATTCTATAAATATCCATTTCCATTTTTAAACAATTAACCATTATCCACATCACTTTCTTTTAATCCATTTCAAAACCATTTTTACTTCAAACCAATTTTCATATTCAACTTTTACATCCATTTTGTTTTCAACCCATATCTAAATAACTATTTTTCTTACCATTTTTCCAAATTCAATATTCATGTTCAAGTCCAACAAATCGTTCCACCTCTCATTTGCTGAGAAAGTGTATTTGGATTTCACTAAGCCTTTTGAAAGCAATAGAACTTCCATTTCATTGAATTTTAACTTGGGTTACTAAAAGAAATGATGAGAAATTGATTAAAGAAGGTGAATCCATTGATATTGAGGCATTGAGGTTCGTGACGTGTTTAATAATGATCCTGGTGTAATGGGTGCTACTCTTTGTCCGTTGTGTTCAGATTAAGTTTCTAAAACTTCTTGCACTGCTGAGGAGCGGCGACAAGCATGCTGACGACCACATTGTACTGTTATCGGCAATATAACTAGGAAGGGAGATTCGTCAAGTAACATAGGGAATGCCATCCTAATGATACTTTGAAGCGAAGAACTTTTGAACTGCTATTGAGAATGACCGAATCTTCCAAAGTGGAAATGATTGTTGACCGTATGATTGAGTAGTGAGCAAGTTGCACCAAGTAATCATTGGTTTATACAGACAATGAGTAAAATTTTTGGGCATGCGGGAGATATGGTGAAACATTAAAGGTGCACATAATTTATGCATTTGAAACAGCAGCAGGAAATTATGGAAAAAACTACATAGCAGAAAGTTGGCAGCAGTTAATAACAGAAAGAAAACTATGACAAAAACCTGTTAACAATTTCAGTTACCATTTTTACACCAGAACTTTCTATCAGCAAAATCTCCTAGTATTCCTAACAAACATTCTAACAGGAAGATTTTCTAACGGTAATAGGCTTCAACTTCTAACCGTCAATCTTCACTCTCTTCGAACCAATCACCATCTTCAATTTCTTCAATCTTCGCCACTGATATACTTGCCAAGAGCTGGTGTCGATTACGACGGTGTCATCCTGCAAAACCAGAACAAAATTTCATAACTGATTTAACAGTTTCTTCCTCCCTAACTTCCAACCATTTTTTTTATAACAGAAACTTCATAACAGTTACGATCCATAACTGATCAATCCTCTCTAATCTCTAACATTTTTTTGGCTAACCAATCTCTCTAACCATATTCCGAACCAAAAACACTAACTAAATCACGATTCTTGAAGCTTCTTCTTCAACGTCTTTTTCTCCTCTTCTTTCGATCCATCACCTTCAATCTTCTTCTCTCGACTTTTCACTTTCATCATTCATCTTCAACACCAAGAACCGATTCTAACGAATTCTCTGCAACCGTAATCTTCATCTTCTCCAACCTTCAACTCTTCCATTCACGATTTTCTTCTCTCTCAGATTCAAACTTCACCAATCTTCGAACACTCTTCAATCTCTACTCACAACAATTCACCATCTTCAATTCCCTTTTTGAAACCTTCGGATATTCTTCAACATCTTCGATTTTCAGTATTTGCTCAATTCATCTCCGATTCATTTTCAAAACCTGCATCAATAGATAACAGCGATCTAGTTTTCAACCGAAAATCACAAGAAAATTCGATCATCATCTTCGTTTTCAAGAACTCGCAAAAACAGAAAGCCCCGATCTGAACGCGGAAGAACCAGAAATGAATTAGGAGAAGAGGATTCAGAGAAGCAATGACGCAAGCAAAAGATCAAATCCGTACCTGATTCGGATCTAATTCCAGGTAAACGCATTCATTCGCATCCGTTAGGGAAGATTGGAAGGAACGGTTGTGGTATCGTGAGCGAATCGAAGAAGATTTGAGGGACGGCGCGGCGGAGTCGTGACTTTTGAGGCGACGTTTTGAGAAAAGAAACAAGGTTAAATCGGAGAAGAAGTTGAACGGCTGAGAAGTTGTTCCGGGAGAAAGACAAAACGACAGAGATGAGGAGAAGATGACTGAAGAAGACGGCGGCGAAATTTTATGAAAGATGAAGTGCAAGTGGAGAGGCGCGGTTTAGGTTTTGGATCACTGATACTTTGCTCATTTTCTTTTTCTAGGTTAAAATTCTTGCCAGGATTTTGGACTAGGCTTTCAAAGCCATGGATTTGTATCCGCACCACCAAATTCAATCGTGCACCCCCTACCTGCAAAGCTCACACGCCTCACACCACCTGGTACTTACTGCACCCCTCCCTTAATCATTTTCACTATGTGGTTGATTAGAAGTTCACATTAAGCATAACTTTAATTAATTAGATTAATTTTGGATTAGTGATTAGTTTTTAGAATTAGATTTTGGATTATGGTATTAGAATTAGAATTCTTGGGTTTAGTTGGTGATTCTAAAATTTGTTTTGGAAATAGAAAATAACATTGATTCTAATTGATTTTTTGATATGGTTTAGTAGTTGATCAATTGTAGACTAATATTAGTTTTAATTCGACTAATTGGAATTGGATTTCGATAATTATTTTCGAATGACCATTTTTTGGTTTAATCATTTCCTAATTGATTTTTTGCTTACTAGTTCACTAATTGTTTTTGCTTAATCGTACTATTTGCTTTAGTTTAATAGCACTAATCGTTCTAGCTTAATTGTTGACTAATTGTTTTTTGGCCTATTGGTTCACTAATTGTTTTTGGCTTAGTTGTCTACTAAGTGATCTTGACTTAGTTGAATTGATTTTGTTCTAGCATTGACTATACTTAGATTTTAATGCTAACATTGACTAATCTCCTTAGTAGTTTCATTTGTTAAATTTGTTAATGGTTCTTAAATGTTAGTTTTGACTAATTGTTGCTCACGTTTTAGTATCCATTCCACTTAATTCTTGTTGACAATTTCCATTTTGAGTTTTGGTTGCTAACCTTGGTTATTTTGTTGATTACTTTGACTAATTTTTGAGTTGTCTTTGTAGTGATTCATACTTGATTTGATAAGTTGTTTAAAGGTAGGAGGTGCTGCTACATACATAGTTGCTGTGCACAAAGTGTGCTGTAAAATGTTACTATCCTGCCTGATTGTATATACACCTATCTTGTTATGGAAATAGTAGCTGTTATAGGCTGTTTTTATTTGTTGCTAGTTTTTACAGCTATGCAGGTGCTGGAGCGCTGTTGTTGCTGCTGTTTACGGCTCATGGCCTTGTTTTATTATTTTTTTTTAAGAGCATTTGGTTCCATGTCTCTCACGGATCCGTTTCACTTTCTAACACTCTTGTCCATTTATGCTAGGTTACTAGAAGCTTGTCGGTTTGCTTATAGTTTGCTTGCGTTGCTACGGATTGATATCCGTTCGGTATCACTTCTCATCTCTTTTACTAATTCCGTATTTTTCCTTTTTTATGCCATGAGAAGTAGGATTGGGAGTCCATGCCACTTGGCCGACAATGATGGAAGTCCTCAAAGGAGGCTCTGTTTGTGATTGTTTAATATTGTGCCTGAAGACCTCTATGAGGCATCCCATTCCCATTTCCCCCTGGCAAGACCTCCAAAAAGGCAATTGACGGAAGTTAGGGTTTGCAATCGACCCCCGTTATTCTAGTTGAGTCGTTCTTAGCTCTCATTACATGATTGAAGCTTTGAACATATCTTGCTCGTGTTATCGAGTCCGTCAGTGGAATAAGGGTTTAGTAATCAAACCCCCACGCCTTGTCTACAGCTCGCATTGACCAATGTTGATGCTTATGTGATCAGATTCACATCTTCCCCTTTCTTACTCTTCTCTCCAGGGTTCTCGATACCTTTGGGTGAGCGCATCTATCTCTTACACCTAGCTTGTTTGCCTCAGTTGATATGACCCCTTGGCTAAAGCTCCCCCATTTCTTATTTTGATTGTGTGACATTGTAGTTGACTGACATTGTTTACTCCTTAGTTGCTTTTATTTCATTTTGTGATTGATTCATCCTGTGTTTACTTGTCTGATGACATGATCCCCTTAGGATTCCTAGCTCCACTTAATTTTTGATTAAGTCGGAGGTAGGAGAGACATTAGGATAGTAATCCATGCCTGATAACATTAGATAGCTTCCCTCCTGATCCTGACCTTAGGACCATTGGTGCATGTTAACTTGTAGGACCGTTTCCCCCTTAGACTTTATGTGTGTCTTTCCCCTTTGTTATCTCGCACCCATGCGATCGAGATCCTGTTCCCTGTTCACCCGTAGTACCGTGAACTACAGATGCTCTGATTCCTCTTTCTTTTTAGATTGCGGATACGTAGGCACGAGATGCGATATCTCGGCGAGCACACTAACAACTAACTTCCGTTTTCTCTTACACTTTGAGTCTCTTCTCTCTTCTTTTAGGATTAGAATCTTTAAACCTCACAAACCTTTAGGATCACTCCCTTAATTAATCAATTAGGATTGAGTCTTAGATCACATAGATTTTACCTTTCTCTCCTCCCTTGAGTCTTTCATCTTCTCATCTCAAAGAAAACTCAAAATATGTAATAAAGGTAGGCATTTATTGCATTTAGGCCTTTCATATAAAGAAAGGATTATAAGGGGTCTTCTCTTATAATCTTAGAATGTGTAGCATATAGCCCATCTTGGGTCAATGTGTTAAACATTTGATCTTGTATGAGGGACTTAAATGCAATACTTGTTGAAGATACAAATAAAGAAAAACACTTCTTCATCTCATAATCAACAAAAACACTTAATAAATACAAGTATGCTAGTGTGTTTGAACCTTAATAATTAGAACTAAGTGTGGGGGTCTTCTTCCCTCTTAGTGTACTTTCTTACTCATTCCATCTTGGAATGTGAGGATGTACACATTCCAATGACTAAGATTTAGATACACTGTCATATGCAAACAAATCCAAAACACTTCCTTCTAAAAGACAAAAACAAACAATAACGTTTTTCCTTCGGGAATTCTTTTCTCACCTCACTCATTCTCGACGTACGAACGCGCTTCCTACTCATTCTCTTGCAAGATGGTAACGCACTCAGATCGGCGAGCCTGCAACACCTGAGCTAGAACATTAGCCGTTCCTTAAAAAACACAAACAATCCATCCCTAGTGAGGGGAACTACGTCGCTCTGATTCTCGTGTTCCCGATGAGATACGTAGGCAGTGGGGTAGGGCCCATGCGAGCACTTCTTTTATTTTCCCTACATTTGTTTCTCTTTCTCTTTCCATTCCTTTTCCAGTTCTTTTCCAGTATCTTTTCCTACACCCTTTGATCGAGACAAGCAAGCGTGGATCCCATCGGGTACGATGGACGCGTGGGGGTGCTAATACCTTCCTCTCGCGTAACCGACTCCCTTACCCATTTCTCTTGGTCGTGAGACCATGCTCTTTCCTTCCTCTCAGGTTTATGCGGTGTTTCCTTTCCCTGTCTTGGGATAAATACACATTGCTGGCGACTCTGTTTCGGTGCCACTTTTGCGTTTGTACTAGGATGAAAATCCCGAGAGCGACAGTTACTACCGCCATGGATGAATTGGTTGAAACACCTTTGATGTGTGAAAATTGTGTGTTGTCGGTGAACGAAAGAGTCTTTCGGATTGATCTTATTTGTTTGCCGCTTAAGAAAGTGGATGCTGTTCTGGGAATGGATTGGCTTTCAGCTAATTCGATTTTTATCGGTTGTGAGGAGAAGCTAATCATTATTCCATCTGCTGAGGCTACTCCGAAGGATGTATTATCAACGATTTTAGAAGGTACGGTGGGAATGGTAAATTTCTTGTTTGAGAAGGAGAAATCTGTTTTATTGGTTCTTACTAAGGAAGGAAGTAGTGAACAGCAAGTTCTGAGTATTCCAATAGTGTGTGAGTTTCCTGAAGTGTTTCCTGAGGATGTTTCTTCTCTTCCTCCGGAGAGAGAAGTTGAGTTCTCTATTGACCTGGTACCGGGAACGGCTCCTATATCCGTTTCTCCCTATCGGATGGCACCGCTTGAATTAAGAGAATTAAAGGATCAATTGGAGGACTTGATGTCTAAGCATTTTGTTAGACCTAGTGTTTCACCTTGGGGAGCTCCAGTGTTGTTGGTAAAGAATAAAGATGGGGGAATGCGTTTGTGAATTGATTATCGTAAGTTGAATAAAGTTACCATTAAGAATAAGTACCCCTTACCCAGGATAGACGACTTGCTAGATCAATTGAAGGGAGCCTGTGTATTCTCGAAAATTGATTTACGGTCAGGTTATCATCAGATCCGAGTGAAGAGTTCCGATGTGCCAAATTGCATTTAGAACCCGTTACGGTCATTATGAATTCTTAGTGATGCCTTTCGGTGTGACTAATGCTCCAGCTGTTTTTATGGATTACATGAACCGTATATTCCAGGCTTACTTGGACCAATTTGTGGTAATCTTTATTGACGACATTCTTATTTATTCTCGTACTCCACAAGAGCACGGGGAACGTCTGAGAATTGTCTTAGCGGTATTGCAAGAGAAGCAATTGTTTGCTAAGTTGAGTAAGTGTGAGTTTTGGATGTCGGAAGTAAATTTCCTTGGACATGTTATATCTCAAGGTGGTGTGGCAGTGGATCCATCGAAGGTAGAAGCAGTGATTAATTAGGAGAGACCGAGAAATGTTTTAGAGGTTCGAAGTTTCTTGGGTTTGACAGGTTACTATAGAAGGTTCATTAAAGGTTTTTCTCAATTGGCCTTACCAATGATGAAACTTACTCGGAAGGATTTTGCTTTTGAGTGGGATTCGGGTTGTGAGAAAAGTTTTATGAAATTGAAGGAAAGTTTGACGAGTGCTCCAGTATTAATTATTCCTGATCCTAACAACTCTTATGAAGTATTCTGTGATGCTTCTAAGAGGGGATTAGGGGGTGTTCTGATGCAAGGCGGTCAAGTAGTAGCCTATGTGTCTCGACAGTTGAAAGTTCATGAGAAGAATTATCCAACTCATGATTTGGAACTAGCTGCAGTGGTGTTTGCACTGAAGGTGTGGCGTCATTATTTGTATGGTGTACGTTTTGAGATGTTCAGTGACCACAAAAGTTTGAAGTATTTGTTTGACCAGAAGGAGTTGAATATGCGACAAAGAAGGTGGATGGAGTACTTAAAGGATTATGATTTAGAATTGAAGGATCATCCAGGAAAGGCGAATAAAGTAGCGGATGCTTTAAGTCGGAAAATGGTTCATAGTGCGGAATTGATGATTTTGGAGTATTCGTTGTTGGAGAAGTTTAGAGATCTTAATCTCCAGTTTGTGTGGACTCCGAATGGTGTAATTATGGGAAATTTGAATGTCAATTCTACTTTAAGAGTTGAGATTCAACAAGAACAAATGTTAGAGGAGGAGTTACAAGAATTGTTATTTCAACCGGGTTTTATACGAGCAACTGATGGGATTGTTCTGTTTAATCAACGGATTTGTGTTCCGAAGGATGAGGCATTGAAGAGGAAGATTTTAGATGAAGCTCATAAAGGTACTTTTACGATACATCCTGGCTCTTCAAAGATGTATCAGGATTTAAAGAAGGATTATTGGTGGTCTGGGATGAAAAAGGATATAGCGAAATATGTGTCAGAATGTGCGGTGTGCCAACAGGTGAAGATTGAACACCAAAGACCGGGCGGTCTGTTGCAACTTTTGGATATTCCAGTTTGGAAGTGGGATAGTATTTCTATGGACTTTGCAGTGGGTTTACCCCGTACCCAAGGTGGGTATAATTCTATTTGGGTAATTATAGATCGACTAACGAAATCTGCACATTTCTTAGCCGTGAAGACTACTTATAAGGCAAGTCATCTTGCGAGGTTATTTATTGATGAGATTGTAAGATTGCATGGTATTCCTTCTAGTATTATGTCCGATAGAGATTCGAAGTTTACTTCGAGGTTTTGGAAGGTGTTCCAACAAGCGATGGGTACGAATTTGCGGTTGAGCACGTCGAATCATCCTCAAACGGATGGTCAGACTGAGCGAACAATACAGACGATAGTGGATATGTTGAGAGCTTGTGTGCTAGAGAGTAGAGGGAATTGGAAAGAACTTTTACCATTAATTGAGTTTTCCTATAACAATAGTTACCATGCGAGCATCGGTATGGCTCCTTATGAGGCATTGTATGGGAGGAAGTGTAGAACACCTTTGTGTTGGGCTGAAATTGGCGAAGATAGAATTTTGGGACCCGAGATTATTCAAGAGACTACGAAAAAGATTCGAATGATCCGTGAGAAAGTTAAACAAGCACAAGATCGTCAAAAGAGTTATGCAGACAACCGTAGGAGACCTTTGTAATTTGAGGAAGGTGACCATGTATTTCTGAAAGTTACTCCGAGATTGAGATTGAAATGACCGTTTAACTCACGTAAATTAAGCCCGAGATACGTGGGACCATATCAAATTTTAGAAAGGATTGGTGAAGTTGCTTACAGATTAGCCTTACCACCCTCTCTATCTGAGATGCATGATGTTTTTCACGTATCCCAGCTCCGTCAGTTTATTCCTGATCCTCTTCAGCCAATTCTACCTGAATCAATGGAAATTGAAGTAAATTTGACTTTTGAACCACAACCGAGTTGTATTGTGGGAATAGAAACCAAGGTGTTAAGGAACAAAGACATTCCACTTGTTAAGGTGCAATGGGATATGACGCATCCGGGTGATGCTACTTGGGAACTAGAATCGGATATGCGAGATTCTTATCCACATCTGTTCTGGTAATATTTTAAATTCGAGGACGAATTTCTATTTAAGGGAGGGAGGATGTAATACCCCGTAAACTTATAAACGCTCTGGTGAACATTATTATGATCAACTGGGTTCCGGAGTACTCTGAGTAATTATTTGATAAAATAATTAGAGTAAACTGACGAACTCAGAGTTGATTAAATTAATAGTATTTAACTTGGAGTTTTTATTAATTGGTGCATTTGAGCTAATTTGGACATTTAGTAGTATTGCTAATTAATGGGAATTATTTTCTTTACTATGTTTCTTTTTCTCATTTGGAACAAAAACAAAAGTTAGAAAGAAAAGGAAAAGAGAAGAAAGGAAAAGTGAAGGAAGGAAAAAGGAGAGAAATTCCACAAAGAGCTCAAGATCATCATCAAGCTTCAACTCTTCATCTCTTCATCTCAGTATCAATCTCCTCATCTTGTTGTCCAGGTGGGTTCTAGTTAGACCCTTTAGAGTAGAGTTTATTTTGAGTTTAGAGTTAGGTTGGAATTGTAAAAATGGTTATTTTTGGTATAAAATCATGAATCTAACTGTTGAAATTCAATGTTTGATTGTATGTTATACTGCTTGTTGTATTTAAACATGTTTTGATGCTTTGTGATTGATCAAAAATGGGATTTTGGGGTGATTTTGGATCAACCCGTAAACAGGAAATTCTGCAGGTTTTTCTGCATTTTTCTCTGCCCATACGCGTATGGGGCATGTCAATACGCGTATGGGGGGCGAGAATTTTGGGCAATACGCGTATGGGATGTGCCAATACGCGTATGGCCAGGAGAATTGCAGAAATTCTGCTGTTGTGATTATTTTCCGATCGTTTGTTTCAAATGCCGTAACTTTTTATACGTAACTCGGAATTGAACATTTTTGGTATCGTTGGAAAGATAATAAAATGTACTTTCTTATTACGATGGTTTTAAGATTGTCGGCCGATTTAATTATGTCGGGATTTTCTGAATAGTGTCGTTTTGTCGACTTTTATCTATTAATGGTGTGTAATTATTGTTGAAAATGTATGCATGTTAAAATATGGAAATGAGCAGGGTGAGGATTATTACCAAAACTGTGTCGGAAGTGTGAATTGTTCCATGTGTGGCAACGCTAGTGCATGAAAGGCCGAGGCATGTGCATTTCAATCATAACCACTGTTTCTTGCGGTATAGTTTCATGAGACTCGAGCACCTCCTCTGAAACGCTATGTAATACCCCGTAAATTTATAAACGCTCTGGTGAATATTATTATGATCAACTGGGTTCCGGAGTACTTTGAGTAATTATTTGATAAAATAATTAGAGTAAACTGACGAACTCAGAGTTGATTAAATTAATAGTATTTAACTTTGAGTTTTTATTAATGGGTGTATCTGAGCTAATTTGGACGTTTAGTAGTATTACTAATTAGTGAGAATTTTCTATACTATTCTATTTTCTTTTCATTTCCTTGGAAACAAATAAAAGTTAGTAAAGAAAAGGAAAAAGGGAAGAAAGGAAAAGTGAAGGAAGGAAAAGGAGAGAAATTTCTCAAGAAGCTCAAGATCATCATCAAGCTCCAACTCCTCATCTCTTCATCTCAGTATTAATCTCCTCATCTTGTTATCCAGGTGGGTTCTAGTTAGACTCTTTAGAGTAGAGTTATTTTGAGTTTAGAGTTAGATTGGGAATTGGGAAAATTGGGTAATTTTGCATGAAAACATGAATCTAACTGTTGAAATTCAATGTTTGATTGTATGTTATACTGCTTGTTGTGTTTAAACATGTTTTGATGCTTTGTGATTGATCAAAAATGGAATTTTGGGGTGATTTTGGATCAACCCGTAAACAGGAAATTCTGCAGGTTTTTCTGCATTTTTCTCTGCCCATACGCGTATGGGGCTTGTCATTACGCGTACGGCAAGGGTGTTACGCGTATGGCAATTTTAAAAGGAATTTTCAAGGAAAAACGTCTCTGCCCATACGCGTACAACCTTGGGCAATACGCGTATGGATGGCCGAGGACTTTGGGCAATACGCGTATGGCCTTGGGCAATACGCGTATAGCCAGGAGAGTGGCAGAAATTCTGCTGTTGTGATTATTTTTCGATCGTTTGTTTACAATGCCGTAACTTTTTGTACGTAACTCGGATTGGAACAATTTTGGTATCGTTGGAAAGATAATAAAATGTACTTTCTTATTACAATGGTCTTAAGATTGTCGGCCGATTTAATTATGTCAGAATTTCTGAAATAGTGTCGTTTTGTCGACTTTTATCTGTTAAATGTGTGTAATTGTTGTTGACAATGTATGCATGTTAAAATATGGAATAGGCAGAGTGAGGATTATTACCAAAACTGTGTCGGAAGTGTGAATTGTTCCATGTGTGGCAACGCTCGTGCATGAAAGGCCGAGGTGCGTGCAGTCCAATCATAACCACTGTTTCTTGCGGTGTAGTTTCATGAGACTCGAGCACCTCCTCTGAAACGTTATGCACAACTACTTGGCAGGTTTGAGTCCCGTGTTAAGTACGATTGGAGCCTACGGGTAAAGAGACTTGTGACGGTGTACAGGCCGTGAGAAGTGACGGATCACGGTGTACGGACCGGTGATCCCGAATCCAATTCGTATGCCAAGTAGCTACAGGGATCCATGACTCGGGTCGTCTTCTAGACGTAGAAGCGGACGGGAATAGGGGATGCCTTGGTAATTGGTTATTGATTGTGAATCCTTGAGTTTACAGGCTCAAGAGGTACTTCGGTACTTTGTGAATCCTTGAGTTTACAGGCTCAAGAGGTACTTCGGTACTTTGTGAATCCTTGAGTTTACAGGCTCAAGAGGTACTTCGGTACTAGTGTGAGTTTACAGGCTGACCGTGGTGGTTACTTGTGCGTGTGTACTCATGGTCTTTCCCCTTTCCCATTGGACATGAGTTAGGATTTTGTTAGAACCTTGTAAAGCCGAGAGGACTTTAAGATAGGGAACTCACTGAGATTTGATGTATCTCACCCCACTGTTGTTGTTTACATCACAGGTTCTGCAGGTTCCGCGAAGGGTAATGATAAGGTTAATTGACTTTCCTTACGGATCGTAGCTTTTGAGATGGCATGGCTTCCGCTATGGCGTTTATGTTTTGAGATCATTGTTTTGATCTAGTTCTTAGTTTTTATCATTTTGGAACATCTTGTATATGTAATGCCTTAGTCTTTAGTGTTTTTGTTTTAGAGGAATTTATGTATATAATGTGTTAACTAGGAACTTATTGTATATTTCAGTACCAAAAGTACTTATCATGTATAATATATGATTTGATGCATGTATTATATATGTGGTTGTTACACGTTATGCACAACTACTTGGCAGGTTTGAGTCTCGTGTTAAGTACGATTGAAGCCTACAAGTAAAGAGACTTGTGACGGTGTACGGGGCGTGAGAAGTGACGGATCACAGTGTACGGACCGGTGATCCCGAATCCAATTCGTATGCCAAGTAGCTACAAGGATCCATGACTCGGGTCGTCTTCTAGACGTAGAAGAGGACGGGAATAGGGGATACCTTGCTATTGGTTATTGATTGTGAATCCTTGAGTTTACAGGCTCAGGAGGTACTTCGGTACTTTATGAATCCTTGAGTTTACAGGCTCAGGAGGTACTTCGGTACTAGTGTGAGTTTACAGGCTCACCGTGATGGTTACTTGTGTGTGTGTACTCATGGTCTTTCCCCTATCCCTTTGGACATGAGTTAGGTCTCTTTTAGAACATTGTAAAGCCGAGAGGACTTTAAGATAGGGAACTCACGGAGATTTGATGTATCTCACCCCACTGTTGTTGTTTACATCACAGGTTCTGCAGGTTCGGCGATGGGTAAGGACAAGGTCATTTGACTTTCCTTACGGATCGTAGCTTTTGTGATGGCATGGCTTCCGCTATGGCGTTATGTTTTGAGATCATTGTAGTGATCTAGTTTATTAGTTTTTATCATTTTGGAACATCTTGTATATGTAATGCCTTAGACTTTTAGTGTTTGGTTTTAGAGGCATTTATGTGTATAATGTGTTAACTAGGAACTTATTGTATATTTCAGTACCAAAAGTGAAACTCATGTATAATATGAGATTTGATGCAAGTATTATATGTGGGCGTTACATTTCTCTTCTTCATCATCTCCATTTTCTCTCTTTCTCTTCTTTCCTTTTTTCCTTTTCTTCTTCTTGTTTACTAACTTCTTCTTCTTTTTTCTCTTTTTCTTTCTCTTTCCAAATATATACATATATTATACTATTATTATATAATATAAATCCAATAGGGAAAAATATCTCCAATTTATATTTTGTTGTCTCCACCCAATAGTTTAATTATTAGAGTTATCTTAAAATCCTTTCTCGAATTTAAATAATTGATCTCTTCAGAGTTCATCAGTTGCTCTATTGATCCCTAATGTCAATACCCAAAGTTCTTAGAGGATTCCATTAATCCAATATACCAAAGATAGAGCACATAAATACTCATCTGATCTCATTTGATATCCAATTGAGCAATTAGATAATATGGGGTATTACACGTCCTAACATCTATACCTAGTGTTTTCACATTGTCACTAATCGTCATCGTCATCATCATCCTCCTCCTCCTCCTTTGGGATTACATTGCCTAAATGGTGGGTGCGAATCTAATGAGCGATGTCGTGAACGTTGTGATACAGAAGGCTATAGAAAAGGTGGTGAGTGTCAGGGATTGCGTGACCGCAAATATTGTTGTAATGTATGAGGAGTTATTATACCCTTGAATAAAACTAAATAAAAAAAATGTATGCCTTAATTTCATTTTAAGTTTAGAGTTTGTAATAATATATATTATCCAAAATAAAATAATTTTTAAAATATACCTATCACCAATTTCAAACTAAGGATGAATGTAAATGATTCAAAATTTAAACTTGCATATTTCATTTTAATTTCATATTTTAGAACAAAATTCAGTTTTATGTTTTATTCTCAAATAGTTTCATGATACAAATCGTCAATATAAAAATAATCAATTTAAGTTTGTTTGGAAGGCAATCTTATACAAACTGACACAAATTATAACGTAGACTATTTTTTTTTTAAGTAATGGTTAATAAAATAATACTACTATTTTTATTATGATTATTATTATTAACGTGTAACAAAGGTGCCTTATATATTCTCTTTATTGTTTTTATTTTGATAACATGCGTAAATAAATACCTAATTATAACTCATCAAATTTGTTTGTACAATATAAAATAATTAGAAATTATACAAAACATCACATACGCAAATTTTCCAATTAAAATAAATATAACCAAAGAATTAAAATATTTTTTGGCGTTCATAGTTTTTAATAGTTTTATAATGTACATATTATAAGATTACTAATTAAGTTTACTTAAATATACCATAACAAAAGAATTTAACATTGAATCTATTATTTTCTTCCTAAAAGTTTATTAATTGATATGTCAAACATAAAATTTTCTATATTTATATTTTTTCTAGTAATTTTTATTTTTGAAATCAATTTTATGAGTTATAATACAAAAATCTCAATTGCTTCAAGTTAATAATAGAATCAAACTTTGAATTAATAATATTAGTTATTTACATTGTCGAAAATATATTAAATTTTTCTAACAATCGTCTATTTGAAATTTTTTTTCTTTTAAGCTTTTTTTTCTTTTACAAAATAAAAGATTGAAATATTAAAATTTTCATTATATAAAAATATTATAGAAAGTGCATGATATTATAAAAAAATGAAGAAATAAGTTATTTCATTTTCATATAGACGAGGAACCTTGATGAGTCTTACTTTAAAGTTATTTTTCTTGCAAATCATGTACCTTACCCACTCTATGATTTTCTTGAATTTATCCTGTAACGGGTTCAAAGTATAATATATTATTAGTGCTCTTAATATTGAACCATAGAGTTTCATGTAAGGTTTCAAGAAGACGGTCTAGAGACCAGTATATTATAGATATATCTTTTCTACCATAAATTTTAGTTTGAGGTGTACGTACTTTTTAAATAAAAAAATTTTTACGTGAATTTATTAATACTATTTACATATGAATTTTAATAAAAAAAAAATATATGTGATAATTAAAGCGGAATAGAATCCAACTTCACCATAGAATTTAAAATAAAAGTTACCCAACAAAGAGAAAGTTTGACGTTTTTATTACTCATTTATTTATACGTTTTTTATTTTAAAATATGTGCAATGTCTAAACTAAAAGAGGATTTAGGTTAATATAGAGTAGTTTTGGTACAAAATTAATATATACATTTTAAAGATGCGTAATACACTAATAAAACGTAGATATGATGTAGTTGTTTTTTTTTTAACTCTTTTGTTTAAATTTTAACAAGAGAATGATTCATTAAAAGAGAATTTCACATAGTTATTGTTTTTGAACTTCAATATTATAAAATTTGAGTTCGAGTAAATACTTAAAATTTTATGCTCATTTTTTAATAAAAAATTTAGTAAGTATCAAATCTAATGTGGATTAAGAGCGAAATAGTTTACATGGGTTAAATCACAAGTGGACTCGGTGCGAACAACATCTTTAGACTAATAGCTATGTGATTAGCTTAAAATATCATCTCTGATCAATTTTTTACCAAAATAAGATAAATTTTTTATATTTTAAATTAACTATAAAAAATAAAATAAAATGTATTTGACTTATTCTTATTATAACTTGTGGTTACATTCTCATTTTTTTATTTTAAAAATCTACTAACAAAGTCAACTTATTTCTTAATTATAAAAAGTTTAGGTCTGTTAACTTTCTGTACAACTAGTTTTTTAATACAATTCAATGTATATTAATATTAATAATCAATAAAAATTATATAATAAATATTTTTGAAGAAATTTGAATGTATATTTATATAAATGATCATAAATTAATTGAATATGAAGGTTTTTTTTCAATGTTAAAGTTCCATATCTTTTTGTTATCTTTCTATACATTATACTAAAGGAAACTTGATTTCCAATCGCTTTATAGTTTTTCCGATGTGGCGTTTTTACTTATCAACTCCATCCTCAATTCTTGGGCCAAAATTCTGCCTTCTTCCTGTAATGCCCTGTATAATATATATCTAGAATAATACCATACAAGCATTTTATTTGGTACTGACACATCAAAAGTGCCTAATGGCATTGTTCACGTACTTGTCCATTTCTAAAACATAAATACAACACATGGCACAAGTCATGGAAACTAGCCAAAAATAATAAAACTAAGAATGATATACAATATCCTCAATTATATACAACAAAAGAATACACAGTGGAATAAGCTTAACTAAGTTTCTCTTGAAAAATCTGAGCATCGCTCCACTTGTAACCAAACCTGCACCTGAAATAAAAAAACTATAGTGGGGTCAGATACATCAAATCTCAGTGACTTCTCTATGCTATAGATTCTCTCGGCTTTACAGGGTTCTATCCATCCTAACTCAAGTCAAAGGGGAAGGGAAAATGACTTTGAGTTCACAATCTCACACTATATGGAAACACATCATGAGTCTGTTAACTCATAAAGTTCGCACGGAAGGAATTACGTCCTGAGCCTGTTAACTCAAGATTCCTTACGAATCGAAATATGTCCTGAGCTTGTTAACTCAAGAAACTCACTAATCGATAACCTATACCAAGGCATCCCCTTTTCCCATCCGCTTCTACGTCTAAAAGTCGACCCGAGTCATGGATCCTTGAAGTTACTTGGCATACGAATTGGATTCGGGATCATCGGCCTGTTAACCGTGCACCGTCACTTCTCATGACCTGTTAACCATCACAAGTCTCTACCCATAGCATAGGCTTCAATCGTACTACACGTAGGGAATCAAACCTACCAAGTAATTGTGCATACGTTTCAGAGGAGGAGCTCGAGTCTCATGAAACTACACCTCAATATAAATGGTTACGATTACATGATCATATACACGACGTGATTGTATTCGACAATCACAAGGCCACATTCGCCTTAAGGCCTCTTTTGCCTTTAACAATAAAACATAACAAAAATACACGTGTTCCATACTAGTGTCTTATTCTCACTCTATACCATTCGATAATGGACACACGCCTCGGCCTCTCATGCACGAGCGTTGTCATTCAGAGTTTCTATCACAATTCTAGTCGCAACCTAGAATTATACCAATCTTAACTTATCCATTTGTTTTTGGGGTAAAGTTTCCTCACTCTCCCTAACTCATTTTAACAAGCATATTTTCTCATTCATTTTAACAACAATATTAGATAGATATGGCATAACACAAATATTACAAATAAATACATATAATCACACATAACATAAAACATCACTTTCGGGTTCCCTCTGATTCATTTAATCGGGTAACGAAATCAATATTTCTCACTCTTATCCCGTAGGATATTTTCACGGCTTTACATCAGCTATAAATATGCGTCGATCGGATTTACGATCCAAAAGATGTCAATTCCAACATTTCACAAAACATTACTTTCCTTCATTTTCCACTAAATGAAATATCCCACATCATACCCAAGATAGAGAGTCGTCATAACTTTCTAATGACACCAAGAATATCCCGATCCGAGTTACGGATCAAAAGTTATGAAGGAAAGAAAACGGAAAAGCTGTCATGTTCGCTTTGCGAAGCTCCAGCGAATGCTCGCTCTCTCATTCGCAGTGCGAATCTCCCAGCGAATTCCTAAAAAACACTGGGTTCGCTACCCCATTCGCAGTGCGAGCGTCTGGCGAATCGTGGCAGAACCAAAACAAGGTAAAGTTCGCAGTGCGAACCTCTGGCGGATGTTCGCCCTCACCTTCGCCGTGCGAGTAACCAGCAAATGCTCGCTTTCCCCTTCGCTAGGGGACTCGCAGTGCGAACCTGTGAAAACTGGGTTTCCCAGCAGCGTGAAAACAGAGCTTTGGGACCAAAAACCCATCCCAAACTTCACCAACTTACAAACATGCATTAACATATGATCATACATGGATAGTGAATATACTACACAGTTTATACCGCATTTTATCCGTTAGATTTCATTTTCTCTCAATTTAACTGTAACAACCACATATATAATACATACATCAAATCATATATTATACATGATAAGTACGTTTGGTACTGAAATATACAATAAGTTCCTAGTTAACACATTATATACATAAATGCCTCTAAAACAAAAACACTAAAGACTAAGGCATTACATATACAAGATGTTCCAAAATGATAAAAACTAAGAGCTAGATCAAAACAATGATCTCAAAACATAACGCCATAGCGGAAGCCATGCCATCTCAAAAGCTACGATCTGTAAGGAAAGTCAAATAACCTTATCCTTACCCTTCGCGGAACCTGCAGAACCTGTGATGTAAACAACAACAGTGGGGTGAGATACATCAAATCTCAGTGAGTTCCCTATCTTAAAGTCCTCTCGGCTTTACAAGGTTCTAACAAAATCCTAACTCATGTCCAAGGGGAAAGGGGAAAGACCATGAGTACACACACACAAGTAACCATCACGGTGAGCCTTTAAACTCACACTAGTACCGAAGTACCTCTTAAGCCTGTAAACTCAAGGATTCACAAAGTACCGAAGTACCTCTTGAGCCTGTAAACTCAAGGATTCACAATCAATAACCAATACCAAGGTATCCCCTTTTCCCATCCGCTTCTACGTCTAGAAGACGACCCGATTCATGGATCCTTGTCGCTACTTGGCATATGAATTGGATTCGGGATCACCGGTCCGTACACCGTGATCCGTCACTTCTCACGGCCCGTACACCGTCACAAGTCTCTTTACCCGTAGGCTCCAATCGTACTTAACACGGGACTCAAACCTGCCAAGTAGTTGTGCATAACGTTTCAGAGGAGGTGCTCGAGTCTCATGAAACTACATCGCAAGAAACAGTGGTTATGATTGAACTGCACACGCCTCAGCCTTTCATGCACGAGCGTTGCCACACATGGAACAATTCACACTTCCGACACAGTTTTGGTAATAATCCTCACCCTTCCTATTTCATATTTAAACATGCATACATTGTTAACAACAATTACACACATTTAACAGATAAAAGTCGACAAAACGACAATATTTTAGAAATTCCGACATAATTAAATCGGCCGACAATCTTAAAGCCATTGTAATAAGAAAGTACATTTTATTATCTTTCCAAAGATACCAAAATTGTTCCAATCCGAGTTACGTACAAAAAGTTACGGCATTGTAAACAACCGATCGGGAAATAAATCACAACAGCAGAATTTCTGCAACTCTCCTAGCCATACGCGTATTGCCCAAGGCCATACGCGTATTGCCCAAAATCCTCGGCCATCCATACGCGTATTGCCCAAGGCCGTACGCGTATGGGCAGAGACGTTTTTCCTTGAAGATTCCTTTTAAAATTGCCATACGCATATTGCCCTTGCCGTACGCGTATTGACAAGCCCCATACGCGTATTGACATGCCCCATACGCGTATGGGCAGAGAAAAATGCAGAAAAAAACCAGCAGAAAAATCTACTGCGGGTTTTACCAAAATCAACCCCAAAACTCCATTTTCATCAATCAAAATGCATCAATACCTGTTATAACACAATAACCAGTATACTATCCAATCACACATTGAATTTTAGCAGTTAGATTCATGTTTTCATGAAAAATTACCCAATTTTCCCAATTCCCAATCTAACTCTAAACTCAAAATAACTCTACTCTAAAGAGTCTAACTAGAACCCACCTGGATAACAAGACGAGGAGATTGATACTGAGATGAATAGATGAAGAACAGATGATTGTTGATGATCTTGAGCTTTTGGGAATTTTTCCTCTCCTTTTCCTTCTCTTTTTCCTTTCCTTCTCTTTTTCCTTTCTTTTCTTTCTCTTTCTTTTCCCTTCTCTTTACTAACTTTTGTTTGTTTTACAAGTGAGAAGAAAGAAACATAGAAAAGAAATTAATTCCCATCAATTAGCAATACTACTAAATGTCCAAATTAGCTCAAATGCACCAATTAATAAAAACTCAAAGTTAAATACTATTAATTTAATCAACTCTGAGTTCTTCAGTTTACTCTAATTATTTTATCAAATAATTACTCAGAGTACTCCGGAACCCAGTTGATCATAATAATATTCACCAGAGCGTTTATAAATTTACGGGGTATTACATCCTCCCCCCCTTAAATAGAAATTCGTCCTCGAATTTAAAATATTAGCTGAACAGATGTGGATAAGAATCTCGCATTTCCGATTCTAGTTCCCAAGTAGCATCGCCCGGATGCGTCATATCCCATTGCACCTTAACAAGTGGAATGTCTTTGTTCCTTAACACTTTTGTTTCCCTTCCCACAATACAACTTGGTTGTGGTTCAAAAGTTAAATCCGATTCAATTTCCACTGATTCGGGTAGAATGGGCTGAAGAGGATCAGGAATAAACTTTCGGAGCTGAGATACGTGAAAAACATCATGCATTTCAGATAGAGAGGGTGGTAAGGCTAATCTGTAAGCAACTTCACCAATCCTTTCTAAAATTTGATATGGTCCCACGTATCTCGGACTTAATTTACATGACTTAAACGGTCCTTTCAATCTCAATCACGGAGTAACTTTCAGAAATACATGGTCACCTTCCTCAAATTCCAAAGGTCTCCTACGGTTATCCGCATAACTCTTTTGACGATCTTGTGCTTGTTTAACTTTCTCACGGATCATTCAAATCTTTTCCGTAGTCTCTTGAATAATCTCGGGTCCCAAAATCCTATCTTCGCCAATTTCAGCCCAACACAAAGGTGTCCTACACTTCCTCCCATATAATGCTTCATAAGGAGCCATACCGATGCTCGCATGGTAACTATTGTTATAGGAAAACTCAATTAATGGTAAAAGTTCTTTCCAATTCCCTCTACTCTCTAGCACACAAGCTCTTAACATATCCTCCATCGTCTGTATGGTTCGCTCAGTCTGACCATCCGTTTGAGGATGATTCGACGTGCTCAAACGCAAATTCGTACCCATCGCTTGTTGGAACACCTTCCAAAACCTTGAAGTAAACTTCGGATCTCTATCGGACACAATATTAGAAGGAATACCATGCAATCTCACAATCTCAGCAATAAACAACCTTGCAAAATGACTTGCCTTATAAGTAGTCTTTACGGCTAAGAAATTTGTAGATTTCGTTAGTCGATCTACAATTACCCAAATAGAATCATAACCTCCTTGTGTACGAGGTAAACCCACCGCAAAATCCATAGAAATACTATCCCACTTCCAAACTGGAATATCCAAAGGTTGTAACAGACCGCCCGGTCTTTGGTGTTTAATCTTCACCTGTTGGCACACCGCACATTCTGACACATATCCCGCTATATCCTTTTTCATCCCAGACCACCAATAATCCTTCTTTAAATCCTGATACATCTTCGAAGAACCAGGATGTATCGTAAAAGTACCTTTATGAGCTTCATCTAAAATCTTCCTTTTCAATGCCTCGTCCCTTGGAACACAAATCCGTTGATTAAACAGAACAATCCCATCAGCTGCTCGTGTAAAACCCGGTTGAAGTAACAATTCTTGTAACTCCTCCTCTAACATTTGTTCTTGTTGAATCTCAACTCTTAAAGTAGAATTGACATTCAAATTTCCCATAATTACACCATTCGGAGTCCACACAAACTGGAGATTAAGATCTCTAAACTTCTCCAACAATGAATACTCCAAAATCATCAATTCCGCACTATGAACCATTTTCCGACTTAAAGCATCTGCTACTTTATTCGCCTTTCCTGGATGATACTTCAATTCTAAGTCATAATCCTTTAAGTACTCCTTCCACCTTCTTTGTCGCATATTCAACTCCTTTTGGTCAAACAAATACTTCAAACTTTTGTGGTCACTGAACATTTCAAAACGTACACCATATAAATAATGACGCCACACCTTCAGTGCAAACACCACTGCAGCTAGTTCCAAATCATGAGTTGGATAATTCTTCTCATGAACTTTCAACTGTCGAGAAACATAAGCTACTACTTGACCGCCTTGCATCAGAACACCCCCTAATCCCCTCTTAGAAGCATCACAGAATACTTCATAAGAGTTGTTAGGATCAGGAATAATTAATACTGGAGCACTCGTCAAACTTTCCTTCAATTTTATAAAACTTTGCTCACAACCCGAATCCCACTCAAAAGCAAAATCCTTCCGAGTAAGTTTCGTCATTGGTAAGGCCAATTGAGAAAAACCCTTAATGAACCTTCTATAGTAACCAGCCAAACCCAAGAAACTTCTAACCTCTGAAACATTCCCCGATCTCTCCCAATTAATCACTGCTTCTACTTTCGATGGATCCACTGTCACACCACCTTGAGATATAACATGTCCAAGAAAATTAACTTCCGACATCCAAAACTCACACTTACTCAACTTAGCAAACAATTGCTTCTCTTGCAAAACCGATAAGATGATTCTCAGATATTCTCCGTGCTCTTGTGGAGTACGAGAATAAATAAGAATGTCGTCGATAAAGATTACCACAAATTGGTCCAAGTAAGCCTGAAATATACTATTCATGTAATCCATAAAAACAGCTGGAGCATTAGTCACCCCGAAAGGCATCACTAAGAATTCATAATGACCGTAACGTGTCCTAAATGCAGTCTTTGGAACATCGGAACTCTTCACTCGAATCTGATGATAACCCGACCGTAAATCAATCTTCGAGAACACACAGGCTCCCTTCAATTGATCTAACAAGTCGTCTATCCTTGGTAAGGGGTACTTGTTCTTAATGGTGACTTTATTCAACTTACAATAATCAATGCACAAACGCATTCCCCCATCTTTCTTCTTTACCAATAACACTGGAGCTCCCCACGGTGAAACACTAGGTCTAACAAAATGCTTAGACATCAAGTCCTCCAATTGGTCCTTTAATTCTCTTAATTCAAGCGGTGCCATCCGATACGGAGAAACGGATATAGGAGCCGTTCCCGACACCAGGTCAATAGAGAACTCAACTTCTCTCTCCGGAGGAAGAGAAGAAACATCCTCTAGAAACACTTCAGGAAACCCACACACTATTGGAATACTCAGAACTTGCTGTTCACTACTTCCTTCCTTCGTAAGAACCAATAAAATAGATTTCTCCTTCTCAAACAAGAAATTTACCATTCCCACCGTACCTTCTAAAATCGTTGATAATACATCCTTCGGAGTAGCCTCAGCAGATGGAATAATAATTAGCTTCTCCTCACAACCGATAAAAACCGAATTAGCTGAAAGCCAGTCCATTCCCAGAACAACATCCACTTTCTTAAGCGGCAAACAAATAAGATCAATCTGGAAGACTCTTTCGTTCACCGACAACACACAATTTTCACACAACAAAGGCGTTTCAACCATTTCATCCATGGCAGTAGTAACCACCATAGGAGGAAACAAAGGAATAGTTTGCAACCCAAGTCGCTTCACACAACGCGTGGACACAAAAGAATGCGTTGCCCCAAAATCAAATAAAACAAAACAAGGATGTCCATTTACGAAGCACGTACCCGCAATCAAGGAGTTGTCACCCTTTGCTTTCCTTGCATCCATGGTATACACTCGGCCAGTAGTCTTCCCTTGTGTCTGATTTCTACCCTGAGGACAATCTCTCGCTACATGACCCATCTTGTTACACTGATAACACCGTAATCCATCCGAATAACACCTACCAAAATGATTCCTTCCACAAGTACGACATACCGGAGGCACACTAGTTCTAGAACTCTGTACTTGCTTCCTTTGGAAGACTGTTGCCTTTGCCTAAACTGTTGATTCGACCTTCCACGGTCACCTTGAGTTGGCCTGTTCAAATCCACCTCCATTTGTACCTTTTACAAACTATTTTCCGCCACATAACATTGTCTTAACATTTCTGCATAAGTAGCAAATTCCCGTTGAGACACGCTGTGTGAAATTTCAGCCCTCAAACCAAACAAAAATTGATCAATCTTCCACCTCTCATCAGGGGCATACATGGCCTGCCTAGAATAGTCAGCCATGATCTCAAATTTTTCCACATAAGAAGCCACTGATAAATTGCCCTGTCTCAACTGTTGGAACTCAAACTCCTTCTGAGACCTTAAAGAACTCGGAAAATATTTCTCCATAAAAGTTACCTTAAACTGTTCCCACACCTTTGGTACCTCTTGGATTGTCATTAAGGCTGAAGCACTTTCCCACCACCTCATGGCAGGACCCTTCAACAAGTGAGAAGCAAAGACCACTTTATTTTCCTCACTGCAATGCACTATCAAGAAAATCCGTTCCATACCTGATATCCATTCATGCACCTTCACCGGATCTAGCCCTCCCTGAAACTCCGGAGGATTCATACGAATGAATTCTCTATAGGTTCCCCCTGCAACTTCAGGAACAACCACTGGAGGATGCAGACCATCAGCCATTTGCTGTACCATTCCTTGTATGAACTGATTTTGCTGCTGCTGCATCTGTTGCATGAATTGATACAAAGGGGTGTTCCCTTCAGCACCCTGTGGAACCGTCCCAGCTGGAGTAGTCCTTGGTCTTCCACGGTTGTTTCTACGTCTGTCGGCCATGTTCCTGAATGTCATACAAATAGGATTAAGTTGATCAGGCTCAATACCATAAATATAACACGTAAGACCAACGGCGACACCACGTATCTGAAACAGAAAGAATTACTTATTCTATTTCATGGCTAGGTCGAGGATACGACCTGCTCTGATACCAACTGTAACAACCACATATATAATACATGCATCAAATCATATATTATACATGATAAGTACGTTTGGTACTGAAATATACAATAAGTTCCTAGTTAACACATTATATACATAAATGCCTCTAAAACAAAAACACTAAAGACTAAGGCATTACATATACAAGATGTTCCAAAATGATAAAAACTAAGAGCTAGATCAAAACAATGATCTCAAAACATAACTCCATAGCGGAAGCCATGCCATCTCAAAAGCTACGATCCGTAAGGAAAGTCAAATAACCTTATCCTTACCCTTCGCGGAACCTGCAGAACCTGTGATGTAAACAACAACAGTGGGGTGAGATACATCAAATCTCAGTGAGTTCCCTATCTTAAAGTCCTCTAGGCTTTACAAGGTTCTAACAAAATCCTAACTCATGTCCAAGGGGAAAGGGGAAAGACCATGAGTACACACACACAAGTAACCATCACGGTGAGCCTGTAAACTCACACTAGTACCGAAGTACCTCTTGAGCCTGTAAACTCATGGATTCACAAAGTACCGAAGTACCTCTTGAGCCTGTAAACTCAAGGATTCACAATCAATAATCAATACCAAGGTATCCCCTTTTCCCGTCCGCTTCTACGTCTAGAAGACGACCCGAGTCATGGATCCTTGTCGCTACTTGGCATACGAATTGGATTCGGGATCACCGGTCCGTACACCGTGATCCGTCACTTCTCACGGCCCATACACCGTCACAAGTCTCTTTACCCGTAGGCTCCAATCGTACTTAACACGGGACTCAAACCTGCCAAGTAGTTGTGCATAACGTTTCAGAGGAGGTGCGCCAGTCTCATGAAACTACACCGCAAGAAACAGTGGTTATGATTGAACTGCACACGCCTCGGCCTTTCATGCACGAGCGTTGCCACACATGGAACAATTCACACTTCCGACACAGTTTTGGTAATAATCCTCACCCTGCCTATTTCATATTTTAACATGCATACATTCTTAACAACAATTACACATATTTAACAGATAAAAGTCGACAAAACGACACTATTTTAGAAATTCCGACATAATTAAATCGGCCAACAATCTTAAAACCATTGTAATAAGAAAGTACATTTTATTATCTTTCCAAAGATACCAAAATTGTTCCAATCCGAGTTACGTACAAAAAGTTACGGCATTGTAAACAACCGATCGGGAAATAAATCACAACAGCAGAATTTCTGCAACTCTCCTGGCCATACGCGTATTGCCCAAGGCCATACGCGTATTGCCCAAAATCCTCGGCCATCCATACGCGTATTGCCCAAGGCCGTACGCGTATGGGCAGAGACGTTTTTCCTTGAAAATTCTTTTTAAAATTGCCATACGCATATTGTCCTTGCCGTACGCGTATTGACAAGCCCCATACGCATATTGACATGCCCCATACGCGTATGGGCAGAGCAAAATGCAAAAAAAAAACCAGCAGAAAAATCTGCTGCGGGTTTTACCAAAATCAACCCCAAAACTCCATTTTCATCAATCAAAATGCATCAATACCTGTTATAACACAACAACCAGTATACTATACAATCACACATTGAATTTTAGCAGTTAGATTCATGTTTTCATGCAAAATTACCCAATTTTCCCAATTCCCAATCTAACTCTAAACTCAAAATAACTCTACTCTAAATGAGAAGAGTGAGAAGAAAGAAACATAGAAAATAAATTAATTCCCATCAATTACCAATACTACTAAATGTCCAAATTAGCTCAAATGCACCAATTAATAAAAACTCAAAGTTAAATACTATGAATTTAATCAACTCTGAGTTCGTCAGTTTACTTTAATTATTTTATCAAATAATTACTCAGAGTACTCCGGAACCCAGTTGATCATAATAATATTCACCAGAGCGTTTATAAATTTACGGGGTATTACATTAACCTAATTCCCATTCGGGAGTTTCTAACACTTAGAGTGTCTAACTAGAACCCACCTGATAATCGAAGAGGAGTTTGAAGAAGATGCTGATGATCCATGGGTTTCTCTTCTTCATCATCTCCATTTTCTCTCTTTCTCTTCTTTCCTTTTTTCCTTTTCTTATTCTAGTTTACTAACTTCTTCTTTTTTCTCTTTTTCTTTCTCTTTCCAAATATATACATATATTATACTATTATTATATAATATAAATCCAATAGGGAAAAATATCTCCAATTGATATTTTGTCGTCTCCACCCAATAGATCAATTATTAGAGTTATCTTAAAATCCTTTCTCGAATTTAAATAATTGATCTCTTCAGAGTTCATCAGTTGCTCTATTGATCCCTAATGTCAATACCTAAAGTACTTAGAGGATTCCATTAATCCAATATACCAAAGATAGAGCACATAAATACTCATCTGATCTCATCTGATATCCAATTGAGCAATTAGATAATATGGGGTATTACACGTCCTAACATCTATACCTAGTGTTTTCACATTGTCACTAATTAAGCAAAAGGGAATTGTCAAGTTCAACTTTTAATGCGCGTCAATGATAGACCCATTTCAACAAAAGGCTAAAAGGAAATAAAAATCAAACTAACATTCTAAAAATGAAAAAAGAAAAAAAAATTCTCATTCACATTCATTTATTTAAGTTTTTAATAGAATTAAGAACATATATATATCAGGTTACATGAAAAATAATTTTATAATACAAAATAATTTATAATATTCTCTATTTGAAACATATATAAAGGTTAATTCATATTTTTATTATTGTAAGAGTAAAAAGAGTGTTATTTGTATGTTTTGAAAATAATTCATAATGAACATAAAAAATATTAGTTTATAAAATAATATAAAATTAAAAAAGTTAAAAGGAAAAGAAACAACAAAGACAAAAAGTATAAATTCATCTCATTTATTTAACTTTTTAAAGTACTTTTTACCTTCCATATCTTTCTTTTATTTTAATATATATAATGCACACGTAAGTCATAAGTCTTACAAGAAAAAAATACAAGGTGAAATCTTGGACAATGGCATTCATATACATCAATAGATCTTACCTATGTTTTATTTTGTTTATTACTATGATTTTATTGTCAGGTAATGAATAAAATTTGTTTGATATATCTGTCTAAATACTTTAAATATCATAAACCACCTCATATATTTAAAAAAAAACTAACCAAAATTTAAATAAACTGTCTTTTGGTTGTAGGAATATCAAGTAGTAAGAAAAATGCAGTGAGAATTACTCGTCATCGTCATCATCACTCTCCTCCTCCTCCTTTGGGATTACATTGCCTAGATGGTGGGTGCGAATCTAATGAGCGATGTCTTGAACGTTGTGATGCAGAAGGCTATAGAAAAAGTGGTGAGTGTCAGGGATTGCGTGACCACAAATGTTGTTGTAATGTATGAGGAGTTATTATACCCTTGAATAAAACTAAATAAATAAAATGTATGCCTTAATTTCATTTTAAGTTTAGAGTTTGTAATAATATATATTATCCAAAATAAAATAATTTTTAAAACTTGATTACTACAAGTAACTGAGAATTTTAAAATATATACCTATCACTAATTTCAAACTAAGGATGAATGTAAATGATTCAAAATTTAAACTTGCATGTTTCATTTTAATTTAATATTTTAGAAGAAAATCCAGTTTTATGTTTTATTCTCAAATAGTTTCATGATACAAATCGTCAATATAAAAATAATCAATTTAAGTTTGTTTGGAAGACAATCTTATACAAACTGACACAAATTATAACGTAGACTATTTTTTTTTTTAAAGTAAAGGTTAATAAAATTATACTACTATTTTTATTATGATTATTATTATTATTAACGTGTAACAAAGGTGCCTTACATATTCTCTTTATTGTTTTTATTTTGATAACATGCGTAAATAAATACCTAATTATAACTCGTCAAATTTGTTTGTACAATATAAAATAATTAGAAATTATACAAAATATCACATACGCAAATTTTCAAATTAAAATAAATATAACCAAAGAATTAAAATATTTTTTGGCGTTCATAGTTTTTAATAGTTTTATAATGTACATATTATAAGATTACTAATTAAGTTTACTTAAATATACCATAACAAAAGAATTTAACATTGAATCTATTATTTTCTTCCTAAAAGTTTATTAATTGATATGTCAAACATAAAATTTTCTATATTTATATTTTTTCTAGTAATTTTTATTTTTGAAATCAATTTTATGAGTTATAATACAAAAATCTCAATTGCTTCAAGTTAATAATAGAATCAAACTTTGAATTAATAATATTAGTTATTTACATTGTCGAAAATATATTAAATTTTTCTAACAACCGTCTATTTGAAATTTTTTTTCTTTTAAGCTTTTTTCTCTTTTACAAAATAAAAGATTGAAATATTAAAATTTTCATTATATAAAAATATTATAGAAAGTGCATGATATTATAAAAAAATGAAGAAATAAGTTATTTCATTTTCATATAGACGAGGAACCTTGATGAGTCTTACTTTAAAGTTATTTTTCTTGCAAATCATGTACCTTACCCACTCTATCATTTTCTTGAATTTTTCCTATAACGAGTTCAAAGTATAATATATTATTAGTGCTCTTAATATTGAACCATAGAGTTTCATGTAAGGTTTCAAGAAGACGGTCTAGAGACCAGTATATTGTAGATATATCTTTTCTACCATAAATTTTAGTTTGAGGTGTACGTACTTTTTAAATAAAAAAAAATTTACGTGAATTTATTAATACTATTTACATATGAATTTTCATAAAAAAAAAAGAAATATATGTGATAATTAAAGTGAAATAGAATCCAACTTCACCATAGAATTAAAAATAAAAGTTACCCAACAAAGAGAAAGTTTGACGTTTTTATTACTCATTTATTTATACGTTTTTTATTTTAAAATATGTGCAATGTCTAAACTAAAAGAGGATTTAGGTTAATATAGAGTAGTTTTGGTACAAAATTAATATATACATTTTAAAGATGCGTAATACACCAATAAAAGATAGATATGATGTAGTTGTTATTTTTTTTTTTAACTCTTTTGTTTAAATTTTAAAAAGAGAGTGATTCATTAAAAGAGAATTTCACATAGTTATTGTTTTTGAACTTCAATATTATAAAATTTGAGTTCGAGTAAATACTTAAAATTTTATGCTCAATTTTTAATAAAAAATTTAGTAAGTATCAAATCTAACGTGGATTAAGAGCGAAATAGTTTACATGGGTTAAATCACAAGTGGACTCGGTGCGAACAACATCTTTAGACTATTAGCTATGTGATTAGCTTAAAATATCATCTCTGATCAATTTTTTACCAAAAATAAGATAAATTTTTTATATTTTAAATTAACTATAAAAAATAAAATAAAATGTATTTGACTTATTCTTATTATAACTTGTGGTTACATTCTCGTTTTTTATTTTAAAAATCTACTAACAAAGTCAACTTATTTCTTAATTATAAAAACTTTAGGTCTGTTAACTTTCTGTACAACTAGTTTTTGAATACAATTCAATGTATATTAATATTAATAATCAATAAAAATTATGTAATAAATATTTTTGAAGAAATTTGAATGTATATTTATATTAATGATCATAAATTAATTGATATGAAGGTTTTTTTTCAATTTTAAAGTTCCATATCTTTTTGTTATCTTTCTATACATTATACTAAAGGAAACTTGATTTCCAATCGCTTTATAGTTTTTCCGATGTGGCGTTTTTACTTATCAACTCCATCTTCAATTCTTGGGCCAAAATTCTGCCTTCTTCCTGTAATGCCCTGTATAATATATATCTAGAATAATACCATACAAGCATTTTATTTGGTACTGACACATTAAAAGTGCCTAATGGCATAGTTCACATACTTGTCCATTTCTAAAACATAAATACAACACATGGCACAAGTCATGGAAACTAGCCAAAAATAATAAAACTAAGAATGATATACAATATCCTCAATTGTATACACCAAAAGAATACACAGCGGAATAAGCTTAACTAAGCTTCTCTTGAAACATCCGAGCATCGCTCCACTTGTAACCAAACCTGCACCTGAAATAAAGCAACTATAGTGGGGTGAGATACATCAAATCTCAGTGAGTTCTCTATCCTATAGATTCTCTCGGCTTTACAGGGTTCTATCAATCCTAACTCAAGTTAAAGGGGAAGGGAAAATGACTTTGAGTTCACAATCTCACACTATATGGAAACACATCATGAGTCTATTAACTCATAAAGTTCGCACGGAAGGAATTACGTCTTGAGCCTGTTAACTCAAGATTCCTTACGAATCAAAATATGTCCTAAGCCTGTTAACTCAAGAAACTCACTAATCGATAACCTATACCAAGACATCCCCTTTTCCCGTCCGCTTCTACGTCTAGAAGTCGACCCGAGTCAAGGATCCTAGAAGTTACTTGGCATACGAATAGGATTCGGGATCATTGGCCTGTTAACCGTGAACCGTCACATCTCATGACTTGTTAACCATCACAAGTCTCTACCCATAGCATAGGCTCCAATCGTACTACACGTAGGGAATCAAACCTACCAAGTAATTGTGCAGACGTTTCAGAGGAGGAGCTCGAGTCTCATGAAACTACACCTCAAGATAAATGGTTACGATTACGTGATCATATACACGACGTGATTGTATTTGACAATCACAAGGCCACATTCGCCTTAAGGTCTCTTTTGCCTTTAACAATAAAACATAACAAAAATACACGTGTTCCATACTAGTGTCTTATTCTCACTCTATACCATTCGATAATGGACACACGCCTCGGCCTCTCATGCACGAGCGTTGTCATTCAGAGTTTCTATCACAATTTTAGTCGCAACCTAGAATTATACCAATCTTAACTTATCCATTTGTTTTTGGGATAAAGTTTCCTCACTCTCCCTAACTCATTTTAACAAGCATATTATCTCATTCATTTTAACAACAATATTAGATAGATATGGCATAACACAAATATTACAAATAAATACATATAATAACACATCACATAAAACATCACTTTCGGTTTCCCTCCGATTCATTTAATCAGGTAACGAAATCAATATTTCTCACTCTTATCTCGTAGGATATTTTCACGGCTTTACATCGGCTATAAATATGCGTTGATCGGATTTACGATCCAAAAGATGTCAATTCCAACATTTCACAAAACATTACTTTCCTTCATTTTCCACTAAATGAAACATCCCACATCATACCCAAGATAGAGGGTCGTCATAGCTTTCTAATGACACCAAGAACGTCCCGATCCGAGTTACGGATCAAAAGTTATGAAGGAAAGAAAACGGAAAAACTGTCATGTTCGCTTTGCGAAGCTCCAGCGAATGCTCGCTCTCTCATTCGCAGTGCGAATCTCCCAGCGAATTCCTAAAAAACACTGGGTTCGCTACCCCATTCGCAGTGCGAGCGTCTGGCGAATCGTGGCAGAACCAAAACAAGGTAAAGTTCGCAGTGCGACCCTCTGGCGAATGTTCGCCCTCACCTTCGCCGTGCGAGTAACCAGTGAATGCTCGCTTTCCCCTTCGCTAGGGGACTCGCAGTGCGAACCTGCGAAAACTGGGTTTCCCAGCAGCGTGAAAACAGAGCTTTGGGACCAAAAACCCATCCAAAACTTCACCCAACATACAAACATGCATTAAGAGATGATCATACATGTCTAATGAGTATACTACACAGTTTATACCGCATTTTATCTGTTAGATTTCATTTTCTCTCAATTTAACCTAATTCCCATTTGGGAGTTTCTAGCACTTAGAGTGTTTAACTAGAACCCACCTGATAATCGAAGAGGAGTTTGAAGAAGATGCTGATGATCCATGGGTTTCTCTTCTTCATCATCTCCATTTTCTCTCTTTCTCTTCTTTCCTTTTTTCCTTTTCTTCTTCTTGTTTACTAACTTCTTCTTTTTTCTCTTTTTCTTTCTCTTTCCAAATATATACATATATTATACTATTATTATATAATATAAATCCAATAGGGAAAAATATCTCCAATTGATATTTTGTCGTCTCCACCCAATAGATCAATTATTAGAGTTATCTTAAAATCCTTTCTCGAATTTAAATAATTGATCTCTTCATAGTTCATCAGTTGCTCTATTGATCCCTAATGTCAATACCTAAAGTACTTAGAGGATTCCATTAATCCAATATACCAAAGATAGAGCACATAAATACTCATCTGATCTCATCTGATATCCAATTGAGCAATTAGATAATATGGGGTATTACACGTCCTAACATCTGTAATACCCCGTAAATTATTTTACTCCGGATAATATTAGTTGTGATCAACTGAGTCCCAGTGTACTCTGATAAATTATATGCAGAGATAATTAGGGTAACTGTTGGACTTAGAGTAAATCCCATTAATATTATCTGACTCTGAGTTATTTAAATATTTGGACTTTAGAGACTTTTTGGACAATTAGTAGGGTTGGTAATTGAGGATGTTTTTACTATAACTTTTTCTTTTCCCTCATTTTCCTCTTTAGAAATAAAGAAAGGAAAAGATAGAAAGAAAAGGGAGAGAAAGGAAAGGAAAGAAGAGAAAAAGCTCAAGAACATTACATCTCCAACCATCATCCAATCTTCATCGAATCAACTCATCTTCTTCATCATCATCCTCTGTATAAGGTGGGTTCTAGATAGATACTCTAGATGTAGAATTCCATGTGTTTTAGAGTTAGGTTGAAATTGTGAGAAAATGAGTAATTATGTTAAATCATGAACTTAACGGATGAAATGCGATATAATCGTTGTTAAATGCTTGTTGTTATGATCAGACTATGTTTTGATGGTGAAAATAAGGTTTCGATGTGTTAAAATTGGGAAATAGTTGATTTTGGGTTGAAGAACAGTGTTGTGAGAAGTGGGATTTTCCAGGCTTCGCCTAGCAAACCTGGGGCGAGTCTCAGCGAACAGATTTTCGAGGGTTCGCCTAGCGAACCCGTCAGCGAAGGTCAGCGAATGTTCGCTAATGACGTTCGCCTAACGAACTTGGTGCCTTTTCAGTGTTGTTTGCTACTGCCTTGCTTCGCTGAGTTGTTCGCGAAGCGAAGGGCTAGGCGAACGCTCGCCAGGGAGTTCGCAAAGCGAACTTCATGTCTGTTTTTGTTCTGTTTGTACATTCACCAGGAGTTTCGCCTAGCGAAGGCTGGAGCGAAGGCTCGCCGGGACGTTCGCCTAGCGAACATGGCTATGTGTGAAATTTTGTTTCTTTCATAACCTTTGACTCATTTATATGTTTTGCGTATTCTTGATATCGATGTGAAACTGGGAATAACCTCTAATTATTAGAAGGAAGAGATATTGGTTTTAATGCCCGATTAAATAAATCGGAGGGAACCGTAAATTCGTAAAATTGGGAATATGTGGAATTATGTGTTTTAATTGTGTGATTGACGAATAATTGCCTATGTTCTTATTGTTAATCATGTTGAGTATGTATGCATGTTAAAATATGGAATAGGTAGAGTGAGGAATATCACCGTAAACAATTGTCGAAAAATGTGGAAATGACAAAACGACGACGCTCGTGCATAAGAGGCCGAGGCGTGCGTCTATTACCGAATGGTTGTATGTGAAATCACGAAATCGTAACCACTATTCTATTATGTGCCATTTCATGAGTAATGAGCTCCTCTGTAATGAATGCACGTTTTCTTGGTAGGTTTGATTCCCAATGTTATAGTACGAATGAAGCCTACGGGTAAAGAGACTTGTTACGGGCCGTGTGAAGTGACGGATCACGGGTACAGGCCAATGTTCCCGAATACATTTCGTATGTCCAGAAATCTATGAGGGTCCATGACTCGTTCCTACTTCTAGATGTAGAAGAGGGCGGGAGAAAGGGGATGCCTTGACCGGTTTAACGATAGTGATACATTTCGGGTTAGCGAACTCGATAGAATCAAGCATATTGTGTGTGTACTCAAAGTCTTTTCCCTTCCCTTTGACTTGAATTAGGCTTATTAGAACCTTGTAAAGCCGAGAGGACTATAAGATAGCGAACTCACTGAGATTTAATGTATCTCACCCCACTGTTGTTGTTTACATCACAGGTTCTGCAGGTTCGGCGAAGGGTAAGGACAAAGTGTTTTGACTTTTCCTTACGGGTAGTAGCTTTTGAGATGGCATGGCTTCCGCTATGGCGTTTATTTTTGAGATCATTGTATTGATCTAGTTCTTAGTGCCTTTTGGACATCTTGTATATGTTGTGCCGTAGACTTTAGAACTATGTATTTAGGGCATTTAATGTATACAATGTGTTAACTAGGAACTTGCACATATATATTTCAGTACCAAACGTATTATTCATGTATTATATATGCTTTGCAGTATGTATATATATATATGGGCGTTACAACATCTATACCTAGTGTTTTCACATTGTCACTAATTAAGCAAAAGGGAATTGTCAAGTTCAACTTTTAATGCGCGTCAATGATAGACCCATTTCAACAAAAGGCTAAAAGGAAATAAAAATCAAACTAACATTCTAGAAATGAAAAAAGAAAAAAAAATTCTCATTCACATTCATTTATTAAAGTTTTTAATATAATTAAGAATATATATATCAGGTTACATGAAAAATAATTTTATAATACAAAATAATTTATAATATTCTCTATTTGAAACATACATAAAGGTTAATTAATATTTTTATTATTGTAAGAGTAAAAAGAGTGTTATATAAAGGTTATTATTTTTCTCTCAATTTAACCTAATTCCCATTCGGGAGTTTCTAGCACTTAGAGTGTCTAACTAGAACCCACCTGATAATTGAAGAGGAGTTTGAAGAAGATGCTAATGATCCATGGGTTTCTCTTCTTCACCATCTCCATTTTCTCTCTTTCTCTTCTTTCCTTTTTTCCTTTTCTTCTTCTTGTTTACTAACTTCTTCTTTTTTCTCTTTTTCTTTCTCTTTCCAAATATATACATATATTATTGTAAAGCCCATATATATATATATATATATATATACATACATCAAAGCATATATTATACATGAATTCCACTTTTGGTACTGAAATATACAATAAGTTCCTAGTAAACACATTATACATATACATGCCCAAAAAGCCTAATACAAAAAAACTACGGCATAGTATATCTACAAGATGTTCCAAAAATAAATACTAAGAACTAGATCACTAATGATCTCAAAAACTCCACAACGGAAGCAAAGCCATCAGATAAGTAAGGATAATCACACAGCCTTATCCTTACCCTTCGCGGAACCTGCAGTACCTGTGATGTGAACAACAACAGTGGGGTGAGATACATCAAATCTCAGTGAGTTCCCTATCTTAAAGTCCTCTCGGCTTTACAAGGTTCTAATAAACCTAACTCAAGTCAAAGGGAAGGGAAGTGACTATGAGTACACACACTAAATACGTATCCACACCCGTGAGCCTATTAACTCACACTAGTACCAAAGTACGTTCTGAGCCTGTTAACTCAAGAATCTCACTAATCAATAACCGTACCAAGGAATCCCCTGTTCCCGTCCGCTTCTACGTCTAGAAGACGATTCGAGTCATGGATCCTTGTATTTACTGGGCATACAAAATGGATTCGGGATCATCGGCCCGTACACCATGATCCGTCACTTCACACGGCCCGTACACCGTAACAAGTCTCTTTACCCGTAGGCTCCATTCGTACTATACGCGGGAATCAAACCTGCCAAGTAATTGTGCATAGGTTTCAGAGGAGGTGCTCGAGTCTCATGAAACTACACCATAAGATAAACTGGTTATGATTATTAGACACACGCCTCGACCTTTCATACGTGAGCGTTGTCACTTATGACAATTCATACTTTCCAACATTGTTTATGGTAAGGTTCCTCACTCTACCTATTTCGTATTTTAACATGCATACATATTCAACAACAATTACACACCATTAGACGATAAAAGTCGACAAAACAACACTATTCCAAAAATCCTGACATAATTAAATCGTCCAACAATCTTAATACCATTGTAATAAGAAAGTACATTTTGTTAGCTGTCCAACGATATCCAGAATGTTAAAAACGGATAAACAAGTCAAAGGTTATGGACATAACGAGAAATGGTATCGCAAAAAAACACAATTCTACACCGTCCTGGCCGTACGCATATTGCACTAGGCCATACGCGTATTGCCTTGCTCACTCGCCCATCTATACGCGTATTGCCCAAAGTCATACGAGTATGGGCAGAGACTGATTTTTCCCAAAAATTCCTTTTAAAAACCCCAATATGCGTATTGCCTCAATTCATACGCGTATTTCCCAAAACCCTATGCGTACCATTACGCGAAGGAGCAGATGGCCGAGAAAATGTAACCCCATACGCGTATTGCCCACATTTCTTCATGGCCATACGCGTATTGCCTTAACCAATACACGTATTGCCTTGGGTGATGCGCGTATGGGCAGCGTGAAACCCAGAATTTTCCTGCATAATTGGGTCTGCGAAAATGCTCCATTTTCCCTTCCAATTCACTTCTAAACACCAGAAAAATACCAATTGGATACACAATAACACATATCTAACATGTATCAATCATAAGGAACATTAAAACATGGTTTTGGTGCAAAATTTCTCATTTTCTAACAATATCAAACTAACCCTAAAACTCAATAAACTCTACCCTAATGCATCTAACTAGAATCCACCTAGATTACAAGATGAGGAGGTTGAAGCTGAGATGAAAAGATGAAGATTGGTTGATGATTCAAGTCCTAGAGCTCTTGAGAATTTTCCTCTTCTTCTCCCTTCCTTTTCCTTCCTTTTTCATTCTCTTACTTTTCTTTCTCCAAGTTTCTATCTTTTTCAAATAAGGAAAGGAAAAGAAAATAGACATAGGAAACATTAATTGGTAATACTACTAATTATCCAAATTATCTCAATTACACCAATTAATAAAACTCCAAGTTAAATAATATTAATCTAATCAATTCCGAGTTCGTCAGTTTACTCTAATTACTTTATCCAATAATTGCTCAGAGTACACCGGAACCCAGTTGATCATAATAATAATATCCAAAAATGTTCACAAAATTATGGGGTATTACATCCTGCCCCCCTTAAATAGAAATTCTCCCTCGAATTTAAAAGATTACCTGAACAGATGAGGGTAGACCTCCCGAATTTCCGATTCCAATTCCCAAGTTGCATCGCCTGGATGCGTCTCATCCCACTGGACCTTAACAAGAGGAATCTCTTTATTCCTTAACACTTTAGTTTCTCTTCCTGTGATACGACTCGGTTGAGGCTCAAACATCAAATCAGCTTCTATCTCAATTGTATCTGGTAAAATTGGCTGAAGAGGATCCGAGACAAATTTCCGAAGCTGAGACACATGAAAAACGTCGTGCATTTCTGACAGAGAAGTTGGTAAGGCTAATCTGTAAGCTACTTCTCCAATTCTTTCTAAGACTTGATACGGTCCCACGTATCTTGGACTTAACTTCCGCGATTTAAATGGTCCTTTCAATCTCAATCTCGGAGTAACCTTCAAAAATACATGATCCCCCTCATCAAACTCCAACGGTCTCCTACGGTTGTCCGCATAGCTTTTCTGACGATCTTGGGCTTGTTTAACTTTTCCACGAATCATTCTAATCTTTTCTGTGGTCTCGTGAATAATCTCGGGTCCCAAAATTCTATCGTCGCCAACCTCCGCCCAACACAATGGCGTTCTACACTTCCTACCATATAACGCCTCATAAGGTGCCATACCATTACTTGCATGATAACTGTCATTTTAAGAGAATTCGATCAACGGCAAGAGTTCTATCCAATTTCCTCCACTTTCAAGTACACAAGCTCTCAACATGTCCTCCATAGTTTGTATTGTCCGTTCCGTCTGACCGTCCGTTTGCGGATGATTCGACGTGCTCAAACATAGCCTCGTTCCCATGGCTTGTTGAAAAGCTCTCCAAAATCTGGAAGTAAACTTTGGATCTTTATCTGAAACTATGCTAGTAGGAATACCATGCAACCTCACTATTTCTGAAATGAACAACCTTGCGAGATGACTTGCCTTGTAGGTAGTCTTCACAGCTAAGAAATGCGCTGATTTCGTTAACCGATCCACAATTACCCAAATCGAATCATAACCACCTTGCGCACGGGGTAATCCCACTGCGAAGTCCATCGAAATACTATCCCATTTTCACGTCAGAATTTCTAAAGGTTGCAACAAGCCACCCGGCCTTTGGGGCTCAATCTTCACTTGTTGGCACACCACACAATCTGACACATACACTGCAATATCCTTTTTCATCCCGGGCCACCAATAGTCCCTCTTTAAATCTTGATACATCTTTGAAGCACCAGGATGTATAGTAAAAGCACCCTTATGCGCTTCTTCCAAAATCCTCCTTTTTAACTCCGTGCTATCCGGAACACAAATCCTTTGGTTAAACAAAATTGTTCTGTCGGTAGCTCGCACAAAACCCGGTTGCAATAACACTTCTTGTAACTTATCGTCTAAGGCTTGCTCTTGCTGGATTTCTTCCCTAAGAGTATAAGTGACATTCAAATTCCCCATGACTACACAATTTGGAGTCCAGTTAAATTGAAGATTTAGATCCCTAAACTTTTCCATTACGGTATACTCTAACATCATCAACTCGGCATTATGCAACACCTTCCTACTCAATGCATCCGCCACCTTATTTGCTTTACCCGGATGGTATTTTAACTCCAAGTCATAATCCTTCAAATATTCCATCCATCTCCTCTGACGCATGTTCAACTCTTTTTGATCAAATAAGTACTTTAAGCTCTTATGGTCGCTAAACATCTCAAAATGTACACCATACAAATAGTGACGCCACACTTTCAAAGTAAATACAACTGCCACCAATTCTAAATCATGCGTTGGGTAATTCTCTTCATGGACTTTCAACTATCGTGAAGCATAAGCCACTGCATGTCCATCTTGCATTAACACCCCGCCTAATCCCTTCTTCGATGCATCACAATATACCTCATACGACTTGCTAGAATAGGGAATAACCAAAACAGGAGCGGTAGTCAATCTCTCCTTCAAACTCCTAAAACTTCTTTCACAAGCCGAATCCCACTCATACGAATAATCCTTCCGAGTAAGTCTCGTCAATGGTAAGGCCAACTGCGAAAAACCCTTGATAAACCTTCTGTAGTACCCTGCCAATCCCAAGAAACTTCTAACTTCAAAAGCATTCTTCGGTCTCTCCCAATTAATCACTGCTTCAACTTTTGATGGATCGACCGCTACACCTCTCTGGGATATGACATGACCGATAAAATTAACCTCAGACATCCAAAACTCACACTTACTTAACTTAGCAAAAAGTTGCTTCTCTTGTAAGATGGAAAAAACAACTCTTAGGTGTTCTCCGTGCTCTTGAGGATCACGAGAATAAATAAGAATGTCGCCAATGAAAATCGCCACAAATTGGGCCAAGTAAGGTTGGAATATCCAATTCATATAATCCATGAAAACTGTCGGAGCATTCGTCACACCGAAAGGCATCACCAAAAATTCATAATGCCCATAACAGGTTCTAAACGCAGTCTTTGGTACATCTGAACTCTTCCCACGAATCTGATGATAACCCGACCGTAAATCAATCTTCGAGAACACACAGGCTCCATTCAATTGATCTAACATGTCGTCTATTCTTGGTAATGGGTATTTATTCTTGATGGTGACCTTATTCAATTGACGGTAATCAATACACAACCGCATTCCACCATCCTTTTTCTTTACCAATAACACTGGAGCTCCCCAGGGCGAAACACTTGCTCGAACAAAATGCTTAGCCAATAATTCTTCCAATTGGTCCTTTAATTCTCTTAACTTAAGTGGTGCCATCCGATACGGAGAAACGGATATTGGAGTCGTTCCCGGTATCAGGTCAATAGAGAATTCCACTTCCTGCTCCGGAGGAAGAGAAGTGATATCCTTGGGGAAACCTTCAGGAAAGTCACAAACTACCGGAATACCCAAAACATGGATGTTACTACTCTCCTCCTTAGTAAGAATAAAAAAAATAGACTTTTCCTCCTCAAACAAGAAATTAATCATTCCAACCGTACCTTCTAAAATAGTAGTTAACACATCCTTCGAAGTGGCCTCATCGGATGGAATAATGATCAGCTTTTCCTCACACCCAATAAACACCGAATTAGCAGAAAGCCAATCCATCCCCAGAACAACATCCACTTTCTTAAGCGGTAAATAGATAAGGTCAATATGGAAAACTCTTTCATTCACTGATAATACACAATTTTCACACATCAACGGTGTCTCAACAATCTCATCCATGGCAGTAGTAACCACCATAGGAGGAAACAAAGGAACAACTTGCAACCCAAGTCGCTTCACGCAACGCGTGGACACAAAAGAATGTGTTGCTCCACAATCAAATAAAACAAAACAAGGATGTCCATTTACGAAACACGTACCCGCAATCAAGGAGTTATCATTCTTTGCTTTCCTCGCATCCAAGGTATACACTCGGCCGATACTCCTCCCTTGTGTCTGGTTCCTACCCTGAGGACAATCCCTCGATATATGGCCCACATTATTACACTGATAACACCTCACTCCCTCCAAATTGTACCTACCATAATGATTCCTTCCACAAGTACGGCATACCGGAGGCACACTAGTCCTAGAACTCTGAACTTGCTTCCCTTTGAATGATTGCTGCCTTGGTCTAACTTGTTGATTCGATCTCCCTCGATCACTTTGATTCATCCTACTCAAATCTCCTTCCATTTGTACCTTCTTCAAACTATGCTCCGTCACATAACACTGTCTTAACAATTCGGCATAGCTAGTGAATCCTCTCTGAGACACACTATGTGAAATTTCAGCCCTTAAACCAAACAGAAACTGATCTATCTTCCACCTCTCATCAGGAGCATACATAGCCTGTCTAGAATAAGCAGCCATAACCTCGAACTTTTTTGCATAAGAAGCCACAGTCAAGTTGCCTTGTCTCAATTGTTGAAACTCGAATTCCTTCTGAGACCTCAAGGAACTTGGAAAATATTTCTCCATAAAAGTTACCTTAAACTGCTCCCATACCTTTGGTACCTCTTGAATTGTCATTAAGGCTGAAGCGCTTTCCCACCACCTCATGGCAGGACCCTTCAACAAGTGAGAAGCGAAGACCACCTTGTTTTCCTCACTGTGCTGAACTATTAGGAAAATCCGTTCCATACCTGATATTCATTCATGAGCCTTTACTGGATCTAACCCTCCCTGGAATTCCGGAGGATTCATATGAATGAAATCCCTAAAGGTTCCCCCTGTAGCTTCAGGAACCACCACTGGAGGATGCATGCCACCAGCCATTTGCTGTACCATTTGTTGCATAAACTGATTTTGTTGTTGCTGCATCTGTTGCATAAATTGGTATAAAGGAGCATTTCCCTCGTCACCTGGTGGATTAGTCCCTGCTGGAGTGGTTCTCGATCTACCACGGTTGTTTCTGCGCCTGTCAGCCATGTTCCTGAATTTCATATAGATAGGATTAAGTTGATCAGACTCAATACCATAAGTATAACACACAAGACCAATGGCGACACGCCGCATATGAAACGGAAAGAAAACTTATTCTATTTCATGGCTAGGTCGAGGATACGACCTGCTTTGATACCAACTGTAAAGCCCATATATATATACATACATCAAAGCATATATTATACATGAATTCCACTTTTGGTACTGAAATATACAATAAGTTCCTAGTAAACACATTATACATATACATGCCAAAAAAGCCTAATACAAAAAAAACTACGGCATAGTATATCTACAAGATGTTCCAAACACAATTACTAAGAACTAGATCACTAATGATCTCAAAAACTCCACAACGGAAGCAAAGCCATCAGATAAGTAAGGATAATCACACAGCCTTATCCTTACCCTTCGCGGAACCTGCAGTACCTATGATGTAAACAACAATAGTGGGGTGAGATACATCAAATCTCAGTGAGTTCCCTATCTTAAAGTCCTCTCGGCTTTACAAGGTTATAATAAACCTAACTCAAGTCAAAGGGAAGGGAAGTGACTATGAGTACACACACTAAATATGTATCCACACCCGTGAGCCTGTTAACTAACACTAGTACCAAAGTACATTCTGAGCCTGTTAACTCAAGAATATCACTAATCAATAACCGTACCAAGGCATCCCCTGTTCTCGTCCGCTTCTACGTCTAGAAGACGATTCGAGTCATGGATCCTTGTATTTACTTGCCATACGAAATGAATTCGGGATCATCGGCCCGTACACCGTGATCCGTCACTTCACACGGCCTGAACACCGTCACAAGTCTCTTTACCCGTAGGCTGCATTCGTACTATACGCAGGAATCAAACCTGCCAAGTAATTGTGTATACGTTTTAGAGGAGGTGCTCGAGTCTTATGAAACTACACCGTAAGATAAACTGGTTATGATTATTAGACACACGCCTCGGCCTTTCATGCACGAGCGTTGTCACTTATGACAATTCATACTTTCCAACATTGTTTATGGTAAGGTTCCTCATTCTACCTATTTCGTATTTTAACATGCATACATATTCAACAACAATTACACACTATTAGATGATAAAAGTCGACAAAACGACACTATTCCAAAAATCCCGACATAATTAAATCGGCCAACAATCTTAAAACCATTGTAATAAGAAAGTACATTTTGTTAGCTGTCCAACGATATCCAGAATGTTAAAAACGGATAAACGAGTCAAAATTATGGACATAACGAGAAATGGTATCGCGAAAAAACACAATTCTACACCGTCCTGGTCGTACGCGTATTGCCCTAGGCCATACGCGTATTGCCTTGCTCACTCGCCCATCCATACACGTATTGTCCAAATTCATACGCGTATGGGCAGAGACTGATTTTTCCCAAAAATTCCTTTTAAAAACCCCAATACGCGTATTGCCTCACTTCATACGCGTATTGCCCAAAACCCTACGCGTACCATTACACAAATGAGCAGATGGCCGAGAAAATGGAACCCCATACGCGTATTGCCCATATTTCTTCATGGACATACGCATATTTCCTTAACCAATACGCATATTGCCTCTGGTGATACGCGTATGGGCAGCGTGAAACCCAGAATTTTCTTGCATAATTGGGTCTGCGAAAATGCTCCATTTTCCCTTCCAATTCACTTCTAAACACCAGAAAAATTCCAATTGGATACACAATAACACATATCTAACATGTATCAATCATAAGGAACATTAAAACATGGTTTTGGTGCAAAATTTCTCATTTTCTAACAATATCAAACTAACTCTAAAACTCAATAAACTCTACCCTAATGCATCTAACTAGAACCCATCTGGATTACAATACGAGGAGGTTGAAGCAGAGATGAAAAGATGAAGATTGGTTGATGATTCAAATCCTAGAGCTCTTGAGAATTTTCCTCTTCTTCTCCCTTCCTTTTCCTTCCTTTTTCCTTCTCTTACTTTTCTTTCTCCAAGTTTCTATCTTTTTCAAATAAGGAAAGGAAAAGAAAATAGACATTGGAAACATTAATTGGTAATACTACTAATTATCTAAATTATCTCAATTGCACCAATTAATAAAACTCCAAGTTAAATAATATTAATCTAATCAATTCCTAGTTCGTCAGTTTACTCTAATTACTTTATCCAATAATTGCTCAGAGTACACCGGAACCCAGTTGATCATAATAATATTATCCAAAAATGTTCACAAAATTATGGGGTATTACAATTATACTATTATTATATAATATAAATCCAATAGGGAAAAATATCTTCAATTGATATTTTGTCGTCTCCACCCAATAGATCAATTATTAGAGTTATCTTAAAATTCTTTCTCGAATTTAAATAATTGATCTCTTCAGAGTTCATCAGTTGCTCTATTGATCCCTAATGTCAATGCCTAAACTACTTTGAGGATTCCATTACTCCAATATACCAAAGATAGAGCACATAAATACTCATCTGATATCCAATTGAGCAATTAGAAAATATGGGGTATTACACGTCCTAACATCTATACCTAGTGTTTTCACATTGTCACTAATTAAGCAAAAGAGAATTGTCAAGTTCAACTTTTAATGCGCGTCAATGATAGACCCATTTCAACAAAAGGATAAAAGGAAATAAAAATCAAACTAACATTCATTTATTTAAGTTTTTAATATAATTAAGAACATATATATCAGGTTACATGAAAAATAATTTTATAATACAAAATAATTTATAATATTCTCTATTTGAAACATATATAAAGGTTAATTAATATTTTTATTATTGTAAGAGTAAAAAGAGTGTTATTTGTATGTTTTGAAAATAATTCATAATGAACATAAAAAATATTAGTTTATAAAATAATATAAAATTAAAATAGTTAAAAGGAAAAGAAACAACAATGACAAAAAGTATAAATTCATCTCATTTATTTAAATTTTTAAAGTACCTTTTACCTTCCATATCTTTCATTTTATTTTAATATATATAATGCACACGTAAGTCATAAGTCTTACAAAAAAAAAATACAAGGTGAAATCTTGGACAATGACATTCATATACATCAATAGATCTTACCTATGTTTTATTTTGTTTATTACTATGATTTTCTTGTCAGGTAATGAATAAAATTTGTTTGATATATCTGTCTAAATACTTTAAATATAATAAAACACCTCATATATTTAAAAAAAACTAACCAAAATTTAAATAAACTGTCTTTTGGTTGTAGGAATATCAAGTGGTGAGAAAAATGCTGTGAGAATTCCTCGTCATCATCATCATCACCCTCCTCCTCCTCCTTTGGAATTACATTGCCTAGATGGTGGGTGCGAATCTAATGAGCGATGTCGTGAACTTTGTAAAACAGAAGGCTATAGAAAAGGTGGTGAGTGTCAGGGATTGCGTGACCGCAAATGTTGTTGTAATGTATGAGTTATTATACCCTTGAATAAAACTAAATAAATAAAATGTATGCCTTAATTTCATTTTAAGTTTAGAGTTTGTAATAATATATATTATCCAAAATAAAATAATTTTTAAAACTTGATTACTACAAGTAACTGAGAATATTAAAATATATACCTATCACCAATTTCAAACTAAGGATGAATGTAAATGATTCAAAATTTAAACTTGCATATTTCATTTTAATTTCATATTTTAGAACAAAATTCAGTTTTATGTTTTATTCTCAAATAGTTTCATGATACAAATCGTCAATATAAAAATAATCAATTTAAGTTTGTTTGGAAGGTGTTGCACCCCAAATTTTACCCTCAGATTCTGATCATTTCATATCATCATAAGTTGGTCTCTTTTCTCGCATTTTTAGTTAAACATTTTGTTGATCATTAATCATGCATTTTCTTCTTCCATGTCATTCTTGATTTTCATTATTATTACTATTATTATATATTTAGTTAAATAGTTATCGTAGATTTATTTAGGATTTATTTAGTTTAATTTCGATATAGTTCATTTGTTTTACATAATTCATATTTAATTTAGCTTATTTTCAATTATAATTTTATTTTTGTTTTTTTTAATGTAGCTTTAATTCTAACATTAGTTTGAATATGAAGTTAGGTTTAGTTTTTAAATTTTAAGTTTGTTTCTAATTAGTTTAATTTATTTGGTTCTTTTTTTAATTAGTTCTTTTTTTTTTGTCTTAAACAATTACCAAAAAGTTTTTTGTTGTTTTACAAGTTAAATTATAAAATTTCCTTTTTCATTTTGACCATGCTACAGTCCGAAAATATGCCACTCCCAGCCCACGTAGTGACCAAAGCCAAACATGTCCATTACAAACTTTCACCAAATTGGTTATCCTGCTACAACAAAGCAAAAGAAAACAAAATTCAAAATTCGTATAACCCAACACTCTGCTATCACCCTATGCACTTCCTGCTACAAGCAACAGCGACACCACAAGCATCCCAGATCTGCATCGACAACAGTCTGTGAATTGAAAGGGACATAACAATTTTAAACTTAATCCACAAGTCTTTGTTGATTTTAAAAGGAGAGGTTTTTGTTTCATTTAGGGGGGGACTTGGAAAGAAAAAATGACACTGTTCAACTTCATGACTCTTCGAAGCATTGCTCTCAAACCTTCCATGTACAAACTCCATTACCGTTTCATTTCTTTTTTTTGAAGCATGAATAATCTTTACTCCACTTTATCCAAAATATACTCCATTTGGTTGTCACGTACTAACCTTGTTTAACCACACAAACTATTCAGCACGTTTCCTTCTTTCCTCCCTACAACCAAAAACCGCACCACATAACTCCCTTCATCCATCCTTACTTCTTCCCTTCTTCAACATCAAATGAACACATATATTTTTCATCTCCTTCCGTTACCTCAACATATGCCTCAGAATGTCAAAGTGTGTCGCCCAACTGTTACAAAAGATCCTCGAATATGCAGCACCAAGGATACGACGCTAAGGAAGCAAGACAAGAATGTCATCGACCCCTCGCATAACAACCATGGTTATGTGAAGCTGTTCTTTCCTCACCATGAAAACCGCCTCACTCCACACTTGTCAATCACTCATCACCATAAACTAATCGAAACCACCACAATTCAACAACCTCATCCACCTCACCACAAATTCCACCTTAAACCTCTCTCCATCGTGAAACCACAACGCACCATCATCGTCAACCAATTCCCTTCATCTTGCCCTATTCATCTTCCGCCCTCCATTTCTGGTGTCAAACCACAACCGAACACACTGTACAACCAATAGTATAACACAACGACAACACGCCAGAAAAGTCGCAACCGTGCGAAACACCGCGTGACACCATCCTTCCAGTCCCAGGCGGCGATTCACCAACCAAAAACCCAGAATAGAGAGATTCGAAAGAAGAAGAAGTTTGTTACCGCGTTGAGAGTATTTGATTTTTCTTAGAGAGAAGAATGAGTGATAATCCTGTTCTGAGAAAAGGAAACGGCTGCTTGGAATCTTAGGGTTCCTTGGTTTTTCACCTTTTGTAGCAAAACCGGGTCAAGGAGAGACCTAACCCGTCTCCCATAAGCAGATCACCGCCCACAAATGGGCTTCCCTCACTTCCACCCATTTCCTTGCGTCTGGCCCATCCGTCTCCTTTATTTTTTTTGTTTTATTTTTTAAAAGTTTTTAAAAATAAAAAAAGGATGTTTCAAATTGATTTTAATAATTTTTATTTTCCTTTATTTCACTCACTCTTTATTATTATAACATTTTGGTTGTTTCTGATTGAATTTACATTTTACAAAGTCTTTTGTTCAAGGTGTCATTTGAGGATTTCCATTTCCATTTTGATTTTAAATTACCTTTACAATTTCTTTTTTGATTATTTTCAGGCCTATGATAATAAAAAGCCACGATTTTTATTGATTTACTTTACTAAAAAAATCGTGATGACTATGCGGTCGTTTCTGTTTATTTTATCGGTCAATAAAAATCTAATTAAAAAGGTATTCGATTTATCGATCAAAAATCCTTATTTAGATGAGACTGACTTTATTTTCACTTTGAGCCCATTTTCTTTATTTTTTTTGGGCCGATTATATCACAAAAATCACGACTTGTCGATCTATTCAAAATCACTAAAGTTGTGATATATATGAGGCCACCTCTTTTATTATTTTTTTACTGGTCAATGAAAGTCCAAAATCAAGATTGTCAATTTCTCGATTAAATCATGATTAAGACGAGACCGACTTTATTTTTCATACCGTATTTATTTTATCTTCACTTTCATTTTTGATCGATGAAGTTCTTTATTCACGAACGTTGTTATCGAAGCGACCAACCTTCATTATTTCAAATCTGTAGTGTGATCATCGAGATCTCTTTCTGTAATTTGAGATCGTGATAGGTTACCTTCGACTAATCAATGAGAGTTTCTGATTTAAGACGAGGTTCACACCTTTTCTTTTCGTGTGACACGATTTCATCAGAGAATGATCCTCAATATCATTTCTCCATCGTGTCTTAACACAAAGATCAATTGTGCATCCTCCTATAGTATAGTCTTCCTCATAGACTGTGCTACGACGGTTTCACACTACATTGGACCCGATTCAACGATCCAATAAATTGAATCAATTAACCACTGACTTTACTTTTTGTCAATATTATCTTGATTTTATTATTATTCTTGTTCATATTATCACTGTTCATATTTATATCTTATTTTTATTGTACATTTTATTTACTCATACATTCTTTAAAACCCACTAATAAATATCGTAACCTTAAAAAACTCAATGACCGGACTGTGGTTACCATCTCGAGTTTTGGGACTGAGGACTTAGATTTATGACCCTTTGCCCTATGCTCTTGGAGTGGAGGTTTTGACTCTTGATCTTGGCTTGCCAGTGGCCCATCAGTGGGAAATGTTTATGCACTATTCTGGTTAGATCTTTCTATCTCTTGCTATTTACATTGAAGCACTCATTTACTTTTGCTTAATGTCTGCTTTTCTTGATACTTATATATATGTTTGCTTGACATTGTTTCTTAGCATGTTAGCATGATAAACATGATACTATGTGGTTACCATCATTCTTTGATTTATTATCATTTGATTTTGATGTTTTGATTATTGCCATGTTCATATTACTTTGTTCATACTATCTTGATTATACTTTTGTTCATATTCATACTGTATATAGCATATTCATGCTTGATTCTTGACCCTCCTTCCAAAGGAAAGTTCCTACTTTGACTCCTAAGTCCATAAACTACTCCCATTTCATCCTTGGCCTCATAAAACCCGTGTCCCTCATAGTTTATTAATGGGATAGAGTTATCGAAACTCTATGTGATTCTCACTATCATGAGAACTCACTTTCCCTTTACTCAGACTTACAGAGTTATCATGAACTCTATGTGATTCTCACTATCATGAGAACTCACTCCCCCCTTCATAACGTAGACTTAGAGAGTTATCGTGGACTCTACATGAGCTCATGCTCACTCCCTTTGGAATGTTGTCCATAGCCAATAATTCCTTTTCTTTCACCCTTAGTTAGGTGAACTACGGTTGCTCTGATTCTTTAGTCAGATACGTAGGCACAAGATGCGACGTCTTGGCGAGCAAACTTAGTGTACATACCTTAGGTCATTACCTTAGTACAGATCCTTTTAGTAAGCAAACATAACATAACACAAACTTAACAAGAGGTTCCTGTAGTGTACTACAGATACTTAGGGTGTTAATACCTTCCCTTTGTATAACCAACCCCCGAACCTTAGATCTCCCCCCTTTAGGTTTTTTAACGAACTTGAACCTTTCCTTTGGATAAATCAAAGTCGGTTGTAAAAGAAATATGATGAAAGTTAATTCATAGCTTGTTATCCGATTTTCACCGCAACAGAAATGGCGACTTCACTGGGGAAAATGCTCTTTTGTTGTTGAGGGTTAAGCCCACCTTGCTTGTACTTATGTTATTTATGTTTGTTTACTATGCTTGTACATATCTGTGTATGTATGTATATTCGCTGGAGCTCTTTCTTTGGGTTTGACGTTGTTGACTGGTGAGATAAATCCTATACCCGGATTTGAGTGCACTTATTATAGGATGATGGTATTCAAAGAGACTTTGAGGGAGTCGAATCCTGAAAAGTTGAATTGATAACACCATCACTCAGTTGAGGCCCTCTTAAGAGTCTAGTTATGTTGAATGAACTCGTTCGTGAAAGCGTGCTACTCTCGACTTAGAAGCCCATGATATTGAGAACCATAGTTACCAAACCCCACTAAGCCTTTTAGGATGTAGTGCGGTGACCATGATGGAGTCTATTTCTGAATTGGTTGTCACACGATACTACACTCGGACGAGATCCTCTTGAGAATTTTATTGATTACCAAGTCATCTAGAAAATCATTAAAATACGAAAGATGGGTTGTCGACTCTGGGAACTTTTTAGAACCCTGTTCAGCAGATGAAAACCCGTAGTACATACCTTCTGGGATGGGTAGACCATGGCTCCATGCTCGTGATCTTCAAACCTAGGCCCTCTCTTATTTGTGTGTGCATATCTGTGAATATTTGTATATGTGTGTTTGTGCATACGTTCATCCATGCATGAGACCCCTAAATCTAGGGCTTGTGTGTTGTTGTGTGTACATATATCTATGTTTTTGTGTGCCCGTGTTTTGTACATTGCATACATCTCATCGCATCCATTGATGGTTTCAAGGAACTCAGACGTTCTTTTCTTTGCAAAGATCCTTGGAGATCACGAATTTTTAAAACAAAACTCTTCAGTTTTTCGAAATGTTTGCAGCTCGCCTTTGAGTTCCTTGAAACCATTTGGCTAGCATTGCAACACATTTGCATTTTGCGTTGCATTTGCATTTCTCAGTCTCGAGTCTCATCCTTCCTCTGTCTGTAACCCAGCTTCACTTCCCGAAGCCATCATTGGACTTGAAGTAGATTTTGGAGGATCATGAACTCAGAAGAGCAGAACCAGTTTGTGACTAGAGCAGACTTTGACTTGTTGAGAAATCAGTTGGATCAGATTGTGACAACCTTGGCAAAGAAAGACGACAACATTCAGAGGATTTTAAGTGAACGATGTTGCTCAAGATCGACCTGTGTAGCTTCCTGTTGAGACCAACTTGGCAAATCAAGAAGGAAATTCTGGTTCCCCGAAGTTGGAAATCATTTGGCTATTTAGCATTTCTGTTGTATTTTCTTTGCATGTTTGAATTATATTTGCTTATAAGCATTGTTGTACTTTCAAATTGGCAAGATTAATGAAATGTTTGTGCATATTTTGATTAAGTCCATTCGTTTCACTCATTTACTTTTGTGTTCATAAAGACCAAAAAAAACAAAAAAACAGACAAATTTTTTTTCCCATATCAATCCTTTTGTTCAAGCAAAGATTGGGGAGGATGATGAAAGTATTATCCATAATTGTTGTGGTATGCTTTCAATTAAACCTTGTCGAGGATGTAAGGCATTGTTCAATTCCCAAACACTGGAGAAATAAGGAAGATAATCCCTCGTTAACCCTTCGAGCCTAGAAGTAGGAGTTTTCTTTTCTTACACGAAAAAAAAAACCCTTAAATCTCAACCTTGGGGTGGGTAGTTTCTCAGTTTAACTTTGTTATGCATTCGAATGCAAGCGCTTCATGCAAGACACCAGTCAGCTCTCTCAAATTAAATGAGTTAGCGTTGTACAAGTTGTTCATCCAAGCAACAATAAGGAAGGATAGCTGAAAAATCCTTAATCAAAGGATGAGCCGAGTCCCTTTCAAGGCAAAATCCAAGAAAGATGGGAAGCCCAGAACTTTGCCTTATACAAAAAGAACTTGTACAACAGCCAAAAAAGGAGTTTCAAAGCAACAATCAAACAAAAAGGAGGTCCTAACCGCAAACAAAGAGAAGTATCGTGACCTCAATCAAATCAAAAGAAGAGGTATCGTGACCTCAACCAGCAAAGACAAGGAGAAGTCTCAAAGTCTCAAAGATTAACCAAATTCTGCGAGGGAGTACTGACTATCCAAGGTGTCTAAATCATCATCAATGATCATCAGCTCGTTCCTAGTCTGTAAGAACCTGAATGTATAGCTTAAGTTAACTGAGCTTAGGATTGGAGTTCATCACAAAGATGGGGTGGATACCAAACAAACTTTGAGCCTTTATCTTTGTTTCATAAAACCGTGAACCAAGCCACGTTACAACCCTTAAAAGACCTAATTGAGGTAAGGTTGTTTTGAAAGCATACTACAACAAGGTTGATTAACCTGACTCCTAATGATCTTTGCTAGTTGTGCGTGTTGATCACTTCATCTGTCATTCTGTAAATGACCAGATCCACTTTGTTTTTGATTACTTAATCATTCCACTGTGCGTGTTTCATCAATAAAACTTGATTTCAAAAGCTTGCATGAATTTTTGCACTGAAATTGCCAATTTTAAATGAACAATACTTGTTTGTGAAATGATTCAACATCAAAGGAATCCCGACAAATGCAGTCAGCTAGGGAATTTGATTTGATAAAGGAAGCTCAGTCAAGGGGCAACTAAGCGGATGGTTCTGCCGATCCATCATTTCAAGAATTATTGAATCAGGGGCAGAACTCTTCAAGGTTCGGAATATTGGGGCAAGCCTTCTTGAGGTCATTTCATGACAAGTTTGGACTCCAATGACCCATCAACAGGGGCAAGTTTGTTCCCCAGTTGTTTCTACCACAGTTTAAAGGACTTTGTATTGCGAATACAGTTGAACTAGGGCATTTATGTCAAGACTCATGGATCTCTTCAAGAGTTTGAAGACATTGAAGCATCTGGCATTTCAATTCTTCTGTAAAATCCTCTTGGTGACTTATCATCACAAGACCCATTAATCAGAAGCAGTCAAGTCGAGATTCGACAAACCTCTCAAAGGTCAACTAGTCTGGGACATCTTCTTCACAGATTAACCAAGCTGACAGGGGAAAGTTTATTCCCCAGTTATCAACAACCAGACTGGATAATTAACTCAAGGATTTTGTTATGCAGACGCTGTTAATCTAGGCTTTGTACAAGACACTCTGGGATGAGTATAAACTATCAGATAGCCTCCTCTTAGGCTTTGTATAATGATTTTTCCCCAAGTAGAATCCAGCCTCCTCTTAGGCTTTGTATAATGATTTTCCCTAGCAGAACCCATTAATCTCTCAGCTTCAGCCTGGGGTTTCGATCAAGACACATAACTAGTTCACGGGCTCTGTCGTGCAAAGCAGTCAATCAGGGGCAGTTATATCGAGATTCGGTAAATCTCTCCAAGAGTTTGAAGATATTGAAACACCTTGTATGCCAATTCTTCTATAAAATCCTCTTGATGTATTCTTTTGACATACCATGTACCCTGGGGCAGATGAGTTATCCAGAACTACTCAGCTTTTGTGGCGTCTCTGCCAGCTCCCAGTAAGTTGTCTCTTCAGCTAATCTTGGCACTTCCCAATGGATCTCTTCTCTCCAATGAAGAAATTAAACTTATGATGGTATTCCTAGTGAAGTCAAGATGCTATATCAAGTGGAGTACTCTTTCCCCCAGAGAAGGACATAACCTTGAAGTAAAGCTACTTCACCCCCAGTGATGGTCCAACCTTTTGAGTTTGGATGGGTATCCTCGTCGAGATGTTTATTTCATCTCCAGTTTTGCTTCTTGTCTGTTTTGTCAGCATAAGCTTAAGCATGGCATAAGCACTCATATGCATAGCATATTATCATTTTTGCTACATGTTTCTAGTGTTTACCTGTGTTGTTCACTTTGGCGTTTATCTCCCCAAGTGACTGGGTTTGTCTTTTCTCTCCAATAGAGGTGTCAGCCCTAGGCATAAAGTGCTCATTCCTTCTGAATTCCCCACAGAGTTTTATCCTCGTGGATGATGGTTGCTTCAGTTATCTTTTTCCATATTCGGATAAGATAAATCCCCAGTTGAGTTCATTCCTCAATTGGAGTCTTGTTTGACCGTTTCTTTCTAGCTTGCTCCTAGACTGAACCTTGGTCACTGGCAGGTGTGGTTTCTGAACCCACTTTCAAGTGCATTTATTTTGCAATGTGTCTCACAGGAAGAATCTTTTACAGATCCCCATTGAAGACATGTTTATTTTCTCCAACAGTGTTGTAATACGAATATCTTTTTGGAAGTTATGCCCAACGACAAATTTCAATCATCTTGAGAAGTTTGTTTTGCTATCATTACCTCTACAATGATAAGTGGTCATCTATCTCACGAGAAGCTTATCCTTCCTTGATTTCACCTTCAATCAATCATTTTCCATCAACCCGTTTGACGTGATCCCTAGTTAAGGTGTTTTTTTCCGTCAATCTTTTTGATAAAGTGTTCAAAAGTCCAGCTTATACTGGTACGCAGAGTTATTTCTACCTTTTCTGGTTTCTCTTGAAGATCCCGTTTGAACTCTTCATTATAAGAATCTTCAGGAAATCTGTTTATCCTTTTGTTTCACATTGATCCCCAAGTGGAGATCATGTCTTCTTCCTGTCTTCCTACTCTTTGACAATGTGAGCCTTTATTTAACCAGTAAAGTGAAGACATTCCCGGTTTATCTTAAACCTTTGGCTAAGCTAGACTTATGTCCGATCTTCACCTTTGAGTGTCAGATCTTTATTCATTGTGCAGTATTCCCCAAGAAGTCTAACCTTAAGTCCAGTCATCGTTGGCATCTTTCCTGTTGTTTAAAATGGTTCCTGCTTGAATCGTGTCAAGCTTGAACCTAAAATCCAATTATCGTTGGCACCGTCTTTGGTTTGAATCGAGTCACCTTAGACTTTTAAGATCTTGTTCTTGTTTGAATCGTGTCAAACTTGAACCGAGTCCTTGTTCGAATCGTGTCGAACATTGTCTCTTGTCTTAAGATCCCGTTCCTGTTTGAATTGTGTCAAACTTGAACCCAAAGTCCAATTATCGTTGGCACCGTCTTTGGTTTGAATCGAGTCACCTTAGACTTTTAAGATCTTGTTCTTGTTTGAATCGTGTCGAACCTGAACCGAGTCCTTGTTCGAATCGTGTCGAACATTGTCTCTTGTTTTAAGATCTTGTTCTTGTTTGAATCGTGTCAAACTTGAACCGAGTCCTTGTTCGAATCGTGTCGAACATTATCTCTTGTCTTAAGATCCCGTTCCTGTTTGAATTGTGTCAAACTTGAACCCAAAGTCCAATTATCGTTGGCACCGTCTTTGGTTTGAATCGAGTCACCTTAGACTTTTAAGATCCTGTTCTTGTTTGAATCGTGTCGAACCTGAACCGAGTCCTTGTTCGAATCGTGTCGAACATTGTCTCTTGTTTTAAGATCTTGTTCTTGTTTGAATCGTGTCAAACTTGAACCGAGTCCTTGTTCGAATCATGTCGAACATTGTCTCTTGTCTTTAGATCGCGTTCCTGTTTGAATTGTGTCAAACTTGAACCCAAAGTCCAATTATCGTTGGCACCGTCTTTGGTTTGAATCGAGTCACCTTAGACTTTTAAGATCTTGTTCTTGTTTGAATCGTGTCGAACCTGCACCGAGTCCTTGTTCGAATCGTGTCGAACATTGTCTCTTGTTTTAAGATCTTGTTCTTGTTTGAATCGTGTCAAACTTGAACCGAGTCCTTGTTTGAATCGTGTCAAACATTGTTTCTTGTCTTAAGATCCCGTTCCTGTTTGAATCGTGTCAAACTTGAACCCAAAGTCCAATTATCGTTGGCACCGTCTTTGGTTTAAATCTAGTCACCTTAGACTTTTAAGATCTTGTTCTTGTTAGAATCGTGTTAAACTTGAACCGAGTCCTTGTTCGAATCGTGTCGAACATTGTTTCTTGTCTTAAGATCCCGTTCCTGTTTGAATCGTGTCAAACTTGAACCCAAAGTCCAATTATCTTTGGCACCGTCTTTGGTTTGAATTGAGTCACCTTAGACTTTTAAGATCTTGTTCTTGTTTGAATCGTGTCGAACCTGAACCGAGTCCTTGTTCGAATCGTGCCGAACATTGTCTCTTGTTTTAGGATCTTGTTCTTGTTTGAATCGTGTGAAACTTGAACCGAGTCCTTGTTCCAATCGTGTCGAACATTGTCTCTTATCTTAAGATCCCGTTTCTATTTGAATCGTGTCAAACTTGAACCCAAAGTCCAATTATCCTTGGCACCGTCTTTGGTTTGAATCGAGTCACCTTAGGCTTTTATTTCAGTTTGTTTCTGCTTGAATCATGTCAAGCTTGAACCTAAAGTCCAGTCATCGCTGGCATCCTCCATAAACGGAATCAAATTTGTTATCTCAACCAGTTCTAGTACATTTTTGATTCATTAACCTCATTCACAACCAAAAGGTCCAGTCACCTTTCATCATCTGACGCAGAGTTTACCTCTGTCTTTTCTGGCTTTTCTTGAAGATCCCGTTTGAACTCTTCAGTATAGGAAATCCCTAGAAAATCTTTGTAGGATGTCTATCCTTTTATTTCAAACTGATCCCCTGTGGTGATCATGTCTTCTTTCTGGTTTCATGCCCAGTAAGAATGTGTCTTTTCCCAGTATCGTCCGGTTACTTTTGAACTGCGTCGTCTACCTCCCTGGATTTTTTCCCAGTGGAGAACACCTCTTTGGTGTCCTATCTCCAGTAAGAACTTGTAGGGTTTCCCCTCAGTTTTTCTATCCCCAATGTTTCCTCAGAGTCTCCCCAGTGAGTCTCTTTTGTTGGTCAGCCTGTATCCCCAGTGAGTCTTTCTCGTGGATACCAACCTTCATCCTTCCACAGTGAAGCTCATCTGTGGTTGTTTGCTTTTTATCCTTTGGTGTTGCACCCCAAATTTTACCCTCAGATTCTGATCATTTCATATCATCATAAGTTGGTCTCTTTTCTCGCATTTTTAGTTAAACATTTTGTTGATCATTAATCATGCATTTTCTTCTTCCATGTCATTCTTGATTTTCATTATTATTACTATTATTATATATTTAGTTAAATAGTTATCGTAGATTTATTTAGGATTTATTTAGTTTAATTTCGATATAGTTCATTTGTTTTACATAATTCATATTTAACTTAGTTTATTTTCAATTATAATTTTATTTTTGTTTTTTTTAATGTAGCTTTAATTCTAACATTAGTTTGAATATGAAGTTAGGTTTAGTTTTTAAATTTTAATTTTGTTTCTAATTAGTTTAATTTATTTGGTTCTTTTTTTAATTAGTTCTCTTTTTTTGTCTTAAACAATTACCAAAAAGTTTTTTGTTGTTTTACAAGTTAAATTATAAAATTTCCTTTTTCATTTTGACCATGCTACAGTCCGAAAATCTGCCACTCCCAGCCCACGTAGTGACCAAAGCCAAACATGTCCATTACAAACTTTCACCAAATTGGTTATCCAGCTACAACAAAGCAAAAGAACATAAAATTCAAAATTCGTATAACCCAACACTCTGCTATCACCCTGTGCACTTCCTGCTACAAGCAACAGCGACACCACAAGCATCCCAGATCTGCATCGACAACAGTCTGTGAATTGAAAGGGACATAACAATTTCAAACTTAATCCACAAGTCTTTGTTGATTTTAAAAGGAGAGGTTTTTGTTTCATTTAGGGGGGACTTGGAAAGAAAAAATGACACTGTTCAACTTCATGACTCTTCGAAGCATTGCTCTCAAACCTTCCATGTACAAACTCCATTACCGTTTCATTTCTTTTTTTTGAAGCATGAATAATCTTTACTCCACTTTATCCAAAATATACTCCATTTTCTTGTCACATACTAACCTTGTTTAACCACACAAACTATTCAGCACGTTTCCTTCTTTCCTCCCTACAACCAAAAACCGCACCACATAACTCCCTTCATCCATCCTTACTTCTTCCCTTCTTCAACACCAAATGAACACATATATTTTTCATCTCCTTCCGTTACCTCAACATATGCCTCAGAATGTCAAAGTGTGTCGCCCAACTGTTACAAAAGATCCTCGAATATGCAGCACCAAGGATACGACGCTAAGGAAGCAAGACAAGAATGTCATCGACCCCTCGCATAATAACCATGGTTATGTGAAGCTGTTCTTTCCTCACCAGGAAAACCGCCTCACTCCACACTTGTCAATCACTCATCACCATAAACCAATCGAAACCACCACGATTCAACAACCTCATCCACCTCACCATAAATTCCACCTTAAACCTCTCTCCATCGTGAAACCTCAACGCACCATCATCGTCAACCAATTCCCTTCATCTTACCCTATTCATCTTCTGCCCTCCATTTCTGGTGTCAAACCACAACCGAACACACTGTACAACCAATAGTATAGCACAACGACAACACGCCAGAAAAGTCACAACCGTACGAAACACCGCGTGACACCATCCTTCCTGTCGCCGGCGGCGATTCGCCAACCAAAAACCCAGAACAGAGAGATTCGAAAGAAGAAGAAGTTTGGCACCGCGTTGAGAGTATTTGATTTTTCATAGAGAGAAGAATGAGTGATAATCATGTTCTGAGAAAAGGAAACGGCTGCTTGGAATCCTAGGGTTCCTTGGTTTTTCACCTTTTGTAGCAAAACCGGGTCAAGGAGAGACCCAACCCGTCTCCCATAAGCAGATCACCGCCCACAAATGGGCTTCCCTCACTTCCACCCATTTCCTTGCGTCTGGCCCATCCGTATCCTTTATTTTTTAAAAGTTTTTAAAAATAAAAAAAGGATGTTTCAAATTGATTTTAATAATTTTTATTTTCCTTTATTTCACTCACTCTTTATTATTATAACATTTTGGTTGTTTCTGATTGAATTTACATTTTACAAAGTCTTTTGTTCATGGTGTCATTTGAGGATTTCCATTTCCATTTTGATTTTAAATTACCTTTACAATTTCTTTTTTGATTATTTTCAGGCCTATGATATTAAAAAACCACGATTTTTATTGATTTACTTTACTAAAAAAATCGTGATGACTATGAGGCCGTTTCTGTTTATTTTATCGGTCAATGAAAATCTAATTAAAAAGGTATTCGATTTATCGATCTAAAATCCTTATTTAGATGAGACCGACTTTATTTTCACTTTGAGCCCATTTTATTTATTTTTTTGGGCCGATGATATCACAAAAATCACGACTTGTCGATCTATTCAAAATCACTAAAGTTGTGATATATATGAGGCCACCTCTTTTATTATTTTTTTACCGGTCAATGAAAGTCCAAAATCAAGGTTGTCGATATCTCGATTAAATCATGGTTAAGACGAGACTGGCTTTATTTTTCATACTGTATTTATTTTATCTTCACTTTCATTTTTGATCGATGAAGTTCTTTATTCACGAACGTTGTTATCGAAGCGACCAACCTTCATTATTTTAAATCTGTAGTGAGTGATCATCGAGATTTCTTTCTATACTTTGAGATCGTGATAGGTTACCTTCGACTAATCAACGAGAGTTTGTGATTTAAGACGAGGTCCTCACCTTTTCTTTTCGTGTGACACGATTTCATCGGAGAATGATCCTCAATATCATTTCTCCATCGTGTCTTAACACAAAGATCAATTGTGCATCCTCCTATAGTATAGTCTTCCTCATAGACTGTGCTACGACGGTTTTGCACTACATTGGACCCGATTTAACGATCCAATATGTTGAATCAATTAACCACTGACTTTACTTTCTGTCAATATTATCTTGATTTTATTATTATTCTTGTTCATATTAACACTGTTCATATTTATATCTTATTTTTATTGTACATTTTATTTACTCATACATTCTTTAAAACACACTAATAAATATCGAAACCTTAAAAAACTCAATGACCGGACTGTGGTTACCATCTCGAGTTTTGGGACTGAGGACTTAGATTTAGGACCCTTTGCCCTATGCTCTTGGAGTGGAGGTTTTGACTCTTGATCTTGGCTTGCCAGTGGCCCATCAGTGGGAAGTGTTTATGCACTATTCTGGTTAGATCTTTCTATCTCTTGCTATTTACATTGTAAGGCCCACATATATATACATACATGAAAGCATATATTATACATGATTTCCACTTTTGGTACTGAAATATACAATAAGTTCCTAGTAAACACATTATACATATATATGCCCAAAAAGCCTAATAAAAAAAATACTACGGCATAGTATATCTACAAGATGTTCCAAAGACAAATACTAAGAACTAGATCACTAATGATCTCAAAAAACTCCCCAACGGAAGCAAAGCCATCAGATAAGTAAGGATAATCACACGGCCTTATCCTTACCCTTCGCGGAACCTGCAGTACCTGTGATGTGAACAACAACAGTGGGGTGAGATACATCAAATCTCAGTGAGTTCCCTATCTTAAAGTCCTCTCGGCTCTACAAGGTTTTAATAAGCCTAACTCAAGTCAAAAGGGAAGGGAAGTGACTTTGATTACACACACGCCAAATATGCATTCACACTCGTGAGCCTGATAACTCACACTAGTACCAAAGTAAGTCCTGAGCCTGTTAACTCAAGAATTCACTAATCAATAACCGTACCAAGGCATCTCCTTTTCCCGTCCGCTTCTACGTCTAGAAGACGACCCGAGTCATGGATCCTTATAGTTACTTGGCATACGAAATGGATTCGGGATCATCGGCCCGTACACCGTGATCCGTCACTTCACATGGCCCGTACACCATCACAAGTATCTTTACCCGTAGGCTCCATTCGTACTATACGCGGGAATCAAACCTGACAAGTAATTGTGCATACGTTTCAGAGGAGGTGCTCGAGTCTCATGAAACTACACCGTAAGATAACCGGGTTATGATTATTGGACACACGCCTCAGCCTTTCATGCACGAGCGTCATCACTATGACAATTCACACTTCCCGACATTGTTTATGGTAATACTCCTCACTCCACCTATTTCATATATTAGCATGCATACTTATTCAACAACAATTACCCACCATTAAACGATAAAAGCCTATAAAACAGCACTAATCCAAAATCCCGACATGATTAAATCGGCCAACAAATCTTAAAACCATTTTAATAAGAAAGTACATTTTGTTAGCTTTCCAATGATATCAAGAATATTAAAAACGGATGACCGAGTCAAAAGTTACGGACATAACGAGAAATAGTATCGCGAGAACACACAATTTTTCACCCTCCTAACCGTACACGTATTGCCTTGTGCCATACGCGTATTGCCCAGCTGGCTGGCCCAGCCATACGCATATTGCCCAAAGTGATACGCGTATGGGCAGGGACTGATTTTCCTTCAAAATTCCATTTAAAACTCCAATACGCGTATTACCTCAAACCATACACGTATTGCCCCCTCCCATAAGCGTAACACCTAAAATCCTTCATTGCCATACGCGTATTGCCCAAATCAATACGCGTATTGCCTTGCGTGATACGCGTATGGGCAGTGGAAATCCAGAATTTTTGCTGCAGAAAAGTTCTGCTACGGGTTTCTCAATTCAACCCCAAAATTCCATTTTTTTTCCAAATCAAACACACCAAAACATGTTATAAACATAATAACCAGTATACTACACAGTCAATTATCGAATTCTAGCAGTTAGAGTATGATTTTATTTCAAAATTACTCATTTCTCACAATATCAAAATTGACTCTAAACTCAATAGAACTATACTCTAAAGTATCTAACTAGAACCCACCTGGATTACAAGATGAGGAGGTTGAAGCTGAGATGAAAAGATGAAGATTGGTTGATGATCCTAGTCCTTGAGCTCTTGAGAAATTTTTCCTCTTCTCCCTTCCTTTTCCTTCCTTTTTCCTTCTCTCACTTTTCTTTCTCCAAGTTTCTAACTTTTATAAATAAGGAAAGGAAAAGAAAATAGACATAGGAACATTAATTGGTAATACTACTAATTATCCAAATTATCTCAATTGTACCAATTAATAAAACTCCAAGTTAAATAATATTAATCTAATCAAATTCCGAGTTCATCAGTTTACTCTAATTACTTTATCCAATAATTGCTCAGAGTACCCCGGAACCCAGTTGATCATAATAATATTATTAAAAAATGTTCACAAAATTATGGGGTATTACATCCTCCCCCCCTTAAATAGAAATTCGCCCTCGAATTTAAAGGATTACCTGAGCAGATGAGGGTAGACCTCCCGCATTTCCGATTCCAATTCCCAAGTTGCATCGCCTGGATGCGTCTCATCCCACTCGACCTTAACAAGAGGAATCTCTTTATTTCTTAACACTTTAGTTTCTCTTTCGGTGATACGACTCGGTTGAGGCTCAAATATCAAATCAACTTCTATCTCAATTGTATCTGGTAAAATTGGCTGAAGAGGATCTGGGACAAATTTCCTAAGCTAAGACACATGAAAAACGTCATGCATCTCTGACAGAGAAGGCGGTAAGGCCAATCTGTAGGCTACTTCCCCAATTCTTTCTAAGATTTGATACGGCCCCACATATCTTGGACTTAACATTCGTGATTTAAATGGTCCCTTCAATCTCAATCTCGGAGTAACCTTCAAAAATACATGATCACCCTCGTCAAACTCTAACGGTCTCCTACGGCTGTCCGCATAGCTTTTCTGACGATCTTGAGCTTGTTTAACTTTTCCACGAATCATTCTAATCTTTTCCATGGTCTCGTGAATAATCTCGGGTCCCAAAATTCTATCGTCGCCAACTTCCGCCTAACACAATGGTGTTCTACACTTCCTACCATATAACGCCTCGTAAGGTGCCATACCAATGCTTGCATGATAACTGTTATTATAAGAGAATTCGATCAACGACAAAAGTTCTATCCAATTTCCTCCACTTTCAAGTACACAAGCTCTCAACATGTCCTCCATAGTTTGTATTGTCCTTTCCGAGTAACTAGAACCCACCTGGATTACAAGATGAGGAGGTTGAAGCTGAGATGAAAAGATGAAGATTGGTTGATGATCCTAGTCCTTGAGCTCTTGAGAAATTTTTCCTCTTCTCCCTTCCTTTTCCTTCCTTTTTCCTTCTCTCACTTTTCTTTCTCCAAGTTTCTAACTTTTGCAAATAAGGAAAGGAAAAGAAAATAGACATAGGAACATTAATTGGTAATACTACTAATTATCCAAATTATCTCAATTGCACCAATTAATAAAACTCCAAGTTAAATAATATTAATCTAATCAAATTCCGAGTTCGTCAGTTTACTCTAATTACTTTATCCAATAATTGCTCAGAGTACCCCGGAACCTAGTTGATCATAGTAATATTATTCAAAAATGTTCACAAAATTATGGGGTATTACATACATTGAAGCACTCATTTACTTTTGCTTGATGTCTGCTTTTCTTGATACTTATATATATGTTTGCTTGACATTGTTTCTTAGCATGTTAGCATGATAAACATGATACTATATGGTTACCATCATTCTTTGATTTATTATCATTTGATTTTGATGTTTTGATTATTGCCATGTTCATATTACTTTGTTCATACTATCTTGATTATACTTTTGTTCATATTCATACTGTATATAGCATATTCATGCTTGATTCTTGACCCTCCTTCCAAAGGAAAGTTCCTACTTTGACTCCTAAGTCCATAAACTACTCCCGTTTCATCCTTGGCCTCATAAAAGCCGTGTCCCTCATAGTTTATTAATGGGATAGAGTTATCGAAACTCTATGTGATTCTCACTATCATGAGAACTCACTTTCCCTTTACTCAGACTTACAGAGTTATCATGAACTCTGTGTGATTCTCACTATCATGAGAACTCATTCCCCCCTTCATAACGTAGACTTAGAGAGTTATCGTGGACTCTACATGAGTTCATGCTCATTCCCTTTGGAATGTTGTCCATAGCCAATAATTCCTTTTCTTTCACCCTTAGGTAGGTGAACTACGGTTGCTCTGATTCTTTAGTCAGATACGTAGGCACAAGATGTGACGTCTTGGCGAGCAAACTTAGGATACTAATACCTTCCCTTTGTATAACCAACCTCCGAACCTTAGATCTCCCCCCTTTAGGTTTTTTAACGATCTTGAACCTTTCCTTTGGATAAATCAAAGTCGGTTGTAAAAGAAATATAATGCAAGTTAATTAATAGGTTGTTATCTGATTTTCACCGCAACAGAAGACAATCTTATACAAACTGACACAAATTATAATGTAGACTATTATTTTTTTTAAAGTAAAGGTTAATAAAATAATACTACTATTTTTATTATGATTATTATTATTATTAACGTGTAACAAATGTGCCTTATATATTCTCTTTATTGTTTTTATTTTGATAACATGCGTAAATAAATACCTAATTATAACTCGTCAAATTTGTTTGTACAATATAAAATAATTAAAAATTATACAAAACATCACATACGCAAATTTTCAAATTAAAATAAATATAACCAAAGAATTAAAATATTTTTTGGCGTTCATAGTTTTTAATAGTTTTATAATGTACATATTATAAGATTACTAATTAAGTTTACTTAAATATACCATAACAAAAGAATTTAACATTGAATATATTATTTTTTTCCTAAAAGTTTATTAATTGATATGTCAAACATAAAATTTTCTATATTTATATTTTTTCTAGTAATTTTTATTTTTGAAATCAATTTTATGAGTTATAATACAAAAATCTCAATTGCTTCATGTTAATAATAGAATCAAACTTTGAATTAATAATATTAGTTATTTACATTGTCGAAAATATATTAAATTTTTCTAACAACCGTCTATTTGAAATTTTTTTTCTTTTAAGCTTTTTTTTCTTTTACAAAATAAAAGATTGAAATATTAAATTTTTCATTATATAAAAATATTATAGAAAGTGCATGATATTATAAAAAAATGAAGAAATAAGTTATTTCATTTTCATATAGACGAGGAACCTTGATGAGGCTTACTTTAAAGTTATTTTTCTTGCAAATCATGTACCTTAACCACTCTATCATTTTCTTGAATTTTTCCTATAACGGGTTCAAAGTATAATATATTATCAGTGCTCTTAATATTGAACCATACAGTTTCATGTAAGGTTTCAAGAAGACGGTCTAAAGACCAGTATATTGTAGATATATATTTTCTACCATAAATTTTAGTTTGAGGTGTACATACTTTTTAAATAAAAAAAAATTTACGTGAATTTATTAATACTATTTACATATGAATTTTAATAAAAAAAAGAAATATATGTGATAATTAAAGCGAAATAGAATCCAACTTCACCATAGAATTTAAAATAAAAGTTACCCAACGAAGAGAAAGTTTGACGTTTTTATTACTCATTTATTTATACGTTTTTTATTTTAAAATATGTGCAATGTCTAAACTAAAAGAGGATTTAGGTTAATATAGAGTAGTTTTGGTACAAAATTAATATATACATTTTAAAGATGCGTAATACACCAATAAAAAGTAGATATGATGTAGTTGTTATTTTTTTTTTAACTCTTTTGTTTAAATTTTAACAAGAGAATGATTCATTAAAAGAGAATTTCACATAGTTATTGTTTTTGAACTTCAATATTATAAAATTTGAGTTCGAGTAAATACTTAAAATTTTATGCTCATTTTTTAATAAAAAATTTCGTAAGTATCAAATCTAAGGTGGATTAAGAGCGAAATAGTTTACATGGGTTAAATCACAAGTGGACTCGGTATGAACAACATCTTTAGACTAATAGCTATGTGATTAGCTTAAAATATAACCTCTGATCAATTTTTTACCAAAAATAAGATAAATTTTTTATATTTTAAATTAACTATAAAAAATAAAATAAAATGTATTTGACTTATTCTTATTATAACTTGTGGTTACATTCTCGTTTTTTTTATTTTAAAAATCTACTAACAAAGTCAACTTATTTCTTAATTATAAAAAGTTTAGGTCTGTTAACTTTCTGTACAACAAGTTTTTGAATACAACTCAATGTATATTAATATTAGTAATCAATAAAAATTATATAATAAATATTTTTGAAGAAATTTGAATGTATATTTATATTAATGATCATAAATTAATTGAATATGAAGGTTTTTTTTCAATGTTAAAGTTCCATATCTTTTTGTTATCTTTCTATACATTATACTAAAGGAAACTTGATTTCCAATCGCTTTATAGTTTTTCCGATGTGGCGTTTTTACTTATCAACTCCATCTTCAATTCTTGGGCCAAAATTCTGCCTTCGTCCTGTAATGCCCTGTATAATATATATCTAGAATAATACCATACAAGCATTTTATTTGGTACTAACACATCAAAAGTGCCTAATGGCATTGTTCACGTACTTGTCCATTTCTAAAACATAAATACAACACATGGCACAAGTCATGGAAACTAGCCAAAAATAATAAAACTAATAATGATATACAATATCCTCAATTGTATACAATAAAAGAATACACAGCGGAATAAGCTTAACTAAGCTTCTCTTGAAACATCCGAGCATCGCTCTACTTGTAACCAAACCTGCACCTAAAATAAAGCAACTATAGTGGGGTGAGATACATCAAATCTAAGTGAGTTCCCTATCCTATAGATTCTCTCGGCTTTACAGGGTTCTATCAATCCTAACTCAAGTCAAAGGGGAAGGGAAAATGACTTTGAGTTCACAATCTCACACTATTATGGCAACACGTCATGAGTCTGTTAACTCATAAAGTTCGCACGGAAGGAATTACGTCCTGAACCTGTTAACTCAAGATTCCTTACGAATCGAAATATGTCCTGAGCCTGTTAACTCAAGAAACTCACTAATAGATAACCTATACCAAGGCATCCCCTTTTCCAGACCGCTTCTACGTCTAGAAGTCAACCCGAGTCATGGATCCTTGAAGTTACTTGGCATGCGAATTGGATTCAGGATCATCGGCCTGTTAACTGTGAACCATCACTTCTCATGACCTGTTAACCATCACAAGTCTCTACCCATAGCATAGGCTCCAATCTTACTACACGTAGGGAATCAAACCTACATTGTAATTGTGCATACCTTTTAGAGGAGGAGCTCGAGTCTCATGAAACTACACCTCAAGATAAATGGTTACGATTACGTTATCATATACACGATGTGATTGTATTCGACAATCACAAGGCCACATTCGCCTTAAGGCCTCTTTTGCCTTTAACAATAAAACATAACAAAAATACACGTGTTCCATACTAGTGTCTTATTCTCACTCTATACCATTCGATAATGGACACACGCCTCAGCCTCTCATGCACGAGCGTTGTCATTCAGAGTTTCTATCACAATTCTAGTCGCAACCTAGAATTATACCAATCTTAACTATGCCATTTGTTTTTGGGGTAAAGTTTCCTCACTCTCCCTAACTCATTTTAACAAGCATATTATCTCATTCATTTTAACAACAATATTAGAGAGATATGGCATAACACAAATATTACAAATAAATACATATAATCACACATCACATAAAACATCACGTTTGGTTTCCCTCCGATTCATTTAATCGGGTAACGAAATTAATATTTCTCACTCTTATCCCGTAGGATATTTTCACAGCTTTACATCGGCTATAAATATGCATCGATCGGATTTACGATCCAAAAGATGTCAATTCCAACATTTCACAAAACATTACTTTCCCTCATTTTCCACTAAATGAAATATCCCACATCATAGCTTTCTAATGACACCAAGAATGTCCCGATCCGAGTTACTGATCAAAAGTTATGAAAGAAAGAAAACAGAAAAGATGTCATGTTCGCTTTGCGAAGCTCCGGCGAATGCTCGCTCTCTCATTCGCAGTGCGAATATCCCAGCGAATGCCTAAACAACACTGGGTTCGCTACCCCAATCGCAGTGCGAGCGTCTGGTGAATAGTGGCAGAACCAAAACAAGGTAAAGTTCGCAGTGCGAACCTCTGGCGAATGTTCTCCCTCACCTTCGCCGTGCGAGTAACCAGCGAATGCTCGCTTTCCCCTTCGCTAGGGGACTCGCAGTGCGAACCTGCGAAAACTGGATTTCCCAGCAGCGTGAAAACAGAGCTTTGGGACCAAAAACCCATCCAAAACTTCACCCAACATACAAACATGCATTAACAGATGATCATACATGGCTAATGAGTATACTACACAGTTTATATCGCATTTTATCCGTTAGATTTCATTTTCTCTCAATTTAACCTAATTCCCATTCGGGAGTTTCTAGCACTTAGAATGTCTAACTAGAACCCACCTGATAATCGAAGAGGAGTTTGAAGAAGATGATGATGATCCATGGGTTTCTCTTCTTCATCATCTCCATTTTCTCTCTTTCTCTTCTTTCCTTTTTTCCTTTTCTTCTTCTTGTTTACTAACTTCTTCTTTTTTCTCTTTTTCTTTCTCTTTCCAAATATATACATATATTATACTATTATTATATAATATAAATCCAATAGGGAAAAATATCTCCAATTGATATTTTGTCGTCTCCACCCAATAGATCAATTATTAGAGTTATCTTAAAATCCTTTCTCGAACTTAAATAATTGATCTCTTCAGATTTCATCAGTTGCTCTATTGATCCCTAATGTCAATATCTAAAGTACTTAGAGGATTCCATTAATCCAATATACCAAAGATAGAGAACATATATACTCATCTGGTCTCATCTGATATCCAATTGAGTAATTAGATAATATGGGGTATTACACGTCCTAACATCAATACCTAGTGTTTTCACATTGTCACTAATTAAGCAAAAGGGAATTGTCAAGTTCAACTTTTAATGCGCGTCAATGATAGACCCATTTCAACAAAAGGCTAAAAGGAAATAAAAATCAAACTAACATTCTAGAAATGAAAAAAGAAAAAAAATTTCTCATTCACATTCATTTATTTAAGTTTTTAATATAATTAAGAACATATATATCAGGTTACATAAAAAATAATTTTATAATACAAAATAATTTATAATATTCTCTATTTGAAACATATATAAAGGTTAATTAATATTTTTATTATTGTAAGAGTAAAAAGAGTGTTATTTGTATGTTTTGAAAATAATTCATAATGAACATAAAAAATATAAGTTTATAAAATAATATAAAATTAAAAAAGTTAAAAGGAAAAGAAACAACAAGGACAAAAAGTATAAATTAATCTCATTTATTTAACTTTTTAAAGTACTTTTTACCTTCCATATCTTTCATTTTATTTTAATATATATAATGCACACATAAGTCATAAGTCTTACAAGAAAAAAATACAAGGTGAAATCTTGGACAATGGCATTCATATACATCAATAGATCTTACCTATGTTTTATTTTGTTTATTACTATGATTTTCTTGTCAGGTAATGAATAAAATTTGTTTGATATATCTGTCTAAATACTTTAAATATAATAAACCACCTCATATATTTAAAAAAACTAACCAAAATTTAAATAAACTGTCTTTTGGTTGTAGGAATATCAAGTGGTGAGAAAAATGCTGTGAGAATTCCTCGTCGTCGTCATCATCACCCTCCTCCTCCTCCTTTGGGATTACATTGCCTAGATGGTGGGTGCGAATCTAATGAGCGATGTCGTGAACGTTGTGATACAGAACGCTATAGAAAAGGTGGTGAGTGTCAGGGATTGCGTCACCGCAAATGTTGTTGTAATGTATGAGGAGTTATTATACCCTTGAATAAAACTAAATAAATAAAATGTATGCTTTAATTTCATTTTAAGTTTAGAATTCGTAATAATATATATTATCCAAAATAAAATAATTTTTAGAACTTGATTACTACAAGTAACTGAGAATTTTAAAATATATACCTATCACCAATTTCAAACTAAGGATGAATGTAAATGATTCAAAATTTAAACTTGCATATTTCATTTTAATTTCATATTTTAGAACAAAATTCAGTTTTATGTTTTATTCTCAAATAGTTTCATGATACCAATCGTCAATAAAAAAATAATCAATTTAAGTTTGTTTCGAAGGCAATCTTATACAAACTGACACAAATTATAACGTAGACTATTATTTTTTTTTAAGTAAAGGTTAATAAAATAATACTACTATTTTTATTATGATTATTATTATTATTAACGTGTAATGTAAATGCCCATATATATATATATATATATATATATATATATATATATATATATATATATATATATATATATATACACATGGATAATACGTTTGGTACTGAAATGTACAAGTTCCTATTAACACAGTATATATATAAATGCCCAAAAGTCTAATACAACAACTATGGCATGTTATATATACAAGATGTTCCAAAAGATAAAACTAAGATCTAGATCGACTAATGATCTCAAAATCTCCACAACGAAAGCCTTGCCACACAAAAGCTATGATCCGTAAGGAAAGTCAAGCAACTTTGTCCTTACCCTTCGCCGAACCTGTAGTACCGGTGATGTAAACAACAACATGGGGTGAGATACATCAAATCTCAGTGAGTTATCTATCTTATATGTCCTCTCGGCTTTACAAGGTTCTAACAAGCCTAACTCAAGTCAAAAGGGAAGGGAAGTGACTTTGAGTACACACACTATATGGAAACATGTCATGATTTCATCAACTCACAATATCACTAATCGGTAACCACACCAAGGCATCCCCTTTTCCCGTCCGCTTCTACGTCTAGAAGTCGACCCGAGTCATGGATCCTGGTAACCTACTTGACATACGAATGGATTCTGGTTCTACGGGCCATTAACTGTTATGAACCGTCACTTCACACGGGCCATTAACCGTCACAAGCATACGCTTCCAGAGTGCCATTCGTACTGCACGCAGGAATCAAACCTGCCAAGTAGTTGTGCATATGTTTCATAGGAGCTCGAGACCCGTGAAACGCACTCACAAGATAACCGGTTACGATTACGTGACCATACTCACAAGCGTGATCGTATTCGAGGATCACAAGGCCATAACGCCTTATCATAACCACAAAGGTTAACACACATTTTCCATACTAGTGTTTATTCATTTTATGACATTTGTATATGACATACGCCTCGGCACCATATGCACGATCGTTGTCATTATGTCATTCCGCACTTTCTGACATTGTTTACGGTAATATTCCTCACTCTACCTATTTCGTATTTTAACATGCATACATATTCAAACATGTTTAATACTAAGAGCATAGGCAAATAATCATCGATCGCACAACGGGAACACATAATTCAACATACCACAAATTACACCAATTCACGTTTCCCTACGATTTATTTAATCGGGCAATAAACAGATATTTCACACTTCCATTAGCTAGAGGATGTTCATAGCTTCACAACGATACCAAGAATACTCACATCGGATAAACGAGTCAAAAGTTATGAAAGAAACAAGTTGAAGGATCTGTCATGTTCGCATTGCGAAGTAGCCAGCGAATGCTCGCTTTATCATTCGCAGTGCGAAACTCTCAGCGAATGCCTAAAAAACACTGGGTTCGCTACCCCTTTCGCAGTGCGAGCGTCTGGCGAATTGTGGCAGAACCAAAACAAGGTAAAGTTCGCAGTGCGAACCTCTGGCGAATGTTCGCCCTCACCTTCGCCGTGCGAGTAACCAACGAATGCTCGCTTTCCCCTTAACTAGGGGACTCGCAGTGCGAACCTGCGAAAACTGGGTTTCCCAGCTGCGTGAAAACAGAGCTTTGGGACCAAAAATCCCTCCAAAACTTCACCCAACATACAAACATGCATTAACAGATGATCATACATGGCTAATGAGTATACTACACAGTTTATACCGCATTTTATCCGTTAGATTTCATTTTCTCTCAATTTAACCTAATTCCCATTCGGGAGTTTCTAGCACTTAGAGTGTCTAACTAGAACCCACCTGATAATCGAAGAGGAGTTTGAAGAAGATGCTGATGATCCATGGGTTTCTCTTCTTCATCATCTCCATTTTCTCTCTTTCTCTTCTTTCCTTTTTTCCTTTTCTTCTTCTTGTTTACTAACTTCTTCTTTTTTCTCTTTTTCTTTCTCTTTCCAAATATATACATATATTATACTATTATTATATAATATAAATCCAATAGGGAAAAATATCTCCAATTGATATTTTGTCGTCTCCACCGAATAGATCAATTATTAGAGTTATCTTAAAATCCTTTCTCAAACTTAAATAATTGATCTCTTTAGATTTCATCAGTTGCTCTATTGATCCCTAATGTCAATATCTAAAGTACTTAGAGGATTCCATTAATCCAATATACCAAAGATAGAGCACATAAATACTCATCTGATCTTATCGAATATCCAATTGAGCAATTAGATAATATGGGGTATTACACGTCCTAACATCTATACCTAGTGTTTTCACATTGTCACTAATTAAGCAAAAGGGAATTGTCAAGTTCAACTTTTAATGCGCGTCAATGATAGACCCATTTCAACAAAAGGCTAAAAGGAAATAAAAATCAAACTAACATTCTAGAAATGAAAAAATAAAAAAAATTTCTCATTCACATTCATTTATTTAAGTTTTTAATATAATTAAGAACATATATATCAGGTTACATAAAAAATAATTTTATAATACAAAATAATTTATAATATTCTCTATTTGAGACATATATAAAGGTTAATTAATATTTTTATTATTGTAAGAGTTAAAAGAGTGTTATTTGTATGTTTTGAAAATAATTCATAATGAACATAAAAAATATTAGTTAATAAAATAATATAAAATTAAAAAAGTTAAAAGGAAAAGAAACAACAAGGACAAAATGTATAAATTCATCTCATTTATTTAACTTTTTAAAGTACTTTTTACCTTCCATATCTTTCATTTTATTTTAATATATATAATGCACACGTAAGTCATAAGTCTTACAAGAAAAAAATACAAGGTGAAATCTTGGACAATGGCATTCATATACATCAATAGATCTTACCTATGTTTTATTTTGTTTATTACTATGATTTTCTTGTCAGGTAATGAATAAAATTTGTTTGATATATCTGTCTAAATATTTTAAATATAATAAATCACCTCATATATTTAAAAAAACTAACCAAAATTTAAATAAACTGTCTTTTGGTTGTAGGAATATCAAGTGGTGAGAAAAATGCTGTGAGAATTCCTCGCCATCGTCATCATCACCCTCCTCCTCCTCCTTTGGGATTACATTGCCTAGATGGTGGGTGCGAATCTAATGAGCGATGTCGTGAACGTTGTGATACAGAAGGCTATAGAAAAGGTGGTGAGTGTCAGGGATTGCGTCACCGCAAATGTTGTTGTAATGTATGAGGAGTTTTTATACCCTTGAATAAAACTAAATAAATAAAATGTATGCCTTAATTTCATTTTAAGTTTAGAGTTTGTAATAATATATATTATCCAAAATAAAATAATTTTTAAAACTTGATTACTACAAGTAACTGAGAATTTTAAAATATATATCTATCACCAATTTCAAACTAAGGATGAATGTAAATGATTCAAAATTTAAACTTGCATATTTCATTTGAATTTCATATTTTAGAACAAAATTCAGTTTTATGTTTAATTCTCAAATAGTTTCATGATACCAATCGTCAATAAAAAAATAATCAAGTTAAGTTTGTTTGGAAGGCAATCTTATACAAACTGACACAAATTATAACGTAGACTATTATTTTTTTTTAAAGTAAAGGTTAATAAAATAATACTACTATTTTTATTATGATTATTATTATTATTAACTTGTAATGTAAAAGCCCATATATATATATATATACATGGATAATACGTTTGGTAATGAAATGTACAAGTTCCTAGTAACACAGTATATATATAAATGCCTAATAGCCTAATACAACAACTATGGCATGTTATATATACAAGATGTTCCAAAAGATAAAACTAAGATCTTGATCAACTAATGATCTCAAAATCTCCACAACGAAAGCCTTGCCACACAAAAGCTATGATCCGTAAGGAAAGTCAAGCAACTTTGTCCTTACCCTTCGTCGAACCTGTAGTACCGGTGATGTAAACAACAACATGGGGTGAGATACATCAAATCTCAGTGAGTTATCTATCTTATATGTCCTCTCGGCTTTACAAGGTTCTAACAAGCCTAACTCAAGTCAAAAGGGAAGGGAAGTGACTTTGAGTACACACACTATATGGAAACATGTCATGATTTCATCAACTCACAATATCACTAATCGGTAACCACACCAAGGCATCCCCTGTTCCCGTCCGCTTCTATGTCTAGAAGTCGACCCGGGTCATGGATCCTGGTAACCTACTTGGCATACGAATGGATTCGGGTTCTACGGGCCATTAACCGTTATGAACCGTCACTTCACACGGGCCATTAACCGTCACAAGCATACGCTCCCAGAGTGCCATTCGTACTGCACGCGGGAATCAAACCTGCCAAGTAGTTGTGCACATGTTTCAGAGGAGCTCGAGACCCGTGAAACGCACTCACAAGATAACTGGTTACGATTACGTGACCATACTCACAAGCGTGATCGTATTCGACGATTACAAGGCCATAACGCTTTATCACAACCACAAAGGTTAACACACGTGTTCCATACTAGTGTTTATTCATTTTATGACATTAGTATCTGACACACGCCTCGGCACCATATGCACGATCGTTGTCATTATGTCATTCCGCACTTTCCGACATTATTTACGGTAATATTCCACACTCTACCTATTTCGTATTTTAACATGCATACATATTCAAACATGTTTAATACAAAGAGCATAGGCAAATAATTATCGATCGCACAACGGGAACACATAATTCAACATACCACAAATTACACCAATTCACGTTTCCCTCCAATTTATTTAATCGGGCAATAAACAGATATTTCTCACTTCCGTTAGCTAGAGGATGTTCATAGCTTCACAACGATACCAAGAATAGTCACATCGGATAAACAAGTCAAAAGTTATGAAAGAAACAAGTTAAAGGATCTGTCATGTTTGCATTGCGAAGTAGCCAGCGAATGCTCGCTTTCTCATTCGCAGTGCGAAACTCTCAGCGAATGCCTAAAAAACACTGGGTTCGCTACCCCCTTCGCAGTGCGAGCGTCTGGCGAATCGTGGCAGAACCAAAACAAGGTAAAGTTCGCGGTGCGAACCTCTGGCGAATGTTCGCCCTCACCTTCGTCGTGCGAGTAACCAGCGAATGCTCGCTTTCCCCTTCGCTAGGGGACTCGCAGTGCGAACCTGCGAAAACTGGGTTTCCCAGCAGCGTGAAAACAGAGCTTTGGGACCAAAAACCCATCCAAAACTTCACCCAACATACAAACATACATTAACAGATGATCATACATGGCTAATGAGTATACTACACAGTTTATACCGCATTTTATCCGTTAGATTTCATTTTCTCTCAATTTAACCTAATTCCCATTCGGGAGTTTCTAGCACTTAGAGTGTCTAACTAGAACCCACCTGATAATCGAAGAGGAGTTTAAAGAAGATGTTGATGATCCATGGGATTCTCTTCTTCATCATCTCCATTTTCTCTCTTTCTCTTCTTTCCTTTTTTCCTTTTCTTCTTCTTGTTTACTAACTTCTTCTTTTTTCTCTTTTTCTTTCTCTTTCCATATATATACATATATTATACTATTATTATATAATATAAATCCAATGGGGAAAAATATCTCCAATTGATATTTTGTCGTCTCCACCCAATAGATCAATTATTAGAGTTATCTTAAAATCCTTTCTCGAATTTAAATAATTGATTTCTTCAGATTTCATCAGTTGCTCAATTGATCCCTAATGTCAATATTTAAAGTACTTAGAGGATTCCATTAATCCAATATACCAAAGATGGAGCACATAAATACTCATCTGATCTCATCTGATATCCAATTGAGCAATTAGTTAATATGGGGTATTACACGTCCTAACATCTATACCTAGTGTTTTCACATTGTCACTAATTAAGCAAAAGGAAATTGTCAAGTTCAACTTTTAATGCGCGTCAATGATAGACCCATTTCAACAAAAGGCTAAAAGGAAATAAAAATCAAACTAACATTCTAGAAATGAAAAAATAAAAAAAATTTCTCATTCACATTCATTTATTTAAGTTTTTAATATAATTAAGAACATATATATCAGGTTACATAAAAAATAATTTTATAATACAAAATAATTTATAATATTCTCTATTTGAGACATATATAAAGGTTAATTAATATTTTTATTATTGTAAGAGTTAAAAGAGTGTTATTTGTATGTTTTGAAAATAATTCATAATGAACATAAAAAATATTAGTTAATAAAATAATATAAAATTAAAAAAGTTAAAAGGAAAAGAAACAACAAGGACAAAATGTATAAATTCATCTCATTTATTTAACTTTTTAAAGTACTTTTTACCTTCCATATCTTTCATTTTATTTTAATATATATAATGCACACGTAAGTCATAAGTCTTACAAGAAAAAAATACAAGGTGAAATCTTGGACAATGGCATTCATATACATCAATAGATCTTACCTATGTTTTATTTTGTTTATTACTATGATTTTCTTGTCAGGTAATGAATAAAATTTGTTTGATATATCTGTCTAAATATTTTAAATATAATAAATCACCTCATATATTTAAAAAAACTAACCAAAATTTAAATAAACTGTCTTTTGGTTGTAGGAATATCAAGTGGTGAGAAAAATGCTGTGAGAATTCCTCGCCATCGTCATCATCACCCTCCTCCTCCTCCTTTGGGATTACATTGCCTAGATGGTGGGTGCGAATCTAATGAGCGATGTCGTGAACGTTGTGATACAGAAGGCTATAGAAAAGGTGGTGAGTGTCAGGGATTGCGTCACCGCAAATGTTGTTGTAATGTATGAGGAGTTTTTATACCCTTGAATAAAACTAAATAAATAAAATGTATGCCTTAATTTCATTTTAAGTTTAGAGTTTGTAATAATATATATTATCCAAAATAAAATAATTTTTAAAACTTGATTACTACAAGTAACTGAGAATTTTAAAATATATATCTATCACCAATTTCAAACTAAGGATGAATGTAAATGATTCAAAATTTAAACTTGCATATTTCATTTGAATTTCATATTTTAGAACAAAATTCAGTTTTATGTTTAATTCTCAAATAGTTTCATGATACCAATCGTCAATAAAAAAATAATCAAGTTAAGTTTGTTTGGAAGGCAATCTTATACAAACTGACACAAATTATAACGTAGACTATTATTTTTTTTTAAAGTAAAGGTTAATAAAATAATACTACTATTTTTATTATGATTATTATTATTATTAATGTGTAATGTAAAAGCCCATATATATATATACATGGATAATACGTTTGGTAATGAAATGTACAAGTTCCTAGTAACACAGTATATATATAAATGCCCAAAAGCCTAATACAACAACTATGGCATGTTATATATACAAGATGTTCCAAAAGATAAAACTAAGATCTTGATCAACTAATGATCTCAAAATCTCCACAACGAAAGCCTTGCCACACAAAAGCTATGATCCGTAAGGAAAGTCAAGCAACTTTGTCCTTACCCTTCGTCGAACCTGTAGTACCGGTGATGTAAACAACAACATGGGGTGAGATACATCAAATCTCAGTGAGTTATCTATCTTATATGTCCTCTCGGCTTTACAAGGTTCTAACAAGCCTAACTCAAGTCAAAAGGGAAGGGAAGTGACTTTGAGTACACACACTATATGGAAACATGTCATGATTTCATCAACTCACAATATCACTAATCGGTAACCACACCAAGGCATCCCCTGTTCCCGTCCGCTTCTATGTCTAGAAGTCGACCCGGGTCATGGATCCTGGTAACCTACTTGGCATACGAATGGATTCGGGTTCTACGGGCCATTAACCGTTATGAACCGTCACTTCACACGGGCCATTAACCGTCACAAGCATACGCTCCCAGAGTGCCATTCGTACTGTACGCGGGAATCAAACCTGCCAAGTAGTTGTGCACATGTTTCAGAGGAGCTCGAGACCCGTGAAACGCACTCACAAGATAACTGGTTACGATTACGTGACCATACTCACAAGCGTGATCGTATTCGACGATTACAAGGCCATAACGCTTTATCACAACCACAAAGGTTAACACACGTGTTCCATACTAGTGTTTATTCATTTTATGACATTAGTATCTGACACACGCCTCGGCACCATATGCACGATCGTTGTCATTATGTCATTCCGCACTTTCCGACATTATTTACGGTAATATTCCACACTCTACCTATTTCGTATTTTAACATGCATACATATTCAAACATGTTTAATACAAAGAGCATAGGCAAATAATTATCGATCGCACAACGGGAACACATAATTCAACATACCACAAATTACACCAATTCACGTTTCCCTCCAATTTATTTAATCGGGCAATAAACAGATATTTCTCACTTCCGTTAGCTAGAGGATGTTCATAGCTTCACAACGATACCAAGAATAGTCACATCGGATAAACAAGTCAAAAGTTATGAAAGAAACAAGTTAAAGGATTTGTCATGTTTGCATTGCGAAGTAGCCAGCGAATGCTCGCTTTCTCATTCGCAGTGCGAAACTCTCAGCGAATGCCTAAAAAACACTGGGTTCGCTACCCCCTTCGCAGTGCGAGCGTCTGGCGAATCGTGGCAGAACCAAAACAAGGTAAAGTTCGCGGTGCGAACCTCTGGCGAATGTTCGCCCTCACCTTCGTCGTGCGAGTAACCAGCGAATGCTCGCTTTCCCCTTCGCTAGGGGACTCGCAGTGCGAACCTGCGAAAACTGGGTTTCCCAGCAGCGTGAAAACAGAGCTTTGGGACCAAAAACCCATCCAAAACTTCACCCAACATACAAACATACATTAACAGATGATCATACATGGCTAATGAGTATACTACACAGTTTATACCGCATTTTATCCGTTAGATTTCATTTTCTCTCAATTTAACCTAATTCCCATTCGGGAGTTTCTAGCACTTAGAGTGTCTAACTAGAACCCACCTGATAATCGAAGAGGAGTTTAAAGAAGATGTTGATGATCCATGGGATTCTCTTCTTCATCATCTCCATTTTCTCTCTTTCTCTTCTTTCCTTTTTTCCTTTTCTTCTTCTTGTTTACTAACTTCTTCTTTTTTCTCTTTTTCTTTCTCTTTCCATATATATACATATATTATACTATTATTATATAATATAAATCCAATAGGGAAAAATATCTCCAATTGATATTTTGTCGTCTCCACCCAATAGATCAATTATTAGAGTTATCTTAAAATCCTTTCTCGAATTTAAATAATTGATTTCTTCAGATTTCATCAGTTGCTCAATTGATCCCTAATGTCAATATTTAAAGTACTTAGAGGATTCCATTAATCCAATATACCAAAGATGGAGCACATAAATACTCATCTGATCTCATCTGATATCCAATTGAGCAATTAGTTAATATGGGGTATTACACGTCCTAACATCTATACCTAGTGTTTTCACATTGTCACTAATTAAGCAAAAGGAAATTGTCAAGTTCAACTTTTAATGCGCGTCAATGATAGACCCATTTCAACAAAAGGCTAAAAGGAAATAAAAATCAAACTAACATTCTAGAAATGAAAAAATAAAAAAAATTTCTCATTCACATTCATTTATTTAAGTTTTTAATATAATTAAGAACATATATATCAGGTTACATAAAAAATAATTTTATAATACAAAATAATTTATAATATTCTCTATTTGAGACATATATAAAGGTTAATTAATATTTTTATTATTGTAAGAGTTAAAAGAGTGTTATTTGTATGTTTTGAAAATAATTCATAATGAACATAAAAAATATTAGTTAATAAAATAATATAAAATTAAAAAAGTTAAAAGGAAAAGAAACAACAAGGACAAAATGTATAAATTCATCTCATTTATTTAACTTTTTAAAGTACTTTTTACCTTCCATATCTTTCATTTTATTTTAATATATATAATGCACACGTAAGTCATAAGTCTTACAAGAAAAAAATACAAGGTGAAATCTTGGACAATGGCATTCATATACATCAATAGATCTTACCTATGTTTTATTTTGTTTATTACTATGATTTTCTTGTCAGGTAATGAATAAAATTTGTTTGATATATCTGTCTAAATATTTTAAATATAATAAATCACCTCATATATTTAAAAAAACTAACCAAAATTTAAATAAACTGTCTTTTGGTTGTAGGAATATCAAGTGGTGAGAAAAATGCTGTGAGAATTCCTCGCCATCGTCATCATCACCCTCCTCCTCCTCCTTTGGGATTACATTGCCTAGATGGTGGGTGCGAATCTAATGAGCGATGTCGTGAACGTTGTGATACAGAAGGCTATAGAAAAGGTGGTGAGTGTCAGGGATTGCGTCACCGCAAATGTTGTTGTAATGTATGAGGAGTTTTTATACCCTTGAATAAAACTAAATAAATAAAATGTATGCCTTAATTTCATTTTAAGTTTAGAGTTTGTAATAATATATATTATCCAAAATAAAATAATTTTTAAAACTTGATTACTACAAGTAACTGAGAATTTTAAAATATATATCTATCACCAATTTCAAACTAAGGATGAATGTAAATGATTCAAAATTTAAACTTGCATATTTCATTTGAATTTCATATTTTAGAACAAAATTCAGTTTTATGTTTAATTCTCAAATAGTTTCATGATACCAATCGTCAATAAAAAAATAATCAAGTTAAGTTTGTTTGGAAGGCAATCTTATACAAACTGACACAAATTATAACGTAGACTATTATTTTTTTTTAAAGTAAAGGTTAATAAAATAATACTACTATTTTTATTATGATTATTATTATTATTAACGTGTAATGTAAAAGCCCATATATATATATATATATACATGGATAATACGTTTGGTAATGAAATGTACAAGTTCCTAGTAACACAGTATATATATAAATGCCCAAAAGCCTAATACAACAACTATGGCATATTATATATACAAGATGTTCCAAAAGATAAAACTAAGATCTTGATCAACTAATGATCTCAAAATCTCCACAACGAAAGCCTTGCCACACAAAAGCTATGATCCGTAAGGAAAGTCAAGCAACTTTGTCCTTACCCTTCGTCGAACCTGTAGTACCGGTGATGTAAACAACAACATGGGGTGAGATACATCAAATCTCAGTGAGTTATCTATCTTATATGTCCTCTCGGCTTTACAAGGTTCTAACAAGCCTAACTCAAGTCAAAAGGGAAGGGAAGTGACTTTGAGTACACACACTATATGGAAACATGTCATGATTTCATCAACTCACAATATCACTAATCGGTAACCACACCAAGGCATCCCCTGTTCCCGTCCGCTTCTATGTCTAGAAGTCGACCCGGGTCATGGATCCTGGTAACCTACTTGGCATACGAATGGATTCGGGTTCTACGGGCCATTAACCGTTATGAACCGTCACTTCACACGGGCCATTAACCGTCACAAGCATACGCTCCCAGAGTGCCATTCGTACTGCACGCGGGAATCAAACCTGCCAAGTAGTTGTGCACATGTTTCAGAGGAGCTCGAGACCCGTGAAACGCACTCACAAGATAACTGGTTACGATTACGTGACCATACTCACAAGCGTGATCGTATTCGACGATTACAAGGCCATAACGCTTTATCACAACCACAAAGGTTAACACACGTGTTCCATACTAGTGTTTATTCATTTTATGACATTAGTATCTGACACACGCCTCGGCACCATATGCACGATCGTTGTCATTATGTCATTCCGCACTTTCCGACATTATTTACGGTAATATTCCACACTCTACCTATTTCGTATTTTAACATGCATACATATTCAAACATGTTTAATACAAAGAGCATAGGCAAATAATTATCGATCGCACAACGGGAACACATAATTCAACATACCACAAATTACACCAATTCACGTTTCCCTCCAATTTATTTAATCGGGCAATAAACAGATATTTCTCACTTCCGTTAGCTAGAGGATGTTCATAGCTTCACAACGATACCAAGAATAGTCACATCGGATAAACAAGTCAAAAGTTATGAAAGAAACAAGTTAAAGGATCTGTCATGTTTGCATTGCGAAGTAGCCAGCGAATGCTCGCTTTCTCATTCGCAGTGCGAAACTCTCAGCGAATGCCTAAAAAACACTGGGTTCGCTACCCCCTTCGCAGTGCGAGCGTCTGGCGAATCGTGGCAGAACCAAAACAAGGTAAAGTTCGCGGTGCGAACCTCTGGCGAATGTTCGCCCTCACCTTCGTCGTGCGAGTAACCAGCGAATGCTCGCTTTCCCCTTCGCTAGGGGACTCGCAGTGCGAACCTGCGAAAACTGGGTTTCCCAGCAGCGTGAAAACAGAGCTTTGGGACCAAAAACCCATCCAAAACTTCACCCAACATACAAACATACATTAACAGATGATCATACATGGCTAATGAGTATACTACACAGTTTATACCGCATTTTATCCGTTAGATTTCATTTTCTCTCAATTTAACCTAATTCCCATTCGGGAGTTTCTAGCACTTAGAGTGTCTAACTAGAACCCACCTGATAATCGAAGAGGAGTTTAAAGAAGATGTTGATGATCCATGGGATTCTCTTCTTCATCATCTCCATTTTCTCTCTTTCTCTTCTTTCCTTTTTTCCTTTTCTTCTTCTTGTTTACTAACTTCTTCTTTTTTCTCTTTTTCTTTCTCTTTCCATATATATACATATATTATACTATTATTATATAATATAAATCCAATGGGGAAAAATATCTCCAATTGATATTTTGTCGTCTCCACCCAATAGATCAATTATTAGAGTTATCTTAAAATCCTTTCTCGAATTTAAATAATTGATTTCTTCAGATTTCATCAGTTGCTCAATTGATCCCTAATGTCAATATTTAAAGTACTTAGAGGATTCCATTAATCCAATATACCAAAGATGGAGCACATAAATACTCATCTGATCTCATCTGATATCCAATTGAGCAATTAGTTAATATGGGGTATTACACGTCCTAACATCTATACCTAGTGTTTTCACATTGTCACTAATTAAGCAAAAGGAAATTGTCAAGTTCAACTTTTAATGCGCGTCAATGATAGACCCATTTCAACAAAAGGCTAAAAGGAAATAAAAATCAAACTAACATTCTAGAAATGAAAAAATAAAAAAAATTTCTCATTCACATTCATTTATTTAAGTTTTTAATATAATTAAGAACATATATATCAGGTTACATAAAAAATAATTTTATAATACAAAATAATTTATAATATTCTCTATTTGAGACATATATAAAGGTTAATTAATATTTTTATTATTGTAAGAGTTAAAAGAGTGTTATTTGAACCCAAAGTCCAATTATCGTTGGCACCGTCTTTGGTTTAAATCTAGTCACCTTAGACTTTTAAGATCTTGTTCTTGTTAGAATCGTGTTAAACTTGAACCGAGTCCTTGTTCGAATCGTGTCGAACATTGTTTCTTGTCTTAAGATCCCGTTCCTGTTTGAATCGTGTCAAACTTGAACCCAAAGTCCAATTATCTTTGGCACCGTCTTTGGTTTGAATTGAGTCACCTTAGACTTTTAAGATCTTGTTCTTGTTTGAATCGTGTCGAACCTGAACCGAGTCCTTGTTCGAATCGTGCCGAACATTGTCTCTTGTTTTAGGATCTTGTTCTTGTTTGAATCGTGTGAAACTTGAACCGAGTCCTTGTTCCAATCGTGTCGAACATTGTCTCTTATCTTAAGATCCCGTTTCTATTTGAATCGTGTCAAACTTGAACCCAAAGTCCAATTATCCTTGGCACCGTCTTTGGTTTGAATCGAGTCACCTTAGGCTTTTATTTCAGTTTGTTTCTGCTTGAATCATGTCAAGCTTGAACCTAAAGTCCAGTCATCGCTGGCATCCTCCATAAACGGAATCAAATTTGTTATCTCAACCAGTTCTAGTACATTTTTGATTCATTAACCTCATTCACAACCAAAAGGTCCAGTCACCTTTCATCATCTGACGCAGAGTTTACCTCTGTCTTTTCTGGCTTTTCTTGAAGATCCCGTTTGAACTCTTCAGTATAGGAAATCCCTAGAAAATCTTTGTAGGATGTCTATCCTTTTATTTCAAACTGATCCCCTGTGGTGATCATGTCTTCTTTCTGGTTTCATGCCCAGTAAGAATGTGTCTTTTCCCAGTATCGTCCGGTTACTTTTGAACTGCGTCGTCTACCTCCCTGGATTTTTTCCCAGTGGAGAACACCTCTTTGGTGTCCTATCTCCAGTAAGAACTTGTAGGGTTTCCCCTCAGTTTTTCTATCCCCAATGTTTCCTCAGAGTCTCCCCAGTGAGTCTCTTTTGTTGGTCAGCCTGTATCCCCAGTGAGTCTTTCTCGTGGATACCAACCTTCATCCTTCCACAGTGAAGCTCATCTGTGGTTGTTTGCTTTTTATCCTTTGGTGTTGCACCCCAAATTTTACCCTCAGATTCTGATCATTTCATATCATCATAAGTTGGTCTCTTTTCTCGCATTTTTAGTTAAACATTTTGTTGATCATTAATCATGCATTTTCTTCTTCCATGTCATTCTTGATTTTCATTATTATTACTATTATTATATATTTAGTTAAATAGTTATCGTAGATTTATTTAGGATTTATTTAGTTTAATTTCGATATAGTTCATTTGTTTTACATAATTCATATTTAACTTAGTTTATTTTCAATTATAATTTTATTTTTGTTTTTTTTAATGTAGCTTTAATTCTAACATTAGTTTGAATATGAAGTTAGGTTTAGTTTTTAAATTTTAATTTTGTTTCTAATTAGTTTAATTTATTTGGTTCTTTTTTTAATTAGTTCTCTTTTTTTGTCTTAAACAATTACCAAAAAGTTTTTTGTTGTTTTACAAGTTAAATTATAAAATTTCCTTTTTCATTTTGACCATGCTACAGTCCGAAAATCTGCCACTCCCAGCCCACGTAGTGACCAAAGCCAAACATGTCCATTACAAACTTTCACCAAATTGGTTATCCAGCTACAACAAAGCAAAAGAACATAAAATTCAAAATTCGTATAACCCAACACTCTGCTATCACCCTGTGCACTTCCTGCTACAAGCAACAGCGACACCACAAGCATCCCAGATCTGCATCGACAACAGTCTGTGAATTGAAAGGGACATAACAATTTCAAACTTAATCCACAAGTCTTTGTTGATTTTAAAAGGAGAGGTTTTTGTTTCATTTAGGGGGGACTTGGAAAGAAAAAATGACACTGTTCAACTTCATGACTCTTCGAAGCATTGCTCTCAAACCTTCCATGTACAAACTCCATTACCGTTTCATTTCTTTTTTTTGAAGCATGAATAATCTTTACTCCACTTTATCCAAAATATACTCCATTTTCTTGTCACATACTAACCTTGTTTAACCACACAAACTATTCAGCACGTTTCCTTCTTTCCTCCCTACAACCAAAAACCGCACCACATAACTCCCTTCATCCATCCTTACTTCTTCCCTTCTTCAACACCAAATGAACACATATATTTTTCATCTCCTTCCGTTACCTCAACATATGCCTCAGAATGTCAAAGTGTGTCGCCCAACTGTTACAAAAGATCCTCGAATATGCAGCACCAAGGATACGACGCTAAGGAAGCAAGACAAGAATGTCATCGACCCCTCGCATAATAACCATGGTTATGTGAAGCTGTTCTTTCCTCACCAGGAAAACCGCCTCACTCCACACTTGTCAATCACTCATCACCATAAACCAATCGAAACCACCACGATTCAACAACCTCATCCACCTCACCATAAATTCCACCTTAAACCTCTCTCCATCGTGAAACCTCAACGCACCATCATCGTCAACCAATTCCCTTCATCTTACCCTATTCATCTTCTGCCCTCCATTTCTGGTGTCAAACCACAACCGAACACACTGTACAACCAATAGTATAGCACAACGACAACACGCCAGAAAAGTCACAACCGTACGAAACACCGCGTGACACCATCCTTCCTGTCGCCGGCGGCGATTCGCCAACCAAAAACCCAGAACAGAGAGATTCGAAAGAAGAAGAAGTTTGGCACCGCGTTGAGAGTATTTGATTTTTCATAGAGAGAAGAATGAGTGATAATCATGTTCTGAGAAAAGGAAACGGCTGCTTGGAATCCTAGGGTTCCTTGGTTTTTCACCTTTTGTAGCAAAACCGGGTCAAGGAGAGACCCAACCCGTCTCCCATAAGCAGATCACCGCCCACAAATGGGCTTCCCTCACTTCCACCCATTTCCTTGCGTCTGGCCCATCCGTATCCTTTATTTTTTAAAAGTTTTTAAAAATAAAAAAAGGATGTTTCAAATTGATTTTAATAATTTTTATTTTCCTTTATTTCACTCACTCTTTATTATTATAACATTTTGGTTGTTTCTGATTGAATTTACATTTTACAAAGTCTTTTGTTCATGGTGTCATTTGAGGATTTCCATTTCCATTTTGATTTTAAATTACCTTTACAATTTCTTTTTTGATTATTTTCAGGCCTATGATATTAAAAAACCACGATTTTTATTGATTTACTTTACTAAAAAAATCGTGATGACTATGAGGCCGTTTCTGTTTATTTTATCGGTCAATGAAAATCTAATTAAAAAGGTATTCGATTTATCGATCTAAAATCCTTATTTAGATGAGACCGACTTTATTTTCACTTTGAGCCCATTTTATTTATTTTTTTGGGCCGATGATATCACAAAAATCACGACTTGTCGATCTATTCAAAATCACTAAAGTTGTGATATATATGAGGCCACCTCTTTTATTATTTTTTTACCGGTCAATGAAAGTCCAAAATCAAGGTTGTCGATATCTCGATTAAATCATGGTTAAGACGAGACTGGCTTTATTTTTCATACTGTATTTATTTTATCTTCACTTTCATTTTTGATCGATGAAGTTCTTTATTCACGAACGTTGTTATCGAAGCGACCAACCTTCATTATTTTAAATCTGTAGTGAGTGATCATCGAGATTTCTTTCTATACTTTGAGATCGTGATAGGTTACCTTCGACTAATCAACGAGAGTTTGTGATTTAAGACGAGGTCCTCACCTTTTCTTTTCGTGTGACACGATTTCATCGGAGAATGATCCTCAATATCATTTCTCCATCGTGTCTTAACACAAAGATCAATTGTGCATCCTCCTATAGTATAGTCTTCCTCATAGACTGTGCTACGACGGTTTTGCACTACATTGGACCCGATTTAACGATCCAATATGTTGAATCAATTAACCACTGACTTTACTTTCTGTCAATATTATCTTGATTTTATTATTATTCTTGTTCATATTAACACTGTTCATATTTATATCTTATTTTTATTGTACATTTTATTTACTCATACATTCTTTAAAACACACTAATAAATATCGAAACCTTAAAAAACTCAATGACCGGACTGTGGTTACCATCTCGAGTTTTGGGACTGAGGACTTAGATTTAGGACCCTTTGCCCTATGCTCTTGGAGTGGAGGTTTTGACTCTTGATCTTGGCTTGCCAGTGGCCCATCAGTGGGAAGTGTTTATGCACTATTCTGGTTAGATCTTTCTATCTCTTGCTATTTACATTGTAAGGCCCACATATATATACATACATGAAAGCATATATTATACATGATTTCCACTTTTGGTACTGAAATATACAATAAGTTCCTAGTAAACACATTATACATATATATGCCCAAAAAGCCTAATAAAAAAAATACTACGGCATAGTATATCTACAAGATGTTCCAAAGACAAATACTAAGAACTAGATCACTAATGATCTCAAAAAACTCCCCAACGGAAGCAAAGCCATCAGATAAGTAAGGATAATCACACGGCCTTATCCTTACCCTTCGCGGAACCTGCAGTACCTGTGATGTGAACAACAACAGTGGGGTGAGATACATCAAATCTCAGTGAGTTCCCTATCTTAAAGTCCTCTCGGCTCTACAAGGTTTTAATAAGCCTAACTCAAGTCAAAAGGGAAGGGAAGTGACTTTGATTACACACACGCCAAATATGCATTCACACTCGTGAGCCTGATAACTCACACTAGTACCAAAGTAAGTCCTGAGCCTGTTAACTCAAGAATTCACTAATCAATAACCGTACCAAGGCATCTCCTTTTCCCGTCCGCTTCTACGTCTAGAAGACGACCCGAGTCATGGATCCTTATAGTTACTTGGCATACGAAATGGATTCGGGATCATCGGCCCGTACACCGTGATCCGTCACTTCACATGGCCCGTACACCATCACAAGTATCTTTACCCGTAGGCTCCATTCGTACTATACGCGGGAATCAAACCTGACAAGTAATTGTGCATACGTTTCAGAGGAGGTGCTCGAGTCTCATGAAACTACACCGTAAGATAACCGGGTTATGATTATTGGACACACGCCTCAGCCTTTCATGCACGAGCGTCATCACTATGACAATTCACACTTCCCGACATTGTTTATGGTAATACTCCTCACTCCACCTATTTCATATATTAGCATGCATACTTATTCAACAACAATTACCCACCATTAAACGATAAAAGCCTATAAAACAGCACTAATCCAAAATCCCGACATGATTAAATCGGCCAACAAATCTTAAAACCATTTTAATAAGAAAGTACATTTTGTTAGCTTTCCAATGATATCAAGAATATTAAAAACGGATGACCGAGTCAAAAGTTACGGACATAACGAGAAATAGTATCGCGAGAACACACAATTTTTCACCCTCCTAACCGTACACGTATTGCCTTGTGCCATACGCGTATTGCCCAGCTGGCTGGCCCAGCCATACGCATATTGCCCAAAGTGATACGCGTATGGGCAGGGACTGATTTTCCTTCAAAATTCCATTTAAAACTCCAATACGCGTATTACCTCAAACCATACACGTATTGCCCCCTCCCATAAGCGTAACACCTAAAATCCTTCATTGCCATACGCGTATTGCCCAAATCAATACGCGTATTGCCTTGCGTGATACGCGTATGGGCAGTGGAAATCCAGAATTTTTGCTGCAGAAAAGTTCTGCTACGGGTTTCTCAATTCAACCCCAAAATTCCATTTTTTTTCCAAATCAAACACACCAAAACATGTTATAAACATAATAACCAGTATACTACACAGTCAATTATCGAATTCTAGCAGTTAGAGTATGATTTTATTTCAAAATTACTCATTTCTCACAATATCAAAATTGACTCTAAACTCAATAGAACTATACTCTAAAGTATCTAACTAGAACCCACCTGGATTACAAGATGAGGAGGTTGAAGCTGAGATGAAAAGATGAAGATTGGTTGATGATCCTAGTCCTTGAGCTCTTGAGAAATTTTTCCTCTTCTCCCTTCCTTTTCCTTCCTTTTTCCTTCTCTCACTTTTCTTTCTCCAAGTTTCTAACTTTTATAAATAAGGAAAGGAAAAGAAAATAGACATAGGAACATTAATTGGTAATACTACTAATTATCCAAATTATCTCAATTGTACCAATTAATAAAACTCCAAGTTAAATAATATTAATCTAATCAAATTCCGAGTTCATCAGTTTACTCTAATTACTTTATCCAATAATTGCTCAGAGTACCCCGGAACCCAGTTGATCATAATAATATTATTAAAAAATGTTCACAAAATTATGGGGTATTACATCCTCCCCCCCTTAAATAGAAATTCGCCCTCGAATTTAAAGGATTACCTGAGCAGATGAGGGTAGACCTCCCGCATTTCCGATTCCAATTCCCAAGTTGCATCGCCTGGATGCGTCTCATCCCACTCGACCTTAACAAGAGGAATCTCTTTATTTCTTAACACTTTAGTTTCTCTTTCGGTGATACGACTCGGTTGAGGCTCAAATATCAAATCAACTTCTATCTCAATTGTATCTGGTAAAATTGGCTGAAGAGGATCTGGGACAAATTTCCTAAGCTAAGACACATGAAAAACGTCATGCATCTCTGACAGAGAAGGCGGTAAGGCCAATCTGTAGGCTACTTCCCCAATTCTTTCTAAGATTTGATACGGCCCCACATATCTTGGACTTAACATTCGTGATTTAAATGGTCCCTTCAATCTCAATCTCGGAGTAACCTTCAAAAATACATGATCACCCTCGTCAAACTCTAACGGTCTCCTACGGCTGTCCGCATAGCTTTTCTGACGATCTTGAGCTTGTTTAACTTTTCCACGAATCATTCTAATCTTTTCCATGGTCTCGTGAATAATCTCGGGTCCCAAAATTCTATCGTCGCCAACTTCCGCCTAACACAATGGTGTTCTACACTTCCTACCATATAACGCCTCGTAAGGTGCCATACCAATGCTTGCATGATAACTGTTATTATAAGAGAATTCGATCAACGACAAAAGTTCTATCCAATTTCCTCCACTTTCAAGTACACAAGCTCTCAACATGTCCTCCATAGTTTGTATTGTCCTTTCCGAGTAACTAGAACCCACCTGGATTACAAGATGAGGAGGTTGAAGCTGAGATGAAAAGATGAAGATTGGTTGATGATCCTAGTCCTTGAGCTCTTGAGAAATTTTTCCTCTTCTCCCTTCCTTTTCCTTCCTTTTTCCTTCTCTCACTTTTCTTTCTCCAAGTTTCTAACTTTTGCAAATAAGGAAAGGAAAAGAAAATAGACATAGGAACATTAATTGGTAATACTACTAATTATCCAAATTATCTCAATTGCACCAATTAATAAAACTCCAAGTTAAATAATATTAATCTAATCAAATTCCGAGTTCGTCAGTTTACTCTAATTACTTTATCCAATAATTGCTCAGAGTACCCCGGAACCTAGTTGATCATAGTAATATTATTCAAAAATGTTCACAAAATTATGGGGTATTACATACATTGAAGCACTCATTTACTTTTGCTTGATGTCTGCTTTTCTTGATACTTATATATATGTTTGCTTGACATTGTTTCTTAGCATGTTAGCATGATAAACATGATACTATATGGTTACCATCATTCTTTGATTTATTATCATTTGATTTTGATGTTTTGATTATTGCCATGTTCATATTACTTTGTTCATACTATCTTGATTATACTTTTGTTCATATTCATACTGTATATAGCATATTCATGCTTGATTCTTGACCCTCCTTCCAAAGGAAAGTTCCTACTTTGACTCCTAAGTCCATAAACTACTCCCGTTTCATCCTTGGCCTCATAAAAGCCGTGTCCCTCATAGTTTATTAATGGGATAGAGTTATCGAAACTCTATGTGATTCTCACTATCATGAGAACTCACTTTCCCTTTACTCAGACTTACAGAGTTATCATGAACTCTGTGTGATTCTCACTATCATGAGAACTCATTCCCCCCTTCATAACGTAGACTTAGAGAGTTATCGTGGACTCTACATGAGTTCATGCTCATTCCCTTTGGAATGTTGTCCATAGCCAATAATTCCTTTTCTTTCACCCTTAGGTAGGTGAACTACGGTTGCTCTGATTCTTTAGTCAGATACGTAGGCACAAGATGTGACGTCTTGGCGAGCAAACTTAGGATACTAATACCTTCCCTTTGTATAACCAACCTCCGAACCTTAGATCTCCCCCCTTTAGGTTTTTTAACGATCTTGAACCTTTCCTTTGGATAAATCAAAGTCGGTTGTAAAAGAAATATAATGCAAGTTAATTAATAGGTTGTTATCTGATTTTCACCGCAACAGAAGACAATCTTATACAAACTGACACAAATTATAATGTAGACTATTATTTTTTTTAAAGTAAAGGTTAATAAAATAATACTACTATTTTTATTATGATTATTATTATTATTAACGTGTAACAAATGTGCCTTATATATTCTCTTTATTGTTTTTATTTTGATAACATGCGTAAATAAATACCTAATTATAACTCGTCAAATTTGTTTGTACAATATAAAATAATTAAAAATTATACAAAACATCACATACGCAAATTTTCAAATTAAAATAAATATAACCAAAGAATTAAAATATTTTTTGGCGTTCATAGTTTTTAATAGTTTTATAATGTACATATTATAAGATTACTAATTAAGTTTACTTAAATATACCATAACAAAAGAATTTAACATTGAATATATTATTTTTTTCCTAAAAGTTTATTAATTGATATGTCAAACATAAAATTTTCTATATTTATATTTTTTCTAGTAATTTTTATTTTTGAAATCAATTTTATGAGTTATAATACAAAAATCTCAATTGCTTCATGTTAATAATAGAATCAAACTTTGAATTAATAATATTAGTTATTTACATTGTCGAAAATATATTAAATTTTTCTAACAACCGTCTATTTGAAATTTTTTTTCTTTTAAGCTTTTTTTTCTTTTACAAAATAAAAGATTGAAATATTAAATTTTTCATTATATAAAAATATTATAGAAAGTGCATGATATTATAAAAAAATGAAGAAATAAGTTATTTCATTTTCATATAGACGAGGAACCTTGATGAGGCTTACTTTAAAGTTATTTTTCTTGCAAATCATGTACCTTAACCACTCTATCATTTTCTTGAATTTTTCCTATAACGGGTTCAAAGTATAATATATTATCAGTGCTCTTAATATTGAACCATACAGTTTCATGTAAGGTTTCAAGAAGACGGTCTAAAGACCAGTATATTGTAGATATATATTTTCTACCATAAATTTTAGTTTGAGGTGTACATACTTTTTAAATAAAAAAAAATTTACGTGAATTTATTAATACTATTTACATATGAATTTTAATAAAAAAAAGAAATATATGTGATAATTAAAGCGAAATAGAATCCAACTTCACCATAGAATTTAAAATAAAAGTTACCCAACGAAGAGAAAGTTTGACGTTTTTATTACTCATTTATTTATACGTTTTTTATTTTAAAATATGTGCAATGTCTAAACTAAAAGAGGATTTAGGTTAATATAGAGTAGTTTTGGTACAAAATTAATATATACATTTTAAAGATGCGTAATACACCAATAAAAAGTAGATATGATGTAGTTGTTATTTTTTTTTTAACTCTTTTGTTTAAATTTTAACAAGAGAATGATTCATTAAAAGAGAATTTCACATAGTTATTGTTTTTGAACTTCAATATTATAAAATTTGAGTTCGAGTAAATACTTAAAATTTTATGCTCATTTTTTAATAAAAAATTTCGTAAGTATCAAATCTAAGGTGGATTAAGAGCGAAATAGTTTACATGGGTTAAATCACAAGTGGACTCGGTATGAACAACATCTTTAGACTAATAGCTATGTGATTAGCTTAAAATATAACCTCTGATCAATTTTTTACCAAAAATAAGATAAATTTTTTATATTTTAAATTAACTATAAAAAATAAAATAAAATGTATTTGACTTATTCTTATTATAACTTGTGGTTACATTCTCGTTTTTTTTATTTTAAAAATCTACTAACAAAGTCAACTTATTTCTTAATTATAAAAAGTTTAGGTCTGTTAACTTTCTGTACAACAAGTTTTTGAATACAACTCAATGTATATTAATATTAGTAATCAATAAAAATTATATAATAAATATTTTTGAAGAAATTTGAATGTATATTTATATTAATGATCATAAATTAATTGAATATGAAGGTTTTTTTTCAATGTTAAAGTTCCATATCTTTTTGTTATCTTTCTATACATTATACTAAAGGAAACTTGATTTCCAATCGCTTTATAGTTTTTCCGATGTGGCGTTTTTACTTATCAACTCCATCTTCAATTCTTGGGCCAAAATTCTGCCTTCGTCCTGTAATGCCCTGTATAATATATATCTAGAATAATACCATACAAGCATTTTATTTGGTACTAACACATCAAAAGTGCCTAATGGCATTGTTCACGTACTTGTCCATTTCTAAAACATAAATACAACACATGGCACAAGTCATGGAAACTAGCCAAAAATAATAAAACTAATAATGATATACAATATCCTCAATTGTATACAATAAAAGAATACACAGCGGAATAAGCTTAACTAAGCTTCTCTTGAAACATCCGAGCATCGCTCTACTTGTAACCAAACCTGCACCTAAAATAAAGCAACTATAGTGGGGTGAGATACATCAAATCTAAGTGAGTTCCCTATCCTATAGATTCTCTCGGCTTTACAGGGTTCTATCAATCCTAACTCAAGTCAAAGGGGAAGGGAAAATGACTTTGAGTTCACAATCTCACACTATTATGGCAACACGTCATGAGTCTGTTAACTCATAAAGTTCGCACGGAAGGAATTACGTCCTGAACCTGTTAACTCAAGATTCCTTACGAATCGAAATATGTCCTGAGCCTGTTAACTCAAGAAACTCACTAATAGATAACCTATACCAAGGCATCCCCTTTTCCAGACCGCTTCTACGTCTAGAAGTCAACCCGAGTCATGGATCCTTGAAGTTACTTGGCATGCGAATTGGATTCAGGATCATCGGCCTGTTAACTGTGAACCATCACTTCTCATGACCTGTTAACCATCACAAGTCTCTACCCATAGCATAGGCTCCAATCTTACTACACGTAGGGAATCAAACCTACATTGTAATTGTGCATACCTTTTAGAGGAGGAGCTCGAGTCTCATGAAACTACACCTCAAGATAAATGGTTACGATTACGTTATCATATACACGATGTGATTGTATTCGACAATCACAAGGCCACATTCGCCTTAAGGCCTCTTTTGCCTTTAACAATAAAACATAACAAAAATACACGTGTTCCATACTAGTGTCTTATTCTCACTCTATACCATTCGATAATGGACACACGCCTCAGCCTCTCATGCACGAGCGTTGTCATTCAGAGTTTCTATCACAATTCTAGTCGCAACCTAGAATTATACCAATCTTAACTATGCCATTTGTTTTTGGGGTAAAGTTTCCTCACTCTCCCTAACTCATTTTAACAAGCATATTATCTCATTCATTTTAACAACAATATTAGAGAGATATGGCATAACACAAATATTACAAATAAATACATATAATCACACATCACATAAAACATCACGTTTGGTTTCCCTCCGATTCATTTAATCGGGTAACGAAATTAATATTTCTCACTCTTATCCCGTAGGATATTTTCACAGCTTTACATCGGCTATAAATATGCATCGATCGGATTTACGATCCAAAAGATGTCAATTCCAACATTTCACAAAACATTACTTTCCCTCATTTTCCACTAAATGAAATATCCCACATCATAGCTTTCTAATGACACCAAGAATGTCCCGATCCGAGTTACTGATCAAAAGTTATGAAAGAAAGAAAACAGAAAAGATGTCATGTTCGCTTTGCGAAGCTCCGGCGAATGCTCGCTCTCTCATTCGCAGTGCGAATATCCCAGCGAATGCCTAAACAACACTGGGTTCGCTACCCCAATCGCAGTGCGAGCGTCTGGTGAATAGTGGCAGAACCAAAACAAGGTAAAGTTCGCAGTGCGAACCTCTGGCGAATGTTCTCCCTCACCTTCGCCGTGCGAGTAACCAGCGAATGCTCGCTTTCCCCTTCGCTAGGGGACTCGCAGTGCGAACCTGCGAAAACTGGATTTCCCAGCAGCGTGAAAACAGAGCTTTGGGACCAAAAACCCATCCAAAACTTCACCCAACATACAAACATGCATTAACAGATGATCATACATGGCTAATGAGTATACTACACAGTTTATATCGCATTTTATCCGTTAGATTTCATTTTCTCTCAATTTAACCTAATTCCCATTCGGGAGTTTCTAGCACTTAGAATGTCTAACTAGAACCCACCTGATAATCGAAGAGGAGTTTGAAGAAGATGATGATGATCCATGGGTTTCTCTTCTTCATCATCTCCATTTTCTCTCTTTCTCTTCTTTCCTTTTTTCCTTTTCTTCTTCTTGTTTACTAACTTCTTCTTTTTTCTCTTTTTCTTTCTCTTTCCAAATATATACATATATTATACTATTATTATATAATATAAATCCAATAGGGAAAAATATCTCCAATTGATATTTTGTCGTCTCCACCCAATAGATCAATTATTAGAGTTATCTTAAAATCCTTTCTCGAACTTAAATAATTGATCTCTTCAGATTTCATCAGTTGCTCTATTGATCCCTAATGTCAATATCTAAAGTACTTAGAGGATTCCATTAATCCAATATACCAAAGATAGAGAACATATATACTCATCTGGTCTCATCTGATATCCAATTGAGTAATTAGATAATATGGGGTATTACACGTCCTAACATCAATACCTAGTGTTTTCACATTGTCACTAATTAAGCAAAAGGGAATTGTCAAGTTCAACTTTTAATGCGCGTCAATGATAGACCCATTTCAACAAAAGGCTAAAAGGAAATAAAAATCAAACTAACATTCTAGAAATGAAAAAAGAAAAAAAATTTCTCATTCACATTCATTTATTTAAGTTTTTAATATAATTAAGAACATATATATCAGGTTACATAAAAAATAATTTTATAATACAAAATAATTTATAATATTCTCTATTTGAAACATATATAAAGGTTAATTAATATTTTTATTATTGTAAGAGTAAAAAGAGTGTTATTTGTATGTTTTGAAAATAATTCATAATGAACATAAAAAATATAAGTTTATAAAATAATATAAAATTAAAAAAGTTAAAAGGAAAAGAAACAACAAGGACAAAAAGTATAAATTAATCTCATTTATTTAACTTTTTAAAGTACTTTTTACCTTCCATATCTTTCATTTTATTTTAATATATATAATGCACACATAAGTCATAAGTCTTACAAGAAAAAAATACAAGGTGAAATCTTGGACAATGGCATTCATATACATCAATAGATCTTACCTATGTTTTATTTTGTTTATTACTATGATTTTCTTGTCAGGTAATGAATAAAATTTGTTTGATATATCTGTCTAAATACTTTAAATATAATAAACCACCTCATATATTTAAAAAAACTAACCAAAATTTAAATAAACTGTCTTTTGGTTGTAGGAATATCAAGTGGTGAGAAAAATGCTGTGAGAATTCCTCGTCGTCGTCATCATCACCCTCCTCCTCCTCCTTTGGGATTACATTGCCTAGATGGTGGGTGCGAATCTAATGAGCGATGTCGTGAACGTTGTGATACAGAACGCTATAGAAAAGGTGGTGAGTGTCAGGGATTGCGTCACCGCAAATGTTGTTGTAATGTATGAGGAGTTATTATACCCTTGAATAAAACTAAATAAATAAAATGTATGCTTTAATTTCATTTTAAGTTTAGAATTCGTAATAATATATATTATCCAAAATAAAATAATTTTTAGAACTTGATTACTACAAGTAACTGAGAATTTTAAAATATATACCTATCACCAATTTCAAACTAAGGATGAATGTAAATGATTCAAAATTTAAACTTGCATATTTCATTTTAATTTCATATTTTAGAACAAAATTCAGTTTTATGTTTTATTCTCAAATAGTTTCATGATACCAATCGTCAATAAAAAAATAATCAATTTAAGTTTGTTTCGAAGGCAATCTTATACAAACTGACACAAATTATAACGTAGACTATTATTTTTTTTTAAGTAAAGGTTAATAAAATAATACTACTATTTTTATTATGATTATTATTATTATTAACGTGTAATGTAAATGCCCATATATATATATATATATATATATATATATATATATATATATATATATATATATATATATATATACACATGGATAATACGTTTGGTACTGAAATGTACAAGTTCCTATTAACACAGTATATATATAAATGCCCAAAAGTCTAATACAACAACTATGGCATGTTATATATACAAGATGTTCCAAAAGATAAAACTAAGATCTAGATCGACTAATGATCTCAAAATCTCCACAACGAAAGCCTTGCCACACAAAAGCTATGATCCGTAAGGAAAGTCAAGCAACTTTGTCCTTACCCTTCGCCGAACCTGTAGTACCGGTGATGTAAACAACAACATGGGGTGAGATACATCAAATCTCAGTGAGTTATCTATCTTATATGTCCTCTCGGCTTTACAAGGTTCTAACAAGCCTAACTCAAGTCAAAAGGGAAGGGAAGTGACTTTGAGTACACACACTATATGGAAACATGTCATGATTTCATCAACTCACAATATCACTAATCGGTAACCACACCAAGGCATCCCCTTTTCCCGTCCGCTTCTACGTCTAGAAGTCGACCCGAGTCATGGATCCTGGTAACCTACTTGACATACGAATGGATTCTGGTTCTACGGGCCATTAACTGTTATGAACCGTCACTTCACACGGGCCATTAACCGTCACAAGCATACGCTTCCAGAGTGCCATTCGTACTGCACGCAGGAATCAAACCTGCCAAGTAGTTGTGCATATGTTTCATAGGAGCTCGAGACCCGTGAAACGCACTCACAAGATAACCGGTTACGATTACGTGACCATACTCACAAGCGTGATCGTATTCGAGGATCACAAGGCCATAACGCCTTATCATAACCACAAAGGTTAACACACATTTTCCATACTAGTGTTTATTCATTTTATGACATTTGTATATGACATACGCCTCGGCACCATATGCACGATCGTTGTCATTATGTCATTCCGCACTTTCTGACATTGTTTACGGTAATATTCCTCACTCTACCTATTTCGTATTTTAACATGCATACATATTCAAACATGTTTAATACTAAGAGCATAGGCAAATAATCATCGATCGCACAACGGGAACACATAATTCAACATACCACAAATTACACCAATTCACGTTTCCCTACGATTTATTTAATCGGGCAATAAACAGATATTTCACACTTCCATTAGCTAGAGGATGTTCATAGCTTCACAACGATACCAAGAATACTCACATCGGATAAACGAGTCAAAAGTTATGAAAGAAACAAGTTGAAGGATCTGTCATGTTCGCATTGCGAAGTAGCCAGCGAATGCTCGCTTTATCATTCGCAGTGCGAAACTCTCAGCGAATGCCTAAAAAACACTGGGTTCGCTACCCCTTTCGCAGTGCGAGCGTCTGGCGAATTGTGGCAGAACCAAAACAAGGTAAAGTTCGCAGTGCGAACCTCTGGCGAATGTTCGCCCTCACCTTCGCCGTGCGAGTAACCAACGAATGCTCGCTTTCCCCTTAACTAGGGGACTCGCAGTGCGAACCTGCGAAAACTGGGTTTCCCAGCTGCGTGAAAACAGAGCTTTGGGACCAAAAATCCCTCCAAAACTTCACCCAACATACAAACATGCATTAACAGATGATCATACATGGCTAATGAGTATACTACACAGTTTATACCGCATTTTATCCGTTAGATTTCATTTTCTCTCAATTTAACCTAATTCCCATTCGGGAGTTTCTAGCACTTAGAGTGTCTAACTAGAACCCACCTGATAATCGAAGAGGAGTTTGAAGAAGATGCTGATGATCCATGGGTTTCTCTTCTTCATCATCTCCATTTTCTCTCTTTCTCTTCTTTCCTTTTTTCCTTTTCTTCTTCTTGTTTACTAACTTCTTCTTTTTTCTCTTTTTCTTTCTCTTTCCAAATATATACATATATTATACTATTATTATATAATATAAATCCAATAGGGAAAAATATCTCCAATTGATATTTTGTCGTCTCCACCGAATAGATCAATTATTAGAGTTATCTTAAAATCCTTTCTCAAACTTAAATAATTGATCTCTTTAGATTTCATCAGTTGCTCTATTGATCCCTAATGTCAATATCTAAAGTACTTAGAGGATTCCATTAATCCAATATACCAAAGATAGAGCACATAAATACTCATCTGATCTTATCGAATATCCAATTGAGCAATTAGATAATATGGGGTATTACACGTCCTAACATCTATACCTAGTGTTTTCACATTGTCACTAATTAAGCAAAAGGGAATTGTCAAGTTCAACTTTTAATGCGCGTCAATGATAGACCCATTTCAACAAAAGGCTAAAAGGAAATAAAAATCAAACTAACATTCTAGAAATGAAAAAATAAAAAAAATTTCTCATTCACATTCATTTATTTAAGTTTTTAATATAATTAAGAACATATATATCAGGTTACATAAAAAATAATTTTATAATACAAAATAATTTATAATATTCTCTATTTGAGACATATATAAAGGTTAATTAATATTTTTATTATTGTAAGAGTTAAAAGAGTGTTATTTGTATGTTTTGAAAATAATTCATAATGAACATAAAAAATATTAGTTAATAAAATAATATAAAATTAAAAAAGTTAAAAGGAAAAGAAACAACAAGGACAAAATGTATAAATTCATCTCATTTATTTAACTTTTTAAAGTACTTTTTACCTTCCATATCTTTCATTTTATTTTAATATATATAATGCACACGTAAGTCATAAGTCTTACAAGAAAAAAATACAAGGTGAAATCTTGGACAATGGCATTCATATACATCAATAGATCTTACCTATGTTTTATTTTGTTTATTACTATGATTTTCTTGTCAGGTAATGAATAAAATTTGTTTGATATATCTGTCTAAATATTTTAAATATAATAAATCACCTCATATATTTAAAAAAACTAACCAAAATTTAAATAAACTGTCTTTTGGTTGTAGGAATATCAAGTGGTGAGAAAAATGCTGTGAGAATTCCTCGCCATCGTCATCATCACCCTCCTCCTCCTCCTTTGGGATTACATTGCCTAGATGGTGGGTGCGAATCTAATGAGCGATGTCGTGAACGTTGTGATACAGAAGGCTATAGAAAAGGTGGTGAGTGTCAGGGATTGCGTCACCGCAAATGTTGTTGTAATGTATGAGGAGTTTTTATACCCTTGAATAAAACTAAATAAATAAAATGTATGCCTTAATTTCATTTTAAGTTTAGAGTTTGTAATAATATATATTATCCAAAATAAAATAATTTTTAAAACTTGATTACTACAAGTAACTGAGAATTTTAAAATATATATCTATCACCAATTTCAAACTAAGGATGAATGTAAATGATTCAAAATTTAAACTTGCATATTTCATTTGAATTTCATATTTTAGAACAAAATTCAGTTTTATGTTTAATTCTCAAATAGTTTCATGATACCAATCGTCAATAAAAAAATAATCAAGTTAAGTTTGTTTGGAAGGCAATCTTATACAAACTGACACAAATTATAACGTAGACTATTATTTTTTTTTAAAGTAAAGGTTAATAAAATAATACTACTATTTTTATTATGATTATTATTATTATTAACTTGTAATGTAAAAGCCCATATATATATATATATACATGGATAATACGTTTGGTAATGAAATGTACAAGTTCCTAGTAACACAGTATATATATAAATGCCTAATAGCCTAATACAACAACTATGGCATGTTATATATACAAGATGTTCCAAAAGATAAAACTAAGATCTTGATCAACTAATGATCTCAAAATCTCCACAACGAAAGCCTTGCCACACAAAAGCTATGATCCGTAAGGAAAGTCAAGCAACTTTGTCCTTACCCTTCGTCGAACCTGTAGTACCGGTGATGTAAACAACAACATGGGGTGAGATACATCAAATCTCAGTGAGTTATCTATCTTATATGTCCTCTCGGCTTTACAAGGTTCTAACAAGCCTAACTCAAGTCAAAAGGGAAGGGAAGTGACTTTGAGTACACACACTATATGGAAACATGTCATGATTTCATCAACTCACAATATCACTAATCGGTAACCACACCAAGGCATCCCCTGTTCCCGTCCGCTTCTATGTCTAGAAGTCGACCCGGGTCATGGATCCTGGTAACCTACTTGGCATACGAATGGATTCGGGTTCTACGGGCCATTAACCGTTATGAACCGTCACTTCACACGGGCCATTAACCGTCACAAGCATACGCTCCCAGAGTGCCATTCGTACTGCACGCGGGAATCAAACCTGCCAAGTAGTTGTGCACATGTTTCAGAGGAGCTCGAGACCCGTGAAACGCACTCACAAGATAACTGGTTACGATTACGTGACCATACTCACAAGCGTGATCGTATTCGACGATTACAAGGCCATAACGCTTTATCACAACCACAAAGGTTAACACACGTGTTCCATACTAGTGTTTATTCATTTTATGACATTAGTATCTGACACACGCCTCGGCACCATATGCACGATCGTTGTCATTATGTCATTCCGCACTTTCCGACATTATTTACGGTAATATTCCACACTCTACCTATTTCGTATTTTAACATGCATACATATTCAAACATGTTTAATACAAAGAGCATAGGCAAATAATTATCGATCGCACAACGGGAACACATAATTCAACATACCACAAATTACACCAATTCACGTTTCCCTCCAATTTATTTAATCGGGCAATAAACAGATATTTCTCACTTCCGTTAGCTAGAGGATGTTCATAGCTTCACAACGATACCAAGAATAGTCACATCGGATAAACAAGTCAAAAGTTATGAAAGAAACAAGTTAAAGGATCTGTCATGTTTGCATTGCGAAGTAGCCAGCGAATGCTCGCTTTCTCATTCGCAGTGCGAAACTCTCAGCGAATGCCTAAAAAACACTGGGTTCGCTACCCCCTTCGCAGTGCGAGCGTCTGGCGAATCGTGGCAGAACCAAAACAAGGTAAAGTTCGCGGTGCGAACCTCTGGCGAATGTTCGCCCTCACCTTCGTCGTGCGAGTAACCAGCGAATGCTCGCTTTCCCCTTCGCTAGGGGACTCGCAGTGCGAACCTGCGAAAACTGGGTTTCCCAGCAGCGTGAAAACAGAGCTTTGGGACCAAAAACCCATCCAAAACTTCACCCAACATACAAACATACATTAACAGATGATCATACATGGCTAATGAGTATACTACACAGTTTATACCGCATTTTATCCGTTAGATTTCATTTTCTCTCAATTTAACCTAATTCCCATTCGGGAGTTTCTAGCACTTAGAGTGTCTAACTAGAACCCACCTGATAATCGAAGAGGAGTTTAAAGAAGATGTTGATGATCCATGGGATTCTCTTCTTCATCATCTCCATTTTCTCTCTTTCTCTTCTTTCCTTTTTTCCTTTTCTTCTTCTTGTTTACTAACTTCTTCTTTTTTCTCTTTTTCTTTCTCTTTCCATATATATACATATATTATACTATTATTATATAATATAAATCCAATGGGGAAAAATATCTCCAATTGATATTTTGTCGTCTCCACCCAATAGATCAATTATTAGAGTTATCTTAAAATCCTTTCTCGAATTTAAATAATTGATTTCTTCAGATTTCATCAGTTGCTCAATTGATCCCTAATGTCAATATTTAAAGTACTTAGAGGATTCCATTAATCCAATATACCAAAGATGGAGCACATAAATACTCATCTGATCTCATCTGATATCCAATTGAGCAATTAGTTAATATGGGGTATTACACGTCCTAACATCTATACCTAGTGTTTTCACATTGTCACTAATTAAGCAAAAGGAAATTGTCAAGTTCAACTTTTAATGCGCGTCAATGATAGACCCATTTCAACAAAAGGCTAAAAGGAAATAAAAATCAAACTAACATTCTAGAAATGAAAAAATAAAAAAAATTTCTCATTCACATTCATTTATTTAAGTTTTTAATATAATTAAGAACATATATATCAGGTTACATAAAAAATAATTTTATAATACAAAATAATTTATAATATTCTCTATTTGAGACATATATAAAGGTTAATTAATATTTTTATTATTGTAAGAGTTAAAAGAGTGTTATTTGTATGTTTTGAAAATAATTCATAATGAACATAAAAAATATTAGTTAATAAAATAATATAAAATTAAAAAAGTTAAAAGGAAAAGAAACAACAAGGACAAAATGTATAAATTCATCTCATTTATTTAACTTTTTAAAGTACTTTTTACCTTCCATATCTTTCATTTTATTTTAATATATATAATGCACACGTAAGTCATAAGTCTTACAAGAAAAAAATACAAGGTGAAATCTTGGACAATGGCATTCATATACATCAATAGATCTTACCTATGTTTTATTTTGTTTATTACTATGATTTTCTTGTCAGGTAATGAATAAAATTTGTTTGATATATCTGTCTAAATATTTTAAATATAATAAATCACCTCATATATTTAAAAAAACTAACCAAAATTTAAATAAACTGTCTTTTGGTTGTAGGAATATCAAGTGGTGAGAAAAATGCTGTGAGAATTCCTCGCCATCGTCATCATCACCCTCCTCCTCCTCCTTTGGGATTACATTGCCTAGATGGTGGGTGCGAATCTAATGAGCGATGTCGTGAACGTTGTGATACAGAAGGCTATAGAAAAGGTGGTGAGTGTCAGGGATTGCGTCACCGCAAATGTTGTTGTAATGTATGAGGAGTTTTTATACCCTTGAATAAAACTAAATAAATAAAATGTATGCCTTAATTTCATTTTAAGTTTAGAGTTTGTAATAATATATATTATCCAAAATAAAATAATTTTTAAAACTTGATTACTACAAGTAACTGAGAATTTTAAAATATATATCTATCACCAATTTCAAACTAAGGATGAATGTAAATGATTCAAAATTTAAACTTGCATATTTCATTTGAATTTCATATTTTAGAACAAAATTCAGTTTTATGTTTAATTCTCAAATAGTTTCATGATACCAATCGTCAATAAAAAAATAATCAAGTTAAGTTTGTTTGGAAGGCAATCTTATACAAACTGACACAAATTATAACGTAGACTATTATTTTTTTTTAAAGTAAAGGTTAATAAAATAATACTACTATTTTTATTATGATTATTATTATTATTAATGTGTAATGTAAAAGCCCATATATATATATACATGGATAATACGTTTGGTAATGAAATGTACAAGTTCCTAGTAACACAGTATATATATAAATGCCCAAAAGCCTAATACAACAACTATGGCATGTTATATATACAAGATGTTCCAAAAGATAAAACTAAGATCTTGATCAACTAATGATCTCAAAATCTCCACAACGAAAGCCTTGCCACACAAAAGCTATGATCCGTAAGGAAAGTCAAGCAACTTTGTCCTTACCCTTCGTCGAACCTGTAGTACCGGTGATGTAAACAACAACATGGGGTGAGATACATCAAATCTCAGTGAGTTATCTATCTTATATGTCCTCTCGGCTTTACAAGGTTCTAACAAGCCTAACTCAAGTCAAAAGGGAAGGGAAGTGACTTTGAGTACACACACTATATGGAAACATGTCATGATTTCATCAACTCACAATATCACTAATCGGTAACCACACCAAGGCATCCCCTGTTCCCGTCCGCTTCTATGTCTAGAAGTCGACCCGGGTCATGGATCCTGGTAACCTACTTGGCATACGAATGGATTCGGGTTCTACGGGCCATTAACCGTTATGAACCGTCACTTCACACGGGCCATTAACCGTCACAAGCATACGCTCCCAGAGTGCCATTCGTACTGTACGCGGGAATCAAACCTGCCAAGTAGTTGTGCACATGTTTCAGAGGAGCTCGAGACCCGTGAAACGCACTCACAAGATAACTGGTTACGATTACGTGACCATACTCACAAGCGTGATCGTATTCGACGATTACAAGGCCATAACGCTTTATCACAACCACAAAGGTTAACACACGTGTTCCATACTAGTGTTTATTCATTTTATGACATTAGTATCTGACACACGCCTCGGCACCATATGCACGATCGTTGTCATTATGTCATTCCGCACTTTCCGACATTATTTACGGTAATATTCCACACTCTACCTATTTCGTATTTTAACATGCATACATATTCAAACATGTTTAATACAAAGAGCATAGGCAAATAATTATCGATCGCACAACGGGAACACATAATTCAACATACCACAAATTACACCAATTCACGTTTCCCTCCAATTTATTTAATCGGGCAATAAACAGATATTTCTCACTTCCGTTAGCTAGAGGATGTTCATAGCTTCACAACGATACCAAGAATAGTCACATCGGATAAACAAGTCAAAAGTTATGAAAGAAACAAGTTAAAGGATTTGTCATGTTTGCATTGCGAAGTAGCCAGCGAATGCTCGCTTTCTCATTCGCAGTGCGAAACTCTCAGCGAATGCCTAAAAAACACTGGGTTCGCTACCCCCTTCGCAGTGCGAGCGTCTGGCGAATCGTGGCAGAACCAAAACAAGGTAAAGTTCGCGGTGCGAACCTCTGGCGAATGTTCGCCCTCACCTTCGTCGTGCGAGTAACCAGCGAATGCTCGCTTTCCCCTTCGCTAGGGGACTCGCAGTGCGAACCTGCGAAAACTGGGTTTCCCAGCAGCGTGAAAACAGAGCTTTGGGACCAAAAACCCATCCAAAACTTCACCCAACATACAAACATACATTAACAGATGATCATACATGGCTAATGAGTATACTACACAGTTTATACCGCATTTTATCCGTTAGATTTCATTTTCTCTCAATTTAACCTAATTCCCATTCGGGAGTTTCTAGCACTTAGAGTGTCTAACTAGAACCCACCTGATAATCGAAGAGGAGTTTAAAGAAGATGTTGATGATCCATGGGATTCTCTTCTTCATCATCTCCATTTTCTCTCTTTCTCTTCTTTCCTTTTTTCCTTTTCTTCTTCTTGTTTACTAACTTCTTCTTTTTTCTCTTTTTCTTTCTCTTTCCATATATATACATATATTATACTATTATTATATAATATAAATCCAATAGGGAAAAATATCTCCAATTGATATTTTGTCGTCTCCACCCAATAGATCAATTATTAGAGTTATCTTAAAATCCTTTCTCGAATTTAAATAATTGATTTCTTCAGATTTCATCAGTTGCTCAATTGATCCCTAATGTCAATATTTAAAGTACTTAGAGGATTCCATTAATCCAATATACCAAAGATGGAGCACATAAATACTCATCTGATCTCATCTGATATCCAATTGAGCAATTAGTTAATATGGGGTATTACACGTCCTAACATCTATACCTAGTGTTTTCACATTGTCACTAATTAAGCAAAAGGAAATTGTCAAGTTCAACTTTTAATGCGCGTCAATGATAGACCCATTTCAACAAAAGGCTAAAAGGAAATAAAAATCAAACTAACATTCTAGAAATGAAAAAATAAAAAAAATTTCTCATTCACATTCATTTATTTAAGTTTTTAATATAATTAAGAACATATATATCAGGTTACATAAAAAATAATTTTATAATACAAAATAATTTATAATATTCTCTATTTGAGACATATATAAAGGTTAATTAATATTTTTATTATTGTAAGAGTTAAAAGAGTGTTATTTGTATGTTTTGAAAATAATTCATAATGAACATAAAAAATATTAGTTAATAAAATAATATAAAATTAAAAAAGTTAAAAGGAAAAGAAACAACAAGGACAAAATGTATAAATTCATCTCATTTATTTAACTTTTTAAAGTACTTTTTACCTTCCATATCTTTCATTTTATTTTAATATATATAATGCACACGTAAGTCATAAGTCTTACAAGAAAAAAATACAAGGTGAAATCTTGGACAATGGCATTCATATACATCAATAGATCTTACCTATGTTTTATTTTGTTTATTACTATGATTTTCTTGTCAGGTAATGAATAAAATTTGTTTGATATATCTGTCTAAATATTTTAAATATAATAAATCACCTCATATATTTAAAAAAACTAACCAAAATTTAAATAAACTGTCTTTTGGTTGTAGGAATATCAAGTGGTGAGAAAAATGCTGTGAGAATTCCTCGCCATCGTCATCATCACCCTCCTCCTCCTCCTTTGGGATTACATTGCCTAGATGGTGGGTGCGAATCTAATGAGCGATGTCGTGAACGTTGTGATACAGAAGGCTATAGAAAAGGTGGTGAGTGTCAGGGATTGCGTCACCGCAAATGTTGTTGTAATGTATGAGGAGTTTTTATACCCTTGAATAAAACTAAATAAATAAAATGTATGCCTTAATTTCATTTTAAGTTTAGAGTTTGTAATAATATATATTATCCAAAATAAAATAATTTTTAAAACTTGATTACTACAAGTAACTGAGAATTTTAAAATATATATCTATCACCAATTTCAAACTAAGGATGAATGTAAATGATTCAAAATTTAAACTTGCATATTTCATTTGAATTTCATATTTTAGAACAAAATTCAGTTTTATGTTTAATTCTCAAATAGTTTCATGATACCAATCGTCAATAAAAAAATAATCAAGTTAAGTTTGTTTGGAAGGCAATCTTATACAAACTGACACAAATTATAACGTAGACTATTATTTTTTTTTAAAGTAAAGGTTAATAAAATAATACTACTATTTTTATTATGATTATTATTATTATTAACGTGTAATGTAAAAGCCCATATATATATATATATATACATGGATAATACGTTTGGTAATGAAATGTACAAGTTCCTAGTAACACAGTATATATATAAATGCCCAAAAGCCTAATACAACAACTATGGCATATTATATATACAAGATGTTCCAAAAGATAAAACTAAGATCTTGATCAACTAATGATCTCAAAATCTCCACAACGAAAGCCTTGCCACACAAAAGCTATGATCCGTAAGGAAAGTCAAGCAACTTTGTCCTTACCCTTCGTCGAACCTGTAGTACCGGTGATGTAAACAACAACATGGGGTGAGATACATCAAATCTCAGTGAGTTATCTATCTTATATGTCCTCTCGGCTTTACAAGGTTCTAACAAGCCTAACTCAAGTCAAAAGGGAAGGGAAGTGACTTTGAGTACACACACTATATGGAAACATGTCATGATTTCATCAACTCACAATATCACTAATCGGTAACCACACCAAGGCATCCCCTGTTCCCGTCCGCTTCTATGTCTAGAAGTCGACCCGGGTCATGGATCCTGGTAACCTACTTGGCATACGAATGGATTCGGGTTCTACGGGCCATTAACCGTTATGAACCGTCACTTCACACGGGCCATTAACCGTCACAAGCATACGCTCCCAGAGTGCCATTCGTACTGCACGCGGGAATCAAACCTGCCAAGTAGTTGTGCACATGTTTCAGAGGAGCTCGAGACCCGTGAAACGCACTCACAAGATAACTGGTTACGATTACGTGACCATACTCACAAGCGTGATCGTATTCGACGATTACAAGGCCATAACGCTTTATCACAACCACAAAGGTTAACACACGTGTTCCATACTAGTGTTTATTCATTTTATGACATTAGTATCTGACACACGCCTCGGCACCATATGCACGATCGTTGTCATTATGTCATTCCGCACTTTCCGACATTATTTACGGTAATATTCCACACTCTACCTATTTCGTATTTTAACATGCATACATATTCAAACATGTTTAATACAAAGAGCATAGGCAAATAATTATCGATCGCACAACGGGAACACATAATTCAACATACCACAAATTACACCAATTCACGTTTCCCTCCAATTTATTTAATCGGGCAATAAACAGATATTTCTCACTTCCGTTAGCTAGAGGATGTTCATAGCTTCACAACGATACCAAGAATAGTCACATCGGATAAACAAGTCAAAAGTTATGAAAGAAACAAGTTAAAGGATCTGTCATGTTTGCATTGCGAAGTAGCCAGCGAATGCTCGCTTTCTCATTCGCAGTGCGAAACTCTCAGCGAATGCCTAAAAAACACTGGGTTCGCTACCCCCTTCGCAGTGCGAGCGTCTGGCGAATCGTGGCAGAACCAAAACAAGGTAAAGTTCGCGGTGCGAACCTCTGGCGAATGTTCGCCCTCACCTTCGTCGTGCGAGTAACCAGCGAATGCTCGCTTTCCCCTTCGCTAGGGGACTCGCAGTGCGAACCTGCGAAAACTGGGTTTCCCAGCAGCGTGAAAACAGAGCTTTGGGACCAAAAACCCATCCAAAACTTCACCCAACATACAAACATACATTAACAGATGATCATACATGGCTAATGAGTATACTACACAGTTTATACCGCATTTTATCCGTTAGATTTCATTTTCTCTCAATTTAACCTAATTCCCATTCGGGAGTTTCTAGCACTTAGAGTGTCTAACTAGAACCCACCTGATAATCGAAGAGGAGTTTAAAGAAGATGTTGATGATCCATGGGATTCTCTTCTTCATCATCTCCATTTTCTCTCTTTCTCTTCTTTCCTTTTTTCCTTTTCTTCTTCTTGTTTACTAACTTCTTCTTTTTTCTCTTTTTCTTTCTCTTTCCATATATATACATATATTATACTATTATTATATAATATAAATCCAATAGGGAAAAATGTCTCCAATTGATATTTTGTCGTCTCCACCCAATAGATCAATTATTAGAGTTATCTTAAAATCCTTTCTCGAATTTAAATAATTGATTTCTTCAGATTTCATCAGTTGCTCAATTGATCCCTAATGTCAATATTTAAAGTACTTAGAGGATTCCATTAATCCAATATACCAAAGATGGAGCACATAAATACTCATCTGATCTCATCTGATATCCAATTGAGCAATTAGTTAATATGGGGTATTACACGTCCTAACATCTATACCTAGTGTTTTCACATTGTCACTAATTAAGCAAAAGGAAATTGTCAAGTTCAACTTTTAATGCGCGTCAATGATAGACCCATTTCAACAAAATGCTAAAAGGAAATAAAAATCAAACTAACATTCTAGAAATGAAAAAATAAAAAAAATTTCTCATTCACATTCATTTATTTAAGTTTTTAATATAATTAAGAACATATATATCAGGTTACATAAAAAATAATTTTATAATACAAAATAATTTATAATATTCTCTATTTGAGACATATATAAAGGTTAATTAATATTTTTATTATTGTAAGAGTTAAAAGAGTGTTATTTGTATGTTTTGAAAATAATTCATAATGAACATAAAAAATATTAGTTAATAAAATAATATAAAATTAAAAAAGTTAAAAGGAAAAGAAACAACAAGGACAAAATGTATAAATTCATCTCATTTATTTAACTTTTTAAAGTACTTTTTACCTTCCATATCTTTCATTTTATTTTAATATATATAATGCACACGTAAGTCATAAGTCTTACAAGAAAAAAATACAAGGTGAAATCTTGGACAATGGCATTCATATACATCAATAGATCTTACCTATGTTTTATTTTGTTTATTACTATGATTTTCTTGTCAGGTAATGAATAAAATTTGTTTGATATATCTGTCTAAATATTTTAAATATAATAAATCACCTCATATATTTAAAAAAACTAACCAAAATTTAAATAAACTGTCTTTTGGTTGTAGGAATATCAAGTGGTGAGAAAAATGCTGTGAGAATTCCTCGCCATCGTCATCATCACCCTCCTCCTCCTCCTTTGGGATTACATTGCCTAGATGGTGGGTGCGAATCTAATGAGCGATGTCGTGAACGTTGTGATACAGAAGGCTATAGAAAAGGTGGTGAGTGTCAGGGATTGCGTCACCGCAAATGTTGTTGTAATGTATAAGGAGTTTTTATACCCTTGAATAAAACTAAATAAATAAAATGTATGCCTTAATTTCATTTTAAGTTTAGAGTTTGTAATAATATATATTATCCAAAATAAAATAATTTTTAAAACTTGATTACTACAAGTAACTGAGAATTTTAAAATATATATCTATCACCAATTTCAAACTAAGGATGAATGTAAATGATTCAAAATTTAAACTTGCATATTTCATTTGAATTTCATATTTTAGAACAAAATTCAGTTTTATGTTTAATTCTCAAATAGTTTCATGATACCAATCGTCAATAAAAAAATAATCAAGTTAAGTTTGTTTGGAAGGCAATCTTATACAAACTGACACAAATTATAACGTAGACTATTATTTTTTTTTAAAGTAAAGGTTAATAAAATAATACTACTATTTTTATTATGATTATTATTATTATTAACGTGTAATGTAAAAGCCCATATATATATATACATGGATAATACGTTTGGTAATGAAATGTACAAGTTCCTAGTAACACAGTATATATATAAATGCCCAAAAGCCTAATACAACAACTATGGCATGTTATATATACAAGATGTTCCAAAAGATAAAACTAAGATCTTGATCAACTAATGATCTCAAAATCTCTACAACGAAAGCCTTGCCACACAAAAGCTATGATCCGTAAGGAAAGTCAAGCAACTTTGTCCTTACCCTTCGTCGAACCTGTAGTACCGGTGATGTAAACAACAACATGGGGTGAGATACATCAAATCTCAGTGAGTTATCTATCTTATATGTCCTCTCGGCTTTACAAGGTTCTAACAAGCCTAACTCAAGTCAAAAGGGAAGGGAAGTGACTTTGAGTACACACACTATATGGAAACATGTCATGATTTCATCAACTCACAATATCACTAATCGGTAACCACACCAAGGCATCCCCTGTTCCCGTCCGCTTCTATGTCTAGAAGTCGACCCGGGTCATGGATCCTGGTAACCTACTTGGCATACGAATGGATTCGGGTTCTACGGGCCATTAACCGTTATGAACCGTCACTTCACACGGGCCATTAACCGTCACAAGCATACGCTCCCAGAGTGCCATTCGTACTGCACGCGGGAATCAAACCTGCCAAGTAGTTGTGCACATGTTTCAGAGGAGCTCGAGACCCGTGAAACGCACTCACAAGATAACTGGTTACGATTACGTGACCATACTCACAAGCGTGATCGTATTCGACGATTACAAGGCCATAACGCTTTATCACAACCACAAAGGTTAACACACGTGTTCCATACTAGTGTTTATTCATTTTATGACATTAGTATCTGACACACGCCTCGGCACCATATGCACGATCGTTGTCATTATGTCATTCCGCACTTTCCGACATTATTTACGGTAATATTCCACACTCTACCTATTTCGTATTTTAACATGCATACATATTCAAACATGTTTAATACAAAGAGCATAGGCAAATAATTATCGATCGCACAACGGGAACACATAATTCAACATACCACAAATTACACCAATTCACGTTTCCCTCCAATTTATTTAATCGGGCAATAAACAGATATTTCTCACTTCCGTTAGCTAGAGGATGTTCATAGCTTCACAACGATACCAAGAATAGTCACATCGGATAAACAAGTCAAAAGTTATGAAAGAAACAAGTTAAAGGATCTGTCATGTTTGCATTGCGAAGTAGCCAGCGAATGCTCGCTTTCTCATTCGCAGTGCGAAACTCTCAGCGAATGCCTAAAAAACACTGGGTTCGCTACCCCCTTCGCAGTGCGAGCGTCTGGCGAATCGTGGCAGAACCAAAACAAGGTAAAGTTCGCGGTGCGAACCTCTGGCGAATGTTCGCCCTCACCTTCGTCGTGCGAGTAACCAGCGAATGCTCGCTTTCCCCTTCGCTAGGGGACTCGCAGTGCGAACCTGCGAAAACTGGGTTTCCCAGCAGCGTGAAAACAGAGCTTTGGGACCAAAAACCCATCCAAAACTTCACCCAACATACAAACATACATTAACAGATGATCATACATGGCTAATGAGTATACTACACAGTTTATACCGCATTTTATCCGTTAGATTTCATTTTCTCTCAATTTAACCTAATTCCCATTCGGGAGTTTCTAGCACTTAGAGTGTCTAACTAGAACCCACCTGATAATCGAAGAGGAGTTTAAAGAAGATGTTGATGATCCATGGGATTCTCTTCTTCATCATCTCCATTTTCTCTCTTTCTCTTCTTTCCTTTTTTCCTTTTCTTCTTCTTGTTTACTAACTTCTTCTTTTTTCTCTTTTTCTTTCTCTTTCCATATATATACATATATTATACTATTATTATATAATATAAATCCAATAGGGAAAAATATCTCCAATTGATATTTTGTCGTCTCCACCCAATAGATCAATTATTAGAGTTATCTTAAAATCCTTTCTCGAATTTAAATAATTGATTTCTTCAGATTTCATCAGTTGCTCAATTGATCCCTAATGTCAATATTTAAAGTACTTAGAGGATTCCATTAATCCAATATACCAAAGATGGAGCACATAAATACTCATCTGATCTCATCTGATATCCAATTGAGCAATTAGTTAATATGGGGTATTACACGTCCTAACATCTATACCTAGTGTTTTCACATTGTCACTAATTAAGCAAAAGGAAATTGTCAAGTTCAACTTTTAATGCGCGTCAATGATAGACCCATTTCAACAAAAGGCTAAAAGGAAATAAAAATCAAACTAACATTCTAGAAATGAAAAAATAAAAAAAATTTCTCATTCACATTCATTTATTTAAGTTTTTAATATAATTAAGAACATATATATCAGGTTACATAAAAAATAATTTTATAATACAAAATAATTTATAATATTCTCTATTTGAGACATATATAAAGGTTAATTAATATTTTTATTATTGTAAGAGTTAAAAGAGTGTTATTTGTATGTTTTGAAAATAATTCATAATGAACATAAAAAATATTAGTTAATAAAATAATATAAAATTAAAAAAGTTAAAAGGAAAAGAAACAACAAGGACAAAATGTATAAATTCATCTCATTTATTTAACTTTTTAAAGTACTTTTTACCTTCCATATCTTTCATTTTATTTTAATATATATAATGCACACGTAAGTCATAAGTCTTACAAGAAAAAAATACAAGGTGAAATCTTGGACAATGGCATTCATATACATCAATAGATCTTACCTATGTTTTATTTTGTTTATTACTATGATTTTCTTGTCAGGTAATGAATAAAATTTGTTTGATATATCTGTCTAAATATTTTAAATATAATAAATCACCTCATATATTTAAAAAAACTAACCAAAATTTAAATAAACTGTCTTTTGGTTGTAGGAATATCAAGTGGTGAGAAAAATGCTGTGAGAATTCCTCGCCATCGTCATCATCACCCTCCTCCTCCTCCTTTGGGATTACATTGCCTAGATGGTGGGTGCGAATCTAATGAGCGATGTCGTGAACGTTGTGATACAGAAGGCTATAGAAAAGGTGGTGAGTGTCAGGGATTGTGTCACCGCAAATGTTGTTGTAATGTATGAGGAGTTTTTATACCCTTGAATAAAACTAAATAAATAAAATGTATGCCTTAATTTCATTTTAAGTTTAGAGTTTGTAATAATATATATTATCCAAAATAAAATAATTTTTAAAACTTGATTACTACAAGTAACTGAGAATTTTAAAATATATATCTATCACCAATTTCAAACTAAGGATGAATGTAAATGATTCAAAATTTAAACTTGCATATTTCATTTGAATTTCATATTTTTGAACAAAATTCAGTTTTATGTTTAATTCTCAAATAGTTTCATGATACCAATCGTCAATAAAAAAATAATCAAGTTAAGTTTGTTTGGAAGGCAATCTTATACAAACTGACACAAATTATAACGTAGACTATTATTTTTTTTTAAAGTAAAGGTTAATAAAATAATACTACTATTTTTATTTTGATTATTATTATTATTAACGTGTAATGTAAAAGCCCATATATATATATATATACATGGATAATACGTTTGGTAATGAAAGGTACAAGTTCCTAGTAACACAGTATATATATAAATGCCCAAAAGCCTAATACAACAACTATGGCATGTTATATATACAAGATGTTCCAAAAGATAAAACTAAGATCTTGATCAACTAATGATCTCAAAATCTCCACAACGAAAGCCTTGCCACACAAAAGCTATGATCCGTAAGGAAAGTCAAGCAACTTTGTCCTTACCCTTCGTCGAACCTGTAGTACCGGTGATGTAAACAACAACATGGGGTGAGATACATCAAATCTCAGTGAGTTATCTATCTTATATGTCCTCTCGGCTTTACAAGGTTCTAACAAGCCTAACTCAAGTCAAAAGGGAAGGGAAGTGACTTTGAGTACACACACTATATGGAAACATGTCATGATTTCATCAACTCACAATATCACTAATCGGTAACCACACCAAGGCATCCCCTGTTCCCGTCCGCTTCTATGTCTAGAAGTCGACCCGGGTCATGGATCCTGGTAACCTACTTGGCATACGAATGGATTCGGGTTCTACGGGCCATTAACCGTTATGAACCGTCACTTCACACGGGTCATTAACCGTCACAAGCATACGCTCCCAGAGTGCCATTCGTACTGCACGCGGGAATCAAACCTGCCAAGTAGTTGTGCACATGTTTCAGAGGAGCTCGAGACCCGTGAAACGCACTCACAAGATAACTGGTTACGATTACGTGACCATACTCACAAGCGTGATCGTATTCGACGATTACAAGGCCATAATGCTTTATCACAACCACAAAGGTTAACACACGTGTTCCATACTAGTGTTTATTCATTTTATGACATTAGTATCTGACACACGCCTCGGCACCATATGCACGATCGTTGTCATTATGTCATTCCGCACTTTCCGACATTATTTACGGTAATATTCCACACTCTACCTATTTCGTATTTTAACATGCATACATATTCAAACATGTTTAATACAAAGAGCATAGGCAAATAATTATCGATCGCACAACGGGAACACATAATTCAACATACCACAAATTACACCAATTCACGTTTCCCTCCAATTTATTTAATCGGGCAATAAACAGATATTTCTCACTTCCGTTAGCTAGAGGATGTTCATAGCTTCACAACGATACCAAGAATAGTCACATCGGATAAACAAGTCAAAAGTTATGAAAGAAACAAGTTAAAGGATCTGTCATGTTTGCATTGCGAAGTAGCCAGCGAATGCTCGCTTTCTCATTCGCAGTGCGAAACTCTCAGCGAATGCCTAAAAAACACTGGGTTCGCTACCCCCTTCGCAGTGCGAGCGTCTGGCGAATCGTGGAAGAACCAAAACAAGGTAAAGTTCGCGGTGCGAACCTCTGGCGAATGTTCGCCCTCACCTTCGTCGTGCGAGTAACCAGCGAATGCTCGCTTTCCCCTTCGCTAGGGGACTCGCAGTGCGAACCTGCGAAAACTGGGTTTCCCAGCAGCGTGAAAACAGAGCTTTGGGACCAAAAACCCATCCAAAACTTCACCCAACATACAAACATACATTAACAGATGATCATACATGGCTAATGAGTATACTACACAGTTTATACCGCATTTTATCCGTTAGATTTCATTTTCTCTCAATTTAACCTAATTCCCATTCGGGAGTTTCTAGCACTTAGAGTGTCTAACTAGAACCCACCTGATAATCGAAGAGGAGTTTAAAGAAGATGTTGATGATCCATGGGATTCTCTTCTTCATCATCTCCATTTTCTCTCTTTCTCTTCTTTCCTTTTTTCCTTTTCTTCTTCTTGTTTACTAACTTCTTCTTTTTTCTCTTTTTCTTTCTCTTTCCATATATATACATATATTATACTATTATTATATAATATAAATCCAATAGGGAAAAATATCTCCAATTGATATTTTGTCGTCTCCACCCAATAGATCAATTATTAGAGTTATCTTAAAATCCTTTCTCGAATTTAAATAATTGATTTCTTCAGATTTCATCAGTTGCTCAATTGATCCCTAATGTCAATATTTAAAGTACTTAGAGGATTCCATTAATCCAATATACCAAAGATGGAGCACATAAATACTCATCTGATCTCATCTGATATCCAATTGAGCAATTAGTTAATATGGGGTATTACACGTCCTAACATCTATACCTAGTGTTTTCACATTGTCACTAATTAAGCAAAAGGAAATTGTCAAGTTCAACTTTTAATGCGCGTCAATGATAGACCCATTTCAACAAAAGGCTAAAAGGAAATAAAAATCAAACTAACATTCTAGAAATGAAAAAATAAAAAAAATTTCTCATTCACATTCATTTATTTAAGTTTTTAATATAATTAAGAACATATATATCAGGTTACATAAAAAATAATTTTATAATACAAAATAATTTATAATATTCTCTATTTGAGACATATATAAAGGTTAATTAATATTTTTATTATTGTAAGAGTTAAAAGAGTGTTATTTGTATGTTTTGAAAATAATTCATAATGAACATAAAAAATATTAGTTAATAAAATAATATAAAATTAAAAAAGTTAAAAGGAAAAGAAACAACAAGGACAAAATGTATAAATTCATCTCATTTATTTAACTTTTTAAAGTACTTTTTACCTTCCATATCTTTCATTTTATTTTAATATATATAATGCACACGTAAGTCATAAGTCTTACAAGAAAAAAATACAAGGTGAAATCTTGGACAATGGCATTCATATACATCAATAGATCTTACCTATGTTTTATTTTGTTTATTACTATGATTTTCTTGTCAGGTAATGAATAAAATTTGTTTGATATATCTGTCTAAATATTTTAAATATAATAAATCACCTCATATATTTAAAAAAACTAACCAAAATTTAAATAAACTGTCTTTTGGTTGTAGGAATATCAAGTGGTGAGAAAAATGCTGTGAGAATTCCTCGCCATTGTCATCATCACCCTCCTCCTCCTCCTTTGGGATTACATTGCCTAGATGGTGGGTGCGAATCTAATGAGCGATGTCGTGAACGTTGTGATACAGAAGGCTATAGAAAAGGTGGTGAGTGTCAGGGATTGCGTCACCGCAAATGTTGTTGTAATGTATGAGGAGTTTTTATACCCTTGAATAAAACTAAATAAATAAAATGTATGCCTTAATTTCACTTTAAGTTTAGAGTTTGTAATAATATATATTATCCAAAATAAAATAATTTTTAAAACTTGATTACTACAAGTAACTGAGAATTTTAAAATATATATCTATCACCAATTTCAAACTAAGGATGAATGTAAATGATTCAAAATTTAAACTTGCATATTTCATTTGAATTTCATATTTTAGAACAAAATTCAGTTTTATGTTTAATTCTCAAATAGTTTCATGATACCAATCGTCAATAAAAAAATAATCAAGTTAAGTTTGTTTGGAAGGCAATCTTATACAAACTGACACAAATTATAACGTAGACTATTATTTTTTTTTAAAGTAAAGGTTAATAAAATAATACTACTATTTTTATTATGATTATTATTATTATTAACGTGTAATGTAAAAGCCCATATATATATATATACATGGATAATACGTTTGGTAATGAAATGTACAAGTTCCTAGTAACACAGTATATATATAAATGCCCAAAAGCCTAATACAACAACTATGGCATGTTATATATACAAGATGTTCCAAAAGATAAAACTAAGATCTTGATCAACTAATGATCTCAAAATCTCCACAACGAAAGCCTTGCCACACAAAAGCTATGATCCGTAAGGAAAGTCAAGCAACTTTGTCCTTACCCTTCGTCGAACCTGTAGTACCGGTGATGTAAACAACAACATGGGGTGAGATACATCAAATCTCAGTGAGTTATCTATCTTATATGTCCTCTCGGCTTTACAAGGTTCTAACAAGCCTAACTCAAGTCAAAAGGGAAGGGAAGTGACTTTGAGTACACACACTATATGGAAACATGTCATGATTTCATCAACTCACAATATCACTAATCGGTAACCACACCAAGGCATCCCCTGTTCCCGTCCGCTTCTATGTCTAGAAGTCGACCCGGGTCATGGATCCTGGTAACCTACTTGGCATACGAATGGATTCGGGTTCTACGGGCCATTAACCGTTATGAACCGTCACTTCACACGGGCCATTAACCGTCACAAGCATACGCTCCCAGAGTGCCATTCGTACTGCACGCGGGAATCAAACCTGCCAAGTAGTTGTGCACATGTTTCAGAGGAGCTCGAGACCCGTGAAACGCACTCACAAGATAACTGGTTACGATTACGTGACCATACTCACAAGCGTGATCGTATTCGACGATTACAAGGCCATAACGCTTTATCACAACCACAAAGGTTAACACACGTGTTCCATACTAGTGTTTATTCATTTTATGACATTAGTATCTGACACACGCCTCGGCACCATATGCACGATCGTTGTCATTATGTCATTCCGCACTTTCCGACATTATTTACGGTAATATTCCACACTCTACCTATTTCGTATTTTAACATGCATACATATTCAAACATGTTTAATACAAAGAGCATAGGCAAATAATCATCGATCGCACAACGGGAACACATAATTCAACATACCACAAATTACACCAATTCACGTTTCCCTCCAATTTATTTAATCGGGCAATAAACAGATATTTCTCACTTCCGTTAGCTAGAGGATGTTCATAGCTTCACAACGATACCAAGAATAGTCACATCGGATAAACAAGTCAAAAGTTATGAAAGAAACAAGTTAAAGGATCTGTCATGTTTGCATTGCGAAGTAGCCAGCGAATGCTCGCTTTCTCATTCGCAGTGCGAAACTCTCAGCGAATGCCTAAAAAACACTGGGTTCGCTACCCCCTTCGCAGTGCGAGCGTCTGGCGAATCATGGCAGAACCAAAACAAGGTAAAGTTCGCGGTGCGAACCTCTGGCGAATGTTCGCCCTCACCTTCGTCGTGCGAGTAACCAGCGAATGCTCGCTTTCCCCTTCGCTAGGGGACTCGCAGTGCGAACCTGCGAAAACTGGGTTTCCCAGCAGCGTGAAAACAGAGCTTTGGGACCAAAAACCCATCCAAAACTTCACCCAACATACAAACATACATTAACAGATGATCATACATGGCTAATGAGTATACTACACAGTTTATACCGCATTTTATCCGTTAGATTTCATTTTCTCTCAATTTAACCTAATTCCCATTCGGGAGTTTCTAGCACTTAGAGTGTCTAACTAGAACCCACCTGATAATCGAAGAGGATTTTAAAGAAGATGTTGATGATCCATGGGATTCTCTTCTTCATCATCTCCATTTTCTCTCTTTCTCTTCTTTCCTTTTTTCCTTTTCTTCTTCTTGTTTACTAACTTCTTCTTTTTTCTCTTTTTCTTTCTCTTTCCATATATATACATATATTATACTATTATTATATAATATAAATCCAATAGGGAAAAATATCTCCAATTGATATTTTGTCGTCTCCACCCAATAGATCAATTATTAGAGTTATCTTAAAATCCTTTCTCGAATTTAAATAATTGATTTCTTCAGATTTCATCAGTTGCTCAATTGATCCCTAATGTCAATATTTAAAGTACTTAGAGGATTCCATTAATCCAATATACCAAAGATGGAGCACATAAATACTCATCTGATCTCATCTGATATCCAATTGAGCAATTAGTTAATATGGGGTATTACACGTCCTAACATCTATACCTAGTGTTTTCACATTGTCACTAATTAAGCAAAAGGAAATTGTCAAGTTCAACTTTTAATGCGCGTCAATGATAGAACCGTTTCAACAAAATGCTAAAAGGAAATAAAAATCAAACTAACATTCTAGAAATGAAAAAATAAAAAAAAATTCTCATTCACATTCATTTATTTAAGTTTTTAATATAATTAAGAACATATATATCAGGTTACATAAAAAATAATTTTATAATACAAAATAATTTATAATATTCTCTATTTGAAACATATATAAAGGTTAATTAATATTTTTATTATTGTAAGAGTTAAAAGAGTGTTATTTGTATGTTTTGAAAATAATTCACAATGAACATAAAAAATATTAGTTAATAAAATAATATAAAATTAAAAAAGTTAAAAGGAAAAGAAACAACAAGGACAAAAAGTATAAATTCATCTCATTTATTTAACTTTTTACAATACTTTTTACCTTCCATATCTTTCATTTTATTTTAATATATATAATGCACACGTAAGTCATAAGTCTTACAAGAAAAAAATACAAGGTGAAATCTTGGACAATGGCATTCATATACATCAATAGATCTTACCTATGTTTTATTTTGTTTATTACTATGATTTTCTTGTCAGGTAATGAATAAAATTTGTTTGATATATCTGTCTAAATACTTTAAATATAATAAATCACTTCATATATTTAAAAAAACTAACCAAAATTTAAATAAACTGTCTTTTGGTTGTAGGAATATCAAGTGGTGAGAAAAATGTTGTGAGAATTCCTCGTCGTCGTCATCATCACCCTCCTCCTCCTCCTTTGGGATTACATTGCCTAGATGGTGGGTGCGAATCTAATGAGCGATGTCGTGAACGTTGTGATACAGAAGGCTATAGAAAAGGTGGTGAGTGTCAGGGATTGCGTCACCGCAAATGTTGTTGTAATGTATGAGAAGTTTTTATACCCTTGAATAAAACTAAATAAATAAAATGTATGCCTTAATTTCATTTTAAGTTTAGAGTTTGTAATAATATATATTATCCAAAATAAAATAATTTTTAAAACTTGATTACTACAAGTAACTGAGAATTTTAAAATATATACCTATCACCAATTTCAAACTAAGGATGAATGTAAATGATTCAAAATTTAAACTTGCATATTTCATTTTAATTTCATATTTTAGAACAAAATTCAGTTTTATGTTTTATTCTCAAATAGTTTCATGATACCAATCGTCAATAAAAAAATAATCAAGTTAAGTTTGTTTGGAAGGCAATCTTATACAAACTGACACAAATTATAACGTAGACTATTATTTTTTTTTAAAGTAAAGGTTAATAAAATAATACTTCTATTTTTATTATGATTATTATTATTATTAACGTGTAATGTAAAAGCCCATATATATATATATATATACATGGATAATACGTTTGGTAATGAAATGTACAAGTTCCTAGTAACACAGTATATATATAAATGCCCAAAAGCCTAATACAACAACTATGGCATGTTATATATACAAGATGTTCCAAAAAATAAAACTAAGATCTAGATCAACTAATGATCTCAAAATCTCCACAACGAAAGCCTTGCCACACAAAAGCTATGATCCGTAAGGAAAGTCAAGCAACTTTGTCCTTACCCTTCGCCGAACCTGTAGTACCGGTGATGTAAACAACAACATGGGGTGAGATACATCAAATCTCAGTGAGTTATCTATCTTATATGTCCTCTCGGCTTTACAAGGTTCTAACAAGCCTAACTCAAGTCAAAAGGGAAGGGAAGTGACTTTGAGTACACACACTATATGGAAACATGTCATGATTTCATCAACTCACAATATCACTAATCGGTAACCACACCAAGGCATCCCCTGTTCCCGTCCGCTTCTATGTCTAGAAGTCGACCCGGGTCATGGATCCTGGTAACCTACTTGGCATACGAATGGATTCGGGTTCTACGGGCCATTAACCGTTATGAACCGTCACTTCACACGGGCCATTAACCGTCACAAGCATACGCTCCCAGAGTGCCATTCGTACTGCACGCGGGAATCAAACCTGCCAAGTAGTTGTGCACATGTTTCAGAGGAGCTCGAGACCCGTGAAACGCACTCACAAGATAACTGGTTACGATTCTGTGACCATACTCACAAGCGTGATCGTATTCGACGATCACAAGGCCATAACGCTTTATCACAACCACAAAGGTTAACACACATGTTCCATACTAGTGTTTATTCATTTTATGACATTAGTATCTGACACACGACTCGGCACCATATGCACGATCGTTGTCATTATGTCATTCCGCACTTTCCGATATTATTTACGGTAATATTCCACACTCTACCTATTTCGTATTTTAACATGCATACATATTCAAACATGTTTAATACAAAGAGCATAGGCAAATAATCATCGATCGCACAACGGGAACACATAATTCAACATACCACAAATTACACCAATTCACGTTTTACTCCAATTTATTTAATCGGGCAATAAACAGATATTTCTCACTTCCGTTAGCTAGAGGATGTTCATAGCTTCACAACGATACCAAGAATAGTCACATCGGATAAACAAGTCAAAAGTTATGAAAGAAACAAGTTGAAGGATCTGTCATGTTTGCATTGCGAAGTAGCCCGCGAATGCTCGCTTTCTCATTCGCAGTGCGAAACTCTCAGCGAATGCCTAAAAAACACTGGGTTCGCTACCCCCTTCGCAGTGCGAGCGTCTGGCGAATCGTGGCAGAACCAAAACAAGGTAAAGTTTGCAGTGCGAACCTCTGGCGAATGTTCTCCCTCACCTTCGTCGTGCGAGTAACCAGCGAATGCTCGCTTTCCCCTTCGCTAGGGGACTCGCAGTGCGAACCTGCGAAAACTGGGTTTCCCAGCAGCGTGAAAACAGAGCTTTGGGACCAAAAACCCATCCAAAACTTCACCCAACATACAAACATGCATTAACAGATGATCATACATGGCTAATGAGTATACTACACAGTTTATACCGCATTTTATCCGTTAGATTTCTTTTTCTCTCAATTTAACCTAATTCCCATTCGGGAGTTTCTAGCACTTAGAGTGTCTAACTAGAACCCACCTGATAATCGAAGAGGAGTTTGAAGAAGATGCTGATGATCCATGGGTTTCTCTTCTTCATCATCTCCATTTTCTCTCTTTCTCTTCTTTCCTTTTTTCCTTTTCTTCTTCTTGTTTACTAACTTCTTCTTTTTTCTCTTTTTCTTTCTCTTTCCAAATATATACATATATTATACTATTATTATATAATATAAATCCAATAGGGAAAAATATCTCCAATTGATATTTTGTCGTCTCCACCCAATAGATCAATTATTAGAGTTATCTTAAAATCCTTTCTCAAATTTAAATAATTGATCTCTTTAGATTTCATCAGTTGCTCTATTGATCCCTAATGTCAATATCTAAAGTACTTAGAGGATTCCATTAATCCAATATACCAAAGATAGAGCACATAAATACTCATCTGATCTCATCGAATATCCAATTGAGCAATTAGATAATATGGGGTATTACACGTCCTAACATCTATAACTAGTGTTTTCACATTGTCACTAATTAAGCAAAAGGGAATTGTCAAGTTCAACTTTTAATGCGCGTCAATGATAGACCCATTTCAACAAAAGGCTAAAAGGAAATAAAAATCAAACTAACATTCTAGAAATGAAAAAATAAAAAAAATTTCTCATTCACATTCATTTATTTAAGTTTTTAATATAATTAAGAACATATATATCAGGTTACATAAAAAATAATTTTATAATACAAAATAATTTATAATATTCTCTATTTGAAACATATATAAAGGTTAATTAATATTTTTATTATTGTAAGAGTTAAAAGAGTGTTATTTGTATGTTTTGAAAATAATTCATAATGAACATAAAAAATATTAGTTAATAAAATAATATAAAATTAAAAAAGTTAAAAGGAAAAGAAACAACAAGGACAAAAAGTATAAATTCATCTCATTTATTTAACTTTTTAAAGTACTTTTTACCTTCCATATCTTTCATTTTATTTTAATATATATAATGCACACGTAAGTCATAAGTCTTACAAGAAAAAAATACAAGGTGAAATCTTGGACAATGGCATTCATATACATCAATAGATCTTACCTATGTTTTATTTTGTGTATTACTATGATTTTCTTGTCAGGTAATGAATAAAATTTGTTTGATATATCTGTCTAAATATTTTAAATATAATAAATCACCTCATATATTTAAAAAAACTAACCAAAATTTAAATAAACTGTCTTTTGGTTGTAGGAATATCAAGTGGTGAGAAAAATGCTGTGAGAATTCCTCGTCATCGTCATCATCACCCTCCTCCTCCTCCTTTGGGATTACATTGCCTAGATGGTGGGTGCGAATCTAATGAGCGATGTCGTGAACGTTGTGAAACAGAAGGCTATAGAAAAGGTGGTGAGTGTCAGGGATTGCGTCACCGCAAATGTTGTTGTAATGTATGAGGAGTTATTATACCCTTGAATAAAACTAAATAAATAAAATGTATGCCGTAATTTCATTTTAAGTTTAGAGTTTGTAATAAAATATATTATCCAAAATAAAATAATTTTTAAAACTTGATTACTACAAGTAACTGAGAATTTTAAAATAAATACCTATCACCAATTTCAAACTAAGGATGAATGTAAATGATTCAAAATTTAAACTTGCATATTTCATTTTAATTTCATATTTTAGAACAAAATTCAGTTTTATGTTTTATTCTCAAATAGTTTCATGATACCAATCGTCAATAAAAAAATAATCAAGTTATGTTTGTTTGGAAGGCAATCTTATACAAATTGACGCAAATTATAACGTAGACTATTATTTTTTTTTAAAGTAAAGGTTAATAAAATAATACTACTATTTTTATTATGATTATTATTATTATTAACGTGTAATGTAAAAGCCCATATATATATATATACATGGATAATACGTTTGGTAATGAAATGTACAAGTTCCTAGTAACACAGTATATATATAAATGCCCAAAAGCCTAATACAACAACTATGGCATGTTATATATACAAGATGTTCCAAAAGATAAAACTAAGATCTAGATCAACTAATGATCTCAAAATCTCCACAACGAAAGCCTTGCCACACAAAAGCTATGATCCGTAAGGAAAGTCAAGCAACTTTGTCCTTACCCTTCGCCGAACCTGTTGTACCGGTGATGTAAACAACAACATGGGGTGAGATACATCAAATCTCAGTGAGTTATCTATCTTATATGTCCTCTCGGCTTTACAAGGTTCTAACAAGCCTAACTCAAGTCAAAAGGGAAGGGAAGTGACTTTGAGTACACACACTATATGGAAACATGTCATGATTTCATCAACTCACAATATCACTAATCGGTAACCACACCAAGGCATCCCCTGTTCCCGTCCGCTTCTATGTCTAGAAGTCGACCCGGGTCATGGATCCTGGTAACCTACTTGGCATACGAATGGATTCGGGTTCTACGGGCCATTAACCGTTATGAACCGTCACTTCACACGGGCCATTAACCGTCACAAGCATACGCTCCCAGAGTGCCATTCGTACTGCACGCGGGAATCAAACCTGCCAAGTAGTTGTGCACATGTTTCAGAGGAGCTCGAGACCCGTGAAACGCACTCACAAGATAACTGGTTACGATTCCGTGACTATACTCACAAGCGTGATCGTATTCGACGATCACAAGGCCATAACGCTTTATCACAACCACAAAGGTTAACACACATGTTCCATACTAGTGTTTATTCATTTTATGACATTAGTATCTGACACACGCCTCGGCACCATATGCACGATCGTTGTCATTATGTCATTCCGCACTTTCCGACATTATTTACGGTAATATTCCACACTCTACCTATTTCGTATTTTAACATGCATACATATTCAAACATGTTTAATACAAAGAGCATAGGCAAATAATCATCGATCGCACAACGGGAACACATAATTCAACATACCACAAATTACACCAATTCACGTTTTCCTCCAATTTATTTAATCGGGCAATAAACAGATATTTCTCACTTCCGTTAGCTAGAGGATGTTCATAGCTTCACAACGATACCAAGAATAGTCACATCGGATAAACAAGTCAAAAGTTATGAAAGAAACAAGTTGAAGGATCTGTCATGTTTGCATTGCGAAGTAGCCAGCGAATGCTCGCTTTCTCATTCGCAGTGCGAAACTCTCAGCGAATGCCTAAAAAACACTAGGTTCGCTACCCCCTTCGCAGTGCGAGCGTCTGGCGAATCGTGGCAGAACCAAAACAAGGTAAAGTTCGCAGTGCGAACCTCTGGCGAATGGTCGCCCTCACCTTCGTCGTGCGAGTAACCAGCGAATGCTCGCTTTCCCCTTCGCTAGGGGACTCGCAGTGCGAACCTGCTAAAACTGGGTTTCCCAGCAGCGTGAAAACAGAGCTTTGGGACCAAAAACCCATCCAAAACTTCACCCAACATACAAACATGCATTAACAGATGATCATACATGGCTAATGAGTATACTACACAGTTTATACCGCATTTTATCCGTTAGATTTCATTTTCTCTCAATTTAACCTAATTCCCATTCGGGAGTTTCTAGCACTTAGAGTGTCTAACTAGAACCCACCTGATAATCGAAGAGGAGTTTGAAGAAGATGTTGATGATCCATGGGATTCTCTTCTTCATCATCTCCATTTTCTCTCTTTCTCTTCTTTCCTTTTTTCTTTTCTTCTTCTTGTTTACTAACTTCTTCTTTTTTCTCTTTTTCTTTCTCTTTCCAAATATATACATATATTATACTATTATTATATAATATAAATCCAATAGGGAAAAATATCTCCAATTGATATTTTGTCGTCTCCACCCAATAGATCAATTATTAGAGTTATCTTAAAATCCTTTCTCAAATTTAAATAATTGATCTCTTTAGATTTCATTAGTTGCTCTATTGATCCCTAATGTCAATATCTAAAGTACTTAGAGGATTCCATTAATCCAATATACCAAAGATAGAGCACATAAATACTCATCTGATCTCATCGAATATCCAATTGAGCAATTAGATAATATGGGGTATTACACGTCCTAACATCTATACCTAGTGTTTTCACATTGTCACTAATTAAGCAAAAGGGAATTGTCAAGTTCAACTTTTAATGCGCGTCAATGATAGACCCATTTCAACAAAAGGCTAAAAGGAAATAAAAATCAAACTAACATTCTAGAAATGAAAAAATAAAAAAAATTTCTCATTCACATTCATTTATTTAAGTTTTTAATATAATTAAGAACATATATATCAGGTTACATAAAAAATAATTTTATAATACAAAATAATTTATAATATTCTCTATTTGAAACATATATAAAGGTTAATTAATATTTTTATTATTGTAAGAGTTAAAAGAGTGTTATTTGTATGTTTTGAAAATAATTCATAATGAACATAAAAAATATTAGTTAATAAAATAATATAAAATTAAAAAAGTTAAAAGGAAAAGAAACAACAAGGACAAAAAGTATAAATTCATCTCATTTATTTAACTTTTTAAAGTACTTTTTACCTTCCATATCTTTCATTTTATTTTAATATATATAATGCACACGTAAGTCATAAGTCTTACAAGAAAAAAATACAAGGTGAAATCTTGGACAATGGCATTCATATACATCAATAGATCTTACCTATGTTTAATTTTGTTTATTACTATGATTTTCTTGTCAGGTAATGAATAAAATTTGTTTGATATATCTGTCTAAATATTTTAAATATAATAAATCACCTCATATATTTAAAAAAACTAACCAAAATTTAAATAAACTGTCTTTTGGTTGTAGGAATATCAAGTGGTGAGAAAAATGCTGTGATAATTCCTCGTCATCGTCATCATCACCCTCCTCCTCCTCCTTTGGGATTACATTGCCTAGATGGTGGGTGCGAATCTAATGAGCAATGTCGTGAACGTTGTGATACAGAAGGCTATAGAAAAGGTGGTGAGTGTCAGGGATTGCGTCACCGCAAATGTTGTTGTAATGTCTGAGAAGTTTTTATACCCTTGAATAAAACTAAATAAATAAAATGTATGCCTTAATTTCATTTTAAGTTTAGAGTTTGTAATAATATATATTATCCAAAATAAAATAATTTTTAAAACTTGATTACTACAAGTAACTGAGAATTTTAAAATATATACCTATCACCAATTTCAAACTAAGGATGAATGTAAATGATTCAAAATTTAAACTTGCATATTTCATTTTAATTTCATATATTAGAACAAAATTCAGTTTTATGTTTTATTCTCAAATAGTTTCATGATACCAATCGTCAATAAAAAAATAATCAAGTTAAGTTTGTTTGGAAGGCAATCTTATACAAACTGACACAAATTATAACGTAGACTATTATTTTTTTTTAAAGTAAAGGTTAATAAAATAATACTACTATTTTTATTATGATTATTATTATTATTAACGTTTAATGTAAAAGCCCATATATATATATATATATATACATGGATAATACGTTTGGTAATGAAATGTACAAGTTCCTAGTAACACAGTATATATATAAATACCCAAAAGCCTAATACAACAACTATGGCATGTTATATATACAAGATGTTCCAAAATATAAAACTAAGATCTAGATCAACTAATGATCTCAAAATCTCCACAACGAAAGCCTTGCCACACAAAAGCTATGATCCGTAAGGAAAGTCAAGCAACTTTGTCCTTACCCTTCGCCGAACCTGTAGTACCGGTGATGTAAACAACAACATGGGGTGAGATACATCAAATCTCAGTGAGTTATCTATCTTATATGTCCTCTCGGCTTTACAAGGTTCTAACAAGCCTAACTCAAGTGAAAAGGGAAGGGAAGTGACTTTGAGTACACACACTATATGGAAACATGTCATGATTTCATCAACTCACAATATCACTAATCGGTAACCACACCAAGGCATCCCCTGTTCCCGTCCGCTTCTATGTCTAGAAGTCGACCCGGGTCATGGATCCTGGTAACCTACTTGGCATACGAATGGATTCGGGTTCTACGGGCCATTAACCGTTATGAACCGTCACTTCACACGGGCCATTAACCGTCACAAGCATACGCTCCCAGAGTGCCATTCGTACTGCATGCGGGAATCAAACCTGCCAAGTAGTTGTGCACATGTTTCAGAGGAGCTCGAGACCCGTGAAACGCACTCACAAGATAACTGGTTACGATTCCGTGACCATACTCACAAGCGTGATCGTATTCGACGATCACAAGGCCATAACGCTTTATCACAACCACAAAGGTTAACACACATGTTCCATACTAGTGTTTATTCATTTTATGACATTAGTATCTGACACACGCCTCGGCACCATATGCACGATCGTTGTCATTATGTCATTCCGCACTTTCCGACATTATTTACGGTAATATTCCACACTCTACCTATTTTGTATTTTAACATGCATACATATTCAAACATGTTTAATACAAAGAGCATAGGCAAATAATCATCGATCGCACAACGGGAACACATAATTCAACATACCACAAATTACACCAATTCACGTTTTCCTCCAATTTATTTAATCGGGCAATAAACAGATATTTCTCACTTCCGTTAGCTAGAGGATGTTCATAGCTTCACAACGATACCAAGAATAGTCACATCGGATAAACAAGTCAAAAGTTATGAAAGAAACAAGTTGAAGGATCTGTCATGTTTGCATTGCGAAGTAGCCAGCGAATGCTCGCTTTCTCATTCGCAGTGCGAAACTCTCAGCGAATGCCTAAAAAACACTGGGTTCGCTACCCCCTTCGCAGTGCGAGCGTCTGGCGAATCGTGGCAGAACCAAAACAAGGTAAAGTTCGCAGTGCGAACCTCTGGCGAATGTTCGCCCTCACCTTCGTCGTGCGAGTAACCAGCGAATGCTCGCTTTCCCCTTCGCTAGGGGACTCGCAGTGCGAACCTGCGAAAACTGGGTTTCCCAGCAGCGTGAAAACAGAGCTTTGGGACCAAAAACCCATCCAAAACTTCACCCAAAATACAAACATGCATTAACAGATGATCATACATGGCTAATGAGTATACTACACAGTTTATACCGCATTTTATCCGTTAGATTTCATTTTCTCTCAATTTAACCTAATTCCCATTCGGGAGTTTCTAGCACTTAGAGTGTCTAACTAGAACCCACCTGATAATCGAAGAGGAGTTTGAAGAAGATGTTGATGATCCATGGGATTCTCTTCTTCATCATCTCCATTTTCTCTCTTTCTCTTCTTTCCTTTTTTCTTTTCTTCTTCTTGTTTACTAACTTCTTCTTTTTTCTCTTTTTCTTTCTCTTTCCATATATATACATATATTATACTATTATTATATAATATAAATCCAATAGGGAAAAATATCTCCAATTGATATTTTGTCGTCTCCACCCAATAGATCAATTATTAGAGTTATCTTAAAATCCTTTCTCGAATTTAAATAATTGATCTCTTCAGATTTCATCAATTGCTCTATTGATCCCTAATGTCAATATTTAAAGTACTTAGAGGATTCCATTAATCCAATATACCAAAGATGGAGCACATAAATACTCATCTGATCTCATCTGATATCCAATTGAGCAATTAGTTAATATGGGGTATTACACGTCCTAACATCTATACCTAGTGTTTTCACATTGTCACTAATTAAGCAAAAGGAAATTGTCAAGTTCAACTTTTAATGCGCGTCAATGATAGAACCATTTCAACAAAATGCTAAAAGGAAATAAAAATCAAACTAACATTCTAGAAATGAAAAAATAAAAAAAAATTCTCATTCACATTCATTTATTTAAGTTTTTAATATAATTAAGAACATATATATCAGGTTACATAAAAAATAATTTTATAATACAAAATAATTTATAATATTCTCTATTTGAAACATATATAAAGGTTAATTAATATTTTTATTATTGTAAGAGTTAAAAGAGTGTTATTTGTATGTTTTGAAAATAATTCATAATGAACATAAAAAATATTAGTTAATAAAATAATATAAAATTAAAAAAGTTAAAAGGAAAAGAAACAACAAGGACAAAAAGTATAAATTCATCTCATTTATTTAACTTTTTAAAGTACTTTTTACCTTCCATATCTTTCATTTTATTTTAATATATATAATGCACACGTAAGTCATAAGTCTTACAAGAAAAAAATACAAGGTGAAATCTTGGACAATGGCATTCATATACATCAATAGATCTTACCTATGTTTTATTTTGTTTATTACTATGATTTTCTTGTCAGGTAATGAATAAAATTTGTTTGATATATCTGTCTAAATATTTTAAATTTAATAAATCACCTCATATATTTAAAAAAACTAACCAAAATTTAAATAAACTGTCTTTTGGTTGTAGGAATATCAAGTGGTGAGAAAAATGCTGTGAGAATTCCTCGTCATCGTCATCATCACCCTCCTCCTCCTCCTTTGGGATTACATTGCCTAGATGGTGGGTGCGAATCTAATGAGCGATGTCGTGAACGTTGTGAAACAGAAGGCTATAGAAAAGGTGGTGAGTGTCAGGGATTGCGTCACCGCAAATGTTGTTGTAATGTATGAGGAGTTATTATACCCTTGAATAAAATTAAATAAATAAAATGTATGCCGTAATTTCATTTTAAGTTTAGAGTTTGTAATAATATATATTATCCAAAATAAAATAATTTTTAAAACTTGATTACTACAAGTAACTGAGAATTTTAAAATATATACCTATCACCAATTTCAAACTAAGGATGAATGTAAATGATTCAAAATTTAAACTTGCATATTTCATTTTAATTTCATATTTTAGAACAAAATTCAGTTTTATGTTTTATTCTCAAATAGTTTCATGATACCAATCGTCAATAAAAAAATAATCAAGTTAAGTTTGTTTGGAAGACAATCTTATACAAACTGACACAAATTATAATGTAGACTATTATTTTTTTTTAAAGTAAAGGTTAATAAAATAATACTTCTATTTTTATTATGATTATTATTATTATTAACGTGTAATGTAAACGCCCATATATATATATATATATATATATATATATATATATATATATATATATATATATATATATATATTTATATATATATACACATGGATAATACGTTTGGTACTGAAATGTACAAGTTCCTAGAAACACAGTATATATATAAATGCCCAAAAGCCTAATACAACAACTATGGCATGTTATATATACAAGATGTTCCAAAAGATAAAACTAAGATCAAGATCAACTAATGATCTCAAAATCTCCACAACGAAAGCCTTGCCACACAAAAGCTATGATCCGTAAGGAAAGTCAAGCAGCTTTGTCCTTACCCTTCGCCGAACCTGTAGTACCGGTGATGTAAATAACAGCATGGGGTGAGATACATCAAATCTCAGTGAGTTATCTATCTTATATGTCCTCTCGTGTTTACAAGGTTCTAACAAGCCTAACTCAAGTCAAAAGGGAAGGGAAGTGACTTTGAGTACACACACTATATGGAAACATGTCATGATTTCATCAACTCACAATATCACTAATCGGTAACCACACCAAGGCATCCCCTGTTCCCATCCGCTTCTATGTCTAGAAGTCGACCCGGGTCATGGATCCTGGTAACCTACTTGGCATACGAATGGATTCGGGTTCTACGGGCCATTAACCGTTATGAACCGTCACTTCACACGGGCCATTAACCGTCACAAGCATACGCTCCCAGAGTGCCATTCGTACTGCATGCGGGAATCAAACCTGCCAAGTAGTTGTGCACATGTTTCAGAGGAGCTCGAGACCCGTGAAACGCACTCACAAGATAACTGGTTACGATTCCGTGACCATACTCACAAGCGTGATCGTATTCGACGATCACAAGGCCATAACGCTTTATCACAACCACAAAGGTTAACACACATGTTCCATACTAGTGTTTATTCATTTTATGACATTAGTATCTGACACACGCCTCGGCACCATATGCACGATCGTTGTCATTATGTCATTCCGCACTTTCCGACATTATTTACGGTAATATTCCACACTCTACCTATTTCGTATTTTAACATGCATACATATTCAAACATGTTTAATACAAAGAGCATAGGCAAATAATCATCGATCGCACAACGGGAACACATAATTCAACATACCACAAATTACACCAATTCACGTTTTCCTCCAATTTATTTAATCGGGCAATAAACAGATATTTCTCACTTCCGTTAGCTAGAGGATGTTCATAGCTTCACAACGATACCAAGAATAGTCACATCGGATAAACAAGTCAAAAGTTATGAAAGAAACAAGTTGAAGGATCTGTCATGTTTGCATTGCGAAGTAGCCAGCGAATGCTCGCTTTCTCATTCGCAGTGCGAAACTCTCAGCGAATGCCTAAAAAACACTGGGTTCGCTACCCCCTTCGCAGTGCGAGCGTCTGGCGAATCGTGGCAGAACCAAAACAAGGTAAACTTCGCAGTGCGAACCTCTGGCGAATGTTCGCCCTCACCTTCGTCGTGCGAGTAACCAGCGAATGCTCGCTTTCCCCTTCGCTAGGGGACTCGCAGTGCGAACCTGCAAAAACTGGGTTTCCCAGCAGCGTGAAAACAGAGCTTTGGGACCAAAAACCCATCCAAAACTTCACCCAAAATACAAACATGCATTAACAGATGATCATACATGGCTAATGAGTATACTACACAGTTTATACCGCATTTTATCCGTTAGATTTCATTTTCTCTCAATTTAACCTAATTCCCATTCGGGAGTTTCTAGCACTTAGAGTGTCTAACTAGAACCCACCTGATAATCGAAGAGGAGTTTGAAGAAGATGTTGATGATCCATGGGATTCTCTTCTTCATCATCTCCATTTTCTCTCTTTCTCTTCTTTCCTTTTTTCTTTTCTTCTTCTTGTTTACTAACTTCTTCTTTTTTCTCTTTTTCTTTCTCTTTCCATATATATACATATATTATACTATTATTATATAATATAAATCCAATAGGGAAAAATATCTCCAATTGATATTTTGTCGTCTCCACCCAATAGATCAATTATTAGAGTTATCTTAAAATCCTTTCTCGAATTTAAATAATTGATCTCTTCAGATTTCATCAATTGCTCTATTGATCCCTAATGTCAATATTTAAAGTACTTAGAGGATTCCATTAATCCAATATACCAAAGATGGAGCACATAAATACTCATCTGATCTCATCTGATATCCAATTGAGCAATTAGTTAATATGGGGTATTACACGTCCTAACATCTATACCTAGTGTTTTCACATTGTCACTAATTAAGCAAAAGGAAATTGTCAAGTTCAACTTTTAATGCGCGTCAATGATAGAACCATTTCAACAAAATGCTAAAAGGAAATAAAAATCAAACTAACATTCTAGAAATGAAAAAATAAAAAAAAATTCTCATTCACATTCATTTATTTAAGTTTTTAATATAATTAAGAACATATATATCAGGTTACATAAAAAATAATTTTATAATACAAAATAATTTATAATATTCTCTATTTGAAACATATATAAAGGTTAATTAATATTTTTATTATTGTAAGAGTTAAAAGAGTGTTATTTGTATGTTTTGAAAATAATTCATAATGAACATAAAAAATATTAGTTAATAAAATAATATAAAATTAAAAAAGTTAAAAGGAAAAGAAACAACAAGGACAAAAAGTATAAATTCATCTCATTTATTTAACTTTTTAAAGTACTTTTTACCTTCCATATCTTTCATTTTATTTTAATATATATAATGCACACGTAAGTCATAAGTCTTACAAGAAAAAAATACAAGGTGAAATCTTGGACAATGGCATTCATATACATCAATAGATCTTACCTATGTTTTATTTTGTTTATTACTATGATTTTCTTGTCAGGTAATGAATAAAATTTGTTTGATATATCTGTCTAAATATTTTAAATTTAATAAATCACCTCATATATTTAAAAAAACTAACCAAAATTTAAATAAACTCTCTTTTGGTTGTAGGAATATCAAGTGGTGAGAAAAATGCTGTGAGAATTCCTCGTCATCGTCATCATCACCCTCCTCCTCCTCCTTTGGGATTACATTGCCTAGATGGTGGGTGCGAATCTAATGAGCGATGTCGTGAACGTTGTGAAACAGAAGGCTATAGAAAAGGTGGTGAGTGTCAGGGATTGCGTCACCGCAAATGTTGTTGTAATGTATGAGGAGTTATTATACCCTTGAATAAATTTAAATAAATAAAATGTATGCCGTAATTTCATTTTAAGTTTAGAGTTTGTAATAATATATATTATCCAAAATAAAATAATTTTTAAAACTTGATTACTACAAGTAACTGAGAATTTTAAAATATATACCTATCACCAATTTCAAACTAAGGATGAATGTAAATGATTCAAAATTTAAACTTGCATATTTCATTTTAATTTCATATTTTAGAACAAAATTCAGTTTTATGTTTTATTCTCAAATAGTTTCATGATACCAATCGTCAATAAAAAAATAATCAAGTTAAGTTTGTTTGGAAGACAATCTTATACAAACTGACACAAATTATAACGTAGACTATTATTTTTTTTTAAAGTAAAGGTTAATAAAATAATACTTCTATTTTTATTATGATTATTATTATTATTAACGTGTAATGTAAACACCCATATATATATATATATATATATATATATATATATATATATATATATACACATGGATAATACGTTTGGTACTGAAATGTACAAGTTCCTAGAAACACAGTATATATATAAATGCCCAAAGGCCTAATACAACAACTATGGCATGTTATATATAGAAGATGTTCCAAAAGATAAAACTAAGATCAAGATCAACTAATGATCTCAAAATCTCCACAACGAAAGCCTTGCCACACAAAAGCTATGATCCGTAAGGAAAGTCAAGCAGCTTTGTCCTTACCCTTCGCCGAACCTGTAGTACCGGTGATGTAAATAACAGCATGGGGTGAGATACATCAAATCTCAGTGAGTTATCTATCTTATATGTCCTCTCGTCTTTACAAGGTTCTAATAAGCCTAACTCAAGTCAAAAGGGAAGGGAAGTGACTTTGAGTACACACACTATATGGAAACATGTCATGATTTCATCAACTCACAATATCACTAATCGGTAACCACACCAAGGCATCCCCTGTTCCCGTCCGCTTCTATGTCTAGAAGTCGACCCGGGTCATGGATCCTGGTAACCTACTTGGCATACGAATGGATTCGGGTTCTACGGGCCATTAACCGTTATGAACCGTCACTTCACACGGGCCATTAACCGTCACAAGCATACGCTCCCAGAGTGCCATTCGTACTGCATGCGGGAATCAAACCTGCCAAGTAGTTGTGCACATGTTTCAGAGGAGCTCGAGACCCGGGAAAAGCACTCACAAGATAACTGGTTACGATTCCGTGACCATACTCACAAGCGTGATCGTATTCGACGATCACAAGGCCATAACGCTTTATCACAACCACAAAGGTTAACACACATGTTCCATACTAGTGTTTATTCATTTTATGACATTAGTATCTGACACACGCCTCGGCACCATATGCACGATCGTTGTCATTATGTCATTCCGCACTTTCCGACATTATTTACGGTAATATTCCACACTTTATCTATTTCGTATTTTAACATGCATACATATTCAAACATGTTTAATACAAAGAGCATAGGCAAATAATCATCGATCGCACAACGGGAACACATAATTCAACATACCACAAATTACACCAATTCACGTTTTCCTCCAATTTATTTAATCGGGCAATAAACAGATATTTCTCACTTCCGTTAGCTAGAGGATGTTCATAGATTCACAACGATACCAAGAATAGTCACATCGGATAAACAAGTCAAAAGTTATGAAAGAAACAAGTTGAAGGATCTGTCATGTTTGCATTGCGAAGTAGCCAGCGAATGCTCGCTTTCTCATTCGCAGTGCGAAACTCTCAGCGAATGCCTAAAAAACACTGGGTTCGCTACCCCCTTCGCAGTGCGAGCGTCTGGCGAATCGTGGCAGAACCAAAACAAGGTAAAGTTCGCAGTGCGAACCTGTGGCGAATGTTTGCCCTCACCTTCGTCGTGCGAGTAACCAGCGAATGCTCGCTTTCCCCTTCGCTAGGGGACTCGCAGTGCGAACCTGCGAAAACTGGGTTTCCCAGCAGCATGAAAACAGAGCTTTGGGACCAAAAACCCATCCAAAACTTCACCCAACATACAAACATGCATTAACAGATGATCATACATGGCTAATGAGTATACTACACAGTTTATACCGCATTTTATCCGTTAGATTTCATTTTCTCTCAATTTAACCTAATTCCCATTCGAGAGTTTCTAGCACTTAGAGTGTCTAACTAGAACCCACCTGATAATCGAAGAGGAGTTTGAAGAAGATGTTGATGATCCATGGGATTCTCTTCTTCATCATCTCCATTTTCTCTCTTTCTCTTCTTTCCTTTTTTCCTTTTCTTCTTCTTGTTTACTAACTTTAAATATAATAAACCACCTCATAACGTAGACTATTTTTTTTTTAAAAGTAAAGATTAATAAAATAATACTACTATTTTTATATTGATTATTATTATTATTAACGTGTAATGTAAACGGCCATATATATATATATATATATATATATATATATATATATATACATGGATAATACGTTTGGTACTGAAATGTACAAGTTCCTAGTAACACAGTATACATATAAATGCCCAAAAGCCTAATACAACAACTATGACATGTTATATATACAAGATGTTCCAAAACATAAAACTAAGAACTAGATCAACTAATGATCTCAAAATCTCCACAACGAAAGCCTTTCCACACAAAAGCTATGATCCGTAAGGAAAGTCAAACAGCTTTGTCCTTACCATTCGCCGAACCTGTAGTACCTGTGATGTAAACAAAAACATGGGGTGAGATACATCAAATCTCAGTGAGTAGTCTATCTTATATGTCCTCTCGGCTTTACAAGTTTCTAACAAGCCTAACTCAAGTCAAAAGGGAAGGGAAGTGACTTTGAGTACACACACTATATGGAAACATGTCATGATTTCATCAACTCACAATATCACTAATCGGTAACCACACCAAGGCATCCCCTGTTCCATCCGCTTCTACGTCTAGAAGTCGACCCGGGTCATGGATCCTGGTAACCTACATGACATACGAATGGATTCGGGTTCTACGGGCCATTAACCGTTATGAACCGTCACTTCACATGGGCCATTAACCTTCACAAGCATACGCTCCCAGAGTGCCATTCGTACTGCACGCGGGAATCAAACCTGCCAAGTAGTTGTGCATATGTTTCAGAGGAGCTCGAGACCCGTGAAACGCACTCACAAGATAACCGGTTACGTTTACGTGACCATACTCACAAGCGTGATCCTATTCGACGATCACAAGGCCATAACGCCTTATCACAACCACAAAGGCTAACACACATGTTCCATACTAGTGTTTATTCATTTTATGACATTAGTATCTAACACACGCCTCGGCACCATATTCACGATCATTGTCATTATGTCATTCCTCACTTTCCGACATTGTTTACGGTAATACTCCTCACTCTACCTATTTCGTATTTTAACATGCATACATATCCAAACATGTTTAATACTAAGAGCATAGGCAAATAATCATTGATCGCACAACGGGAACACATAATTCAACATACGAAAAATTACACCAATTCACGTTTCCCTCTGATTTATTTAATCGGGCAATAAACAGATATTTCTCACTTCCATTAGCTAGAGGATGTTCATAGCTTCATAACGATACCAAGAATACTCACATCGGATAAACGAGTCAAAAGTTATGAAAGAAACAAGTTGAAGGATCTGTCATGTTCGCATTGCAAAGTAGCCAGCGAATGCTCGCTTTCTCATTCGTAGCGAATGCCTAAACAACACTGGGTTCTCTACCCCCTTCGAAGTGCGAGCGTCTGGCGAATCGTGGCAGAACCAAAACAAGGTAAAGTTCGCAGTGCGAACCTCTGGCGAATGTTCGCCCTCACCTTCGCCGTGCGAGTAACCAGCGAATGCTCGCTTTCCCCTTCGCTAGGAGACTCGCAGTGCGAACCTGCGAAAACTGGGTTTCCCAGCAGCGTCAAAACAGAGCTTTGGGACCAAAAACCCAACCAAAACTTCACCCAACATACAAACATGCATTAACAGATGATCATACATGGCTAATGAGTATACTACACAGTTTATACCGCATTTTTTCCGTTAGATTTAATTTTCTCTCAATTTAACCTAATTCCCATTCGGGAGTTTCTAGCACTTAGAGTGTCTAACTAGAACCCACCTGATAATCGAAGAGGAGTTTGAAGAAGATGCTGATGATCCATGGGATTCTCTTCTTCATCATCTCCATTTTCTGTCTTTCTCTTCTTTCCTTTTTTCCTTTTCTTCTTCTTGTTTACTAACTTTAAATATAATAAACCACCTCATATATTTAAAAAAACTAACCAAAATTTAAATAAACTGTCTTTTTGTTGTAGGAATATCAAGTGGTGAGAAAAATACTGTGAGAATTCCTCGTCATCGTCATCATCACCCTCCTCCTCCTCCTTTGGGATTACATTGCCTAGATGATGGGTGGGAATCTAATGAGCGATGTCGTGAATGTTGTGATAGAGAAGGCTATAGAAAAGGTGGTGAGTGTCAGGGATTGCGTCACCGCAAATGTTGTTGTAATGTATGAGGAGTTATTATACCCTTGAATAAAACTAAATAAATAAAATGTATGCCTTAATTTCATTTTAAGTTTAGAGTTTGTAATAATATATATTATCCAAAATAAAATAATTTTTAAAACTTGATTACTACAAGTAACTGAGAATTTTAAAATATATACCTATCACCAATTTCAAACTAAGGATGAATGTAAATGATTCAAAATTTAAACTTGCATATTTCATTTTAATTTCATATTTTAGAACAAAATTCAGTTTTATGTTCTATTCTCAAATAGTTTCATGAAACCAATCGTCAATAAAAAAATAATCAATTTAAGTTTGTTTGGAAGGCAATCTTATACAAACTAACACAAATTATAACGTAGACTATTTTTTTTTTAAAAGTAAAGATTAATAAAATAATACTACTATTTTTATTATGATTATTATTATTATTAACGTGTAATGTAAACGGCCATATATATATATATATATATATATATATATATATATATACATGGATAATACGTTTGGTACTGAAATGTACAAGTTCCTAGTAACACAGTATACATATAAATGCCCAAAAGCCTAATACAACAACTATGACATGTTATATATACAAGATGTTCCAAAACATAAAACTAAGAACTAGATCAACTAATGATCTCAAAATCTCCACAACGAAAGCCTTTCCACACAAAAGCTATGATCCGTAAGGAAAGTCAAACAACTTTGTCCTTACCATTCGCCGAACCTGTAGTACCTGTGATGTAAACAAAAACATGGGGTGAGATACATCAAATCTTAGTGAGTAGTCTATCTTATATGTCCTCTCGGCTTTACAAGTTTCTAACAAGCCTAACTCAAGTCAAAAGGGAAGGGAAGTGACTTTGAGTACACACACTATATGGAAACATGTCATGATTTCATCAACTCACAATATCACTAATCGGTAACCACACCAAGGCATCCCCTGTTCCATCCGCTTCTACGTCTAGAAGTCGACCCGGGTCATGGATCCTGGTAACCTACATGACATACGAATGGATTCGGGTTCTACGGGCCATTAACCGTTATGAACCGTCACTTCACATGGGCCATTAACCTTCACAAGCATACGCTCCCAGAGTGCCATTCGTACTGCACGCGGGAATCAAACCTGCCAAGTAGTTGTGCACATGTTTCAGAGGAGCTCGAGACCCGTAAAACGCACTCACAAGATAACCGGTTACGTTTACGTGACCATACTCACAAGCGTGATCCTATTCGACGATCACAAGGCCATAACGCCTTATCACAACCACAATGGCTAACACACATGTTCCATACTAGTGTTTATTCAATTTATGACATTAGTATCTAACACACGCCTCGGCACCATATTCACGATCATTGTCATTATGTCATTCCTCACTTTCCGACATTGTTTACGGTAATACTCCTCACTCTACCTATTTCGTATTTTAACATTTATACATATTCAAACATGTTTAATACTAAGAGCATAGGCAAATAATCATTGATCGCACAACGGGAACACATAATTCAACATACGAAAAATTACACCAATTCACGTTTCCCTCTGATTTATTTAATCGGGCAATAAACAGATATTTCTCACTTCCATTAGCTAGAGGATGTTCATAGCTTCATAACGATACCAAGAATACTCACATCGGATACACGAGTCAAAAGTTATGAAAGAAACAAGTTGAAGGATCTGTCATGTTCGCATTGCAAAGTAGCCAGCGAATGCTCGCTTTCTCATTCGTAGCGAATGCCTAAACAACACTGGGTTCTCTACCCCCTTCGAAGTGCGAGCGTCTGGCGAATCATGGCAGAACCAAAACAAGGTAAAGTTCGCAGTGCGAACCTCTGGCGAATATTCGCCCTCACCTTCGCCGTGCAAGTAACCAGCGAATGCTCGCTTTCCCCTTCGCTAGAGGATTCGCAGTGCGAACCTGCGAAAACTGGGTTTCCCAGCAGCGTGAAAACAGAGCTTTGGGACCAAAAACCCATCCAAAACTTCACCCAACATACAAACATGCATTAACAGATGATCATACATGGCTAATGAGTATACTACACAGTTTATACCGCATTTTATCCGTTAGATTTCATTTTCTCTCAATTTAACCTAATTCCCATTCGGGAGTTTCTAGCACTTAGAGTGTCTAACTAGAACCCACCTGATAATCGAAGAGGAGTTTGAAGAAGATTCTGATGATCCATGGGATTCTCTTCTTCATCATCTCCATTTTCTCTCTTTCTTTTCTTTCCTTTTTTCCTTTTCTTCTTCTTGTTTACTAACTTCTTCTTTTTTCTCTTTTTCTTTCTCTTTCCATATAAATACATATATTATACTATTATTATATAATATAAATCCAATAGGGAAAAATATCTCCAATTGATATTTTGTCGTCTCCACCCAATAGATCAATTATTAGAGTTATCTTAAAATCCTTTCTCGAATTTAAATAATTGATCTCTTCAGATTTCATCAGTTGCTCTATTGATCCCTAATGTCAATATCTAAAGTACTTAGAGGATTCCATTAATCCAATATACCAAAGATAGAGCACATAAATACTCATCTGATCTCATCTGATATCCAATTGAGCAATTAGATAATATGGGGTATTACACGTCCTAACATCTATACCTAGTGTTTTCACATTGTCACTACTTCCTTCCTTAGTAAGAACCAATAAAACAGATTTCTCCTTCTCAAACAAGAAATTTACTATTCCCACCGTACCTTCTAAAATCGTTGATAATACATCTTTCGGAGTAGCCTCAGCAGATGGAATAATAATTAGCTTCTCCTCACAACCGATAAAAACCGAATTAGCTGAAAGCCAGTCCATTCCCAGAACAACATCCACTTTCTTAAGCGGCAAACAAATAAGATCAATCTGGAAGACTCTTTCGTTCACCGACAACACACAATTTTCACACATCAAAGGCGTTTCAACCAATTCATCCATGGCAGTAGTAACCACCATAGGAGGAAACAAAGGAAGAGTTTGCAACCCAAGTCGCTTCACACAACGCGTGGACACAAAAGAATGCATTGCCCCACAATCAAATAAAATAAAACAAGGATGTCCATTTACGAAACACGTACCCGCAATCAAGGAGTTGTCCCCCCTTGCTTTCCTTGCATCCAAGGTATACACTCGGCCAGTAGTCTTCCCTTCTGTCTGATTTCTACCCTGAGGCCAATCTCTCGATAAATGACCCATCTTGTTACAGTGATAACACCGTATTGCATCCGAATTGCACCTACCAAAATGATTCCTCCCACAAGTACGACATACCGGAGGCACACTATTTCTAGAACTCTGTACTTGCTTACCTTTGGAAGACTGTTGCCTTTGCCTAAACTGTTGATTCGACCTTCCAAGGGTCATTTTGAGTTGCCCTGTTCAAATCCACCTCCATTTGTACCTTTTTCAAACTATTTTCCGCCACATAACATTGTCTTAACATTTCCGCATAAGTAGAAAATTCCCGTTGAGACACGCTGTGTGAAATTTCCTCCCTCAAACCAAACAAAAACTGATCAATCTTCCACCGCTCATCAGGAGCATACATGGCCTGTCTAGAATAGTCAGCCATGATCTCAAATTTCTCCGCATAAGAAGCCACTGACAAATTGCCTTGTCTCAACTGTTGGAACTCAAACTCCTTCTGAGACCTTAAAGAACTCGGAAAATATTTCTCCATAAAAGTTACCTTAAACTGTTCCCACACCTTTGGTACCTCTTGGATTGTCATCAAGGCTGAAGCACTTTCCCACCACCTCATGGCAGGACCCTTCAACAAATGAGAAGCAAAGACCACTTTATTTTCCTCACTACAATGCACTATCAAGAAAATCCTTTCCATACCTGATATCCATTCATGCGCCTTCACCGTGTCTAACCCTCCATGAAACTCCGGAGGATTCATATGGATGAATTCTCTATAGGTTCCCCCTGTAACTTCAGGAACAACCACTGGAGGATGCAGACCATCAGCCATTTGCTGTACCATTCCTTGTATGAACTGATTCTGCTGCTGCTGCATCTGTTGCATGAATTGATACAAAGGGGTGTTCCCTTCAGCACCCTGTGGAACCGTCCCAGCTGGAGTAGTCCTCGGAGTCCTTGGTCTTCCACGGTTGTTTCTACGTCTGTCGGCCATGTTCCTGAATGTCATACAAAGAGGATTAAGTTGATCAGGCTCAATACCATAAATATAACACGTAAGACCAACGGCTACACCACGTATCTGAAACGGAAAGAATTACTTATTCTATTTCATGGCTAGGTCGAGGATACGACCTGCTCTGATACCAACTGTAATGCCCACATATATAATACATGCATCAAATCATATATTATACCTGATAAGTACGTTTGGTACTGAAATATACAATAAGTTCATAGTTAACACATTATATACATAAATGCCTCTAAAACAAAAACACTAAAGACTAAGGCATTACATATACAAGATGTTCCAAAATGATAAAAACTAAGAACTAGATCAAAACAATGATCTCAAAACATAAACGCCATAGCGGAAGCCATGCCATCACAAAAGCTACGATCCGTAAGGAAAGTCAAATGACCTTGTCCTTATCCTTCGCCGAACCTGCAGAACCTGTGATGTAAACAACAACAGTGGGGTGAGATACATCAATTCTCAGTGAGTTCCCTATCTTAAAGTCCTCTCGGCTTTACAAGGTTCTAAAAATAAACCTAACTCATGTCCAAGGGGAAAAGGGAAGGACCATGAGTACACACACACAAGTAACCATCACGGTGAGCCTGTAAACTCACACTAGTACCGAAGTACCTCTTGAGCCTGTAAACTCAAGGATTCACAATCACTAACCAATTACCAAGGCATCCCCTATTCCCGTCCGCTTCTACGTCTAGAAGGCGACCCGAGTCATGGATCCTTGTAGCTACTTGGCATACGAATTAGATTCGGGATCACCGGTTCGTACACCGTGATCCGTCACTTCTCACGGCCCGTACACCATCACAAGTCTCTTTACCCGTAGGCTCCAATCGTACTTAACACGGGACTCAAACCTGCTAAGTAGTTGTGCATAACGTTTCAGAGGAGGTGCTCGAGTCTCATGAAACTACACCGCAAGAAACAGTGGTTATGATTGAACTGCACACGCCTCGGCCTTTCATGCACGAGCGTTGCCACACGTGGAACAATTCACACTTCCGACACAATTTTGGTAATAATCCTCACTCTGCCTTTTTAATATTTTAACATGCATACATTGTCAACAACAATTACACACATTTAACAGATAAAAGTCGACAAAACGACACTATTTCATAAATTCCGACATAATTAAATCGGCCGACAATCTTAAAACCATTGTAATAAGAAAGTACATTTTATTATCTTTCCAACGATACCAAAATTGTTCGAATCCGAGTTACGTACAAAAAGTTACGGCATTGTAAACAAACGATCGAAAAATAATCACAACAGCAGAATTTCTGCAACTCTCCTGGCCATACGCGTATTGCCCAAGGCCATACGCGTATTGCCCAAAATCCTCGGCCATCCATACGCGTATTTCCCAAAGCCATACGCGTATGGGCAGAGACTTTTTTCCTTGAAAATTCCTTTTAAAATTGCCATACGCGTATTGCCCTTGCCGTACGCGTAATGACAAGCCCCATACGCGTATTGACATGCCCCATACGCGTATGGACAGAGAAAAATGCAGAAAAACCTGCAGAATTTCCTGTTTACGGGTTGATCCAAAATCACCCCAAAATCCCATTTTTGATCAATCACAAAGCATCAAAACATGTTTAAACACAACAAGCAGTATAACATACAATCAAACATTGAATTTCAACAGTTAGATTCATGATTTTATACCAAAAATACCCATTTTTCCCAATTCCCAATCTAACTCTAAACTCAAAATAACTCTACTCTAAAGAGTCTAACTAGAACCCACCTGGATAACAAGATGAGGAGATTGATACTGAGATGAAGAGATGAAGAGTTGAAGCTTGATGATGATCTTGAGCTTCTTGAGAAATTTTTCTCCTTTTCCTGCCTTCACTTTTCCTTTCTTCCCTTTTTTCTTTTCTTTACTAACTTTTGTTTGTTTCCAAGGAAATGAAAAGAAAATAGAATAGTATAGAAAATTCTCACTAATTAGTAATACTACTAAAAGTCCAAATTAGCTCAGATACACCGATTAATAAAAACTCAAAGTTAAATACTATTAATTTAATCAACTCTGAGTTCGTCAGTTTACTCTAATTATTTTATCAAATAATTACTCAGAGTACTCCGGAACCCAGTTGATCATAATAATATTCACCAGAGCGTTTATAAATTTACGGGGTATTACATCCTCCCCCCCTTAAATAGAAATTCGTCCTTGAATTTAAAATATTACCTGAACAGATGTGGATAAGAATCTCGCATTTCCGATTCTAGTTCCCAAGTAGCATCGCCCGGATGCGTCATATCCCATTGCACCTTAACAAGTGGAATGTCTTTGTTCCTTAACACTTTTGTTTCCCTTCCCACAATACAACTCGGTTGTGGTTCAAAAGTCAAATTCGCTTCAATTTCCACTGATTCGGGTAGAATGGGCCGAAGAGGATCAGGAATAAACTTACGGAGCTGAGATACGTGAAAAACATCATGCATCTCAGATAGAGAGGGTGGTAAGGCTAATCTGTAAGCAACTTCACCAATCCTTTCTAAAATTTGATATGGTCCCACGTATCTCGGACTTAATTTACGTGACTTAAACGGTCCTTTCAATCTCAATCTCGGAGTAACTTTCAGAAATACATGGTCACCTTCCTCAAATTCCAAAGGTCTCCTACGGTTATCCGCATAACTCTTTTGACGATCTTGTGCTTGTTTAACTTTCTCACGGATCATTTGAATCTTTTCCGTAGTCTCTTGAATAATCTCGGGTCCCAAAATTCTATCTTCGCCAATTTCAGCCCAACACAAAGGTGTTCTACACTTCCTCCCATACAATGCTCCATAAGGAGCCATACCGATGCTCGCATGGTAACTATTGTTATAGGAAAACTCAATTAACGGTAAAAGTTCTTTCCAATTCCCTCTACTCTCTAGCACACAAGCTCTTAACATATCCTCCATCGTCTGTATTGTTCGCTCAGTCTGACCATCCGTTTGAGGATGATTCGACGTGCTCAACGCAAATTCGTACCCATCGCTTGTTGGAACACTTTCCAAACCCTTGAAGTAAACTTCGGATCTCTATCGGACACAATACTAGAAGAAATACCATGCAATCTCACAATCTCAGCAATAAACAACCTTGCAAGATGACTTGCCTTATAAGTAGTCTTTACGGCTAAGAAGTGTACATATTTCGTTAGTCGATCTACAATTACCCAAATAGAATCATACCCACCCTGGGTACGGGGTAAACCTACTGCAAAGTCTATAGAAATACTATCCCACTTCCAAACTGGAATATCCAAAGGTTGCAACAGACCGCCCGGTCTTTGGTGTTCAATCTTCACCTGTTGGCACACCGCACATTCTGACACATACTCCGCTATATCCTTTTTCATCCCAGACCACCAATAATCCTTCTTTAAATCCTGATACATCTTCGAAGAACCAGGATGTATCGTAAAAGTAACCTTATGAGCTTCATCTAAAATCTTCCTTTTCAATGCCTCATCCTTCGGAACACAAATCCGTTGATTAAACAAAACAATCCCATCAGTTGCTCGTGTAAAACCCGGTTGAAGTAACAATTCTTGTAACTCTTCCTCTAACAATTGTGCCTGTTGAATCTCAACTCTTAAGGTAGAATTGACATTCAAATTTCCCATAATTACACCATTCGGAGTCCACACAAACTGGAGATTAAGATCTCTAAACTTCTCCAACAATGAATACTCCAAAATCATCAATTCCGCACTATGAACCATTTTCCGACTTAAAGCATCTGCTACTTTATTCGCCTTTCCTGGATGATACTTCAATTCTAAGTCATAATCCTGTAAGTACTCCATCCACCTTCTTTGTCGCATATTCAACTCCTTTTGGTCAAACAGATACTTCAAACTCTTGTGGTCACTGAACATTTCAAAACGTACACCATATAAATAATGACGCCACACCTTCAGTGCAAACACTACTGCAGCTAGTTCCAAATCATGAGTTGGATAATTCTTCTCATGAACTTTCAACTGTCGAGAAGCATAAGCTACTACTTGACCGCCTTGCATCAGAACACCCCCTAATCCCCTCTTAGAAGCATCACAGAATACTTCATAAGAGTTGTTAGGATCAGGAATAATTAATACTGGAGCACTCGTCAAACTTTCCTTCAATTTCATAAAACTTTGCTCACAACCCGAATCTCATTCAAAAGCAAAATCCTTCCGAGTAAGTTTCGTCATTGGTAAGGCCAATTGACAAAAACCTTTAATGAACCTTCTATAGTAGCCTGCCAATCCCAAGAAACTTCTAACCTCTGAAACATTCCTCAGTCTCTCCCAATTAATCACTGCTTCTACTTTCGATGGATCCACTGCCACACCACCTTGAGATATAACATGTCCAAGAAAATTAACTTCCGACATCCAAAACTCACACTTACTCAACTTAGCAAACAATTGCTTCTCTTGCAATACCGATAAGACGATTCTCAGATGTTCTCCGTGCTCTTGTGGAGTACGAGAATAAATAAGAATGTCGTCGATAAAGATTACCACAAATTGGTCCAAGTAAGCCTGAAATATACGATTCATGTAATCCATAAAAACAGCTGGAGCATTAGTCACACCGAAAGGCATCACTAAGAATTCATAATGACCGTAACGTGTTCTAAATGCAGTTTTTGGCACATCGGAACTCTTCACTCGGATCTGATGATAACCCGACCGTAAATCAATCTTCGAGAACACACAGGCTCCTTTCAATTGATCTAACAAGTCATCTATCCTTGGTAAGGGGTACTTGTTCTTAATGGTGACTTTATTCAACTTACAATAATCAATGCACAAACGCATTCCCCCATCTTTCTTCTTTACCAATAACACTGGAGCTCCCCACGGTGAAACACTAGGTCTAACAAAATGCTTAGACATCAAGTCCTCCAATTGGTCCTTTAATTCTCTTAATTCAAGCGGTGCCATCCGATACGGAGAAACGGATATAGGAGCCGTTCCCGGTACCAGGTCAATAGAGAACTCAACTTCTCTCTCCGGAGGAAGAGAAGAAACATCCTCAGGAAACACTTCAGGAAACTCACACACTATTGGAATACTCAGAACTGGTTGTTCACTACTTCCTTCCTTAGTAAGAACCAATAAAACAGATTTCTCCTTCTCAAACAAGAAATTTACCATTCCCACCGTACCTTCTAAAATTGTTGATAATACATCTTTCGGAGTAGCCTCAGCAGATGGAATAATAATTAGCTTCTCCTCACAACCGATAAAAACCGAATTAGCTGAAAGCCAGTCCATTCCCAGAACAACATCCACTTTCTTAAGCGGCAAACAAATAAGGTCAATTTGGAAGACTCTTTCGTTCACCGACAACACACAATTTTCACACATCAAAGGCGTTTCAACCAATTCATCCATGGCAGTAGTAACCACCATAGGAGGAAACAAAGGAAGAGTTTGCAACCCAAGTCGCTTCACACAATGCGTGGACACAAAAGAATGTGTTGCCCCACAATCAAATAAAACAAAACAAGGATGTCCATTTACGAAACACGTACCCGCAATCAAGGAGTTGTCCCCCCTTGCTTTCCTTGCATCCAAGGTATACACTCGGCCAGTAGTCTTCCCTTCTGTCTGATTTCTACCCTGAGGACAATCTCTCGATACATGACCCATCTTGTTACAGTGATAACACCGTATTGCATCCGAATTGCACCTACCAAAATGATTCCTCCCACAAGTACGACATACCGGAGGCACACTATTTCTAGAACTCTGTACTTGCTTCCCTTTGGAAGACTGTTGCCTTTGCCTAAACTATTGATTCGACCTTCCACGGTCACTTTGAGTTGCCCTGTTCAAATCCACCTCCATTTGTACCTTTTTCAAACTATTTTCCGTCACATAACATTGTCTTAACATTTCCGCATAAGTAGCAAATTCCCGTTGAGACACACTGTGGGAAATTTCCGCCCTCAAACCAAACAAAAACTGATCAATCTTCCACCGCTCATCAGGAGCATACATGGCCTGTCTAGAATAGTCAGCCATGATCTCAAATTTCTCCGCATAAGAAGCCACTGACGAATTGCCTTGTCTCAACTGTTGGAACTCGAACTCCTTCTGAGACGTTAAAGAACTCGGAAAATATTTCTCGATAAAAGTTACCTTAAACTGTTCCCACACCTTTGGTACCTCTTGGATTGTCATCAAGGCTGAAGCACTTTCCCACCACCTCATGGCAGGACCCTTCAACAAGTGAGAAGCAAAGACCTCTTTATTTTCCTCACTACAATGCACTACCAAGAAAATCCTTTCCATACCTGATATCCATTCATGCGCCTTCACCGGATCTAACCCTCCATGAAACTCCGGAGGATTCATACGGATGAATTCTCTATAGGTTCCCCCTGCAACTTCAGGAACAACCACTAGAGGATGCAGACCATCAGCCATTTGTTGTACCATTCCTTGTATGAACTGATTCTGCTGATGCTGCATCTGTTGCATGAATTGATACAAAGGGGCGTTCCCTTCAGCACCCTGTGGAACCGTCCCAGCTGGAGTAGTCCTCGGAGTCCTTGGTCTTCCACGGTTGTTCCTACGTCTGTCGGCCATGTTCCTGGATGTCATACAAATAGGATTAAGTTGATCAGGCTCAATACCATAAATATAACACGTAAGACCAACGACGACACCACGTATCTGAAACGGAAAGAATTACTTATTCTATTTCATGGCTAGGTCGAGGATACTACCTGCTCTGATACCAACTGTAATGCCCACATATATAATACATGCATCAAATCATATATTATACATGATAAGTACGTTTGGTACTGAAATATACAATAAGTTCCTAGTTAACACATTATATACATAAATGCCTCTAAAACAAAAACACTAAAGACTAAGGCATTACATATACAAGATGTTCCAAAATGATAAAAACTAAGAACTAGATCAAAACAATGATCTCAAAACATAAACGCCATAGCGGAAGCCATGCCATCACAAAAGCTACGATCCGTAAGGAAAGTCAAATAACCTTGTCCTTATCCTTCGCCGAACCTGCAGAACCTGTGATGTAAACAACAACAGTGGGGTGAGATATATCAATTCTCAGTGAGTTCCCTATCTTAAAGTCCTCTTGGCTTTACAAGGTTCTAAAAATAAACATAACTCATGTCCAAGGGGAAAAGGGAAGGACCATGAGTACCCACACACAAGTAACCATCACAGTGAGCCTGTAAACTCACACTAGTACCGAAGTACCTCTTGAGCCTGTAAACTCAAGGATTCACAAAGCACCGAAGTACCTCTTGAGCCTGTAAACTCAAGCATTCACAATCAATAACCAATTACCAAGGCATCCCCTATTCCCGTCCGCTTCTACATCTAGAAGGCGACCCGAGTCATGGATCCTTGTAGCTACTTGGCATACGAATTGGATTCGGGATCACCGGTCCGTACACCGTGATCCATCACTTCTCACGGCCCGTACACCGTCACAAGTCTCTTTACCCGTAGGCTCCAATCGTACTTAACACGGGACTCAAACCTGCCAAGTAGTTGTGCATAACGTTTCAGAGGAGGTGCTCGAGTCTCATGAAACTACACCGCAAGAAACAGTGGTTATGATTGAACTGCACATGCCTCGGCCTTTCATGCACGAGCGTTGCCACACGTGGAACAATTCACACTTCCGACACAGTTTTGGTAATAATCCTCACTCTGCCTATTTCATATTTTAACATGCATACATTGTCAACAACAATTACACACATTTAACAGATAAAAGTCGACAAAACGACACTATTTCATAAATTCCGACATAATTAAATCGGCCGACAATCTTAAAACCATTGTAATAAGAAAGTACATTTTATTATCTTTCCAACGATAACAAAATTGTTCCAATCCGAGTTACGTACAAAAAGTTACGGCATTGTAAACAAACGATCGAAAAATAATCACAACAGCAGAATTTCTACAACTCTCCTGGCCATACGCGTATTGCCCAAAATCCTCGGCCATCCATACACGTATTGCCTAAAGCCATACACGTATGGGCAGAGACGTTTTTCCTTGAAAATTCCTTTTAAAATTGCCATACGCGTATTGCCCTTGCCGTACGCGTAATGACAAGCCCCATACGCGTATTGACATGCCCCATACGCATATGGGCAGAGGAAAATGCAGAAAAACCTGCAGAATTTCCTGTTTACGGGTTGATCCAAAATCACCCCAAAATCCCATTTTTGATCAATCACAAAGCATCAAAACATGTTTAAACACAACAAGCAGTATAACATACAATCAAACATTGAATTTCAACAGTTAGATTCATGATTTTATACCAAAAATACCCATTTTTCCCAATTCCCAATCTAACTCTAAACTCAAAATAACTCTACTCTAAAGAGTCTAACTTGAACCCACCTGGATAACAAGATGAGGAGATTGATACTGAGATGAAGAGATGAAGAGTTGAAGCTTGATGATGATCTTGAGCTTCTTGAGAAATTTCTCTCCTTTTCCTTCCTTCACTTTTCCTTTCTTCCCTTTTTCCTTTTCTTTACTAACTTTTGTTTGTTTCCAAGGAAATGAAAAGAAAATAGAATAGTATAGAAAATTCTCACTAATTAGTAATACTACTAAAAGTCCAAATTAGCTCAGATACACCGATTAATAAAAACTCAAAGTTAAATACTATTAATTTAATCAACTCTGAGTTCGTCAGTTTACTCTAATTATTTTATCAAATAATTACTCAGAGTTATCATAATAATATTCACCAGAGCGTTTATAAATTTACGGGGTATTACAAAATCAAACTAACATTCTAGAAATGAAAAAAGAAAAAAAATTTCTCATTCACATTCATTTATTTAAGTTTTTAATATAATTAAGAACATATATATCAGGTTACATAAAAAATAATTTTATAATACAAAATAATTTATAATATTCTCTATTTGAAACATATATAAAGGTTAATTAATATTTTTATTATTGTAAGAGTTAAAAGAGTGTTATTTGTATGTTTTGAAAACAATTCATAATGAACATAAAAAATAATATAAAATAATATAAAATTAAAAAAGTTAAAAGGAAAACAAACAACAAGGACAAAAAGTATAAATTCATCTCATTTATTGAACTTTTTAAAGTACTTTTTACCTTCCATATCTTTCATTTTATTTTAATATATATAATGCACACATAAGTCATAAGTCTTACAAGAAAAAAATACAAGGTGAAATCTTGGACAATGGCATTCATATACATCAATAGATCTTACCTATGTTTTATTTTGTTTATTACTGTGATTTTCTTGTCAGGTAATGAATAAAATTTGTTTGATATATCTCTCTAAATACTTTAAATATAATAAACCACCTCATATATTTAAAAAAACTAACCAAAATTTAAATAAACTGTCTTTTGGTTGTAGAAATATCAAGTGGTGAGAAAAATGCTGTGAGAATTCCTCGTCATCGTCATCATCACCCTCCTCCTCCTCCTTTGGGATTACATTGCCTAGATGGTGGGTGCGAATCTAATAAGCGATGTCGTGAACGTTGTGATACAGAAGACTATAGAAAAGGTGGTGAGTGTCAGGGATTGCGTCACCGCAAATGTTGTTGTAATGTATGAGGAGTTATTATACCCTTGAATAAAACTAAATAAATAAAATGTATGCCTTAATTTCATTTTAAGTTTAGAGTTTGTAATAATATATATTATCCAAAATAAAATAATTTTTAAAACTTGATTACTACAAGTAACTGAGAATTTTAAAATATATACCTATCACCAATTTCAAACTAAGGATGAATGTAAATGATTCAAAATTTAAACTTGCATATTTCATTTTAATTTCATATTTTAGAACAAAATTCAGTTTTATGTTTTATTCTCAAATAGTTTCATGATACCAATCGTCAATAAAAAAATAATCAATTTAAGTTTGTTTGGAAGGCAATCTTATACAAACTGACACAAATTATAACGTAGACTATTATTTTTTTTTAAAGTAAAGCTTAATAAAATAATACTACTATTTTTATTATGATTATTATTATTATTAACGTGTAATGTAAACGCCCATATATATATATATACATGGATAATACGTTTGGTACTGAAATGTACAAGTTCCTAGTAACACAGTATACATATAAATGCCCAACAGCCTAATACAACAACTATGGCATGTTATATATACAAGATGTTCCAAAATATAAAACTAAGAACTAGATCAACTAATGATCTCAAAATCTCCACAACGAAAGCCTTGCCACACAAAAGCTATGATCCGTAAGGAAAGTCAAACAACTTTGTCCTTACCATTCGCCGAACGTGTAGTACATGTGATGTAAACAACAACATGGGGTGAGATACATCAAATCTCAGTGAGTTGTCTATCTTTCACATCAAATCTCTCGGCTTTACAAGTTTCTAACAAGCCTAACTCAAGTCAAAAGGGAAGGGAAGTGACTTTGAGTACACACACTATATGGAAACATGTCATGATTTCATCAACTCACAATATCACTAATCGGTAACCACACCAAGGCATCCCCTGTTCCCGTCCGCTTCTACGTCTAGAAGTCGACCTGGGTCATGGATCCTGGTAACCTACTTGACATACGAATGGATTCGGGTTCTACGGGTCATTAACCGTTATGAACCGTCACTTCACACGGGCCATTAACCTTCACAAGCATACGCTCCCAGAGTGCCATTCGTACTGCACGCGGGAATCAAACCTGCCAAGTAGTTGTGCACATGTTTCAGAGGAGCTCGAGACCCATAAAACGCACTCACAAGATAACCAGTTACGATTACGTGACCGTACTCACAAGGGTGATCGTATTCGATGATCACAAGGCCATAATGCCTTATCACAACCACAAAGGTTAACACACATGTTCCATACTAGTGTTTATTCATTTTATGACATTAGTATCTGACACACGCCTCGACACCATATTCACGATCGTTGTCATTATGTCATTCCGCACTTTCCGACATTATTTACGGTAATATTCCTCACTCTACCTATTTCGTATTTTAACATGCATACATATTCAAACATGTTTAATACTAAGAGCATAGACAAATAATCATCGATCGCACAACGGGAACACATAATTCAACATACGACAAATTACACCAATTCACGTTTCCCTCTGATTTATTTAATCGGGCAATAAATAGATATTTCTCACTTCCATTAGCTAGAGGATGTTCATAGCTTCATAACGATACCAAGAATACTCACATCGGATAAACGAGTCAAAAGTTATGAAAGAAACAAGTTAAAGGATCTGTCATGTTCGCATTGCGAAGTAGCCAGCGAATGCTCGCTTTCTCATTCGCAGCGAATGCCTAAACAACACTGGGTTCTCTACCCCCTTCGAAGTGCGAGCGTCTGGCGAATCGTGGCATAACCAAATCAAGGTAAAGTTCGCAGTGCGAACCTCTGGCGAATATTCGCCCTCACCTTCGTCGTGCAAGTAACCAGCGAATGCTCGCTTTTCCCTTCGCTAGGGGATCGCAGTGCGAACCTGCGAAAACTGGGTTTCCCAGCAGCGTGAAAACAGAGCTTTGGGACCAAAAACCCATCCAAAACTTCACCCAACATACAAACATGCATTAACAGATGATCATACATGGCTAATGAGTATACTACACAGTTTATACCGCATTTTATCCGTTAGATTTCATTTTCTCTCAATTTAACCTAATTCCCATTCGGGAGTTTCTAGCACTTAGAGTGTCTAACTAGAACCCACCTGATAATCGAAGAGGAGTTTGAAGAAGATGCTGATGATCCATGGGATTCTCTTCTTCATCATCTCCATTTTCTCTCTTTCCCTTCTTTCCTTTTTTCCTTTTCTTCTTCTTGTTTACTAACTTCTTCTTTTTTCCCTTTTTCTTTCTCTTTCCATATATATACATATATTATACTATTATTATATAATATAAATCCAATAGGGAAAAATATCTTCAATTGATATTTTGTCGTCTCCACCCAATAGAACAATTATTAGAGTTATCTTAAAATCCTTTCTCGAATTTAAATAATTGATCTCTTCAGATTTCATCAGTTGCTCTATTGATCCCTAATGTCAATATCTAAAGTACTTAGAGGATTCCATTAATCCAATATACCAAAGATAGAGCACATAAATACTCATCTGATATCCAATTGAGCAATTAGATAATATGGGGTATTACACGTCCTAACATCTATACCTAGTGTTTTCACATTGTCACTAATTAAGCAAAAGGGAATGGTCAAGTTCAACTTTTAATGCGCGTCAATGATAGGCCTATTTCAACAAAATGCTAAAAGGAAATAAAAATCAAACTAACATTCTAGAAATGAAAAAAGAAAAAAAAAATTCTCATTCACATTCATTTATTTAAGTTTTTAATATAATTAAGAACATATATATCAGGTTACATAAAAAATAATTTTATAATACAAAATAATTTATAATATTCTCTATTTGAAACATATATAAAGGTTAATTAATATTTTTATTATTGTAAGAGTTAAAAGAGTGTTATTTGTATGTTTTGAAAATAATTCATAATGAACATAAAAAATATTAGTTTATAAAATAATATAAAATTAAAAAAGTTAAAAGGAAAAGAAACAACAAGGACAAAAAGTATAAATTCATCTCATTTATTGAACTTTTTAAAATACTTTTTACCTTCCATATCTTTCATTTTATTTTAATATATATAATGCACACATAAGTCATAAGTCTTACAAGAAAAAAATACAAGGTGAAATCTTGGACAATGGCATTCATATACATCAATAGAACTTACCTATGTTTTATTTTGTTTATTATTATGATTTTCTTGTCAGGTAATGAATAAAATTTGTTTGATATATCTGTCTAAATACTTTAAATATAATAAACCACCTCATATACTTAAAAAACAAACCAAAATTTAAATAAACTGTCTTTTGGTTGTAGGAATATCAAGTGGTGAGAAAAATGCTGTGAGAATTCCTCGTCATCGTCATCATCACCCTCCTCCTCCTCCTTTGGGATTACATTGCCTAGATGGTGGGTACGAATCTAATGAGCGATGTCGTGAACGTTGTGATACAGAAGGCTATAGAAAAGGTGGTGAGTGTCAGGGATTGCGTCACCGCAAATGTTGTTGTAATGTATGAGGAGTTATTATACCCTTGAAAAAAACTAAATAAATAAAATGTATGCCTTAATTTCATTTTAAGTTTAGAGTTTGTAACAATATATATTATCCAAAATAAAATAATTTTTAAAACTTGATTACTACAAGTAACTGAGAATTTTAAAATATATACCTATCACCAATTTCAAACTAAGGATGAATGTAAATGATTCAAAATCTAAACTTGCATATTTCATTTTAATTTCATATTTTAGAACAAAATTCAGTTTTATGTTTTATTCTCAAATAGTTTCATGATACCAATCGTCAATAAAAAAATAATCAATTTAAGTTTGTTAGGAAGGCAATCTTATACAAACTGGCACAAATTATAACGTAGACTATTATTTTTTTTTAAAGTAAAGCTTAAAAAAATAATACTACTATTTTTATTATGATTATTGTTATTATTAACGTGTAATGTAAATGCCCATATATATATATATATATATATATATATATATATATATACATGGATAATACGTTTGGTACTGAAATGTACAAGTTCCTAGTAACACAGTATACATATAAATGCCCAAAAGCCTAATACAACAACTATGGCATGTTATATATACAAGATGTTCCAAAAGATAAAACTAAGAACTAGATCAACTAATGATCTCAAAATCTCCACAACGAAAGCCTTGCCACACAAAAGCTATGATCCGTAAGGAAAGTTAAACAACTTTGTCCTTACCATTCGCCGAACCTGTAGTACCTGTGAGGTAAACAACAACATGGGGTGAGATACATCAAATCTCAGTGAGTTGTGTATCTTATATGTCCTCTCGCCTTTACAAGTTTCTAACAAGCCTAACTCAAGTCTAAAGGGAATGGAAGTGACTTTGAGTACACACACTATATGGAAACATGTCATGATTTCATCAACTCACAATATCACTAATCGGTAACCACACCAAGGCATCCCCTGTTCCCGTCCGCTTCTACGTCTAGAAGTCGACCCGGGTCATGGATCCTGGTAACCTACTTGACATACGAATGGATTCGGGTTCTACGGGTCATTAACCGTTATGAACCGTCACTTCACACGGGCCATTAACCTTCACAAGCATACACTCCCAGAGTGCCATTCGTACTGCACGCGGGAATCAAACCTGCCAAGTAGTTGTGCACATGTTTCAGAGGAGCTCGAGACCCATGAAACACACTCACAAGATAACCGGTTACGATTACGTGACCATACTCACAAGCGTGATCGTATTCGACGATCACAAGGCCATAACGCCTTATCACAACCACAAAGGTTAACACACATGTTCCATACTAGTGTTTATTCATTTTATGACATTAGTATTTGACACACACTCGGCACCATATTCACGATCGTTGTCATTATGTCATTCCGCACTTTCCGACATTGTTTATGGTAATATTCCTCACTCTACCTATTTCCTATTTTAACATGCATACATATTCAAACATGTTTAATACTAAGAGCATAGGCAAATAATCGTCGATCGCACAACGGGAACACATAATTCAACATACGACAAATTACACCAATTCACGTTTCCCTCTGATTTATTTAATCGGGCAATAAACAGATATTTCTCACTTCCATTAGCTTGAGGATGTTCATAGCTTCATAACGATACCAAGAATACTCACATCGGATAATAGAGTCAAAAGTTATGAAAGAAACAAGTTGAAGGATATGTCATGTTCGCATTGCGAAGTAGCCAGCGAATGCTCGCTTTCTCATTCGCAGCGAATGCCTAAACAACACTGGGTTCTCTACCCCCTTCGAAGTGCGAGCGTCTGGCGAATCGTGGCAGAACCAAAACAAGGTAAAGTTCGCAGTGCGAACCTCTGGCGAATATTCGCCCTCACCTTCGTCGTGCAAGTAACCAGCGAATGCTCACTTTCCCCTTCGCTAGGGGATTCGCAGTGCGAACCTGCGAAAACTGGATTTCCCAGCAGCGTGAAAACAGAGCTTTAGGACCAAAAACCCATCCAAAACTTCACCCAACATACAAACATGCATTAACAGATGATCATACATGGCTAATGAGTATACTACACAGTTTATACCGCATTTTATCCGTTAGATTTCATTTTCTCTCAATTTAACCTAATTCCCATTCGGGAGTTTCTAGCACTTAGAGTGTCTAACTAGAACCCACCTGATAATAGAAGAGGAGTTTGAAGAAGACGCTGATGATCCATGGGATTCTCTTCTTCATCATCTCCATTTTCTCTCTTTCTCTTCTTTCCTTTTTTCCTTTTCTTCTTCTTGTTTACTAACTTCTTCTTTTTTCTCTTTTTCTTTCTCTTTCCATATATATACATATATTATACTATTATTATATAATATAAATCCAATAGGGAAAAATATCTTCAATTGATATTTTGTCGTCTCCACCCAATAGATCAATTATTAGAGTTATCTTAAAATCCTTTCTCGAATTTAAATAATTGATCTCTTCAGATTTCATCAGTTGCTCTATTGATCCCTAATGTCAATATCTAAAGTACTTAGAGGATTCCATTAATCCAATATACCAAAGATAGAGCACATAAATACTCATCTGATATCCAATTGAGCAATTAGATAATATGGGGTATTACACGTCCTAACATCTATACCTAGTGTTTTCACATTGTCACTAATTAAGCAAAAGGGAATGGTCAAGTTCAACTTTTAATGCGCGTCAATGATAGGCCTATTTCAACAAAATGCTAAAAGGAAATAAAAATCAAACTAACATTCTAGAAATGAAAAAAGAAAAAAAAAATTCTCATTCACATTCATTTATTTAAGTTTTTAATATAATTAAGAACATATATATCAGGTTACATAAAAAATAATTTTATAATACAAAATAATTTATAATATTCTCTATTTGAAACATATATAAAGGTTAATTAATATTTTTATTATTGTAAGAGTTAAAAGAGTGTTATTTGTATGTTTTGAAAATAATTCATAATGAACATAAAAAATATTAGTTTATAAAATAATATAAAATTAAAAAAGTTAAAAGGAAAAGAAACAACAAGGACAAAAAGTATAAATTCATCTCATTTATTGAACTTTTTAAAATACTTTTTACCTTCCATATCTTTCATTTTATTTTAATATATATAATGCACACATAAGTCATAAGTCTTACAAGAAAAAAATACAAGGTGAAATCTTGGACAATGGCATTCATATACATCAATAGAACTTACCTATGTTTTATTTTGTTTATTATTATGATTTTCTTGTCAGGTAATGAATAAAATTTGTTTGATATATCTGTCTAAATACTTTAAATATAATAAACCACCTCATATACTTAAAAAACAAACCAAAATTTAAATAAACTGTCTTTTGGTTGTAGGAATATCAAGTGGTGAGAAAAATGCTGTGAGAATTCCTCGTCATCGTCATCATCACCCTCCTCCTCCTCCTTTGGGATTACATTGCCTAGATGGTGGGTACGAATCTAATGAGCGATGTCGTGAACGTTGTGATACAGAAGGCTATAGAAAAGGTGGTGAGTGTCAGGGATTGCGTCACCGCAAATGTTGTTGTAATGTATGAGGAGTTATTATACCCTTGAAAAAAACTAAATAAATAAAATGTATGCCTTAATTTCATTTTAAGTTTAGAGTTTGTAACAATATATATTATCCAAAATAAAATAATTTTTAAAACTTGATTACTACAAGTAACTGAGAATTTTAAAATATATACCTATCACCAATTTCAAACTAAGGATGAATGTAAATGATTCAAAATCTAAACTTGCATATTTCATTTTAATTTCATATTTTAGAACAAAATTCAGTTTTATGTTTTATTCTCAAATAGTTTCATGATACCAATCGTCAATAAAAAAATAATCAATTTAAGTTTGTTAGGAAGGCAATCTTATACAAACTGGCACAAATTATAACGTAGACTATTATTTTTTTTTAAAGTAAAGCTTAAAAAAATAATACTACTATTTTTATTATGATTATTGTTATTATTAACGTGTAATGTAAATGCCCATATATATATATATATATATATATATATACATGGATAATACGTTTGGTACTGAAATGTACAAGTTCCTAGTAACACAGTATACATATAAATGCCCAAAAGCCTAATACAACAACTATGGCATGTTATATATACAAGATGTTCCAAAAGATAAAACTAAGAACTAGATCAACTAATGATCTCAAAATCTCCACAACGAAAGCCTTGCCACACAAAAGCTATGATCCGTAAGGAAAGTTAAACAACTTTGTCCTTACCATTCGCCGAACCTGTAGTACCTGTGAGGTAAACAACAACATGGGGTGAGATACATCAAATCTCTGTGAGTTGTGTATCTTATATGTCCTCTCGCCTTTACAAGTTTCTAACAAGCCTAACTCAAGTCTAAAGGGAATGGAAGTGACTTTGAGTACACACACTATATGGAAACATGTCATGATTTCATCAACTCACAATATCACTAATCGGTAACCACACCAAGGCATCCCCTGTTCCCGTCCGCTTCTACGTCTAGAAGTCGACCCGGGTCATGGATCCTGGTAACCTACTTGACATACGAATGGATTCGGGTTCTACGGGTCATTAACCGTTATGAACCGTCACTTCACACGGGCCATTAACCTTCACAAGCATACACTCCCAGAGTGCCATTCGTACTGCACGCGGGAATCAAACCTGCCAAGTAGTTGTGCACATGTTTCAGAGGAGCTCGAGACCCATGAAACACACTCACAAGATAACCGGTTACGATTACGTGACCATACTCACAAGCGTGATCGTATTCGACGATCACAAGGCCATAACGCCTTATCACAACCACAAAGGTTAACACACATGTTCCATACTAGTGTTTATTCATTTTATGACATTAGTATCTGACACACACTCGGCACCATATTCACGATCGTTGTCATTATGTCATTCCGCACTTTCCGACATTGTTTATGGTAATATTCCTCACTCTACCTATTTCCTATTTTAACATGCATACATATTCAAACATGTTTAATACTAAGAGCATAGGCAAATAATCGTCGATCGCACAACGGGAACACATAATTCAACATACGACAAATTACACCAATTCACGTTTCCCTCTGATTTATTTAATCGGGCAATAAACAGATATTTCTCACTTCCATTAGCTTGAGGATGTTCATAGCTTCATAACGATACCAAGAATACTCACATCGGATAATAGAGTCAAAAGTTATGAAAGAAACAAGTTGAAGGATATGTCATGTTCGCATTGCGAAGTAGCCAGCGAATGCTCGCTTTCTCATTCGCAGCGAATGCCTAAACAACACTGGGTTCTCTACCCCCTTCGAAGTGCGAGCGTCTGGCGAATCGTGGCAGAACCAAAACAAGGTAAAGTTCGCAGTGCGAACCTCTGGCGAATATTCGCCCTCACCTTCGTCGTGCAAGTAACCAGCGAATGCTCACTTTCCCCTTCGCTAGGGGATTCGCAGTGCGAACCTGCGAAAACTGGATTTCCCAGCAGCGTGAAAACAGAGCTTTAGGACCAAAAACCCATCCAAAACTTCACCCAACATACAAACATGCATTAACAGATGATCATACATGGCTAATGAGTATACTACACAGTTTATACCGCATTTTATCCGTTAGATTTCATTTTCTCTCAATTTAACCTAATTCCCATTCGGGAGTTTCTAGCACTTAGAGTGTCTAACTAGAACCCACCTGATAATAGAAGAGGAGTTTGAAGAAGACGCTGATGATCCATGGGATTCTCTTCTTCATCATCTCCATTTTCTCTCTTTCTCTTCTTTCCTTTTTTCCTTTTCTTCTTCTTGTTTACTAACTTCTTCTTTTTTCTCTTTTTCTTTCTCTTTCCATATATATACATATATTATACTATTATTATATAATATAAATCCAATAAGGAAAAATATCTCCAATTGATATTTTGTCGTCTCCACCCAATAGATCAATTATTAGAGTTATCTTAAAATCCTTTCTCGAATTTAAATAATTGATCTGTTCAGATTTCATCAGTTGCTCTATTGATCCCTAATGTCAATATCTAAAGTACTTAGAGGATTCCATTAATCCAATATACCAAAGATAGAGCACATAAATACTCATCTGATCTCATCTGATATCCAATTGAGCAATTAGATAATATGGGGTATTACACGTCCTAACATCTATACCTAGTGTTTTCACATTTTCACTAATTAAGCAAAAGGGAATTGTCAAGTTCAACTTTTAATGCGCGTCAATGATAGGCCCATTTCAACAAAATGCTAAAAGGAAATAAAAATCAAACTAACATTCTAGAAATGAAAAAAGAAAAAAAAATTCTCATTCACATTCATTTATTTAAGTTTTTAATATAATTAAGAACATATATATCAGGTTACATAAAAAATAATTTTATAATACAAAATAATTTATAATATTCTCTATTTGAAACATATATAAAGGTTAATTAATATTTTTATTATTGTAAGAGTTAAAAGAGTGTTATTTGTATGTTTTGAAAATAATTCATAATGAACATAAAAAATATTAGTTTATAAAATAATATAAAATTAAAAAAGTTAAAAGGAAAAGAAACAACAAGGACAAAAAGTATAAATTCATCTCATTTATTTAACTTTTTAAAGTACTTTTTACCTTCCATATCTTTCATTTTATTTTAATATATATAATGCACACATAAGTCATAAGTCTTACAAGAAAAAAATACAAGGTGAAATCTTGGACAATGGCATTCATATACATCAATAGATCTTACCTATGTTTTATTTTGTTTATTACTATGATTTTCTTGTCAGCTAATGAATAAAATTTGTTTGATATATCTCTCTAAATACTTTAAATATAATAAACCACCTCATATATTTAAAAAAACTAACCAAAATTTAAATAAACTGTCTTTTGGTTGTAGGAATATCAAGTGGTGAGAAAAATGCTGTGAGAATTCCTCGTCGTCGTCATCATCACCCTCCTCCTCCTCCTTTGGGATTACATTGCCTAGATGGTGGGTGCGAATCTAATGAGCGATGTCGTGAACGTTGTGATACAGAAGGCTATAGAAAAGGTGGTGAGTGTCAGGGATTGCGTCACCGCAAATGTTGTTGTAATGTATGAGGAGTTATTATACCCTTGAATAAAACTAAATAAATAAAATGTATGCCTTAATTTCATTTTAAGTTTAGAGTTTGTAATAATATATATTATCCAAAATAAAATAGTTTTTAAAACTTGATTACTACAAGTAACTGAGAATTTTAAAATATAAACCTATCACCAATTTCAAACTAAGGATGAATGTAAATGATTCAAAATTTAAACTTGCATATTTCATTTTAATTTCATATTTTAGAACAAAATTCAGTTTTATGTTTTATTCTCAAATAGTTTCATGATACCAATCGTCAATAAAAAAATAATCAATTTAAGTTTGTTTGGAAGGCAATCTTATACAAACTGACACAAATTATAACGTAGACTATTATTTTTTTATAAATTAAAGCTTAATAAAATAATACTACTATTTTTATTATGATTATTATTATTATTAACGTGTAATGTAAACGCCGATATATATATATATATATATATATATATATATATATATATATATATATATATATGGATAATACGTTTGGTACTGAAATGTACAAGTTCCTAGTAACACAGTATACATATAAATGCCCAAAAGCCTAATACAACAACTATGGCATGTTATATATACAAGATGTTCCAAAAGATAAAACTAAGAACTAGATCAACTAATGATCTCAAAATCTCCACAACGAAAGCCTTGCCACACAAAAGCTATGATCCGTAAGGAAAGTCAAACAACTTTGTCCTTACCATTCGCCGAACCTGTAGTACCTGTGAGGTAAACAACAACATGGGGTGAGATACATCAAATCTCAGTGAGTTGTCTATCTTATATGTCCTCTCGGCTTTACAAGTTTCTAACAACCCTAACTCAAGTCAAAAAGGGAATGGAAGTGACTTTGAGTACACACACTATATGGAAACATGTCATGATTTCATCAACTCACAATATCACTAATCAGTAACCACACCAAGGCATCCCCTGTTCCCGTCCGCTTCTACGTCTAGAAGTCGACCCGGGTCATGGATCCTGGTAACCTACTTGACATACGAATGGATTCGGGTTCTACGGGTCATTAACCGTTATGAACCGTCACTTCACACGGGCCATTAACCTTCACAAGCATACACTCCCAGAGTGCCATTCGTACTGCACGCGGGAATCAAACCTGCCAAGTAGTTGTGCACATGTTTCAGAGGAGCTCGAGACCCATGAAACGCACTCACAAGATAACCGGTTACGATTACGTGACCATACTCACAAGCGTGATCGTATTCGACGATCACAAGGCCATAACGCCTTATCACAACCACAAAGGTTAACACACATGTTCCATACTAGTGTTTATTCATTTTATGACATTAGTATCTGACACACGCCTCGGCACCATATTCACGATCGTTGTCATTATGTCATTCCGCACTTTCCGACATTGTTTATGGTAATATTCCTCACTCTACCTATTTCCTATTTTAACATGCATACATATTCAAACATGTTTAATACTAAGAGCATAGGCAAATAATCGTCGATCGCACAACGGGAACACATAATTCAACATACGACAAATTACAGCAATTCAAGTTTCCCTCTGATTTATTTAATCGGGCAATAAACAGATATTTCTCACTTCCATTAGCTTGAGGATGTTCATAGCTTCATAACGATACCAAGAATACTCACATCGGATAATAGAGTCAAAAGTTATGAAAGAAACAAGTTGAAGGATATGTCATGTTCGCATTGCGAAGTAGCCAGCGAATGCTCGCTTTCTCATTCGCAGCGAATGCCTAAACAACACTGGGTTCTCTACCCCCTTCGAAGTGCGAGCGTCTGGCAAATCGTGGCAGAACCAAAACAAGGTAAAGTTCGCAGTGCGAACCTCTGGCGAATATTCGCCCTCACCTTCGCCGTGCAAGTAACCAGCGAATGCTCACTTTCCCCTTCGCTAGGGGATTCGCAGTGCGAACCTGCGAAAACTGGATTTCCCAGCAGCGTGAAAACAGAGCTTTAGGACCAAAAACCCATCCAAAACTTCACCCAACATACAAACATGCATTAACAGATGATCATACATGGCTAATGAGTATACTACACAGTTTATACCGCATTTTATCCGTTAGATTTCATTTTCTCTCAATTTAACCTAATTCCCATTCGGGAGTTTCTAGCACTTAGAGTGTCTAACTAGAACCCACCTGATAATAGAAGAGGAGTTTGAAGAAGATGCTGATGATCCATGGGATTCTCTTCTTCATCATCTCCATTTTCTCTCTTTCTCTTCTTTCCTTTTTTCCTTTTCTTCTTCTTGTTTACTAACTTCTTCTTTTTTCTCTTTTTCTTTCTCTTTCCATATATATACATATATTATACTATTATTATATAATATAAATCAAATAAGGAAAAATATCTCCAATTGATATTTTGTCGTCTCCACCCAATAGATCAATTATTAGAGTTATCTTAAAATCCTTTCTCGAATTTAAATAATTGATCTCTTCAGATTTCATCAGTTGCTCTATTGATCCCTAATGTCAATATCTAAAGTACTTAGAGGATTCCATTAATCCAATATACAAAAGATAGAGCACATAAATACTCATCTGATCACATCTGATATCCAATTGAGCAATTAGATAATATGGGGTATTACACGTCCTAACATCTATACCTAGTGTTTTCACATTGTCACTAATTAAGCAAAAGGGAATTGTCAAGTTCAACTTTTAATGCGCGTCAATGATAGGCCCATTTCAACAAAATGCTAAAAGGAAATAAAAATCAAACTAACATTCTAGAAATGAAAAAAGAAAAAAAAATTCTCATTCACATTCATTTATTTAAGTTTTTAATATAATTAAGAACATATATATCAGGTTACATAAAAAATAATTTTATAATACAAAATAATTTATAATATTCTCTATTTGAAACATATATAAAGGTTAATTAATATTTTTATTATTGTAAGAGTTAAAAGAGTGTTATTTGTATGTTTTGAAAATAATTCATAATGAACATAAAAAATATTAGTTTATAAAATAATATAAAATTAAAAAAGTTAAAAGGAAAAGAAACAACAAGGACAAAAAGTATAAATTCATCTCATTTATTTAACTTTTTAAAGTACTTTTTACCTTCCATATCTTTCATTTTATTTTAATATATATAATGCACACATAAGTCATAAGTCTTACAAGAAAAAAATACAAGGTGAAATCTTGGACAATGGCATTCATATACTTCAATAGATCTTACCTATGTTTTATTTTGTTTATTACTATGATTTTCTTGTCAGGTAATGAATAAAATTTGTTTGATATATCTCTCTAAATACTTTAAATATAATAAACCACCTCATATATTTAAAAAAACTAACCAAAATTTAAATAAACTGTCTTTTGGTTGTAGGAATATCAAGTGGTGAGAAAAATGCTGTGAGAATTCCTCGTCATCGTCATCATCACCCTCCTCCTCCTCCTTTGGGATTACATTGCCTAGATGGTGGGTGCGAATCTAATGAGCGATGTCGTGAACGTTGTGATACAGAAGGCTATAGAAAAGGTGGTGAGTGTCAGGGATTGCGTCACCGCAAATGTTGTTGTAATGTATGAGGAGTTATTATACCCTTGAATAAAACTAAATAAATAAAATGTATGCCTTAATTTCATTTTAAGTTTAGAGTTTGTAATAATATATATTATCCAAAATAAAATAATTTTTAAAACTTGATTACTACAAGTAACTGAGAATTTTAAAATATATACCTATCACCAATTTCAAACTAAGGATGAATGTAAATGATTCAAAATTTAAACTTGCATATTTCATTTTAATTTCATATTTTAGAACAAAATTCAGTTTTATGTTTTATTCTCAAATAGTTTCATGATACCAATCGTCAATAAAAAAATAATCAATTTAAGTTTGTTTGGAAGGCAATCTTATACAAACTGACACAAATTATAACGTAGACTATTATTTTTTTTTAAATTAAAGCTTAATAAAATAATACTACTATTTTTATTATCATTATTATTATTATTAAAGTGTAATGTAAATGCCGATATATATATATATATATATATATATATATATATATATATAGACATGGATAATAAGTTTGGTACTGAAATGTACAAGTTCCTAGTAACACAGTATACATATAAATGCCCAAAAGCCTAATACAACAACTATGGCATGTTATATATACAAGATGTTCCAAAAGATAAAACTAAGAACTAGATCAACTAATGATCTCAAAATCTCCACAACGAAAGCCTTGCCACACAAAAGCTATGATCCGTAAGGAAAGTCAAACAACTTTGTCCTTACCATTCGCCGAACCTGTAGTACCTGTGAGGTTAACAACAACATGGGGTGAGATACATCAAATCTCAGTGAGTTGTCTATCTTATATGTCCTCTCGGCTTTACAAGTTTCTAACAAGCCTAACTCAAGTCAAAAGGGAAGGGAAGTGACTTTGAGTACACACACTATATGGAAACATGTCCTGATTTCATCAACTCACAATATCACTAATCGGTAACCACACCAAGGCATCCCCTGTTCCCGTCCGCTTCTACGTCTAGAAGTCGACCCGGGTCATGGATCCTGGTAACCTACTTGACATACGAATAGATTCGGGTTCTACGGGTCATTAACCGTTATGAACCGTCACTTCACACGGGCCATTAACCTTCACAATCATACACTCCCAGAGTGCCATTCGTACTGCACGCGGGAATCAAACCTGCCAAGTAGTTGTGCACATGTTTCAGAGGAGCTCGAGACCCATGAAACGCACTCACAATATAACCGGTTACGATTACGTGACCATACTCACAAGCGTGATCGTATTCGACGATCACAAGGCCATAACGCCTTATCACAACCACAAAGGTTAACACACATGTTCCATACTAGTGTTTATTCATTTTATGACATTAGTATCTGACACACGCCTCGGCACCATATTCACGATCGTTGTCATTATGTCATTCCGCACTTTCCGACATTGTTTACGGTAATATTCCTCACTCTACCTATTTCGTATTTTAACATGCATACATATTCAAACATGTTTAATACTAAGAGCATAGGCAAATAATCGTCGATCGCACAACGGGAACACATAATTCAACATACGACAAATTACACCAATTCACGTTTCCCTCTGATTTATTTAATCGGGCAATAAACAGATATTTCTCACTTCCATTAGCTAGAGGATGTTCATAGCTTCATAACGATACCAAGAATACTCACATCGGATAAACGAGTCAAAAGTTATGAAAAAAACAAGTTGAAGGATCTGTCATGTTCGCAATGCGAAGTAGCCAGCGAATGCTTGCTTTCTCATTCGCAGTGAATGCCTAAACAACACTGGGTTCTCTGCCCCCTTCGAAGTGCGAGCGTCTGGCGAATCGTGGCAGAACCAAAACAAGGTAAAGTTCGCAGTGCGAACCTCTGGCGAATATTCGCCCTCACCTTCGCCGTGCAAGTAACCAGCGAATGCTCGCTTTCCCCTTCACTAGGGGATTCGCAGTGCGAACCTGCGAAAACTGGGTTTCCCAGCAGCCTGAAAACAGAGCTTTGGGACCAAAAACCCATCCAAAACTTCACCCAACATACAAACATGCATTAACAGATGATCATACATGGCTAATGAGTATACTACATAGTTTATACCGCATTTTATCCGTTAGATTTCATTTTCCCTCAATTTAACCTAATTCCCATTCGGGAGTTTCTAGCACTTAGAGTGTCTAACTAGAACCCACCTGATAATCGAAGAGGAGTTTGAAGAAGATGCTGACGATCCATGGGATTCTCTTCTTCATCATCTCCATTTTCTCTCTTTCTCTTCTTTCCTTTTTTCCTTTTCTTCTTCTTGTTTACTAACTTCTTCTTTTTTCTCTTTTTCTTTCTCTTTCCATATATATACATATATTATACTATTATTATATAATATAAATCCAATAGGGAAAAATATCTCCAATTGATATTTTGTCGTCTCCACCCAATAGATAAATTATTAGAGTTATCTTAAAATCCTTTCTCGAATTTAAATAATTGATCTCTTCAGATTTCATCAGTTGCTCTATTGATCCCTAATGTCAATATCTAAAGTAGTTAGAGGATTCCATTAATCCAATATACCAAATATAGAGCACATAAATACTCATCTGATCTCATCTGATATCCAATTGAGCAATTAGATAATATGGGGTATTACACGTCCTAACATCTATACCTAGTGTTTTCACATTGTCACTAATTAAGCAAAAGGGAATTGTCAAGTTCAACTTTTAATGCGCGTCAATGATAGACCCATTTCAACAAAAGGCTAAAAGGAAATAAAAATCAAACTAACATTCTAGAAATGAAAAAAGAAAAAAAATTTCTCATTCATATTCATTTATTTAAGTTTGTAATATAATTAAGAACATATATGTCAGGTTACATGAAAAATAATTTTATAATACAAAATAATTTATAATATTCTCTATTTGAAACATATATAAAGGTTAATTAATATTTTTATTATTGTAAGAGTTAAAAGAGTGTTATTTGTATGTTTTGAAAATAATTCATAATGAACATAAAAAATATTAGTTTATAAAATAATATAAAATTAAAAAAGTTAAAAGGAAAAGAAACAACAAGGACAAAAAGTATAAATTCATCTCATTTATTTAACTTTTTAAAGTACTTTTTACCTTCCATATCTTTCATTTTATTTTAATATATATAATGCACACATAAGTCATAAGTCTTACAAGAAAAAAATACAAGGTGAAATCTTGGACAATGGCATTCATATACATCAATAGATCTTACCTATGTTTTATTTTGTTTATTACTATGATTTTCTTGTCAGGTAATGAATAAAATTTGTTTGATATATCTCTCTAAATACTTTAAATATAATAAACCACCTCATATATTTAAAAAAACTAACCAAAATTTAAATAAACTGTCTTTTGGTTGTAGGAATATCAAGTGGTGAGAAAAATGCTGTGAGAATTCCTCGTCATCGTCATCATCACCCTCCTCCTCCTCCTTTGGGATTACATTGCCTAGATTGTGGGTGCGAATCTAATGAGCGATGTCGTGAACGTTGTGATACAGAAGGCTATAGAAAAGGTGGTGAGTGTCAGGGATTGCGTGACCGCAAATGTTGTTGTAATGTATGAGGAGTTATTATACCCATGAATAAAACTAAATAAATAAAATGTATGCCTTAATTTCATTTTAAGTTTAGAGTTTGTAATAATATATATTATCCAAAATAAAATAATTTTTAAAACTTGATTACTACAAGTAACTGAGAATTTTAAAATATATACCTATCACCAATTTCAAACTAAGGATGAATGTAAATGATTCAAAATTTAAACTTGCATATTTCATTTTAATTTCATATTTTAGAACAAAATTCAGTTTTATGTTTTATTCTCAAATAGTTTCATGATACCAATCGTCAATAAAAAAATAATCAATTTAAGTTTGTTTGGAAGGCAATCTTATACAAACTGACACAAATTATAACGTAGACTATTATTTTTTTTTAAATTAAAGCTTAATAAAATAATACTACTATTTTTATTATCATTATTATTATTATTAAAGTGTAATGTAAATGCCGATATATATATATATATATATATATATATATATATATATATAGACATGGATAATAAGTTTGGTACTGAAATGTACAAGTTCCTAGTAACACAGTATACATATAAATGCCCAAAAGCCTAATACAACAACTATGGCATGTTATATATACAAGATGTTCCAAAAGATAAAACTAAGAACTAGATCAACTAATGATCTCAAAATCTCCACAACGAAAGCCTTGCCACACAAAAGCTATGATCCGTAAGGAAAGTCAAACAACTTTGTCCTTACCATTCGCCGAACCTGTAGTACCTGTGAGGTTAACAACAACATGGGGTGAGATACATCAAATCTCAGTGAGTTGTCTATCTTATATGTCCTCTCGGCTTTACAAGTTTCTAACAAGCCTAACTCAAGTCAAAAGGGAAGGGAAGTGACTTTGAGTACACACACTATATGGAAACATGTCCTGATTTCATCAACTCACAATATCACTAATCGGTAACCACACCAAGGCATCCCCTGTTCCCGTCCGCTTCTACGTCTAGAAGTCGACCCGGGTCATGGATCCTGGTAACCTACTTGACATACGAATGGATTCGGGTTCTACGGGTCATTAACCGTTATGAACCGTCACTTCACACGGGCCATTAACCTTCACAATCATACACTCCCAGAGTGCCATTCGTACTGCACGCGGGAATCAAACCTGCCAAGTAGTTGTGCACATGTTTCAGAGGAGCTCGAGACCCATGAAACGCACTCACAATATAACCGGTTACGATTACGTGACCATACTCACAAGCGTGATCGTATTCGACGATCACAAGGCCATAACGCCTTATCACAACCACAAAGGTTAACACACATGTTCCATACTAGTGTTTATTCATTTTATGACATTAGTATCTGACACACGCCTCGGCACCATATTCACGATCGTTGTCATTATGTCATTCCGCACTTTCCGACATTGTTTACGGTAATATTCCTCACTCTACCTATTTCGTATTTTAACATGCATACATATTCAAACATGTTTAATACTAAGAGCATAGGCAAATAATCGTCGATCGCACAACGGGAACACATAATTCAACATACGACAAATTACACCAATTCACGTTTCCCTCTGATTTATTTAATCGGGCAATAAACAGATATTTCTCACTTCCATTAGCTAGAGGATGTTCATAGCTTCATAACGATACCAAGAATACTCACATCGGATAAACGAGTCAAAAGTTATGAAAAAAACAAGTTGAAGGATCTGTCATGTTCGCAATGCGAAGTAGCCAGCGAATGCTTGCTTTCTCATTCGCAGTGAATGCCTAAACAACACTGGGTTCTCTGCCCCCTTCGAAGTGCGAGCGTCTGGCGAATCGTGGCAGAACCAAAACAAGGTAAAGTTCGCAGTGCGAACCTCTGGCGAATATTCGCCCTCACCTTCGCCGTGCAAGTAACCAGCGAATGCTCGCTTTCCCCTTCACTAGGGGATTCGCAGTGCGAACCTGCGAAAACTGGGTTTCCCAGCAGCCTGAAAACAGAGCTTTGGGACCAAAAACCCATCCAAAACTTCACCCAACATACAAACATGCATTAACAGATGATCATACATGGCTAATGAGTATACTACATAGTTTATACCGCATTTTATCCGTTAGATTTCATTTTCCCTCAATTTAACCTAATTCCCATTCGGGAGTTTCTAGCACTTAGAGTGTCTAACTAGAACCCACCTGATAATCGAAGAGGAGTTTGAAGAAGATGCTGACGATCCATGGGATTCTCTTCTTCATCATCTCCATTTTCTCTCTTTCTCTTCTTTCCTTTTTTCCTTTTCTTCTTCTTGTTTACTAACTTCTTCTTTTTTCTCTTTTTCTTTCTCTTTCCATATATATACATATATTATACTATTATTATATAATATAAATCCAATAGGGAAAAATATCTCCAATTGATATTTTGTCGTCTCCACCCAATAGATAAATTATTAGAGTTATCTTAAAATCCTTTCTCGAATTTAAATAATTGATCTCTTCAGATTTCATCAGTTGCTCTATTGATCCCTAATGTCAATATCTAAAGTAGTTAGAGGATTCCATTAATCCAATATACCAAATATAGAGCACATAAATACTCATCTGATCTCATCTGATATCCAATTGAGCAATTAGATAATATGGGGTATTACACGTCCTAACATCTATACCTAGTGTTTTCACATTGTCACTAATTAAGCAAAAGGGAATTGTCAAGTTCAACTTTTAATGCGCGTCAATGATAGACCCATTTCAACAAAAGGCTAAAAGGAAATAAAAATCAAACTAACATTCTAGAAATGAAAAAAGAAAAAAAATTTCTCATTCATATTCATTTATTTAAGTTTGTAATATAATTAAGAACATATATGTCAGGTTACATGAAAAATAATTTTATAATACAAAATAATTTATAATATTCTCTATTTGAAACATATATAAAGGTTAATTAATATTTTTATTATTGTAAGAGTTAAAAGAGTGTTATTTGTATGTTTTGAAAATAATTCATAATGAACATAAAAAATATTAGTTTATAAAATAATATAAAATTAAAAAAGTTAAAAGGAAAAGAAACAACAAGGACAAAAAGTATAAATTCATCTCATTTATTTAACTTTTTAAAGTACTTTTTACCTTCCATATCTTTCATTTTATTTTAATATATATAATGCACACATAAGTCATAAGTCTTACAAGAAAAAAATACAAGGTGAAATCTTGGACAATGGCATTCATATACATCAATAGATCTTACCTATGTTTTATTTTGTTTATTACTATGATTTTCTTGTCAGGTAATGAATAAAATTTGTTTGATATATCTCTCTAAATACTTTAAATATAATAAACCACCTCATATATTTAAAAAAACTAACCAAAATTTAAATAAACTGTCTTTTGGTTGTAGGAATATCAAGTGGTGAGAAAAATGCTGTGAGAATTCCTCGTCATCGTCATCATCACCCTCCTCCTCCTCCTTTGGGATTACATTGCCTAGATTGTGGGTGCGAATCTAATGAGCGATGTCGTGAACGTTGTGATACAGAAGGCTATAGAAAAGGTGGTGAGTTTCAGGGATTGCGTGACCGCAAATGTTGTTGTAATGTATGAGGAGTTATTATACCCATGAATAAAACTAAATAAATAAAATGTATTCCTTAATTTCATTTTAAGTTTAGAGTTTGTAATAATATATATTATCCAAAATAAAATAATTTTTAAAACTTGATTACTACAAGTAACTGAGAATTTTAAAATATATACCTATCATCAATTTCAAACTAAGGATGAATGTAAATGATTCAAAATTTAAACTTGCATATTTCATTTTAATTTCATATTTTAGAACAAAATTCAGTTTTATGTTTTATTCTCAAATAGTTTCATGATACCAATCGTCAATAAAAAAATAATCAATTTACGTTTGTTTGGAAGGCAATCCTATACAAACTAAAACAAATTATAATGTAGACTATTATTTTTTTTAAATTAAAGCTTAATAAAATAATACTACTATTTTTATTATGATTATTATTATTAACGTGTAATGTAAACGCCGATATATATATATATATATATATATATATATATATATATATATTTACATGGATAATACGTTTGGTACTGAAATGTACAAGTTCCTAGTAACACAGTATACATATAAATGCCCAAAAGCCTAATACAACAACTATGGCATGTTATATATACAAGATGTTCCAAAAGATAAAACTAAGAACTAGATCAACTAATGATCTCAAAATCTCCACAACGAAAGCCTTGCCACACAAAAGCTATGATCCGTAAGGAAAGTCAAACAACTTTGTCCTTACCATTCGACGAACCTGTAGTACCTGTGATGTAAACAACAACATGGGGTGAGATACATCAAATCTCAGTGAGTTGTCTATCTTATATGTCCTCTCGGCTTTACAAGTTTCTAACAAGCCTAACTCAAGTCAAAAGGGAAGGGAAGTGACTTTGAGTACACACACTATATGGAAACATGTCATGATTTCATCAACTCACAATATCACTAATCGGTAACCACACCAAGGCATCCCCTGTTCCCGTCCGCTTCTACGTCTAGAAGTCGACCCGGGTCCTGGATCTTGGTAACCTACTTGACATACGAATGGATTCGGGTTCTACGGGCCATTAATCGTTATGAACCGTCACTTCACACGGGCCATTAACCTTCACAAGCATACACTCCCAGAGTGCCATTCGTACTGCACGCGGGAATCAAACCTGCCAAGTAGTTGTGCACATGTTTCAGAGGAGCTCGAGACCCATGAAACGCACTCACAAGATAAACGGTTACGATTACGTGACCATACTCACAAGCGTGATCGTATTCGACGATCACAAGGCCATAACGCCTTATCACAACCACAAAGGTTAACACACATGTTCCATACTAGTGTTTATTCATTTTATGACATTAGTATCTGACACACGCCTCGGCACCATATTCACGATCGTTGTCATTATGTCATTCCGCACTTTCCGACATTGTTTACGGTAATATTCCTCACTCTACCTATTTCGTATTTTAACATGCATACATATTCAAACATGTTTAATACTAAGAGCATAGGCAAATAATCGTCGATCGCACAACGGGAACACATAATTCAACATACGACAAATTACACCAATTCACGTTTCCCTCTGATTTATTTAATCGGGCAATAAACAGATATTTCTCACTTCCATTAGCTAGAGGATGTTCATAGCTTCATAACGATACCAAGAATACTCACATCGGATAAACAAGTCAAAAGTTATGAAAGAAACAAGTTGAAGGATCTGTCATGTTCGCATTGCGAAGTAGCCAGCGAATGCTTGCTTTCTCATTCGCAGCGAATGCCTAAACAACACTGGGTTCTCTACCCCCTTCGAAGTGCGAGCGTCTGGCGAATCGTGGCAGAACCAAAACAAGGTAAAGTTCGCAGTGCGAACCTCTGGCGAATATTCGCCCTCACCTTCGCCGTGCAAGTAACCAGCGAATGCTCGCTTTCCCCTTCGCTAGGGGATTCGCAGTGCGAACCTGCGAAAACTGGGTTTCCCAGCAGCCTGAAAACAGAGCTTTGGGACCAAAAACCCATCCAAAACTTCACCCAACATACAAACATGCATTAACAGATGATCATACATGGCTAATGAGTATACTACACAGTTTATACCGCATTTTATCCGTTAGATTTCATTTTCCCTCAATTTAACCTAATTCCCATTCGGGAGTTTCTAGCACTTAGAGTGTCTAACTAGAACCCACCTGATAATCGAAGAGGAGTTTGAAGAAGATGCTGATGATCCATGGGATTCTCTTCTTCATCATCTCCATTTTCTCTCTTTCTCTTCTTTCCTTTTTTCCTTTTCTTCTTCTTGTTTACTAACTTCTTCTTTTTTCTCTTTTTCTTTCTCTTTCCATATATATACATATATTATACTATTATTATATAATATAAATCCAATAGGGAAAAATATCTCCAATTGATATTTTGTCGTCTCCACCCAATAGATCAATTATTAGAGTTATCTTAAAATCCTTTCTCGAATTTAAATAATTGATCCCTTCAGATTTCATCAGTTGCTCTATTGATCCCTAATGTCAATATCTAAAGTACTTAGAGGATTCCATTAATCCAATATACCAAAGATAGAGCACATAAATACTCATCTGATCTCATCTGATATCCAATTGAGCAATTAGATAATATGGGGTATTACACGTCCTAACATCTATACCTAGTGTTTTCACATTGTCACTAATTAAGCAAAAGGGAATTGTCAAGTTCAACTTTTAATGCGCGTCAATGATAGACCCATTTCAACAAAAGGCTAAAAGGAAATAAAAATCAAACTAACATTCTAGAAATGAAAAAAGAAAAAAAATTTCTCATTCACATTCATTTATTTAAGTTTTTAATATAATTAAGAACATATATATCAGGTTACATGAAAAATAATTTTATAATACAAAATAATTTAAAATATTCTCTATTTGAAACATATATAAAGGTTAATTAATATTTTTATTATTGTAAGAGTTAAAAGAGTGTTATTTGTATGTTTTGAAAATAATTCATAATGAACATAAAAAATATTAGTTTATAAAATAATATAAAATTAAAAAAGTTCAAAGGAAAAGAAACAACAAGGACAAAAAGTATAAATTCATCTCATTTATTTAACTTTTTAAAGTACTTTTTACCTTCCATATCTTTCATTTTATTTTAATATATATAATGCACACATAAGTCATAAGTCTTACAAGAAAAAAATACAAGGTGAAATCTTGGACAATGGCATTCATATACATCAATAGATCTTACCTATGTTTTATTTTGTTTATTACTATGATTTTCTTGTCAGGTAATGAATAAAATTTGTTAGATATATCTCTCTAAATACTTTAAATATAATAAACCACCTCATATATTTAAAAAAACTAACCAAAATTTAACTAAACTGTCTTTTGGTTGTAGGAATATCAAGTGGTGAGAAAAATGTTGTGAGAATTCCTCGTCATCGTCATCATCACCCTCCTCGTCCTCCTTTGGGATTACATTGCCTAGATGGTGGGTGCGAATCTAATGAGCGATGTCGTGAACGTTGTGATACAGAAGGCTATAGAAAAGGTGGTGAGTGTCAGGGATTGCGTGACCGCAAATGTTGTTGTAATGTATGAGGAGTTATTATACCCATGAATAAAACTAAATAAATAAAATGTATTCCTTAATTTCATTTTAACTTTAGAGTTTGTAATAATATATATTATCCAAAATAAAATAATTTTTAAAACTTGATTACTACAAGTAACTGAGAATTTTAAAATATATACCTATCATCAATTTCAAACTAAGGTTGAATGTAAATGATTCAAAATTTAAACTTGCATATTTCATTTTAATTTCATATTTTAGAACAAAATTCAGTTTTATGTTTTATTCTCAAATAGTTTCATGATACCAATCGTCAATAAAAAAATAATCAATTTACGTTTGTTTGGAAGGCAATCCTATACAAACTAACACAAATTATAATGTAGACTATTATTTTTTTTAAATTAAAGCTTAATAAAATAATACTACTATTTTTATTATGATTATTATTATTATTAACGTGTAATGTAAACGCCGATATATATATATATATATATATATATATATATATATATATATATATATATATATATATATATATATATATTTACATGGATAATACGTTTGGTACTGAAATGTACAAGTTCCTAGTAACACAGTATACATATAAATGCCCAAAAGCCTAATACAACAACTATGGCATGTTATATATACAAGATGTTCCAAAAGATAAAACTAAGAACTAGATCAACTAATGATCTCAAAATCTCCACAACGAAAGCCTTGCCACACAAAAGCTATGATCCGTAAGGAAAGTCAAACAACTTTGTCCTTACCATTCGCCGAACCTGTAGTACCTGTGATGTAAACAACAACATGGGGTGAGATACATCAAATCTCAGTGAGTTGTCTATCTTATATGTCCTCTCGGCTTTACAAGTTTCTAACAAGCCTAACTCAAGTCAAAAGGGAAGGGAAGTGACTTTGAGTACACACACTATATGGAAACATGTCATGATTTCATCAACTCACAATATCACTAATCGGTAACCACACCAAGGCATCCCCTGTTCCCGTCCGCTTCTACGTCTAGAACTCGACCCGGGTCCTGGATCTTGGTAACCTACTTGACATACGAATGGATTCGGTTTCTACGGGCCATTAATCGTTATGAACCGTCACTTCACACGGGCCATTAACCTTCACAAGCATACACTCCCAGAGTGCCATTCGTACTGCACGCGGGAATCAAACCTGCCAAGTAGTTGTGCACATGTTTCAGAGGAGCTCGAGACCCATGAAACGCACTCACAAGATAAACGGTTACGATTACGTGACCATACTCACAAGCGTGGTCGTATTCGACGATCACAAGGCCATAACGCCTTGTCACAACCACAAAGGTTAACACACATGTTCCATACTAGTGTTTATTCATTTTATGACATTAGTATCTGACACACGCCTCGGCACCATATTCACGATCGTTGTTATTATGTCATTCCGCACTTTCCGACATTGTTTACGGTAATATTCCTCACTCTACCTATTTCGTATTTTAATATGCATACATATTCAAACATGTTTAATACTAAGAGCATAGGCAAATAATCGTCGATCGCACAACGGGAACACATAATTCAACATACGACAAATTACACCAATTCACGTTTCCCTCTGATTTATTTAATCGGGCAATAAACAGATATTTCTCACTTCCATTAGCTAGAGGATGTTCATAGCTTCATAACGATACCAAGAATACTCACATCGGATAAACGAGTCAAAAGTTATGAAAGAAACAAGTTGAAGGATCTGTCATGTTCGCATTGCGAAGTAGCCAGCGAATGCTTGCTTTCTCATTCGCAGCAAATGCCTAAACAACACTGGGTTCTCTACCCCCTTCGAAGTGCGAGCGTCTGGCGAATCGTGGCAGAACCAAAACAAGGTAAAGTTCGCAGTGCGAACCTCTGGCGAATATTCGCCCTCACCTTCGCCGTGCAAGTAACCAGCGAATGCTCGCTTTCCCCTTCGCTAGGGGATTCGCAGTGCGAACCTGCGAAAACTGGGTTTCCCAGCAGCCTAAAAACAGAGCTTTGGGACCAAAAACCCATCCAAAACTTCACCCAACATACAAACATGCATTAACAGATGATCATACATGGCTAATGAGTATACTACACAGTTTATACCGCATTTTATCCGTTAGATTTCATTTTCCCTCAATTTAACCTAATTCCCATTCGGGAGTTTCTAGCACTTAGAGTGTCTAACTAGAACCCACCTGATAATCGAAGAGGAGTTTGAAGAAGATGCTGATGATCCATGGGATTCTCTTCTTCATCATCTCCATTTTCTCTCTTTCTCTTCTTTCCTTTTTTCCTTTTCTTCTTCTTGTTTACTAACTTCTTCTTTTTTCTCTTTTTCTTTCTCTTTCCATATATATACATATATTATACTATTATTATATAATATAAATCCAATAGGGAAAAATATCTCCAATTGATATTTTGTCGTCTCCACCCAATAGATCAATTATTAGAGTTATCTTAAAAACCTTTCTCGAATTTAAATAATTGATCTCTTCAGATTTCATCAGTTGCTCTATTGATCCCTAATGTCAATATCTAAAGTACTTAGAGGATTCCATTAATCCAATATACCAAAGATAGAGCACATAAATACTCATCTGATCTCATCTGATATCCAATTGAGCAATTAGATAATATTGGGTATTACACGTCCTAACATCTATACCTAGTGTTTTCACATTGTCACTAATTAAGCAAAAGGGAATTGTCAAGTTCAACTTTTAATGCGCGTCAATGATAGACCCATTTCAACAAAAGGCTAAAAGGAAATAAAAATCAAACTAACATTCTAGAAATGAAAAAAGAAAAAAAATTTCTCATTCACATTCATTTATTTAAGGTTTTAATATAATTAAGAACATATATATCAGGTTACATGAAAAATAATTTTATAATACAAAATAATTTATAATATTCTCTATTTGAAACATATATAAAGGTTAATTAATATTTTTATTATTGTAAGAGTTAAAAGAGTGTTATTTGTATGTTTTGAAAATAATTCATAATGAACATAAAAAATATTAGTTTATAAAATAATATAAAATTAAAAAAGTTAAAAGGAAAAGAAACAACAAGGACAAAAAGTATAAATTCATCTCATTTATTTAACTTTTTAAAGTACTTTTTACCTTCCATATCTTTCATTTTATTTTAATATATATAATGCACACATAAGTCATAAGTCTTACAAGAAAAAAATACAAGGTGAAATCTTGGACAATGGCATTCATATACATCAATAGATCTTACCTATGTTTTATTTTGTTTATTACTATGATTTTCTTGTCAGGTAATGAATAAAATTTGTTTGATATATCTCTCTAAATACTTTAAATATAATAAACCACCTCATATATTTAAAAAAACAAACCAAAATTTAAATAAACTGTCTTTTGGTTGTAGGAATATCAAGTGGTGAGAAAAATGCTGTGAGAATTCCTCGTCATCGTCATCATCACCCTCCTCCCCCTCCTTTGGGATTACATTGCCTAGATGGTGGGTGCGAATCTAATGAGCGATGTCGTGAACGTTGTGATACAGAAGGCTATAGAAAAGGTGGTGAGTGTCAGGGATTGCGTGACCGCAAATGTTGTTGTAATGTATGAGGAGTTATTATACCCTTGAATAAAACTAAATAAATAAAATGTATTCCTTAATTTCATTTTAAGTTTAGAGTTTGTAATAATATATATTATCCAAAATAAAATAATTTTTAAAACTTGATTACTACTAGTAACTGAGAATTTTAAAATATATACCTATCATCAATTTCAAACTAAGGATGAATGTAAATGATTCAAAATTTAAACTTGCATATTTCATTTTAATTTCATATTTTAGAACAAAATTCAGTTTTATGTTTTATTCTCAAATAGTTTCATGATACCAATCGTCAATAAAAAAATAATCAATTTAAGTTTGTTTGGAAGGCAATCCAATACAAACTAACACAAATTATAATGTAGACTATTAATTTTTTTTAATTAAAGCTTAATAAAATAATACTACTATTTTTATTATGATTATTATTATTATTAACGTGTAATGTAAACGCCGATATATATATATATATATATATATATATATATATATATATATATATATATATATATATATATATATATATATATATATATATATATATTTACATGGATAATACGTTTGGTACTGAAATGTACAAGTTCCTAGTAACACAGTATACATATAAATGCCCAAAAGCCTAATACAACAACTATGGCATGTTATAAATACAAGATGTTCCAAAAGATAAAACTAAGAACTAGATCAACTAATGATCTCAAAATCTCCACAACGAAAGCCTTGCCACACAAAAGCTATGATCCGTAAGGAAAGTCAAACAACTTTGTCCTTACCATTTGCCGAACCTGTAGTACCTGTGATGTAAACAACAACATGGGGTGAGATACATCAAATCTCAGTGAGTTGTCTATCTTATATGTCCTCTCGGCTTTACAAGTTTCTAACAAGCCTAACTCAAGTCAAAAGGGAAGGGAAGTGACTTTGAGTACACACACTATATGGAAACATGTCATGATTTCATCAACTCACAATATCACTAATCGGTAACCACACCAAGGCATCCCCTGTTCCCGTCTGCTTCTACGTCTAGAAGTCGACCCGGGTCCTGGATCCTGGTAACCTACTTGACATACGAATGGATTCGGGTTCTACGGGCCATTAATCGTTATGAACCGTCACTTCACACGGGCCATTAACCTTCACAAGCATACACTCCCAGAGTGCCATTCGTACTGCACGCGGGAATCAAACCTGCCAAGTAGTTGTGCACATGTTTCAGAGGAGCTCGAGACCCATGAAACGCACTCACAAGATAAACGGTTACGATTACGTGACCATACTCACAAGCGTGATCGTATTCGACGATCACAAGGCCATAACGCCTTATCACAATCACAAAGGTTAACACACATGTTCCATACTAGTGTTTATTCATTTTATGACATTAGTATCTGACACACGCCTCGGCACCATATTCACGATCGTTGTCATTATGTCATTCCGCACTTTCCGACATTGTTTACGGTAATATTCCTCACTCTACCTATTTCGTATTTTAACATGCATACATATTCAAACATGTTTAATACTAAGAGCATAGGCAAATAATCGTCGATCGCACAACGGGAACACATAATTCAACATACGAAAAATTACACCAATTCACGTTTCCCTCTGATTTATTTAATCGGGCAATAAACAGATATTTCTCACTTCCATTAGCTAGAGGATGTTCATAGCTTCATAACGATACCAAGAATACTCACATCGGATAAACGAGTCAAAAGTTATGAAAGAAACAAGTTGAAGGATCTGTCATGTTCGCATTGTGAAGTAGCCAGCGAATGCTCGCTTTCTCATTCGCAGCGAATGCCTAAACAACACTGGGTTCTCTACCCCCTTCGAAGTGCGAGAGTCTGGCAAATCGTGGCAAAACCAAAACAAGGTAAAGTTCGCAGTGCGAACCTCTGGCGAATATTCGCCCTCACCTTCGCCGTGCAAGTAACCAGCGAATGCTCGCTTTCCCCTTCGCTAGGGGATTCGCAGTGCGAACCTGCGAAAACTGGGTTTCCCAACAGCCTGAAAACAGAGCTTTGGGACCAAAAACCCATCCAAAACTTCACCCAACATACAAACATGCATTAACAGATGATCATACATGGCTAATGAGTATACTACACAGTTTATACCGCATTTTATCCGTTAGATTTCATTTTCCCTCAATTTAACCTAATTCCCATTCGGGAGTTTCTAGCACTTAGAGTGTCTAACTAGAACCCACCTGATAATCGAAGAGGAGTTTGAAGAAGATGTTGATGATCCATGGGATTCTCTTCTTCATCATCTCCATTTTCTCTCTTTCTCTTCTTTCCTTTTTTCCTTTTCTTCTTCTTGTTTACTAACTTCTTCTTTTTTCTCTTTTTCTTTCTCTTTCCATATATATACATATATTATACTATTATTATATAATATAAATCCAATAGGGAAAAATATCTCCAATTGATATTTTGTCGTCTCCACCCAATAGATCAATTATTAGAGTTATCTTAAAATCCTTTCTCGAATTTAAATAATTGATCTCTTCAGATTTCATCAGTTGCTCTATTGATCCCTGATGTCAATATCTAAAGTACTTAGAGGATTCCATTAATCCAATATACCAAAGATAGAGCACATAAATACTCATCTGATCTCATCTGATATCCAATTGAGCAATTAGATAATATTGGGTATTACACGTCCTAACATCTATACCTAGTGTTTTCACATTGTCACTAATTAAGCAAAAGGGAATTGTCAAGTTCAACTCTTAATGCGCGTCAATGATAGACCCATTTCAACAAAAGGCTAAAAGGAAATAAAAATCAAACTAACATTCTAGAAATGAAAAAAGAAAAAAAATTTCTCATTCACATTCATTTATTTAAGTTTTTAATATAATTAAGAACATATATATCAGGTTACATGAAAAATAATTTTATAATACAAAATAATTTATAATATTCTCTATTTGAAACATATATAAAGGTTAATTAATATTTTTATTATTGTAAGAGTTAAAAGAGTGTTATTTGTATGTTTTGAAAATAATTCATAATGAACATAAAAAATATTAGTTTATAAAATAATATAAAATTAAAAAAGTTAAAAGGAAAAGAAACAACAAGGACAAAAAGTATAAATTCATCTCATTTATTTAACTTTTTAAAGTACTTTTTACCTTCCATATCTTTCATTTTATTTTAATATATATAATGCACACATAAGTCATAAGTCTTACAAGAAAAAAATACAAGGTGAAATCTTGGACAATGGCATTCATATACATCAATAGATCTTACCTATGTTTTATTTTGTTTATTACTATGATTTTCTTGTCAGGTAATGAATAAAATTTGTTTGATATATCTCTCTAAATACTTTAAATATAAAAAACCACCTCATATATTTAAAAAAACTAACCAAAATTTAAATAAACTGTCTTTTGGTTGTAGGAATATCAAGTGGTGAAAAAAATGCTGTGAGAATTCCTCGTCATCGTCATCATCACCCTCCTCCTCCTCCTTTGGGATTACATTGCCTAGATGGTGGGTGCGAATCTAATGAGCTATGTCGTGAACGTTGTGATACAGAAGGCTATAGAAAATGTGGTGAGTGTCAGGGATTGCGTCACCGCAAATGTTGTTGTAATGTATGAGGAGTTATTATACCCTTGAATAAAACTAAATAAATAAAATGTATGCCTTAATTTCATTTTAAGTTTAGAGTTTGTAATAATATATATTATCCAAAATAAAATAATTTTTAAAACTTGATTACTACAAGTAACTGAGAATTTTAAAATATATACCTATCACCAATTTCAAACTAAGGATGAATGTAAATGATTCAAAATTTAAACTTGCATATTTCATTTTAATTTCATATTTTAGAACAAAATTCAGTTTTATGTTTTATTCTCAAATAGTTTCATGATACCAATCGTCAATAAAAAAATAATCAATTTAAGTTTGTTTGGAAGGCAATCTTATACAAACTGACACAAATTATAACGTAGACTATTATTTTTTTTTAAATTAAAGCTTAATAAAATAATACTACTATTTTTATTATGATTATTATTATTATTAACGTGTAATGTAAACGCCGATATATATATATATATATATATATATATATATATATATATATATATATATACATGGATAATACGTTTGGTACTGAAATGTACAAGTTCCTAGTAACACAGTATACATATAAATGCCCAAAAGCCTAATACAACAACTATGGCATGTTATATATACAAGATGTTCCAAAAGATAAAACTAAGAACTAGATCAACTAATGATCTCAAAATCTCCACAACGAAAGCCTTACCACACAAAAGCTATGATCCGTAAGGAAAGTCAAACAACTTTGTCCTTACCATTCGCCGAACCTATAGTACCTGTGAGGTAAACAACAACATGGGGTGAGATACATCAAATCTCAGTGAGTTGTCTATCTTATATGTCCTCTCGGCTTTACAAGTTTCTAACAAGCCTAACTCAAGTCAAAAGGGAAGGTAAGTGACTTTGAGTACACACACTATATGGAAACATGTCATGATTTCATCAACTCACAATATCACTAATCGGTAACCACACCAAGGCATCCCCTGTTCCCGTCCGCTTCTACGTCTAGAAGTCGACCCGGGTCATGGATCCTGGTAACCTACTTGACATACGAATGGATTCGGGTTCTACGGGTCATTAACCGTTATGAACCGTCACTTCACACGGGCCATTAACCTTCACAAGCATACACTCCCAGAGTGCCATTCGTACTGCACGCGGGAATCAAACCTGCCAAGTAGTTGTGCACATGTTTCAGAGGAGCTCGAGACCCATGAAACGCACTCACAAGATAACCGGTTACGATTACGTGACCATACTCACAAGCGTGATAGTATTCGACGATCACAAGGCCATAACGCCTTATCACAACCACAAAGGTTAACACACATGTTCCATACTAGTGTTTATGCATTTTATGACATTAGTATCTGACACACGCCTCGGCACCATATTCACGATCGTTGTCATTATGTCATTCCGCACTTTCTGACATTGTTTACGGTAATATTCCTCACTCTACCTATTTCGTATTTTAACATGCATACATATTCAAACATGTTTAATACTAAGAGCATAGGCAAATAATCGTCGATCGCACAACGGGAACACATAATTCAACATACGACAAATTACACCAATTCACGTTTCCCTCTGATTTATTTAATCGGGCAATAAACAGATATTTCTCACTTCCATTAGCTAGAGGATGTTCATAGCTTCATAACGATACCAAGAATACTCACATCGGATAAACGAGTCAAAAGTTATGAAAGAAACAAGTTGAAGGATCTGTCATGTTCGCAATGCGAAGTAGCCAGCGAATGCTCGCTTTCTCATTCGCAGCGAATGCCTAAACAACACTGGGTTCTCTACCCCCTTCGAAGTGCGAGCGTCTGGCGAATCGTGGCAGAACCAAAACAAGGTAAAGTTCGCAGTGCGAACCTCTGGGGAATATTCGCCCTCACCTTCGCCGTGCAAGTAACCAGCGAATGCTCGCTTTCCCCTTCGCTAGGGGATTCGCAGTGCGAACCTGCGAAAACTGGGTTTCCCAGCAGCCTGAAAACAGAGCTTTGGGACCAAAAACCCATCCAAAACTTCTCCCAACATACAAACATGCATTAACAGATGATCATACATGGCTAATGAGTATACTACACAGTTTATACCGCATTTTATCCGTTAGATTTCATTTTCCCTCAATTTAAACTAATTCCCATTCGGGAGTTTCTAGCACTTAGAGTGTCTAACTAGAACCCACCTGATAATCGAAGAGGAGTTTGAAGAAGATGTTGATGATCCATGGGATTCTCTTCTTCATCATCTCCATTTTCTCTCTTTCTCTTCTTTCCTTTTTTCCTTTTCTTCTTCTTGTTTACTAACTTCTTCTTTTTTCTCTTTTTCTTTCTCTTTCCATATATATACATATATTATACTATTATTATATAATATAAATCCAATAGGGAAAAATATCTCCAATTGATATTTTGTCGTCTCCACCCAATAGATCAATTATTAGAGTTATCTTAAAATCCTTTCTCGAATTTAAATAATTGATCTCTTCAGATTTCATCAGTTGCTCTATTGATCCCTAATGTCAATATCTAAAGTACTTAGAGGATTCCATTAATCCAATATACCAAAGATAGAGCACATAAATACTCATCTGATCTCATCTGATATCCAATTGAGCAATTAGATAATATGGGGTATTACACGTCCTAACATCTATACCTAGTGTTTTCACATTGTCACTAATTAAGCAAAAGGGAATTGTCAAGTTCAACTTTTAATGTGCGTCAATGATAGACCCATTTCAACAAAAGGCTAAAAGGAAATAAAAATCAAACTAACATTCTAGAAATGAAAAAAGAAAAAAATTTCTCATTCACATTCATTTATTTAAGTTTTTAATATAATTAAGAACATATATATCAGGTTACATGAAAAATAATTTTATAATACAAAATAATTTATAATATTCTCTATTTGAAACATATATGAAGGTTAATTAATATTTTTATTATTGTAAGAGTTAAAAGAGTGTTATTTGTATGTTTTGAAAATAATTCATAATGAACATAAAAAATATTAGTTTATAAAATAATATAAAATTAAAAAAGTTAAAAGGAAAAGAAACAACAAGGACAAAAAGTATAAATTCATCTCATTTATTTAACTTTTTAAAGTACTTTTTACCTTCCATATCTTTCATTTTATTTTAATATATATAATGCACACATAAGTCATAAGTCTTACAAGAAAAAAATACAAGGTGAAATCTTGGACAATGGCATTCATATACATCAATAGATCTTACCTATGTTTTATTTTGTTTATTACTATGATTTTCTTGTCAGGTAATGAATAAAATTTGTTTGATATATCTGTCTAAATACTTTAAATATAATAAACCACCTCATATATTTAAAAAAACTAACCACAATTTAAATAAACTGTCTTTTGGTTGTAGGAATATCAAGTGGTGAGAAAAATGCTGTGAGAATTCCTCGTCATCGTCATCATCACCCTCCTCCTCCTCCTTTGGGATTACATTGCCTAGATGGTGGGTGCGAATCTAATGAGCGATGTCGTGAACATTGTGATACAGAAGGTTATAGAAAAGGTGGCGAGTGTCAGGGATTGCGTGACCGCAAATGTTGTTGTAATGTATGAGGAGTTATTATACCCTTGAATAAAACTAAATAAATAAAATGTATTCCTTAATTTCATTTTAAGTTTAGAGTTTGTAATAATATATATTATCCAAAATAAAATAATTTTTAAAACTTGATTACTACAAGTAACTGAGAATTTTAAAATATATACCTATCATCAATTTCAAACTAAGGATGAATGTAAATGATTCAAAATTTAAACTTGCATATTTCATTTTAATTTCATATTTTAGAACAAAATTCAGTTTTATGTTTTATTCTCAAAGAGTTTCATGATACCAATCGTCAATAAAAAAATAATCAATTTAAGTTTGTTTGGAAGGCAATCCTATACAAACTAACACAAATTATAATGTAGACTATTATTTTTTTTAAATTAAAGCTTAATAAAATAATACTACTATTTTTATTATGATTATTATTATTATTAACGTGTAATGTAAACGCCGATATATATATATATATATATATATATATATATATATATATATATATTTACATGGATAATACGTTTGGTACTGAAATGTACAAGTTCCTAGTAACACAGTATACATATAAATGCCCAAAAGCCTAATACAACAACTATGGCATGTTATATATACAAGATGTTCCAAAAGATAAAACTAAGAACTAGATCAACTAATGATCTCAAAATCTCCACAACGAAAGCCTTGCCACACAAAAGCTATGATCCGTAAGGAAAGTCAAACAACTTTGTCCTTACCATTCGCCGAACCTGTAGTACCTGTGATGTAAACAACAACATGGGGTGAGATACATCAAATCTCAGTGAGTTGTCTATCTTATATGTCCTCTCGGCTTTACAAGTTTCTAACAAGCCTAACTCAAGTCAAAAGGGAAGGGAAGTGACTTTGAGTACACACACTATATGGAAACATGTCATGATTTCATCAACTCACAATATCACTAATCGGTAACCACACCAAGGCATCCCCTGTTCCCGTCCGCTTCTACGTCTAGAAGTCGACCCGGGTCCTGGATCCTGGTAACCTACTTGACATACGAATGGATTCGGGTTCTACGGGCCATTGATCATTATGAACCGTCACTTCACACGGGCCATTAACCTTCACAAGCATACACTCCCAGAGTGCCATTCGTACTGCACGCGGGAATCAAACCTGCCAAGTAGTTGTGCACATGTTTCAGAGGAGCTCGAGACCCATGAAACGCACTCACAAGATAAACGGTTACGATTACGTGACCATACTCACAAGCGTGATCGTATTCGACGATCACAAGGCCATAACGCCTTATCACAACCACAAAGGTTAACACACATGTTCCATACTAGTGTTTATTCATTTTATGACATTAGTATCTGACACACGCCTCGACACCATATTCACGATCGTTGTCATTATGTCATTCCGCACTTTCCGACATTATTTACGGTAATATTCCTCACTCTACCTATTTCGTATTTTAACATGCATACATATTCAAACATGTTTAATACTAAGAGCATAGGCAAATAATCGTCGATCGCACAACGGGAACACATAATTCAACATACGAAAAATTACACCAATTCACGTTTCCCTCTGATTTATTTAATCGGGCAATAAACAGATATTTCTCACATCCATTAGCTAGAGGATGTTCATAGCTTCATAACGATACCAAGAATACTCACATCGGATAAACGAGTCAAAAGTTATGAAAGAAACAAGTTGAAGGATCTGTCATGTTCGCAATGCGAAGTAGCCAGCGAATGCTCGCTTGCTCATTCGCAGCGAATGCCTAAACAACATTGGGTTCTCTACCCCCTTCGAAGTGCGAGCGTCTAGCGAATCGTGGCAGAACCAAAACAAGGTAAAGTTCGCAGTGCGAACCTCTGGCGAATATTCGCCCTCACCTTCGCCGTGCAAGTAACCAGCGAATGCTCGCTTTCCCCTTCGCTAGGGGATTCACAGTGCGAACCTGCGAAAACTGGGTTTCCCAGCAGCCTGAAAACAGAGCTTTGGGACCAAAAACCCATCCAAAACTTCACCCAACATACAAACATGCATTAACAGATGATCATACATGGCTAATGAGTATACTACACAGTTTATACCGCATTTTATCCGTTAGATTTCATTTTCCCTCAATTTAAACTAATTCCCATTCAGGAGTTTCTAGCACTTAGAGTGTCTAACTAGAACCCACCTGATAATCGAAGAGGAGTTTGAAGAAGATGTTGATGATCCATGGGATTCTCTTCTTCATCATCTCCATTTTCTCTCTTTCTCTTCTTTCCTTTTTTCCTTTTCTTCTTCTTGTTTACTAACTTCTTCTTTTTTCTCTTTTTCTTTCTCTTTCCATATATATACATATATTATACTATTATTATATAATATAAATCCAATAGGGAAAAATATCTCCAATTGATATTTTGTCGTCTCCACCCAATAGATCAATTATTAGAGTTATCTTAAAATCCTTTCTCGAATTTAAATAATTGATCTCTTCAGATTTCATCAGTTGCTCTATTTATCCCTAATGTCAATATCTAAAGTACTTAGAGGATTCCATTAATCCAATATACCAAAGATAGAGCACATAAATACTCATCTGATCTCATCTGATATCCAATTGAGCAATTAGATAATATGGGGTATTACACGTCCTAACATCTATACCTAGTGTTTTCACATTGTCACTAATTAAGCAAAAGGGAATTGTCAAGTTCAACTTTTAATGCGCGTCAATGATAGACCCATTTCAACAAAAGGCTAAAAGGAAATAAAAATCAAACTAACATTCTAGAAATGAAAAAAGAAAAAAATTTCTCATTCACATTCATTTATTTAAGTTTTTAATATAATTAAGAACATATATATCAGGTTACATGAAAAATAATTTTATAATACAAAATAATTTATAATATTCTCTATTTGAAACATATATAAAGGTTAATTAATATTTTTATTATTGTCAGAGTTAAAAGAGTGTTATTTGTATGTTTTGAAAATAATTCATAATGAACATAAAAAATATTAGTTTATAAAATAATATAAAATTAAAAAAGTTAAAAGGAAAAGAAACAACAAGGACAAAAAGTATAAATTCATCTCATTTATTTAACTTTTTAAAGTACTTTTTACCTTCCATATCTTTCATTTTATTTTAATATATATAATGCACACATAAGTCATAAGTCTTACAAGAAAAAAATACAAGGTGAAATCTTGGACAATGGCATTCATATACATCAATAGATCTTACCTATGTTTTATTTTGTTTATTACTATGATTTTCTTGTCAGGTAATGAATAAAATTTGTCTGATATATCTGTCTAAATACTTTAAATATAATAAACCACCTCATATATTTAAAAAAACTAACCACAATTTAAATAAACTGTCTTTTGGTTGTAGGAATATCAAGTGGTGAGAAAAATGCTGTGAGAATTCCTCGTCATCGTCATCATCACCCTCCTCCTCCTCCTTTGGGATTACATTGCCTAGATGGTGGGTGCGAATCTAATGAGCGATGTCGTGAACGTTGTGATATAGAAGGTTATAGAAAAGGTGGTGAGTGTCAGGGATTGCGTGACCGCAAATGTTGTTGTAATGTATGAGGAGTTATTATACCCTTGAATAAAACTAAATAAATAAAATGTATTCCTTAATTTCATTTTAAGTTTAGAGTTTGTAATAATATATATTATCCAAAATAAAATAATTTTTAAAACTTGATTACTACAAGTAACTGAGAATTTTAAAAATATACCTATCATCAATTTCAAACTAAGGATGAATGTAAATGATTCAAAATTTAAACTTGCATATTTCATTTTAATTTCATATTTTAGAACAAAATTCAGTTTTATGTTTTATTCTCAAATAGTTTCATGATACCAATCGTCAATAAAAAAATAATCAATTTAAGTTTGTTTGGAAGGCAATCCTATACAAACTAACACAAATTATAATGTAGACTATTATTTTTTTTAAATTAAAGCTTAATAAAATAATACTACTATTTTTATTATGATTATTATTATTATTAACGTGTAATGTAAACGCCGATATATATATATATATATATATATATATATATATATATATATATATTTACATGGATAATACGTTTGGTACTGAAATGTACAAGTTCCTAGTAACACAGTATACATATAAATGCCCAAAAGCCTAATACAACAACTATGGCATGTTATATATACAAGATGTTCCAAAAGATAAAACTAAGAACTAGATCAACTAATGATCTCAAAATCTCCACAACGAAAGCCTTGCCACACAAAAGCTATGATCCGTAAGGAAAGTCAAACAACTTTGTCCTTACCATTCGCCGAACCTGTAGTACCTGTGATGTAAACAACAACATGGGGTGAGATACATCAAATCTCAGTGAGTTGTCTATCTTATATGTCCTCTCGGCTTTACAAGTTTCTAACAAGCCTAACTCAAGTCAAAAGGGAAGGGAAGTGACTTTGAGTACACACACTATATGGAAACATGTCATGATTTCATCAACTCACAATATCACTAATCGGTAACCACACCAAGGTATCCCCTGTTCCCGTCCGCTTCTACGTCTAGAAGTCGACCCGGGTCCTGGATCCTGGTAACCTACTTGACATACAAATGGATTCGGGTTCTACGGGCCATTAATCGTTATGAACCGTCACTTCATACGGGCCATTAACCTTCACAAGCATTCACTCCCAGAGTGCCATTCGTACTGCACGCGGGAATCAAACCTGCCAAGTAGTTGTGCACATGTTTCAGAGGAGCTCGAGACCCATGAAACGCACTCACAAGATAAACGGTTACGATTACGTGACCATACTCACAAGCGTGATCGTATTCGACGATCACAAGGCCATAACGCCTTATCACAACCACAAAGGTTAACACACATGTTCCATACTAGTGTTTATTCATTATATGACATTAGTATCTGACACACGCCTCGGCACCATATTCACGATCGTTGTCATTATGTCATTCCGCACTTTCCGACATTGTTTACGGTAATATCCCTCACTCTACCTAATTCGTATTTTAACAAGCATACATATTCAAACATGTTTAATACTAAGAGCATAGGCAAATAATCGTCGATCGCACAACGGGAACACATAATTCAACATACGACAAATTACACCAATTCACGTTTCCCTCTGATTTATTTAATCGGGCAATAAACAGATATTTCTCACTTCCATTAGCTAGAGGATGTTCATAGCTTCATAACGATACCAAGAATACTCACATCGGATAAACGAGTCAAAAGTTATGAAAGAAACAAGTTGAAGGATCTGTCATGTTCGCATTGCGAAGTAGCTAGCGAATGCTCGCTTTCTCATTCGCAGCGAATGCCTAAACAACACTGGGTTCTCTACCCCCTTCGAAGTGCGAGCGTCTGGCGAATCGTGGCAGAACCAAAACAAGGTAAAGTTCGCAGTGCGAACCTCTGGCGAATATTCGCCCTCACCTTCGCCGTGCAAGTAACCAGCGAATGCTCGCTTTCCCCTTCGCTAGGGGATTCGCAGTGCGAACCTGCGAAAACTGGGTTTCCCAGCAGCCTGAAAACAGAGCTTTGGGACCAAAAACCCATCCAAAACTTCACCCAACATACAAGCATGCATTAACAGATGATCATACATGGCTAATGAGTATACTACACAGTTTATACCGCATTTTATCCGTTAGATTTCATTTTCCCTCAATTTAACCTAATTCCCATTCGGGAGTTTCTAGCAATTAGAGTGTCTAACTAGAACCCACCTGATAATCGAAGAGGAGTTTGAAGAAGATGTTGATGATCCATGGGATTCTCTTCTTCATCATCTCCATTTTCTCTCTTTCTCTTCTTTCCTTTTTTCCTTTTCTTCTTCTTGTTTACTAACTTCTTCTTTTTTCTCTTTTTCTTTCTCTTTCCATATATATACATATATTATACTATTATTATATAATATAAATCCAATAGGGAAAAATATCTCCAATTGATATTTTGTCGTCTCCACCCAATAGATCAATTATTAGAGTTATCTTAAAATCCTTTCTCGAATTTAAATAATTGATCTCTTCAGATTTCATCAGTTGCTCTATTTATCCCTAATGTCAATATCTAAAGTACTTAGAGGATTCCATTAATCCAATATACCAAAGATAGAGCACATAAATACTCATCTGATCTCATCTGATATCCAATTGAGCAATTAGATAATATGGGGTATTACACGTCCTAACATCTATACCTAGTGTTTTCACATTGTCACTAATTAAGCAAAAGGGAATTGTCAAGTTCAACTTTTAATGCGCGTCAATGATAGACCCATTTCAACAAAAGGCTAAAAGGAAATAAAAATCAAACTAACATTCTAGAAATGAAAAAAGAAAAAAATTTCTCATTCACATTCATTTATTTAAGTTTTTAATATAATTAAGAACATATATATCAGGTTACATGAAAAATAATTTTATAATACAAAATAATTTATAATATTCTCTATTTGAAACATATATAAAGGTTAATTAATATTTTTATTATTGTAAGAGTTAAAAGAGTGTTATTTGTATGTTTTGAAAATAATTCATAATGAACATAAAAAATATTAGTTTATAAAATAATATAAAATTAAAAAAGTTAAAAGGACAAGAAACAACAAGGACAAAAAGTATAAATTCATCTCATTTATTTAACTTTTTAAAGTACTTTTTACCTTCCATATCTTTCATTTTATTTTAATATATATAATGCACACATAAGTCATAAGTCTTACAAGAAAAAAATACAAGGTGAAATCTTGGACAATGGCATTCATATACATCAATAGATCTTACCTATGTTTTATTTTGTTTATTACTATGATTTTCTTGTCAGGTAATGAATAAAATTTGTTTGATATATCTGTCTAAATACTTTAAATATAATAAACCACCTCATATATTTAAAAAAACTAACCAAAATTTAAATAAACTGTCTTTTAGTTGTAGGAATATCAAGTGGTGAGAAAAATGCTGTGAGAATTCCTCGTCATCGTCATCATCACCCTCCTCCTCCTCCTTTGGGATTACATTGCCTAGATGGTGGGTGCGAATCTAATGAGCGATGTCGTGAACGTTGTGATACAGAAGGCTATAGAAAAGGTGGTGAGTGTCAGGGATTGCGTGACCGCAAATGTTGTTGTAATGTATGAGGATTTATTATACCCTTGAATAAAACTAAATAAATAAAATGTATTCCTTAATTTCATTTTAAGTTTAGAGTTTGTAATAATATATATTATCCAAAATAAAATAATTTTTAAAACTTGATTACTACAAGTAACTGAGAATTTTAAAATATATACCTATCACCAATTTCAAACTAAGGATGAATGTAAATGATTCAAAATTTAAACTTGCATATTTCATTTTAATTTCATATTTTAGAACAAAATTCAGTTTTATGTTTTATTCTCAAATAGTTTCATGATACCAATCGTCAATAAAAAAATAATCAATTGAAGTTTGTTTGGAAGGCAATCCTATACAAACTGACACAAATTATAATGTAGACTATTATTTTTTTTAAATTAAAGCTTAATAAAATAATACTACTTTTTTTATTATGATTATTATTATTATTAACGTGTAATGTAAACGCCGATATATATATATATATATATATATATATATATATATATATATATATATATATATTTACATGGATAATACGTTTGGTACTGAAATGTACAAGTTCCTAGTAACACAGTATACATATAAATGCCCAAAAGCCTAATACAACAACTATGGCATGTTATATATACAAGATGTTCCAAAAGATAAAACTAAGAACTAGATCAACTAATGATCTCAAAATCTCCACAACGAAAGCCTTGCCACACAAAAGCTATGATCCGTAAGGAAAGTCAAACAACTTTGTCCTTACCATTCGCCGAACCTGTAGTACCTGTGATGTAAACAACAACATGGGGTGAGATACATCAAATCTCAGTGAGTTGTCTATCTTATATGTCCTCTCGGCTTTACAAGTTTCTAACAAGCCTAACTCAAGTCAAAAGGGAAGGGAAGTGACTTTGAGTACACACACTATATGGAAACATGTCATGATTTCATCAACTCACAATATCACTAATCGGTAACCACACCAAGGCATCCCCTGTTCCCGTCCGCTTCTACGTCTAGAAGTCGACTCAGGTCCTGGATCCTGGTAACCTACTTGACATACGAATGGATTCGGGTTCTACGGGCCATTAATCGTTATGAACCGTCACTTCACACGGGCCATTAACCTTCACAAGCATACACTCCCAGAGTGCCATTCGTACTGCACGCGGGAATCAAACCTGCCAAGTAGTTGTGCACATGTTTCAGAGGAGCTCGAGACCCATGAAACGCACTCACAAGATAAACGGTTACGATTACGTGACCATACTCACAAGCGTGATCGTATTCGACGATCACAAGGCCATAACGCCTTATCACAACCACAAAGGTTAACACACATGTTCCATACTAGTGTTTATTCATTATATGACATTAGTATCTGACACACGCCTCGGCACCATATTCACGATCGTTGTCATTATGTCATTCCGCACTTTCCGACATTGTTTACGGTAATATCCCTCACTCTACCTAATTCGTATTTTAACATGCATACATATTCAAACATGTTTAATACTAAGAGCATAGGCAAATAATCGTCGATCGCACAACGGGAACACATAATTCAACATACGACAAATTACACCAATTCACGTTTCCCTATGATTTATTTAATCGGGCAATAAACAGATATTTCTCACTTCCATTAGCTAGAGGATGTTCATAGCTTCATAACGATACCAAGAATACTCACATCGGATAAACGAGTCAAAAGTTATGAAAGAAACAAGTTGAAGGATCTGTCATGTTCGCATTGCGAAGTAGCCAGCGAATGCTCGCTTTCTCATTCGCAGCGAATGCCTAAACAACACTGGGTTCTCTACCCCTTCGAAGTGCGAGCGTCTGGCAAATCGTGGCAGAACCAAAACAAGGTAAAGTTCGCAGTGCGAACCTCTGGCGAATATTCGCCCTCACCTTCGCCGTGCAAGTAACCAGCGAATGCTCGCTTTCCCCTTCGCTAGGGGATTCGCAGTGTGAACCTGCGAAAACTGGGTTTCCCAGCAGCCTGAAAACAAAGCTTTGGGACCAAAAACCCATCCAAAACTTCACCCAACATACAAACATGCATTAACAGATGATCATACATGGCTAATGAGTATACTACACAGTTTATACCGCATTTTATCCGTTAGATTTCATTTTCTCTCAATTTAACCTAATTCCCATTCGGGAGTTTCTAGCACTTAGAGTGTCTAACTAGAACCCACCTGATAATCGAAGAGGAGTTTGAAGAAGATGCTGATGATCCATGGGATTCTCTTCTTCATCATCTCCATTTTCTCTCTTTCTCTTCTTTCCTTTTTTCCTTTTCTTCTTCTTGTTTACTAACTTCTTCTTTTTTTCTCTTTTTCTTTCTCTTTCCATATATATACATATATTATACTATTATTATATAATATAAATCCAATAGGGAAAAATATCTCCAATTGATATTTTGTCGTCTCCACCCACTAGATCAATTGTAATACCCCGTAAATTTATAAACGCTCTGGTTAATATTATTATGATCAACTGGGTTCCGGAGTACTCTGAGTAATTATTTGATAAAATAATTAGAGTAAACTGACGAACTCAGAGTCGATTAAATTAATAGTATTTAACGTTGAGTTTTTATAATTTGATGTATTTGAGCTAATTTTGGACATTTAGTAGTGTTACTAAAAATGATAGTTTCTATACTATCTATTTTCTTTTCTTTTTCCTTGGAAAACCAAACAAAGCTAAAGAGAAAGAAAGAAAAGGAAAAAGGGAAGGAAGGAAAGGAAAAGAAAGAGGAAGAAGAGAAATTTTCCAAAAGCTCAAGAATCATCATCAATTCATCTGTTCTTCGTTACTCGTCTCTGTATCAACCTCCTCGTCTAGTAATCCAGGTGGGTTCTAGTTAGACTCTTTAGAGTAGAGTTTTGTTGAGTTTAGAGTTAGGTTGAAATTGTGAAAAATCGATTATTCTGGCCCAAAAATCGGAAACCTAACTGTTGAAATTCAATGTATGATTATATGCTATACTGGTTGTTGTATTATAACATGTTTTGTTGCTTGATGATTGATCAAAATGTGATTTTGGGGTTGATTTTGGATCAACCCGTAGCAGAAAAATTCTGCAGGAACTTCTGCATTTTTTCTCTGCCCATACGCGTATGGAGCATGTCAATACGCGTATGGAGCTGGTCAATACGCGTACGGCAAGGGCAATACGCGTATGGATGGCCGGGCATTTTGAGCAATACGCGTATCGCTTGGGGCAATACGCGTATGGCTGGGCGAGAATTTGGGCAATACGCGTACGGGGAATGCCAATACGCGTACGGCCAGGAGAGTTACAGAATCCTGCTGTTGTGATTTATTTTTCCGATCGATTGTTTACAATGCCGTAACTTTTTGTACGTAACTCGGATTGGAACAATTTTGATATCGTTGGAAAGATAATAAAATGTACTTTCTTATTACTTTGGTTTTAAGATTGTCAGCCGATTTAATTAAGTCGGGATTTCTGAAATTGTGTCGTTTTATCGCTTTTTATCTGTTAATTGTGTGTAACTATTATTGGCAATGTATGCATGTTAAAATGTGGACTAGGCAGGGTGAGGATTATTACCAAAACTGTGTCGGAAGTGTGATTGTTCCATGTGTGGCAACGCTCGTGCATGAAAGGCCGAGGCGTATGCATTTCTGTTTATCAATAACCACAGTTGTGCGGTGTAGTTCATGAGACTCGAGCACCTCCTCTGAACGTTATACACAACTACTTGGCAGGTTTGAGTCCCGTGTTAAGTACGGTTGGAGCCTACGGGTAAAGAGACTTGTGACGGTGTACGGGCCGTGAGAAGTGACGGATCACGGTGTACGGACCGGTGATCCCGAATCCAATCGTATGCCAAGTAGCTACAAGGATCCATGACTCGGATCGCCTTCTAGACGTAGAAGGGTACGGGAAAAGGGGATACCTTGGTATTGGTTATTGATATGTGAGTTCTTGAGTGTACGGACTCAGAACGTACTTCGGTACTTTGTGAATCCTTGAGTTTACAGGCTCAAGAGGTACTTCGGTACTAGTGTGAGTTTACAGGCTCACCGTGGCGGTTACTTGTGTGTGTGTACTCATGGTCTTTCCCCTTTCCCCTTGGACATGAGTTAGGACTTTGTTAGAACCTTGTAAAGCCGAGAGGACTTTAAGATAGGGAACTCACTGAGATTTGATGTATCTCACCCCACTGTTGTTGTTTACATCACAGGTTCTGCAGGTTTGGCGAAGGGTAAGGACAAGGTTACTTGACTTTCCTTACGGATCGTGGTTTTGTGATGGCATGGCTTCCGCTATGGCGTTATGTTTTGAGATCATTGTTTTGATCTAGTTCTTAGTTTTTATCATTTTGGGAACATCTTGTATATGTAATGCCTTAGACTTTTAGGTGTTTTGTATTAGAGGCATTTATGTGTACAATGTGTTAACTAGGAACTTATTATGTTTCAGTACCAAAAGTGAAACTCATGTATAATATATGATTTGATGCATGTATTATTATATGGTCTTTACAGTTGGTATCAGAGCAGGTCGTATCCTCGACCTAGCCATGAAATAGAATAAGTGTTTCTTTCCGTTTCATATGCGGCGGGTCGCCATGGGTCTTGTCTGTTATATTTATGGTATTGAGTCTGATCAACTTAATCCTATTGATATGGAATTTAGGAACATGGCTGATAGACGCAGAAACAACCGTGGAAGACCAAGGACTACTCCAGCTGGGACAGTTCCACAAGGTGATGAAGGGAATGCCCCGTTGTACCAATTTATGCAACAGATGCAGCAACAGCAGAATCAGTTTATGCAAGGAATGATGCAACAAATGGCTGATGGTCTGCATCCTACAGTGGTTGTTCCGGAAGTTACAGGAGGAACCTACAGGGAATTTATTCGTATGAATCCTCCGGAGTTTCAAGGAGGGCTAGATCCGGTAAAGGCACACGAATGGATAACAGGTATGGAACGGATTTTTCTGATAGTTCATTGCAGTGAGGAGAATAAGGTGGTCTTTGCTTCTCACTGGTTGAAGGGTCCTGCCATGAGGTGGTGGGAGAGCGCTTCAGCTTTGATGACAACTCAGGAAGTGCCGAAAGTGTGGGAACAGTTTAAGGTAATCTTTATGGAGAAATATTTTCCGAGTTCTTTAAGGTCTCAAAAGGAGTTTGAGTTCCAACAGTTGAGACAGGGAAATTTATCAGTGGCTTCTTATGCGGAACAATTTGAGATCATGGCTGACTATTCTAGACAGGCCATGTATGCTCCTGATGAGAGGTGGAAGATAGATCAGTTTCTGTTTGGGTTAAGGGCTGAGATTTCACACAGCGTGTCTCAACGGGAATTTGCTACTTATGCTGAGATGTTAAGACAATGTTATGTGGCGGAAAATAGCTTGAAAAAGATACAAATGGAGGTGGATTCGAACAGGGTAACTCAAGGTGACCGTGGAAGGTCGAATCAACAGTTTAGACAAAGGCAACAGTCTTCCAAAGGGAAGCAAGTACAGGGCTCTAGAACTAGTGTGCCTCCAGTATGTCGCACTTGTGGGAGGAGTCATTTTGGTAGGTGCTATTCGGATGGGATACGGTGTTATCAGTGTAACAAGATGGGTCATGTAGCGAGAGATTGTCCTCAGAGTAGGAATCAGACACAAGGGAAGACTACTGGTCGATTATATACTCTGGATGCAAGGAAAGCTAAGGGTGATAATTCCTTGATTGCGGGTACGTGTTTTGTTAATGGTCAACCTTGTTTTGTTTTATTTGACTGTGGGGCTACACATTCTTTTGTGTCTTTAAGATGTGTGAAGCGACTTGGGTTGCAAACTATTCCTTTGTTTCCTCCTATGGTGGTTACTACTGCCATGGATGAAATGGTTGAAACACCACTGATGTGTGAAAATTGTGTGTTGTCGGTGAACGAAAGAGTCTTCCAGATTGATCTTATTTGTCTGCCGCTTAAGAAAGTGGATGTTGTTCTGGGAATGGACTGGCTTTCAGCTAATTCGGTTTTTATCGGTTGTGAGGAGAAGCTAATTATTATTCCATCTGCTGAGGCTACTCCGAAAGATGTTTTATCGACGATTTTAGAAGGTACGGTGGGAATGGTAAATTTCTTGTTTGAGAAAGAGAAATCTGTTTTATTGGTTCTTACTAAGGAGGGAGGTAGTGAACAGCAAGTTCTGAGTATTCCAATAGTGTGTGAATTTCCTGAAGTGTTTCCTGAGGATGTTTCTTCTCTTCCTCCGGAGAGAGAAGTTGAGTTCTCTATTGACCTGATACCGGGAACGGCTCCTATATCCGTTTCTCCGTATCGGATGGCACCGCTTGAATTAAGAGAATTAAAGGACCAATTGGAGGACTTGATGTCTAAGCATTTCGTTAGGCCTAGTGTTTCACCGTGGGGAGCTCCAGTGTTATTGGTAAAGAAGAAAGATGGGGGAATGCGTTTGTGCATTGATTATCGTAAGTTGAATAAAGTTACCATTAAGAACAAGTATCCCTTACCAAGGATAGACGACTTGTTAGATCAATTAAAAGGAGCCTGTGTGTTCTCAAAGATTGATTTACGGTCGGGTTATCATCAGATTCGAGTGAAGAGTTCCGATGTGCCAAAGACTGCATTTAGGACACGTTACGGTCATTATGAATTCTTAGTGATGCCTTTCGGTGTGACTAATGCTCCAGCTGTTTTCATGGATTACATGAATCGAATATTTCAGGCTTACTTGGACCAATTTGTGGTAATCTTTATTGACGACATTCTTATTTATTCTCGTACTCCACAAGAGCACGGAGAACATCTGAGGATTGTCTTATCGGTCTTGCAAGAGAAGCAATTGTTTGCTAAGTTGAGCAAGTGTGAGTTTTGGATGTCAGAAGTTAATTTTCTTGGACATGTTATATCTGGAGGTGGTGTGGCAGTGGATCCATCAAAAGTAGAAGCAGTGATTAGTTGGGAGAGACCGAGAAATGTTTCAGAAGTTAGAAGTTTCTTGGGATTGGCCGGTTACTATAGAAGGTTTATCAAGGGCTTTTCTCAATTGGCCTTACCAATGACGAAACTTACTCGGAAGGATGTTACTTTTGAATGGGATTCAGGTTGCGAACAAAGTTTTATGCATTTGAAGGAAAGTTTGACGAGTGCTCCAGTATTAATTATTCCTGATCCTAACAACTCTTATGAAGTATTCTGTGATGCTTCTAAGAGGGGATTAGGGGGTGTTCTGATGCAAGGTGGTCAAGTGGTAGCTTATGCTTCTCGACAGTTAAAAGTTCATGAGAAGAATTATCCAACTCATGATTTGGAACTAGCTGCAGTGGTGTTTGCACTAAAGGTGTGGCGTCATTATTTATATGGTGTACGCTTTGAAATGTTCAGTGACCACAAAAGTTTGAAGTATTTGTTTGATCAAAAGGAGTTGAATATGCGACAAAGAAGGTGGATGGAGTACTTAAAGGATTATGACTTAGAATTGAAGTATCATCCAGGAAAGGCGAATAAAGTAGCGGATGCTTTAAGTCGGAAAATGGTTCATAGTGCGGAATTGATGATTTTAGAGTATTCATTGTTGGAAAAGTTTAGAGATCTTAATCTCCAGTTTGTGTGGACTCCGAATGGTGTGATTATGGGAAATTTGAATATCAATTCTACCTTGAGAGTTGAGATTCAACAGGCACAATTGTTAGAGGAAGAGTTACAAGAATTGTTACTTCAGCCGGGTTTTACACGAGCGACAGATGGGATTGTTCTGTTTAATCAAAGGATTTGTGTTCCGAGGGATGAGGCATTGAAAAGGAAGATCTTAGACGAAGCTCATAAAGGTACTTTTACGATACATCCTGGTTCTTCAAAGATGTATCAGGATTTAAAGAAGGATTATTGGTGGCCTGGGATGAAAAAGGATATAGCGGGATATGTGTCAGAATGTGCGGTGTGCCAACAGGTGAAGATTGAACACCAAAGACCGGGCGGTTTGTTACAACCTTTGGATATTCCAGTTTGGAAGTGGGATAGTATTTCTATGGATTTTGCAGTGGGTTTACCCCGTACCCAAGGTGGGTATGATTCTATTTGGGTGATTGTAGATCGACTAACGAAATCTGCACACTTCTTAGCCGTAAAGACTACTCATAAGGCAAGTCATCTTGCAAGGTTGTTTATTGCTGATATTGTGAGATTGCATGGTATTCCTTCCAGTATTGTGTCCGATAGAGATCCGAAGTTTACTTCGAGATTTTGGAAAGTGTTCCAACAAGCGATGGGTACGAATCTGTGTTTGAGCACGTCGAATCATCCTCAAACGGATGGTCAGACTGAACGAACAATACAAACGATGGAGGATATGTTAAGAGCTTGTGTGTTAGAGAGTAGAGGGAATTGGAAAGAACTTTTGCCGTTAATTGAGTTTTCCTATAACAATAGTTATCATGCGAGCATCGGTATGGCTCCGTATGAAGCATTGTATGGGAGGAAGTGTAGAACACCTTTGTGTTGGGATGAAATTGGCGAAGATAGAATTTTGGGACCCGAGATTATTCAAGAGACTACGGAAAAGATTCGAATGATCCGCGAGAAGGTTAAACAAGCACAAGATCGTCAAAAGAGTTATGCGGACAATCGTAGGAGACCTTTGGAATTTGAGGAGGGTGACCATGTATTTCTGAAAGTTACTCCGAGATTGAGATTGAAAGGACCGTTTAAGTCACGTAAGTTAAGTCCGAGATACGTGGGACCGTATCAGATTTTAGAAAGGATTGGTGAAGTTGCTTATCGATTAGCCTTACCACCCTCTCTATCCGAGATGCATGACGTTTTTCACGTATCTCAGCTCCGTAAGTTTATTCCTGATCCTCTTCAGCCAATTCTACCCGAATCAGTGGAAATTGAAGCGGATTTGACTTTTGAACCACAACCGAGTTTTATTGTGGGAAGGGAAACAAAAGTGTTAAGGAACAAAGATATTCCACTTGTTAAGGTGCAATGGGATATGACGCATCCGGGCGATGCTACTTGGGAACTAGAATCGGAAATGCGAGATTCTTATCCACATCTGTTCAGGTAATATTCTAAATTCGAGGACGAATTTCTATTTATGGGGGGGAGGATGTAATACCCCGTAAATTTATAAACGCTCTGGTTAATATTATTATGATCAACTGGGTTCCGGAGTACTCTGAGTAATTATTTGATAAAATAATTAGAGTAAACTGACGAACTCAGAGTCGATTAAATTAATAGTATTTAACGTTGAGTTTTTATAATTTGATGTATTTGAGCTAATTTTGGACATTTAGTAGTGTTACTAAAAATGATAGTTTCTATACTATCTATTTTCTTTTCTTTTTCCTTGGAAAACCAAACAAAGCTAAAGAGAAAGAAAGAAAAGGAAAAAGGGAAGGAAGGAAAGGAAAAGAAAGAGGAAGAAGAGAAATTTTCCAAAAGCTCAAGAATCATCATCAATTCATCTGTTCTTCGTTACTCGTCTCTGTATCAACCTCCTCGTCTAGTAATCCAGGTGGGTTCTAGTTAGACTCTTTAGAGTAGAGTTTTGTTGAGTTTAGAGTTAGGTTGAAATTGTGAAAAATCGATTATTCTGGCCCAAAAATCGGAAACCTAACTGTTGAAATTCAATGTATGATTATATGCTATACTGGTTGTTGTATTATAACATGTTTTGTTGCTTGATGATTGATCAAAATGTGATTTTGGGGTTGATTTTGGATCAACCCGTAGCAGAAAAATTCTGCAGGAACTTCTGCATTTTTTCTCTGCCCATACGCGTATGGAGCATGTCAATACGCGTATGGAGCTGGTCAATACGCGTACGGCAAGGGCAATACGCGTATGGATGGCCGGGCATTTTGAGCAATACGCTTATCGCTTGGGGCAATACGCGTATGGCTGGGCGAGAATTTGGGCAATACGCGTACGGGGAATGCCAATACGCGTACGGCCAGGAGAGTTACAGAATCCTGCTGTTGTGATTTATTTTTCCGATCGATTGTTTACAATGCCGTAACTTTTTGTACGTAACTCGGATTGGAACAATTTTGATATCGTTGGAAAGATAATAAAATGTACTTTCTTATTACTTTGGTTTTAAGATTGTCAGCCGATTTAATTAAGTCGGGATTTCTGAAATTGTGTCGTTTTATCGCTTTTTATCTGTTAATTGTGTGTAACTATTATTGGCAATGTATGCATGTTAAAATGTGGACTAGGCAGGGTGAGGTCTATTACCAAAACTGTGTCGGAAGTGTGATTGTTCCATGTGTGGCAACGCTCTTGCATGAAAGGCCGAGGCGTATGCATTTCTGTTTATCAATAACCACAGTTGTGCGGTGTAGTTCATGAGACTCGAGCACCTCCTCTGAACGTTATACACAACTACTTGGCAGGTTTGAGTCCCGTGTTAAGTACGGTTGGAGCCTACGGGTAAAGAGACTTGTGACGGTGTACGGGCCGTGAGAAGTGACAGATCACGGTGTACGGACCGGTGATCCCGAATCCAATCGTATGCCAAGTAGCTACAAGGATCCATGACTCGGATCGCCTTCTAGACGTAGAAGGGTACGGGAAAAGGGGATACCTTGGTATTGGTTATTGATATGTGAGTTCTTGAGTGTACGGACTCAGAACGTACTTCGGTACTTTGTGAATCCTTGAGTTTACAGGCTCAAGAGGTACTTCGGTACTAGTGTGAGTTTACAGGCTCACCGTGGCGGTTACTTGTGTGTGTGTACTCATGGTCTTTCCCCTTTCCCCTTGGACATGAGTTAGGACTTTGTTAGAACCTTGTAAAGCCGAGAGGACTTTAAGATAGGGAACTCACTGAGATTTGATGTATCTCACCCCACTGTTGTTGTTTACATCACAGGTTCTGCAGGTTTGGCGAAGGGTAAGGACAAGGTTACTTGACTTTCCTTACGGATCGTGGTTTTGTGATGGCATGGCTTCCGCTATGGCGTTATGTTTTGAGATCATTGTTTTGATCTAGTTCTTAGTTTTTATCATTTTGGGAACATCTTGTATATGTAATGCCTTAGACTTTTAGGTGTTTTGTATTAGAGGCATTTATGTGTACAATGTGTTAACTAGGAACTTATTATGTTTCAGTACCAAAAGTGAAACTCATGTATAATATATGATTTGATGCATGTATTATTATATGGTCTTTACATCAATTATTAGAGTTATCTTAAAATCCTTTCTCGAATTTAAATAATTGATCTCTTCAGATTTCATCAGTTGCTCTATTGATCCCTAAAGTCAATATCTAAAGTACTTAGAGGATTCCATTAATCCAATATACCAAAGATAGAGCACATAAATACTCATCTGATCTCATCTGATATCCAATTGAGCAATTAGATAATATGGGGTATTACACGTCCTAACATCTATACCTAGTGTTTTCACATTGTCACTAATTAAGCAAAAGGGAATTGTCAAGTTCAACTTTTAATGCGCGTCAATGATAGACCCATTTCAACAAAAGGCTAAAAGGAAATAAAAATCAAACTAACATTCTAGAAATGAAATAAGAAAAAAAATTTCTCATTCACATTCATTTATTTAAGTTTTTAATATAATTAAGAACATATATATCAGGTTACATGAAAAATAATTTTATAATACAAAATAATTTATAATATTCTCTATTTGAAACATATATAAAGGTTAATTAATATTTTTATTATTGTAAGAGTTAAAAGAGTGTTATTTGTATGTTTTGAAAATAATTCATAATGAACATAAAAAATATTAGTTTATAAAATAATATAAAATTAAAAAAGTTAAAAGGAAAAGAAACAACAAGGACAAAAAGTATAAATTCATCTCATTTATTTAACTTTTTAAAGTACTTTTTACCTTCCATATCTTTCATTTTATTTTAATATATATAATGCACACATAAGTCATAAGTCTTACAAGAAAAAAATACAAGGTGAAATCTTGGACAATGGCATTCATATACATCAATAGATCTTACCTATGTTTTATTTTGTTTATTACTATGATTTTCTCGTCAGGTAATGAATAAAATTTGTTTGATATATCTGTCTAAATACTTTAAATATAATAAACCACCTCATATATTTGAAAAAACTAACCAAAATTTAAATAAACTGTCTTTTGGTTGTAGGAATATCAAGTGGTGAGAAAAATGCTGTGAGAATTCCTCGTCATCGTCATCATCACCCTCCTCCTCCTCCTTTGGGATTACATTGCCTAGATGGTGGGTGCGAATCTAATGAGCGATGTCGTGAACGTTGTGATACAGAAGGCTATAGAAAAGGTGGTGAATGTCAGGGATTGTGTGACCGCAAATGTTGTTGTAATGTATGAGGAGTTATTATACCCTTGAATAAAACTAAATAAATAAAATGTATTCCTTAATTTCATTTTAAGTTTAGAGTTTGTAATAATATATATTATCCAAAATAAAATAATTTTTAAAACTTGATTACTACAAGTAACTGAGAATTTTAAAATATATACCTATCACCAATTTCAAACTATGGATGAATGTAAATGATTCAAAATTTAAACTTGCATATATCATTTTAATTTCATATTTTAGAACAAAATTCAGTTTTATGTTTTATTCTCAAATAGTTTCATGATACCAATCGTCAATAAAAAAATAATCAATTTAAGTTTGTTTGGAAGGCAATCTTATACAGACTGACACAAATTATAATGTAGACTATTATTTTTTTTAAATTAAAGCTTAATAAAATAATACTACTATTTTTATTATGATTATTATAATTATTAACGTGTAATGTAAACGCCGATATATATATATATATATATATATATATATATTTACATGGATAATACGTTTGGTACTGAAATGTGCAAGTTCCTAGTAACACAGTATACATATAAATGCCCAAAAGCCTAATACAACAACTATGGCATGTTATATATACAAGATGTTCCAAAAGATAAAACTAAGAACTAGATCAACTAATGATCTCAAAATCTCCACAACGAAAGCCTTGCCACACAAAAGCTATGATCCGTAAGGAAAGTCAAACAACTTTGTCCTTACCATTCGCCGAACCTGTAGTACCTGTGATGTAAACAACAACATGGGGTGAGATACATCAAATCTCAGTGAGTTGTCTATCTTATATGTCCTCTCGGCTTTACAAGTTTCTAACAAGCCTAACTCAAGTCAAAAGGGAAGGGAAGTGACTTTGAGTACACACACTATATGGAAACATGTCATGATTTCATCAACTCACAATATCACTAATCGGTAACCACACCAAGGCATCCCCTGTTCCCGTCCGCTTCTACGTCTAGAAGTCAACCCGGGTCCTGGATCCTGGTAACCTACTTGACATACGAATGGATTCGGGTTCTACGGGCCATTAATCGTTATGAACCGTCACTTCACACGGGCCATTAACCTTCACAAGCATACACTCCCAGAGTTCCATTCGTACTGCACGCGGGAATCAAACCTGCCAAGTAGTTGTGCACATGTTTCAGAGGAGCTCGAGACCCATGAAACGCACTCACAAGATAAACGGTTATGATTACGTGACCATACTCACAAGCGTGATCGTATTCGACGATCACAAGGCCATAACGCCTTATCACAACCACAAAGGTTAACACACATGTTCCATACTAGTGTTTATTCATTTTATGACATTAGTATCTGACACACGCCTCGGCACCATATTCACGATCGTTGTCATTATGTCATTCCGCACTTTCTGACATTGTTTACGGTAATATTCCTCACTCTACCTATTTTGTATTTTAACATGCATACATATTCAAACATGTTTAATACTAAGAGCATAGGCAAATAATCATCGATCGCACAACGGGAACACATAATTCAGCATACGACAAATTACACCAATTCACGTTTCCCTCTGATTTATTTAATCGGGCAATAAACAGATATTTCTCACTTCCATTAGCTAGAGGATGTTCATAGCTTCATAACGATACCAAGAATACTCACATCGGATAAACGAGTCAAAAGTTATGAAAGAAACAAGTTGAAGGATCTGTCATGTTCGCATTGCGAAGTAGCCAGCGAATGCTCGCTTTCTCATTCGCAGCGAATGCCTAAACAACACTGGGTTCTCTACCCCTTCGAAGTGCGAGCGTCTGGCGAATCGTGGTAGAACCAAAACAAGGTAAAGTTCGCAGTGCGAACCTCTGGCGAATATTCGCCCTCACCTTCGCCGTGCAAGTAACCAGCGAATGCTCGCTTTCCCCTTCGCTAGGGGATTCGCAGTGCGAACCTGCGAAAACTGGGTTTCCCAGCAGCGTGAAAACAGAGCTTTGGGACCAAAAACCCATCCAAAACTTCACCCAACATACAAACATGCATTAACAGATGATCATACATGGCTAATGAGTATACTACACAGTTTATACCGCATTTTATCCGTTAGATTTCATTTTCTCTCAATTTAACCTAATTCCCATTCGGGAGTTTCTAGCACTTAGAGTGTCTAACTAGAACCCACCTGATAATCGAAGAGGAGTTTGAAGAAGATGCTGATGATCCATGGGATTCTCTTCTTCATCATCTCCATTTTCTCTCTTTCTCTTCTTTCCTTTTTTCCTTTTCTTCTTCTTGTTTACTAACTTCTTCTTTTTTCTCTTTTTCTTTCTCTTTCCATATATATACATATATTATACTATTATTATATAATATAAATCCAATAGGGAAAAATATCTCCAATTGATATTTTGTCGTCTCCACCCAATAGATCAATTATTAGAGTTATCTTAAAATCCTTTCTCGAATTTAAATAATTGATCTCTTCAGATTTCATCAGTTGCTCTATTGATCCCTAATTTCAATATCTAAAGTACTTAGAGGATTCCATTAATCCAATATACCAAAGATAGAGCACATAAATACTCATCTGATCTCATCTGATATCCAATTGAGCAATTAGATAATATGGGGTATTACACGTCCTAACATCTATACCTAGTGTTTTCACATTGTCACTAATTAAGCAAAAGGGAATTGTCAAGTTCAACTTTTAATGCGCGTCAATGATAGACCCATTTCAACAAAAGGCTAAAAGGAAATAAAAATCAAACTAACATTCTAGAAATGAAAAAAGAAAAAAATTTCTCATTCACATTCATTTATTTAAGTTTTTAATATAATTAAGAACATATATATCAGGTTACATGAAAAATAATTTTATAATACAAAATAATTTATAATATTCTCTATTTGAAACATATATAAAGGTTAATTAATATTTTTATTATTGTAAGAGTTAAAAGAGTGTTATTTGTATGTTTTGAAAATAATTCATAATGAACATAAAAAATATTAGTTTATAAAATAATATAAAATTAAAAAAGTTAAAAGGAAAAGAAACAACAAGGACAAAAAGTATAAATTCATCTCATTTATTTAACTTTTTAAAGTACTTTTTACCTTCCATATCTTTCATTTTATTTTAATATATATAATGCACACATAAGTCATAAGTCTTACAAGAAAAAAATACAAGGTGAAATCTTGGACAATGGCATTCATATACATCAATAGATCTTACCTATGTTTTATTTTGTTTATTACTATGATTTTCTTGTCAGGTAATGAATAAAATTTGTTTGATATATCTGTCTAAATACTTTAAATATAATAAACCACCTCATATATTTAGGACAATGGCATTCATATACATCAATAGATCTTACCTATGTTTTATTTTGTTTATTACTATGATTTTCTTGTCAGGTAATGAATAAAATTGTTTGATATATCTGTCTAAATAATTTAAATATAATAAACCACCTCATATATTTAAAAAAACTAACCACAATTTAAATAAACTGTCTTTTGGTTGTAGGAATATCAAGTGGTGAGAAAAATGCTGTGAGAATTCCTCGTCATCGTCATCATCACCCTCCTCCTCCTCCTTTGGGATTACATTGCCTAGATGGTGGGTGCGAATCTAATGAGCGATGTCGTGAACGTTGTGATACAGAAGGTTATAGAAAAGGTGGTGAGTGTCAGGGATTGCGTGACCGCAAATGTTGTTGTAATGTATGAGGAGTTATTATACCCTTGAATAAAACTAAATAAATAAAATGTATTCCTTAATTTCATTTTAAGTTTAGAGTTTGTAATAATATATATTATCCAAAATAAAATAATTTTTAAAACTTGATTACTACAAGTAACTGAGAATTTTAAAATATATACCTATCATCAATTTCAAACTAAGGATGAATGTAAATGATTCAAAATTTAAACTTGCATATTTCATTTTAATTTCATATTTTAGAACAAAATTCAGTTTTATGTTTTATTCTCAAATAGTTTCATGATACCAATCGTCAATAAAAAAATAATCAATTTAAGTTTGTTTGGAAGGCAATCCTATACAAACTAACACAAATTATAATGTAGACTATTATTTTTTTTTAAATTAAAGCTTAATAAAATAATACTACTATTTTTATTATGATTATTATTATTATTAACGTGTAATGTAAACGCCGATATATATATATATATATATATATATATATATATATATATATATATATATATATATATATATATATTTACATGGATAATACGTTTGGTACTGAAATGTACAAGTTCCTAGTAACACAGTATACATATAAATGCCCAAAAGCCTAATACAACAACTATGGCATGTTATATATACAAGATGTTCCAAAAGATAAAACTAAGAGCTAGATCAACTAATGATCTCAAAATCTCCACAACGAAAGCCTTGCCACAAAAAAGCTATGATCCGTAAGGAAAGTCAAACAACTTTGTCCTTACCATTCGCCGAACCTGTAGTACCTGTGATGTAAACAACAACATGGGGTGAGATACATCAAATCTCAGTGAGTTGTCTATCTTATATGTCCTCTCGGCTTTACAAGTTTCTAACAAGCCTAACTCAAGTCAAAAGGGAAGGGAAGTGACTTTGAGTACACACACTATATGGAAACATGTCATGATTTCATAAACTCACAATATCACTAATCGATAACCACACCAAGGCATCCCCTGTTCCCTTCCGCTTCTACGTCTAGAAGTCGACCCGGGTCCTGGATCCTGGTAACCTACTTGACATACGAATGGATTCGGGTTCTACGGGCCATTAATCGTTATGAACTGTCACTTCACACGGGCCATTAACCTTCACAAGCATACACTCCCAGAGTGCCATTCGTACTGCACGCGAGAATCAAACCTGCCAAGTAGTTGTGCACATGTTTCAGAGGAGCTCGAGACCCATGAAACGCACTCACAAGATAAACGGTTATGATTACGTGACCATACTCACAAGCGTGATCGTATTCGACGATCACAAGGCCATAACGCCTTATCACAACCACAAAGGTTAACACACATGTTCCATACTAGTGTTTATTCATTTTATGACATTAGTATCTGACACACGCCTCGGCACCATATTCACGATCGTTGTCATTATGTCATTCCGCACTTTCCGACATTGTTTACGGTAATATTCCTCTCTCTACCTATTTTGTATTTTAACATGCATACATATTCAAACATGTTTAATACTAAGAGCATAGGCAAATAATCATCGATCGCACAACGGGAACACATAATTCAGCATACGACAAATTACACCAATTCACGTTTCCCTCTGATTTATTTAATCGGGCAATAAACAGATATTTCTCACTTCCATTAGCTAGAGGATGTTCATAGCTTCATAACGATACCAAGAATACTCACATCGGATAAACGAGTCAAAAGTTATGAAAGAAACAAGTTGAAGGATCTGTCATGTTCGCATTGCGAAGTAGCCAGCGAATGCTCGCTTTCTCATTCGCAGCGAATGCCTAAACAACACTGGGTTCTCTACCCCTTCGAAGTGCGAGCGTCTAGCGAATCGTGGCAGAACCAAAACAAGGTAAAGTTCGCAGTGCGAACCTCTGGCGAATATTCGCCCTCACCTTCGTCGTGCAAGTAACCAGCGAATGCTCGCTTTCCCCTTCGCTAGGGGATTCGCAGTGCGAACCTGCGAAAACTGGGTTTCCCAGCAGCCTGAAAACAGAGCTTTGGGACCAAAAACCCATCCAAAACTTCACCCAACATACAAACATGCATTAACAGATGATCATACATGGCTAATGAGTATACTACACAGTTTATACCGCATTTTATCCGTTAGATTTCATTTTCCCTCAATTTAAACTAATTCCCATTCGGGAGTTTCTAGCACTTAGAGTGTCTAACTAGAACCCACCTGATAATCGAAGAGGAGTTTGAAGAAGATGTTGATGATTCATGGGATTCTCTTCTTCATCATCTCCATTTTCTCTCTTTCTCTTCTTTCCTTTTTTCCTTTTCTTCTTCTTGTTTACTAACTTCTTCTTTTTTCTCTTTTTCTTTCTCTTTCCATATATATACATATATTATACTATTATTATATAATATAAATCGAATAGGGAAAAATATCTCCAATTGATATTTTGTCGTCTCCACCCAATAGATCAATTATTAGAGTTATCTTAAAATCCTTTCTCGAATTTAAATAATTGATCTCTTCAGATTTCATCAGTTGCTCTATTGATCCCTAATGTCAATATCTAAAGTACTTAGAGGATTCCATTAATCCAATATACCAAAGATAGAGCACATAAATACTCATCTGATCTCATTTGATATCCAATTGAGCAATTAGATAATATGGGGTATTACACGTCCTAACATCTATACCTAGTGTTTTCACATTGTCACTAATTAAGCAAAAGGGAATTGTCAAGTTCAACTTTTAATGCGCGTCAATGATAGACCCATTTCAACAAAAGGCTAAAAGGAAATAAAAATCAAACTAACATTCTAGAAATGAAAAAAGAAAAAAAATTTCTCATTCACATTCATTTATTTAAGTTTTTAATATAATTAAGAACATATATATCAGGTTACATGAAAAATAATTTTATAATACAAAATAATTTATAATATTCTCTATTTGAAACATATATAAAGGTTAATTAATATTTTTATTATTGTAAGAGTTAAAAGAGTGTTATTTGTATGTTTTGAAAATAATTCATAATGAATATAAAAAATATTAGTTTATAAAATAATATAAAATTAAAAAATTTAAAGGAAAAGAAACAACAAGGACAAAAAGTATAAATTCATCTCATTTATTTAACTTTTTAAAGTACTTTTTACCTTCCATATCTTTCATTTTATTTTAATATATATAATGCACACATAAGTCATAAGTCTTACAAGAAAAAAATACAAGGTGAAATCTTGGACAATGGCATTCATATACATCAATAGATCTTACCTATGTTTTATTTTGTTTATTACTATGATTTTCTTGTCAGGTAATGAATAAAATTTGTTTGATATATCTGTCTAAATACTTTAAATACAATAAACCACCTCATATATTTAAAAAAACAAACCAAAATTTAAATAAACTGTCTTTTGGTTGTAGGAATATCAAGTGGTGAGAAAAATGCTGTGAGAATTCCTCGTCATCGTCATCATCACCCTCCTCCTCCTCCTTTGGGATTACATTGCCTAGATGGTGAGTGCGAATCTAATGAGCGATGTCGTGAACGTTGTGATACAGAAGGCTATAGAAAAGGTGGTGAGTGTCAGGGATTGCGTGACCGCAAATGTTGTTGTAATGTATGAGGAGTTATTATACCCTTGAATAAAACTAAATAAATAAAATGTATTCCTTAATTTCATTTTAAGTTTAGAGTTTGTAATAATATATATTATCCAAAATAAAATAATTTTTAAAACTTGATTACTACAAGTAACTGGGAATTTTAAAATATATACCTATCACCAATTTCAAACTAACTAAGGATGAATGTAAATGATTCAAAATTTAAACTTGCATATTTCATTTTAATTTCATATTTTAGAACAAAATTCAGTTTTATGTTTTATTCTCAAATAGTTTCATGATACCAATCGTCAATAAAAAAATAATCAATTTAAGTTTGTTTGGAAGGCAATCCTATACAAACTAACACAAATTATAATGTAGACTATTATTTTTTTTAAATTAAAGCTTAATAAAATAATACTACTATTTTTATTATGATTATTATTATTATTAACGTGTAATGTAAACGCCGATATATATATATTTACATGGATAATACGTTTGGTACAGAAATGTACAAGTTCCTAGTAACACAGTATACATATAAATGCCCAAAAGCCTAATACAACAACTATGGCATGTTATATATACAAGATGTTCCAAAAGATAAAACTAAGAACTAGATCAACTAATGATCTCAAAATCTCCACAACGAAAGCCTTGCCACACAAAAGCTATGATCCGTAAGGAAAGTCAAACAACTTTGTCCTTACCATTCGCCGAACCTGTAGTACCTGTGATGTAAACAACAACATGGGGTGAGATACATCAAATCTCAGTGAGTTGTCTATCTTATATGTCCTCTCGGCTTTACAAGTTTCTAACAAGCCTAACTCAAGTCAAAAGGGAAGGGAAGTGACTTTGAGTACACACACTATATGGAAACATGTCATGATTTCATCAACTCACAATATCACTAATCGATAACCACACCAAGGCATCCCCTGTTCCCGTCCGCTTCTACGTCTAGAAGTCGACCCGGGTCCTGGATCCTGGTAACCTACTTGACATACGAATGGATTCGGGTTCTACGGGCCATTAATCGTTATGAACCGTCACTTCACACGGGCCATTAACCTTCACAAGCATACACTCCCAGAGTACCATTCGTACTGCACGCGGGAATCAAACCTGCCAAGTAGTTGTGCACATGTTTCAGAGGAGCTCGAGACCCATGAAACGCACTCACAAGATAAACGGTTACGATTACGTGACCATACTCACAAGCGTGATCGTATTCGACGATCACAAGGCCATAACGCCTTATCACAACCACAAAGGTTAACACACATGTTCCATACTAGTGTTTATTCATTTTATGACATTAGTATCTGACACACGCCTCGGCACCATATTCACGATCGTTGTCATTATGTCATTCCGCACTTTCCGACATTGTTTACGGTAATATTCCTCTCTCTACCTATTTTTTATTTTAACATGCATACATATTCAAACATGTTTAATACTAAGAGCATAGGCAAATAATCATCGATCGCACAACGGGAACACATAATTCAGCATACGACAAATTACACCAATTCACGTTTCCCTCTGATTTATTTAATCGGGCAATAAACAGATATTTCTCACTTCCATTAGCTAGAGGATGTTCATAGCTTCATAACGATACCAAGAATACTCACATCGGATAAACGAGTCAAAAGTTATGAAAGAAACAAGTTGAAGGATCTGTCATGTTCGCATTGCGAAGTAGCCAGCGAATGCTCGCTTTCTCATTCGCAGCGAATGCCTAAACAACACTGGGTTCTCTACCCCTTCGAAGTGCGAGCGTCTGGCGAATCGTGGCAGAACCAAAACAAGGTAAAGTTCGCAGTGCGAACCTCTGGCGAATATTCGCCCTCACCTTCACCGTGCAAGTAACCAGCGAATGCTCGCTTTCCCCTTCGCTAGGGGATTCGCAGTGCGAACCTGCGAAAACTAGGTTTCCCAGCAGCCTGAAAACAGAGCTTTGGGACCAAAAACCCATCCAAAACTTCACCCAACATACAAACATGCATTAACAGATGATCATACATGGCTAATGAGTATACTACACAGTTTATACCGCATTTTATCCGTTAGATTTCATTTTCCCTCAATTTAAACTAATTCCCATTCGGGAGTTTCTAGCACTTAGAGTGTCTAACTAGAACCCACCTGATAATCGAAGAGGAGTTTGAAGAAGATGTTGATGATCCATGGGATTCTCTTCTTCATCATCTCCATTTTCTCTCTTTCTCTTCTTTCCTTTTTTCCTTTTCTTCTTCTTGTTTACTAACTTCTTCTTTTTTCTCTTTTTCTTTCTCTTTCCATATATATACATATATTATACTATTATTATTTAATATAAATCCAATAGGGAAAAATATCTCCAATTGATATTTTGTCGTCTCCACCCAATAGATCAATTATTAGAGTTATCTTAAAATCCTTTCTCGAATTTAAATAATTGATCTCTTCAGATTTCATCAGTTGCTCTATTGATCCCTAATGTCAATATCTAAAGTACTTAGAGGATTCCATTAATCCAATATACCAAAGATAGAGCACATAAATACTCATCTGATATCCAATTGAGCAATTAGATAATATGGGGTATTACACGTCCTAACATCTATACCTAGTGTTTTCACATTGTCACTAATTAAGCAAAAGGGAATTGTCAAGTTCAACTTTTAATGCGCGTCAATGATAGACCCATTTCAACAAAAGGCTAAAAGGAAATAAAAATCAAACTAACATTCTAGAAATCAAAAAAGAAAAAAATTTCTCATTCACATTCATTTATTTAAGTTTTTAATATAATTAAGAACATATATATCAGGTTACATGAAAAATAATTTTATAATACAAAATAATTTATAATATTCTCTATTTGAAACATATATAAAGGTTAATTAATATTTTTATTATTGTAAGAGTTAAAAGAGTGTTATTTGTATGTTTTGAAAATAATTCATAATGAACATAAAAAATATTAGTTTATAAAATAATATAAAATTAAAAAAGTTAAAAGGAAAAGAAACAACAAGGACAAAAAGTATAAATTCATCTCATTTATTTAACTTTTTAAAGTACTTTTTACCTTCCATATCTTTCATTTTATTTTAATATATATAATGCACACATAAGTCATAAGTCTTACAAGAAAAAAATACAAGGTGAAATCTTGGACAATGGCATTCATATACATCAATAGATCTTACCTATGTTTTATTTTGTTTATTACTATGATTTTCTTGTCAGGTAATGAATAAAATTTGTTTGATATATCTGTCTAAATACTTTAAATATAATAAACCACCTCATATATTTAAAAAAACTAACCACAATTTAAATAAACTGTCTTTTGGTTGTAGGAATATCAAGTGGTGAGAAAAATGCTGTGAGAATTCCTCGTCATCGTCATCATCACCCTCCTCCTCCTCCTTTGGGATTACATTGCCTAGATGGTGGGTGCGAATCTAATGAGCGATGTCGTGAACGTTGTGATACAGAAGGCTATAGAAAAGGTGGTGAGTGTCAGGGATTGCGTGACCGCAAATGTTGTTGTAATGTATGAGGAGTTATTATACCCTTGAATAAAACTAAATAAATAAAATGTATTCCTTAATTTCATTTTAAGTTTAGAGTTTGTAATAATATATATTATCCAAAATAAAATAATTTTTAAAACTTGATTACTACAAGTAACTGGGAATTTTAAAATATATACCTATCACCAATTTCAAACTAAGGATGAATGTAAATGATTCAAAATTTAAACTTGCATATTTCATTTTAATTTCATATTTTAGAACAAAATTCAGTTTTATGTTTTATTCTCAAATAGTTTCATGATACCAATCGTCAATAAAAAAATAATCAATTTAAGTTTGTTTGGAAGGCAATCCTATACAAACTAACACAAATTATAATGTAGACTATTATTTTTTTTAAATTAAAGCTTAATAAAATAATACTACTATTTTTATTATGATTATTATTATTATTAACGTGTAATGTAAACGCCGATATATATATATTTACATGGATAATACGTTTGGTACAGAAATGTACAAGTTCCTAGTAACACAGTATACATATAAATGCCCAAAAGCCTAATACAACAACTATGGCATGTTATATATACAAGATGTTCCAAAAGATAAAACTAAGAACTAGATCAACTAATGATCTCAAAATCTCCACAACGAAAGCCTTGCCACACAAAAGCTATGATCCGTAAGGAAAGTCAAACAACTTTGTCCTTACCATTCGCCGAACCTGTAGTACCTGTGATGTAAACAACAACATGGGGTGAGATACATCAAATCTCAGTGAGTTGTCTATCTTATATGTCCTCTCGGCTTTACAAGTTTCTAACAAGCCTAACTCAAGTCAAAAGGGAAGGGAAGTGACTTTGAGTACACACACTATATGGAAACATGTCATGATTTCATCAACTCACAATATCACTAATCGATAACCACACCAAGGCATCCCCTGTTCCCGTCCGCTTCTACGTCTAGAAGTCGACCCGGGTCCTGGATCCTGGTAACCTACTTGACATACGAATGGATTCGGGTTCTACGGGCCATTAATCGTTATGAACCGTCACTTCACACGGGCCATTAACCTTCACAAGCATACACTCCCAGAGTGCCATTCGTACTGCACGCGGGAATCAAACCTGCCAAGTAGTTGTGCACATGTTTCAGAGGAGCTCGAGACCCATGAAACGCACTCACAAGATAAACGGTTACGATTACGTGACCATACTCACAAGCGTGATCGTATTCGACGATCACAAGGCCATAACGCCTTATCACAACCACAAAGGTTAACACACATGTTCCATACTAGTGTTTATTCATTTTATGACATTAGTATCTGACACACGCCTCGGCACCATATTCACGATCGTTGTCATTATGTCATTCCGCACTTTCCGACATTGTTTACGGTAATATTCCTCACTCTACCTATTTCTTATTTTAACATGCATACATATTCACACATGTTTAATACTAAGAGCATAGGCAAATAATCGTCGATCGCACAACGGGAACACATAATTCAACATACGATAAATTACACCAATTCACGTTTCCCTCTAATTTATTTAATCGGGCAATAAACAGATATTTCTCACTTCCATTAGCTAGAGGATGTTCATAGCTTCATAACGATACCAAGAATACTCACATCGGATAAACGAGTCAAAAGTTATGAAAGAAACAAGTTGAAGGATCTGTCATGTTCGCATTGCGAAGTAGCCAGCGAATGCTTGCTTTCTCATTCGCAGCGAATGCCTAAACAACACTGGGTTCTCTACCCCCTTCGAAGTGCGAGCGTCTGACGAATCGTGGCAGAACCAAAATAAGGTAAAGTTCGCAGTGCGAACGTCTGGCGAATATTCGCCCTCACCTTCGTCGTGCAAGTAACCAGCGAATGCTCGTTTTCCCCTTCGCTAGGGGATTCGCAGTGCGAACCTGCGAAAACTGGGTTTCCCAGCAGCCTGAAAACAAAGCTTTGGGACCAAAAACCCATCCAAAACTTCACCCAACATACAAACATGCATTAACAGATGATCATACATGGCTAATGAGTATACTACACAGTTTATACCGCATTTTATCCGTTAGATTTCATTTTCTCTCAATTTAACCTAATTCCCATTCGGGAGTTTCTAGCACTTAGAGTGTCTAACTAGAACCCACCTGATAATCGAAGAGGAGTTTGAAGAAGATGCTGATGATCCATGGGATTCTCTTCTTCATCATCTCCATTTTCTCTCTTTCTCTTCTTTCCTTTTTTCCTTTTCTTCTTCTTGTTTACTAACTTCTTCTTTTTTCTCTTTTTCTTTCTCTTTCCATATATATACATATATTATACTATTATTATATAATATAAATCCAATAGGGAAAAATATCTCCAATTGATATTTTGTCGTCTCCACCCAATAGATCAATTATTAGAGTTATCTTAAAATCCTTTCTCGAATTTAAATAATTGATCTCTTCAGATTTCATCAGTTGCTCTATTGATCCCTAATGTCAATATCTAAAGTACTTAGAGGATTCCATTAATCCAATATACCAAAGATAGAGCACATAAATACTCATCTGATCTCATTTGATATCCAATTGAGCAATTAGATAATATGGGGTATTACACGTCCTAACATCTATACCTAGTGTTTTCACATTGTCACTAATTAAGCAAAAGGGAATTGTCAAGTTCAACTTTTAATGCGCGTCAATGATAGACCCATTTCAACAAAAGGCTAAAAGGAAATAAAAATCAAACTAACATTCTAGAAATGAAAAAAGAAAAAAAATTTCTCATTCACATTCATTTATTTAAGTTTTTGATATAATTAAGAACATATATATCAGGTTACATGAAAAATAATTTTATAATACAAAATAATTTATAATATTCTCTATTTGAAACATATATAAAGGTTAATTAATATTTTTATTATTGTAAGAATTAAAAGAGTGTTATTTGTATGTTTTGAAAATAATTCATAATGAACATAAAAAATATTAGTTTATAAAATAATATAAAATTAAAAAATTTAAAGGAAAAGAAACAACAAGGACAAAAAGTATAAATTCATCTCATTTATTTAACTTTTTAAAGTACTTTTTACCTTCCATATCTTTCATTTTATTTTAATATATATAATGCACACATAAGTCATAAGTCTTACAAGAAAAAAATACAAGGTGAAATCTTGGACAATGGCATTCATATACATCAATAGATCTTACCTATGTTTTATTTTGTTTATTACTATGATTTTCTTGTCAGGTAATGAATAAAATTTGTTTGATATATCTGTCTAAATACTTTAAATATAATAAACCACCTCATATATTTAAAAAAACTAACCAAAATTTAAATAAACTGTCTTTTGGTTGTAGGAATATCAAGTGGTGAGAAAAATGCTGTGAGAATTCCTCGTCATCGTCATCATCACCCTCCTCCTCCTCCTTTGGGATTACATTGCTTAGATGGTGGGTGCGAATCTAATGAGCGATGTCGTGAACGTTGTGATACAGAAGGCTATAGAAAAGGTGGTGAGTGTCAGGGATTGCGTGACCGCAAATGTTGTTGTAATGTATGAGGAGTTATTATACCCTTGAATAAAACTAAATAAATAAAATGTATTCCTTAATTTCATTTTAAGTTTAGAGTTTGTAATAATATATAGTATCCAAAATAAAATAATTTTTAAAACTTGATTACTACAAGTAACTGGGAATTTTAAAATATATACCTATCACCAATTTCAAACTAAGGATGAATGTAAATGATTCAAAATTTAAACTTGCATATTTCATTTTAATTTCATATTTTAGAACAAAATTCAGTTTTATGTTTTATTCTCAAATAGTTTCATGATACCAATCGTCAATAAAAAAATAATCAATTTAAGTTTGTTTGGAAGGCAATCTTATACAAACTGACACAAATTATAATGTAGACTATTATTTTTTTTAAATTAAAGCTTAATAAAATAATACTACTATTTTTATTATGATTATTATTATTATTAACGTGTAATGTAAACGCCGATATATATATATAAATATATATATATATATATATATATATATATATATATTTATATATATATATTTACATGGATAATACGTTTGGTACTGAAATGTACAAGTTCCTAGTAACACAGTATACATATAAATGCCCAAAAGCCTAATACAACAACTATGGCATGTTATATATACAAGATGTTCCAAAAGATAAAACTAAGAACTAGATCAACTAATGATCTCAAAATCTCCACAACGAAAGCCTTGCCACACAAAAGCTATGATCCGTAAGGAAAGTCAAACAACTTTGTCCTTAACGTTCGCCGAACCTGTAGTACCTGTGATGTAAACAACAACATGGGGTGAGATACATCAAATCTCAGTGAGTTGTCTATCTTATATGTCCTCTCGGCTTTACAAGTTTCTAACAAGCCTAACTCAAGTCAAAAGGGAAGGGAAGTGACTTTGAGTACACACACTATATGGAAACATGTCATGATTTCATCAACTCACAATATCACTAATCGGTAACCACACCAAGGCATCCCCTGTTCCCGTCCGCTTCTACGTCTAGAAGTCGACCCGGGTCCTGGATCCTGGTAACCTACTTGACATACGAATGGATTCGGGTTCTACGGGCCATTAATCGTTATGTACCGTCACTTCACACGGGCCATTAGCCTTCACAAGCATACACTCCCAGAGTGCCATTCGTACTGCACGCGGGAATCAAACCTGCCAAGTAGTTGTGCACATATTTCAGAGGAGCTCGAGACCCATGAAACGCACTCACAAGATAAACGGTTACGATTACGTGACCATACTCACAAGCGTGATCGTATTCGACGATCACAAGGCCATAACGCCTTATCACAACCACAAAGGTTAACACACATGTTCCATACTAGTGTTTATTCATTTTATGACATTAGTATCTGACATACGCCTCGGCACCATATTCACGATCGTTGTCATTATGTCATTCCGCACTTTCCGACATTGTTTACGGTAATATTCCTCACTCTACCTATTTTGTATTTTAACATGAATACATATTCAAACATGTTTAATACTAAGAGCATAGGCAAATAATCATCGATCGCACAACGGGAACACATAATTCAGCATACGACAAATTACACCAATTCACGTTTCCCTCTGATTTATTTAATCGGGAAATAAACAGATATTTCTCACTTCCATTAGCTAGAGGATGTTCATAGCTTCATAACGATACCAAGAATACTCACATCGGATAAACGAGTCAAAAGTTATGAAAGAAACAAGTTGAAGGATCTGTCATGTTCGCATTGCGAAGTAGCCAGCGAATGCTCGCTTTCTCATTCGCAGCGAATGCCTAAACAACACTGGGTTCTCTACCCCTTCGAAGTGCGAGCGTCTGGCGAATCGTGGCAGAACCAAAACAAGGTAAAGTTCGCAGTGCGAACCTCTGGCGAATATTCGCCCTCACCTTCGCCGTGCAAGTAACCAGCGAATGCTCGCTTTCCCCTTCGCTAGGGGATTCGCAGTGCGAACCTGCGAAAACTGGGTTTCCCAGCAGCGTGAAAACAGAGCTTTGGGACCAAAAACCCATCCAAAACTTCACCCAACATACAAACATGCATTAACAGATGATCATACATGGCTAATGAGTATACTACACAGTTTATACCGCATTTTATCCGTTAGATTTCATTTTCTCTCAATTTAACCTAATTCCCATTCGGGAGTTTCTAGCACTTAGAGTGTCTAACTAGAACCCACCTGATAATCGAAGAGGAGTTTGAAGAAGATGCTGATGATCCATGGGATTCCCTTCTTCATCATCTCCATTTTCTCTCTTTCTCTTCTTTCCTTTTTTCCTTTTCTTCTTCTTGTTTACTAACTTCTTCTTTTTTCTCTTTTTCTTTCTCTTTCCTTATATATACATATATTATACTATTATTATATAATATAAATCCAATAGGGAAAAATATCTCCAATTGATATTTTGTCGTCTCCACCCACTAGATCAATTATTAGAGTTATCTTAAAATCCTTTCTCGAATTTAAATAATTGATCTCTTCAGATTTCATCAGTTGCTCTATTGATCCCTAATGTCAATATCTAAAGTACTTAGAGGATTCCATTAATCCAATATACCAAAGATAGAGCACATAAATACTCATCTGATCTCATCTGATATCCAATTGAGCAATTAGATAATATGGGGTATTACACGTCCTAACATCTATACCTAGTGTTTTCACATTGTCACTAATTAAGCAAAAGGGAATTGTCAAGTTCAACTTTTAATGCGCGTCAATGATAGACCCATTTCAACAAAAGGCTAAAAGGAAATAAAAATCAAACTAACATTCTAGAAATGAAATAAGAAAAAAAATTTCTCATTCACATTCATTTATTTAAGTTTTTAATATAATTAAGAACATATATATCAGGTTACATGAAAAATAATTTTAAAATACAAAATAATTTATAATATTCTCTATTTGAAACAAATATAAAGGTTAATTAATATTTTTATTATTGTAAGAGTTAAAAGAGTGTTATTTGTATGTTTTGAAAATAATTCATAATGAACATAAAAAATATTAGTTTATAAAATAATATAAAATTAAAAAAGTTAAAAGGAAAAGAAACAACAAGGACAAAAAGTATAAATTCATCTCATTTATTGAACTTTTTAAAGTACTTTTTACCTTCCATATCTTTCATTTTATTTTAATATATATAATGCAGACATAAGTCATAAGTCTTACAAGAAAAAAATACAAGGTGAAATCTTGGACAATGGCATTCATATACATCAATAGATCTTACCTATGTTTTATTTTGTTTATTACTATGATTTTCTTGTCAGGTAATGAATAAAATTTGTTTGATATATCTGTCTAAATACTTTAAATATAATAAACCACCTCATATATTTAAAAAAACTAACCAAAATTTAAATAAACTGTCTTTTGGTTGTAGGAATATCAAGTGGTGAGAAAAATGCTGTGAGAATTCCTCGTCATCGTCATCATCACCCTCCTCCTCCTCCTTTGGGATTACATTGCCTAGATGGTGGGTGCGAATCTAATGAACGATGTCGTGAACGTTGTGATACAGAAGGCTATAGAAAAGGTGGTGAGTGTCAGGGATTGCGTGACCGCAAATGTTGTTGTAATGTATGAGGAGTTATTATACCCTTGAATAAAACTAAATAAATAAAATGTATTCCTTAATTTCATTTTAAGTTTAGAGTTTGTAATAATATATATTATCCAAAATAAAATAATTTTTAAAACTTGATTACTACAAGTAACTGGGAATTTTAAAATATATACCTATCACCAATTTCAAACTAAGGATGAATGTAAATGATTCAAAATTTAAACTTGCATATTTCATTTTAATTTCATATTTTAGAACAAAATTCAGTTTTATGTTTTATTCTCAAATAGTTTCATGATACCAATCGTCAATAAAAAAATAATCAATTTAAGTTTGTTTGGAAGGCAATCTTATACAAACTGACACAAATTATAATGTAGACTATTATTTTTTTTAAATTAAAGCTTAATAAAATAATACTACTATTTTTATTATGATTATTATTATTATTAACGTGTAATGTAAACGCCGATATATATATATAAATATATATATATATATATATATATATATATATATATATATATATATAAATATATATATATATATATATTTACATGGATAATACGTTTGGTACTGAAATGTACAAGTTCCTAGTAACACAGTATACATATAAATGCCCAAAAGTCTAATACAACAACTATGGCATGTTATATATACAAGATGTTCCAAAAGATAAAACTAAGAACTAGATCAACTAATGATCTCAAAATCTCCACAACGAAAGCCTTGCCACACAAAAGCTATGATCCGTAAGGAAAGTCAAACAACTTTGTCCTTACCGTTCGCCGAACCTGTAGTACCTGTGATATAAACAACAACATGGGGTGAGATACATCAAATCTCAGTGAGTTGTCTATCTTATATGTCCTCTCGGCTTTACAAGTTTCTAACAAGCCTAACTCAAGTCAAAAGGGAAGGGAAGTGACTTTGAGTACACACACTATATGGAAACATGTCATGATTTCATCAACTCACAATATCACTAATCGGTAACCACACCAAGGCATCCCCTGTTCCCGTCCGCTTCTACGTCTAGAAGTCGACCCGGGTCCTGGATCCTGGTAACCTACTTGACATACGAATGGATTCGGGTTCTACGGGCCATTAATCGTTATGAACCGTCACTTCACACGGGCCATTAGCCTTCACAAGCATACACTCCCAGAGTGCCATTCGTACTGCACGCGGGAATCAAACCTGCCAAGTAGTTGTGCACATGTTTCAGAGGAGCTCGAGACCCATGAAACGCACTCACAAGATAAACGGTTACGATTACGTGACCATACTCACAAGCGTGATCGTATTCGACGATCACAAGGCCATAACGCCTTATCACAACCACAAAGGTTAACACACATGTTCCATACTAGTGTTTATTCATTTTATGACATTAGTATCTGACATACGCCTCGGCACCATATTCACGATCGTTGTCATTATGTCATTCCGCACTTTCCGACATTGTTTACGGTAATATTCCTCACTCTACCTATTTTGTATTTTAACATGAATACATATTCAAACATGTTTAATACTAAGAGCATAGGCAAATAATCATCGATCGCACAACGGGAACACATAATTCAGCATACGACAAATTACACCAATTCACGTTTCCCTCTGATTTATTTAATCGGGAAATAAACAGATATTTCTCACTTCCATTAGCTAGAGGATGTTCATAGCTTCATAACGATACCAAGAATACTCACATCGGATAAACGAGTCAAAAGTTATGAAAGAAACAAGTTGAAGGATCTGTCATGTTCGCATTGCGAAGTAGCCAGCGAATGCTCGCTTTCTCATTCGCAGCGAATGCCTAAACAACACTGGGTTCTCTACCCCTTCGAAGTTCGAGCGTCTGGCGAATCGTGGCAGAACCAAAACAAGGTAAAGTTCGCAGTGCGAACCTCTGGCGAATATTCGCCCTCACCTTCGCCGTGCAAGTAACCAGCGAATGCTCGCTTTCCCCTTCGCTAGGGGATTCGCAGTGCGAACCTGCGAAAACTGGGTTTCCCAGCAGCGTGAAAACAGAGCTTTGGGACCAAAAACCCATCCAAAACTTCACCCAACATACAAACATGCATTAACAGATGATCATACATGGCTAATGAGTATACTACACAGTTTATACCGCATTTTATCCGTTAGATTTCATTTTCTCTCAATTTAACCTAATTCCCATTCGGGAGTTTCTAGCACTTAGAGTGTCTAACTAGAACCCACCTGATAATCGAAGAGGAGTTTGAAGAAGATGCTGATGATCCATGGGATTCCCTTCTTCATCATCTCCATTTTCTCTCTTTCTCTTCTTTCCTTTTTACCTTTTCTTCTTCTTGTTTACTAACTTCTTCTTTTTTCTCTTTTTCTTTCTCTTTCCATATATATACATATATTATACTATTATTATATAATATAAATCCAATAGGGAAAAATATCTCCAATTGATATTTTGTCGTCTCCACCCACTAGATCAATTATTAGAGTTATCTTAAAATCCTTTCTCGAATTTAAATAATTGATCTCTTCAGATTTCATCAGTTGCTCTATTGATCCCTAATGTCAATATCTAAAGTACTTAGAGGATTCCATTAATCCAATATACCAAAGATAGAGCACATAAATACTCATCTGATCTCATCTGATATCCAATTGAGCAATTAGATAATATGGGGTATTACACGTCCTAACATCTATACCTAGTGTTTTCACATTGTCACTAATTAAGCAAAAGGGAATTGTCAAGTTCAACTTTTAATGCGCGTCAATGATAGACCCATTTCAACAAAAGGCTAAAAGGAAATAAAAATCAAACTAACATTCTAGAAATGAAATAAGAAAAAAAATTTCTCATTCACATTCATTTATTTAAGTTTTTAATATAATTAAGAACATATATATCAGGTTACATGAAAAATAATTTTATAATACAAAATAATTTATAATATTCTCTATTTGAAACAAATATAAAGGTTAATTAATATTTTTATTATTGTAAGAGTTAAAAGAGTGTTATTTGTATGTTTTGAAAATAATTCATAATGAACATAAAAAATATTAGTTTATAAAATAATATAAAATTAAAAAAGTTAAAAGGAAAAGAAACAACAAGGACAAAAAGTATAAATTCATCTCATTTATTGAACTTTTTAAAGTACTTTTTACCTTCCATATCTTTCATTTTATTTTAATATATATAATGCACACATAAGTCATAAGTCTTACAAGAAAAAAATACAAGGTGAAATCTTGGACAATGGCATTCATATACATCAATAGATCTTACCTATGTTTTATTTTGTTTATTACTATGATTTTCTTGTCAGGTAATGAATAAAATTTGTTTGATATATCTGTCTAAATACTTTAAATATAATAAACCACCTCATATATTTAAAAAAACTAACCAAAATTTAAATAAACTGTCTTTTGGTTGTAGGAATATCAAGTGGTGAGAAAAATGTTGTTAGAATTCCTCGTCATCGTCATCATCACCCTCCTCCTCCTCCTTTGGGATTACATTGCCTAGATGGTGGGTGCGAATCTAATGAGCGATGTCGTGAACGTTGTGATACAGAAGGCTATAGAAAAGGTGGTCAGTGTCAGGGATTGCGTGACCGCAAATGTTGTTGTAATGTATGAGGAGTTATTATACCCTTGAATAAAACTAAATAAATAAAATGTATTCCTTAATTTCATTTTAAGTTTAGAGTTTGTAATAATATATATTATCCAAAATAAAATAATTTTTAAAACTTGATTACTACAAGTAACTGAAAATTTTAAAATATATACCTATCACCAATTTCAAACTAAGGATGAATGTAAATGATTCAAAATTTAAACTTGCATATTTCATTTTAATTTCATATTTTAGAACAAAATTCAGTTTTATGTTTTATTCTCAAATAGTTTCATGATACCAATCGTCAATAAAAAAATAATCAATTTAAGTTTGTTTGGAAGGCAATCTTATACAAACTGACACAAATTATAATGTAGACTATTATTTTTTTTAAATTAAAGCTTAATAAAATAATACTACTATTTTTATTATGATTATTATTATTATTAACGTGCAATGTAAACGCGCATATATATATATATATATATATATATATATATATATATATATATATATATATATATATATATATATATTTACATGGATAATACGTTTGGTACTGAAATGTACAAGTTCCTAGTAACACAGTATACATATAAATGCCCAAAAGCCTAATACAACAACTATGGCATGTTATATATACAAGATGTTCCAAAAGATAAAACTAAGAACTAGATCAACTAATGATCTCAAAATCTCCACAACGAAAGCCTTGCCACACAAAAGCTATGATCGGTAAGGAAAGTCAAACAACTTTGTCCTTACCATTCGCCGAACCTGTAGTACCTGTGATGTAAACAACAACATGGGGTGAGATACATCAAATCTCAATGAGTTGTCTATCTTATATGTCCTCTCGGCTTTACAAGTTTCTAACAAGCCTAACTCAAGTCAAAAGGGAAGGGAAGTGACTTTGAGTACACACACTATATGGAAACATGTCATGATTTCATCAACTCACAATATCACTAATCGGTAACCACACCAAGGCATCCCTTGTTCCCGTCCGCTTCTACGTCTAGAAGTCGACCCGGGTCCTGGATCCTGGTAACCTACTTGTCATACGAATGGATTCGGGTTCTACGGGCCATTAATCGTTATGAACCGTCGCTTCACACGGGCCATTAACCTTCACAAGCATACACTCCCAGAGTGCCATTCGTACTGCACGCGGGAATCAAACCTGCCAAGTAGTTGTGCACATGTTTCAGAGGAGCTCGAGACCCATGGAACGCACTCACAAGATAAACGGTTACGATTACGTGACCATACTCACAAGCGTAATCGTATTTGACGATCACAAGGCCATAACGCCTTATCACAACCACAAAGGTTAACACACATGTTCCATACTAGTGTTTATTCATTTTATGACATTAGTATCTGACACACGCCTCGACACCATATTCACGATCGTTGTCATTATGTCATTCCGCACTTTCCGACATTGTTTACGGTAATATTCCTCACTCTACCTATTTCGTATTTTAACATGCATACATATTCAAACATGTTTAATACTAAGAGCATAGGCAATTAATCATCGATCGCACAACGGGAACACATAATTCAGCATACGACAAATTACACCAATTCACGTTTCCCTCTGATTTATTTAATCGGGCAATAAACAGATATTTCTCACTTCCATTAGCTAGAGGATGTTCATAGCTTCATAACGATACCAAGAATACTCACATCGGATAAACGAGTCAAAAGTTATGAAAGAAACAAGTTGAAGGATCTGTCATGTTCGCATTGCGAAGTAGCCAGCGAATGCTCGCTTTCTCATTCGCAGTGAATGCCTAAACAACACTGGGTTCTCTACCCCCTTCGAAGTGCGAGCGTCTGGCGAATCGTGGCAGAACCAAAACAAGGTAAAGTTCGCAGTGCGAAACTCTGGCGAATATTCGCCCTCACCTTCGCCGTGCAAGTAACCAGCGAATGCTCGCTTACCCCTTCGCTAGGGGATTCGCAGTGCGAACCTGCGAAAACTGGGTTTCCCAGCAGCGTGAAAACAGTGCTTTGGGACCAAAAACCCATCCAAAACTTCACCCACCATACAAACATGCATTAACAGATGATCATACATGGCTAATGAGTATACTACACAGTTTATACCGCATTTTATCCGTTAGATTTCATTTTCCCTCAATTTAACCTAATTCCCATTCGGGAGTTTCTAGCACTTAGAGTGTCTAACTAGAACCCACCTGATAATCGAAGAGGAGTTTGAAGAAGATGCTGATGATCCATGGGATTCTCTTCTTCATCATCTCCATTTTCTCTCTTTCTCTTCTTTCCTTTTTTCCTTTTCTTCTTCTTGTTTACTAACTTTTTCTTTTTTCTCTTTTTCTTTCTCTTTCCATATATATACATATATTATACTATTATTATATAATATAAATCCAATAGGGAAAAATATCTCCAATTGATATTTTGTCGTCTCCACCCAATAGATCAATTATTAGAGTTATCTTAAAATCCTTTCTCGAATTTAAATAATTGATCTCTTCAGATTTCATTAGTTGCTCTATTGATCCCTAATGTCAATATCTAAAGTACTTAGAGGATTCCATTAATCCAATATACCAAAGATAGAGCACATAAATACTCATCTGATCTCATCTGATATCCAATTGAGCAATTAGATAATATGGGGTATTACACGTCCTAACATCTATACCTAGTGTTTTCACATTGTCACTAATTAAGCAAAAGGGAATTGTCAAGTTCAACTTTTAATGCGCATCAATGATAGACCCATTTCAACAAAAGGCTAAAAGGAAATAAAAATCAAACTAACATTCTAGAAATGAAAAAAGAAAAAAATTTCTCATTCACATTCATTTATTTAAGTTTTTAATATAATTAAGAACATATATATCAGGTTACATGAAAAATAATTTTATAATACAAAATAATTTATAATATTCTCTATTTGAAACATATATAAAGGTTAATTAATATTTTTATTATTGTCAGAGTTAAAAGAGTGTTATTTGTATGTTTTGAAAATAATTCATAATGAACATAAAAAATATTAGTTTATAAAATAATATAAAATTAAAAAAGTTAAAAGGAAAAGAAACAACAAGGACAAAAAGTATAAATTCATCTCATTTATTTAACTTTTTAAAGTACTTTTTACCTTCCATATCTTTCATTTTATTTTAATATATATAATGCACACATAAGTCATAAGTCTTACAAGAAAAAAATACAAGGTGAAATCTTGGACAATGGCATTCATATACATCAATAGATCTTACCTATGTTTTATTTTGTTTATTACTATGATTTTCTTGTCAGGTAATGAATAAAATTTGTCTGATATATCTGTCTAAATACTTTAAATATAATAAACCACCTCATATATTTAAAAAAACTAACCACAATTTAAATAAACTGTCTTTTGGTTGTAGGAATATCAAGTGGTGAGAAAAATGCTGTGAGAATTCCTCGTCATCGTCATCATCACCCTCCTCCTCCTCCTTTGGGATTACATTGCCTAGATGGTGGGTGCGAATCTAATGAGCGATGTCGTGAACGTTGTGATACAGAAGGTTATAGAAAAGGTGGTGAGTGTCAGGGATTGCGTGACCGCAAATGTTGTTGTAATGTATGAGGAGTTATTATACCCTTGAATAAAACTAAATAAATAAAATGTATTCCTTAATTTCATTTTAAGTTTAGAGTTTGTAATAATATATATTATCCAAAATAAAATAATTTTTAAAACTTGATTACTGCAAGTAACTGAGAATTTTAAAATATATACCTATCATCAATTTCAAACTAAGGATGAATGTAAATGATTCAAAATTTAAACTTGCATATTTCATTTTAATTTCATATTTTAGAACAAAATTCAGTTTTATGTTTTATTCTCAAATAGTTTCATGATACCAATCGTCAATAAAAAAATAATCAATTTAAGTTTGTTTGGAAGGCAATCCTATACAAACTAACACAAATTATAATGTAGACTATTATTTTTTTTAAATTAAAGCTTAATAAAATAATACTACTATTTTTATTATGATTATTATTATTATTAACGTGTAATGTAAACGCCGATATATATATATATATATATATATATATATATATATATATATATATATATATATATATATATATATATATATTTACATGGATAATACGTTTGGTACTGAAATGTACAAGTTCCTAGTAACACAGTATACATATAAATGCCCAAAAGCCTAATACAACAACTATGGCATGTTATATATACAAGATGTTCCAAAAGATAAAACTAAGAACTAGATCAACTAATGATCTCAAAATCTCCACAACGAAAGCCTTGCCACACAAAAGCTATGATCCGTAAGGAAAGTCAAACAACTTTGTCCTTACCATTCGCCGAACCTGTAGTACCTGTGATGTAAACAACAACATGGGGTGAGATACATCAAATCTCAGTGAGTTGTCTATCTTATATGTCCTCTCGGCTTTACAAGTTTCTAACAAGCCTAACTCAAGTCAAAAGGGAAGGGAAGTGACTTTGAGTACACACACTATATGGAAACATGTCATGATTTCATCAACTCACAATATCACTAATCGGTAACCACACCAAGGTATCCCCTGTTCCCGTCCGCTTCTACGTCTAGAAGTCGACCCGGGTCCTGGATCCTGGTAACCTACTTGACATACGAATGGATTCGGATTTTACGGGCCATTAATCGTTATGAACCGTCACTTCATACGGGCCATTAACCTTCACAAGCATACACTCCCAGAGTGCCATTCGTACTGCACGCGGGAATCAAACCTGCCAAGTAGTTGTGCACATGTTTCAGAGGAGCTCGAGACCCATGAAACGCACTCACAAGATAAACGGTTACGATTACGTGACCATACTCACAAGCGTGATCGTATTCGACGATCACAAGGCCATAACGCCTTATCACAACCACAAAGGTTAACACACATGTTCCATACTAGTGTTTATTCATTATATGACATTAGTATCTGACACACGCCTCGGCACCATATTCACGATCGTTGTCATTATGTCATTCCGCACTTTCCGACATTGTTTACGGTAATATCCCTCACTCTACCTAATTCGTATTTTAACATGCATACATATTCAAACATGTTTAATACTAAGAGCATAGGCAAATAATCGTCGATCGCACAACGGGAACACATAATTCAACATACGACAAATTACACCAATTCACGTTTCCCTCTGATTTATTTAATCGGGCAATAAACAGATATTTCTCACTTCCATTAGCTAGAGGATGTTCATAGCTTCATAACGATACCAAGAATACTCACATCGGATAAACGAGTCAAAAGTTATGAAAGAAACAAGTTGAAGGATCTGTCATGTTCGCATTGCGAAGTAGCCAGCGAATGCTCGCTTTCTCATTCGCAGCGAATGCCTAAACAACACTGGGTTCTCTACCCCCTTCGAAGTGCGAGCGTCTGGCGAATCGTGACAGAACCAAAACAAGGTAAAGTTCGCAGTGCGAACCTCTGGCGAATATTCGCCCTCACCTTCGTCGTGCAAGTAACCAGCGAATGCTCGCTTTCCCCTTCGCTAGGGGATTCGCAGTGCGAACCTGCGAAAACTGGGTTTCCCAGCAGCCTGAAAACAGAGCTTTGGGACCAAAAACCCATCCAAAACTTCACCCAACATACAAGCATGCATTAACAGAGGATCATACATGGCTAATGAGTATACTACACAGTTTATACCGCATTTTATCCGTTAGATTTCATTTTCCCTCAATTTAACCTAATTCCCATTCGGGAGTTTCTAGCAATTAGAGTGTCTAACTAGAACCCACCTGATAATCGAAGAGGAGTTTGAAGAAGATGTTGATGATCCATGGGATTCTCTTCTTCATCATCTTCATTTTCTCTCTTTCTCTTCTTTCCTTTTTTCCTTTTCTTCTTTTTATTTACTAACTTCTTCTTTTTTCTCTTTTTCTTTCTCTTTCCATATATATACATATATTATACTATTATTATATAATATAAATCCAATAGGGAAAAATATCTCCAATTGATATTTTGTCGTCTCCGCCCAATAGATCAATTATTAGAGTTATCTTAAAATCCTTTCTCGAATTTAAATAATTGATCTCTTCAGATTTCATCAGTTGCTCTATTGATCCCTAATGTCAATATCTAAAGTACTTAGAGGATTCCATTAATCCAATATACCAAAGATAGAGCACATAAATACTCATCTGATCTCATCTGATATCCAATTGAGCAATTAGATAATATGGGGTATTACACGTCCTAACATCTATACCTAGTGTTTTCACATTGTCACTAATTAAGCAAAAGGGAATTGTCAAGTTCAACTTTTAATGCGCGTCAATGATAGACCCATTTCAACAAAAGGCTAAAAGGAAATAAAAATCAAACTAACATTCTAGAAATGAAAAAAGAAAAAAATTTCTCATTCACATTCATTTATTTAAGTTTTTAATATAATTAAGAACATATATATCAGGTTACATGAAAAATAATTTTATAATACAAAATAATTTATAATATTCTCTATTTGAAACATATATAAAGGTTAATTAATATTTTTATTATTGTCAGAGTTAAAAGAGTGTTATTTGTATGTTTTGAAAATAATTCATAATGAACATAAAAAATATTAGTTTATAAAATAATATAAAATTAAAAAAGTTAAAAGGAAAAGAAACAACAAGGACAAAAAGTATAAATTCATCTCATTTATTTAACTTTTTAAAGTACTTTTTACCTTCCATATCTTTCATTTTATTTTAATATATATAATGCACACATAAGTCATAAGTCTTACAAGAAAAAAATACAAGGTGAAATCTTGGACAATGGCATTCATATACATCAATAGATCTTACCTATGTTTTATTTTGTTTATTACTATGATTTTCTTGTCAGGTAATGAATAAAATTTGTCTGATATATCTGTCTAAATACTTTAAATATAATAAACCACCTCATATATTTAAAAAAACTAACCACAATTTAAATAAACTGTCTTTTGGTTGTAGGAATATCAAGTGGTGAGAAAAATGCTGTGAGAATTCCTCGTCATCGTCATCATCACCCTCCTCCTCCTCCTTTGGGATTACATTGCCTAGATGGTGGGTGCGAATCTAATGAGCGATGTCGTGAACGTTGTGATACAGAAGGTTATAGAAAAGGTGGTGAGTGTCAGGGATTGCGTGACCGCAAATGTTGTTGTAATGTATGAGGATTTATTATACCCTTGAATAAAACTAAATAAATAAAATGTATTCCTTAATTTCATTTTAAGTTTAGAGTTTGTAATAATATATATTATCCAAAATAAAATAATTTTAAAAACTTGATTACTGCAAGTAACTGAGAATTTTAAAATATATACCTATCATCAATTTCAAACTAAGGATGAATTTAAATGATTCAAAATTTAAACTTGCATATTTCATTTTAATTTCATATTTTAGAACAAAATTCAGTTTTATGTTTTATTCTCAAATAGTTTCATGATACCAATCGTCAATAAAAAAATAATCAATTTAAGTTTGTTTGGAAGGCAATCCTATACAAACTAACACAAATTATAATGTAGACTATTATTTTTTTTAAATTAAAGCTTAATAAAATAATACTACTATTTTTATTATGATTATTATTATTATTAACGTGTAATGTAAACGCCGATATATATATATATATATATATATATATATATTTACATGGATAATACGTTTGGTACTGAAATGTACAAGTTCCTAGTAACACAGTATACATATAAATGCCCAAAAGCCTAATACAACAACTATGGCATGTTATATATACAAGATGTTTCAAAAGATAAAACTAAGAACTAGATCAACTAATGATCTCAAAATCTCCACAACGAAAGCCTTGCCACACAAAAGCTATGATCCGTAAGGAAAGTCAAACAACTTTGTCCTTACCATTCGCCGAACCTGTAGTACCTGTGATGTAAACAACAACATGGGGTGAGATACATCAAATCTCAGTGAGTTGTCTATCTTATATGTCCTCTCGGCTTTACAAGTTTCTAACAAGCCTAACTCAAGTCAAAAGGGAAGGGAAGTGACTTTGAGTACACACACTATATGGAAACATGTCATGAATTCATCAACTCACAATATCACTAATCGGTAACCACACCAAGGTATCCCCTGTTCCCGTCCGCTTCTACGTCTAGAAGTCGACCCGGGTCCTGGATCCTGGTAACCTACTTGACATACGAATGGATTCGGATTCTACGGGCCATTAATCGTTATGAACCGTCACTTCATACGGGCCATTAACCTTCACAAGCATACACTCCCAGAGTGCCATTCGTACTGCACGCGGGAATCAAACCTGCCAAGTAGTTGTGCACATGTTACAGAGGAGCTCGAGACCCATGAAACGCACTCACAAGATAAACGGTTACGATTACGTGACCATACTCACAAGCGTGATCGTATTCGACGATCACAAGGCCATAACGCCTTATCACAACCACAAAGGTTAACACACATGTTCCATACTAGTGTTTATTCATTATATGACATTAGTATCTGACACACGCCTCGGCACCATATTCACGATCGTTGTCATTATGTCATTCCGCACTTTCCGACATTGTTTACGGTAATATCCCTCACTCTACCTAATTCGTATTTTAACATGCATACATATTCAAACATGTTTAATACTAAGAGCATAGGCAAATAATCGTCGATCGCACAACGGGAACACATAATTCAACATACGACAAATTACACCAATTCACGTTTCCCTCTGATTTATTTAATCGGGCAATAAACAGATATTTCTCACTTCCATTAGCTAGAGGATGTTCATAGCTTCATAACGATACCAAGAATACTCACATCGGATAAACGAGTCAAAAGTTATGAAAGAAACAAGTTGAAGGATCTGTCATGTTCGCATTGCGAAGTAGCCAGCGAATGCTCGCTTTCTCATTCGCAGCGAATGCCTAAACAACACTGGGTTCTCTACCCCCTTCGAAGTGCGAGCGTCTGGCGAATCGTGGCAGAACCAAAACAAGGTAAATTTCGCAATGCGAACCTCTGGCGAATATTCGCCCTCACCTTCGCCGTGCAAGTAACCAGCGAATGCTCGCTTTCCCCTTCGCTAGGGGATTCGCAGTGCGAACCTGCGAAAACTGGGTTTCCCAGCAGCCTGAAAACAGAGCTTTGGGACCAAAAACCCATCCAAAACTTCACCCAACATACAAGCATGCATTAACAGATGATCATACATGGCTAATGAGTATACTACACAGTTTATACCGCATTTTATCCGTTAGATTTCATTTTCCCTCAATTTAACCTAATTCCCATTCGGGAGTTTCTAGCAATTAGAGTGTCTAACTAGAACCCACCTGATAATCGAAGAGGAGTTTGAAGAAGATGTTGATGATCCATGGGATTCTCTTCTTCATCATCTTCATTTTCTCTCTTTCTCTTCTTTCCTTTTTTCCTTTTCTTCTTTTTATTTACTAACTTCTTCTTTTTTCTCTTTTTCTTTCTCTTTCCATATATATACATATATTATACTATTATTATATAATATAAATCCAATAGGGAAAAATATCTCCAATTGATATTTTGTCGTCTCCGCCCAATAGATCAATTATTAGAGTTATCTTAAAATCCTTTCTCGAATTTAAATAATTGATCTCTTCAGATTTCATCAGTTGCTCTATTGATCCCTAATGTCAATATCTAAAGTACTTAGAGGATTCCATTAATCCAATATACCAAAGATAGAGCACATAAATACTCATCTGATCTCATCTGATATCCAATTGAGCAATTAGATAATATGGGGTATTACACGTCCTAACATCTATACCTAGTGTTTTCACATTGTCACTAATTAAGCAAAAGGGAATTGTCAAGTTCAACTTTTAATGCGCGTCAATGATAGACCCATTTCAACAAAAGGCTAAAAGGAAATAAAAATCAAACTAACATTCTAGAAATGAAAAAAGAAAAAAATTTCTCATTCACATTCATTTATTTAAGTTTTTAATATAATTAAGAACATATATATCAGGTTACATGAAAAATAATTTTATAATACAAAATAATTTATAATATTCTCTATTTGAAACATATATAAAGGTTAATTAATATTTTTATTATTGTAAGAGTTAAAAGAGTGTTATTTGTATGTTTTGAAAATAATTCATAATGAACATAAAAAATATTAGTTTATAAAATAATATAAAATTAAAAAAGTTAAAAGGAAAAGAAACAACAAGGACAAAAAGTATAAATTCATCTCATTTATTTAACTTTTTAAAGTACTTTTTACCTTCCATATCTTTCATTTTATTTTAATATATATAATGCACACATAAGTCATAAGTCTTACAAGAAAAAAATACAAGGTGAAATCTTGGACAATGGCATTCATATACATCAATAGATCTTAGCTATGTTTTATTTTGTTTATTACTATGATTTTCTTGTCAGGTAATGAATAAAATTTGTTTGATATATCTGTCTAAATACTTTAAATATAATAAACCACCTCATATATTTAAAAAAACTAACCAAAATTTAAATAAACTGTCTTTTAGTTGTAGGAATATCAAGTGGTGAGAAAAATGCTGTGAGAATTCCTCGTCATCGTCATCATCACCCTCCTCCTCCTCCTTTGGGATTACATTGCCTAGATGGTGGGTGCGAATCTAATGAGCGATGTCGTGAACGTTGTGATACAGAAGGCTATAGAAAAGGTGGTGAGTGTCAGGGATTGCGTGACCGCAAATGTTGTTGTAATGTATGAGGATTTATTATACCCTTGAATAAAACTAAATAAATAAAATGTATTCCTTAATTTCATTTTAAGTTTAGAGTTTGTAATAATATATATTATCCAAAATAAAATAATTTTTATAACTTGATTACTACAAGTAACTGAGAATTTTAAAATATATACCTATCACCAATTTCAAACTAAGGATGAATGTAAATGATTCAAAATTTAAACTTGCATATTTCATTTTAATTTCATATTTTAGAACAAAATTCAGTTTTATGTTTTATTCTCAAATAGTTTCATGATACCAATCGTCAATAAAAAAATAATCAATTGAAGTTTGTTTGGAAGGCAATCCTATACAAACTGACACAAATTATAATGTAGACTATTATTTTTTTTAAATTAAAGCTTAATAAAATAATACTACTTTTTTTATTATGATTATTATTATTATTAACGTGTAATGTAAACGCCGATATATATATATATATATATATATATATATATATATATATATATATATATTTACATGGATAATACGTTTGGTACTGAAATGTACAAGTTCCTAGTAACACAGTATACATATAAATGCCCAAAAGCCTAATACAACAACTATGGCATGTTATATATACAAGATGTTCCAAAAGATAAAACTAAGAACTAGATCAACTAATGATCTCAAAATCTCCACAACGAAAGCCTTGCCACACAAAAGCTATGATCCGTAAGGAAAGTCAAACAACTTTGTCCTTACCATTCGCCGAACCTGTAGTACCTGTGATGTAAACAACAACATGGGGTGAGATACATCAAATCTCAGTGAGTTGTCTATCTTATATGTCCTCTCGGCTTTACAAGTTTCTAACAAGCCTAACTCAAGTCAAAAGGGAAGGGAAGTGACTTTGAGTACACACACTATATGGAAACATGTCATGATTTCATCAACTCACAATATCACTAATCGGTAACCACACCAAGGTATCCCCTGTTCCCGTCCGCTTCTACGTCTAGAAGTCGACCCGGGTCATGGATCCTGGTAACCTACTTGACATACGAATGGATTCGGGTTCTACGGGCCATTAATCATTATGAACCGTCACTTCATACGGGCCATTAACCTTCACAAGCATACACTCCCAGAGTGCCATTCGTACTGCACGCGGGAATCAAACCTGCCAAGTAGTTGTGCACATGTTTCAGAGGAGCTCGAGACCCATGAAACGCACTCACAAGATAAACGGTTACGATTACGTGACCATACTCACAAGCGTGATCGTATTCGACGATCACAAGGCCATAACGCCTTATCACAACCACAAAGGTTAACACACATGTTCCATACTAGTGTTTATTCATTATATGACATTAGTATCTGACACACGCCTCGGCACCATATTCACGATCGTTGTCATTATGTCATTCCGCACTTTCCGACATTGTTTACGGTAATATCCCTCACTCTACCTAATTCGTATTTTAACATGCATACATATTCAAACATGTTTAATACTAAGAGCATAGGCAAATAATCGTCGATCGCACAACGGGAACACATAATTCAACATACGACAAATTACACCAATTCACGTTTCCCTCTGATTTATTTAATCGGGCAATAAACAGATATTTCTCACTTCCATTAGCTAGAGGATGTTCATAGCTTCATAACGATACCAAGAATACTCACATCGGATAAACGAGTCAAAAGTTATGAAAGAAACAAGTTGAAGGATCTGTCATGTTCGCATTGCGAAGTAGCCAGCGAATGCTCGCTTTCTCATTCGCAGCGAATGCCTAAACAACACTGGGTTCTCTACCCCCTTCGAAGTGCGAGCGTCTGGCGAATCGTGGTAGAACCAAAACAAGGTAAAGTTCGCAGTGCGAACCTCTGGCGAATATTCGCCCTCACCTTCGCCGTGCAAGTAACCAGCGAATGCTCGCTTTCCCCTTCGCTAGGGGATTCGCAGTGCGAACCTGCGAAAACTGGGTTTCCCAGCAGCCTGAAAACAGAGCTTTGGGACCAAAAACCCATCCAAAACTTTACCCAACATACAACCATGCATTAACAGATGATCATACATGGCTAATGAGTATACTACACAGTTTATACCGCATTTTATCCGTTAGATTTCATTTTCCCTCAATTTAACCTAATTCCCATTCGGGAGTTTCTAGCAATTAGAGTGTCTAACTAGAACCCACCTGATAATAGAAGAGGAGTTTGAAGAAGATGTTGATGATCCATGGGATTCTCTTCTTCATCATCTCCATTTTCTCTCTTTCTCTTCTTTCCTTTTTTCCTTTTCTTCTTTTTGTTTACTAACTTCTTCTTTTTTCTCTTTTTCTTTCTCTTTCCATATATATACATATATTATACTATTATTATATAATATAAATCCAATAGGGAAAAATATCTCCAATTGATATTTTGTCGTCTCCGCCCAATAGATCAATTATTAGAGTTATCTTAAAATCCTTTCTCGAATTTAAATAATTGATCTCTTCAGATTTCATTAGTTGCTCTATTGATCCCTAATGTCAATATCTAAAGTACTTAGAGGATTCCATTAATCCAATATACCAAAGATAGAGCACATAAATACTCATCTGATCTCATCTGATATCCAATTGAGCAATTAGATAATATGGGGTATTACACGTCCTAACATCTATACCTAGTGTTTTCACATTGTCACTAATTAAGCAAAAGGGAATTGTCAAGTTCAACATTTAATGCGCGTCAATGATAGACCCATTTCAACAAAAGGCTAAAAGGAAATAAAAATCAAACTAACATTCTAGAAATGAAAAAAGAAAAAAATTTCTCATTCACATTCATTTATATAAGTTTTTAATATAATTAAGAACATATATATCAGGTTACATGAAAAATAATTTTATAATACAAAATAATTTATAATATTCTCTATTTGAAACATATATAAAGGTTAATTAATATTTTTATTATTGTAAGAGTTAAAAGAGTGTTATTTGTATGTTTTGAAAATAATTCATAATGAACATAAAAAATATTAGTTTATAAAATAATATAAAATTAAAAAAGTTAAAAGGAAAAGAAACAACAAGGACAAAAAGTATAAATTCATCTCATTTATTTAACTTTTTAAAGTACTTTTTACCTTCCATATCTTTCATTTTATTTTAATATATATAATGCACACATAAGTCATAAGTCTTACAAGAAAAAAATACAAGGTGAAATCTTGGACAATGGCATTCATATACATCAATAGATCTTACCTATGTTTTATTTTGTTTATTACTATGATTTTCTTGTCAGGTAATGAATAAAATTTGTTTGATATATCTGTCTAAATACTTTAAATATATTAAACCACCTCATATATTTAAAAAAACTAACCAAAATTTAAATAAACTGTCTTTTAGTTGTAGGAATATCAAGTGGTGAGAAAAATGCTGTGAGAATTCCTCGTCATCGTCATCATCACCCTCCTCCTCCTCCTTTGGGATTACATTGCCTAGATGGTGGGTGCGAATCTAATGAGCGATGTCGTGAACGTTGTGATACAGAAGGCTATAGAAAAGGTGGTGAGTGTCAGGGATTGCGTGACCGCAAATGTTGTTGTAATGTATGAGGATTTATTATACCCTTGAATAAAACTAAATAAATAAAATGTATTCCTTAATTTCATTTTAAGTTTAGAGTTTGTAATAATATATATTATCCAAAATAAAATAATTTTTAAAACTTGATTACTACAAGTAACTGAGAATTTTAAAATATATACCTATCACCAATTTCAAACTAAGGATGAATGTAAATGATTCAAAATTTAAACTTGCATATTTCATTTTAATTTCATATTTTAGAACAAAATTCAGTTTTATGTTTTATTCTCAAATAGTTTCATGATACCAATCGTCAATAAAAAAATAATCAATTGAAGTTTGTTTGGAAGGCAATCCTATACAAACTGACACAAATTATAATGTAGACTATTATTTTTTTTAAATTAAAGCTTAATAAAATAATACTACTTTTTTTATGATGATTATTATTATTATTAACGTGTAATGTAAACGCCGATATATATATATATATATATATATATATATATATATATATATATATTTACATGGATAATACGTTTGGTACTGAAATGTACAAGTTCCTAGTAACACAGTATACATATAAATGCCCAAAAGCCTAATACAACAACTATGGCATGTTATATATACAAGATGTTCCAAAAGATAAAACTAAGAACTAGATCAACTAATGATCTCAAAATCTCCACAACGAAAGCCTTTCCACACAAAAGCTATGATCCGTAAGGAAAGTCAAACAACTTTGTCCTTACCATTCGCCGAACCTGTAGTACCTGTGATGTAAACAACAACATGGGGTGAGATACATCAAATCTCAGTGAGTTGTCTATCTTATATGTCCTCTCGGCTTTACAAGTTTCTAACAAGCCTAACTCAAGTCAAAAGGGAAGGGAAGTGACTTTGAGTACACACACTATATGGAAACATGTCATGATTTCATCAACTCACAATATCACTAATCGGTAACCACACCAAGGTATCCCCTGTTCCCGTCCGCTTCTACGTCTAGAAGTCGACCCGGGTCCTGGATCCTGGTAACCTACTTGACATACGAATGGATTCGGGTTCTACGGGCCATTAATCGTTATGAACCGTCACTTCATACGGGCCATTAACCTTCACAAGCATACACTCCCAGAGTGCCATTCGTACTGCACGCGGGAATCAAACCTGCCAAGTAGTTGTGCACATGTTTCAGAGGAGCTCGAGACCCATGAAACGCACTCACAAGATAAACGGTTACGATTACGTGACCATACTCACAAGCGTGATCGTATTCGACGATCACAAGGCCATAACGCCTTATCACAACCACAAAGGTTAACACACATGTTCCATACTAGTGTTTATTCATTATATGACATTAGTATCTGACACACGCCTCGGCACCATATTCACGATCGTTGTCATTATGTCATTCCGCACTTTCCGACATTGTTTACGGTAATATCCCTCACTCTACCTAATTCGTATTTTAACATGCATACATATTCAAACATGTTTAATACTAAGAGCATAGGCAAATAATCGTCGATCGCACAACGGGAACACATAATTCAACATACGACAAATTACACCAATTCACGTTTCCCTCTGATTTATTTAATCGGGCAATAAACAGATATTTCTCACTTCCATTAGCTAGAGGATGTTCATAGCTTCATAACGATACCAAGAATACTCACATCGGATAAACGAGTCAAAAGTTATGAAAGAAACAAGTTGAAGGATCTGTCATGTTCGCATTGCGAAGTAGCCAGCGAATGCTCGCTTTCTCATTCGCAGCGAATGCCTAAACAACACTGGGTTCTCTACCCCCTTCGAAGTGCGAGCGTCTGGCGAATCGTGGCAGAACCAAAACAAGGTAAAGTTCGCAGTGCGAACCTCTGGCGAATATTCGCCCTCACCTTCGCCGTGCAAGTAACCAGCGAATGCTCGCTTTCCCCTTCGCTAGGGGATTCGCAGTGCGAACCTGCGAAAACTGGGTTTCCCAGCAGCCTGAAAACAGAGCTTTGGGACCAAAAACCCATCCAAAACTTCACCCAACATACAAGCATGCATTAACAGATGATCATACATGGCTAATGAGTATACTACACAGTTTATACCGCATTTTATCCGTTAGATTTCATTTTCCCTCAATTTAACCTAATTCCCATTCGGGAGTTTCTAGCAATTAGAGTGTCTAACTAGAACCCACCTGATAATCGAAGAGGAGTTTGAAGAAGATGTTGATGATCCATGGGATTCTCTTCTTCATCATCTCCATTTTCTCTCTTTCTCTTCTTTCCTTTTTTCCTTTTCTTCTTTTTGTTTACTAACTTCTTCTTTTTTCTCTTTTTCTTTCTCTTTCCATATATATACATATATTATACTATTATTATATAATATAAATCCAATAGGGAAAAATATCTCCAATTGATATTTTGTCGTCTCCGCCCAATAGATCAATTATTAGAGTTATCTTAAAATCCTTTCTCGAATTTAAATAATTGATCTCTTCAGATTTCATTAGTTGCTCTATTGATCCCTAATGTCAATATCTAAAGTACTTAGAGGATTCCATTAATCCAATATACCAAAGATAGAGCACATAAATACTCATCTGATCTCATCTGATATCCAATTGAGCAATTAGATAATATGGGGTATTACACGTCCTAACATCTATACCTAGTGTTTTCACATTGTCACTAATTAAGCAAAAGGGAATTGTCAAGTTCAACTTTTAATGCGCGTCAATGATAGACCCATTTCAACAAAAGGCTAAAAGGAAATAAAAATCAAACTAACATTCTAGAAATGAAAAAAGAAAAAAATTTCTCATTCACATTCATTTATTTAAGTTTTTAATATAATTAAGAACATATATATCAGGTTACATGAAAAATAATTTTATAATACAAAATAATTTATAATATTCTCTATTTGAAACATATATAAAGGTTAATTAATATTTTTATTATTATAAGAGTTAAAAGAGTGTTATTTGTATGTTTTGAAAATAATTCATAATGAACATAAAAAATATTAGTTTATAAAATAATATAAAATTAAAAAAGTTAAAAGGAAAAGAAACAACAAGGACAAAAAATATAAATTCATCTCATTTATTTAACTTTTTAAAGTACTTTTTACCTTCCATATCTTTCATTTTATTTTAATATATATAATGCACACATAAGTCATAAGTCTTACAAGAAAAAAATACAAGGTGAAATCTTGGACAATGGCATTCATATACATCAATAGATCTTACCTATGTTTTATTTTGTTTATTACTATGATTTTCTTGTCAGGTAATGAATAAAATTTGTTTGATATATCTGTCTAAATACTTTAAATATAATAAACCACCTCATATATTTAAAAAAACTAACCAAAATTTAAATAAACTGTCTTTTAGTTGTAGGAATATCAAGTGGTGAGAAAAATGCTGTGAGAATTCCTCGTCATCGTCATCATCACCCTCCTCCTCCTCCTTTGGGATTACATTGCCTAGATGGTGGGTGCGAATCTAATGAGCGATGTCGTGAACGTTGTGATACAGAAGGCTATAGAAAAGGTGGTGAGTGTCAGGGATTGCGTGACCGCAAATGTTGTTGTAATGTATGAGGATTTATTATACCCTTGAATAAAACTAAATAAATAAAATGTATTCCTTAATTTCATTTTAAGTTTAGAGTTTGTAATAATATATATTATCCAAAATAAAATAATTTTTAAAACTTGATTACTACAAGTAACTGAGAATTTTAAAATATATACCTATCACCAATTTCAAACTAAGGATGAATGTAAATGATTCAAAATTTAAACTTGCATATTTCATTTTAATTTCATATTTTAGAACAAAATTCAGTTTTATGTTTTATTCTCAAATAGTTTCATGATACCAATCGTCAATAAAAAAATAATCAATTGAAGTTTGTTTGGAAGGCAATCCTATACAAACTGACACAAATTATAATGTAGACTATTATTTTTTTTAAATTAAAGCTTAATAAAATAATACTACTTTTTTTATGATGATTATTATTATTATTAACGTGTAATGTAAACGCCGATATATATATATATATATATATATATATATATATATATTTACATGGATAATACGTTTGGTACTGAAATGTACAAGTTCCTAGTAACACAGTATACATATAAATGCCCAAAAGCCTAATACAACAACTATGGCATGTTATATATACAAGATGTTCCAAAAGATAAAACTAAGAACTAGATCAACTAATGATCTCAAAATCTCCACAACGAAAGCCTTGCCACACAAAAGCTATGATCCGTAAGGAAAGTCAAACAACTTTGTCCTTACCATTCGCCGAACCTGTAGTACCTGTGATGTAAACAACAACATGGGGTGAGATACATCAAATCTCAGTGAGTTGTCTATCTTATATGTCCTCTCGGCTTTACAAGTTTCTAACAAGCCTAACTCAAGTCAAAAGGGAAGGGAAGTGACTTTGAGTACACACACTATATGGAAACATGTCATGATTTCATCAACTCACAATATCACTAATCGGTAACCACACCAAGGTATCCCCTGTTCCCGTCCGCTTCTACGTCTAGAAGTCGACCCGGGTCCTGGATCCTGGTAACCTACTTGACATACGAATGGATTCGGGTTCTACGGGCCATTAATCGTTATGAACCGTCACTTCATACGGGCCATTAACCTTCACAAGCATACACTCCCAGAGTGCCATTCGTACTGCACGCGGGAATCAAACCTGCCAAGTAGTTGTGCACATGTTTCAGAGGAGCTCGAGACCCATGAAACGCACTCACAAGATAAACGGTTACGATTACGTGACCATACTCACAAGCGTGATCGTATTCGACGATCACAAGGCCATAACGCCTTATCACAACCACAAAGGTTAACACACATGTTCCATACTAGTGTTTATTCATTATATGACATTAGTATCTGACACACGCCTCGGCACCATATTCACGATCGTTGTCATTATGTCATTCCGCACTTTCCGACATTGTTTACGGTAATATCCCTCACTCTACCTAATTCGTATTTTAACATGCATACATATTCAAACATGTTTAATACTAAGAGCATAGGCAAATAATCGTCGATCGCACAACGGGAACACATAATTCAACATACGACAAATTACACCAATTCACGTTTCCCTCTGATTTATTTAATCGGGCAATAAACAGATATTTCTCACTTCCATTAGCTAGAGGATGTTCATAGCTTCATAACGATACCAAGAATACTCACATCGGATAAACGAGTCAAAAGTTATGAAAGAAACAAGTTGAAGGATCTATCATGTACGCATTGCGAAGTAGCCAGCGAATGCTCGCTTTCTCATTCGCAGCGAATGCCTAAACAACACTGGGTTCTCTACCCCCTTCGAAGTGCGAGCGTCTGGCGAATCGTGGCAGAACCAAAACAAGGTAAAGTTCGCAGTGCGAACCTCTGGCGAATATTCGCCCTCACCTTCGCCGTGCAAGTAACCAGCGAATGCTCGCTTTCCCCTTCGCTAGGGGATTCGCAGTGCGAACCTGCGAAAACTGGGTTTCCCAGCAGCCTGAAAACAGAGCTTTGGGACCAAAAACCCATCCAAAACTTCACCCAACATACAAGCATGCATTAACAGATGATCATACATGGCTAATGAGTATACTACACAGTTTATACCGCATTTTATCCGTTAGATTTCATTTTCCCTCAATTTAACCTAATTCCCATTCGGGAGTTTCTAGCAATTAGAGTGTCTAACTAGAACCCACCTGATAATCGAAGAGGAGTTTGAAGAAGATGTTGATGATCCATGGGATTCTCTTCTTCATCATCTCCATTTTCTCTCTTTCTCTTCTTTCCTTTTTTCCTTTTCTTCTTTTTGTTTACTAACTTCTTCTTTTTTCTCTTTTTCTTTCTCTTTCCATATATATACATATATTATACTATTATTATATAATATAAATCCAATAGGGAAAAATATCTCCAATTGATATTTTGTCGTCTCCGCCCAATAGATCAATTATTAGAGTTATCTTAAAATCCTTTCTCGAATTTAAATAATTGATCTCTTCAGATTTCATCAGTTGCTCTATTGATCCCTAATGTCAATATCTAAAGTACTTAGAGGATTCCATTAATCCAATATACCAAAGATAGAGCACATAAATACTCATCTGATCTCATCTGATATCCAATTGAGCAATTAGATAATATGGGGTATTACACGTCCTAACATCTATACCTAGTGTTTTCACATTGTCACTAATTAAGCAAAAGGGAATTGTCAAGTTCAACTTTTAATGCGCGTCAATGATAGACCCATTTCAACAAAAGGCTAAAAGGAAATAAAAATCAAACTAACATTCTAGAAATGAAAAAAGAAAAAAATTTCTCATTCACATTCATTTATTTAAGTTTTTAATATAATTAAGAACATATATATCAGGTTACATGAAAAATAATTTTATAATACAAAATAATTTATAATATTCTCTATTTGAAACATATATAAAGGTTAATTAATATTTTTATTATTGTAAGAGTTAAAAGAGTGTTATTTGTATGTTTTGAAAATAATTCATAATGAACATAAAAAATATTAGTTTATAAAATAATATAAAATTAAAAAAGTTAAAAGGAAAAGAAACAACAAGGACAAAAAGTATAAATTCATCTCATTTATTTAACTTTTTAAAGTACTTTTTACCTTCCATATCTTTCATTTTATTTTAATATATATAATGCACACATAAGTCATAAGTCTTACAAGAAAAAAATACAAGGTGAAATCTTGGACAATGGCATTCATATACATCAATAGATCTTACCTATGTTTTATTTTGTTTATTACTATGATTTTCTTGTCAGGTAATGAATAAAATTTGTTTGATATAAATGTCTAAATACTTTAAATATAATAAACCACCTCATATATTTAAAAAAACTAACCAAAATTTAAATAAACTGTCTTTTAGTTGTAGGAATATCAAGTGGTGAGAAAAATGCTGTGAGAATTCCTCGTCATCGTCATCATCACCCTCCTCCTCCTCCTTTGGGATTACATTGCCTAGATGGTGGGTGCGAATCTAATGAGCGATGTCGTGAACGTTGTGATACAGAAGGCTATAGAAAAGGTGGTGAGTGTCAGGGATTGCGTGACCGCAAATGTTGTTGTAATGTATGAGGATTTATTATACCCTTGAATAAAACTAAATAAATAAAATGTATTCCTTAATTTCATTTTAAGTTTAGAGTTTGTAATAATATATATTATCCAAAATAAAATGATTTTTAAAACTTGATTACTACAAGTAACTGAGAATTTTAAAATATATACCTATCACCAATTTCAAACTAAGGATGAATGTAAATGATTCAAAATTTAAACTTGCATATTTCATTTTAATTTCATATTTTAGAACAAAATTCAGTTTTATGTTTTATTCTCAAATAGTTTCATGATACCAATCGTCAATAAAAAAATAATCAATTGAAGTTTGTTTGGAAGGCAATCCTATACAAACTGACACAAATTATAATGTAGACTATTATTTTTTTTAAATTAAAGCTTAATAAAATAATACAACTTTTTTTATGATGATTATTATTATTATTAACGTGTAATGTAAACGCCGATATATATATATATATATATATATATATATATATATATATATATATATATATTTACATGGATAATACGTTTGGTACTGAAATGTACAAGTTCCTAGTAACACAGTATACATATAAATGCCCAAAAGCCTAATACAACAACTATGGCATGTTATATATACAAGATGTTCCAAAAGATAAAACTAAGAACTAGATCAACTAATGATCTCAAAATCTCCACAACGAAAGCCTTGCCACACAAAAGCTATGATCCGTAAGGAAAGTCAAACAACTTTGTCCTTACCATTCGCCGAACCTGTAGTACCTGTGATGTAAACAACAACATGGGGTGAGATACATCAAATCTCAGTGAGTTGTCTATCTTATATGTCCTCTCGGCTTTACAAGTTTCTAACAAGCCTAACTCAAGTCAAAAGGGAAGGGAAGTGACTTTGAGTACACACACTATATGGAAACATGTCATGATTTCATCAACTCACAATATCACTAATCGGTAACCACACCAAGGCATCCCCTGTTCCCGTCCGCTTCTACGTCTAGAAGTCGACCCGGGTCCTGGATCCTGGTAACCTACTTGACATACGAATGGATTCGAGTTCTACGGGCCATTAATCGTTATGAACCGTCACTTCACACGGGCCATTAACCTTCACAAGCATACACTCCCAGAGTGCCATTCGTACTGCACGCGGGAATCAAACCTGCCAAGTAGTTGTGCACATGTTTCAGAGGAGCTCGAGACCCATGAAACGCACTCACAAGATAAACGGTTACGATTACGTGACCATACTCACAAGAGTGATCGTATTCGACGATCACAAGGCCATAACGCCTTATCACAACCACAAAGGTTAACACACATGTTCCATACTAGTGTTTATTCATTTTATGACATTAGTATCTGACACACGCCTCGGCACCATATTCACGATCGTTGTCATTATGTCATTCCGCACTTTCCGACATTGTTTACGGTAATATTCCTCACTCTACCTATTTCGTATTTTAACATGCATACATATTCAAACATGTTTAATACTAAGAGCATAGGCAAATAATCGTCGATCGCACAACGGGAACACATAATTCAACATACGACAAATTACACCAATTCACGTTTCCCTCTGATTTATTTAATTGGGCAATAAACAGATATTTCTCACTTCCATTAGCTAGAGGATGTTCATAGCTTCATAACGATACCAAGAATACTCACATCGGATAAACGAGTCAAAAGTTATGAAAGAAACAAGTTGAAGGATCTGTCATGTTCGCATTGCGAAGTAGCCAGCGAATGCTTGCTTTCTCATTCGCAGCGAATGCCTAAACAACACTGGGTTCTCTACCCCCTTCGAAGTGCGAGCGTCTGGCGAATCGTGGCAGAACCAAAACAAGGTAAAGTTCGCAGTGCGAACCTCTGGCGAATATTCGCCCTCACCTTCGTCGTGCAAGTAACCAGCGAATGCTCGCTTTCCCCTTCGCTAGGGGATTCGCAGTGCGAACCTGCGAAAACTGGGTTTCCCAGCAGCGTGAAAACAGAGCTTTGGGACCAAAAACCCATCCAAAACTTCACCCAACATACAAACATGCATTAACAGATGATCATACATGGCTAATGAGTATACTACACAGTTTATACCGCATTTTATCCGTTAGATTTCATTTTCTCTCAATTTAACCTAATTCCCATTCGGGAGTTTCTAGCACTTAGAGTGTGTAACTAGAACCCACCTGATAATCGAAGAGGAGTTTGAAGAAGATGCTGATGATCCATGGGATTCTCTTCTTCATCATCTCCATTTTCTCTCTTTCTCTTCTTTCCTTTTTTCCTTTTCTTCTTCTTGTTTACTAACTTCTTCTTTTTTCTCTTTTTCTTTCTCTTTCCATATATATACATATATTATACTATTATTATATAATATAAATCCAATAGGGAAAAATATCTCCAATTGATATTTTGTCGTCTCCACCCACTAGATCAATTATTAGAGTTATCTTAAAATCCTTTCTCGAATTTAAATAATTGATCTCTTCAGATTTCATCAGTTGCTCTATTGATCCCTAATGTCAATATCTAAAGTACTTAGAGGATTCCATTAATCCAATATACCAAAGATAGAGCACATAAATACTCATCTGATCTCATCTGATATCCAATTGAGCAATTAGATAATATGGGGTATTACACGTCCTAACATCTATACCTAGTGTTTTCACATTGTCACTAATTAAGCAAAAGGGAATTGTCAAGTTCAACATTTAATGCGCGTCAATGATAGACCCATTTCAACAAAAGGCTAAAAGGAAATAAAAATCAAACTAACATTCTAGAAATGAAAAAAGAAAAAAATTTCTCATTCACATTCATTTATATAAGTTTTTAATATAATTAAGAACATATATATCAGGTTACATGAAAAATAATTTTATAATACAAAATAATTTATAATATTCTCTATTTGAAACATATATAAAGGTTAATTAATATTTTTATTATTGTAAGAGTTAAAAGAGTGTTATTTGTATGTTTTGAAAATAATTCATAATGAACATAAAAAATATTAGTTTATAAAATAATATAAAATTAAAAAAGTTAAAAGGAAAAGAAACAACAAGGACAAAAAGTATAAATTCATCTCATTTATTTAACTTTTTAAAGTACTTTTTACCTTCCATATCTTTCATTTTATTTTAATATATATAATGCACACATAAGTCATAAGTCTTACAAGAAAAAAATACAAGGTGAAATCTTGGACAATGGCATTCATATACATCAATAGATCTTACCTATGTTTTATTTTGTTTATTACTATGATTTTCTTGTCAGGTAATGAATAAAATTTGTTTGATATATCTGTCTAAATACTTTAAATATATTAAACCACCTCATATATTTAAAAAAACTAACCAAAATTTAAATAAACTGTCTTTTAGTTGTAGGAATATCAAGTGGTGAGAAAAATGCTGTGAGAATTCCTCGTCATCGTCATCATCACCCTCCTCCTCCTCCTTTGGGATTACATTGCCTAGATGGTGGGTGCGAATCTAATGAGCGATGTCGTGAACGTTGTGATACAGAAGGCTATAGAAAAGGTGGTGAGTGTCAGGGATTGCGTGACCGCAAATGTTGTTGTAATGTATGAGGATTTATTATACCCTTGAATAAAACTAAATAAATAAAATGTATTCCTTAATTTCATTTTAAGTTTAGAGTTTGTAATAATATATATTATCCAAAATAAAATAATTTTTAAAACTTGATTACTACAAGTAACTGAGAATTTTAAAATATATACCTATCACCAATTTCAAACTAAGGATGAATGTAAATGATTCAAAATTTAAACTTGCATATTTCATTTTAATTTCATATTTTAGAACAAAATTCAGTTTTATGTTTTATTCTCAAATAGTTTCATGATACCAATCGTCAATAAAAAAATAATCAATTGAAGTTTGTTTGGAAGGCAATCCTATACAAACTGACACAAATTATAATGTAGACTATTATTTTTTTTAAATTAAAGCTTAATAAAATAATACTACTTTTTTTATGATGATTATTATTATTATTAACGTGTAATGTAAACGCCGATATATATATATATATATATATATATTTACATGGATAATACGTTTGGTACTGAAATGTACAAGTTCCTAGTAACACAGTATACATATAAATGCCCAAAAGCCTAATACAACAACTATGGCATGTTATATATACAAGATGTTCCAAAAGATAAAACTAAGAACTAGATCAACTAATGATCTCAAAATCTCCACAACGAAAGCCTTTCCACACAAAAGCTATGATCCGTAAGGAAAGTCAAACAACTTTGTCCTTACCATTCGCCGAACCTGTAGTACCTGTGATGTAAACAACAACATGGGGTGAGATACATCAAATCTCAGTGAGTTGTCTATCTTATATGTCCTCTCGGCTTTACAAGTTTCTAACAAGCCTAACTCAAGTCAAAAGGGAAGGGAAGTGACTTTGAGTACACACACTATATGGAAACATGTCATGATTTCATCAACTCACAATATCACTAATCGGTAACCACACCAAGGTATCCCCTGTTCCCGTCCGCTTCTACGTCTAGAAGTCGACCCGGGTCCTGGATCCTGGTAACCTACTTGACATACGAATGGATTCGGGTTCTACGGGCCATTAATCGTTATGAACCGTCACTTCATACGGGCCATTAACCTTCACAAGCATACACTCCCAGAGTGCCATTCGTACTGCACGCGGGAATCAAACCTGCCAAGTAGTTGTGCACATGTTTCAGAGGAGCTCGAGACCCATGAAACGCACTCACAAGATAAACGGTTACGATTACGTGACCATACTCACAAGCGTGATCGTATTCGACGATCACAAGGCCATAACGCCTTATCACAACCACAAAGGTTAACACACATGTTCCATACTAGTGTTTATTCATTATATGACATTAGTATCTGACACACGCCTCGGCACCATATTCACGATCGTTGTCATTATGTCATTCCGCACTTTCCGACATTGTTTACGGTAATATCCCTCACTCTACCTAATTCGTATTTTAACATGCATACATATTCAAACATGTTTAATACTAAGAGCATAGGCAAATAATCGTCGATCGCACAACGGGAACACATAATTCAACATACGACAAATTACACCAATTCACGTTTCCCTCTGATTTATTTAATCGGGCAATAAACAGATATTTCTCACTTCCATTAGCTAGAGGATGTTCATAGCTTCATAACGATACCAAGAATACTCACATCGGATAAACGAGTCAAAAGTTATGAAAGAAACAAGTTGAAGGATCTGTCATGTTCGCATTGCGAAGTAGCCAGCGAATGCTCGCTTTCTCATTCGCAGCGAATGCCTAAACAACACTGGGTTCTCTACCCCCTTCGAAGTGCGAGCGTCTGGCGAATCGTGGCAGAACCAAAACAAGGTAAAGTTCGCAGTGCGAACCTCTGGCGAATATTCGCCCTCACCTTCGCCGTGCAAGTAACCAGCGAATGCTCGCTTTCCCCTTCGCTAGGGGATTCGCAGTGCGAACCTGCGAAAACTGGGTTTCCCAGCAGCCTGAAAACAGAGCTTTGGGACCAAAAACCCATCCAAAACTTCACCCAACATACAAGCATGCATTAACAGATGATCATACATGGCTAATGAGTATACTACACAGTTTATACCGCATTTTATCCGTTAGATTTCATTTTCCCTCAATTTAACCTAATTCCCATTCGGGAGTTTCTAGCAATTAGAGTGTCTAACTAGAACCCACCTGATAATCGAAGAGGAGTTTGAAGAAGATGTTGATGATCCATGGGATTCTCTTCTTCATCATCTCCATTTTCTCTCTTTCTCTTCTTTCCTTTTTTCCTTTTCTTCTTTTTGTTTACTAACTTCTTCTTTTTTCTCTTTTTCTTTCTCTTTCCATATATATACATATATTATACTATTATTATATAATATAAATCCAATAGGGAAAAATATCTCCAATTGATATTTTGTCGTCTCCGCCCAATAGATCAATTATTAGAGTTATCTTAAAATCCTTTCTCGAATTTAAATAATTGATCTCTTCAGATTTCATTAGTTGCTCTATTGATCCCTAATGTCAATATCTAAAGTACTTAGAGGATTCCATTAATCCAATATACCAAAGATAGAGCACATAAATACTCATCTGATCTCATCTGATATCCAATTGAGCAATTAGATAATATGGGGTATTACACGTCCTAACATCTATACCTAGTGTTTTCACATTGTCACTAATTAAGCAAAAGGGAATTGTCAAGTTCAACTTTTAATGCGCGTCAATGATAGACCCATTTCAACAAAAGGCTAAAAGGAAATAAAAATCAAACTAACATTCTAGAAATGAAAAAAGAAAAAAATTTCTCATTCACATTCATTTATTTAAGTTTTTAATATAATTAAGAACATATATATCAGGTTACATGAAAAATAATTTTATAATACAAAATAATTTATAATATTCTCTATTTGAAACATATATAAAGGTTAATTAATATTTTTATTATTATAAGAGTTAAAAGAGTGTTATTTGTATGTTTTGAAAATAATTCATAATGAACATAAAAAATATTAGTTTATAAAATAATATAAAATTAAAAAAGTTAAAAGGAAAAGAAACAACAAGGACAAAAAGTATAAATTCATCTCATTTATTTAACTTTTTAAAGTACTTTTTACCTTCCATATCTTTCATTTTATTTTAATATATATAATGCACACATAAGTCATAAGTCTTACAAGAAAAAAATACAAGGTGAAATCTTGGACAATGGCATTCATATACATCAATAGATCTTACCTATGTTTTATTTTGTTTATTACTATGATTTTCTTGTCAGGTAATGAATAAAATTTGTTTGATATATCTGTCTAAATACTTTAAATATAATAAACCACCTCATATATTTAAAAAAACTAACCAAAATTTAAATAAACTGTCTTTTAGTTGTAGGAATATCAAGTGGTGAGAAAAATGCTGTGAGAATTCCTCGTCATCGTCATCATCACCCTCCTCCTCCTCCTTTGGGATTACATTGCCTAGATGGTGGGTGCGAATCTAATGAGCGATGTCGTGAACGTTGTGATACAGAAGGCTATAGAAAAGGTGGTGAGTGTCAGGGATTGCGTGACCGCAAATGTTGTTGTAATGTATGAGGATTTATTATACCCTTGAATAAAACTAAATAAATAAAATGTATTCCTTAATTTCATTTTAAGTTTAGAGTTTGTAATAATATATATTATCCAAAATAAAATAATTTTTAAAACTTGATTACTACAAGTAACTGAGAATTTTAAAATATATACCTATCACCAATTTCAAACTAAGGATGAATGTAAATGATTCAAAATTTAAACTTGCATATTTCATTTTAATTTCATATTTTAGAACAAAATTCAGTTTTATGTTTTATTCTCAAATAGTTTCATGATACCAATCGTCAATAAAAAAATAATCAATTGAAGTTTGTTTGGAAGGCAATCCTATACAAACTGACACAAATTATAATGTAGACTATTATTTTTTTTAAATTAAAGCTTAATAAAATAATACTACTTTTTTTATGATGATTATTATTATTATTAACGTGTAATGTAAACGCCGATATATATATATATATATATATATATATATATTACATGGATAATACGTTTGGTACTGAAATGTACAAGTTCCTAGTAACACAGTATACATATAAATGCCCAAAAGCCTAATACAACAACTATGGCATGTTATATATACAAGATGTTCCAAAAGATAAAACTAAGAACTAGATCAACTAATGATCTCAAAATCTCCACAACGAAAGCCTTGCCACACAAAAGCTATGATCCGTAAGGAAAGTCAAACAACTTTGTCCTTACCATTCGCCGAACCTGTAGTACCTGTGATGTAAACAACAACATGGGGTGAGATACATCAAATCTCAGTGAGTTGTCTATCTTATATGTCCTCTCGGCTTTACAAGTTTCTAACAAGCCTAACTCAAGTCAAAAGGGAAGGGAAGTGACTTTGAGTACACACACTATATGGAAACATGTCATGATTTCATCAACTCACAATATCACTAATCGGTAACCACACCAAGGTATCCCCTGTTCCCGTCCGCTTCTACGTCTAGAAGTCGACCCGGGTCCTGGATCCTGGTAACCTACTTGACATACGAATGGATTCGGGTTCTACGGGCCATTAATCGTTATGAACCGTCACTTCATACGGGCCATTAACCTTCACAAGCATACACTCCCAGAGTGCCATTCGTACTGCACGCGGGAATCAAACCTGCCAAGTAGTTGTGCACATGTTTCAGAGGAGCTCGAGACCCATGAAACGCACTCACAAGATAAACGGTTACGATTACGTGACCATACTCACAAGCGTGATCGTATTCGACGATCACAAGGCCATAACGCCTTATCACAACCACAAAGGTTAACACACATGTTCCATACTAGTGTTTATTCATTATATGACATTAGTATCTGACACACGCCTCGGCACCATATTCACGATCGTTGTCATTATGTCATTCCGCACTTTCCGACATTGTTTACGGTAATATCCCTCACTCTACCTAATTCGTATTTTAACATGCATACATATTCAAACATGTTTAATACTAAGAGCATAGGCAAATAATCGTCGATCGCACAACGGGAACACATAATTCAACATACGACAAATTACACCAATTCACGTTTCCCTCTGATTTATTTAATCGGGCAATAAACAGATATTTCTCACTTCCATTAGCTAGAGGATGTTCATAGCTTCATAACGATACCAAGAATACTCACATCGGATAAACGAGTCAAAAGTTATGAAAGAAACAAGTTGAAGGATCTATCATGTACGCATTGCGAAGTAGCCAGCGAATGCTCGCTTTCTCATTCGCAGCGAATGCCTAAACAACACTGGGTTCTCTACCCCCTTCGAAGTGCGAGCGTCTGGCGAATCGTGGCAGAACCAAAACAAGGTAAAGTTCGCAGTGCGAACCTCTGGCGAATATTCGCCCTCACCTTCGCCGTGCAAGTAACCAGCGAATGCTCGCTTTCCCCTTCGCTAGGGGATTCGCAGTGCGAACCTGCGAAAACTGGGTTTCCCAGCAGCCTGAAAACAGAGCTTTGGGACCAAAAACCCATCCAAAACTTCACCCAACATACAAGCATGCATTAACAGATGATCATACATGGCTAATGAGTATACTACACAGTTTATACCGCATTTTATCCGTTAGATTTCATTTTCCCTCAATTTAACCTAATTCCCATTCGGGAGTTTCTAGCAATTAGAGTGTCTAACTAGAACCCACCTGATAATCGAAGAGGAGTTTGAAGAAGATGTTGATGATCCATGGGATTCTCTTCTTCATCATCTCCATTTTCTCTCTTTCTCTTCTTTCCTTTTTTCCTTTTCTTCTTTTTGTTTACTAACTTCTTCTTTTTTCTCTTTTTCTTTCTCTTTCCATATATATACATATATTATACTATTATTATATAATATAAATCCAATAGGGAAAAATATCTCCAATTGATATTTTGTCGTCTCCGCCCAATAGATCAATTATTAGAGTTATCTTAAAATCCTTTCTCGAATTTAAATAATTGATCTCTTCAGATTTCATCAGTTGCTCTATTGATCCCTAATGTCAATATCTAAAGTACTTAGAGGATTCCATTAATCCAATATACCAAAGATAGAGCACATAAATACTCATCTGATCTCATCTGATATCCAATTGAGCAATTAGATAATATGGGGTATTACACGTCCTAACATCTATACCTAGTGTTTTCACATTGTCACTAATTAAGCAAAAGGGAATTGTCAAGTTCAACTTTTAATGCGCGTCAATGATAGACCCATTTCAACAAAAGGCTAAAAGGAAATAAAAATCAAACTAACATTCTAGAAATGAAAAAAGAAAAAAATTTCTCATTCACATTCATTTATTTAAGTTTTTAATATAATTAAGAACATATATATCAGGTTACATGAAAAATAATTTTATAATACAAAATAATTTATAATATTCTCTATTTGAAACATATATAAAGGTTAATTAATATTTTTATTATTGTAAGAGTTAAAAGAGTGTTATTTGTATGTTTTGAAAATAATTCATAATGAACATAAAAAATATTAGTTTATAAAATAATATAAAATTAAAAAAGTTAAAAGGAAAAGAAACAACAAGGACAAAAAGTATAAATTCATCTCATTTATTTAACTTTTTAAAGTACTTTTTACCTTCCATATCTTTCATTTTATTTTAATATATATAATGCACACATAAGTCATAAGTCTTACAAGAAAAAAATACAAGGTGAAATCTTGGACAATGGCATTCATATACATCAATAGATCTTACCTATGTTTTATTTTGTTTATTACTATGATTTTCTTGTCAGGTAATGAATAAAATTTGTTTGATATAAATGTCTAAATACTTTAAATATAATAAACCACCTCATATATTTAAAAAAACTAACCAAAATTTAAATAAACTGTCTTTTAGTTGTAGGAATATCAAGTGGTGAGAAAAATGCTGTGAGAATTCCTCGTCATCGTCATCATCACCCTCCTCCTCCTCCTTTGGGATTACATTGCCTAGATGGTGGGTGCGAATCTAATGAGCGATGTCGTGAACGTTGTGATACAGAAGGCTATAGAAAAGGTGGTGAGTGTCAGGGATTGCGTGACCGCAAATGTTGTTGTAATGTATGAGGATTTATTATACCCTTGAATAAAACTAAATAAATAAAATGTATTCCTTAATTTCATTTTAAGTTTAGAGTTTGTAATAATATATATTATCCAAAATAAAATGATTTTTAAAACTTGATTACTACAAGTAACTGAGAATTTTAAAATATATACCTATCACCAATTTCAAACTAAGGATGAATGTAAATGATTCAAAATTTAAACTTGCATATTTCATTTTAATTTCATATTTTAGAACAAAATTCAGCTTTATGTTTTATTCTCAAATAGTTTCATGATACCAATCGTCAATAAAAAAATAATCAATTGAAGTTTGTTTGGAAGGCAATCCTATACAAACTGACACAAATTATAATGTAGACTATTATTTTTTTTAAATTAAAGCTTAATAAAATAATACAACTTTTTTTATGATGATTATTATTATTATTAACGTGTAATGTAAACGCCGATATATATATATATATATATATATATATATATATATATATATATATATATATATATATATATATATATATATATATATATATATTTACATGGATAATACGTTTGGTACTGAAATGTACAAGTTCCTAGTAACACAGTATACATATAAATGCCCAAAAGCCTAATACAACAACTATGGCATGTTATATATACAAGATGTTCCAAAAGATAAAACTAAGAACTAGATCAACTAATGATCTCAAAATCTCCACAACGAAAGCCTTGCCACACAAAAGCTATGATCCGTAAGGAAAGTCAAACAACTTTGTCCTTACCATTCGCCGAACCTGTAGTACCTGTGATGTAAACAACAACATGGGGTGAGATACATCAAATCTCAGTGAGTTGTCTATCTTATATGTCCTCTCGGCTTTACAAGTTTCTAACAAGCCTAACTCAAGTCAAAAGGGAAGGGAAGTGACTTTGAGTACACACACTATATGGAAACATGTCATGATTTCATCAACTCACAATATCACTAATCGGTAACCACACCAAGGCATCCCCTGTTCCCGTCCGCTTCTACGTCTAGAAGTCGACCCGGGTCCTGGATCCTGGTAACCTACTTGACATACGAATGGATTCGAGTTCTACGGGCCATTAATCGTTATGAACCGTCACTTCACACGGGCCATTAACCTTCACAAGCATACACTCCCAGAGTGCCATTCGTACTGCACGCGGGAATCAAACCTGCCAAGTAGTTGTGCACATGTTTCAGAGGAGCTCGAGACCCATGAAACGCACTCACAAGATAAACGGTTACGATTACGTGACCATACTCACAAGAGTGATCGTATTCGACGATCACAAGGCCATAACGCCTTATCACAACCACAAAGGTTAACACACATGTTCCATACTAGTGTTTATTCATTTTATGACATTAGTATCTGACACACGCCTCGGCACCATATTCACGATCGTTGTCATTATGTCATTCCGCACTTTCCGACATTGTTTACGGTAATATTCCTCACTCTACCTATTTCGTATTTTAACATGCATACATATTCAAACATGTTTAATACTAAGAGCATAGGCAAATAATCGTCGATCGCACAACGGGAACACATAATTCAACATACGACAAATTACACCAATTCACGTTTCCCTCTGATTTATTTAATTGGGCAATAAACAGATATTTCTCACTTCCATTAGCTAGAGGATGTTCATAGCTTCATAACGATACCAAGAATACTCACATCGGATAAACGAGTCAAAAGTTATGAAAGAAACAAGTTGAAGGATCTGTCATGTTCGCATTGCGAAGTAGCCAGCGAATGCTTGCTTTCTCATTCGCAGCGAATGCCTAAACAACACTGGGTTCTCTACCCCCTTCGAAGTGCGAGCGTCTGGCGAATCGTGGCAGAACCAAAACAAGGTAAAGTTCGCAGTGCGAACCTCTGGCGAATATTCGCCCTCACCTTCGTCGTGCAAGTAACCAGCGAATGCTCGCTTTCCCCTTCGCTAGGGGATTCGCAGTGCGAACCTGCGAAAACTGGGTTTCCCAGCAGCGTGAAAACAGAGCTTTGGGACCAAAAACCCATCCAAAACTTCACCCAACATACAAACATGCATTAACAGATGATCATACATGGCTAATGAGTATACTACACAGTTTATACCGCATTTTATCCGTTAGATTTCATTTTCTCTCAATTTAACCTAATTCCCATTCGGGAGTTTCTAGCACTTAGAGTGTGTAACTAGAACCCACCTGATAATCGAAGAGGAGTTTGAAGAAGATGCTGATGATCCATGGGATTCTCTTCTTCATCATCTCCATTTTCTCTCTTTCTCTTCTTTCCTTTTTTCCTTTTCTTCTTCTTGTTTACTAACTTCTTCTTTTTTCTCTTTTTCTTTCTCTTTCCATATATATACATATATTATACTATTATTATATAATATAAATCCAATAGGGAAAAATATCTCCAATTGATATTTTGTCGTCTCCACCCACTAGATCAATTATTAGAGTTATCTTAAAATCCTTTCTCGAATTTAAATAATTGATCTCTTCAGATTTCATCAGTTGCTCTATTGATCCCTAATGTCAATATCTAAAGTACTTAGAGGATTCCATTAATCCAATATACCAAAGATAGAGCACATAAATACTCATCTGATCTCATCTGATATCCAATTGAGCAATTAGATAATATGGGGTATTACACGTCCTAACATCTATACCTAGTGTTTTCACATTGTCACTAATTAAGCAAAAGGGAATTGTCAAGTTCAACTTTTAATGCGCGTCAATGATAGACCCATTTCAACAAAAGGCTAAAAGGAAATAAAAATCAAACTAACATTCTAGAAATGAAATAAGAAAAAAAATTTCTCATTCACATTCATTTATTTAAGTTTTTAATATAATTAAGAACATATATATCAGGTTACATGAAAAATAATTTTATAATACAAAATAATTTATAATATTCTCTATTTGAAACATATATAAAGGTTAATTAATATTTTTATTATTGTAAGAGTTAAAAGAGTGTTATTTGTATGTTTTGAAAATAATTCATAATGAACATAAAAAATATTAGTTTATAAAATAATATAAAATTAAAAAAGTTAAAAGGAAAAGAAACAACAAGGACAAAAAGTATAAATTCATCTCATTTATTTAACTTTTTAAAGTACTTTTTACCTTCCATATCTTTCATTTTATTTTAATATATATAATGCACACATAAGTCATAAGTCTTACAAGAAAAAAATACAAGGTGAAATCTTGGACAATGGCATTCATATACATCAATAGATCTTACCTATGTTTTATTTTGTTTATTACTATGATTTTCTCGTCAGGTAATGAATAAAATTTGTTTGATATATCTGTCTAAATACTTTAAATATAATAAACCACCTCATATATTTGAAAAAACTAACCAAAATTTAAATAAACTGTCTTTTGGTTGTAGGAATATCAAGTGGTGAGAAAAATGCTGTGAGAATTCCTCGTCATCGTCATCATCACCCTCCTCCTCCTCCTTTGGGATTACATTGCCTAGATGGTGGGTGCGAATCTAATGAGCGATGTCGTGAACGTTGTGATACAGAAGGCTATAGAAAAGGTGGTGAGTGTCAGGGATTGCGTGACCGCAAATGTTGTTGTAATGTATGAGGAGTTATTATACCCTTGAATAAAACTAAATAAATAAAATGTATTCCTTAATTTCATTTTAAGTTTAGAGTTTGTAATAATATATATTATCCAAAATAAAATAATTTTTAAAACTTGATTACTACAAGTAACTGAGAATTTTAAAATATATACCTATCACCAATTTCAAACTATGGATGAATGTAAATGATACAAAATTTAAACTTGCATATTTCATTTTAATTTCATATTTTAGAACAAAATTCAGTTTTATGTTTTATTCTCAAATAGTTTCATGATACCAATCGTCAATAAAAAAATAATCAATTTAAGTTTGTTTGGAAGGCAATCTTATACAAACTGACACAAATTATAATGTAGACTATTATTTTTTTTAAATTAAAGCTTAATAAAATAATACTACTATTTTTATTATGATTATTATAATTATTAACGTGTAATGTAAACGCCGATATATATATATATATATATATATATATATATATATATTTACATGGATAATACGTTTGGTACAGAAATGTGCAAGTTCCTAGTAACAAAGTATACATATAAATGCCCAAAAGCCTAATACAACAACTATGGCATGTTATATATACAAGATGTTCCAAAAGATAAAACTAAGAACTAGATCAACTAATGATCTCAAAATCTCCACAACGAAAGCCTTGCCACAAAAAAGCTATGATCCGTAAGGAAAGTCAAACAACTTTGTCCTTACCATTCGCCGAACCTGTAGTACCTGTGATGTAAACAACAACATGGGGTGAGATACATCAAATCTCAGTGAGTTGTCTATCTTATATGTCCTCTCGGCTTTACAAGTTTCTAACAAGCCTAACTCAAGTCAAAAGGGAAGGGAAGTGACTTTGAGTACACACACTATATGGAAACATGTCATGATTTCATCAACTCACAATATCACTAATCGGTAACCACACCAAGGCATCCCCTGTTCCCGTCCGCTTCTACGTCTAGAAGTCGACCCGGGTCCTGGATCCTGGTAACCTACTTGACATACGAATGGATTCAGGTTCTACGGGCCATTAATCGTTATGAACCGTCACTTCACACGGGCCATTAACCTTCACAAGCATACACTCCCAGAGTGCCATTCGTACTGCACGCGGGAATCAAACCTGCCAAGTAGTTGTGCACATGTTTCAGAGGAGCTCGAGACCCATGAAACGCACTCACAAGATAAACGGTTATGATTACGTGACTATACTCACAAGCGTGATCGTATTCGACGATCACAAGGCCATAACGCCTTATCACAACCACAAAGGTTAACACACATGTTCCATACTAGTGTTTATTCATTTTATGACATTAGTATCTGACACACGCCTCGGCACCATATTCACGATCGTTGTCATTATGTCATTTCGCACTTTCCGACATTGTTTACGGTAATATTCCTCTCTCTACCTATTTTGTATTTTAACATGCATACATATTCAAACATGTTTAATACTAAGAGCATAGGCAAATAATCATCGATCGCACAACGGGAACACATAATTCAGCATACGACAAATTACACCAATTCACGTTTCCCTCTGATTTATTTAATCGGGCAATAAACAGATATTTCTCACTTCCATTAGCTAGAGGATGTTCATAGCTTCATAACGATACCAAGAATACTCACATCAGATAAACGAGTCAAAAGTTATGAAAGAAACAAGTTGAAGGATCTGTCATGTTCGCATTGCGAAGTAGCCAGCGAATGCTCGCTTTCTCATTCGCAGCGAATGCCTAAACAACACTGGGTTCTCTACCCCTTCGAAGTGCGAGCGTCTGGCGAATCGTGGCAGAACCAAAACAAGGTAAAGTTCGCAGTCCGAACCTCTGGCGAATATTCACCCTCACCTTCGCCGTGCAAGTAACCAGCGAATGCTCGCTTTCCCCTTCGCTAGGGGATTCGCAGTGCGAACCTGCGAAAACTGGGTTTCCCAGCAGCCTGAAAACAGAGCTTTGGGACCAAAAACCCATCCAAAACTTTACCCAACATACAAACATGTATTAACAGATGATCATACATGGCTAATGAGTATACTACACAGTTTATACCGCATTTTATCCGTTAGATTTCATTTTCCCTCAATTTAAACTAATTCCCATTCGGGAGTTTCTAGCACTTAGAGTGTCTAACTAGAACCCACCTGATAATCGAAGAGGAGTTTGAAGAAGATGTTGATGATCCATGGGATTCTCTTCTTCATCATCTCCATTTTCTCTCTTTCTCTTCTTTCCTTTTTTCCTTTTCTTCTTCTTGTTTACTAACTTCTTCTTTTTTCTCTTTTTCTTTCTCTTTCCATATATATACATATATTATACTATTATTATATAATATAAATCCAATAGGGAAAAATATCTCCAATTGATATTTTGTCGTCTCCACCCAATAGATCAATTATTAGAGTTATCTTAAAATCCTTTCTCGAATTTAAATAATTGATCTCTTCAGATTTCATCAGTTGCTCTATTGATCCCTAATGTCAATATCTAAAGTACTTAGAGGATTCCATTAATCCAATATACCAAAGATAGAGCACATAAATACTCATCTGATCTCATTTGATATCCAATTGAGCAATTAGATAATATGGGGTATTACACGTCCTAACATCTATACCTAGTGTTTTCACATTGTCACTAATTAAGCAAAAGGGAATTGTCAAGTTCAACTTTTAATGCGCGTCATTGATAGACCCATTTCAACAAAAGGCTAAAAGGAAATAAAAATCAAACTAACATTCTAGAAATGAAAAAAGAAAAAAATTTCTCATTCACATTCATTTATTTAAGTTTTTAATATAATTAAGAACATATATATCAGGTTACATGAAAAATAATTTTATAATACAAAATAATTTATAATATTCTCTATTTGAAACATATATAAAGGTTAATTAATATTTTTATTATTGTAAGAGTTAAAAGAGTGTTATTTGTATGTTTTGAAAATAATTCATAATGAACATAAAAAATATTAGTTTATAAAATAATATAAAATTAAAAAAGTTAAAAGGAAAAGAAACAACAAGGACAAAAAGTATAAATTCATCTCATTTATTTAACTTTTTAAAGTACTTTTTACCTTCCATATCTTTCATTTTATTTTAATATATATAATGCACACATAAGTCATAAGTCTTACAAGAAAAAAATACAAGGTGAAATCTTGGACAATGGCATTCATATACATCAATAGATCTTACCTATGTTTTATTTTGTTTATTACTATGATTTTCTTGTCAGGTAATGAATAAAATTTGTTTGATATATCTGTCTAAATACTTTAAATATAATAAACCACCTCATATATTTAAAAAAACTAACCACAATTTAAATAAACTGTCTTTTGGTTGTAGGAATATCAAGTGGTGAGAAAAATGCTGTGAGAATTCCTCGTCATCGTCATCATCACCCTCCTCCTCCTCCTTTTGGATTACATTGCCTAGATGGTGGGTGCGAATCTAATGAGCGAAGTCGTGAACGTTGTGATACAGAAGGTTATAGAAAAGGTGGTGAGTGTCAGGGATTGCGTGACCGCAAATGTTGTTGTAATGTATGAGGAGTTATTATACCCTTGAATAAAACTAAATAAATAAAATGTATTCCTTAATTTCATTTTAAGTTTAGAGTTTGTAATAATATATATTATCCAAAATAAAATAATTTTTAAAACTTGATTACTACAAGTAACTGAGAATTTTAAAATATATACCTATCATCAATTTCAAACTAAGGATGAATGTAAATGATTCAAAATTTAAACTTGCATATTTCATTTTAATTTCATATTTTAGAAAAAAATTCAGTTTTATGTTTTATTCTCAAATAGTTTCATGATACCAATCGTCAATAAAAAAATAATCAATTTAAGTTTGTTTGGAAGGCAATCCTATACAAACTAACACAAATTTTAATGTAGACTATTATTTTTTTTAAATTAAAGCTTAATAAAATAATACTACTATTTTTATTATGATTATTATTATTATTAACGTGTAATGTAAACGCCGATATATATATATATATATATATATATATATATATATATATATATATATATATATATATTTACATGGATAATACGTTTGGTACTGAAATGTACAAGTTCCTAGTAACACAGTATACATATAAATGCCCAAAAGCCTAATACAACAACTATGGCATGTTATATATACAAGATGTTCCAAAAGATAAAACTAAGAACTAGATCAACTAATGATCTCAAAATCTCCACAACGAAAGCCTTGCCACACAAAAGCTATGATCCGTAAGGAAAGTCAAACAACTTTGTCCTTACCATTCGCCGAACCTGTAGTACCTGTGATGTAAACAACAACATGGGGTGAGATACATCAAATCTCAGTGAGTTGTCTATCTTATATGTCCTCTCGGCTTTACAAGTTTCTAACAAGCCTAACTCAAGTCAAAAGGGAAGGGAAGTGACTTTGAGTACACACACTATATGGAAACATGTCATGATTTCATCAACTCACAATATCACTAATCGATATCCACACCAAGGCATCCCCTGTTCCCGTCCGCTTCTACGTCTAGAAGTCGACCCGGGTCCTGGATCCTGGTAACCTACTTGACATACGAATGGATTCGGGTTCTACGGGCCATTAATCGTTATGAACCGTCACTTCACACGGGCCATTAACCTTCACAAGCATACACTCCCAGAGTGCCATTCGTACTGCACGCGGGAATCAAACCTACCAAGTAGTTGTGCACATGTTTCAGAGGAGCTCGAGACCCATGAAACGCACTCACAAGATAAACGGTTACGATTACGTGACCATACTCACAAGCGTGATCGTATTCGCGATCACAAGGCCATAACGCCTTATCACAACCACAAAGGTTAACACACATGTTCCATACTAGTGTTTATTCATTTTATGACATTAGTATCTGACACACGCCTCGGCACCATATTCACGATCGTTGTCATTATGTCATTCCGCACTTTCCGACATTGTTTACGGTAATATTCCTCTCTCTACCTATTTTGTAATTTAACATGCATACATATTCAAACATGTTTAATACTAAGAGCATAGGCAAATAATCATCGATCGCACAACGGGAACACATAATTCAGCATACGACAAATTACACCAATTCACGTTTCCCTCTGATTTATTTAATCGGGCAATAAACAGATATTTCTCACTTCCATTAGCTAGAGGATGTTCATAGCTTCATAACGATACCAAGAATACTCACATCGGATAAACGAGTCAAAAGTTATGAAAGAAACAAGTTGAAGGATCTGTCATGTTCGCATTGCGAAGTAGCCAGCGAATGCTCGCTTTCTCATTCGCAGCGAATGCCTAAACAACACTGGGTTCTCTACCCCTTCGAAGTGCGAGCATCTGGCGAATCGTGGCAGAACCAAAACAAGGTAAAGTTCGCAGTGCGAACCTCTGGCTAATATTCGCCCTCACCTTCGTCGTGCAAGTAACCAGCGAATGCTCGCTTTCCCCTTCGCTAGGGGATTCGCAGTGCGAACCTGCGAAAACTGGGTTTCCCAGCAGCCTGAAAACAGAGCTTTGGGACCAAAAACCCATCCAAAACTTCACCCAACATACAAACATGCATTAACAGATGATCATACATGGCTAATGAGTATACTACACAGTTTATACCGCATTTTATCCGTTAGATTTCATTTTCCCTCAATTTAAACTAATTCCCATTCGGGAGTTTCTAGCACTTAGAGTGTCTAACTAGAACCCACCTGATAATCGAAGAGGAGTTTGAAGAAGATGTTGATGATCCATGGGATTCTCTTATTCATCATCTCCATTTTCTCTCTTTCTCTTCTTTCCTTTTTTCCTTTTCTTCTTCTTGTTTACTAACTTCTTCTTTTTTCTCTTTTTCTTTCTCTTTCCATATATATACATATATTATACTATTATTATATAATATAAATCCAATAGGGAAAAATATCTCCAATTGATATTTTGTCGTCTCCACCCAATAGATCAATTATTAGAGTTATCTTAAAATCCTTTCTCGAATTTAAATAATTGATCTCTTCAGATTTCATCAGTTGCTCTATTGATCCCTAATGTCAATATCTAAAGTACTTAGAGGATTCCATTAATCCAATATACCAAAGATAGAGCACATAAATACTCATCTGATCTCATCTGATATCCAATTGAGCAATTAGATAATATGGGGTATTACACGTCCTAACATCTATACCTAGTGTTTTCACATTGTCACTAATTAAGCAAAAGGGAATTGTCAAGTTCAACTTTTAATGCGCGTCAATGATAGACCCATTTCAACAAAAGGCTAAAAGGAAATAAAAATCAAACTAACATTCTAGAAATGAAAAAAGAAAAAAATTTCTCATTCACATTCATTTATTTAAGTTTTTAATATAATTAAGAACATATATATCAGGTTACATGAAAAATAATTTTATAATACAAAATAATTTATAATATTCTCTATTTGAAACATATATAAAGGTTAATTAATATTTTTATTATTGTAAGAGTTAAAAGAGTGTTATTTGTATGTTTTGAAAATAATTCATAATGAACATAAAAAATATTAGTTTATAAAATAATATAAAATTAAAAAAGTTAAAAGGAAAAGAAACAACAAGGACAAAAAGTATAAATTCATCTCATTTATTTAACTTTTTAAAGTACTTTTTACCTTCCATATCTTTCATTTTATTTTAATATATATAATGCACACATAAGTCATAAGTCTTACAAGAAAAAAATACAAGGTGAAATCTTGGACAATGGCATTCATATACATCAATAGATCTTACCTATGTTTTATTTTGTTTATTACTATGATTTTCTTGTCAGGTAATGAATAAAATTTGTTTGATATATCTGTCTAAATACTTTAAATATAATAAACCACCTCATATATTTAAAAAAACTAACCACAATTTAAATAAACTGTCTTTTGGTTGTAGGAATATCAAGTGGTGAGAAAAATGCTGTGAGAATTCCTCGTCATCGTCATCATCACCCTCCTCCTCCTCCTTTGGGATTACATTGCCTAGATGGTGGGTGCGAATCTAATGAGCGATGTCGTGAACGTTGTGATACAGAAGGTTATAGAAAAGGTGGTGAGTGTCAGGGATTGCGTGACCGCAAATGTTGTTGTAATGTATGAGGAGTTATTATACCCTTGAATAAAACTAAATAAATAAAATGTATTCCTTAATTTCATTTTAAGTTTAGAGTTTGTAATAATATATATTATCCAAAATAAAATAATTTTTAAAACTTGATTACTACAAGTAACTGAGAATTTTAAAATATATACCTATCATCAATTTCAAACTAAGGATGAATGTAAATGATTCAAAATTTAAACTTGCATATTTCATTTTAATTTCATATTTTAGAACAAAATTCAGTTTTATGTTTTATTCTCAAATAGTTTCATGATACCAATCGTCAATAAAAAAATAATCAATTTAAGTTTGTTTGGAAGGCAATCCTATACAAACTAACACAAATTATAATGTAGACTATTATTTTTTTTAAATTAAAGCTTAATAAAATAATACTACTATTTTTATTATGATTATTATTATTATTAACGTGTAATGTAAACGCCGATATATATATATATATATATATATATATATATATATATATATATATATATATATATATATATATATATTTACATGGATAATACGTTTGGTACTGAAATGTACAAGTTCCTATAACACAGTATACATATAAATGCCCAAAAGCCTAATACAACAACTATGGCATGTTATATATACAAGATGTTCCAAAAGATAAAACTAAGAACTAGATCAACTAATGATCTCAAAATCTCCACAACGAAAGCCTTGCCACACAAAAGCTATGATCCGTAAGGAAAGTCAAACAACTTTGTCCTTACCATTCGCCGAACCTGTAGTACCTGTGATGTAAACAACAACATGGGGTGAGATACATCAAATCTCAGTGAGTTGTCTATCTTATATGTCCTCTCGGCTTTACAAGTTTCTAACAAGCCTAACTCAAGTCAAAAGGGAAGGGAAGTGACTTTGAGTACACACACTATATGGAAACATGTCATGATTTCATCAACTCACAATATCACTAATCGGTAACCACACCAAGGCATCCCCTGTTCCCGTCCGCTTCTACGTCTAGAAGTCGACCTGGGTCCTGAATCCTGGTAACCTACTTGACATACGAATGGATTCGGGTTCTACGGGCCATTAATCGTTATGAACCGTCACTTCACGCGGGCCATTAGCCTTCACAAGCATACACTCCTAGAGTGCCATTCGTACTGCACGCGGGAATCAAACCTGCCAAGTAGTTGTGCACATTTTTCAGAGGAGCTCGAGACCCATGAAACGCACTCACAAGATAAACGGTTACGATTACGTGACCATACTCACAAGCATGATCGTATTCGACGATCACAAGGCCATAACGCCTTATCACAACCACAAAGGTTAACACACATGTTCCATACTAGTGTTTATTCATTTTATGACATTAGTATCTGACATACGCCTCGGCACCATATTCACGATCGTTGTCATTATGTCATTCCGCACTTTCCGACATTGTTTACGGTAATATTCCTCACTCTACCTATTTTGTATTTTAACATGAATACATATTCAAACATGTTTAATACTAAGAGCATAGGCAAATAATCATCGATCGCACAACGGGAACACATAATTCAGCATACGACAAATTACACCAATTCACGTTTCCCTCTGATTTATTTAATCGGGAAATAAACAGATATTTCTCACTTCCATTAGCTAGAGGATGTTCATAGCTTCATAACGATACCAAGAATACTCACATCGGATAAACGAGTCAAAAGTTATGAAAGAAACAAGTTGAAGGATCTGTCATGTTCGCATTGCGAAGTAGCCAGCGAATGCTCGCTTTCTCATTCGCAGCGAATGCCTAAACAACACTGGGTTCTCTACCCCTTCGAAGTGCGAGCGTCTGGCGAATCGTGGCAGAACCAAAACAAGGTAAAGTTCGCAGTGCGAACCTCTGGCGAATATTCGCCCTCACCTTCGCCGTGCAAGTAACCAGCGAATGCTCGCTTTCCCCTTCGCTAGGGGATTCGCAGTGCGAACCTACGAAAACTGGGTTTCCCAGCAGCGTGAAAACAGAGCTTTGGGACCAAAAACCCATCCAAAACTTCACCCAACATACAAACATGCATTAACAGATGATCATACATGGCTAATGAGTATACTACACAGTTTATACCGCATTTTATCCGTTAGATTTCATTTTCTCTCAATTTAACCTAATTCCCATTCGGGAGTTTCTAGCACTTAGAGTGTCTAACTAGAACCCACCTGATAATTGAAGAGGAGTTTGAAGAAGATGCTGATGATCCATGGGATTCCCTTCTTCATCATCTCCATTTTCTCTCTTTCTCTTCTTTCCTTTTTTCCTTTTCTTCTTCTTGTTTACTAACTTCTTCTTTTTTCTCTTTTTCTTTCTCTTTCCATATATATACATATATTATACTATTATTATATAATATAAATCCAATAGGGAAAAATATCTCCAATTGATATTTTGTCGTCTCCACCCACTAGATCAATTATTAGAGTTATCTTAAAATCCTTTCTCGAATTTAAATAATTGATCTCTTCAGATTTCATCAGTTGCTCTATTGATCCCTAATGTCAATATCTAAAGTACTTAGAGGATTCCATTAATCCAATATACCAAAGATAGAGCACATAAATACTCATCTGATCTCATCTGATATCCAATTGAGCAATTAGATAATATGGGGTATTACACGTCCTAACATCTATACCTAGTGTTTTCACATTGTCACTAATTAAGCAAAAGGGAATTGTCAAGTTCAACTTTTAATGCGCGTCAATGATAGACCCATTTCAACAAAAGGCTAAAAGGAAATAAAAATCAAACTAACATTCTAGAAATGAAATAAGAAAAAAAATTTCTCATTCACATTCATTTATTTAAGTTTTTAATATAATTAAGAACATATATATCAGGTTACATGAAAAATAATTTTATAATACAAAATAATTTATAATATTCTCTATTTGAAACATATATAAAGGTTAATTAATATTTTTATTATTGTAAGAGTTAAAAGAGTGTTATTTGTATGTTTTGAAAATAATTCATAATGAACATAAAAAATATTAGTTTATAAAATAATATAAAATTAAAAAAGTTAAAAGGAAAAGAAACAACAAGGACAAAAAGTATAAATTCATCTCATTTATTGAACTTTTTAAAGTACTTTTTACCTTCCATATCTTTCATTTTATTTTAATATATATAATGCACACATAAGTCATAAGTCTTACAAGAAAAAAATACAAGGTGAAATCTTGGACAATGGCATTCATATACATCAATAGATCTTACCTATGTTTTATTTTGTTTATTTCTATGATTTTCTTGTCAGGTCATGAATAAAATTTGTTTGATATATCTGTCTAAATACTTTAAATATAATAAACCACCTCATATATTTAAAAAAATAACCAAAATTTAAATAAACTGTCTTTTGGTTGTAGGAATATCAAGTGGTGAGAAAAATGTTGTTAGAATTCCTCGTCATCGTCATCATCACCCTCCTCCTCCTCCTTTGGGATTACATTGCCTAGATGGTGGGTGCGAATCTAATGAGCGATGTCGTGAACGTTGTGATACAGAAGGCTATAGAAAAGGTGGTGAGTGTCAGGGATTGCGTGACCGCAAATGTTGTTGTAATGTATGAGGAGTTATTATACCCTTGAATAAAACTAAATAAATAAAATGTATTCCTTAATTTCATTTTAAGTTTAGAGTTTGTAATAATATATATTATCCAAAATAAAATAATTTTTAAAACTTGATTACTACAAGTAACTGAGAATTTTAAAATATATACCTATCACCAATTTCAAACTAAGGATGAATGTAAATGATTCAAAATTTAAACTTGCATATTTCATTTTAATTTCATATTTTAGAACAAAATTCAGTTTTATGTTTTATTCTCAAATAGTTTCATGATACCAATCGTCAATAAAAAAATAATCAATTTAAGTTTGTTTGGAAGGCAATCTTATACAAACTGACACAAATTATAATGTAGACTATTATTTTTTTTAAATTAAAGCTTAATAAAATAATACTACTATTTTTATTATGATTATTATTATTATTAACGTGCAATGTAAACGCCGATATATATATATATATATATATATATATATATATATATATATATATATATATATATATATATATATATTTACATGGATAATACGTTTGGTACTGAAATGTACAAGTTCCTAGTAACACAGTATACATATAAATGCCCAAAAGCCTAATACAACAACTATGGCATGTTATATATACAAGATGTTCCAAAAGATAAAACTAAGAACTAGATCAACTAATGATCTCAAAATCTCCACAACGAAAGCCTTGCCACACAAAAGCTATGATCGGTAAGGAAAGTCAAACAACTTTGTCCTTACCATTCGCCGAACCTGTAGTACCTGTGATGTAAACAACAACATGGGGTGAGATGCATCAAATCTCAGTGAGTTGTCTATCTTATATGTCCTCTCGGCTTTACAAGTTTCTAACAAGCCTAACTCAAGTCAAAAGGGAAGGGAAGTGACTTTGAGTACACACACTATATGGAAACATGTCATGATTTCATCAACTCACAATATCACTAATCGGTAACCACACCAAGGCATCCCTTGTTCCCGTCCGCTTCTACGTCTAGAAGTCGACCCGGGTCCTGGATCCTGGTAACCTACTTGTCATACGAATGGATTCGGGTTCTACGGGCCATTAATCGTTATGAACCGTCACTTCACACGGGCCATTAACCTTCACAAGCATACACTCCCAGAGTGCCATTCGTACTGCACGCGGGAATCAAACCTGCCAAGTAGTTGTGCACATGTTTCAGAGGAGCTCGAGACCCATGGAACGCACTCACAAGATAAACGGTTACGATTACGTGACCATACTCACAAGCGTGATCGTATTCGACGATCACAAGGCCATAACGCCTTATCACAACCACAAAGGTTAACACACATGTTCCATACTAGTGTTTATTCATTTTATGACATTAGTATCTGACACACGCCTCGGCACCATATTCACGATCGTTGTCATTATGTCATTCCGCACTTTCCGACATTGTTTACGGTAATATTCCTCACTCTACCTATTTCGTATTTTAACATGCATACATATTCAAACATGTTTAATACTAAGAGCATAGGCAATTAATCATCGATCGCACAACGGGAACACATAATTCAGCATACGACAAATTATACCAATTCACGTTTCCCTCTGTTTATTTAATCGGGCAATAAACAGATATTTCTCACTTCCATTAGCTAGAGGATGTTCATAGCTTCATAACGATACCAAGAATACTCACATCGGATAAACGAGTCAAAAGTTATGAAAGAAACAAGTTGAAGGATCTGTCATGTTCGCATTGCGAAGTAGCCAGCGAATGCTCGCTTTCTCATTCGCAGTGAATGCCTAAACAACACTGGGTTCTCTACCCCCTTCGAAGTGCGAGCGTCTGGCGAATCGTGGCAGAACCAAAACAAGGTAAAGTTCGCAGTGCGAAACTCTGGCGAATATTCGCCCTCACCTTCGCCGTGCAAGTAACCAGCGAATGCTCGCTTTCCCCTTCGCTAGGGGATTCGCAGTGCGAACCTGCGAAAACTGGGTTTCCCAGCAGCGTGAAAACAGTGCTTTGGGACCAAAAACCCATCCAAAACTTCACCCACCATACAAACATGCATTAACAGATGATCATACATGGCTAATGAGTATACTACACAGTTTATACCGCATTTTATCCGTTAGATTTCATTTTCTCTCAATTTAACCTAAATCCCATTCGGGAGTTTCTAGCACTTAGAGTGTCTAACTAGAACCCACCTGATAATCGAAGAGGAGTTTGAAGAAGATGCTGATGATCCATGGGATTCTCTTCTTCATCATCTCCATTTTCTCTCTTTCTCTTCTTTCCTTTTTTCCTTTTCTTCTTCTTGTTTACTAACTTCTTCTTTTTTCTCTTTTTCTTTCTCTTTCCATATATATACATATATTATACTATTATTATATAATATAAATCCAATAGGGAAAAATATCTCCAATTGATATTTTGTCGTCTCCACCCAATAGATCAATTGTTAGAGTTATCTTAAAATCCTTTCTCGAATTTAAATAATTGATCTCTTCAGATTTCATCAGTTGCTCTATTGATCCCTAATGTCAATATCTAAAGTACTTAGAGGATTCCATTAATCCAATATACCAAAGATAGAGCACATAAATACTCATCTGATCTCATCTGATATCCAATTGAGCAATTAGATAATATGGGGTATTACACGTCCTAACATCTATACTTAGTGTTTTCACATTGTCACTAATTAAGCAAAAGGGAATTGTCAAGTTCAACTTTTAATGCGCGTCAATGATAGACCCATTTCAACAAAAGGCTAAAAGGAAATAAAAATCAAACTAACATTCTAGAAATGAAAAAAGAAAAAAAATTTCTCATTCACATTCATTTATTTAAGTTTTTAATATAATTAAGAACATATATATCAGGTTACATGAAAAATAATTTTATAATACAAAATAATTTATAATATTCTCTATTTGAAACATATATAAAGGTTAATTAATATTTTTATTAATGTAAGAGTTAAAAGAGTGTTATTTGTATGTTTTGAAAATAATTCATAATGAACATAAAAAATATTAGTTTATAAAATAATATAAAATTAAAAAAGTTAAAAGGAAAAGAAACAACAAGGACAAAAAGTATAAATTCATCTCATTTATTTAACTTTTTAAAGTACTTTTTACCTTCCATATCTTTCATTTTATTTTAATATATATAATGCACACATAAGTCATAAGTCTTACAAGAAAAAAATACAAGGTGAAATCTTGGACAATGGCATTCATATACATCAATAGATCTTACCTATGTTTTATTTTGTTTATTACTATGATTTTCTTGTCAGGTAATGAATAAAATTTGTTTGATATATCTGTCTAAATACTTTAAATATAATAAACCACCTCATATATTTAAAAAAACTAACCAAAATTTAAATAAACTGTCTTTTGGTTGTAGGAATATCAAGTGGTGAGAAAAATGCTGTGAGAATTCCTCGTCATCGTCATCATCACCCTCCTCCTCCTCCTTTGGGATTACATTGCCTAGATGGTGGGTGCGAATCTAATGAGCGATGTCGTGAACGTTGTGATACAGAAGGCTATAGAAAAGGTGGTGAGTGTCAGGGATTGCGTGACCGCAAATGTTGTTGTAATGTATGAGGAGTTATTATACCCTTGAATAAAACTAAATAAATAAAATGTATTCCTTAATTTCATTTTAAGTTTAGAGTTTGTAATAATATATATTATCCAAAATAAAATAATTTTTAAAACTTGATTACTACAAGTAACTGAGAATTTTAAAATATATACCTATCACCAATTTCAAACTAAGGATGAATGTAAATGATTCAAAATTTAAACTTGCATATTTCATTTTAATTTCATATTTTAGAACAAAATTCAGTTATATGTTTTATTCTCAAATAGTTTCATGATACCAATCGTCAATAAAAAAATAATCAATTTAAGTTTGTTTGGAAGGCAATCTTATACAAACTGACACAAATTATAATGTAGACTATTATTTTTTTTAAATTAAAGCTTAATAAAATAATACTACTATTTTTATTATGATTATTATTATTATTAACGTGTAATGTAAACGCCGATATATATATATATATATATTTACATGGATAATACGTTTGGTACTGAAATGTACAAGTTCCTAGTAACACAGTATACATATAAATGCCCAAAAGCCTAATACAACAACTATGGCATGTTATATATACAAGATGTTCCAAAAGATAAAACTAAGAACTAGATCAACTAATGATCTCAAAATCTCCACAACGAAAGCCTTGCCACACAAAAGCTATGATCCGTAAGGAAAGTCAAACAACTTTGTCCTTACCATTCGCCGAACCTGTAGTACCTGTGATGTAAACAACAACATGGGGTGAGATACATCAAATCTCAGTGAGTTGTCTATCTTATATGTCCTCTCGGCTTTACAAGTTTCTAACAAGCCTAACTCAAGTCAAAAGGGAAGGGAAGTGACTTTGAGTACACACACTATATGGAAACATGTCATGATTTCATCAACTCACAATATCACTAATCGGTAACCACACCAAGGCATCCCTTGTTCCCGTCCGCTTCTACGTCTAGAAGTCGACCCGGGTCCTGGATCCTGGTAACCTACTTGACATACAAATGGATTCGGGTTCTACGGGCCATTAATCGTTATGAACCGTCACTTCACACGGGCCATTAACCTTCACAAGCATACACTTCCAGAGTGCCATTCGTACTGCACGCGGGAATCAAACCTGCCAAGTAGTTGTGCACATGTTTCAGAGGAGCTCGAGACCCATGAAACGCACTCACAAGATAAACGGTTACGATTACGTGACCATACTCACAAGCGTGATCGTATTCGACGATCACAAGGCCATAACGCCTTATCACAACCACAAAGGTTAACACACATGTTCCATACTAGTGTTTATTCATTTTATGACATTAGTATCTGACACACGCCTCGGCACCATATTCACGATCGTTGTCATTATGTCATTCCGCACTTTCCGACATTGTTTACGGTAATATTCCTCAATCTACCTATTTCGTATTTCAACATGCATACATATTCAAATATGTTTAATACTAAGAGCATAGGCAAATAATCATCGATCGCACAAAGGGAACACATAATTCAGCATACGACAAATTACACCAATTCACGTTTCCCTCTGATTTATTTAATCGGGCAATAAACAGATATTTCTCACTTCCATTAGCTAGAGGATGTTCATAGCTTCATAACGATACCAAGAATACTCACATCGGATAAACGAGTCAAAAGTTATGAAAGAAACAAGTTGAAGGATCTGTCATGTTCGCATTGCGAAGTAGCCAGCGAATGCTCGCTTTCTCATTCGCAGTGAATGCCTAAACAACACTGGGTTCTCTACCCCCTTCGAAGTGCGAGCGTCTGGCGAATCGTGGCAGAACCAAAACAAGGTAAAGTTCGCAGTGCGAAACTCTGGCGAATATTCGCCCTCACCTTCGCCGTGCAAGTAACCAGCGAATGCTCGCTTTCCCCTTCGCTAGGGGATTCGCAGTGCGAACCTGCGAAAACTGGGTTTCCCAGCAGCGTGAAAACAGAGCTTTGGGACCAAAAACCCATCCAAAACTTCACCCACCATACAAACATGCATTAACAGATGATCATACATGGCTAATGAGTATACTACACAGTTTATACCGCATTTTATCCGTTAGATTTCATTTTCTCTCAATTTAACCTAATTCCCATTCGGGAGTTTCTAGCACTTAGAGTGTCTAACTAGAACCCACCTGATAATCGAAGAGGAGTTTGAAGAAGATGCTGATGATCCATGGGATTCTCTTCTTCATCATCTCCATTTTCTCTCTTTCTCTTCTTTCCTTTTTTCCTTTTCTTCTTCTTGTTTACTAACTTCTTTTTTTTTCTCTTTTTCTTTCTCTTTCCATATATATACATATATTATACTATTATTATATAATATAAATCCAATAGGGAAAAATATCTCCAATTGATATTTTGTCTTCTCCACCCAATAGATTAATTATTAGACTTATCTTAAAATCCTTTCTCGAATTTAAATAATTGATCTCTTCAGATTTCATCAGTTGCTCTATTGATCCCTAATGTCAATATCTAAAGTACTTAGAGGATTCCATTAATCCAATATACCAAAGATAGAGCACATAAATACTCATCTGATCTCATCTGATATCCAATTGAGCAATTAGATAATATGGGGTATTACACGTCCTAACATCTATACCTAGTGTTTTCACATTGTCACTAATTAAGCAAAAGGGAATTGTCAAGTTCAACTTTTAATGCGCGTCAATGATAGACCCATTTCAACAAAAGGCTAAAAGGAAATAAAAATCAAACTAACATTCTAGAAATGAAAAAAGAAAAAAAAATTCTCATTCACATTCATTTATTTAAGTTTTTAATATAATTAAGAACATATATATCAGGTTACATGAAAAATAATTTTATAATACAAAATAATTTATAATATTCTCTATTTGAAACAGATATAAAGGTTAATTAATATTTTTATTATTGTAAGAGTTAAAAGAGTGTTATTTGTATGTTTTGAAAATAATTCATAATGAACATAAAAAATATTAGTTTATAAAATAATATAAAATTAAAAAAGTTAAAAGGAAAAGAAACAACAAGGACAAAAAGTATAAATTCATCTCATTTATTGAACTTTTTAAAGTACTTTTTACCTTCCATATCTTTCATTTTATTTTAATATATATAATGCACACATAAGTCATAAGTCTTACAAGAAAAAAATACAAGGTGAAATCTTGGACAATGGCATTCATATACATCAATAGATCTTACCTATGTTTTATTTTGTTTATTACTATGATTTTCTTGTCAGGTAATGAATAAAATTTGTTTGATATATCTGTCTAAATACTTTAAATATAATAAACCACCTCATATATTTAAAAAAACTAACCAAAATTTAAATAAACTGTCTTTTGGTTGTAGGAATATCAAGTGGTGAGAAAAATGCTGTGAGAATTCCTCGTCATCGTCATCATCACCCTCCTCCTCCTCCTTTGGGATTACATTGCCTAGATGGTGGGTGCGAATCTAATGAGCGATGTCGTGAACGTTGTGATACAGAAGGCTATAGAAAAGGTGGTGAGTGTCAGGGATTGCGTCACCGCAAATGTTGTTGTAATGTATGAGGAGTTATTATACCCTTGAATAAAACTAAATAAATAAAATGTATGCCTTAATTTCATTTTAAGTTTAGAGTTTGTAATGATATATATTATCCAAAATAAAATAATTTTTAAAACTTGATTACTACAAGTAACTGAGAATTTTAAAATATATACCTATCACCAATTTCAAACTAAGGATGAATGTAAATGATTCAAAATTTAAACTTGCATATTTCATTTTAATTTCATATTTTAGAACAAAATTCAGTTTTATGTTTTATTCTCAAATAGTTTCATGATACCAATCATCAATAAAAAAATAATCAATTTAAGTTTGTTTGGAAGGCAATCTTATACAAACTGACACAAATTATAACGTAGACTATTATTTTTTTTTTAAATTAAAGCTTAATAAAATAATACTACTATTTTTATTATGATTATTATTATTATTAACGTGTAATGTAAATGCCGATATATATATATATATATATATATATATATATATATATATATATATATGTATATATATATATATGGATAATACGTTTGGTACTGAAATGTACAAGTTCCTAGTAACACAGTATACATATAAATGCCCAAAAGCCTAATACAACAACTATGACATGTTAATATATACAAGATGTTCCAAAAGATAAAACTAAGAACTAGATCAACTAATGATCTAAAAATCTCCACAGCGAAAGCCTTGCCACACAAAAGCTATGATCCGTAAGGAAAGTCAAACAACTTTGTCCTTACCATTCGCCGAACCTGTAGTACCTGTGATGTAAACAACAACATGGGGTGAGATACATCAAATCTCAGTGAGTTGTCTATCTTATATGTCCTCTCGGCTTTACAAGTTTCTAACAAGCCTAACTCAAGTCAAAAGGGAAGGGAAGTGACTTTGAGTACACACACTATATGGAAACATGTCATGATTTCATCAACTCACAATATCACTAATCGGTAACCACACCAAGGCATCCCCTGTTCCCGTCCGCTTCTACGTCTAGAAGTCGACCCGGGTCATGGATCCTGGTAACCTACTTGACATACGAATGGATTCGGGTTCCACGGGTCATTAACCGTTATGAACCGTCACTTCACACGGGCCATTAACCTTCACAAGCATACACTCCCAGAGTGCCATTCGTACTGCACGCGGGAATCAAACCTGCCAAGTAGTTGTGCACATGTTTCAGAGGAGCTCGAGACCCATGAAACGCACTCACAAGATAACCGGTTACGATTACGTGACCATACTCACAAGCGTGATCGTATTCGACGATCACAAGGGCATAACGCCTTATCACAACCACAAAGGTTAACACACGTGTTCCATACTAGTGTTTATTCATTTTATGACATTAGTATCTGACACACGCCTCGGCACCATATTCACGATCGTTGTCATTATGTCATTCCGCACTTTCCGACATTGTTTACGGTAATATTCCTCACTCTACCTATTTCGTATTTTAACATGCATACATATTCAAACATGTTTAATACTAAGAGCATAGGCAAATAATCATCGATCGCACAACGGGAACACATAATTCAACATACGACAAATTACACCAATTCACGTTTCCCTCTGATTTATTTAATCGGGAAATAAACAGATATTTCTCACTTCCATTAGCTAGAGGATGTTCATAGCTTCATAACGATACCAAGAATACTCACATCGGATAAACGAGTCAAAAGTTATGAAAGAAATAAGTTGAAGGATCTGTCATGTTCGCATTGCGAAGTAGCCAGCGAATGCTCTCTTTCTCATTTGCAGCGAATGCCTAAACAACACTGGGTTCTCTACCCCCTTCGAAGTGCGAGCGTCTAGCGAATCGTGGCAGAACCAAAACAAGCTAAAGTTCGCAGTGCGAACCTCTGGCGAATATCCGCCCTCACCTTCGCCGTGCAAGTAACCAGCGAATGATCGCTTTCCCCTTCGCTAGGGGATTCGCAGTGCGAACCTGCGAAAACTGGGTTTCCCAGCAGCGTGAAAACAGAGCTTTGGGACCAAAAACCCATCCAAAACTTCACCCAACATACAAACATGCATTAACAGATGATCATACATGGCTAATGAGTATACTACACAGTTTATACCACATTTTATCTATTAGATTTCATTTTCTATCAATTTAACCTAATTCCCATTCGGGAGTTTCTAGCACTTAGAGTGTCTAACTAAAACCCACCTGATAATCGAAGAGGAGTTTGAAGAAGATGCTGATGATCCATGGGATTCTCTTCTTCATCATCTCCATTTTCTCTCTTTCTCTTCTTTCCTTTTTTCCTTTTCTTCTTCTTGTTTACTAACTTCTTTTTTTTTCTCTTTTTCTTTCTCTTTCCATATATATACATATATTATACTATTATTATATAATATAAATCCAATAGGGAAAAATATCTCCAATTGATATTTTGTCTTCTCCACCCAATAGATTAATTATTAGACTTATCTTAAAATCCTTTCTCGAATTTAAATAATTGATCTCTTCAGATTTCATCAGTTGCTCTATTGATCCCTAATGTCAATATCTAAAGTACTTAGAGGATTCCATTAATCCAATATACCAAAGATAGAGCACATAAATACTCATCTGATCTCATCTGATATCCAATTGAGCAATTAGATAATATGGGGTATTACACGTCCTAACATCTATACCTAGTGTTTTCACATTGTCACTAATTAAGCAAAAGGGAATTGTCAAGTTCAACTTTTAATGCGCGTCAATGATAGACCCATTTCAACAAAAGGCTAAAAGGAAAAAAAAATCAAACTAACATTCTAGAAATGAAAAAAGAAAAAAAATTTCTCATTCACATTCATTTATTTAAGTTTTTAATATAATTAAGAACATATATATCAGGTTACATGAAAAATAATTTTATAATACAAAATAATTTATAATATTCTCTATTTGAAACATATATAAAGGTTAATTAATATTTTTATTATTGTAAGAGTTAAAAGAGTGTTATTTGTATGTTTTGAAAATAATTCATAATGAACATAAAAAATATTAGTTTATAAAATAATATAAAATTAAAAAAGTTAAAAGGAAAAGAAACAACAAGGACAAAAAGTATAAATTCATCTCATTTATTGAACTTTTTAAAGTACTTTTTACCTTCCATATCTTTCATTTTATTTTAATATATATAATGCACACATAAGTCATAAGTCTTACAAGAAAAAAATACAAGGTGAAATCTTGGACAATGGCATTCATATACATCAATAGATCTTACCTATGTTTTATTTTGTTTATTACTATGATTTTCTTGTCAGGTAATGAATAAAATTTGTTTGATATATCTGTCTAAATACTTTAAATATAATAAACCACCTCATATATTTAAAAAAACTAACCAAAATTTAAATAAACTGTCTTTTGGTTGTAGGAATATCAAGTGGTGAGAAAAATGCTGTGAGAATTCCTCGTCATCGTCATCATCACCCTCCTCCTCCTCCTTTGGGATTACATTGCCTAGATGGTGGGTGCGAATCTAATGAGCGATGTCGTGAACGTTGTGATACAGAAGGCTATAGAAAAGGTGGTGAGTGTCAGGGATTGCGTCACCGCAAATGTTGTTGTAATGTATGAGGAGTTATTATACCCTTGAATAAAACTAAATAAATAAAATGTATGCCTTAATTTCATTTTAAGTTTAGAGTTTGTAATAATATATATTATCCAAAATAAAATAATTTTTAAAAATTGATTACTACAAGTAACTGAGAATTTTAAAATATATACCTATCACCAATTTCAAACTAAGGATGAATGTAAATGATTCAAAATTTAAACTTGCATATTTCATTTTAATTTCATATTTTAGAACAAAATTCAGTTTTATGTTTTATTCTCAAATAGCTTCATGATACCAATCATCAATAAAAAAATAATCAATTTAAGTTTGTTTGGAAGGCAATCTTATACAAACTGACACAAATTATAACGTAGACTATTATTATTTTTTTAAATTAAAGCTTAATAAAATAATACTACTATTTTTATTATGATTATTATTATTATTAACGTGTAATGTAAATGCCGATATATATATATATATATATATATATATATATATATATAAATATATATAAATGGATAATACGTTTGGTACTGAAATGTACAAGTTCCTAGTAACACAGTATACATATAAATGCCCAAAAGCCTAATACAACAACTATGACATGTTAATATATACAAGATGTTCCAAAAGATAAAACTAAGAACTAGATCAACTAATGATCTAAAAATCTCCACAACGAAAGCCTTGCCACACAAAAGCTATGATCCGTAAGGAAAGTCAAACAACTTTGTCCTTACCATTCGCCGAACCTGTAGTACCTGTGATGTAAACAACAACATGGGGTGAGATACATCAAATCTCCGTGAGTTGTCTATCTTATATGTCCTCTCGGCTTTACAAGTTTTTAACAAGCCTAACTCAAGTCAAAAGGGAAGGGAAGTGACTTTGAGTACACACACTATATGGAAACATGTCATGATTTCATCAACACACAATATCACTAATCGGTAACCACACCAAGGCATCCCCTGTTCCCGTCCGCTTCTACGTCTAGAAGTCGACCCGGGTCATGGATCCTGGTAACCTACTTGACATACGAATGGATTCGGGTTCCACGGGTCATTAACCATTATGAACCGTCACTTCACACGGGCCATTAACCTTCACAAGCATACACTCCCAGAGTGCCATTCGTACTGCACGCGGGAATCAAACCTGCCAAGTAGTTGTGCACATGTTTCAGAGGAGCTCGAGACCCATGAAACGCACTCACAAGATAACCGGTTACGATTACGTGACCATACTCACAAGCGTGATCGTATTCGACGATCACAAGGGCATAACGCCTTATCACAACCACAAAGGTTAACACACGTGTTCCATACTAGTGTTTATTCATTTTATGACATTAGTATCTGACACACGCCTCGGCACCATATTCACGATCGTTGTCATTATGTCATTCAGCACTTTCTGACATTGTTTACGGTAATATTCCTCACTCTACCTATTTCGTATTTTAACATGCATACATATTCAAACATGTTTAATACTAAGAGCATAGGCAAATAATCATCGATCGCACAACGGGAACACATAATTCAACATACGACAAATTACACCAATTCACGTTTCCCTCTGATTTATTTAATCGGGAAATAAACAGATATTTCTCACTTCCATTAGCTAGAGGATGTTCATAGCTTCATAACGATACCAAGAATACTCACATCGGATAAACGAGTCAAAAGTTATGAAAGAAACAAGTTGAAGGATCTGTCATGTTCGCATTGCGAAGTAGCCAGCGAATGCTCGCTTTCTCATTTGCAGCGAATGCCTAAACAACACTGGGTTCTCTACCCCCTTCGAAGTGCGAGCATCTGGCGAATCGTGGCAGAACCAAAACAAGCTAAAGTTCGCAGTGCGAACCTCTGGCGAATATTCGCCCTCACCTTCGCCGTGCAAGTAACCAGCGAATGCTCGCTTTCCCCTTCTCTAGGGGATTCGCAGTGCGAACCTGCGAAAACTGGGTTTCCCAGCAGCGTGAAAACAGAGCTTTGGGACCAAAAACCTATCCAAAACTTCACCCAACATACAAACATCCATTAACAGATGATCATACATGGCTAATGAGTATACTACACAGTTTATACCACATTTTATCTATTAGATTTCATTTTCTATCAATTTAACCTAATTCCCATTCGGGAGTTTCTAGCACTTAGAGTGTCTAACTAAAACCCACCTGATAATCGAAGAGGAGTTTGAAGAAGATGCTGATGATCCATGGGATTCTCTTCTTCATCATCTCCATTTTCTCTCTTTCTCTTCTTTACTTTTTTCCTTTTCTTCTCCTTGTTTACTAACTTCTTCTTTTTTCTCTTTTTCTTTCTCTTTCCATATATATACATATATTATACTATTATTATATAATATAAATCCAATAGGGAAAAATATCTCCAATTGATATTTTGTCTTCTCCACCCAATAGATTAATTATTATAGTTATCTTAAAATCCTTTCTCGAATTTAAATAATTGATCTCTTCAGATTTCATCAGTTGCTCTCTTGATCCCTAATGTCAATATCTAAAGTACTTAGAGGATTCCATTAATCCAATATACCAAAGATAGAGCACATAAATACTCATCTGATCTCATCTGATATCCAATTGAGCAATTAGATAATATGGGGTATTACACGTCCTAACATCTATACCTAGTGTTTTCACATTGTCACTAATTAAGCAAAAGGGAATTGTCAAGTTCAACTTTTAATGCGCGTCAATGATAGACCCATTTCAACAAAAGGCTAAAAGGAAATAAAAATCAAACTAACATTCTAGAAATGAAAAAAGAAAAAAAATTTCTCATTCACATTCATTTATTTAAGTTTTTAATATAATTAAGAACATATATATCAGGTTACATGAAAAATAATTTTATAATACAAAATAATTTATAATATTCTCTATTTGAAACATATATAAAGGTTAATTAATATTTTTATTATTGTAAGAGTTAAAAGAGTGTTATTTGTATGTTTTGAAAATAATTCATAATGAACATAAAAAATATTAGTTTATAAAATAATATAAAATTAAAAAAGTTAAAAAGAAAAGAAACAACAAGGACAAAAAGTATAAATTCATCTCATTTATTTAACTTTTTAAAGTACTTTTTACCTTCCATATCTTTCATTTTATTTTAATATATATAATGCACACATAAGTCATAAGTCTTACAAGAAAAAAATACAAGGTGAACTCTTGGACAATGGCATTCATATACATCAATAGATCTTACCTATGTTTTATTTTGTTTATTACTATGATTTTCTTGTCAGGTAATTAATAAAATTTGTTTGATATATCTGTCTAAATACTTTAAATATAATAAACCACCTCATATATTTAAAAAAACTAACCAAAATTTAAATAAACTGTCTTTTGGTTGTAGGAATATCAAGTGGTGAGAAAAATGCTATGAGAATTCCTCGTCATCGTCATCATCACCCTCCTCCTCCTCCTTTGGGATTACATTGCCTAGATGGTGGGTGCGAATCTAATGAGCGATGTCGTGAACGTTGTGATACAGAAGGCTATAGAAAAGGTGGTGAGTGTCAGGGATTGCGTGACCGCAAATGTTGTTGTAATGTATGAGGAGTTATTATACCCTTGAATAAAACTAAATAAATAAAATGTATGCCTTAATTTCATTTTAAGTTTAGAGTTTGTAATAATATATATTATCCAAAATAAAATAATTTTTAAAACTTGATTACTACAAGTAACTGAGAATTTTAAAATATATACCTATCACCAATTTCAAACTAAGGATGAATGTAAATGATTCAAAATTTAAACTTGCATATTTCATTTTAATTTCATATTTTAGATCAAAATTCAGTTTTATGTTTTATTCTCAAATAGTTTCATGATACCAATCATCAATAAAAAAATAATCAATTTAAGTTTGTTTGGAAGGCAATCTTATACAAACTGACACAAATTATAACGTAGACTATTATTTTTTTTTAAAATTAAAGCTTAATAAAATAATACTACTATTTTTATTATGATTATTATTATTATTAACGTGTAATGTAAACGCCGATATATATATATATATATATATATATATATATATATATATATATATATAATGGATAATACGTTTGGTACTGAAATGTACAAGTTCCTAGTAACACAGTATACATATAAATGCCCAAAAGCCTAATACAACAACTATGACATGTTATATATACAAGATGTTCCAAAAGATAAAACTAAGAACTAGATCAACTAATGATCTCAAAATCTCCACAACGAAAGCCTTGCCACAAAAATGCTATGATCCGTAAGGAAAGTCAAACAACTTTGTCCTTACCATTCGCCGAACCTGTGATGTAAACAACAACATGGGGTGAGATACATCAAATCTCAGTGAGTTGTCTATCTTATATGTCCTCTCGGCTTTACAAGTTTCTAACAAGCCTAACTCAAGTCAAAAGGGAAGGGAAGTGACTTTGAGTAAACACACTATATGGAAACATGTCATGATTTCATCAACTCACAATATCACTAATCGGTAACCACACCCAGGCATTCCCTGTTCCCGTCCGCTTCTATGTCTAAAAGTCGACCCGGGTCATGGATCCTGGTAACCTACTTGACATACGAATGGATTCGGGTTCTACGGGCCATTAACCGTTATGAACCGTCACTTCACACGGGCCATTAACCTTCACAAGCATACACTCCCAGAGTGCCATTCGTACTGCACGCGGGAATCAAACCTGCCAAGTAGTTGTGCACATGTTTCAGAGGAGCTCGAGACCCATGAAACGCACTCACAAGATAACCGGTTACGATTACGTGACCATACTCACAAGCCTGATCGTATTCGACGATCACAAGGCCATAACGCCTTATCACAACCACAAAGGTTAACACACATGTTCCATACTAGTGTTTATTCATTTTATGACATTAGTATCTGCCACACGCCTCGGCACCATATTCACGATCGTTGTCATTATGTCATTCCGCACATTCCGAAATTGTTTACGGTAATATTCCTCACTCTACCTATTTCGTATTTTAACATGCATACATATTCAAACATGTTTAATACTAAGAGCATAGGCAAATAATCATCGATCGCACAACGGGAACACATAATTCAACATACGACAAATTACACCAATTCACGTTTCCCTCTGATTTATTTAATCGGGAAATAAACAGATATTTCTCACTTCCATTAGCTAGAGGATGTTCATAGCTTCATAACGATACCAAGAATACTCACATCGGATAAACGAGTCAAAAGTTATGAAAGAAACAAGTTGAAGGATCTGTCATGTTCGCATTGCGAAGTAGCCAGCGAATGCTCGCTTTCTCATTCGCAGCGAATGCCTAAACAACACTGGGTTCTCTACCGCCTTCGAAGTGCGAGCGTCTGGCGAATCGTGGCAGAACCAAATCAAGGTAAAGTTCGCAGTGCGAACCTCTGGCGAATATTTGCCCTCACCTTCGCCGTGCAAGTAACCAGCGAATGCTCGCTTTCCCCTTCGCTAGGGGATTCGCAGTACGAACCTGCGAAAACTGGGTTTCCCAGAAGCGTGAAAACAGAGCTTTGGGACCAAAAACCCATCCAAAACTTCACCCAACATACAAACATGCATTAACAGATGATCATACATGGCTAATGAGTATACTACACAATTTAAACCGCATTTTATCCGTTAGATTTCATTTTCTCTCAATTTAACCTAATTCCCATTCGGGAGTTTCTAGCACTTAGAGTGTCTAACTAGAACCCACCTGATAATCGAAGAGGAGTTTGAAGAAGATGCTGATGATCCATGGGTTTCTCTTCTTCATCATCTCCATTTTCTCTCTTTCTCTTCTTTCCTTTTATCCTTTTCTTCTTCTTGTTTACTAAATTCTTCTTTTTTCTCTTTTTCTTTGTCTTTCCAAATATATACATATATTATACTATTATTATATAATATAAATCCAATAGAGAAATATATCTCCAATTGATATTTTGTCGTCTCCACCCAATAGATCAATTATTAGAGTTATCTTAAAATCCTTTCTCGAATTTAAATAATTGATCTATTCAGAGTTCATCAGTTGCTCTATTGATCCCTAATGTCAATACCTAAAGTACTTAGAGGATTCCATTAATCCAATATACCAAAGATAGAGCACATAAATACTCATCTGATCTCATCTGATATCCAATTGAGCAATTAGATAATATGGGGTATTACACGTCCTAACATCTATACCTAGTGTTTTCACATTGTCACTAATTAAGCAAAAGGGAATTGTCAAGTTCAACTTTTAATGCACGTCAATGATAAACCCATTTCAACAAAAGGCTAAAAGGAAATAAAAATCAAACTAACATTCCAGAAATGAAAAAAGAAAAAAAATTTCTCATTCACATTCATTTATTTAAGTTTTTAATATAATTAAGAACATATATATCAGGTTACATGAAAAATAATTTTATAATACAAAATAATTTATAATATTCTCTATTTGAAACATATATAAAGGTTAATTAATATTTTTATTATTGTAAGAGTTAAAAGAGTGTTATTTGTATGTTTTGAAAATAATTCATGATGAACATAAAAAATATTAGTTTATAAAATAATATAAAATTAAAAAAGTTAAAAGGAAAAGAAACAACAAGGACAAAAAGTATAAATTCATCTCATTTATTTAACTTTTTAAAGTACTTTTTACCTTCCATATCTTTCATTTTATTTTAATATATATAATGCACACATAAGTCATAAGTCTTACAAGAAAAAAATACAAGGTGAAATCTTGGACAATGGCATTCATATACATCAATAGATCTTACCTATGTTTTATTTTGTTTATTACTATGATTTTCTTGTCAGGTAATTAATAAAATTTGTTTGATATATCTGTCTAAATACTTTAAATATAATAAACCACCTCATATATTTAGAAAAACTAACCAAAATTTAAATAAACTGTCTTTTGGTTGTAGAAATATCAAGTGGTGAGAAAAATGCTGTGAGAATTCCTCGTCATCGTCATCATCACCCTCCTCCTCCTCCTTTGGGTTTACATTGCCTAGATGGTGGGTGCGAATCTAATGAGCGATGTCATGAACGTTGTGATACAGAAGGCTATAGAAAAGGTGGTGAGTGTCAGGGATTGCGTCACCGCAAATGTTGTTGTAATGTATGAGGAGTTATTATACCCTTGAACTAAATAAATAAAATGTATGCCTTAATTTCATTTTAAGTTTAGAGTTTGTAATAATATATATTATCCAAAATAAAATAATTTTTAAAACTTGATTACTACAACTAACTGAGAATTTTAAAATATATACCTATCACCAATTTCAAACTAAGGATGAATGTAAATGATTCAAAATTTAAACTTGCATATTTCATTTTAATTTCATATTTTAGATCAAAATTCAGTTTTATGTTTTATTCTCAAATAGTTTCATGATACCAATCATCAATAAAAAAATAATCAATTTAAGTTTGTTTGGAAGGCAATCTTATACAAACTGACACAAATTATAACGTAGACTATTATTTTTTTTTTAAATTAAAGCTTAATAAAATAATACTACTATTTTTATTATGATTATTATTATTATTAACGTGTAATGTAAACGCCGATATATATATATATATATATATATATATATATATATATATATATATAAATGGATAATACGTTTGGTACTGAAATGTACAAGTTCCTAGTAACACAGTATACATATAAATGCCCAAAAGCCTAATACAACAACTATGACATGTTATATATACAAGATGTTCCAAAAGATAAAACTAAGAACTAGATCAACTAATGATCTCAAAATCTCCACAACGAAAGCCTTGCCACACAAATGCTATGATCCGTAAGGAAAGTCAAACAACTTTGTCCTTACCATTCGCCGAACCTGTAGTACCTGTGATGTAAACAACAACATGGGGTGAGATACATCAAATCTCAGTGAGTTGTCTATCTTATATGTCCTCTCGGCTTTACAAGTTTCTAACAAGCCTAACTCAAGTCAAAAGGGAAGGGAAGTGACTTTGAGTACACACACTATATGGAAACATGTCATGATTTCATCAACTCACAATATCACTAATCGGTAACCACACCAAGGCATCCCCTGTTCCCGTCCGCTTCTACGTCTAGAAGTCGACCCGGGTCATGGATCCTGGTAACCTACTTGACATACGAATGGATTCGGGTTCTACGGGCCATTAACCGTTATGAACCGTCACTTCACACGGGCCATTAACCTTCACAAGCATACACTCCCAGAGTGCCATTCGTACTGCACGCGGGAATCAAACCTGCCAAGTAGTTGTGCACATGTTTCAGAGGAGCTCGAGACCCATGAAACGCACTCACAAGATAACCGGTTACGATTACGTGACCATACTCACAAGCGTGATCGTATTCGACGATCACAAGGCCATAACGCCTTATCACAACCACAAAGGTTAACACACATGTTCCATACTAGTGTTTATTCATTTTATGACATTAGTATCTGCCACACGCCTCGGCACCATATTCACGATCGTTGTCATTATGTCATTCCGCACTTTCCGACATTGTTTACGGTAATATTCCTCACTCTACCTATTTCGTATTTTAACATGCATACATATTCAAACATGTTTAATACTAAGAGCATAGGCAAATAATCATCGATCGCACAACGGGAACACATAATTCAACATACGACAACTTACACCAATTCACGTTTCCCTCTGATTTATTTAATCGGGAAATAAACAGATATTTCTCACTTCCATTAGCTAGAGGATGTTCATAGCTTCATAACGATACCAAGAATACTCACATCGGATAAACGAGTCAAAAGTTATGAAAGAAACAAGTTGAAGGATCTGTCATGTTCGCATTGCGAACTAGCCAGCGAATGCTCGCTTTCTCATTCGCAGCGAATGCCTAAACAACACTGGGTTCTCTACCGCCTTCGAAGTGCGAGCGTCTGGCGAATCGTGGCAGAACCAAATCAAGGTAAAGTTCGCAGTGCGAACCTCTGGCGAATATTTGCCCTCACCTTCGCCGTGCAAGTAACCAGCGAATGCTCGCTTTCCCCTTCGCTAGGGGATTCGCAGTACGAACCTGCGAAAACTGGGTTTCCCAGAAGCGTGAAAACAGAGCTTTGGGACCAAAAACCCATCCAAAACTTCACCCAACATACAAACATGCATTAACAGATGATCATACATGGCTAATGAGTATACTACACAATTTAAACCGCATTTTATCCGTTAGATTTCATTTTCTCTCAATTTAACCTAATTCCCATTCGGGAGTTTCTAGCACTTAGAGTGTCTAACTAGAACCCACCTGATAATCGAAGAGGAGTTTGAAGAAGATGCTGATGATCCATGGGTTTCTCTTCTTCATCATCTCCATTTTCTCTCTTTCTCTTCTTTCCTTTTATCCTTTTCTTCTTCTTGTTTACTAAATTCTTCTTTTTTCTCTTTTTCTTTGTCTTTCCAAATATATACATATATTATACTATTATTATATAATATAAATCCAATAGAGAAATATATCTCCAATTGATATTTTGTCGTCTCCACCCAATAGATCAATTATTAGAGTTATCTTAAAATCCTTTCTCGAATTTAAATAATTGATCTCTTCAGAGTTCATCAGTTGCTCTATTGATCCCTAATGTCAATACCTAAAGTACTTAGAGGATTCCATTAATCCAATATACCAAAGATAGAGCACATAAATACTCATCTGATCTCATCTGATATCCAATTGAGCAATTAGATAATATGGGGTATTACACGTCCTAACATCTATACCTAGTGTTTTCACATTGTCACTAATTAAGCAAAAGGGAATTGTCAAGTTCAACTTTTAATGCACGTCAATGATAAACCCATTTCAACAAAAGGCTAAAAGGAAATAAAAATCAAACTAACATTCCAGAAATGAAAAAAGAAAAACAATTTCTCATTCACATTCATTTATTTAAGTTTTTAATATAATTAAGAACATATATATCAGGTTACATGAAAAATAATTTTATAATACAAAATAATTTATAATATTCTCTATTTGAAACATATATAAAGGTTAATTAATATTTTTATTATTGTAAGAGTTAAAAGAGTGTTATTTGTATGTTTTGAAAATAATTCATAATGAACATAAAAAATATTAGTTTATAAAATAATATAAAATTAAAAAAGTTAAAAGGAAAAGAAACAACAAGGACAAAAAGTATAAATTCATCTCATTTATTTAACTTTTTAAAGTACTTTTTACCTTCCATATCTTTCATTTTATTTTAATATATATAATGCACACATAAGTCATAAGTCTTACAAGAAAAAAATACAAGGTGAAATCTTGGACAATGGCATTCATATACATCAATAGATCTTACCTATGTTTTATTTTGTTTATTACTATGATTTTCTTGTCAGGTAATTAATAAAATTTGTTTGATATATCTGTCTAAATACTTTAAATATAATAAACCACCTCATATATTTAAAAAACCTAACCAAAATTTAAATAAACTGTCTTTTGGTTGTAGAAATATCAAGTGGTGAGAAAAATGCTGTGAGAATTCCTCGTCATCGTCATCATCACCCTCCTCCTCCTCCTTTGGGTTTACATTGCCTAGATGGTGGGTGCGAATCTAATGAGCGATGTCGTGAACGTTGTGATACAGAAGGCTATAGAAAAGGTGGTGAGTGTCAGGGATTGCGTCACCGCAAATGTTGTTGTAATGTATGAGGAGTTATTATACCCTTGAACTAAATAAATAAAATGTATGCCTTAATTTCATTTTAAGTTTAGAGTTTGTAATAATATATATTATCCAAAATAAAATAATTTTTAAAACTTGATTACTACAAGTAACTGAGAATTTTAAAATATATACCTATCACCAATTTCAAACTAAGGATGAATGTAAATGATTCAAAATTTAAACTTGCATATTTCATTTTAATTTCATATTTTAGATCAAAATTCAGTTTTATGTTTTATTCTCAAATAGTTTCATGATACCAATCATCAATAAAAAAATAATCAATTTAAGTTTGTTTGGAAGGCAATCTTATACAAACTGACACAAATTATAACGTAGACTATTATTTTTTTTTTAAATTAAAGCTTAATAAAATAATACTACTATTTTTATTATGATTATTATTATTATTAACGTGTAATGTAAACGCCGATATATATATATATATATATATATAAATGGATAATACGTTTGGTACTGAAATGTACAAGTTCCTAGTAACACAGTATACATATAAATGCCCAAAAGCCTAATACAACAACTATGACATGTTATATATACAAGATGTTCCAAAAGATAAAACTAAGAACTAGATCAACTAATGATCTCAAAATCTCCACAACGAAAGCCTTGCCACACAAATGCTATGATCCGTAAGGAAAGTCAAACAACTTTGTCCTTACCATTCGCCGAACCTGTAGTACCTGTGATGTAAACAACAACATGGGGTGAGATACATCAAATCTCAGTGAGTTGTCTATCTTATATGTCCTCTCGGCTTTACAAGTTTCTAACAAGCCTAACTCAAGTCAAAAGGGAAGGGAAGTGACTTTGAGTACACACACTATATGGAAACATGTCATGATTTCATCAACTCACAATATCACTAATCGGTAACCACACCAAGGCATCCCCTGTTCCCGTCCGCTTCTACGTCTAGAAGTCGACCCGGGTCATGGATCCTGGTAACCTACTTGACATACGAATGGATTCGGGTTCTACGGGCCATTAACCGTTATGAACCGTCACTTCACACGGGCCATTAACCTTCACAAGCATACACTCCCAGAGTGCCATTCGTACTGCACGCGGGAATCAAACCTGCCAAGTAGTTGTGCACATGTTTCAGAGGAGCTCGAGACCCATGAAACGCACTCACAAGATAACCGGTTACGATTACGTGACCATACTCACAAGCGTGATCGTATTCGACGATCACAAGGCCATAACGCCTTATCACAACCACAAAGGTTAACACACATGTTCCATACTAGTGTTTATTCATTTTATGACATTAGTATCTGCCACACGCCTCGGCACCATATTCACGATCGTTGTCATTATGTCATTCCGCACTTTCCGACATTGTTTACGGTAATATTCCACACTCTACCTATTTCGTATTTTAACATGCATACATATTCAAACATGTTTAATACTAAGAGCATAGGCAAATAATTATCGATCGCACAACGGGAACACATAATTCAACATACGACAACTTACACCAATTCACGTTTCCCTCTGATTTATTTAATCGGGAAATAAACAGATATTTCTCACTTCCATTAGCTAGAGGATGTTCATAGCTTCATAACGATACCAAGAATACTCACATCGGATAAACGAGTCAAAAGTTATGAAAGAAACAAGTTGAAGGATCTGTCATGTTCGCATTGCGAACTAGCCAGCGAATGCTCGCTTTCTCATTCGCAGCGAATGCCTAAACAACACTGGGTTCTCTACCGCCTTCGAAGTGCGAGCGTCTGGCGAATCGTGGCAGAACCAAATCAAGGTAAAGTTCGCAGTGCGAACCTCTGGCGAATATTTGCCCTCACCTTCGCCGTGCAAGTAACCAGCGAATGCTCGCTTTCCCCTTCGCTAGGGGATTCGCAGTACGAACCTGCGAAAACTGGGTTTCCCAGAAGCGTGAAAACAGAGCTTTGGGACCAAAAACTCATCCAAAACTTCACCCAACATACAAACATGCATTAACAGATGATCATACATGGCTAATGAGTATACTACACAATTTAAACCGCATTTTATCCGTTAGATTTCATTTTCTCTCAATTTAACCTAATTCCCATTCGGGAGTTTCTAGCACTTAGAGTGTCTAACTAGAACCCACCTGATAATCGAAGAGGAGTTTGAAGAAGATGCTGATGATCCATGGGTTTCTCTTCTTCATCATCTCCATTTTCTCTCTTTCTCTTCTTTCCTTTTATCCTTTTCTTCTTCTTGTTTACTAAATTCTTCTTTTTTCTCTTTTTCTTTGTCTTTCCAAATATATACATATATTATACTATTATTATATAATATAAATCCAATAGAGAAATATATCTCCAATTGATATTTTGTCGTCTCCACCCAATAGATCAATTATTAGAGTTATCTTAAAATCCTTTCTCGAATTTAAATAATTGATCTCTTCAGAGTTCATCAGTTGCTCTATTGATCCCTAATGTCAATACCTAAAGTACTTAGAGGATTCCATTAATCCAATATACCAAAGATAGAGCACATAAATACTCATCTGATCTCATCTGATATCCAATTGAGCAATTAGATAATATGGGGTATTACACGTCCTAACATCTATACCTAGTGTTTTCACATTGTCACTAATTAAGCAAAAGGGAATTGTCAAGTTCAACTTTTAATGCACGTCAATGATAAACCCATTTCAACAAAAGGCTAAAAGGAAATAAAAATCAAACTAACATTCCAGAAATGAAAAAAGAAAAAAAATTTCTCATTCACATTCATTTATTTAAGTTTTTAATATAATTAAGAACATATATATCAGGTTACATGAAAAATAATTTTATAATACAAAATAATTTATAATTTTCTCTATTTGAAACATATATAAAGGTTAATTAATATTTTTATTATTGTAAGAGTTAAAAGAGTGTTATTTGTATGTTTTGAAAATAATTCATAATGAACATAAAAAATATTAGTTTATAAAATAATATAAAATTAAAAAAGTTAAAAGGAAAAGAAACAACAAGGACAAAAAGTATAAATTCATCTCATTTATTTAACTTTTTAAAGTACTTTTTACCTTCCATATCTTTCATTTTATTTTAATATATATAATGCACACATAAGCCATAAGTCTTACAAGAAAAAAATACAAGGTGAAATCTTGGACAATGGCATTCATATACATCAATAGATCTTACCTATGTTTTATTTTGTTTATTACTATGATTTTCTTGTCAGGTAATTAATAAAATTTGTTTGATATATCTGTCTAAATACTTTAAATATAATAAACCACCTCATATATTTAAAAAAACTAACCAAAATTTAAATAAACTGTCTTTTGGTTGTAGAAATATCAAGTGGTGAGAAAAATGCTGTGAGAATTCCTCGTCATCGTCATCATCACCCTCCTCCTCCTCCTTTGGGTTTACATTGCCTAGATGGTGGGTGCGAATCTAATGAGCGATGTCGTGAACGTTGTGATACAGAAGGCTATAGAAAAGGTGGTGAGTGTCAGGGATTGCGTCACCGCAAATGTTGTTGTAATGTATGAGGAGTTATTATACCCTTGAACTAAATAAATAAAATGTATGCCTTAATTTCATTTTAAGTTTAGAGTTTGTAATAATATATATTATCCAAAATAAAATAATTTTTAAAACTTGATTACTACAAGTAACTGAGAATTTTAAAATATATACCTATCACCAATTTCAAACTAAGGATGAATGTAAATGATTCAAAATTTAAACTTGCATATTTCATTTTAATTTCATATTTTAGATCAAAATTCAGTTTTATGTTTTATTCTCAAATAGTTTCATGATACCAATCATCAATAAAAAAATAATCAATTTAAGTTTGTTTGGAAGGCAATCTTATACAAACTGACACAAATTATAACGTAGACTATTATTTTTTTTTTAAATTAAAGCTTAATAAAATAATACTACTATTTTTATTATGATTATTATTATTATTAACGTGTAATGTAAACGCCGATATATATATATATATATATATATATATATATATATATATATATATATATATATATATATATATATATATATATATATATATATATATATATATATATATATATATATAATGGATAATACGTTTGGTACTGAAATGTACAAGTTCCTAGTAACACAGTATACATATAAATGCCCAAAAGCCTAATACAACAACTATGACATGTTATATATACAAGATGTTCCAAAAGATAAAACTAAGAACTAGATCAACTAATGATCTCAAAATCTCCACAACGAAAGCCTTGCCACACAAATGCTATGATCCATAAGGAAAGTCAAACAACTTTGTCCTTACCATTCGCCGAACCTGTAGTACCTGTGATGTAAACAACAACATGGGGTGAGATACATCAAATCTCAGTGAGTTGTCTATCTTATATGTCCTCTCGGCTTTACAAGTTTCTAACAAGCCTAACTCAAGTCAAAAGGGAAGGGAAGTGACTTTGAGTACACACACTATATGGAAACATGTCATGATTTCATCAACTCACAATATCACTAATCGGTAACCACACCAAGGCATCCCCTGTTCCCGTCCGCTTCTACGTCTAGAAGTCGACCCGGGTCATGGATCCTGGTAACCTACTTGACATACGAATGGATTCGGGTTCTACGGGCCATTAACCGTTATGAACCGTCACTTCACACGGGCCATTAACCTTCACAAGCATACACTCCCAGAGTGCCATTCGTACTGCACGCGGGAATCAAACCTGCCAAGTAGTTGTGCACATGTTTCAGAGGAGCTCGAGACCCATGAAACGCACTCACAAGATAACCGGTTACGATTACGTGACCATACTCACAAGCGTGATCGTATTCGACGATCACAAGGCCATAACGCCTTATCACAACCACAAAGGTTAACACACATGTTCCATACTAGTGTTTATTCATTTTATGACATTAGTATCTGCCACACGCCTCGGCACCATATTCACGATCGTTGTCATTATGTCATTCCGCACTTTCCGACATTGTTTACGGTAATATTCCACACTCTACCTATTTCGTATTTTAACATGCATACATATTCAAACATGTTTAATACTAAGAGCATAGGCAAATAATTATCGATCGCACAACGGGAACACATAATTCAACATACGACAACTTACACCAATTCACGTTTCCCTCTGATTTATTTAATCGGGAAATAAACAGATATTTCTCACTTCCATTAGCTAGAGGATGTTCATAGCTTCATAACGATACCAAGAATACTCACATCGGATAAACGAGTCAAAAGTTATGAAAGAAACAAGTTGAAGGATCTGTCATGTTCGCATTGCGAACTAGCCAGCGAATGCTCGCTTTCTCATTCGCAGCGAATGCCTAAACAACACTGGGTTCTCTACCGCCTTCGAAGTGCGAGCGTCTGGCGAATCGTGGCAGAACCAAATCAAGGTAAAGTTCGCAGTGCGAACCTCTGGCGAATATTTGCCCTCACCTTCGCCGTGCAAGTAACCAGCGAATGCTCGCTTTCCCCTTCGCTAGGGGATTCGCAGTACGAACCTGCGAAAACTGGGTTTCCCAGAAGCGTGAAAACAGAGCTTTGGGACCAAAAACTCATCCAAAACTTCACCCAACATACAAACATGCATTAACAGATGATCATACATGGCTAATGAGTATACTACACAATTTAAACCGCATTTTATCCGTTAGATTTCATTTTCTCTCAATTTAACCTAATTCCCATTCGGGAGTTTCTAGCACTTAGAGTGTCTAACTAGAACCCACCTGATAATCGAAGAGGAGTTTGAAGAAGATGCTGATGATCCATGGGTTTCTCTTCTTCATCATCTCCATTTTCTCTCTTTCTCTTCTTTCCTTTTATCCTTTTCTTCTTCTTGTTTACTAAATTCTTCTTTTTTCTCTTTTTCTTTGTCTTTCCAAATATATACATATATTATACTATTATTATATAATATAAATCCAATAGAGAAATATATCTCCAATTGATATTTTGTCGTCTCCACCCAATAGATCAATTATTAGAGTTATCTTAAAATCCTTTCTCGAATTTAAATAATTGATCTCTTCAGAGTTCATCAGTTGCTCTATTGATCCCTAATGTCAATACCTAAAGTACTTAGAGGATTCCATTAATCCAATATACCAAAGATAGAGCACATAAATACTCATCTGATCTCATCTGATATCCAATTGAGCAATTAGATAATATGGGGTATTACACGTCCTAACATCTATACCTAGTGTTTTCACATTGTCACTAATTAAGCAAAAGGGAATTGTCAAGTTCAACTTTTAATGCACGTCAATGATAAACCCATTTCAACAAAAGGCTAAAAGGAAATAAAAATCAAACTAACATTCCAGAAATGAAAAAAGAAAAAAAATTTCTCATTCACATTCATTTATTTAAGTTTTTAATATAATTAAGAACATATATATCAGGTTACATGAAAAATAATTTTATAATACAAAATAATTTATAATATTCTCTATTTGAAACATATATAAAGGTTAATTAATATTTTTATTATTGTAAGAGTTAAAAGAGTGTTATTTGTATGTTTTGAAAATAATTCATAATGAACATAAAAAATATTAGTTTATAAAATAATATAAAATTAAAAAAGTTAAAAGGAAAAGAAACAACAAGGACAAAAAGTATAAATTCATCTCATTTATTTAACTTTTTAAAGTACTTTTTACCTTCCATATCTTTCATTTTATTTTAATATATATAATGCACACATAAGTCATAAGTCTTACAAGAAAAAAATACAAGGTGAAATCTTGGACAATGGCATTCATATACATCAATAGATCTTACCTATGTTTTATTTTGTTTATTACTATGATTTTCTTGTCAGGTAATTAATAAAATTTGTTTGATATATCTGTCTAAATACTTTAAATATAATAAACCACCTCATATATTTAAAAAAACTAACCAAAATTTAAATAAACTGTCTTTTGGTTGTAGAAATATCAAGTGGTGAGAAAAATGCTGTGAGAATTCCTCGTCATCGTCATCATCACCCTCCTCCTCCTCCTTTGGGTTTACATTGCCTAGATGGTGGGTGCGAATCTAATGAGCGATGTCGTGAACGTTGTGATACAGAAGGCTATAGAAAAGGTGGTGAGTGTCAGGGATTGCGTCACCGCAAATGTTGTTGTAATGTATGAGGAGTTATTATACCCTTGAACTAAATAAATAAAATGTATGCCTTAATTTCATTTTAAGTTTAGAGTTTGTAATAATATATATTATCCAAAATAAAATAATTTTTAAAACTTGATTACTACAAGTAACTGAGAATTTTAAAATATATACCTATCACCAATTTCAAACTAAGGATGAATGTAAATGATTCAAAATTTAAACTTGCATATTTCATTTTAATTTCATATTTTAGATCAAAATTCAGTTTTATGTTTTATTCTCAAATAGTTTCATGATACCAATCATCAATAAAAAAATAATCAATTTAAGTTTGTTTGGAAGGCAATCTTATACAAACTGACACAAATTATAACGTAGACTATTATTTTTTTTTTAAATTAAAGCTTAATAAAATAATACTACTATTTTTATTATGATTATTATTATTATTAACGTGTAATGTAAACGCCGATATATATATATATATATATATATATATATATATATATATATATATATATATATATATATATATATATATATAAATGGATAATACGTTTGGTACTGAAATGTACAAGTTCCTAGTAACACAGTATACATATAAATGCCCAAAAGCCTAATACAACAACTATGACATGTTATATATACAAGATGTTCCAAAAGATAAAACTAAGAACTAGATCAACTAATGATCTCAAAATCTCCACAACGAAAGCCTTGCCACACAAATGCTATGATCCGTAAGGAAAGTCAAACAACTTTGTCCTTACCATTCGCCGAACCTGTAGTACCTGTGATGTAAACAACAACATGGGGTGAGATACATCAAATCTCAGTGAGTTGTCTATCTTATATGTCCTCTCGGCTTTACAAGTTTCTAACAAGCCTAACTCAAGTCAAAAGGGAAGGGAAGTGACTTTGAGTACACACACTATATGGAAACATGTCATGATTTCATCAACTCACAATATCACTAATCGGTAACCACACCAAGGCATCCCCTGTTCCCGTCCGCTTCTACGTCTAGAAGTCGACCCGGGTCATGGATCCTGGTAACCTACTTGACATACGAATGGATTCGGGTTCTACGGGCCATTAACCGTTATGAACCGTCACTTCACACGGGCCATTAACCTTCACAAGCATACACTCCCAGAGTACCATTCGTACTGCACGCGGGAATCAAACCTGCCAAGTAGTTGTGCACATGTTTCAGAGGAGCTCGAGACCCATGAAACGCACTCACAAGATAACCGGTTACGATTACGTGACCATACTCACAAGCGTGATCGTATTCGACGATCACAAGGCCATAACGCCTTATCACAACCACAAAGGTTAACACACATGTTCCATACTAGTGTTTATTCATTTTATGACATTAGTATCTGCCACACGCCTCGGCACCATATTCACGATCGTTGTCATTATGTCATTCCGCACTTTCCAACATTGTTTACGGTAATATTCCTCACTCTACCTATTTCGTATTTTAACATGCATACATATTCAAACATGTTTAATACTAAGAGCATAGGCAAATAATCATCGATCGCACAACGGGAACACATAATTCAACATACGACAACTTACACCAATTCACGTTTCCCTCTGATTTATTTAATCGGGAAATAAACAGATATTTCTCACTTCCATTAGCTAGAAGATGTTCATAGCTTCATAACGATACCAAGAATACTCACATCGGATAAACGAGTCAAAAGTTATGAAAGAAACAAGTTGAAGGATCTGTCATGTTCGCATTGCGAACTAGCCAGCGAATGCTCGCTTTCTCATTCGCAGCGAATGCCTAAACAACACTGGGTTCTCTACCGCCTTCGAAGTGCGAGCGTCTGGCGAATCGTGGCAGAACCAAATCAAGGTAAAGTTCGCAGTGCGAACCTCTGGCGAATATTTGCCCTCACCTTCGCCGTGCAAGTAACCAGCGAATGCTCGCTTTCCCCTTCGCTAGGGGATTCGCAGTACGAACCTGCGAAAACTGGGTTTCCCAGAAGCGTGAAAACAGAGCTTTGGGACCAAAAACCCATCCAAAACTTCACCCAACATACAAACATGCATTAACAGATGATCATACATGGCTAATGAGTATACTACACAATTTAAACCGCATTTTATCCGTTAGATTTCATTTTCTCTCAATTTAACCTAATTCCCATTCGGGAGTTTCTAGCACTTAGAGTGTCTAACTAGAACCCACCTGATAATCGAAGAGGAGTTTGAAGAAGATGCTGATGATCCATGGGTTTCTCTTCTTCATCATCTCCATTTTCTCTCTTTCTCTTCTTTCCTTTTATCCTTTTCTTCTTCTTGTTTACTAAATTCTTCTTTTTTCTCTTTTTCTTTGTCTTTCCAAATATATACATATATTATACTATTATTATATAATATAAATCCAATAGAGAAATATATCTCCAATTGATATTTTGTCGTCTCCACCCAATAGATCAATTATTAGAGTTATCTTAAAATCCTTTCTCGAATTTAAATAATTGATCTCTTCAGAGTTCATCAGTTGCTCTATTGATCCCTAATGTCAATACCTAAAGTACTTAGAGGATTCCATTAATCCAATATACCAAAGATAGAGCACATAAATACTCATCTGATCTCATCTGATATCCAATTGAGCAATTAGATAATATGGGGTATTACACGTCCTAACATCTATACCTAGTGTTTTCACATTGTCACTAATTAAGCAAAAGGGAATTGTCAAGTTCAACTTTTAATTCACGTCAATGATAAACCCATTTCAACAAAAGGCTAAAAGGAAATAAAAATCAAACTAACATTCCAGAAATGAAAAAAGAAAAAAAATTTCTCATTCACATTCATTTATTTAAGTTTTTAATATAATTAAGAACATATATATCAGGTTACATGAAAAATAATTTTATAATACAAAATAATTTATAATATTCCCTATTTGAAACATATATAAAGGTTAATTAATATTTTTATTATTGTAAGAGTTAAAAGAGTGTTATTTGTATGTTTTGAAAATAATTCATAATGAACATAAAAAATATTAGTTTATAAAATAATATAAAATTAAAAAAGTTAAAAGGAAAAGAAACAACAAGGACAAAAAGTATAAATTCATCTCATTTATTTAACTTTTTAAAGTACTTTTTACCTTCCATATCTTTCATTTTATTTTAATATATATAATGCACACATAAGTCATAAGTCTTACAAGAAAAAAATACAAGGTGAAATCTTGGACAATGGCATTCATATACATCAATAGATCTTACCTATGTTTTATTTTGTTTATTACTATGATTTTCTTGTCAGGTAATTAATAAAATTTGTTTGATATATCTGTCTAAATACTTTAAATATAATAAACCACCTCATATATTTAAAAAAACTAACCAAAATTTAAATAAACTGTCTTTTGGTTGTAGAAATATCAAGTGGTGAGAAAAATGCTGTGAGAATTCCTCGTCATCGTCATCATCACCCTCCTCCTCCTCCTTTGGGTTTACATTGCCTAGATGGTGGGTGCGAATCTAATGAGCGATGTCGTGAACGTTGTGATACAGAAGGCTATAGAAAAGGTGGTGAGTGTCAGGGATTGCGTCACCGCAAATGTTGTTGTAATGTATGAGGAGTTATTATACCCTTGAACTAAATAAATAAAATGTATGCCTTAATTTCATTTTAAGTTTAGAGTTTGTAATAATATATATTATCCAAAATAAAATAATTTTTAAAACTTGATTACTACAAGTAACTGAGAATTTTAAAATATATACCTATCACCAATTTCAAACTAAGGATGAATGTAAATGATTCAAAATTTAAACTTGCATATTTCATTTTAATTTCATATTTTAGATCAAAATTCAGTTTTATGTTTTATTCTCAAATAGTTTCATGATACCAATCATCAATAAAAAAATAATCAATTTAAGTTTGTTTGGAAGGCAATCTTATACAAACTGACACAAATTATAACGTAGACTATTATTTTTTTTTTAAATTAAAGCTTAATAAAATAATACTACTATTTTTATTATGATTATTATTATTATTAATGTGTAATGTAAACGCCGATATATATATATATATATATATATATATATATATATATATATATATATATATATATATAAATGGATAATACGTTTGGTACTGAAATGTACAAGTTCCTAGTAACACAGTATACATATAAATGCCCAAAAGCCTAATACAACAACTATGACATGTTATATATACAAGATGTTCCAAAAGATAAAACTAAGAACTAGATCAACTAATGATCTCAAAATCTCCACAACGAAAGCCTTGCCACACAAATGCTATGATCCGTAAGGAAAGTCAAACAACTTTGTCCTTACCATTCGCCGAACCTGTAGTACCTGTGATGTAAACAACAACATGGGGTGAGATACATCAAATCTCAGTGAGTTGTCTATCTTATATGTCCTCTCGGCTTTACAAGTTTCTAACAAGCCTAACTCAAGTCAAAAGGGAAGGGAAGTGACTTTGAGTACACACACTATATGGAAACATGTCATGATTTCATCAACTCACAATATCACTAATCGGTAACCACACCAAGGCATCCCCTGTTCCCGTCCGCTTCTACGTCTAGAAGTCGACCCGGGTCATGGATCCTGGTAACCTACTTGACATACGAATGGATTCGGGTTCTACGGGCCATTAACCGTTATGAACCGTCACTTCACACGGGCCATTAACCTTCACAAGCATACACTCCCAGAGTGCCATTCGTACTGCACGCGGGAATCAAACCTGCCAAGTAGTTGTGCACATGTTTCAGAGGAGCTCGAGACCCATGAAACGCACTCACAAGATAACCGGTTACGATTACGTGACCATACTCACAAGCGTGATCGTATTCGACGATCACAAGGCCATAACGCCTTATCACAACCACAAAGGTTAACACACATGTTCCATACTAGTGTTTATTCATTTTATGACATTAGTATCTGCCACACGCCTCGGCACCATATTCACGATCGTTGTCATTATGTCATTCCGCACTTTCCGACATTGTTTACGGTAATATTCCTCACTCTACCTATTTCGTATTTTAACATGCATACATATTCAAACATGTTTAATACTAAGAGCATAGGCAAATAATCATCGATCGCACAACGGGAACGAATAATTCAACATACGACAACTTACACCAATTCACGTTTCCCTCTGATTTATTTAATCGGGAAATAAACAGATATTTCTCACTTCCATTAGCTAGAGGATGTTCATAGCTTCATAACGATACCAAGAATACTCACATCGGATAAACGAGTCAAAAGTTATGAAAGAAACAAGTTGAAGGATCTGTCATGTTCGCATTGCGAACTAGCCAGCGAATGCTCGCTTTCTCATTCGCAGTGAATGCCTAAACAACACTGGGTTCTCTACCGCCTTCGAAGTGCGAGCGTCTGGCGAATCGTGGCAGAACCAAATCAAGGTAAAGTTCGCAGTGCGAACCTCTGGCGAATATTTGCCCTCACCTTCGCCGTGCAAGTAACCAGCGAATGCTCGCTTTCCCCTTCGCTAGGGGATTCGCAGTACGAACCTGCGAAAACTGGGTTTCCCAGAAGCGTGAAAACAGAGCTTTGGGACCAAAAACCCATCCAAAACTTAACCCAACATACAAACATGCATTAACAGATGATCATACATGGCTAATGAGTATACTACACAATTTAAACCGCATTTTATCCGTTAGATTTCATTTTCTCTCAATTTAACCTAATTCCCATTCGGGAGTTTCTAGCACTTAGAGTGTCTAACTAGAACCCACCTGATAATCGAAGAGGAGTTTGAAGAAGATGCTGATGATCCATGGGTTTCTCTTCTTCATCATCTCCATTTTCTCTCTTTCTCTTCTTTCCTTTTATCCTTTTCTTCTTCTTGTTTACTAAATTCTTCTTTTTTCTCTTTTTCTTTGTCTTTCCAAATATATACATATATTATACTATTATTATATAATATAAATCCAATAGAGAAATATATCTCCAATTGATATTTTGTCGTCTCCACCCAATAGATCAATTATTAGAGTTATCTTAAAATCCTTTCTCGAATTTAAATAATTGATCTCTTCAGAGTTCATCAGTTGCTCTATTGATCCCTAATGTCAATACCTAAAGTACTTAGAGGATTCCATTAATCCAATATACCAAAGATAGAGCACATAAATACTCATCTGATCTCATCTGATATCCAATTGAGCAATTAGATAATATGGGGTATTACACGTCCTAACATCTATACCTAGTGTTTTCACATTGTCACTAATTAAGCAAAAGGGAATTGTCAAGTTCAACTTTTAATGCACGTCAATGATAAACCCATTTCAACAAAAGGCTAAAAGGAAATAAAAATCAAACTAACATTCCAGAAATGAAAAAAGAAAAAAAATTTCTCATTCACATTCATTTATTTAAGTTTTTAATATAATTAAGAACATATATATCAGGTTACATGAAAAATAATTTTATAATACAAAATAATTTATAATTTTCTCTATTTGAAACATATATAAAGGTTAATTAATATTTTTATTATTGTAAGAGTTAAAAGAGTGTTATTTGTATGTTTTGAAAATAATTCATAATGAACATAAAAAATATTAGTTTATAAAATAATATAAAATTAAAAAAGTTAAAAGGAAAAGAAACAACAAGGACAAAAAGTATAAATTCATCTCATTTATTTAACTTTTTAAAGTACTTTTTACCTTCCATATCTTTCATTTTATTTTAATATATATAATGCACACATAAGCCATAAGTCTTACAAGAAAAAAATACAAGGTGAAATCTTGGACAATGGCATTCATATACATCAATAGATCTTACCTATGTTTTATTTTGTTTATTACTATGATTTTCTTGTCAGGTAATTAATAAAATTTGTTTGATATATCTGTCTAAATACTTTAAATATAATAAACCACCTCATATATTTAAAAAAACTAACCAAAATTTAAATAAACTGTCTTTTGGTTGTAGAAATATCAAGTGGTGAGAAAAATGCTGTGAGAATTCCTCGTCATCGTCATCATCACCCTCCTCCTCCTCCTTTGGGTTTACATTGCCTAGATGGTGGGTGCGAATCTAATGAGCGATGTCGTGAACGTTGTGATACAGAAGGCTATAGAAAAGGTGGTGAGTGTCAGGGATTGCGTCACCGCAAATGTTGTTGTAATGTATGAGGAGTTATTATACCCTTGAACTAAATAAATAAAATGTATGCCTTAATTTCATTTTAAGTTTAGAGTTTGTAATAATATATATTATCCAAAATAAAATAATTTTTAAAACTTGATTACTACAAGTAACTGAGAATTTTAAAATATATACCTATCACCAATTTCAAACTAAGGATGAATGTAAATGATTCAAAATTTAAACTTGCATATTTCATTTTAATTTCATATTTTAGAACAAAATTCAGTTTTATGTTTTATTCTCAAATAGTTTCATGATACCAGTCATCAATAAAAAAATAATCAATTTAAGTTTGTTTGGAAGGCAATCTTATACAAACTGACACAAATTATAACGTAGACTATTATTTTTTTTTTAAATTAAAGCTTAATAAAATAATACTACTATTTTTATTATGATTATTATTATTATTAACGTGTAATGTAAACGCCGATATATATATATATATATATATATATATATATATATATATAATGGATAATACGTTTGGTACTGAAATGTACAAGTTCCTAGTAACACGGTATACATATAAATGCCCAAAAGCCTAATACAACAACTATGACATGTTATATATACAAGATGTTCCAAAAGATAAAACTAAGAACTAGATCAACTAATGATCTCAAAATCTCCACAACGAAAGCCTTGCCACACAAAAGCTATGATCCGTAAGGAAAGTCAAACAACTTTGTCCTTACCATTCGCCGAACCTGTAGTACCTGTGATGTAAACAACAACATGGGGTGAGATACATCAAATCTCAGTGAGTTGTCTATCTTATATGTCCTCTCGGCTTTACAAGTTTCTAACAAGCCTAACTCAAGTCAAAAGGGAAGGGAAGTGACTTTGAGTACACACACTATATGGAAACATGTCATGATTTCATCAACTCACAATATCACTAATCGGTAACCACACCAAGGCATCCCCTGTTCCCGTCCGCTTCTACATCTAGAAGTCGACCCGGGTCATGGATCCTGGTAACCTACTTGACATACGAATGGATTCGGGTTCTACGGGCCATTAACCGTTATGAACCGTCACTTCACACGGGCCATTAACCTTCACAAGCATACACTCCCAGAGTGCCATTCGTACTGCACGCGGGAATCAAACCTGCCAAGTAGTTGTGCACATGTTTCAGAGGAGCTCGAGACCCATGAAACGCAATCACAAGATAACCGGTTACGATTACGTGACCATACTCACAAGCGTGATCATATTCGACGATCACAAGGCCATAACGCCTTATCACAACCACAAAGGTTAACACACATGTTCCATACTAGTGTTTATTCATTTTATGACATTAGTATCTGCCACACGCCTCGGCACCATATTCACGATCATTGTCATTATGTCATTCCGCACTTTCCGACATTGTTTACGGTAATATTCCTCACTCTACCTATTTCGTATTTTAACATGCATACATATTCAAACATGTTTAATACTAAGAGCATAGGCAAATAATCATCGATCGCACAACGGGAACACATAATTCAACATACGACAAATTACACCAATTCACGTTTCCCTCTGATTTATTTAATCGGGAAATAAACAGATATTTCTCACTTCCATTAGCTAGAGGATGTTCATAGCTTCATAACGATACCAAGAATACTCACATCGGATAAACGAGTCAAAAGTTATGAAAGAAACAAGTTGAAGGATCTGTCATGTTCGCATTGCGAAGTAGCCAGCGAATGCTCGCTTTCCCATTTGCAGCGAATGCCTAAACAACACTGGGTTCTCTACCCCCTTCGAAGTGCGAGCGTCTGGCGAATCGTGGCAGAACCAAAACAAGGTAAAGTTCGCAGTGCGAACCTCTGGCGAATATTCGCCCTCACCTTCGCCGTGCAAGTAACCAGCGAATGCTCGCTTTCCCATTCGCTAGGGGATTCGCAGTGCGAACCTGCAAAAACTGGGTTTCCCATAAGCGTGAAAACAGAGCTTCGGGACCAAAAACTCATCCAAAACTTCACCCAACATACAAACATGCATTAACAGATGATCATACATGGCTAATGAGTATACTACACAATTTATACCGCATTTTATCCGTTAGATTTCATTTTCTCTCAATTTAACCTAATTCCCATTCGGGAGTTTCTAGCACTTAGAGTGTCTAACTAGAACCCACCTGATAATCGAAGAGGAGTTTGAAGAAGATGTTGATGATCCATGGGTTTCTCTTCTTCATCATCTCCATTTTCTCTCTTTCTCTTCTTTCCTTTTATCCTTTTCTTCTTCTTGTTTACTAAATTCTTCTTTTTTCTCTTTTTCTTTGTCTTTCCAAATATATACATATATTATACTATTATTATATAATATAAATCCAATAGAGAAATATATCTCCAATTGATATTTTGTCGTCTCCACCCAATAGATCAATTATTAGAGTTATCTTAAAATCCTTTCTCGAATTTAAATAATTGATCTCTTCAGAGTTCATCAGTTGCTCTATTGATCCCTAATGTCAATACCTAAAGTACTTAGAGGATTCCATTAATCCAATATACCAAAGATAGAGCACATAAATACTCATCTGATCTCATCTGATATCCAATTGAGCAATTAGATAATATGGGGTATTACACGTCCTAACATCTATACCTAGTGTTTTCACATTGTCACTAATTAAGCAAAAGGGAATTGTCAAGTTCAACTTTTAATGCACGTCAATGATAAACCCATTTCAACAAAAGGCTAAAAGGAAATAAAAATCAAACTAACATTCCAGAAATGAAAAAAGAAAAAAAATTTCTCATTCACATTCATTTATTTAAGTTTTTAATATAATTAAGAACATATATATCAGGTTACATGAAAAATAATTTTATAATACAAAATAATTTATAATATTCTCTATTTGAAACATATATAAAGGTTAATTAATATTTTTATTATTGTAAGAGTTAAAAGAGTGTTATTTGTATGTTTTGAAAATAATTCATAATGAACATAAAAAATATTAGTTTATAAAATAATATAAAATTAAAAAGGTTAAAAGGAAAAGAAACAACAAGGACAAAAAGTATAAATTCATCCCATTTATTTATCTTTTTAAAGTACTTTTTACCTTCCATATCTTTCATTTTATTTTAATATATATAATGCACACATAAGTCATAAGTCTTACAAGAAAAAAATACAAGGTAAAATCTTGGACAATGGCATTCATATACATCAATAGATCTTACCTATGTTTTATTTTGTTTATTACTATGATTTTCTTGTCAGGTAATTAATAAAATTTGTTTGATATATCTGTCTAAATACTTTAAATATAATAAACCACCTCATATATTTAAAAAAACTAACCAAAATTTAAATAAACTGTCTTTTGGTTGTAGGAATATCGAGTGGTGAGAAAAATGCTGTGAGAATTCCTCGTCATCGTCATCATCACCCTCCTCCTCCTCCTTTGGGATTACATTTCCTAGATGGTGGGTGCGAATCTAATGAGCGATGTCGTGAACGTTGTGATACAGAAGGCTATAGAAAAGGTGGTGAGTGTCAGGGATTGCGTCACCGCAAATGTTGTTGTAATGTATGAGGAGTTATTATACCCTTGAATAAAACTAAATAAATAAAATGTATGCCTTAGTTTCATTTTAAGTTTAGAGTTTGTAATAATATATATTATCCAAAATAAAATAATTTTTAAAACTTGATTACTACAAGTAACTGAGAATTTTAAAATATATACCTATCACCAATTTCAAACTAAGGATGAATGTAAATGATTCAAAATTTAAACTTGCATATTTCATTTTAATTTCATATTTTAGAACAAAATTCAGTTTTATGTTTTATTCTCAAATAGTTTCATGATACCAATCATCAATAAAAAAATAATCAATTTAAGTTTGTTTGGAAGGCAATCTTATACACACTGACACAAATTATAACGTAGACTATTATTTTTTTTTTAAATTAAAGCTTAATAAAATAATACTACTATTTTTATGATGATTATTATTATTATTAACGTGTAATGTAAACGCCGATATATATATATATATATATACATATATATATATATAAATGGATAATACGTTTGGTACTGAAATGTACAAGTTCCTAGTAACACAGTATACATATAAATGCCCAAAAGCCTAATACAACAACTATGACATGTTATATATACAAGATGTTCCAAAAGATAAAACTAAGAACTAGATCAACTAATGATCTCAAAATCTCCACAACGAAAGCCTTGCCACACAAAAGCTATGATCCGTAAGGAAAGTCAAACAACTTTGTCCTTACCATTCGCCGAACCTGTAGTACCTGTGATGTAAACAACAACATGGGGTGAGATACATCAAATCTCAGTGAGTTGTCTATCTTATATGTCCTCTCGGCTTTACAAGTTTCTAACAAGCCTAACTCAAGTCAAAAGGGAAGGGAAGTGACTTTGAGTACACACACTATATGGAAACATGTCATGATTTCATCAACTCACAATATCACTAATCGGTAACCACACCAAGGCATCCCCTGTTCCCGTCCGCTTCTACGTCTAGAAGTCGACCCGGGTCATGGATCCTGGTAACCTACTTGACATACGAATGGATTCGGGTTCTACGGGCCATTAACCGTTATGAACCGTCACTTCACACAGGCCATTAACCTTCACAAGCATACACTCCCAGAGTGCCATTCGTACTGCACGCGGGAATCAAACCTGCCAAGTAGTTGTGCACATGTTTCAGAGGAGCTCGAGACCCATGAAACGCACTCACAAGATAACCGGTTACGATTACGTGACCATACTCACAAGCGTGATCGTATTCGAAAATCACAAGGCCATAACGCCTTATCACAACCACAAAGGTTAACACACATGTTCCATACTAGTGTTTATTAATTTTATGACATTAGTATCTGCCACACGCCTCGGCACCATATTCACGATCGTTGTCATTATGTCATTCCACACTTTCCGACATTGTTTACGGTAATATTCCTCACTCTACCTATTTCGTATTTTAACATGCATACATATTCAAACATGTTTAATACTAAGAGCATAGGCAAATAATCATCGATCGCACAACGGGAACACATAATTCAACATACGACAAATTACACCAATTCACGTTTCCCTCTGATTTATTTAATCGGGAAATAAACAGATATTTCTCACTTCCATTAGCTAGAGGATGTTCATAGCTTCATAACGATACCAAGAATACTCACATCGGATAAACGAGTCAAAAGTTATGAAAGAAACAAGTTGAAGGATCTGTCATGTTCGCATTGCGAAGTAGCCAGCGAATGCTCGGTTTCTCATTCGCAGCGAATGCCTAAACAACACTGGGTTCTCTACCCCCTTCGAAGTGCGAGCGTCTGGCGAATCGTGGCAGAACCAAAACAAGGTAAAGTTCGCAGTGCGAACCTCTGGCGAATATTCGCCCTCACCTTCGCCGTGCAAGTAACCAGCGAATGCTCGCTTTCCCCTTCGCTAGGGGACTCGCAGTGCGAACCTGCGAAAACTGGGTTTCCCAGTAGCGTAAAAACAGAGCTTTGGGACCAAAAACCCATCCAAAACTTCACCCAAATTACAAACATGCATTAACAGATGATCATACATGGCTAATGAGTATACTACACAGTTTATACCACATTTTATCCGTTAGATTTCGTTTTCTCTCAATTTAACCTAATTTCCATTCGGGAGTTTCTTGCACTTACAGTGTCTAACTAGAATACACCTGATAATCGAAGAGGAGTTTGAAGAAGATGCTGATGATCCATGGGTTTCTCTTCTTCATCATCTCCATTTTCTCTCTTTCTCTTCTTTCCTTTTTTCCTTTTCTTCTTCTTGTTAACTAACTTCTTCTTTTTTCTCTTTTTGTTTCTCTTTCCAAATATATACATATATTATACTATTATTATATAATATAAATCCAATAGGGAAAAATATCTCCAATTGATATTTTGTCGTCTCCACCCAATAGATCAGTTATCAGACTTATCTTAAAATCCTTTCTCGAATTTAAATAATTGATCTCTTCAGAGTTCATCAGTTGTTCTATTGATCCCTAATGTCAATATCTAAAGTACTTAGAGGATTCCATTAATCCAATATACCAAAGAGAGAGCACATAAATACTCATCTGATCTCATCTGATATCCAATTGAGCAATTAGATAATATGGGGTATTACACGTCCTAACATCTATACCTAGTGTTTTCACATTGTCACTAATTAAGCAAAAGGGAATTGTCAAGTTCAACTTTTAATGCGCGTCAATGATAGACCCATTTCAACAAAAGGCTAAAAGGAAATAAAAATCAAACTAACATTCTAGAAACGAAAAAAGAAAAAAAATTTCTCATTCACATTCATTTATTTAATTTTTAATATAATTAAGAACATATATATCAGGTTACATGAAAAATAATTTTATAATACAAAATAATTTATAATATTCTCTATTTGAAACATATATAAAGGTTAATTAATATTTTTATTATTGTAGGAGTTAAAAGAGTGTTATTTGTATGTTTTGAAAATAATTCATAATGAACATAAAAAATATTAGTTTATAAAATAATATAAAATTAAAAAAGTTAAAAGGAAAAGAAACAACAAGGACAAAAAGTATAAATTCATCTCATTTATTTAACTTTTTAAAGTACTTTTTACCTTCCATATCTTTAATTTTATTTTAATATATATAATGCACACGTAAGTCATAAGTCTTACAAGAAAAAAATACAAGGTGAAATCTTGGACAATGGCATTCATATACATCAATAGATCTTACCTATGTTTTATTTTGTTTATTACTATGATTTTCTTGTCAGGTAATGAATAAAATTTGTTTGATATATCTGTCTAAATACTTTAAATATAATAAACCACCTCATACATTTAAAAAAACAAACCAAAATTTAAATAAACTGTCTTTTGGTTGTAGGAATATCAAGTGGTGAGAAAAATGCTGTGAGAATTCCTCGTCATCGTCATCATCACCCTCCTCCTCCTCCTTTGGGATTACATTGCCTAGATGGTGGGTGCGAATCTAATGAGCGATGTCGTGAACGTTGTGATACAGAAGGCTATAGAAAAGGTGGTGAGTGTCAGGGATTGCGTCACCGCAAATGTTGTTGTAATGTATGAGGAGTTATTATACCCTTGAATAAAACTAAATAAATAAAATGTATGCCTTAATTTCATTTTAAGTTTAGAGTTTGTAATAATATATATTATCCAAAATAAAATAATTTTTAAAACTTTATTACTACAAGTAACTGAGAATTTTAAAATATATACGTATCACCAATTTCAAACTAAGGATGAATGTAAATGATTCAAAATTTAAACTTGCATATTTCATTTTAATTTCATATTTTAGAACAAAATTCAGTTTTATGTTTTATTCTCAAATAGTTTCATGATACCAATCGTCAATAAAAAAATAATCAATTTAAGTTTGTTTGGAAGGCAATCTTATACAAACTGACACAAATTATAACGTAGACTATTATTTTTTTTTAAAGTAAAGGTTAATAAAATAATACTACTATTTTTATTATGATTATTATTATTATTAACGTGTAATGTAAACGCCCATATATATATATATATATATATATATATATATATATATATATATATAATATATATATATATATATATATATATATATATATACATGGATAATACGTTTGGTACTGAAATGTACAAGTTCCTAGTAACACAGTATACATATAAATGCCCAAAAGCCTAATACAACAACTATGGCATGTTATATATCCAAGATGTTCCAAAAGATAAAACTAAGAACTAGATCAACTAATGATCTCAAAATCTCCACAACGGAAACCTTGCCACACAAAAGCTATGATCCGTAAGGAAAGTCAAACAAATTTGTCCTTACCCTTCGCCGAACCGGTAGTACCTGTGATGTAAACAGCAACATGGGGTGAGATACATCAAATCTCAGTGAGTTATCTATCTTATATGTCCTCTCGGCTTTACAAGGTTCTAACAAGCCTAACTCAAGTCAAAAGGGAAGGGAAGTGACTTTGAGTACACACATTATATGGAAACATGTCATGAGTTCATCAACTCACAATATCACTAATCGGTAACCACACCAAGGCATCCCCTGCTTCCGTCCGCTTCTACGTCTAGAAGTCGACCCGGGTCATGGATCCTGGTAACCTACTTGACATACGAATGGATTCGGGTTCTACGGGCCATTTACCGTTATGAACCGTCACTTCACACGGGCCATTAACCGTCACAAGCATACGCTCCCAGAGTGCCATTCGTACTGCACGCGGGAATCAAACATGCCAAGTAGTCGTGCACATGTTTCAGAGGAGCTCGAGACCCATGAAACGCACTAACAAGATAACCGGTTACGATTACGTGACCATACTCACAAGCCTGATCGTATTCGACGATCACAAGGCCATAACGCCTTATCACAACCACAAAGGTTAACACACATGTTCCATACTAGTGTTTATTCATATTATGACATTAGTATTTGACACACGCCTCGGCACCGTATGCATGATCGTTGTCATTATGTCATTCCGCACTTTCCGACATTGTTTACGGTAATATTCCTCACTCTACCTATTTCATATTTTAACATGCATACATAGTCAAACATGTTTAATACTAAGAGCATAGGCAAATAATCATCGATCGCACAACGGAAACACATAATTCAACATACCACAAATTACACCAATTCATGTTTCCCTACGATTTATTTAATCGGGCAATAAACAGATATTTCTCACTTCCATTAGCTAGAGGTGTTCATAGCTTCACATCGATACCAAGAACACTCACATCGGATAAACGAGTCAAAAGTTATGAAAGAAACAAGTTGAAGGATCTGTCATGTTCGCATTGCGAAGTAGCCAGCGAATGCTCGCTTTCTCATTCGCAGTGCGAAACTCTCAGCGAATGCCAAAACAACACTGGGTTCGCTACCCCCCTTCGCAATGCGAGCGTCTGCGAATCGTGGCAGAACCAAAACAAGGTTAAGTTCGCAGTGCAAACCTCTGGCGAGTGTTCGCCCTCACCTTCGCCATGCGAGTAACCAGCGAATGCTCGCTTTCCCCTTCGCTAGGGGACTCGCAGTGCGAACCTGCGAAAACTGGGTTTCCCAGTAGCGTAAAAACAGAGCTTTGGGACCAAAAACCCATCAAAAACTTCACCCAAATTACAAACATGCATTAACAGATAATCATACATGGCTAATGAGTAAACTACACAGTTTATACCGCATTTTATCCGTTAGATTTCGTTTTCTCTCAATTTAACCTAATTTCCATTCGGGAGTTTCTAGGACTTAGAGTGTCTAACTAGAACCCACCTGATAATCGAAGAGGAGTTTGAAGAAGATGCTGATGATCCATGGGTTTCTCTTCTTCATCATCTCCATTTTCTCTCTTTCTCTTCTTTCCTTTTTTCCTTTTCTTCTTCTTGTTAACTAACTTCTTCTTTTTTCTCTTTTTGTTTCTCTTTCCAAATATATACATATATTATACTATTATTATATAATATAAATCCAATAGGAAAAAATATCTCCAATTGATATTTTGTCGTCTCCACCCAATAGATCAGTTATCAGACTTATCTTAAAATCCTTTCTCGAATTTAAATAATTGATCTCTTCAGAGTTCATCAGTTGTTCTATTGATCCCTAATGTCAATATCTAAAGTACTTAGAGGATTCCATTAATCCAATATACCAAAGATAGAGCACATAAATACTCATCTGATCTCATCTGATATCCAATTGAGCAATTAGATAATATGGGGTATTACACGTCCTAACATCTATACCTAGGGTTTTCACATTGTCACTAATTAAGCAAAAGGGAATTGTCAAGTTCAACTTTTAATGCGCGTCAATGATAGACCCATTTCAACAAAAGGCTAAAAGGAAATAAAAATCAAACTAACATTCTAGAAACGAAAAAAGAAAAAAAATTTCTCATTCACATTCATTTATTTAATTTTTAATATAATTAAGAACATATATATCAGGTTACATGAAAAATAATTTTATAATACAAAATAATTTATAATATTCTCTATTTGAAACATATATAAAGGTTAATGAATATTTTTATTATTGTAAGAGTTAAAAGAGTGTTATTTGTATGTTTTGAAAATAACTAATAATGAACATAAAAAATATTAGTTTATAAAATAATATAAAATTAAAAAAGTTAAAAGGAAAAGAAACAACAAGGACAAAAAGTATAAATTCATCTCATTTATTTAACTTTTTAAAGTACTTTTTACCTTCCATATCTTTCATTTTATTTTAATATATATAATGCACACGTAAGTCATAAGTCTTACAAGAAAAAAATACAAGGTGAAATCATGGACAATGGCATTCATATACATCAATAGATCTTACCTATGTTTTATTTTGTTTATTACTATGATTTTCTTGTCAGGTAATGAATAAAATTTGTTTGATATATCTGTCTAAATACTTTAAATATAATAAACCACCTCATATATTTAAAAAAACTAACCAAAATTTAAATAAACTGTTTTTGGTTGTAGGAATATCAAGTGGTGAGAAAAATGTTGTGAGAATTCCTCGTCATCGTCATCATCACCCTCCTCCTCCTCCTTTGGGATTACATTGCCTAGATGGTGGGTGCGAATCTAATGAGCGATGTCGTGAACGTTGTGATACAGAAGGCTATAGAAAAGGTGGTGAGTGTCAGGGATTGCATCACCGCAAATGTTGTTGTAATGTATGAGGAGTTATTATACCCTTAAATAAAACTAAATAAATAAAATGTATGCCTTAATTTCATTTTAAGTTTAGAGTTTGTAATAATATATATTATCCAAAATAAAATAATTTTTAAAACTTGATTACTACAAGTAACTGAGAATTTTAAAATATATACCTATCACCAATTTCAAACTAAGGATGAATGTAAATGATTCAAAATTTAAACTTGCATATTTCATTTTAATTTCATATTTTAGAACAAAATTCAGTTTTATGTTTTATTCTCAAATAGTTTCATGATACCAATCGTCAATAAAAAAATAATCAATTTAAGTTTGTTTGGAAGGCAATCTTATACAAACTGACACAAATTATAATGTAGACTATTATTTTTTTTTTAAATTAAAGCTTAATAAAATAATACTACTATTTTTATTATGATTATTATTATTATTAACGTGTAATGTAAACGCCGATATATATATATATATATATATATATATATATATATATATATATATATATATATATATACATGGATAATACGTTTGGTACTGAAATGTACAAGTTCCTAGTAACACAGTATACATATAAATGCCCAAAAGCCTAATACAACAACTATGGCATGTTATATATACAAGATGTTCCAAAAGATAAAACTAAGAACTAGATCAACTAATGATCTCAAAATCTCCACAACGAAAGCCTTGCCACACAAAAGCTATGATCCGTAAGGAAAGTCAAACAACTTTGTCCTTACCATTCGCCAAACCTGTAGTACCTGTGATGTAAACAACAACATGGGGTGAGATACATCAAATCTCAGTGAGTTGTCTATCTTATATGTCCTCTCGGATTTACAAGTTTCTAACAAGCCTAACTCAAGTCAAAAGGGAAGGGAAGTGACTTTGAGTACACACACTATATGGAAACATGTCATGATTTCATCAACTCACAATATCACTAATCGGTAGCCACACCAAGGCATCCCCTGTTCCCCGTCTGCTTCTACGTCTAGAAGTCGACCCGGGTCATGGATCCTGGTAACCTACTTGACATACGAATGGATTCGGGTTCTACGGGCCATTAACCGTTATGAACCGTCACTTCACACGGGCCATTAACCTTCACAAGCATACATTCGTACTGCACGCGAGAATCAAACCTGCCAAGTAGTTGTGCACATGTTTCAGAGGAGCTCGAGACCCATGAAACGCACTCACAAGATAACCGGTTACGATTACGTGACCATTCTCACAAGCGTGATCGTATTCGACGATCACAAGGCCATAACACCTTATCACAACCACAAAGGTTAACACACATGTTCCATACTAGTGTTTATTCATTTTATGACATTAGTATCTGACACACGCCTCGGCACCGTATGCATGATCGTTGTCATTATGTCATTCTGCACTTTTCGACATTGTTTACGGTAATATTCGTCACTCTACCTATTTCGTATTTTAATATGCATACATATTCAAACATGTTTAATACTAAGAGCATAGGCAAAAAATCATCGATCGCACAACGGGAACACATAATTCAACATACCACAAATTACACCAATTCATGTTTCCCTACGATTTATTTAATCGGGCAATAAACAGATATTTCTCACTTCCATTAGCTAGAGGATGTTCATAGCTTCACATCGATACCAAGAATACTCACATCGGATAAACGAGTCAAAAGTTATGAAAGAAACAAGTTGAAGGATCTGTCATGTTCGCATTGCGAAGTAGCCAGCGAATGCTCGCTTTCTCATTCGCAGTGCGAAACTCTCAGCGAATGCCTAAACAACACTGGGTTCGCTACCCCCTTCGCAATGCGAGCGTCTGCGAATCGTGGCAGAACCAAAACAAGGTTAAGTTCGCAGTGCAAACCTCTGGCGAATGTTCGCCCTCACCTTCGCCATGCGAGTAACCAGCGAATGCTCGCTTTCCCCTTCGCTAGGGGACTCGCAGTGCGAACCTGCAAAAACTGGGTTTCCCAGTAGCGTAAAAACAGAGCTTTGGGACCAAAAATCCATCCAAAACTTCACCCAAATTACAAACATGCATTAACAGATGATCATACATGGCTAATGAGTATACTACATAGTTTATACCGCATTTTATCCGTTAGATTTCGTTTTCTCTCAATTTAACCTAATTTCCATTCGGGAGTTTCTAGCACTTAGAGTGTCTAACTAGAACCCACCTGATAATCGAAGAGGAGTTTGAAGAAGACGCTGATGATCCATGGGTTTCTCTTCTTCATCATCTCCATTTTCTCTCTTTCTCTTCTTTCCTTTTTTCCTTTTCTTCTTCTTGTTAACTAACTACTTCTTTTTTCCCTTTTTGTTTCTCTTTCCAAATATATACATATATTATACTATTATTATATAATATAAATCCAATAGGGAAAAATATCTCCAATTGATATTTTGTCGTCTCCACCCAATAGATCAGTTATCAGACTTATCTTAAAATCCTTTCTCGAATTTAAATAATTGATCTCTTCAGAGTTCATCAGTTGTTCTATTGATCCCTAATGTCAATATCTAAAGTACTTAGAGGATTCCATTAATCTAATATACCAAAGATAGAGCACATAAATACTCATCTGATCTCATCTGATATCCAATTGAGCAATTAGATAATATGGGGTATTACACGTCCTAACATCTATACCTAGTGTTTTCACATTGTCACTAATTAAGCAAAAGGGAATTGTCAAGTTCAACTTTTAATGCGCGTCAATGATAGACTCATTTCAACAAAAGGCTAAAAGGAAATAAAAATCAAACTAACATTCTAGAAACGAAAAAAGAAAAAAAAATTCTCATTCACATTCATTTATTTAATTTTTAATATAATTAAGAACATATATATCAGGTTACATGAAAAATAATTTTATAATACAAAATAATTTATAATATTCTCTATTTGAAACATATATAAAGGTTAATTAATATTTTTATTATTGTAAGAGTTAAAAGAGTGTTATTTGTATGTTTTGAAAATAATTCATAATGAACATAAAAAATATTAGTTTATAAAATAATATAAAATTAAAAAAGTTAAAAGGAAAAGAAACAACAAGGACAAAAAGTATAAATTCAACTTATTTATTTAACTTTTTAAAGTACTTTTTACCTTCCATATCTTTCAGTTTATTTTAATATATATATAATGCACACGTAAGTCATAAGTCTTACAAGAAAAAAATACAAGGTGAAATCTTGGACAATGGCATTCATATACATCAAGAGATCTCACCTATGTTTTATTTTGTTTATTACTATGATTTTCTTGTCAGGTAATGAATAAAATTTGTTTGATATATCTGTCTAAATACTTTAAATATAATAAACCACCTCATATATTTAAAAAAAACTAACCAAAATTTAAATAAACTGTCTTTTGGTTGTAGGAATATCAAGTGGTGAGAAAAATGCTGTGAGAATTCCTCGTCATCGTCATCATCACCCTCCTCCTCCTCCTTTGGGATTACATTGCCTAGATGGTGGGTGCAAATCTAATGAGCGATGTCGTGAACGTTGTGATACAGAAGGCTATAGAAAAGGTGGTGAGTGTCAGGGATTGCGTCACCGCAAATGTTGTTGTAATGTATGAGGAGTTATTATACCCTTGAATAAAACTAAATAAATAAAATGTATGCCTTAATTTCATTTTAAGTTTAGAGTTTGTAATAATATATATTATCCAAAATAAAATAATTTTTAAAACTTGATTACTACAAGTAACTGAGAATTTTAAAATATATACCTATCACCAATTTCAAACTAAGGATGAATGTAAATGATTCAAAATTTAAACTTGCATATTTCATTTTAATTTCATATTTTAGAAGAAAATTCAGTTTTATGTTTTATTCTCAAATAGTTTCATGATACCAATCGTCAATAAAAAAATAATCAATTTAAGTTTGTTTGGAAGGCAATCTTATACAAACTGACACAAATTATAATGTAGACTATTATTTTTTTTTAAATTAAAGCTTAATAAAATAATACTACTATTTTTATTATGATTATTATTATTATTAACGTGTAATGTAAACGCCGATATATATATATATATATATATATATATATATATATATTTATATATACATGGATAATACGTTTGGTACTGAAATGTACAAGTTCCTAGTAACACAGTATACATATAAATGCCCAAAAGCCTAATAAAACAACTATGGCATGTTATATATACAAGATGTTCCAAAAGATAAAACTAAGAACTAGATCAACTAATGATCTCAAAATCTCCACAACGAAAGCCTTGCCACACAAAAGCTATGATCCGTAAGGAAAGTCAAACAACTTTGTCCTTACCATTCGCCGAACCTGTAGTACCTGTGATGTAAACAACAACATGGGGTGAGATACATCAAATCTCAGTGAGTTGTCTATCTTATATGTCCTCTCGGCATTACAAGTTTCTAACAAGCCTAACTCAAGTCAAAAGGGAAGGGAAGTGACTTTGAGTACACACACTATATGGAAACATGTCACGATTTCATCAACTCACAATATCACTAATCGGTAGCCACACCAAGGCATCCCCTGTTCCCGTCCGCTTCTACGTCTAGAAGTCGACCCGGGTCATGGATCCTGGTAACCTACTTGACATACGAATGGATTCGGGTTCTACGGGCCATTAACCGTTATGAACCGTCACTTCACACGGGCCATTAACCTTCACAAGCATACACTCCCAGAGTGCCTTTCATACTGCACGCGGGAATCAAACCTGCCAAGTAGTTGTGCACGTGTTTCAGAGGAGCTCGAGACCCATGAAACGCACTCACAAGATAACTGGTTACGATTACGTGACCATACTCACAAGCGTGATCGTATTCGACGATCACAAGGCCATAATGCCTTATCACAACCACAAAGGTTAACACACATGTTCCATACTAGTGTTTATTCATTTAATGACATTAGTATCTGACACACGCCTCGGCACCGTATGCACGATCGTTGTCATTATGTCATTCCGCACTTTCCGACATTGTTTATGGTAATATTCCTCACTCTACCTATTTCGTATTTTAACATGCATACATATTCAAACATGTTTAATACTAAGAGCATAGGCAAATAATCATCAATCGCACAACGGGAACACATAATTCAACATACGACAAATTACACCAATTCACGTTTCCCTCTGATTTATTTAATCGGGAAATAAACAGATATTTCTCACTTCCATTAGCTAGAGGATGTTCATAACTTCATAACGATACCAAGAATACTCACATCGGATAAACGAGTCAAAAGTTATGAAAGAAACAAGTTGAAGGATCTGTCATGTTCGCATTGCGAAGTAGCCAGCGAATGCTCGGTTTCTCATTCGCAGCGAATGCCTAAACAACACTGGGTTCTCTAACCCCTTCGAAGTGCGAGCTTCTGGCGAATCGTGGCAGAACCAAAACAAGGTAAAGTTCGCAGTGCGAACCTCTGGCGAATATTCGCCCTCACCTTCGCCGTGCAAGTAACCAGCGAATGCTCGCTTTCCCCTTCGCTAGGGGACTCGCAGTGCGAACCTGCGAAAACTGGGTTTCCCAGTAGCGTAAAAACAGAGCTTTGGGACCAAAAACCCATCCAAAACTTCACCCAAATTACAAACATGCATTAACAGATGATCATACATGGCTAATGAGTATACTACACAGTTTATACCGCATTTTATCCGTTAGATTTCGTTTTCTCTCAATTTAACCTAATTTCCATTCGGGAGTTTCTAGCACTTACAGTGTCTAACTAGAACCCACCTGATAATCGAAGAGGAGTTTGAAGAAGATGCTGATGATCCATGGGTTTCTCTTCTTCATCATCTCCATTTTCTCTCTTTCTCTTCTTTCCTTTTTTCCTTTTCTTCTTCTTGTTAACTAACTTCTTCTTTTTTCTCTTTTTGTTTCTCTTTCCAAATATATACATATATTATACTATTATTATATAATATAAATCCAATAGGGAAAAATATCTCCAATTGATATTTTGTCGTCTCCACCCAATAGATCAGTTATCAGACTTATCTTAAAATCCTTTCTCGAATTTAAATAATTGATCTCTTCAGAGTTCATCAGTTGTTCTATTGATCCCTAATGTCAATATCTAAAGTACTTAGAGGATTCCATTAATCCAATATACCAAAGATAGAGCACATAAATACTCATCTGATCTCATCTGATATCCAATTGAGCAATTAGATAATATGTGGTATTACACGTCCTAACATCTATACCTAGTGTTTTCACATTGTCACTAATTAAGCAAAAGGGAATTGTCAAGTTCAACTTTTAATGCGCGTCAATGATAGACTCATTTCAACAAAAGGCTAAAAGGAAATAAAAATCAAACTAACATTCTAGAAACGAAAAAAGAAAAAAAATTTCTCATTCACATTCATTTATTTAATTTTTAATATAATTAAGAACATATATATCAGGTTACATGAAAAATAATTTTATAATACAAAATAATTTATAATATTATCTATTTGAAACATATATAAAGGTTAATTAATATTTTTATTATTGTAAGAGTTAAAAGAGTGTTATTTGTATGTTTTGAAAATAATTCATAATGAACATAAAAAATATTAGTTTATAAAATAATATAAAATTAAAAAAGTTAAAAGGAAAAGAAACAACAAGGACAAAAAGTATAAATTCATCTCATTTATTTAACTTTTTAAAGTACTTTTTACCTTCCATATCTTTCATTTTATTTTAATATATATAATGCACACGTAAGTCATAAGTCTTACAAGAAAAAAATACAAGGTGAAATCTTGGACAATGGCATTCATATACATCAATAGATCTTACCTATGTTTTATTTTGTTTATTACTATGATTTTCTTGTTAGGTAATGAATAAAATTTGTTTGATATATCTGTCTAAATACTTTAAATATAATAAACCACCTCATATATTTAAAAAAACAAACCAAAATTTAAATAAACTGTCTTTTGGTTGTAGGAATATCAAGTGGTGAGAAAAATGTTGTGAGAATTCCTCGTCATCGTCATCATCACCATCCTCCTCCTCCTTTGGGATTACATTGCCTAGATGGTGGGTGCGAATCTAATGAGCGATGTCGTGAACGTTGTGATACAGAAGGCTATAAAAAAGGTGGTGAGTGTCAGGGATTGCGTCACCGCAAATGTTGTTGTAATGTATAAGGAGTTATTATACCCTTGAATAAAACTAAATAAATAAAATGTATGCCTTAATTTCATTTTAAGTTTAGAGTTTGTAATAATATATATTATCCGAAATAAAATAATTTTTAAAACTTGATTACTACAAGTAACTGAGAATTTTAAAATATATACCTATCACCAATTTCAAACTAAGGATGAATGTAAATGATTCAAAATTTAAACTTGCATATTTCATTTTAATATCATATTTTAGAACAAAATTCAGTTTTATGTTTTATTCTCAAATAGTTTCATGATACCAATCGTCAATAAAAAAATAATCAATTTAAGTTTGTTTGGAAGGCAATCTTATACAAACTGACACAAATTATAATGTAGACTATTATTTTTTTTTAAATTAAAGCTTAATAAAATAATACTACTATTTTTATTATGATTATTATTATTATTAACGTGTAATGTAAACGCCGATATATATATATATATATATATATATATAAATATATATATATATATATATATATATATATATATATATATACATGGATAATACGTTTGGTACTGAAATGTACAAGTTCCTAGTAACACAGTATACATATAAATGCCCAAAAGCCTAATACAACAACTATGGCATGTTATATATACAAGATGTTCCAAAAGATAAAACTAAGAACTAGATCAACTAATGATCTCAAAATCTCCACAACGAAAGCCTTGCCACACAAAAGCTATGATCCGTAAGGAAAGTCAAACAACTTTGTCCTTACCATTCGCCGAACCTGTAGTACCTGTGATGTAAACAACAACATGGGGTGAGATACATCAAATCTCAGTGAGTTGTCTATCTTATATGTCCTCTCGGCATTACAAGTTTCTAACAAGCCTAACTCAAGTCAAAAGGGAAGGGAAGTGACTTTGAGTACACACACTATATGGAAACATGTCATGATTTCATCAACTCACAATATCACTAATCGGTAGCCACACCAAGGCATCCCCTGTTCCCGTCCGCTTCTACGTCTAGAAGTCGACCCGGGTCATGGATCCTGGTAACCTACTTGACATACGAATGGATTCGGGTTCTACGGGCCATTAACCGTTATGAACCGTCACTTCACACGGGCCATTAACCTTCACAAGCATACACTCCCAGAGTGCATTCATACTGCACGCGGGAATCAAACCTGCCAAGTAGTTGTGCACATGTTTCAGAGGAGCTCGAGACCCATGAAACGCACTCACAAGATAACCGGTTACGATTACGTGACCATACTCACAAGCGTGATCGTATTCGACGATCACAAGGCCATAATGCCTTATCACAACCACAATGGTTAACACACATGTTCCATACTAGTGTTTTTTCATTTAATGACATTAGTATCTGACACACGCCTCGGCACCGTATGCACGATCGTTGTCATTATGTCATTCCGCACTTTCCGACATTGTTTACGGTAATATTCCTCACTCTACCTATTTCGTATTTTAACATGCATACATATTCAAACATGTTTAATACTAAGAGCATAGGCAAATAATCATCAATCGCACAACGGGAACACATAATTCAACATACGACAAATTACACCAATTCACGTTTCCCTCTGATTTATTTAATCGGGAAATAAACAGATATTTCTCACTTCCATTAGCTAGAGGATGTTCATAGCTTCATAACGATACCAAGAATACCCACATCGGATAAACGAGTCAAAAGTTATGAAAGAAACAAGTTGAAGGATCTGTCATGTTCGCATTGCGAAGTAGCCAGCGAATGCTCGGTTTCTCATTCGCAGCGAATGCCTAAACAACACTGGGTTCTCTACCCCCTTCGAAGTGCGAGCTTCTGGCGAATCGTGGCAGAACCAAAACAAGGTAAAGTTTGCAGCGCGAACCTCTGGCGAATATTCGCCCTCACCTTCGCCGTGCAAGTAACCAGCGAATGCTCGCTTTCCCCTTCGCTAGGGGACTCGCAGTGCGAACCTGCGAAAACTGGGTTTCCCAGTAGCGTAAAAACAGAGGTTTGGGACCAAAAACCCATCCAAAACTTCACCCAAATTACAAACATGCATTAACAGATGATCATACATGGCTAATGAGTATACTACACAGTTTATACCGCATTTTATCCGTTAGATTTCGTTTTCTCTCAATTTAACCTAATTTCCATTCGGGAGTTTCTAGCACTTACAGTGTCTAACTAGAACCCACCTGATAATCGAAGAGGAGTTTGAAGAAGATGCTGATGATCCATGGGTTTCTCTTCTTCATCATCTCCATTTTCTCTCTTTCTCTTCTTTCCTTTTTTCCTTTTCTTCTTCTTGTTAACTAACTTCTTCTTTTTTCTCTTTTTGTTTCTCTTTCCAAATATATACATATATTATACTATTATTATATAATATAAATCCAACAGGGAAAAATATCTCCAATTGATATTTTGTCGTCTCCACCCAATAGATCAGTTATCAGACTTATCTTAAAATCCTTTCTCGAATTTAAATAATTGATCTCTTCAGAGTTCATCAGTTGTTCTATTGATCCCTAATGTCAATATCTAAAGTACTTAGAGGATTCCATTAATCCAATATACCAAAGATAGAGCACATAAATACTCGTTTGATCTCATCTGATATCCAATTGAGCAATTAGATAATATGGGGTATTACACGTCCTAACATCTATACCTAGTGTTTTCACATTGTCACTAATTAAGCTAAAGGGAATTGTCAAGTTCAACTTTTAATGCGCGTCAATGATAGACCCATTTCAACATAAGGCTAAAAGGAAATAAAAATCAAACTAACATTCTAGAAACGAAAAAAGAAAAAAAATTTCGCATTCACATTCATTTATTTAATTTTTAATATAATTAAGAACATATATATCAGGTTACATGAAAAATAATTTTATAATACAAAATAATTTATAATATTCTCTATTTGAAACATATATAAAGGTTAATTAATATTTTTATTATTGTAAGAGTTAAAAGAGTGTTATTTGTATGTTTTGAAAATAATTCATAATGAACATAAAAAATATTAGTTTATAAAATAATATAAAATTAAAAAAGTTAAAAGGAAAAGAAACAACAAGGACAAAAAGTATAAATTCATCTCATTTATTTAACTTTTTAAAGTACTTTTTACCTTCCATATCTTTCATTTTATTTTAATATATATAATGCACACGTAAGTCATAAGTCTTACAAGAAAAAAATACAAGGTGAAATCTTGGACAATGGCATTCATATACATCAATAGATCTTACCTATGTTTTATTTTGTTTATTACTATGATTTTCTTGTCAGGTAATGAATAAAATTTGTTTGATATATCTATCTAAATACTTTAAATATAATAAACCACCTCATATATTTAAAAAAACAAACCAAAATTTAAATAAACTGTCTTTTGGTTGTAGGAATATCAAGTGGTGAGAAAAATGTTGTGAGAATTCCTCGTCATCGTCATCATCACCCTCCTCCTCCTCCTTTGGGATTACATTGCCTAGATGGTGGGTGCGAATCTAATGAGCGATGTCGTGAACGTTGTGATACAGAAGGCTATAGAAAAGGTGGTGAGTGTCAGGGATTGCGTCACCGCAAATGTTGTTGTAATGTATGAGGAGTTATTATACCCTTGAATAAAACTAAATAAATAAAATGTATGCCTTAATTTCATTTTAAGTTTAGAGTTTGTAATAATATATATTATCCAAAATAAAATAATTTTTAAAACTTGATTACTACAAGTAACTGAGAATTTTAAAATATATACCTATCACCAATTTCAAACTAAGGATGAATGTAAATGATTCAAAATTTAAACTTGCATATTTCATTTTAATATCATATTTTAGAACAAAATTCAGTTTTATGTTTTATTCTCAAATAGTTTCATGATACCAATCGTCAATAAAAAAATAATCAATTTAAGTTTGTTTGGAAGGCAATCTTATACAAACTGACACAAATTATAATGTAGACTATTATTTTTTTTAAAATTAAAGCTTAATAAAATAATACTACTATTTTTATTATGATTATTATTATTATTAACGTGTAATGTAAACGCCGATATATATATATATATATATATATATATATATATATATACATGGATAATACGTTTGGTATTGAAATGTACAAGTTCCTAGTAACACAGTATACATATAAATGCCCAAAAGCCTAATACAACAACTATGGCATGTTATATATACAAGATGTTCCAAAAGATAAAACTAAGAACTAGATCAACTAATGATCTCAAAATCTCCACCACGAAAGCCTTGCCACACAAAAGCTATGATCCGTAAGGAAAGTTAAACAACTTTGTCCTTAACATTCGCCGAACCTGTAGTACCTGTGATGTAAACAGCAACATGGGGTGAGATACATCAAATCTCAGTGAGTTGTCTATCTTATATGTCCTCTCGGATTTACAAGTTTCTAACAAGCCTAACTCAAGTCAAAAGGGAAGGGAAGTGACTTTGAGTACACACACTATATGGAAACATGTCATGATTTCATCAACTCACAATATCACTAATCGGTAACCACACCAAGGCATCCCCTGTTTCCGTCCGCTTCTACGTCTAGAAGTCGACCCGGGTCATGGATACTGGTAACCTACTTGACATACGAATGGATTCGAGTTCTACGGGCCATTAACCGTTATGAACCGTCACTTCACACGGGCCATTAACCTTCACAAGCATACACTCCCAGAGTGCCATTCATACTGCACGCGGGAATCAAACCTGCCAAGTAGTTGTGCACATGTTTCAGAGGAGCTCGAGACCCATGAAACGCACTCACAAGATAACCGGTTACGATTACGTGACCATACTCACAAGCGTGATCGTATTCGACGATCACAAGGCCATAATGCCTTATCACAACCACAAAGGTTAACACACATGTTCCATACTAGTGTTTATTCATTTTATGACATTAGTATCTGACACACGCCTCGGCACCGTATGCACGATCGTTGTCATTATGTCATTTCGTACTTTCCGACATTGTTTACGGTAATATTCCTCACTCTACCTATTTCATATTTTAACATGCATACATATTCAAACATGTTTAATACTAAGAGCATAGGCAAATAATCATCGATCGCACAACGGGAACACATAATTCAACATACGACAAATTACACCAATTCACGTTTCCCCCTGATTTATTTAATCGGGAAATAAACAGATATTTCTCACTTCCATTAGCTAGAGGATGCTCATAGCTTCATAACGATACCAAGAATACTCACATCGGATAAACGAGTCAAAAGTTAAGAAAGAAACAAGTTGAAGGATGTGTCATGTTCGCATTGCGAAGTAGCCAGCGAATGCTCGCTTTCTCATTCGCAGCGAATGCCTAAACAACACTGGGTTCTCTACCCCCTTCGAAGTGCGAGCGTCTGGCGAATCGTGGCAGAACCAAAACAAGGTAAAGTTCGCAGTGCGAACCTCTGGCGAATATTCGCCCTCACCTTCGCCGTGCAAGTAACCAGCGAATGCTCGCTTTCCCCTTCGCTAGGGGATTCGCAGTGCGAACCTGCGAAAACTGGGTTTCCCAGCAGCATGAAAACAGAGCTTTGGGACCAAAAACCCATCCAAAACTTCACCCAACATACAAACATACATTAACAGATGATCATACATGGCTAATGAGTATACTACACAGTTTATACCGCATTTTATCCGTTAGATTTCATTTTCTCTCAATTTAACCTAATTCCCATTCGGGAGTTTCTAGCACTTAGAGTGTCTAACTAGAACCCACCTGATAATCGAAGAGGAGTTTGAAGAAGATGCTGATCATCCATGGGATTCTCTTCTTCATCATCTCCATTTTCTCTCTTGCTCTTCTTTCCTTTTTTCCTTTTCTTCTTCTTGTTTACTAACTTCTTCTTTTTTCTCTTTTTCTTTCTCTTTCCATATATATACATATATTATACTATTATTATATAATATAAATCCAATAGGGAAAAATATCTCCAATTGATATTTTGTCGTCTCCACCCAATAGATCAATTATTAGAGTTATCTTAAAATCCTTTCTCGAATTTAAATAATTGATCTCTTCAGATTTCATCAGTTGCTCTATTGATCCCTAATGTCAATATCTAAAGTACTTAGAGGATTCCATTAATCCAATATACCAAAGATAGAGCACATAAATACTCATCTGATCTCATCTGATATCCAATTGAGCAATTAGATAATATGGGGTATTACACGTCCTAACATCTATACCTAGTGTTTTCACATTGTCACTAATTAAGCAAAAGGGAATTGTCAAGTTCAACTTTTAATGCGCGTCAATGATAGACCCATTTCAACAAAAGTATAAAAGGAAATAAAAATCAAACTAACATTCTAGAAATGAAAAAAGAAAAAAAATTTCTAATTCACATTCATTTATTTAAGTTTTTAATATAATTAAGAACATATATATCAGGTTACATGAAAAATAATTTTATAATACAAAATAATTTATAATATTCTCTATTTGAAACATATATAAAGGTTAATTAATATTTTTATTATTGTAAGAGTTAAAAGAGTGTTATTTGTATGTTTTGAAAATAATTCATAATGAACATAAAAAATATTAGTTTATAAAATAATATAAAATTAAAAAAGTTAAAAGGAAAAGAAACAACAAGGACCAAAAGTATAAATTCAACTTATTTATTTAACTTTTTAAAGTACTTTTTACCTTCCATATCTTTCAGTTTATTTTAATATATATAATGCACACGTAAGTCATAAGTCTTACAAGAAAAAAATACAAGGTGAAATCTTGGACAATGGCATTCATATACATCAATAGATCTCACCTATGTTTTATTTTGTTTATTACTATGATTTTCTTGTCAGGTAATGAATAAAATTTGTTTGATATATCTGTCTAAATACTTTAAATATAATAAACCACCTCATATATTTAAAAAAAACTAACCAAAATTTAAATAAACTGTCTTTTGGTTGTAGGAATATCAAGTGGTGAGAAAAATGCTGTGAGAATTCCTCGTCATCGTCATCATCACCCTCCTCCTCCTCCTTTGGGATTACATTGCCTAGATGGTGGGTGCGAATCTAATGAGCGATGTCGTGAACGTTGTGATACAGAAGGCTATAGAAAAGGTGGTGAGTGTCAGGGATTGCGTGACCGCAAATGTTGTTATAATGTATGAGGAGTTATTATACCCTTGAATAAAACTAAATAAATAAAATGTATGCCTTAATTTCATTTTAAGTTTAGAGTTTGTAATAATATATATTATCCAAAATAAAATAATTTTTAAAACTTGATTACTACAAGTAACTGAGAATTTTAAAATATATACCTATCACCAATTTCAAACTAAGGATGAATGTAAATGATTCAAAATTTAAACTTTCATATTTCATTTTAATTTCATATTTTAGAACAAAATTCAGTTTTATGTTTTATTCTCAAATAGTTTCATGATACCAATCGTCAATAAAAAAATAATCAATTTAAGTTTGTTTGGAAGGCAATCTTATACAAACTGACACAAATTATAACGTAGACTATTATTTTTTTTTAAAGTAAAGGTTAATAAAATAATACTACTATTTTTATTATGATTATTATTATTATTAACGTGTAATGTAAATGCCCATATATATATATATATATATATATATATATATATACATGGATAATACGTTTGGTACTGAAATGTACAAGTTCCTAGTAACACAGTATACATATAAATGTCCAAAAGCCTAATACAACAACTATGGCATGTTATATATCCAAGATGTTCCAAAAGATAAAACTAAGAACTAGATCAACTAATGATCTCAAAATCTCCACAACGGAAACCTTGCCACACAAAAGCTATGATCCGTAAGGAAAGTCAAACAAATTTGTCCTTACCCTTCGCCGAACCTGTAGTACCTGTGATGTAAACAGCAACATGGGGTGAGATACATCAAATCTCAGTGAGTTATCTATCTTATATGTCCTCTCGGCTTTACAAGGTTCTAACAAGCCTAACTCAAGTCAAAAGGGAAGGGAAGTGACTTTGAGTACACACATTATATGGAAATATGTCATGAGTTCATCAACTCACAATATCACTAATCGGTAACCACACCAAGGCATCCCCTGTTCCCGTCCGCTTCTACGTCTAGAAGTCGACCCGGGTCATGGATCCTGGTAACCTACTTGACATACGAATGGATTCGGGTTCTACGGGCCATTTAGCGTTATGAACCGTCACTTCACACGGGCCATTAATCGTCACAAGCATACGCTCCCAGAGTGCCATTCGTACTGCACGCGGGAATCAAACATGCCAAGTAGTCGTGCATATGTTTCAGAGGAGCTCGAGACCCATGAAACGCACTCACAAGATAACCGGTTACGATTACGTGACCATACTCACAAGCGTGATCGTATTCGACGATCACAGGGCCATAATGCCTTATCACAACCACAAAGGCTAATACACATGTTCCGTACTAGTGTTTATTCATTTTATGACATTAGTATCTGACACACGCCTCGGCACCGTATGCACGATCGTTGTCATTATGTCATTCCGCACTTTCCGACATTGTTTACGATAATATTGCTCACTCTATCTATTTCGTATTTTAACATGCATGCATATTCAAACATGTTTAATACTAAGAGCATAGGCAAATAATCATCGATCGCACAACGGGAACACATAATTCAACATACCACAAATTACACCAATTCACGTTTCCCTCCGATTTATTTAATCGGGCAATAAACAGATATTTCTCACTTCCATTAGCTAGAGGATGTTCATAGCTTCACAACGATACCAAGAATACTCACATCGGATAAACGAGTCAAAAGTTATGAAAGAAACAAGTTGAAGGATCTGTCATGTTCGCATTGCGAAGTAGCCAACGAATGCTCGCTTTCTCATTCGCAGTGCGACAATCTCAGCGAATGCCTAAACAACACTGGGTTCGCTACCCCCTTCGCAATGCGAGCGTCTGGCGAATCGTGGCAGAACTAAAACAAGGTAAAGTTCGCAGTGCGAACCTCTGGCGAATGTTCGCCCTCACCTTCGCCATGCGAGTAACCAGCGAATGCTCACTTTCCCCTTCGCTAGGGGACTCGCAGTGCGAACCTGCGAAAACTGGATTTCCCAGCAGCGTGAAAACAGAGCTTTGGGACCAAAAACCCATCCAAAACTTCACCTAACATACAAACATGCAATAACAGATGATCATACATGGCTAATGAGTATACTACACAGTTTATACCGCATTTTATCCGTTAGATTTCATTTTCTCTCAATTTAACCTAATTTCCATTCGGGAGTTTCTAGCACTTAGAGTGTCTAACTAGAACCCACCTGATAATCGAAGAGGAGTTTGAAGAAGATGCTGATGATCCATGGGTTTCTCTTCTTCATCATCTCCATTTTCTCTCTTTCTCTTCTTTCCTTTTTCCTTTTCTTATTCTTGTTTACTAACTTCTTCTTTTTTCTCTTTTTCTTTCTCTTTCCAAATATATACATATATTATACTATTATTATATAATATAAATCCAATAGGGAAAAATATCTCCAATTGATATTTTGTCGTCTCCACCCAATAGATCAATTATTAGAGTTATCTTAAAATCCTTTCTCGAATTTAAATAATTGATCTCTTCAGAGTTTATCAGTTGCTCTATTGATCCCTAATGTCAATACCTAAAGTACTTAGAGGATTCCATTAATCCAATATACCAAAGATAGAGCACATAAATACTCATCTGATCTCATCTGATATCCAATTGAGCAATTAGATAATATGGGGTATTACACGTCCTAACATCTATACCTAGCGTTTTCACATTGTCACTAATTAAGCAAAAGGGAATTGTCAAGTTCAACTTTTAATGCGCGTCAATGATAGACCCATTTCAACAAAAGGCTAAAAGGAAATAAAAATCAAACTAACATTCCAGAAATGAAAAAAGAAAAAAAATTTCTCATTCACATTCATTTATTTAATTTTTTAATATAATTAAGAACATATATATCAGGTTACATGAAAAATAATTTTATAATACAAAATAATTTATAATATTCTCTATTTGAAACATATATAAAGGTTAATTAATATTTTTATTATTGTAAGAGTAAAAAGAGTGTTATTTGTATGTTTTGAAAATAATTCATAATGAACATAAAAAATATTAGTTTATAAAATAATATAAAATTAAAAAAGTTAAAAGGAAAAGAAACAACAAGGACAAAAAGTATAAATTCATCTCATTTATTTAACTTTTTAAAGTACTTTTTACCTTCCATATCTTTCAGTTTATTTTAATATATATAATGCAAACGTAAGTCATAAGTCTTACAAGAAAAAAATACAAGGTGAAATCTTGGACAATGGCATTGATATACATCAATAGATCTCACCTATGTTTTATTTTGTTTATTACTATGATTTTCTTGTCAGGTAATGAATAAAATTTGTTTGATATGTCTATCTAAATACTTTAAATATAATAAACCACCTCATATATTTAAAAAAAACTAACCAAAATTTAAATAAACTGTCTTTTGGTTGTAGGAATATCAAGTGGTGAGAAAAATGCTGTGAGAATTCCTCGTCATCGTCATCATCACCCTCCTCCTCCTCCTTTGGGATTACATTGCCTAGATGGTGGGTGCGAATCTAATGAGCGATGACGTGAACGTTGTGATACAGAAGGCTATAGAAAAGGTGGTGAGTGTCAGGGATTGCGTCACCGCAAATGTTGTTGTAATGTATGAGGAGTTATTATACCCTTGAATAAAACTAAATAAATAAAATGTATGCCTTAATTTCATTTTAAGTTTAGAGTTTGTAACAATATATATTATCCAAAATAAAATTATTTTTAAAACTTGATTACTACAAGTAACTGAGAATTTTAAGATATATACCTATCACCAATTTCAAACTAAGGATGAATGTAAATGATTCAAAATTTAAACTTGCATATTTCATTTTAATTTCATATTTTAGAACAAAATTCAGTTTTATCTTTTATTCTCAAATAGTTTCATGATACCAATCGTCAATAAAAAAATAATCAATTTAAGTTTGTTTGGAAGGCAATCTTATACAAACTGACACAAATTATAACGCAGACTATTTTTTTTTTTTAAATTAAAGCTTAATAAAATAATACTACTATTTTTATTATGATTATTATTATTATTAACGTGTAATGTAAACGCCGATATATATATATATATATATATATATATATATATACAGGGATAATACGTTTGGTACTGAAATGTACAAGTTCCTAGTAACACAGTATACATATAAATGCCCAAAAGCCTAATACAACAACTATGGCATGTTATATATACAAGATGTTCCAAAAGATAAAACTAAGAACTAGATCAACGAATGACCTCAAAATCTCCACAACGAAAACCTTGCCACACAAAAGCTATGATCCGTAAGGAAAGTCAAACAACTTTGTCCTTACCATTCGCCGAACCTGTAGTACCTGTGACGTAAACAACAACATGGGGTGAGATACATCAAATCTCAGTGAGTTGTCTATCTTATATGTCCTCTCGGCATTACAAGTTTCTAACAAGCCTAACTCAAGTCAAAAGGGAAGGGAAGTGACTTTGAGTACACACACTATATGGAAACATGTCATGAGTTCATCAACTCACAATATCACTAATCGGTAACCACACCAAGGCATCCCCTGTTCCCGTCCGCTTCTACGTCTAGAAGTCGACCCGGGTCATGGATCCTGGTAACCTACTTGACATACGAATGGATTCGGGTTCTACGGGCCATTAACCGTTATGAACCGTCACTTCACACGAGCCATTAACCGTCACAAGCATACGCTCCCAGAGTGCCATTCGTACTGCACGCGGGAATCATACCTGCCAAGTAGTCGTGCACATGTTTCAGAGGAGCTCGAGACCCATGAAACGCACTCACAAGATAACCGGTTACGATTACGTGACCATACTCATAAGCGTGATCGTATTCGACGATCACAGGGCCATAATGCCTTATCACAACCACAAAGGCTAATACACATGTTTCGTACTAGTGTTTATTCATTTTATGACATTAGTATCTGACACACGCCTCGGCACCGTATGCACGATCGTTGTTATTATGTCATTCCGCACTTTTCGACATTGTTTACGGTAATATTGCTCACTCTATCTATTTCGTATTTTAACATGCATGCATATTCAAACATGTTTAATACTAAGAGCATAGGCAAATAATCATCGATCGCACAACGGGAACACATAATTCAACATACCACAAATTACACCAATTCACGTTTCCCTCCGATTTATTTAATCGGGAAATAAACAGATATTTCTCACTTCCATTAGCTAGAGGATGTTCATAGCTTCACAACGATACCAAGAATACTCACATCGGATAAACGAGTCAAAAGTTATGAAAGAAACAAGTTGAAGGATCTGTCATGTTCGCATTGCGAAGTAGCCAACGAATGCTCGCTTTCTCATTCGCAGTGCGACACTCTCAGCGAATACCTAAACAACACTGGGTTCGCTACCCCCTTCGCAATGCGAGCGTCTGGCGAATCGTGGCAGAACTAAAACAAGGTAAAGTTCGCAGTGCGAACCTCTGGCGAATGTTCGCCCTCACCTTCGCCATGCGAGTAACCAGCGAATGCTCACTTTCCCATTCGCTAGGGGACTCGCAGTGCGAACCTGCGAAAACTGGATTTCCCAGCAGCGTGAAAACAGAGCTTTGGGACCAAAAACCCATCCAAAACTTCACCTAACATACAAACATGCAATAACAGATGATCATACATGGCTAATGAGTATACTACACAGTTTATACCGCATTTTATCCGTTAGATTTCATTTTCTCTCAATTTAACCTAATTCCCATTCGGGAGTTTCTAGCACTTAGAGTGTCTAACTAGAACCCACCTGATAATCGAAGAGGAGTTTGAAGAAGATGCTGATGATCCATGGGTTTCTCTTCTTCATCATCTCCATTTTCTCTCTTTCTCTTCTTTCCTTTTTCCTTTTCTTATTCTTGTTTACTAACTTCTTCTTTTTTCTCTTTTTCTTTCTCTTTCCAAATATATACATATATTATACTATTATTATATAATATAAATCCAATAGGGAAAAATATCTCCAATTGATATTTTGTCGTCTCCACCCAATAGATCAATTATTAGAGTTATCTTAAAATCCTTTCTCGAATTTAAATAATTGATCTCTTCAGAGTTTATCAGTTGCTCTATTGATCCCTAATGTCAATACCTAAAGTACTTAGGGGATTCCATTAATCCAATATACCAAAGATAGAGCACATAAATACTCATCTGATCTCATCTGATATCCAATTGAGCAATTAGATAATATGGGGTATTACACGTCCTAACATCTATACCTAGTGTTTTCACATTGTCACTAATTAAGCAAAAGGGAATTGTCAAGTTCTACTTTTAATGCGCGTCAATGATAGACCCATTTCAACAAAAGGCTAAAAGGAAATAAAAATCAAACTAACATTCCAGAAATGAAAAAAGAAAAAAAATTTCTCATTCACATTCATTTATTTAATTTTTTAATATAATTAAGAACATATATATCAGGTTACATGAAAAATAATTTTATAATACAAAATAATTTATAATATTCTCTATTTGAAACATATATAAAGGGTAATTAATATTTTTATTATTGTAAGAGTAAAAAGAGTGTTATTTGTATGTTTTGAAAATAATTCATAATGAATATAAAAAATATTAGTTTATAAAATAATATAAAATTAAAAAAGTTAAAAGGAAAAGAAACAACAAGGACAAAAAGTATAAATTCATCTCATTTATTTAACTTTTTAAAGTACTTTTTACCTTCCATATCTTTCAGTTTATTTTAATATATATAATGCAAACGTAAGTCATAAGTCTTACAAGAAAAAAATACAAGGTGAAATCTTGGACAATGGCATTCATATACATCAATAGATCTCACCTATGTTTTATTTTGTTTATTACTATGATTTTCTTGTCAGGTAATGAATAAAATATGTTTGATATGTCTATCTAAATACTTTAAATATAATAAACCACCTCATATATTTAAAAACAACTAACCAAAATTTAAATAAACTGTCTTTTGGTTGTAGGAATATCAAGTGGTGAGAAAAATGCTGTGAGAATTCCTCGTCATCGTCATCATCACCCTCCTCCTCCTCCTTTTGGATTACATTGCCTAGATGGTGGGTGCGAATCTAATGAGCGATGTCGTGAATGTTGTGATACAGAAGGCTATAGAAAAGGTGGTGAGTGTCAGGGATTGCGTCACCGCAAATGTTGTTGTAATGTATGAGGAGTTATTATACCCTTGAATAAAACTAAATAAATAAAATGTATGCCTTAATTTCATTTTAAGTTTAGAGTTTGTAATAATATATATTATCCAAAATAAAATAATTTTTAAAACTTGATTACTACAAGTAACTGAGAATTTTAAAATATATACCTATCACCAATTTCAAACTAAGGATGAATGTAAATGATTCAAAATTTAAACTTGCATATTTCATTTTAATTTCATATTTTAGAACAAAATTCAGTTTTATGGTTTATTCTCAAATAGTTTCATGATACCAATCGTCAATAAAAAAATAATCAATTTAAGTTTGTTTGGAAGGCAATCTTATACAAACTGACACAAATTATAACGCAGACTATTATTTTTTTTTAAAGTAAAGGTTAATAAAATAATACTACTATTTTTATTATGATTATTATTATTATTAACGTGTAATGTAAACGCCCATATATATATATATATATATATATATATATATATATATATATATATATATATATATATATATATATATACATGGATAATACGTTTGGTATTGAAATGTGCAAGTTCCTAGTAACACAGTATACATATAAATGCCCAAAAGCCTAATACAACAACTATGGCATGTTATATATACAAGATGTTCCAAAAGATAAAACTAAGAACTAGATCAACGAATGATCTCAAAATATCCACAACGAAAACCTTGCCACACAAAAGCTATGATCCGTAAGGAAAGTCAAACAACTTTGTCCTTACCATTCGCCGAACCTGTAGTACCTATGAGGTAAACAACAACATGGGGTGAGATACATCAAATCTCAGTGAGTTATCTATGTTATATGTCTTCTCGACTTTACAAGGTTCTAACAAGCCTAACTCAAGTCAAAAGGGAAGGGAAGTGACTTTGAGTACACACACTATATGGAAACATGTCATGAGTTCATCAACTCACAATATCACTAATCGATAACCACACCAAGGCATCCCCTGTTCCCGTCCGCTTCTACGTCTAGAAGTCGACCCGGGTCATGGATCCTGGTAACCTACTTGACATATGAATGGATTCGGGTTCTACGGGCCATTAACTATTATGAACCATCACTTCACACGGGCCATTAACCGTCACAAGCATACGCTCCCAGAGTGCCATTCGTACTGCACGCGGGAATCATACCTGCCAAGTAGTCGTGCACATGTTTCAGAGGAGCTCGAGACCCATGAAACGCACTCACAAGATAACCGGTTACGATTATGTGACCATACTCACAAGCATGATCGTATTCGACGATCACAAGGCCATAATGCCTTATCACAACCACAAAGGCTAACACACATGTTCCGTACTAGTGTTTATTCATTTTATGACATTAGTATCTGACACACGCCTCGGCACCGTATGCACGATCGTTGTCATTATGTCATTCCGCACTTTCCGACATTGTTTACGGTAATATTCCTCACTCTATCTATTTCGTATTTTAACATGCATGCATATTCAAACATGTTTAATACTAAGAGCATAGGCAAATAATCATCGATCGCACAACGGGAACACATAATTCAACATACCACAAATTACACCAATTCACGTTTCCCTCCGATTTATTTAATCGGGCAATAAACAGATATTTCTCACTTCCATTAGCTAGAGGATGTTCATAGCTTCACAACGATACCAAGAATACTCACATCGGATAAACGAGTCAAAAGTTATGAAAGAAACAAGTTGAAGGATCTGTCATGTTCGCATTGCGAAGTAGCCAGCGAATGCTCGCTTTCTCATTCGCAGTGCGAAACTCTCAGCGAATGCCTAAACAACACTGGGTTCGCTACCCCCTTCGCAATGCGGGCGTTTGGCGAATCGTGGCAGAACTAAAACAAGGTAAAGTTCGCAGTGCGAACCTCTGGCGAATGTTCGCCCTCACCTTCGCCATGCGAGTAACCAGCGAATGCTCGCTTTCCCCTTCGCTAGGGGACTCGTAGTGCGAACCTGCGAAAACTGGGTTTCCCAGCAGCGTGAAAACAGAGCTTTGGGACCAACAACCCATCCAAAACTTCACCTAACATACAAACATGCATTAACAGATGATCATACATGGCTAATGAGTATACTACACGGTTTATACCGCATTTTATCCGTTAGATTTCATTTTCTCTCAATTTAACCTAATTCCCATTCGGGAGTTTCTAGCACTTAGAGTGTCTAACAAGAACCCACCTGATAATCGAAGAGGAGTTTGAAGAAGATGCTGATGATCCATGGGTTTCTCTTCTTCATCATCTCCATTTTCTCTCTTTCTCTTCTTTCCTTTTTCCTTTTCTTCTTCTTGTTTACTAACTTCTTCTTTTTTCTCTTTTTCTTTCTCTTTCCCAATATATACATATATTATACTATTATTATATAATATAAATCCAATAGGGAAAAATATCTCCAATTGATATTTTGTCGTCTCCACCCAATAGATCAATTATTAGAGTTATCTTAAAATCCTTTCTCGAATTTAAATAATTAATCTCTTCAGAGTTTATCAGTTGCTCTATTGATCCCTAATGTCAATACCTAAAGTACTTAGAGGATTCCATTAATCCAATATACCAAAGATAGAGCACATAAATACTCATCTGATCTCATCTGATATCCAATTGAGCAATTAGATAATATGGGGTATTACACGTCCTAACATCTATACCTAGTGTTTTCACATTGTCACTAATTAAGCAAAAGGGAATTGTCAAGTTCAACTTTTAATACGCGTCAATGATAGACCCATTTCAACAAAAGGCTAAAAGGAAATAAAAATCAAACTAACATTCCAGAAATGAAAAAAGAAAAAAAATTTCTCATTCACATTCATTTATTTAATTTTTTAATATAATTAAGAACATATATATCAGGTTACATGAAAAATAATTTTATAATACAAAATAATTTATAATATTCTCTATTTGAAACATATATAAAGGTTAATTAATATTTTTATTATTGTAAGAGTAAAAAGAGTGTTATTTGTATGTTTTGAAAATAATTCATAATGAACATAAAAAATATTAGTTTATAAAATAATATAAAATTAAAAAAGTTAAAGGAAAAGAAACAACAAGGACAAAAAGTATAAATTCATCTCATTTATTTAACTTTTTAAAGTACTTTTTACCTTCCATATCTTTCAGTTTTTTTTAATATATATAATGCACACGTAAGTCATAAGTCTTACAAGAAAAAAATACAAGGTGAAATCTTGGACAATGGCATTCATATACATCAATAGATCTCACCTATGTTTTATTTTGTTTATTACTATGATTTTCTTGTCAGGTAATGAATAAAATTTGTTTGATATATCCGTCTAAATACTTTAAATATAATAAACCACCTCATATATTTAAAAAAAACTAACCAAAATTTAAATAAACTGACTTTTGGTTGTAGGAATATCAAGTGGTGAGAAAAATGCTGTGAGAATTCCTCGTCATCGTCATCATCACCCTCCTCCTCCTCCTTTGGGATTAAATTGCCTAGATGGTGGGTGCGAATCTAATGAGCGATGTCGTGAACGTTGTGATACTGAAGGCTATAGAAAAGGTGGTGAGTGTCAGGGATTGCGTGACCGCAAATGTTGTTGTAATGTATGAGGAGTTATTATACCCTTGAATAAAACTAAATAAATAAAATGTATGCCTTAATTTCATTTTAAGTTTAGAGTTTGTAATAATATATATTATCCAAAATAAAATAATTTTTAAAACTTGATTACTACAAGTAACTGAGAATTTTAAAATATATACCTATCACCAATTTCAAACTAAGGATGAATGTAAATGATTCAAAATTTAAACTTGCATATTTCATTTTAATTTCATATTTTAGAACAAAATTCAGTTTTATGTTTTATTCTCAAATAGTTTCATGATACCAATCGTCAATAAAAAAATAATCAATTTAAGTTTGTTTGGAAGGCAATCTTATACAAACTGACACAAATTATAACGCAGACTATTATTTTTTTTTAAATTAAAGCTTAATAAAATAATACTACTATTTTTATTGTGATTATTATTATTATTAACGTGTAATGTAAACGCCGATATATATATATATATATATATATATATATATATATATATATATATATATATATATACATGGATAATACGTTTGGTACTGAAATGTACAAGTTCCTAGTAACACAGTATACATATAAATGCCCAAAAGCCTAATACAACAACTATGGCATGTTATATATACAAGATGTTCCAAAAGATAAAACTAAGAACTAGATCAACGAATGACCTCAAAATCTCCACAACAAAAACCTTGCCACACAAAAGCTATGATCCGTAAGGAAAGTCAAACAACTTTGTCCTTACCATTCGCCGAACCTGTAGTACCTGTGATGTAAACAACAACATGGGGTGAGATACATCAAATCTCAGTGAGTTGTCTATCTTATATGTCCTCTCGGCATTACAAGTTTCTAACAAGCCTAACTCAAGTCAAAAGGGAAGGGAAGTGACTTTGAGTACACACACTATATGGAAACATGTCATGAGTTCATCAACTCACAATATCACTAATCGGTAACCACACCAAGGCATCCCCTGTTCCCGTCCGCTTCTACGTCTAGAAGTCGACCCGGGTCATGGATCCTGGTAACCTACTTGACATACGAATGGATTCGGGTTCTACGGGCCATTAACCGTTATGAACCGTCACTTCACACGGGCCATTAACCGTCACAAGCATACGCTCCCAGAGTGCCATTCGTACTGCACGCGGGAATCATACCTGCCAAGTAGTCGTGCACATGTTTCAGAGGAGCTCGAGACCCATGAAACGCACTCACAAGATAACCGGTTACGATTACGTGACCATACTCACAAGCGTGATCGTATTCGGCGATCTCAGGGCCATAATGCCTTATCACAACCACAAAGGCTAATACACATGTTCCGTACTAGTGTTTATTCATTTTATGACATTAGTATCTGACACACGCCTCGGCACCGTATGCACGATCGTTGTCATTATATCATTCCGCACTTTCCGACATTGTTTACGGTAATATTGCTCACTCTATCTATTTCGTATTTTAACATGCATGCATATTCAAACATGTTTAATACTAAGAGCATAGGCAAATAATCATCGATCGCACAACGGGAACACATAATTCAACATACCACAAATTACACCAATTCACGTTTCCCTCCGATTTATATAATCGGGCAATAAACAGATATTTCTCACTTCCATTAGCTAGAGGATGTTCATAGCTTCACAACGATACCAAGAATACTCACATCGGATAAACGAGTCAAAAGTTATGAAAGAAACAAGTTGAAGGATCTGTCATGTTCGCATTGCGAAGTAGCCAACGAATGCTCGCTTTCTCATTCGCAGTGCGACACTCTCAGCGAATACCTAAACAACACTGGGTTCGCTACCCCCTTCGCAATGCGAGCGTCTGGCGAATCGTGGCAGAACTAAAACAAGGTAAAGTTCGCAGTGCGATCCTCTGGCGAATGTTCGCCCTCACCTTCGCCATGCGAGTAACCAGCGAATGCTCACTTTCCCCTTCGCTAGGGGACTCGCAGTACGAACCTGCGAAAACTGGATTTCCCAGCAGCGTGAAAACAGAGCTTTGGGACCAAATACCCATCCAAAACTTCACCTAACATACAAACATGCAATAACAGATGATCATACATGGCTAATGAGTATACTACACAGTTTATACCGCATTTTATCCGTTAGATTTCATTTTCTCTCAATTTAACCTAATTCCCATTCGGGAGTTTCTAGCACTTAGAGTGTCTAACTAGAACCCACCTGATAATCGAAGAGGAGTTTGAAGAAGATGCTGATGATCCATGGGTTTCTCTTCTTCATCATCTCCATTTTCTCTCTTTCTCTTCTTTCCTTTTTCCTTTTCTTATTCTTGTTTACTAACTTCTTCTTTTTTCTCTTTTTCTTTCTCTTTCCAAATATATACATATATTATACTATTATTATATAATATAAATCCAATAGGGAAAAATATCTCCAATTGATATTTTGTCGTCTCCACCCAATAGATCAATTATTAGAGTTATCTTAAAATCCTTTCTCGAATTTAAATAATTAATCTCTTCAGAGTTTATCAGTTGCTCTATTGATCCCTAATGTCAATACCTAAAGTACTTAGAGGATTCCATTAATCCAATATACCAAAGATAGAGCACATAAATCTCATCTGATCTCATCTGATATTCAATTGAGCAATTAGATAATATGGGGTATTACACGTCCTAACATCTATACCTAGTGTTTTCACATCGTCACTAATTAAGCAAAAGGGAATTGTCAAGTTCAACTTTTAATGCGCGTCAATGATAGACCCATTTCAACAAAAGGCTAAAAGGAAATAAAAATCAAACTAACATTCCAGAAATGAAAAAAGAAAAAAAATTTCTCATTCACATTCATTTATTTAATTTTTTAATATAATTAAGAACATATATATCAGGTTACATGAAAAATAATTTTATAATACAAAATAATTTATAATATTCTCTATTTGAAACATATATAAAGGTTAATTAATATTTTTATTATTGTAAGAGTAAAAAGAGTGTTATTTGTATGTTTTGAAAATAATTCATAATGAACATAAAAAATATTAGTTTATAAAATAATATAAAATTAAAAAAGTTAAAAGGAAAAGAAACAACAAGGACAAAAAGTATAAATTCATCTCATTTATTTAACTTTTTAAAGTACTTTTTACCTTCTATATCTTTCAGTTTATTTTAATATATATAATGCAAACGTAAGTCATAAGTCTTACAAGAAAAAAATACAAGGTGAAATCTTGGACAATGGCATTCATATACATCAATAGATCTCACCTATGTTTTATTTTGTTTATTACTATGATTTTCTTGTCAGGTAATGAATAAAATTTGTTTGATATGTCTATCTAAATACTTTAAATATAATAAACCACCTCATATATTTAAAAAAAACTAACCAAAATTTAAATAAACTGTCTTTTGGTTGTAGGAATATCAAGTGGTGAGAAAAATGCTGTGAGAATTCCTCGTCATCGTCATCATCACCCTCCTCCTCCTCCTATGGGATTACATTGCCTAGATGGTGGGTGCGAATCTAATGAGCGATGTCGTGAACGTTGTGATACAGAAGGCTATAGAAAAGGTGGTGAGTGTCAGGGATTGCGTCACCGCAAATGTTGTTGTAATGTATGAGGAGTTATTATACCCTTGAATAAAACTAAATAAATAAAATGTATGCCTTAATTTCATTTTAAGTTTAGAGTTTGTAATAATATATATTATCCAAAATAAAATAATTTTTAAAACTTGATTACTACAAGTAACTGAGAATTTTAAAATATATACCTATCACCAATTTCAAACTAAGGATGAATGTAAATGATTCAAAATTTAAACTTGCATATTTCATTTTAATTTCATATTTTAGAAGAAAATTCAGTTTTATGTTTTATTCTCAAATAGTTTCATGATACCAATCGTCAATAAAAAAATAATCAATTTAAGTTTGTTTGGAAGGCAATCTTATACAAACTGACACAAATTATAACGCAGACTATTATTTTTTTTTAAATTAAAGCTTAATAAAATAATACTACTATTTTTATTATGATTATTATTATTATTAACGTGTAATGTAAACGCCGATATATATATATATATATATATATATATATATATATATAAATATATATATATATATATATATATATATATATATACATGGATAATACGTTTGGTACTGAAATGTACAAGTTCCTAGTAACACAGTATACATATAAATGCCCAAAAGCCTAATACAACAACTATGGCATGTTATATATACAAGATGTTCCAAAAGATAAAACTAAGAACTAGATCAACGAATGACCTCAAAATCTCCACAACGAAAACCTTGCCACACAAAAGCTATGATCCGTAAGGAAAGTCAAACAACTTTGTCCTTACCATTCGCCGAACCTGTAGTACCTGTGATGTAAACAACAACATGGGGTGAGATACATCAAATCTCAGTGAGTTGTCTATCTTATATGTCCTCTCGGCATTACAAGTTTCTAACAAGCCTAACTCAAGTCAAAAGGGAAGGGAAGTGACTTTGAGTACACACACTATATGGAAACATGTCATGAGTTCATCAACTCACAATATCACTAATCGGTAACCACACCAAGGCATCCCCTGTTCCCGTCCGCTTCTACGTCTAGAAGTCGACCCGGGTCATGGATCCTGGTAACCTACTTGACATACGAATGGATTCGGGTTCTACGGGCCATTAACCGTTATGAACCATCACTTCACACGGGCCATTAACCGTCACAAGCATACGCTCCCAGAGTGCCATTCGTACTGCACGCGGGAATCATACCTGCCAAGTAGTCGTGCACATGTTTCAGAGGAGCTCGAGACCCATGAAACGCACTCACAAGATAACCGGTTACGATTACGTGACCATACTCACAAGCGTGATCGTATTCGGCGATCTCAGGGCCATAATGCCTTATCACAACCACAAAGGCTAATACACATGTTCCGTACTAGTGTTTATTCATTTTATGACATTAGTATCTGACACACGCCTCGGCACCGTATGCACGATCGTTGTCATTATGTCATTCCGCACTTTCCGACATTGTTTACGGTAATATTGCTCACTCTATCTATTTCGTATTTTAACATGCATGCATATTCAAACATGTTTAATACTAAGAGCATAGGCAAATAATCATCGATCGCACAACGGGAACACATAATTCAACATACCACAAATTACACCAATTCACGTTTCCCTCCGATTTATTTAATCGGGCAATAAACAGATATTTCTCACTTCCATTAGCTAGAGGATGTTCATAGCTTCACAACGATACCAAGAATACTCACATCGGATAAACGAGTCAAAAGTTATGAAAGAAACAAGTTGAAGGATCTGTCATGTTCGCATTGCGAAGTAGCCAACGAATGCTCGCTTACTCATTCGCAGTGCGACACTCTCAGCGAATACCTAAACAACACTGGGTTCGCTACCCCCTTCGCAATGCGAGCGTCTGGCGAATCGTGGCAGAACTAAAACAAGGTAAAGTTCGCAGTGCGAACCTCTGGCGAATGTTCGCCCTCACCTTCGCCATGCGAGTAACCAGCGAATGCTCACTTTCCCCTTCGCTAGGGGACTCGCAGTGCGAACCTGCAAAAACTGGATTTCCCAGCAGCGTGAAAACAAAGCTTTGGGACCAAAAACCCATCCAAAACTTCACCTAACATACAAACATGCAATAACAGATGATCATACATGGCTAATGAGTATACTACACAGTTTATACCGCATTTTATCCGTTAGATTTCATTTTCTCTCAATTTAACCTAATTCCCATTCGGGAGTTTCTAGCACTTAGAGTGTCTAACTAGAACCCGCCTGATAATCGAAGAGGAGTTTGAAGAAGATGCTGATGATCCATGGGTTTCTCTTCTTCATCATCTCCATTTTCTCTCTTTCTCTTCTTTCCTTTTTCCTTTTCTTATTCTTGTTTACTAACTTCTTCTTTTTTCTCTTTTTCTTTCTCTTTCCAAATATATACATATATTATACTATTATTATATAATATAAATCCAATAGGGAAAAATATCTCCAATTGATATTTTGTCGTCTCCACCCAATAGATCAATTATTAGAGTTATCTTAAAATCCTTTCTCGAATTTAAATAATTGATCTCTTCAGAGTTTATCAGTTGCTCTATTGATCCCTAATGTCAATACCTAAAGTACTTAGAGGATTCCATTAATCCAATATACCAAAGATAGAGCACATAAATACTCATCTGATCTCATCTGATATCCAATTGAGCAATTAGATAATATGGGGTATTACACGTCCTAACATCTATACCTAGTGTTTTCACATTGTCACTAATTAAGCAAAAGGGAATTGTCAAGTTCAACTTTTAATGCGCGTCAATGATAGACCCATTTCAACAAAAGGCAAAAAGGAAATAAAAATCAAACTAACATTCCAGAAATGAAAAAAGAAAAAAAATTTCTCATTCACATTCATTTATTTAATTTTTTAATATAATTAAGAACATATATATCAGGTTACATGAAAAATAATTTTATAATACAAAATAATTTATAATATTCTCTATTTGAAACATATATAAAGGTTAATTAATATTTTTATTATTGTAAGAGTAAAAAGAGTGTTATTTGTATGTTTTGAAAATAATTCATAATGAACATAAAAAATATTAGTTTATAAAATAATATAAAATTAAAAAAAGTTAAAAGGAAAAGAAACAACAAGGCCAAAAAGTATAAATTCATCTCATTTATTTAACTTTTTAAAGTACTTTTTACCTTCCATATCTTTCAGTTTATTTTAATATATATAATGCAAACGTAAGTCATAAGTCTTACAAGAAAAAAATACAAGGTGAAATCTTGGACAATGGCATTCATATACATTAATAGATCTCACCTATGTTTTATTTTGTTTATTACTATGATTTTCTTGTCAGGTAATGAATAAAATTTGTTTGATATGTCTATCTAAATACTTTAAATATAATAAACCACCTCATATATTTAAAAAAAAACTAACCAAAATTTAAATAAACTGTCTTTTGGTTGTAGGAATATCAAGTGGTGAGAAAAATGCTGTGAGAATTCCTCGTCATCGTCATCATCACCCTCCTCCTCCTCCTTTGGGATTACATTGCCTAGATGGTGGGTGCGAAACTAATGAGCGATGTCGTGAACGTTGTGATACAGAAGGCTATAGAAAAGGTGGTGAGTGTCAGGGATTGCGTCACCGCAAATGTTGTTGTAATGTATGAGGAGTTATTATACCCTTGAATAAAACTAAATAAATAAAATGTATGCCTTAATTTCATTTTAAGTTTAGAGTTTGTAATAATATATATTATCCAAAATAAAATAATTTTTAAAACTTGATTACTACAAGTAACTGAGAATTTTAAAATATATACCTATCACCAATTTCAAACTAAGGATGAATGTAAATGATTCAAAATTTAAACTTGCATATTTCATTTTAATTTCATATTTTAGAAGAAAATTCAGTTTTATGTTTTATTCTCAAATAGTTTCATGATACCAATCGTCAATAAAAAAATAATCAATTTAAGTTTGTTTGGAAGGCAATCTTATACAAACTGACACAAATTATAACGCAGACTATTATTTTTTTTTAAATTAAAGCTTAATAAAATAATACTACTATTTTTATTATGATTATTATTATTATTAACGTGTAATGTAAACGCCGATATATATATATATATATATATATATATATATATATATATATATATAAATATATATATATATATATATATATATATATATATATACATGGATAATACGTTTGGTACTGAAATGTACAAGTTCCTAGTAACACAGTATACATATAAATGCCCAAAAGCCTAATACAACAACTATGGCATGTTATATATACAAGATGTTCCAAAAGATAAAACTAAGAACTAGATCAACGAATGACCTCAAAATCTCCACAACGAAAACCTTGCCACACAAAAGCTATGATCCGTAAGGAAAGTCAAACAACTTTGTCCTTACCATTCGCCGAACCTGTAGTACCTGTGATGTAAACAACAACATGGGGTGAGATACATCAAATCTCAGTGAGTTGTCTATCTTATATGTCCTCTCGGCATTACATGTTTCTAACAAGCCTAACTCAAGTCAAAAGGGAAGGGAAGTGACTTTGAGTACACACACTATATGGAAACATGTCATGAGTTCATCAACTCACAATATCACTAATCGGTAACCACACCAAGGCATCCCCTGTTCCCGTCCGCTTCTACGTCTAGAAGTCGACCCGGGTCATGGATCCTGGTAACCTACTTGACATACGAATGGATTCGGGTTCTACGGGCCATTAACCGTTATGAACCGTCACTTCACACGGGCCATTAACCGTCACAAGCATACGCTCCCAGAGTGCCATTCGTACTGCACGCGGGAATCATACCTGCCAAGTAGTCGTGCACATGTTTCAGAGGAGCTCGAGACCCATGAAACGCACTCACAAGATAACCGGTTACGATTACGTGACCATACTCACAAGCGTGATCGTATTCGGCGATCTCAGGGCCATAATGCCTTATCACAACCACAAAGGCTAATACACATGTTCCGTACTAGTGTTTATTCATTTTATGACATTAGTATCTGACACACGCCTCGGCACCGTATGCACGATCGTTGTCATTATGTCATTCCGCACTTTCCGACATTGTTTACGGTAATATTGCTCACTCTATCTATTTCGTATTTTAACATGCATGCATATTCAAACATGTTTAATACTAAGAGCATAGGCAAATAATCATCGATCGCACAACGGGAACACATAATTCAACATACCACAAATTACACCAATTCACGTTTCCCTCCGATTTATTTAATCGGGCAATAAACAGATATTTCTCACTTCCATTAGCTAGAGGATGTTCATAGCTTCACAACGATACCAAGAATACTCACATCGGATAAACGAGTCAAAAGTTATGAAAGAAACAAGTTGAAGGATCTGTCATGTTCGCATTGCGAAGTAGCCAACGAATGCTCGCTTACTCATTCGCAGTGCGACACTCTCAGCGAATACCTAAACAACACTGGGTTCGCTACCCCCTTCGCAATGCGAGCGTCTGGCGAATCGTGGCAGAACTAAAACAAGGTAAAGTTCGCAGTGCGAACCTCTGGCGAATGTTCGCCCTCACCTTCGCCATGCGAGTAACCAGCGAATGCTCACTTTCCCCTTCGCTAGGGGACTCGCAGTGCGAACCTGCAAAAACTGGATTTCCCAGCAGCGTGAAAACAAAGCTTTGGGACCAAAAACCCATCCAAAACTTCACCTAACATACAAACATGCAATAACAGATGATCATACATGGCTAATGAGTATACTACACAGTTTATACCGCATTTTATCCGTTAGATTTCATTTTCTCTCAATTTAACCTAATTCCCATTCGGGAGTTTCTAGCACTTAGAGTGTCTAACTAGAACCCGCCTGATAATCGAAGAGGAGTTTGAAGAAGATGCTGATGATCCATGGGTTTCTCTTCTTCATCATCTCCATTTTCTCTCTTTCTCTTCTTTCCTTTTTCCTTTTCTTATTCTTGTTTACTAACTTCTTCTTTTTTCTCTTTTTCTTTCTCTTTCCAAATATATACATATATTATACTATTATTATATAATATAAATCCAATAGGGAAAAATATCTCCAATTGATATTTTGTCGTCTCCACCCAATAGATCAATTATTAGAGTTATCTTAAAATCCTTTCTCGAATTTAAATAATTGATCTCTTCAGAGTTTATCAGTTGCTCTATTGATCCCTAATGTCAATACCTAAAGTACTTAGAGGATTCCATTAATCCAATATACCAAAGATAGAGCACATAAATACTCATCTGATCTCATCTGATATCCAATTGAGCAATTAGATAATATGGGGTATTACACGTCCTAACATCTATACCTAGTGTTTTCACATTGTCACTAATTAAGCAAAAGGGAATTGTCAAGTTCAACTTTTAATGCGCGTCAATGATAGACCCATTTCAACAAAAGGCAAAAAGGAAATAAAAATCAAACTAACATTCCAGAAATGAAAAAAGAAAAAAAATTTCTCATTCACATTCATTTATTTAATTTTTTAATATAATTAAGAACATATATATCAGGTTACATGAAAAATAATTTTATAATACAAAATAATTTATAATATTCTCTATTTGAAACATATATAAAGGTTAATTAATATTTTTATTATTGTAAGAGTAAAAAGAGTGTTATTTGTATGTTTTGAAAATAATTCATAATGAACATAAAAAATATTAGTTTATAAAATAATATAAAATTAAAAAAAGTTAAAAGGAAAAGAAACAACAAGGCCAAAAAGTATAAATTCATCTCATTTATTTAACTTTTTAAAGTACTTTTTACCTTCCATATCTTTCAGTTTATTTTAATATATATAATGCAAACGTAAGTCATAAGTCTTACAAGAAAAAAATACAAGGTGAAATCTTGGACAATGGCATTCATATACATCAATAGATCTCACCTATGTTTTATTTTGTTTATTACTATGATTTTCTTGTCAGGTAATGAATAAAATTTGTTTGATATGTCTATCTAAATACTTTAAATATAATAAACCACCTCATATATTTAAAAAAAAACTAACCAAAATTTAAATAAACTGTCTTTTGGTTGTAGGAATATCAAGTGGTGAGAAAAATGCTGTGAGAATTCCTCGTCATCGTCATCATCACCCTCCTCCTCCTCCTTTGGGATTACATTGCCTAGATGGTGGGTGCGAAACTAATGAGCGATGTCGTGAACGTTGTGATACAGAAGGCTATAGAAAAGGTGGTGAGTGTCAGGGATTGCGTCACCGCAAATGTTGTTGTAATGTATGAGGAGTTATTATACCCTTGAATAAAACTAAATAAATAAAATGTATGCCTTAATTTCATTTTAAGTTTAGAGTTTGTAATAATATATATTATCCAAAATAAAATAATTTTTAAAACTTGATTACTACAAGTAACTGAGAATTTTAAAATATATACCTATCACCAATTTCAAACTAAGGATGAATGTAAATGATTCAAAATTTAAACTTGCATATTTCATTTTAATTTCATATTTTAGAAGAAAATTCAGTTTTATGTTTTATTCTCAAATAGTTTCATGATACCAATCGTCAATAAAAAAATAATCAATTTAAGTTTGTTTGGAAGGCAATCTTATACAAACTGACACAAATTATAACGCAGACTATTATTTTTTTTTAAATTAAAGCTTAATAAAATAATACTACTATTTTTATTATGATTATTATTATTATTAACGTGTAATGTAAACGCCGATATATATATATATATATATATATATATATATATATATATATATACATGGATAATACGTTTGGTACTGAAATGTACAAGTTCCTAGTAACACAGTATACATATAAATGCCCAAAAGCCTAATACAACAACTATGGCATGTTATATATACAAGATGTTCCAAAAGATAAAACTAAGAACTAGATCAACGAATGACCTCAAAATCTCCACAACGAAAACCTTGCCACACAAAAGCTATGATCCGTAAGGAAAGTCAAACAACTTTGTCCTTACCATTCGCCGAACCTGTAGTACCTGTGATGTAAACAACAACATGGGGTGAGATACATCAAATCTCAGTGAGTTGTCTATCTTATATGTCCTCTCGGCATTACAAGTTTCTAACAAGCCTAACTCAAGTCAAAAGGGAAGGGAAGTGACTTTGAGTACACACACTATATGGAAACATGTCATGAGTTCATCAACTCACAATATCACTAATCGGTAACCACACCAAGGCATCCCCTGTTCCCGTCCGCTTCTACGTCTAGAAGTCGACCCGGGTCATGGATCCTGGTAACCTACTTGACATACGAATGGATTCGGGTTCTACGGGCCATTAACCGTTATGAACCGTCACTTCACACGGGCCATTAACCGTCACAAGCATACGCTCCCAGAGTGCCATTCGTACTGCACGCGGGAATCATACCTGCCAAGTAGTCGTGCACATGTTTCAGAGGAGCTCGAGACCCATGAAACGCACTCACAAGATAAACGGTTACGATTACGTGACCATACTCACAAGCGTGATCGTATTCGGCGATCTCAGGGCCATAATGCCTTATCACAACCACAAAGGCTAATACACATGTTCCGTACTAGTGTTTATTCATTTTATGACATTAGTATCTGACACACGCCTCGGCACCGTATGCACGATCGTTGTCATTATGTCATTCCGCACTTTCCGACATTGTTTACGGTAATATTGCTCACTCTATCTATTTCGTATTTTAACATGCATGCATATTCAAACATGTTTAATACTAAGAGCATAGGCAAATAATCATCGATCGCACAACGGGAACACATAATTCAACATACCACAAATTACACCAATTCACGTTTCCCTCTGATTTATTTAATCGGGCAATAAACAGATATTTCTCACTTCCATTAGCTAGAGGATGTTCATAGCTTCACAACGATACCAAGAATACTCACATCGGATAAACGAGTCAAAAGTTATGAAAGAAACAAGTTGAAGGATCTGTCATGTTCGCATTGCGAAGTAGCCAACGAATGCTCGCTTACTCATTCGCAGTGCGACACTCTCAGCGAATACCTAAACAACACTGGGTTCGCTACCCCCTTCGCAATGCGAGCGTCTGGCGAATCGTGGCAGAACTAAAACAAGGTAAAGTTCGCAGTGCGAACCTCTGGCGAATGTTCGCCCTCACATTCGCCATGCGAGTAACCAGCGAATGCTCACTTTCCCCTTCGCTAGGGGACTCGCAGTGCGAACCTGCAAAAACTGGATTTCCCAGCAGCGTGAAAACAAAGCTTTGGGACCAAAAACCCATCCAAAACTTCACCTAACATACAAACATGCAATAACAGATGATCATACATGGCTAATGAGTATACTACACAGTTTATACCGCATTTTATCCGTTAGATTTCATTTTCTCTCAATTTAACCTAATTCCCATTCGGGAGTTTCTAGCACTTAGAGTGTCTAACTAGAACCCACCTGATAATCGAAGAGGAGTTTGAAGAAGATGCTGATGATCCATGGGTTTCTCTTCTTCATCATCTCCATTTTCTCTCTTTCTCTTCTTTCCTTTTTCCTTTTCTTATTCTTGTTTACTAACTTCTTCTTTTTTCTCTTTTTCTTTCTCTTTCCAAATATATACATATATTATACTATTATTATATAATATAAATCCAATAGGGAAAAATATCTCCAATTGATATTTTGTCGTCTCCACCCAATAGATCAATTATTAGAGTTATCTTAAAATCCTTTCTCGAATTTAAATAATTGATCTCTTCAGAGTTTATCAGTTGCTCTATTGATCCCTAATGTCAATACCTAAAGTACTTAGAGGATTCCATTAATCCAATATACCAAAGATAGAGCACATAAATACTCATCTGATCTCATCTGATATCCAATTGAGCAATTAGATAATATGGGGTATTACACGTCCTAACATCTATACCTAGTGTTTTCACATTGTCACTAATTAAGCAAAATGGAATTGTCAAGTTCAACTTTTAATGCGCGTCAATGATAGACCCATTTCAACAAAAGGCAAAAAGGAAATAAAAATCAAACTAACATTCCAGAAATGAAAAAAGAAAAAAAATTTCTCATTCACATTCATTTATTTAATTTTTTAATATAATTAAGAACATATATATCAGGTTACATGAAAAATAATTTTATAATACAAAATAATTTATAATATTCTCTATTTGAAACATATATAAAGGTTAATTAATATTTTTATTATTGTAAGAGTAAAAAGAGTGTTATTTGTATGTTTTTAAAATAATTCATAATGAACATAAAAAATATTAGTTTATAAAATAATATAAAATTAAAAAAAGTTAAAAGGAAAAGAAACAACAAGGCCAAAAAGTATAAATTCATCTCATTTATTTAACTTTTTAAAGTACTTTTTACCTTCCATATCTTTCAGTTTATTTTAATATATATAATGCAAACGTAAGTCATAAGTCTTACAAGAAAAAAATACAAGGTGAAATCTTGGACAATGGCATTCATATACATCAATAGATCTCACCTATGTTTTATTTTGTTTATTACTATGATTTTCTTGTCAGGTAATGAATAAAATTTGTTTGATATGTCTATCTAAATACTTTAAATATAATAAACCACCTCATATATTTAAAAAAAAACTAACCAAAATTTAAATAAACTGTCTTTTGGTTGTAGGAATATCAAGTGGTGAGAAAAATGCTGTGAGAATTCCTCGTCATCGTCATCATCACCCTCCTCCTCCTCCTTTGGGATTACATTGCCTAGATGGTGGGTGCGAAACTAATGAGCGATGTCGTGAATGTTGTGATACAGAAGGCTATAGAAAAGGTGGTGAGTGTCAGGGATTGCGTCACCGCAAATGTTGTTGTAATGTATGAGGAGTTATTATACCCTTGAATAAAACTAAATAAATAAAATGTATGCCTTAATTTCATTTTAAGTTTAGAGTTTGTAATAATATATATTATCCAAAATAAAATAATTTTTAAAACTTGATTACTACAAGTAACTGAGAATTTTAAAATATATACCTATCACCAATTTCAAACTAAGGATGAATGTAAATGATTCAAAATTTAAACTTGCATATTTCATTTTAATTTCATATTTTAGAACAAAATTCAGTTTTATGTTTTATTCTCAAATAGTTTCGTGATACCAATCGTCAATAAAAAAATAATCAATTTAAGTTTGTTTGGAAGGCAATCTTATACAAACTGACACAAATTATAACGCAGACTATTATTATTTTTTTAATTAAAGCTTAATAAAATAATACTACTATTTTTATTATGATTATTATTATTATTAACGTGTAATGTAAACGCCGATATATATATATATATATATATATATATATATATATATATATATATATATATATACATGGATAATACGTTTGGTACTGAAATGTACAAGTTCCTAGTAACACAGTATACATATAAATGCCCAAAAGCCTAATACAATAACTATGGCATGTTATATATACAAGATGTTCCAAAAGATAAAACTAAGAACTAGATCAACGAATGACCTCAAAATCTCCACAACGAAAACCTTGCCACACAAAAGCTATGATCCGTAAGGAAAGTCAAACAACTTTGTCCTTACCATTCGCCGAACCTGTAGTACCTGTGATGTAAACAACAACATGGGGTGAGATACATCAAATCTCAGTGAGTTGTCTATCTTATATGTCCTCTCGGCATTACAAGTTTCTAACAAGCCTAACTCAAGTCAAAAGGGAAGGGAAGTGACTTTGAGTACACACACTATATGGAAACATGTCATGAGTTCATCAACTCACAATATCACTAATCGGTAACCACACCAAGGCATCCCCTGTTCCCGTCCGCTTCTACGTCTAGAAGTCGACCCGGGTCATGGATCCTGGTAACCTACTTGACATACGAATGGATTCGGGTTCTACGGGCCATTAACCGTTATGAACCGTCACTTCACACGGGCCATTAACCGTCACAAGCATACGCTCCCAGAGTGCCATTCGTACTGCACGCGGGAATCATACCTGCCAAGTAGTCGCGCACATGTTTCAGAGGAGCTCGAGACCCATGAAACGCACTCACAAGATAACCGGTTACGATTACGTGACCATACTCACAAGCGTGATCGTATTCGACGATCACAGGGCCATAATGCCTTATCACAACCACAAAGGCTAATACACATGTTCCGTACTAGTGTTTATTCATTTTATGACATTAGTATCTGACACACGCCTCGGCACCGTATGCACGATCGTTGTCATTATGTCATTCCGCACTTTCCGACATTGTTTACGATAATATTGCTCACTCTATCTATTTCGTATTTTAACATGCATGCATATTCAAACATGTTTAATACTAAGAGCATAGGCAAATAATCATCGATCGCACAACGGGAACACATAATTCAACATACCACAAATTACACCAATTCACGTTTCCCTCCGATTTATTTAATCGGGCAATAAACAGATATTTCTCACTTCCATTAGCTAGAGGATGTTCATAGCTTCACAACGATACCAAGAATACTCACATCGGATAAACGAGTCAAAAGTTATGAAAGAAACAAGTTGAAGGATATGTCATGTTCGCATTGCGAAGTAGCCAACGAATGCTCGCTTTCTCATTCGCAGTGCGACAATCTCAGCGAATGCCTAAACAACACTGGGTTCGCTACCCCCTTCGCAATGCGAGCGTCTGGCGAATCGTGGCAGAACTAAAACAAGGTAAAGTTCGCAGTGCGAACCTCTGGCGAATGTTCGCCCTCACCTTCGCCATGCGAGTAACCAGCGAATGCTCACTTTCCCCTTCGCTAGGGGACTCGCAGTGCGAACCTGCGAAAACTGGATTTCCCAGCAGCGTGAAAACAGAGCTTTGGGACCAAAAACCCATCCAAAACTTCACCTAACATACAAACATGCAATAACAGATGATCATACATGGCTAATGAGTATACTACACAGTTTATACCGCATTTTATCCGTTAGATTTCATTTTCTCTCAATTTAACCTAATTCCCATTCGGGAGTTTCTAGCACTTAGAGTGTCTAACTAGAACCCACCTGATAATCGAAGAGGAGTTTGAAGAAGATGCTGATGATCCATGGGTTTCTCTTCTTCATCATCTCCATTTTCTCTCTTTCTCTTCTTTCCTTTTTCCTTTTCTTATTCTTGTTTACTAACTTCTTCTTTTTTCTCTTTTTCTTTCTCTTTCCAAATATATACATATATTATACTATTATTATATAATATAAATCCAATAGGGAAAAATATCTCCAATTGATATTTTGTCGTCTCCACCCAATAGATCAATTATTAGAGTTATCTTAAAATCCTTTCTCGAATTTAAATAATTGATCTCTTCAGAGTTTATCAGTTGCTCTATTGATCCCTAATGTCAATACCTAAAGTACTTAGAGGATTCCATTAATCCAATATACCAAAGATAGAGCACATAAATACTCATCTGATCTCATCTGATATCCAATTGAGCAATTAGATAATATGGGGTATTACACGTCCTAACATCTATACCTAGTGTTTTCACATTGTCACTAATTAAGCAAAAGGGAATTGTCAAGTTCAACTTTTAATGCGCGTCAATGATAGACCCATTTCAACAAAAGGCTAAAAGGAAATAAAAATCAAACTAACATTCCAGAAATGAAAAAAGAAAAAAAAATTCTCATTCACATTCATTTATTTAATTTTTTAATATAATTAAGAACATATATATCAGGTTACATGAAAAATAATTTTATAATACAAAATAATTTATAATATTCTCTATTTGAAACATATATAAAGGTTAATTAATATTTTTATTATTGTAAGAGTAAAAAGAGTGTTATTTGTATGTTTTGAAAATAATTCATAATGAACATAAAAAATATTAGTTTATAAAATAATATAAAATTAAAAAAGTTAAAAGGAAAAGAAACAACAAGGACAAAAAGTATAAATTCATCTCATTTATTTAACTTTTTAAAGTACTTTTTACCTTCCATATCTTTCAGTTTATTTTAATATATATAATGCAAACGTAAGTCATAAGTCTTACAAGAAAAAAATACAAGGTGAAATCTTGGACAATGGCATTCATATACATCAATAGATCTCACCTATGTTTTATTTTGTTTATTACTATGATTTTCTTGTCAGGTAATGAATAAAATTTGTTTGATATGTCTATCTAAATACTTTAAATATAATAAACCACCTCATATATTTAAAAAAAACTAACCAAAATTTAAATAAACTGTCTTTTGGTTGTAGGAATATCAAGTGGTGAGAAAAATGCTGTGAGAATTCCTCGTCATCGTCATCATCACCCCCCTCCTCCTCCTTTGGGATTACATTGCCTAGATGGTGGGTGCGAATCTAATGAGCGATGTCGTGAACGTTGTGATACAGAAGGCTATAGAAAAGGTGGTGAGTGTCAGGGATTGCGTCACCGCAAATGTTGTTGTAATGTATGAGGAGTTATTATACCCTTGAATAAAACTAAATAAATAAAATGTATGCCTTAATTTCATTTTAAGTTTAGAGTTTGTAATAATATATATTATCCAAAATAAAATAATTTTTAAAACTTGATTACTACAAGTAACTGAGAATTTTAAAATATATACCTATCACCAATTTCAAACTAAGGATGAATGTAAATGATTCAAAATTTAAACTTGCATATTTCATTTTAATTTCATATTTTAGAACAAAATTCAGTTTTATGTTTTATTCTCAAATAGTTTCATGATACCAATCGTCAATAAAAAAATAATCAATTTAAGTTTGTTTGGAAGGCAATCTTATACAAACTGACACAAATTATAACGCAGACTATTATTTTTTTTTAAAGTAAAGGTTAATAAAATAATACTACAATTTTTATTATGATTATTATTATTATTAACGTGTAATGTAAACGCCCATATATATATATATATATATATATATACATGGATAATACGTTTGGTATTGAAATGTACAAGTTCCTAGTAACACAGTATACATATAAATGCCCAAAAGCCTAATACAACAACTATGGCATGTTATATATACAAGATGTTCCAAAAGATAAAACTAAGAACTAGATCAACGAATGATCTCAAAATCTCCACAACGAAAACCTTGCCACACAAAAGCTATGATCCGTAAGGAAAGTCAAACAACTTTGTCCTTACCCTTCGCCGAACCTGTAGTACCTATGAGGTAAACAACAACATGGGGTGAGATATATCAAATCTCAGTGAGTTATCTATGTTATATGTCCTCTCGGCTTTACAAGGTTCTAACAAGCCTAACTCAAGTCAAAAGGGAAGGGAAGTGACTTTGAGTACACACACTATATAGAAACATGTCATGAGTTCATCAACTCACAATATCACTAATCGGTAACCACACCAAGGCATCCCCTGTTCCCGTCCACTTCTACGTCTAGAAGTCGACCCGGGTCATGGATCCTGGTAACCTACTTGACATATGAATGGATTCGGGTTCTACGGGCCATTAACTGTTATGAACCATCACTTCACACGGGCCATTAACCGTCACAAGCATACGCTCCCAGAGTGCCATTCGTATTGCACGCGGGAATCATACCTGCCAAGTAGTCGTGCACATGTTTCAGAGGAGCTCGAGACCCATGAAACGCACTCACAAGATAACCGGTTACGATTATGTGACCATACTCACAAGCATGATCGTATTCGACGATCACAAGGCCATAATGCCTTATCACAACCACAAAGGCTAACACACATGTTCCGTACTAGTGTTTATTCATTTTATGACATTAGTATCTGACACACGCCTCGGCACCGTATGCACGATCGTTGTCATTATGTCATTCCGCACTTTCCGACATTGTTTACGGTAATATTCCTCACTCTATCTATTTCGTATTTTAACATGCATGCATATTCAAACATGTTTAATACTAAGAGCATAGGCAAATAATCATCGATCGCACAACAGGAACACATAATTCAACATACCACAAATTACACCAATTCACGTTTCCCTCCGATTTATTTAATCGGGCAATAAACAGATATTTCTCACTTCCATTAGCTAGAGGATGTTCATAGCTTCACAACGATACCAAGAATACTCACATCGGATAAACGAGTCAAAAGTTATGAAAGAAACAAGTTGAAGGATCTGTCATGTTCGCATTGCGAAGTAGCCAGCGAATGCTCGCTTTCTCATTCGCAGTGCGAAACTCTCAGCGAATGCCTAAACAACACTGGGTTCGCTACCCCCTTCGCAATGCGGGCGTCTGGCAAATCGTGGCAGAACTAAAACAAGGTAAAGTTCGCAGTGCGAACCTCTGGCGAATGTTCGCCCTCACCTTCGCCATGCGAGTAACCAGCGAATGCTCGCTTTCCCCTTCGCTAGGGGACTCGCAGTGCGAACCTGCGAAAACTGGGTTTCCCAGCAGCGTGAAAACAGAGCTTTGGGACAAAAAACCCATCCAAAACTTCACCTAACATACTAACATGCATTAACAGATGATCATACATGGCTAATGAGTATACTACACAGTTTATACCGCATTTTATCCGTTAGATTTCATTTTCTCTCAATTTAACCTAATTCCCATTCGGGAGTTTCTAGCACTTAGAGTGTCTAACTAGAACCCACCTGATAATCGAAGAGGAGTTTGAAGAAGATGCTGATGATCCATGGGTTTCTCTTCTTCATCATCTCCATTTTCTCTCTTTCTCTTCTTTCCTTTTTCCTTTTCTTCTTCTTGTTTACTAACTTCTTCTTTTTTCTCTTTTTCTTTCTCTTTCCAAATATATACATATATTATACTATTATTATATAATATAAATCCAATAGGGAAAAGTATCTCCAATTGATATTTTGTCGTCTCCACCCAATAGATCAATTATTAGAGTTATCTTAAAATCCTTTCTCGAATTTAAATAATTGATCTCTTCAGAGTTTATCAGTTGCTCTATTGATCCCTAATGTCAATACCTAAAGTACTTAGAGGATTCCATTAATCCAATATACCAAAGATAGAGCACATAAATACTCATCTGATCTCATCTGATATCCAATTGAGCAATTAGATAATATGGGGTATTACACGTCCTAACATCTATAACTAGTGTTTTCACATTGTCACTAATTAAGCAAAAGTGAATTGTCAAGTTCAACTTTTAATGCAAGTCAATGATAGACCCATTTCAACAAAAGGCTAAAAGGAAATAAAAATCAAACTAACATTCCAGAAATGAAAAAAGAAAAAAAATTTCTCATTCACATTCATTTATTTAATTTTTTAATATAATTAAGAACATATATATCAGGTTACATGAAAAATAATTTTATAATACAAAATAATTTATAATATTCTCTATTTGAAACATATATAAAGGTTAATTAATATTTTTATTATTGTAAGAGTAAAAAGAGTGTAATTTGTATGTTTTGAAAATAATTCATAATGAACATAAAAAATATTAGTTTATAAATTAATATAAAATTAAAAAAGTTAAAAGGAAAAGAAACAACAAGGACAAAAAGTATAAATTCATCTCATTTATTTAACTTTTTAAAGTACTTTTTACCTTCCATATCTTTCAGTTTATTTTAATATATATAATGCACACGTAAGTCATAAGTCTTACAAGAAAAAAATACAAGGTGAAATCTTGGACAATGGCATTCATATACATCAATAGATCTCACCTATGTTTTATTTTGTTTATTACTATGATTTTCTTATCAGGTAATGAATAAAATTTGTTTGATATATCTATCTAAATACTTCAAATATAATAAACCACCTCATATATTTAAAAAAAACTAACCAAAATTTAAATAAACTGTCTTTTGGTTGTAGGAATATCAAGTGGTGAGAAAAATGCTGTGAGAATTCCTCGGCATCGTCATCATCACCCTCCTCCTCCTCCTTTGGGATTACATTGCCTAGATGGTGGGTGCGAATCTAATGAGCGATGTCGTGAACGTTGTGATACAGAAGGCTATAGAAAAGGTGGTGAGTGTCAGGGATTGCGTCACCGCAAATGTTGTTGTAATGTATGAGGAGTTATTATACCCTTGAATAAAACTAAATAAATAAAATGTATGCCTTAATTTCATTTTAAGTTTAGAGTTTGTAATAATATATATTATCCAAAATAAAATAATTTTTAAAACTTGATTACTACAAGTAACTGAGAATTTTAAAATATATACCTATCAAAATTTCAAACTAAGGATGAATGTAAATGATTCAAAATTTAAACTTGCATATTTCATTTTAATTTCATATTTTAGAAGAAAATTCAGTTTTATGTTTTATTCTCAAATAGTTTCATGATACCAATCGTCAATAAAAAAATAATCAATTTAAGTTTGTTTGGAAGGCAATCTTTTACAAACTGACACAAATTATAACGCAGACTATTATTTTTTTTTAAAGTAAAGGTTAATAAAATAATACTACTATTTTTATTATGATTATTATTATTATTAACATGTAATGTAAACGCCCATATATGTATATATATATATATATATATATATACATGGATAATACGTTTGGTATTGAAATGTACAAGTTCCTAGTAACACAGTATACATATAAATGCCCAAAAGCCTAATACAACAACTATGGCATGTTATATATACAAGATGTTCCAAAAGATAAAACTAAGAACTAGATCAACGAATGATCTCAAAATCTCCACAACGAAAACCTTGCCACACAAAAGCTATGATCCGTAAGGAAAGTCAAACAACTTTGTCCTTACCCTTCGCCGAACCTGTAGTACCTATGAGGTAAACAACAACATGGGGTGAGATACATCAAATCTCAGTGAGTTATCTATGTTATATGTCCTCTCGGCTTTACAAGGTTCTAACAAGCCTAACTCAAGTCAAAAGGGAAGGGAAGTGACTTTGAGTACACACACTATATGGAAACATGTCATGAGTTCATCAACTCACAATATCACTAATCGGTAACCACACCAAGGCATCCCCTGTTCCCGTCCGCTTCTACGTCTAGAAGTCGACCCGGGTCATGGATCCTGGTAACCTACTTGACATATGAATGGATTCGGGTTCTACGGGCCATTAACCGTTATGAACCATCACTTCACACGGGCCATTAACCGTCACAAGCATACGCTCCCAGAGTGCCATTCGTACTGCACGCGGGAATCATACCTGCCAAGTAGTCGTGCACATGTTTCAGAGGAGCTCGAGACCCATGAAACGCACTCACAAGATAACCGGTTACGATTATGTGACCATACTCACAAGCATGATCGTATTCGACGATCACAAGGCCATAATGCCTTATCACAACCACAAAGGCTAACACACATGTTCCGTACTAGTGTTTATTCATTTTATGACATTAATATCTGACACACGCCTCGGCACCGTATGCACGATCGTTGTCATTATGTCATTCCGCACTTTCCGACATTGTTTACGGTAATATTCCTCACTCTATCTATTTCGTATTTTAACATGCATGCATATTCAAACATGTTTAATACTAAGAGCATAGGCAAATAATCATCGATCGCACAACGGGAACACATAATTCAACATACCACAAATTACACCAATTCACGTTTCCCTCCGATTTATTTAATCGGGCAATAAACAGATATTTCTCACTTCCATTAGCTAGAGGATGTTCATAGCTTCACAACGATACCAAGAATACTCACATCGGATAAACGAGTCAAAAGTTATGAAAGAAACAAGTTGAAGGATCTGTCATGTTCGCATTGCGAAGTAGCCAGCGAATGCTCGCTTTCTCATTCGCAGTGCGAAACTCTCAGCGAATGCCTAATCAACACTGGGTTCGCTACCCCCTTCGCAATGCGGGCGTCTGGCGAATCGTGGCAGAACTAAAACAAGGTAAAGTTCGCAGTGCGAACCTCTGGCGAATGTTCGCCCTCACCTTCGCCATGCGAGTAACCAGCGAATGCTCGCTTTCCCCTTCGCTAGGGGACTCGCAGTGCGAACCTGCGAAAACTGGGTTTCCCAGCAGCGTGAAAACAGAGCTTTAGGACCAAAAACCCATCCAAAACTTCACCTAACATACAAACATGCATTAACAGATGATCATACATGGCTAATGAGTATACTACACAGTTTATACCGCATTTTATCCGTTAGATTTCATTTTCTCTCAATTTAACCTAATTCCCATTCGGGAGTTTCTAGCACTTAGAGTGTCTAACAAGAACCCACCTGATAATCGAAGAGGAGTTTGAAGAAGATGCTGATGATCCATGGGTTTCTCTTCTTCATCATCTCCATTTTCTCTCTTTCTCTTCTTTCCTTTTTCCTTTTCTTCTTCTTGTTTACTAACTTCTTCTTTTTTCTCTTTTTCTTTCTCTTTCCAAATATATACATATATTATACTATTATTATATAATATAAATCCAATAGGGAAAAATATCTCCAATTGATATTTTGTCGTCTCCACCCAATAGATCAATTATTAGAGTTATCTTAAAATCCTTTCTCGAAATTTAAATAATTGATCTCTTCAGAGTTTATCAGTTGCTCTATTGATCCCTAATGTCAATACCTAAAGTACTTAGAGGATTCCATTAATCCAATATACCAAAGATAGAGCACATAAATACTCATCTGATCTCATCTGATATCCAATTGAGCAATTAGATAATATGGGGTATTACACGTCCTAACATCTATACCTAGTATTTTCACATTGTCACTAATTAAGCAAAAGGGAATTGTCAAGTTCAACTTTTAATGCGCGTCAATGATAGACCCATTTCAACAAAAGGCTAAAAGGAAATAAAAATCAAACTAACATTCCAGAAATGAAAAAAGAAAAAAAATTTCTCATTCACATTCATTTATTTAATTTTTTAATATAATTAAGAACATATATATCAGGTTACATGAAAAATAATTTTATAATACAAAATAATTTATAATATTCTCTATTTGAAACATATATAAAGGTTAATTAATATTTTTATTATTATAAGAGTAAAAAGAGTGTTATTTGTATGTTTTGAAAATAATTCATAATGAACATAAAAAATATTAGTTTATAAAATAATATAAAATTAAAAAAGTTAAAAGGAAAAGAAACAACAAGGGCAAAAAGTATAAATTCATCTCATTTATTTAACTTTTTAAAGTACTTTTTACCTTCCATATCTTTCAGTTTATTTTAATATATATAATGCACACGTAAGTCATAAGTCTTACAAGAAAAAAATACAAGGTGAAATCTTGGACAATGGCATTCATATACATCAATAGATCTCACCTATGTTTTATTTTGTTTATTACTATGATTTTCTTGTCAGGTAATGAATAAAATTTGTTTGATATATCTGTCTAAATACTTTAAATATAATAAACCACCTCATATATTTAAAAAAAACTAACCAAAATTTAAATAAAGTGTCTTTTGGTTGTAGGAATATCAAGTGGTGAGAAAAATGCTGTGAGAATTCCTCGTCATCGTCATCATCACCCTCCTCCTCCTCCTTTGGGATTACATTGCCTAGATGGTGGGTGCGAATCTAATGAGCGATGTCGTGAACGTTGTGATACAGAAGGCTATAGAAAAGGTGGTGAGTGTCAGGGATTGCGTCACCGCAAATGTTGTTGTAATGTATGAGGAGTTATTATACCCTTGAATAAAACTAAATAAATAAAATGTATGTCTTAATTTCATTTTAAGTTTAGAGTTTGTAATAATATATATTATCCAAAATAAAATAATTTTTAAAACTTGATTACTACAAGTAACTGAGAATTTTAAAATATATACCTATCAAAATTTCAAACTAAGGATGAATGTAAATGATTCAAAATTTAAACTTGCATATTTCATTTTAATTTCATATTTTAGAACAAAATTCAGTTTTATGTTTTATTCTCAAATAGTTTCATGATACCAATCGTCAATAAAAAAATAATCAATTTAAGTTTGTTTGGAAGGCAATCTTATACGAACTGACACAAATTATAACGTAGACTATTATTTTTTTTTAAAGTAAAGGTTAATAAAATAATACTACTATTTTTATTATGATTATTATTATTATTAACATGTAATGTAAACGCCCATACATGTATATATATATATATATATATATATATATATATATATATATATATATATACATGGATAATACGTTTGGTATTGAAATGTACAAGTTCCTAGTAACACAGTATACATATAAATGCCCAAAAGCCTAATACAACAACTATGGCATGTTATATATACAAGATGTTCCAAAAGATAAAACTAAGAACTAGATCAACGAATGATCTCAAAATCTCCACAACGAAAACCTTGCCACACAAAAGCTATGATCCGTAAGGAAAGTCAAACAACTTTGTCCTTACCCTTCGCCGAACCTGTAGTACCTATGAGGTAAACAACAACATGGGGTGAGATACATCAAATCTCAGTGAGTTATCTATGTTATATGTCCTCTCGGCTTTACAAGGTTCTAACAAGCCTAACTCAAGTCAAAAGGGAAGGGAAGTGACTTTGAGTACACACACTATATGGAAACATGTCATGAGTTCATCAACTCACAATATCACTAATCGGTAACCACACCAAGGCATCCCTTGTTCCCGTCCGCTTCTACGTCTAGAAGTCGACCCGGGTCATGGATCCTGGTAACCTACTTGACATATGAATGGATTCGGGTTCTACGGGCCATTAACCGTTATGAACCATCACTTCACATGGGCCATTAACCGTCACAAGCATACGCTCCCAGAGTGCCATTCGTACTGCACGCGGGAATCATACCTGCCAAGTAGTCGTGCACATGTTTCAGAGGAGCTCGAGACCCATGAAACGCACTCACAAGATAACCGGTTATGATTATGTGACCATACTCACAAGCATGATCGTATTCGACGATCACAAGGCCATAATGCCTTATCACAACCACAAAGGCTAACACACATGTTCCGTACTAGTGTTTATTCATTTTATGACATTAGTATCTGACACACGCCTCGGCACCGTATGCACGATCGTTGTCATTATGTCATTCCGCACTTTCCGACATTGTTTACGGTAATATTCCTCACTCTATCTATTTCGTATTTTAACATGCATGCATATTCAAACATGTTTAATACTAAGAGCATAGGCAAATAATCATCGATCGCACAACGGGAACACATAATTCAACATACCACAAATTACACCAATTCACGTTTCCCTCCGATTTATTTAATCGGGCAATAAACAGATATTTCTCACTTCCATTAGCTAGAGGATGTTCATAGCTTCACAACGATACCAAGAATACTCACATCGGATAAACGAGTCAAAAGTTATGAAAGAAACAAGTTGAAGGATCTGTCATGTTCGCATTGCGAAGTAGCCAGCGAATGCTCGCTTTCTCATTCGCAGTGCGAAACTCTCAGCGAATGCCTAATCAACACTGGGTTCGCTACCCCCTTCGCAATGCGGGCGTCTGGCGAATCGTGGCAGAACTAAAACAAGGTAAAGTTCGCAGTGCGAACCTCTGGCGAATGTTCGCCCTCACCTTCGCCATGCGAGTAACCAGCGAATGCTCGCTTTCCCCTTCGCTAGGGGACTCGCAGTGCGAACCTGCGAAAACTGGGTTTCCCAGCAGCGTGAAAACAGAGCTTTAGGACCAAAAACCCATCCAAAACTTCACCTAACATACAAACATGCATTAACAGATGATCATACATGGCTAATGAGTATACTACACAGTTTATACCGCATTTTATCCGTTAGATTTCATTTTCTCTCAATTTAACCTAATTCCCATTCGGGAGTTTCTAGCACTTAGAGTGTCTAACAAGAACCCACCTGATAATCGAAGAGGAGTTTGAAGAAGATGCTGATGATCCATGGGTTTCTCTTCTTCATCATCTCCATTTTCTCTCTTTCTCTTCTTTCCTTTTTCCTTTTCTTCTTCTTGTTTACTAACTTCTTCTTTTTTCTCTTTTTCTTTCTCTTTACAAATATATACAAATATTATACTATTATTATATAATATAAATCCAATAGGGAAAAATATCTCCAATTGATATTTTGTCGTCTCCACCCAATAGATCAATTATTAGAGTTATCTTAAAATCCTTTCTCGAATTTAAATAATTGATCTCTTCAGAGTTTATCAGTTGCTCTATTGATCCCTAATGTCAATACCTAAAGTACTTAGAGGATTCCATTAATCCAATATACCAAAGATAGAGCACATAAATACTCATCTGATCTCATCTGATATCTAATTGAGCAATTAGATAATATGGGGTATTACACGTCCTAACATCTATACCTAGTGTTTTCACATTGTCACTAATTAAGCAAAAGGGAATTGTCAAGTTCAACTTTTAATGCGCGTCAATGATAGACCCATTTCAACAAAAGGCTAAAAGGAAATAAAAATCAAACTAACATTCCAGAAATGAAAAAAGAAAAAAAATTTCTCATTCACATTCATTTATTTAATTTTTTAATATAATTAAGAACATATATATCAGGTTACATGAAAAATAATTTTATAATACACAATAATTTATAATATTCTCTATTTGAAACATATATAAAGGTTAATTAATATTTTTATTATTGTAAGAGTAAAAAGAGTGTTATTTGTATGTTTTGAAAATAATTCATAATGAACATAAAAAATATTAGTTTATAAAATAATATAAAATTAAAAAAGTTAAAAGGAAAAGAAACAACAAGGACAAAAAGTATAAATTCATCTCATTTATTTAACTTTTTAAAGTACTTTTTACCTTCCATATCTTTCAGTTTATTTTAATATATATAATGCACACGTAAGTCATAAGTCTTACAAGAAAAAAATACAAGGTGAAATCTTGGACAATGGCATTCATATACATCAATAGATCTCACCTATGTTTTATTTTGTTTATTACTATGATTTTCTTGTCAGGTAATGAATAAAATTTGTTTGATATATCTGTCTAAATACTTTAAATATAATAAACCACCTCATATATTTAAAAAAAACTAACCAAAATTTAAATAAACTGTCTTTTGGTTGTAGGAATATCAAGTGGTGAGAAAAATGCTGTGAGAATTCCTCGGCATCGTCATCATCACCCTCCTCCTCCTCCTTTGGGATTACATTGCCTAGATGGTGGGTGCGAATCTAATGAGCGATGTCGTGAACGTTGTGATACAGAAGGCTATTGAAAAGGTGGTGAGTGTCAGGGATTGCGTCACCGCAAATGCTGTTGTAATGTATGAGGAGTTATTATACCCTTGAATAAAACTAAATAAATAAAATGTATGCCTTAATTTCATTTTAAGTTTAGAGTTTGTAATAATATATATTATCCAAAATAAAATAATTTTTAAAACTTGATTACTACAAGTAACTGAGAATTTTAAAATATATACCTATCACCAATTTCAAACTAAGGATGAATGTAAATGATTCAAAATTTAAACTTGCATATTTCATTTTAATTTCATATTTTAGAACAAAATTTAGTTTTATGTTTTATTCTCAAATAGTTTCATGATACCAATCGTCAATAAAAAAATAATCAATTTAAGTTTGTTTGGAAGGCAATCTTATACAAACTGACACAAATTATAACGCAGACTATTATTTTTTTTTAAAGTAAAGGTTAATAAAATAATACTACTATTTTTATTATGATTATTATTATTATTAACGTGTAATGTAAACGCCCATATATATATATATATATATATATATATATATATATATATATATATACATGGATAATACGTTTGGTATTGAAATGTACAAGTTCCTAGTAACACAGTATACATATAAATGCCCAAAAGCCTAATACAACAACTATGGCATGTTATATATACAAGATGTTCCAAAAGATAAAACTAAGAACTAGATCAACGAATGATCTCAAAATCTCCACAACGAAAACCTTGCCACACAAAAGCTATGATCCGTAAGGAAATTCAAACAACTTTGTCCTTACCCTTCGCCGAACCTGTAGTACCTATGAGGTAAACAACAACATGGGGTGAGATACATTAAATCTCAGTGAGTTATCTATGTTATATGTCCTCTCGACTTTACAAGGTTCTAACAAGCCTAACTCAAGTCAAAAGGGAAGGGAAGTGACTTTGAGTACACACACTATATGGAAACATGTCATGAGTTCATCAAATCACAATATCACTAATCGGTAACCACACCAAGGCATCCCCTGTTCCCGTCCGCTTCTACGTCTAGAAGTCGACCCGGGTCATGGATCCTGTAACCTACTTGACATATGAATGGATTCGGGTTCTACGGGCCATTAACCGTTATGAACCGTCACTTCACACGGGCCATTAACCGTCACAAGCATACGCTCCCAGAGTGCCATTCGTACAGCATGCGGGAATCATACCTGCCAAGTAGTCGTGCACATGTTTCAGAGGAGCTCGAGACCCATGAAACCCACTCACAAGATAACCGGTTACGATTACGTGACCATACTCACAAGCATGATCGTATTCTACGATCACAAGGCCATAATGCCTTATCACAGCCACAAAGGTTAACACACATGTTCTGTACTAGTGTTTATTCATTTTATGACATTAGTATCTGACACACGCCTCGGCACCGTATGCACGATCGTTGTCATTATGTCATTCCGCACTTTCCGACATTGTTTACGGTAATATTCCTCACTCTATCTATTTCGTATTTTAACATGCATGCATATTCAAACATGTTTAATACTAAGAGTATAGGCAAATAATCATCGATCGTACAACGGGAACACATAATTCAACATACCACAAATTACACCAATTCACGTTTCCCTCTGATTTATTTAATCGGGAAATAAACAGATATTTCTCACTTCCATTAGCTAGAGGATGTTCATAGCTTCACAACGATACCAAGAATACTCACATCGGATAAACGAGTCAAAAGTTATGAAAGAAACAAGTTGAAGGATCTGTCATGTTCGCATTGCGAAGTAGCCAGCGAATGCTCGCTTTCTCATTCGCAGTGCGAAACTCTCAGCGAATGCCTAAACAACACTGGGTTCGCTACCCCCTTCGCAATGCAAGCGTCTGGCGAATCGTGGCAGAACCAAAACAAGGTAAAGTTCGCAGTGCGAACCTCTGGCAAATGTTCGCCCTCACCTTCGCCATGCGAGTAACCAGCGAATGCTCACTTTCCCCTTCGCTAGGGGACTCGCAGTGCGAACCTGCAAAAACTGGGTTTCCCAGCAGCGTGAAAACACAGCTTTGGGACCAAAAACCCATCCAAAACTTCACCTAACATAAAAACATGCATTAACAGATGATCATACATGGCTAATGAGTACATTACACAGTTTATACCGCATTTTATCCGTTAGATTTCATTTTCTCTCAATTTAACCTAATTCCCATTCGGGAGTTTCTAGCACTTAGAGTGTCTAACTAGAACCCACCTGATAATCGACGAGGAGTTTGAAGAAGATGCTGATGATCCATGCGTTTCTCTTCTTCATCATCTCCATTTTCTCTCTTTCTCTTCTTTCCTTTTTCCATTTCTTCTTCTTGTTTACTAACTTCTTCTTTTTTCTCTTTTTCTTTCTCTTTCCAAATATATACATATATTATACTATTATTATATAATATAAATCCAATAGGGAAAAATATCTCCAATTGATATTTTGTCGTCTCCACCCAATAGATCAATTATTAGAGTTATCTTAAAATCCTTTCTCGAATTTAAATAATTATCTCTTCAGAGTTTATCAGTTGCTCTATTGATCCCTAATGTCAATACCTAAAGTACTTAGAGGATTCCATTAATCCAATATACCAAAGATAGAGCACATAAATACTCATTTGATCTCATCTGATATCCAATTGAGCAATTAGATAATATGGGGTATTACACGTCCTAACATCTATACCTAGTGTTTTCACATTGTCACTAATTAAGCAAAAGGGAATTGTCAAGTTCAACTTTTAATGCGCGTCAATGATAGACCCATTTCAACAAAAGGCTAAAAGGAAATAAAAATCAAACTAACATTCCAGAAATGAAAAAAGAAAAAAAATTTCTCATTCACATTCATTTATTTAATTTTTTAATATAATTAAGAACATATATATCAGGTTACATGAAAAATAATTTTATAATACAAAATAATTTATAATATTCTCTATTTGAAACATATATAAAGGTTAATTAACATTTTTATTATTGTAAGAGTAAAAAGAGTGTTATTTGTATGTTTTGAAAATAATTCATAATGAACATAAAAAATATTAGTTTATAAAATAATATAAAATTAAAAAAGTTAAAAGGAAAAGAAACAACAAGGACAAAAAGTATAAATTCATCTCATTTATTTAACTTTTTAAAGTACTTTTTACCTTCCATATCTTTCAGTTTATTTTAATATATATAATGCACACGTAAGTCATAAGTCTTACAAGAAAAAAATACAAGGTGAAATCTTGGACAATGGCATTCATATACATCAATAGATCTCACCTATGTTTTATTTTGTTTATTACTATGATTTTCTTGTAAGGTAATGAATAAAATTTGTTTGATATATCTGTCTAAATACTTTAAATATAATAAACCACCTCATATATTTAAAAAAAACTAACCAAAATTTAAATAAACTGTCTTTTGGTTGTAGGAATATCAAGTGGTGAGAAAAATGCTGTGAGAATTCCTCGTCATCGTCATCATCACCCTCCTCCTCCTCCTTTGGGATTACATTGCCTAGATGGTGGGTGCGAATCTAATGAGCGATGTCGTGAACGTTGTGATACAGAAGGCTATAGAAAAGGTGGTGAGTGTCAGGGATTGCGTCACCGCAAATGTTGTTGTAATGTATGAGGAGTTATTATACCCTTGAATAAAACTAAATAAATAAAATGTATGCCTTAATTTCATTTTATGTTTAGAGTTTGTAATAATATATATTATCCAAAATAAAATAATTTTTAAAACTTGATTACTACAAGTAACTGAGAATTTTAAAATATATACCTATCACCAATTTCAAACTAAGGATGAATGTAAATGATTCAAAATTTAAACTTGCATATTTCATTTTAATTTCATATTTTAGAACAAAATTCAGTTTTATGTTTTATTCTCAAATAGTTTCATGATACCAATCGTCAATAAAAAAATAATCAATTTAAGTTTGTTTGGAAGGCAATCTTATACAAACTGACACAAATTATAACGCAGACTATTATTTTTTTTTAAAGTAAAGGTTAATAAAATAATACTACTATTTTTATTATGATTATTATTATTATTAACGTGTAATGTAAACGCCCATATATATATATATATATATATATATATATATATATATATATATATATATATATACATGGATAATACGTTTGGTACTGAAATGTACAAGTTCCTAGTAACACAGTATACATATAAATGCCCAAAAGCCTAATACAACAACTATGGCATGTTATATATACAAGATGTTCCAAAAGATAAAACTAAGAACTAGATCAACTAATGATCTCAAAATCTCCACAACGAAAACCTTGCCACACAAAAGCTATGATCCGTAAGGAAAGTCAAACAAATTTGTCCTTACCCTTCGCCGAACCTGTAGTACCTGTGATGTAAACAACAACATGGGGTGAGATACATCAAATCTCAGTGAGTTATCTATCTTATATGTCCTCTCGGCTTTATAAGGTTCTAACAAGCCTAACTCAAGTCAAAAGGGAAGGGAAGTGACTTTGAGTACACACACTATATGGAAACATGTCATGAGTTCATCAACTCACAATATCACTAATCGGTAACCACACCAAGGCATCCCCTGTTCCCGTCCGCTTCTACGTCTGGAAGTCGACCCGGGTCATGGATCCTGGTAACCTACTTGACATACGAATGGATTCGGGTTCTACGGGCCATTTACCGTTATGAACCGTCAGTTCACACGGGTCATTAACCGTCACAAGCATACGCTCCGAGAGTGCCATTCGTACTGCACGCGGGAATCAAAACTGCCAAGTAGTCGTGCACATGTTTCAGAGGAGCTCGAGACCCATGAAACGCACTCACAAGATAACTGGTTACGATTACGTGACCATACTCACAAGCGTGATCGTATTCGACGATCGCAAGGCCATAACGCCTTATCACAACCACAAAGGTTAACACACATGTTCTATACTAGTGTTTATTCATTTTATGACATTAGTATCTGCCACACGCTTCGGCACCATATGCACGATCGCTGTCATTACGTCATTCCGCACTTTTCGACATTGCTTACGGTAATATTCCTCACTCTACCTATTTCGTATTTTAACATGCATACATATTCAAACATGTTTAATACAAAGAGCATAGGCAAATAATCATCGATCGCACAACGGGAACACATAATTCAACATACCACAAATTACACCAATTCATGTTTCCCTCCGATTTATTTAATCGGGCAATAAACAGATATTTCTCACATCCATTAGCTAGAGGATGTTCATAGCTTCACAACGATACCAAGAATACTCACATCGGATAAACGAGTCAAAAGTTATGAAAGAAACAAGTTGAAGGATCTGTCATGTTCGCATTGCAAAGTAGCCAGCGAATGCTCGCTTTCTCATTCGCAGTGCAAAACTCTCAGAGAATGCCTAAACAACACTGGGTTCGCTACCCCCTTCACAGTGCGAGCGTCTGGCGAAGCGTGGCAGAACGAAAACAAGGTAAAGTTCGCAGTGCGAACCTCTGGCGAATGTTCGCCCTCACCTTCGCCCTGCGAGTAACCAGTGAATGCTCTCTTTCCCCTTCGCTAGGGGACTCGCAGTGCGAACCTGCGAAAACTGGGTTTCCCAGCAGCGTGAAAACAGAGCTTTGGGACCAAAAACCCATCCAAAACTTCACCCAACATACAAACATGCATTAACAGATGATCATACATGGCTAATGAGTATACTACACTGTTTATACCGCATTTTATCCGTTAGATTTCATTTTCTCTCAATTTAACCTAATTCCCATTCGGAAGTTTCTAGCACTTAGAGTGTCTAACTAGAACCCACCTGATAATCGAAGAGGAGTTTGAAGAAGATGCTGATGATCCATGGGTTTCTCTTCTTCATCATCTCCATTTTCTCTCTTTCTCTTCTTTCCTTTTTTCGTTTTCTTCTTCTTGTTTACTAACTTCTTCTTTTTTCTCTTTTTCTTTCTCTTTCCAAATATATACATATATTATACTATTATTATATAATATAAATCCAATAGGGAAAAATATCTCCAATTGATATTTTGTCGTCTCCACCCAATAGATCAATTATTAGAGTTATCTTAAAATCCTTTCTCGAATTTAAATAATTGATCTCTTCAGAGTTCATCAATTGCTCTATTGATCCCTAGTGTCAATACCTAAAGTACTTAGAGGATTCCATTAATCCAATATACCAAAGATAAAGCACATAAATACTCATCTGATCTCATCTGATATCCAATTGAGCAATTAGATAGTATGGGGTATGACACGTCCTAACATCTATACCTAGTGTTTTCACATTGTCACTAATTAAGCAAAAGGGAATTGTCAAGTTCAACTTTTAATGCGCGTCAATGATAGACCCATTTCAACAAAAGGCTAAAAGGAAATAAAAATCAAACTAACATTCCAGAAATGAAAAAAGAAAAAAAATTTCTCATTCACATTCATTTATTTAATTTTTTAATATAATTAAGAACATATATATCAGGTTACATGAAAAATAATTTTATAATACAAAATAATTTATAATATTCTCTATTTGAAACATATATAAAGGTTAATTAATATTTTTATTATTGTAAGAGTAAAAAGAGTGTTATTTGTATGTTTTGAAAATAATTCATAATGAACATAAAAAATATTAGTTTATAAAATAATATAAAATTAAAAAAGTTAAAAGGAAAAGAAACAACAAGGACAAAAAGTATAAATTCATCTCATTTATTTAACTTTTTAAAGTACTTTTTACCTTCCATATCTTTCAGTTTATTTTAATATATATAATGCAAACGTAAGTCATAAGTCTTACAAGAAAAAAATACAAGGTGAAATCTTGGACAATGGCATTCATATACATCAATAGATCTCACCTATGTTTTATTTTGTTTATTACTATGATTTTCTTGTCAGGTAATGAATAAAATTTGTTTGATATGTCTATCTAAATACTTTAAATATAATAAACCACCTCATATATTTAAAAAAAACTAACCAAAATTTAAATAAACTGTCTTTTGGTTGTAGGAATATCAAGTGGTGAGAAAAATGCTGTGAGAATTCCTCGTCATCGTCATCGTCATCATCACCCTCCTCCTCCTCCTTTGGGATTACATTGCCTAGATGGTGGGTGCGAATCTAATGAGCGATGTCGTGAACGTTGTGATACAGAAGGCTATAGAAAAGGTGGTGAGTGTCAGGGATTGCGTCACCGCAAATGTTGTTGTAATGTATGAGGAGTTATTATACCCTTGAATAAAACTAAATAAATAAAATGTATGCCTTAATTTCATTTTAAGTTTAGAGTTTGTAATAATATATATTATCCAAAATAAAATAATTTTTAAAACTTGATTACTACAAGTAACTGAGAATTTTAAAATATATACCTATCAAAATTTCAAACTAAGGATGAATGTAAATGATTCAAAATTTAAACTTGCATATTTCATTTTAATTTCATATTTTAGAACAAAATTCAGTTTTATGTTTTATTCTCAAATAGTTTCATGATACCAATCGTCAATAAAAAAATAATCAATTTAAGTTTGTTTGGAAGGCAATCTTATACAAACTGACACAAATTATAACGCAGACTATTATTTTTTTTTAAAGTAAAGGTTAATAAAATAATACTACTATTTTTATTATGATTATTATTATTATTAACATGTAATGTAAACGCCCATATATGTGTATATATATATATATATATATATATATATATATATGGATAATACGTTTGGTATTGAAATGTACAAGTTCCTAGTAACACAGTATACATATAAATGCCCAAAAGCCTAATACAACAACTATGGCATGTTATATATACAAGATGTTCCAAAAGATAAAACTAAGAACTAGATCAACGAATGATCTAAAAATCTCCACAACGATAACCTTGCCACACAAAAGCTATGATCCGTAAGGAAAGTCAAACAACTTTGTCCTTACCCTTCGCCGAACCTGTAGTACCTATGAGGTAAACAACAACATGGGGTGAGATACATCAAATCTCAGTGAGTTATCTATGTTATATGTCCTCTCGGCTTTACAAGGTTCTAACAAGCCTAACTCAAGTCAAAAGGGAAGGGAAGTGACTTTGAGTACACACACTATATGGAAACATGTCATGAGTTCATCAACTCACAATATCACTAATCGGTAACCACACCAAGGCATCCCCTGTTCCCGTCCGCTTCTACGTCTAGAAGTCGACCCGGGTCATGGATCCTGGTAACCTACTTGACATATGAATGGATTCGGGTTCTACGGGCCATTAACCGTTATGAACCATCACTTCACACGGGCCATTAACCGTCACAAGCATACGCTCCCAGAGTGCCATTCGTACTGCACGCGGGAATCATACCTGCCAAGTAGTCGTGCACATGTTTCAGAGGAGCTCGAGACCCATGAAACGCACTCACAAGATAACCGGTTACGATTATGTGACCATACTCACAAGCATGATCGTATTCGACGATCACAAGGCCATAATGCCTTATCACAAACACAAAGGCTAACACACATGTTCCGTACTAGTGTTTATTCATTTTATGACATTAGTATCTGACACAAGCCTCGGCACCGTATGCACGATCGTTGTCATTATGTCATTCCGCACTTTCCGACATTGTTTACGGTAATATTCCTCACTCTATCTATTTCGTATTTTAACATGCATGCATATTCAAACATGTTTAATACTAAGAGCATAGGCAAATAATCAGCTATCGCACAACGGGAACACATAATTCAACATACCACAAATTACACCAATTCACGTTTCCCTCCGATTTATTTAATCGGGCAATAAACAGATATTTCTCACTTCCATTAGCTAGAGGATGTTCATAGCTTCACAACGATACCAAGAATACTCACATCGGATAAACGAGTCAAAAGTTATGAAAGAAACAAGTTGAAGGATCTGTCATGTTCGCATTGCGAAGTAGCCAGCGAATGCTCGCTTTCTCATTCGCAGTGCGAAACTCTCAGCGAATGCCTAATCAACACTGGGTTCGCTACCCCCTTCGCAATGCGGGCGTCTGGCGAATCGTGGCAGAACTAAAACAAGGTAAAGTTCGCAGTGCGAACCTCTGGCGAATGTTCGCCCTCACCTTCGCCATGCGAGTAACCAGCGAATGCTCGCTTTCCCCTTCGCTAGGGGACTCGCAGTGCGAACCTGCAAAAACTGGGTTTCCCAGCAGCGTGAAAACAGAGCTTTGGGACCAAAAACCCATCCAAAACTTCACCTAACATACAAACATGCATTAACAGATGATCATACATGGCTAATGAGTATACTACACAGTTTATACCGCATTTTATCCGTTAGATTTCATTTTCTCTCAATTTAACCTAATTCCCAATCGGGAGTTTCTAGCACTTAGAGTGTCTATCAAGAACCCACCTGATAATCGAAGAGGAGTTTGAAGAAGATGCTGATGATCCATGGGTTTCTCTTCTTCATCATCTCCATTTTCTCTCTTTCTCTTCTTTCCTTTTTCCTTTTCTTCTTCTTGTTTACTAACTTCTTCTTTTTTTCTCTTTTTCTTTCTCTTTCCAAATATAAACATATATTATACTATTATTATATAATATGAATCCAATAGGGAAAAATATCTCCAATTGATATTTTGTCGTCTCCACCCAATAGATCAATTATTAGAGTTATCTTAAAATCCTTTCTCGAATTTAAATAATTGATCTCTTCAGAGTTTATCAGTTGCTCTATTGATCCCTAATGTCAATACCTAAAGTACTTAGAGGATTCCATTAATCCAATATACCAAAGATAGAGCACATAAATACTCATCTGATCTCATCTGATATCCAATTGAGCAATTAGATAATATGGGGTATTACACGTCCTAACATCTATACCTAGTGTTTTCACATTGTCACTAATTAAGCAAAAGGGAATTGTCAAGTTCAACTTTTAATGCGCGTCAATGATAGACCCATTTCAACAAAAGGCTAAAAGGAAATAAAAATCAAACTAACATTCCAGAAATGAAAAAAGAAAAAAAATTTCTCATTCACATTCATTTATTTAATTTTTTAATATAATTAAGAACATATATATCAGGTTACATGAAAAATAATTTTATAATACAAAATAATTTATAATATTCTCTATTTGAAACATATATAAAGGTTAATTAATATTTTTATTATTGTAAGAGTAAAAAGAGTGTTATTTGTATGTTTTGAAAATAATTCATAATGAACATAAAAAATATTAGTTTATAAAATAATATAAAATTAAAAAAGTTAATAGGAAAAGAAACAACAAGGACAAAAAGTATAAATTCATCTCATTTATTTAACTTTTTAAAGTACTTTTTACCTTCCATATCTTTCAGTTTATTTTAATATATATAATGCAAACGTAAGTCATAAGTCTTACAAGAAAAAAATACAAGGTGAAATCTTGGACAATGGCATTCATATACATCAATAGATCTCACCTATGTTTTATTTTGTTTATTACTATGATTTTCTTGTCAGGTAATGAATAAAATTTGTTTGATATGTCTATCTAAATACTTTAAATATAATAAACCACCTCATATATTTAAAAAAAACTAACCAAAATTTAAATAAACTGTCTTTTGGTTGTAGGAATATCAAGTGGTGAGAAAAATGCTGTGAGAATTCCTCGTCATCGTCATCGTCATCATCACCCTCCTCCTCCTCCTTTGGGATTACATTGCCTAGATGGTGGGTGCGAATCTAATGAGCGATGTCGTGAACGTTGTGATACAGAAGGCTATAGAAAAGGTGGTGAGTGTCAGGGATTGCGTCACCGCAAATGTTGTTGTAATGTATGAGGAGTTATTATACCCTTGAATAAAACTAAATAAATAAAATGTATGCCTTAATTTCATTTTAAGTTTAGAGTTTGTAATAATATATATTATCCAAAATAAAATAATTTTTAAAACTTGATTACTACAAGTAACTGAGAATTTTAAAATATATACCTATCAAAATTTCAAACTAAGGATGAATGTAAATGATTCAAAATTTAAACTTGCATATTTCATTTTAATTTCATATTTTAGAACAAAATTCAGTTTTATGTTTTATTCTCAAATAGTTTCATGATACCAATCGTCAATAAAAAAATAATCAATTTAAGTTTGTTTGGAAGGCAATCTTATACAAACTGACACAAATTATAACGCAGACTATTATTTTTTTTTAAAGTAAAGGTTAATAAAATAATACTACTATTTTTATTATGATTATTATTATTATTAACATGTAATGTAAACGCCCATATATGTGTATATATATATATATATATATATATATATATATATATATATATGGATAATACGTTTGGTATTGAAATGTACAAGTTCCTAGTAACACAGTATACATATAAATGCCCAAAAGCCTAATACAACAACTATGGCATGTTATATATACAAGATGTTCCAAAAGATAAAACTAAGAACTAGATCAACGAATGATCTAAAAATCTCCACAACGATAACCTTGCCACACAAAAGCTATGATCCGTAAGGAAAGTCAAACAACTTTGTCCTTACCCTTCGCCGAACCTGTAGTACCTATGAGGTAAACAACAACATGGGGTGAGATACATCAAATCTCAGTGAGTTATCTATGTTATATGTCCTCTCGGCTTTACAAGGTTCTAACAAGCCTAACTCAAGTCAAAAGGGAAGGGAAGTGACTTTGAGTACACACACTATATGGAAACATGTCATGAGTTCATCAACTCACAATATCACTAATCGGTAACCACACCAAGGCATCCCCTGTTCCCGTCCGCTTCTACGTCTAGAAGTCGACCCGGGTCATGGATCCTGGTAACCTACTTGACATATGAATGGATTCGGGTTCTACGGGCCATTAACCGTTATGAACCATCACTTCACACGGGCCATTAACCGTCACAAGCATACGCTCCCAGAGTGCCATTCGTACTGCACGCGGGAATCATACCTGCCAAGTAGTCGTGCACATGTTTCAGAGGAGCTCGAGACCCATGAAACGCACTCACAAGATAACCGGTTACGATTATGTGACCATACTCACAAGCATGATCGTATTCGACGATCACAAGGCCATAATGCCTTATCACAAACACAAAGGCTAACACACATGTTCCGTACTAGTGTTTATTCATTTTATGACATTAGTATCTGACACAAGCCTCGGCACCGTATGCACGATCGTTGTCATTATGTCATTCCGCACTTTCCGACATTGTTTACGGTAATATTCCTCACTCTATCTATTTCGTATTTTAACATGCATGCATATTCAAACATGTTTAATACTAAGAGCATAGGCAAATAATCATCTATCGCACAACGGGAACACATAATTCAACATACCACAAATTACACCAATTCACGTTTCCCTCCGATTTATTTAATCGGGCAATAAACAGATATTTCTCACTTCCATTAGCTAGAGGATGTTCATAGCTTCACAACGATACCAAGAATACTCACATCGGATAAACGAGTCAAAAGTTATGAAAGAAACAAGTTGAAGGATCTGTCATGTTCGCATTGCGAAGTAGCCAGCGAATGCTCGCTTTCTCATTCGCAGTGCGAAACTCTCAGCGAATGCCTAATCAACACTGGGTTCGCTACCCCCTTCGCAATGCGGGCGTCTGGCGAATCGTGGCAGAACTAAAACAAGGTAAAGTTCGCAGTGCGAACCTCTGGCGAATGTTCGCCCTCACCTTCGCCATGCGAGTAACCAGCGAATGCTCGCTTTCCCCTTCGCTAGGGGACTCGCAGTGCGAACCTGCAAAAACTGGGTTTCCCAGCAGCGTGAAAACAGAGCTTTGGGACCAAAAACCCATCCAAAACTTCACCTAACATACAAACATGCATTAACAGATGATCATACATGGCTAATGAGTATACTACACAGTTTATACAGCATTTTATCCGTTAGATTTCATTTTCTCTCAATTTAACCTAATTCCCAATCGGGAGTTTCTAGCACTTAGAGTGTCTATCAAGAACCCACCTGATAATCGAAGAGGAGTTTGAAGAAGATGCTGATGATCCATGGGTTTCTCTTCTTCATCATCTCCATTTTCTCTCTTTCTCTTCTTTCCTTTTTCCTTTTCTTCTTCTTGTTTACTAACTTCTTCTTTTTTTCTCTTTTTCTTTCTCTTTCCAAATATAAACATATATTATACTATTATTATATAATATGAATCCAATAGGGAAAAATATCTCCAATTGATATTTTGTCGTCTCCACCGAATAGATCAATTATTAGAGTTATCTTAAAATCCTTTCTCGAATTTAAATAATTGATCTCTTCAGAGTTTATCAGTTGCTCTATTGATCCCTAATGTCAATACCTAAAGTACTTAGAGGATTCCATTAATCCAATATACCAAAGATAGAGCACATAAATACTCATCTGATCTCATCTGATATCCAATTGAGCAATTAGATAATATGGGGTATTACACGTCCTAACATCTATACCTAGTGTTTTCACATTGTCACTAATTAAGCAAAAGGGAATTGTCAAGTTCAACTTTTAATGCGCGTCAATGATAGACCCATTTCAACAAAAGGCTAAAAGGAAATAAAAATCAAACTAACATTCCAGAAATGAAAAAAGAAAAAAAATTTCTCATTCACATTCATTTATTTAATTTTTTAATATAATTAAGAACATATATATCAGGTTACATGAAAAATAATTTTATAATACAAAATAATTTATAATATTCTCTATTTGAAACATATATAAAGGTTAATTAATATTTTTATTATTGTAAGAGTAAAAAGAGTGTTATTTGTATGTTTTGAAAATAATTCATAATGAACATAAAAAATATTAGTTTATAAAATAATATAAAATTAAAAAAGTTAAAAGGAAAAGAAACAACAAGGACAAAAAGTATAAATTCATCTCATTTATTTAACTTTTTAAAGTACTTTTTACCTTCCATATCTTTCAGTTTATTTTAATATATATAATGCACACGTAAGTCATAAGTCTTACAAGAAAAAAATACAAGGCGAAATCTTGGACAATGGCATTCATATACATCAATAGATCTCACCTATGTTTTATTTTGTTTATTACTATGATTTTCTTGTCAGGTAATGAATAAAATTTGTTTGATATATCTGTCTAAATACTTTAAATATAATAAACCACCTCATATATTTAAAAAAAAACTAACCAAAATTTAAATAAACTGTCTTTTGGTTGTAGGAATATCAAGTGGTGAGAAAAATGTTGTGAGAATTCCTCGTCATCGTCATCATCACCCTCCTCCTCCTCCTTTGGGATTACATTGCCTAGATGGTGGGTGCGAATCTAATGAGCGATGTCGTGAACGTTGTGATACAGAAGGCTATAGAAAAGGTGGTGAGTGTCAGGGATTGCGTCACCGCAAATGCTGTTGTAATGTATGAGGAGTTATTATACCCTTGAATAAAACTAAATAAATAAAATGTATGCCTTAATTTCATTTTAAGTTTAGAGTTTGTAATAATATATATTATCCAAAATAAAATAATTTTTAAAACTTGATTACTACAAGTAACTGAGAATTTTAAAATATATACCTATCACCAATTTCAAACTAAGGATGAATGTAAATGATTCAAAATTTAAACTTGCATATTTCATTTTAATTTCATATTTTAGAACAAAATTCAGTTTTATGTTTTATTCTCAAATAGTTTCATGATACCAATCGTCAATAAAAAAATAATCAATTTAAGTTTGTTTGGAAGGCAATCTTATACAAACTGACACAAATTATAACGCAGACTATTATTTTTTTTTAAAGTAAAGGTTAATAAAATAATACTACTATTTTTATTATGATTATTATTATTATTAACATGTAATGTAAACGCCCATATATGTGTATATATATATATATATATATATATATATATATATATATATACATGGATAATACGTTTGGTATTGAAATGTACAAGTTCCTAGTAACACAGTATACATATAAATGCCCAAAAGCCTAATACAACAACTATGGCATGTTATATATACAAGATGTTCCAAAAGATAAAACTAAGAACTAGATCAACGAATGATCTCAAAATCTCCACAACGAAAACCTTGCCACACAAAAGCTATGATCCGTAAGGAATGTCAAACAACTTTGTCCTTACCCTTCGCCGAACCTGTAGTACCTATGAGGTAAACAACAACATGGGGTGAGATACATCAAATCTCAGTGAGTTATCTATGTTATATGTCCTCTCGGCTTTACAAGGTTCTAACAAGCCTAACTCAAGTCAAAAGGGAAGGGAAGTGACTTTGAGTACACACACTATATGGAAACATGTCATGAGTTCATCAACTCACAATATCACTAATCGGTAACCACACCAAGGCATCCCCTGTTCCCGTCCGCTTCTACGTCTAGAAGTCGGCCCGGGTCATGGATCCTGGTAACCTACTTGACATATGAATGGATTCGGGTTCTACGGGCCATTAACCGTTATGAACCATCACTTCACACGGGCCATTAACCGTCACAAGCATACGCTCCCAGAGTGCCATTCGTACTGCACGCGGGAATCATACCTGCCAAGTAGTCGTGCACATGTTTCAGAGGAGCTCGAGACCCATGAAACGCACTCACAAGATAACCGGTTACGATTATGTGACCATACTCACAAGCATGATCGTATTCGACAATCACAAGGCCATAATGCCTTATCACAAACACAAAGGCTAACACACATGTTCCGTACTAGTGTTTATTCATTTTATGACATTAGTATCTGACACACGCCTCGGCACCGTATGCACGATCGTTGTCATTATGTCATTCCGCACTTTCCGACATTGTTTACGGTAATATTCCTCACTCTATCTATTTCGTATTTTAACATGCATGCATATTCAAACATGTTTAATACTAAGAGCATAGGCAAATAATCATCGATCGCACAACGGGAACATATAATTCAACATACCACAAATTACACCAATTCACGTTTCCCTCGGATTTATTTAATCGGGCAATAAACAGATATTTCTCACTTCCATTAGCTAGAGGATGTTCATAGCTTCACAACGATACCAAGAATACTCACATCGGATAAACGAGTCAAAAGTTATGAAAGAAACAAGTTGAAGGATCTGTCATGTTCGCATTGCGAAGTAGCCAGCGAATGCTCGCTTTCTCATTCGCAGTGCGAAACTCTCAGCGAATGCCTAATCAACACTGGGTTCGCTACCCCCTTCGCAATGCGGGCGTCTGGCGAATCGTGGCAGAACTAAAACAAGGTAAAGTTCGCAGTGCGAACCTCTGGCGAATGTTCGCCCTCACCTTCGCCATGCGAGTAACCAGCGAATGCTCGCTTTCCCCTTCGCTAGGGGACTCGCAGTGCGAACCTGCGAAAACTGGGTTTCCCAGCAGCGTGAAAACAGAGCTTTGGGACCAAAAACCCATCCAAAACTTCACCTAACATACAAACATGCATTAACAGATGATCATACATGGCTAATGAGTATACTACACAGTTTATACCGCATTTTATCCGTTAGATTTCATTTTCTCTCAATTTAACCTAATTCCCATTCGGGAGTTTCTAGCACTTAGAGTGTCTATCAAGAACCCACCTGATAATCGAAGAGGAGTTTGAAGAAGATGCTGATGATCCATGGGTTTCTCTTCTTCATCATCTCCATTTTCTCTCTTTCTCTTCTTTCCTTTTTCCTTTTCTTCTTCTTGTTTACTAACTTCTTCTTTTTTCTCTTTTTCTTTCTCTTTCCAAATATATACATATATTATACTATTATTATATAATATAAATCCAATAGGGAAAAATATCTCCAATTGATATTTTGTCGTCTCCACCCAATAGATCAATTATTAGAGTTATCTTAAAATCCTTTCTCGAATTTAAATAATTGATCTCTTCAGAGTTTATCAGTTGCTCTATTGATCCCTAATGTCAATACCTAAAGTACTTAGAGGATTCCATTAATCCAATATACCAAAGATAGAGCACATAAATACTCATCTGATCTCATCTGATATCCAATTGAGCAATTAGATAATATGGGGTATTACACGTCCTAACATCTATACCTAGTGTTTTCACATTGTCACTAATTAAGCAAAAGGGAATTGTCAAGTTCAACTTTTAATGCGCGTCAATGATAGACCCATTTCAACAAAAGGCTAAAAGGAAATAAAAATCAAACTAACATTCCAGAAATGAAAAAAGAAAAAAAATTTCTCATTCACATTCATTTATTTAATTTTTTAATATAATTAAGAACATATATATCAGGTTACATGAAAAATAATTTTATAATACAAAATAATTTATAATATTCTCTATTTGAAACATATATAAAGGTTAATTAATATTTTTATTATTGTAAGAGTAAAAAGAGTGTTATTTGTATGTTTTGAAAATAATTCATAATGAACATAAAAAATATTAGTTTATAAAATAATATAAAATTAAAAAAGTTAAAAGGAAAAGAAACAACAAGGACAAAAAGTATAAATTCATCTCATTTATTTAACTTTTTAAAGTACTTTTTACCTTCCATATCTTTCAGTTTATTTTAATATATATAATGCACACGTAAGTCATAAGTCTTACAAGAAAAAAATACAAGGCGAAATCTTGGACAATGGCATTCATATACATCAATAGATCTCACCTATGTTTTATTTTGTTTATTACTATGATTTTCTTGTCAGGTAATGAATAAAATTTGTTTGATATATCTGTCTAAATACTTTAAATATAATAAACCACCTCATATATTTAAAAAAAACTAACCAAAATTTAAATAAACTGTCTTTTGGTTGTAGGAATATCAAGTGGTGAGAAAAATGCTGTGAGAATTCCTCGTCATCGTCATCATCACCCTCCTCCTCCTCCTTTGGGATTACATTGCCTAGATGGTGGGTGCGAATCTAATGAGCGATGTCGTGAACGTTGTGATACAGAAGGCTATAGAAAAGGTGGTGAGTGTCAGGGATTGCGTCACCGCAAATGCTGTTGTAATGTATGAGGAGTTATTATACCCTTGAATAAAACTAAATAAATAAAATGTATGCCTTAATTTCATTTTAAGTTTAGAGTTTGTAATAATATATATTATCCAAAATAAAATAATTTTTAAAACTTGATTACTACAAGTAACTGAGAATTTTAAAATATATCCCTATCACCAATTTCAAACTAAGGATGAATGTAAATGATTCAAAATTTAAACTTGCATATTTCATTTTAATTTCATATTTTAGAACAAAATTCAGTTTTATGTTTTATTCTCAAATAGTTTCATGATACCAATCGTCAATAAAAAAATAATCAATTTAAGTTTGTTTGGAAGGCAATCTTATACAAACTGACACAAATTATAACGCAGACTATTATTTTTTTTTAAAGTAAAGGTTAATAAAATAATACTACTATTTTTATTATGATTATTATTATTATTAACGTGTAATGTAAACGCCCATATATATATATATATATATATATATATATACATGGATAATACGTTTGGTATTGAAATGTACAAGTTCCTAGTAACACAGTATACATATAAATGCCCAAAAGCCTAATACAACAACTATGGCATGTTATATATACAAGATGTTCCAAAAGATAAAACTAAGAACTAGATCAACGAATGATCTCAAAATCTCCACAACGAAAACCTTGCCACACAAAAGCTATGATCCGTAAGGAAAGTCAAACAACTTTGTCCTTACCCTTCGCCGAACCTGTAGTAGCTATGAGGTAAACACCAACATGGGGTGAGATACATCAAATCTCAGTGAGTTATCTATGTTATATGTCCTCTCGGCTTTACAAGGTTCTAACAAGCCTAACTCAAGTCAAAAGGGAAGGGAAGTGACTTTGAGTACACACACTATATGGAAACATGTCATGAGTTCATCAAATCACAATATCACTAATCGGTAACCACACCAAGGCATCCCCTGTTCCCGTCCGCTTCTACGTCTAGAAGTCGACCCGGGTCATGGATCCTGGTAACCTACTTGACATATGAATGGATTCGGGTTCTACGGGCCATTAACCGTTATGAACCGTCACTTCACACGGGCCATTAACCGTCACAAGCGTACGCTCCCAGAGTGCCATTCGTACTGCATGCGGGAATCATACCTGCCAAGTAGTCGTGCACATGTTTCAGAGGAGCTCGAGACCCATGAAACCCACTCACAAGATAACCGGTTACGATTACGTGACCATACTCACAAGCATGATCGTATTCTACGATCACAAGGCCATAATGCCTTATCACAACTACAAAGGTTAACACACATGTTCTGTACTAGTGTTTATGCATTTTATGACATTAGTATCTGACACACGCGTCGGCACCGTATGCACGATCGTTGTCATTATGTCATTCCGCACTTTCCGACATTGTTTACGGTAATATTCCTCACTCTATCTATTTCGTATTTTAACATGCATGCATATTCAAACATGTTTAATACTAAGAGCATAGGCATATAATCATCGATCGCACAACGGGAACACATAATTCAACATACCACAAATTACACCAATTCACGTTTCCCTACGATTTATTTAATCAGGCAATAAACAGATATTTCTCACTTCCATTAGCTAGAGGATGTTCATAGCTTCACAACGATACCAAGAATACTCACATCGGATAAACGAGTCAAAAGTTATGAAAGAAACAAGTTGAAGGATCTGTCATGTTCGCATTGCGAAGTAGCCAGCGAATGCTCGCTTTCTCATTCGCAGTGCGAAACTCTCAGCGAATGCCTAAACAACACTGGGTTCGCTACCCCCTTCGCAATGCGAGCGTCTGGCGAATCGTGGCAGAACCAAAACAAGGTAAAGTTCGCAGTGTGAACCTCTGGCGAATGTTCGCCCTCACCTTCGCCATGCGAGTAACCAGCGAATGCTCACTTTCCCCTTCGCTAGGGGACTCGCAGTGCGAACCTGTGAAAACTGGGTTTCCCAGCAGCGTGAAAACAGAGCTTTGGGACCAAAAACCCATCCAAAACATCACCTAACATACAAACATGCATTAACAGATGATCATACATGGCTAATGAGTATACTACACAGTTTATACCGCATTTTATCCGTTAGATTTCATTTTCTCTCAATTTAACCTAATTCCCATTCGGGAGTTTCTAGCACTTAGAGTGTCTAACTAGAACCCACCTGATAATCGGAGAGGAGTTTGAAGAAGATGCGGATGATCCATGGGTTTCTCTTCTTCATCATCTCCATTTTCTCTCTTTCTCTTCTTTCCTTTTTCCTTTTCTTCTTCTTGTTTACTAACTTCTTCTTTTTTCTCTTTTTCTTTCTCTTTCCAAATATATACATATATTATACTATTATTATATAATATAAATCCAATAGGGAAAAATATCTCCAATTGATATTTTGTCGTCTCCACCCAATAGATCAATTATTAGAGTTATCTTAAAATCCTTTCTCGAATTTAAATAATTATCTCTTCAGAGTTTATCAGTTGCTCTATTGATCCCTAATGTCAATACCTAAAGTACTTAGAGGATTCCATTAATCCAATATACCAAAGATAGAGCACATAAATACTCATCTGATCTCATCTGATATCCAATTGAGCAATTAGATAATATGGGGTATTACACGTCCTAACATCTATAGCTAGTGTTTTCACATTGTCACTAATTAAGCAAAAGGGAATTGTCAAGTTCAACTTTTAATGCGCGTCAATGATAGACCCATTTCAACAAAAGGCTAAAAGGAAATAAAAATCAAACTAACATTCCAGAAATGAAAAAAGAAAAAAAATTTCTCATTCACATTCATTTATTTAATTTTTTAATATAATTAAGAACATATATATCAGGTTACATGAAAAATAATTTTATAATACAAAATAATTTATAATATTCTCTATTTGAAACATATATAAAGGTTAATTAATATTTTTATTATTGTAAGAGTAAAAAGAGTGTTATTTGTATGTTTTGAAAATAATTCATAATGAACATAAAAAATATTAGTTTATAAAATAATATAAAATTAAAAAAGTTAAAAGGAAAAGAAACAACAAGGACAAAAAGTATAAATTCATCTCATTTATTTAACTTTTTAAAGTACTTTTTACCTTCCATATCTTTCAGTTTATTTTAATATATATAATGCACACGTAAGTCATAAGTCTTACAAGAAAAAAATACAAGGTGAAATCTTGGACAATGGCATTCATATACATCAATAGATCTCACCTATGTTTTATTTTGTTTATTACTATGATTTTCTTGTCAGGTAATGAATAAAATTTGTTTGATATATCTGTCTAAATACTTTAAATATAATAAACCACCTCATATATTTAAAAAAAACTAACCAAAATTTAAATAAACTGTCTTTTGGTTGTAGGAATATCAAGTGGTGAGAAAAATGCTGTGAGAATTCCTCGTCATCGTCATCATCACCCTCCTCCTCCTCCTTTGGGATTACATTGCCTAGATGGTGGGTGCGAATCTAATGAGCGATGTCGTGAACGTTGTGATACAGAAGGCTATAGAAAAGGTGGTGAGTGTCAGGGATTGCGTCACCGCAAATGTTGTTGTAATGTGTGAGGAGTTATTATACCCTTGAATAAAACTAAATAAATAAAATGTATGCCTTAATTTCATTTTAAGTTTAGAGTTTGTAATAATATATATTATCTAAAATAAAATAATTTTTAAAACTTGATTACTACAAGTAACTGAGAATTTTAAAATATATACCTATCACCAATTTCAAACTAAGGATGAATGTAAATGATTCAAAATTTAAACTTGCATATTTCATTTTAATTTCATATTTTAGAACAAAATTCAGTTTTATGTTTTATTCTCAAATAGTTTCATGATACCAATCGTCAATAAAAAAATAATCAATTTAAGTTTGTTTGGAAGGCAATCTTATACAAACTGACACAAATTATAACGCAGACTATTTTTTTTTTAAAGTAAAGGTTAATAAAATAATACTACTATTTTTATTATGATTATTATTATTATTAACGTGTAATGTAAACGCCCATATATATATATATATATATATATATATATATATATATATATATATATATATATATATATATATATATATATATATATATATATATATATATATATATATATATATATATATATATATATATATATATATATATATATATATATATATATATATATATATATATATATATACATGGATAATACGTTTGGTACTGAAATGTACAAGTTCCTAGTAACACAGTATACATATAAATGCCCAAAAGCCTAATACAACAACTATGGCATGTTATATATACAAGATGTTCCAAAAGATAAAACTAAGAACTAGATCAACTAATGATCTCAAAATCTCCACAACGAAAACCTTGCCACACAAAAGCTATGATCCGTAAGGAAAGTCAAACAAATTTGTCCTTACCCTTCGCCGAACCTGTAGTACCTGTGATGTAAACAACAACATGGGGTGAGATACATCAAATCTCAGTGAGTTATCTATCTTATATGTCCTCTCGGCTTTATAAGGTTCTAACAAGCCTAACTCAAGTCAAAAGGGAAGGGAAGTGACTTTGAGTACACACACTATATGGAAACATGTCATAAGTTCATCAACTCACAATATCACTAATCGGTAACCACACCATGGCATCCCCTGTTCCCGTCCGCTTCTACGTCTGGAAGTCGACCCGGGTCATGGATCCTGGTAACCTACTTGACATACGAATGGATTCGGGTTCTACGGGCCATTTACCGTTATGAACCGTCAGTTCACACGGGCCATTAACCGTCACAAGCATACGCTCCGAGAGTGCCATTCATACTGCACGCGGGAATCAAAACTGCCAAGTAGTCGTGCACATGTTTCAGAGGAGCTCGAGACCCATGAAACGCACTCACAAGATAACCGGTTACGATTACGTGACCATACTCACAAGCGTGATCGTATTCGACGATCGCAAGGCCATAACGCCTTATCACAACCACAAAGGTTAACACACATGTTCTATACTAGTGTTTATTCATTTTATGACATTAGTATCTGCCACACGCTTCGGCACCATATGCACGATCGTTGTCATTACGTCATTCCGCACTTTTCGACATTGTTTACGGTAATATTCCCCACTCTACCTATTTCGTATTTTAACATGCATACATATTCAAACATGTTTAATACAAAGAGCATAGGCAAATAATCATCGATCGCACAACGGGAACACATAACTCAACATACCACAAATTACACCAATTCATGTTTCCCTCCGATTTATTTAATCGGGCAATAAACAGATATTTCTCACATCCATTAGCTAGAGGATGTTCATAGCTTCACAACGATACCAAGAATACTCACATCGGATAAACGAGTCAAAAGTTATGAAAGAAACAAGTTGAAGGATCTGTCATGTTCGCATTGCAAAGTAGCCAGCGAATGCTCGCTTTCTCATTCGCAGTGCGAAACTCTCAGAGAATGCCTAAACAACACTGGGTTCGCTACCCCCTTCGCAGTGCGAGCGTCTGGCGAAGCGTGGCAGAACGAAAACAAGGTAAAGTTCGCAGTGCGAACCTCTGGCGAATGTTCGCCCTCACCTTCGCCCTACGAGTAACCAGTGAATGCTCTCTTTCCCCTTCGCTAGGGGACTCGCAGTGCGAACCTGCGAAAACTAGGTTTCCCAGCAGCGTGAAAACAGAGCTTTGGGACCAAAAACCCATCCAAAACCTCATCCAACATACAAACATGCATTAACAGATGATCATACATGGCTAATGAGTATACTACACTGTTTATACCGCATTTTATCCGTTAGATTTCATTTTCTCTCAATTTAACCTAATTCCCATTCGGGAGTTTCTAGCACTTAGAGTGTCTAACTAGAACCCACCTGATAATCGAAGAGGAGTTTGAAGAAGATGCTGATGATCCATGGGTTTCTCTTCTTCATCATCTCCATTTTCTCTCTTTCTCTTCTTTCCTTTTTTCCTTTTCTTCTTCTTGTTTATTAACTTCTTCTTTTTTCTCTTTTTCTTTCTCTTTCCAAATATATACATATATTATACTATTATTATATAATATAAATCCAATAGGGAAAAATATCTCCAATTGATATTTTGTCGTCTCCACCCAATAGATCAATTATTAGAGTTATCTTAAAATCCTTTCTCGAATTTAAATAATTGATCTCTTCAGAGTTCATCAGTTGCTCTATTGATCCCTAATGTCAATACCTAAAGTACTTAGAGGATTCCATTAATCCAATATACCAAATATAAAGCACATAAATACTCATCTGATCTCATCTGATATCCAATTGAGCAATTAGATAGTATGGGGTATTACACGTCCTAACATCTATACCTAGTGTTTTCACATTGTCACTAATTAAGCAAAAGGGAATTGTCAAGTTCAACTTTTAATGCGCGTCAATGATAGACCCATTTCAACAAAAGGCTAAAAGGAAATAAAAATCAAACTAACATTCCAGAAATGAAAAAAGAAAAAAAATTTCTCATTCACATTCATTTATTTAATTTTTTAATATAATTAAGAACATATATATCAGGTTACATGAAAAATAATTTTATAATACAAAATAATTTATAATATTCTCTATTTGAAACATATATAAAGGTTAATTAATATTTTTATTATTGTAAGAGTAAAAAGAGTGTTATTTGTATGTTTTGAAAATAATTCATAATGAACATAAAAAATATTAGTTTATAAAATAATATAAAATTAAAAAAGTTAAAAGGAAAAGAAACAACAAGGACAAAAAGTATAAATTCATCTCATTTATTTAACTTTTTAAAGTACTTTTTACCTTCCATATCTTTCAGTTTATTTTAATATATATAATGCAAACGTAAGTCATAAGTCTTACAAGAAAAAAATACAAGGTGAAATCTTGGACAATGGCATTCATATACATCAATAGATCTCACCTATGTTTTATTTTGTTTATTACTATGATTTTCTTGTCAGGTAATGAATAAAATTTGTTTGATATGTCTATCAAAATACTTTAAATATAATAAACCACCTCATATATTTAAAAAAAACTAACCAAAATTTAAATAAACTGTCTTTTGGTTGTAGGAATATCAAGTGGTGAGAAAAATGTTGTGAGAATTCCTCGTCATCGTCATCATCACCCTCCTCCTCCTCCTTTGGGATTACATTGCCTAGATGGTGCGTGCGAATCTAATGAGCGATGTCGTGAACGTTGTGATACAGAAGGCTATAGAAAAGGTGGTGAGTGTCAGGGATTGCGTCACCGCAAATGTTGTTGTAATGTATGAGGAGTTATTATACCCTTGAATAAAACTAAATAAATAAAATGTATGCCTTAATTTCATTTTAAGTTTAGAGTTTGTAATAATATATATTATCCAAAATAAAATAATTTATAAAACATGATTACTACAAGTAACTGAGAATTTTAAAATATATACCTATCACCAATTTCAAACTAAGGATGAATGTAAATGATTCAAAATTTAAACTTGCATATTTCATTTTAATTTCATATTTTAGAACAAAATTCAGTTTTATGTTTTATTCTCAAATAGTTTCATGATACCAATCGTCAATAAAAAAATAATCAATTTAAGTTTGTTTGGAAGGCAATCTTATACAAACTGACACAAATTATAACGCAGACTATTATTTTTTTTTTAAATTAAAGCTTAATAAAATAATACTACTATTTTTATTATGATTATTATTATTATTAACGTGTAATGTAAACGCCGATATATATATATATACATGGATAATACGTTTGGTACTGAAATGTACAAGTTCCTAGTAACACAGTATACATATAAATGCCCAAAAGCCTAATACAACAACTATGGCATGTTATATATACAAGATGTTCCAAAAGATAAAACTAAGAACTAGATCAACGAATGACCTCAAAATCTCCACAACGAAAACCTTGCCACACAAAAGTTATGATCCGTAAGGAAAGTCAAACAACTTTGTCCTTACCATTCGCCGAACATGTAGTACCTGTGATGTAAACAACAACATGGGGTGAGATACATCAAATCTCAGTGAGTTGTCTATCTTATATGTCCTCTCGGCATTACAAGTTTCTAACAAGCCTAACTCAAGTCAAAAGGGAAGGGAAGTGACTTTGAGTACACACACTATATGGAAACATGTCATGAGTTCATCAACTCACAATATCACTAATCGGTAACCACACCAAGGCATCCCCTGTTCCCGTCCGCTTCTACGTCTAGAAGTCGACCCGGGTCATAGATCCTGGTAACCTACTTGACATACGAATGAATTCGGGTTCTACGGGCCATTAACCGTTATGAACCGTCACTTCACACGAGCCATTAACCGTCACAAGCATACGCTCCCAGAGTGCCATTCGTTCTGCACGCGGGAATCATACCTGCCAAGTAGTCGTGCACATGTTTCAGAGGAGCTCGAGACCCATGAAACGCACTCACAAGATAACCGGTTACGATTACGTGACCATACTCACAAGCGTGATCGTATTCGACGATCACAGGGCCATAATGCCTTATCACAACCACAAAGGCTAATACACATGTTCCGTACTAGTGTTTATTCATTTTATGACATTAGTATCTGACACACGCCTCGGCACCGTATGCACGATCGTTGTCATTATGTCATTCCGCACTTTCCGACATTGTTTACGGTAATATTGCTCACTCTATCTATTTCGTATTTTAACATGCATGCATATTCAAACATGTTTAATACTAAGAGCATAGGCAAATAATCATCGATCGCACAACGGGAACACATAATTCAACATACCACAAATTACACCAATTCACGTTTCCCTCCGATTTATTTAATCGGGCAATAAACAGATATTTCTCACTTCCATTAGCTAGAGGATGTTCATAGCTTCACAACGATACCAAGAATACTCACATCAGATAAACGAGTCAAAAGTTATGAAAGAAACAAGTTGAAGGATCTGTCATGTTCGCATTGCGAAGTAGCCAACGAATGCTCGCTTTCTCATTCGCAGTGCGACACTCTCAGTGAATGCCTAAACAACACTGGGTTCGCTACCCCCTTCCCAATGCGAGCGTCTGGCGAATCGTGGCAGAACTAAAACAAGGTAAAGTTCGCAGTGCGAACCTCTGGCGAATGTTCGCCCTCACCTTCGCCATGCGAGTAACCAGCGAATGCTCACTTTCCCCTTCGCTAGGGGACTCGCAGTGCGAACCTGCGAAAACTGGATTTCCCAGCAGCGTGAAAACAGAGCTTTGGGACCAAAAACCCATCCAAAATTTCACCTAACATACAAACATGCAATAACAGATGATCATACATGGCTAATGAGTATACTACACAGTTTATACCGCATTTTATCCGTTAGATTTCATTTTCTCTCAATTTAACCTAATTCCCATTCGGGAGTTTCTAGCACTTAGAGTGTCTAACTAGAACCCACCTGATAATCGAAGAGGAGTTTGAAGAAGATGCTGATGATCCATGGGTTTCTCTTCTTCATCATCTCCATTTTCTCTCTTTCTCTTCTTTCCTTTTTCCTTTTCTTATTCTTGTTTACTAACTTCTTCTTTTTTCTCTTTTTCTTTCTCTTTCCAAATATATACATATATTATACTATTATTATATAATATAAATCCAATAGGGAAAAATATCTCCAATTGATATTTTGTCGTCTCCACCCAATAGATCAATTATTAGAGTTATCTTAAAATCCTTTCTCGAATTTAAATAATTGATCTCTTCAGAGTTTATCAGTTGCTCTATTGATCCCTAATGTCAATACCTAAAGTACTTAGGGGATTCCATTAATCCAATATACCAAAGATAGAGCACATAAATACTCATCTGATCTCATCTGATATCCAATTGAGCAATTAGATAATATGGGGTATTACACGTCATAACATCTATACCTAGTGTTTTCACATTGTCACTAATTAAGCAAAAGGGAATTGTCAAGTTCAACTTTTAATACGCGTCAATGATAGACCCATTTCAACAAAAGGCTAAAAGGAAATAAAAATCAAACTAACATTCCAGAAATGAAAAAAGAAAAAAAATTTCTCATTCACATTCATTTATTTAATTTTTTAATATAATTAAGAACATATATATCAGGTTACATGAAAAATAATTTTATAATACAAAATAATTTATAATATTCTCTATTTGAAACATATATAAAGGTTAATTAATATTTTTATTATTGTAAGAGTAAAAAGAGTGTTATTTGGATGTTTTGAAAATAATTCATAATGAACATAAAAAATATTAGTTTATAAAATAATATAAAATTAAAAAAGTTAAAAGGAAAAGAAACAACAAGGACAAAAAGTATAAATTCATCTCATTTATTTAACTTTTTAAAGTACTTTTTCCCTTCCATATCTTTCAGTTTATTTTAATATATATAATGCAAACGTAAGTCATAAGTCTTACAAGAAAAAAATACAAGGTGAAATCTTGGACAATGGCATCCATATACATCAATAGATCTCACCTATGTTTTATTTTGTTTATTACTATGATTTTCTTGTCAGGTAATGAATAAAATTTGTTTGATATGTCTATCTAAATACTTTAAATATAATAAACCACCTCATATATTTAAAAAAAACTAACCAAAATTTAAATAAACTGTCTTTTGGTTGTAGGAATATCAAGTGGTGAGAAAAATGCTGTGAGAATTCCTCGTCATCGTCATCGTCATCATCACCCTCCTCCTCCTCCTTTGGGATTACATTGCCTAGATGGTGGGTGCGAATCTAATGAGCGATGTCGTGAACGTTGTGATACAGAAGGCTATAGAAAAGGTGGTGAGTGTCAGGGATTGCGTCCCCGCAAATGTTGTTGTAATGTATGAGGAGTTATTATACCCTTGAATAAAACTAAATAAATAAAATGTATGCCTTAATTTCATTTTAAGTTTAGAGTTTGTAATAATATATATTATCCAAAATAAAATAATTTTTAAAACTTGATTACTACAAGTAACTGAGAATTTTAAAATATATACCTATCACCAATTTCAAACTAAGGATGAATGTAAATGATTCAAAATTTAAACTTGCATATTTCATTTTAATTTCATATTTTAGAACAAAATTCAGTTTTATGTTTTATTCTCAAATAGTTTCATGATACCAATCGTCAATAAAAAAATAATCAATTTAAGTTTGTTTGGAAGGCAATCTTATACAAACTGACACAAATTATAACGCAGACTATTATTTTTTTTTAAAGTAAAGGTTAATAAAATAATACTACTATTTTTATTATGATTATTATTATTATTAACGTGTAATGTAAACGCCCATATATATATATATATATATATATATATATATATATATATATATATATATATATATACATGGATAATACGTTTGGTATTGAAATGTACAAGTTCCTAGTAACACAGTATACATATAAATGCCCAAAAGCCTAATACAACAACTATGGCATGTTATATATACAAGATGTTCCAAAAGATAAAACTAAGAACTAGATCAACGAATGATCTCAAAATCTCCACAACGAAAACCTTGCCACACAAAAGCTATGATCCGTAAGGAAAGTCAAACAACTTTGTCCTTACCCTTCGCCGAACCTGTAGTACCTATGAGGTAAACAACAACATGGGGTGAGATACATCAAATCTCAGTGAGTTATCTATGTTATATGTCCTCTCGGCTTTACAAGGTTCTAACAAGCCTAACTCAAGTCAAAAGGGAAGGGAAGTGACTTTGAGTACACACACTATATGGAAACATGTCATGAGTTCATCAACTCACAATATCAGTAATCGGTAACCACACCAAGGCATCCCCTGTTCCCGTCCGCTTCTACGTCTAGAAGTCGACCCGGGTCATGGATCCTGGTAACCTACTTGACATATGAATGGATTCGGGTTCTACGGGCCATTAACCGTTATGAACCATCACTTCACACGGGCCATTAACCATTACAAGCATACGCTCCCAGAGTGCCATTCGTACTGCACGCGGGAATCATACCTGCCAAGTAGTCGTGCACATGATTCAGAGGAGCTCGAGACCCATGAAACGCACTCACAAGATAACCGGTTACGATTATGTGACCATACTCACAAGCATCATCGTATTCGACGATCACAAGGCCATAATGCCTTATCACAACCACAAAGGCTAACACACATGTTCCGTACTAGTGTTTATTCATTTTATGACATTAGTATCTGACACACGCCTCGGCACCGTATGCACGATCGTTGTCATTATGTCATTCCGCACTTTCCGACATTGTTTACGGTAATATTCCTCACTCTATCTATTTCGTATTTTAACATGCATGCATATTCAAACATGTTTAATACTAAGAGCATAGGCAAATAATCATCGATCGCACAACGGGAACACATAATTCAACATACCACAAATTACACCAATTCACGTTTCCCTCCGATTTATTTAATCGGGCAATAAACAGATATTTCTCAGTTCCATTAGCTAGAGGATGTTCATAGCTTCACAACGATACCAAGAATACTCACATCGGATAAACGAGTCAAAAGTTATGAAAGAAACAAGTTGAAGGATCTGTCATGTTCACATTGCGAAGTAGCCAACGAATGCTCGCTTTCTCATTCGCAGTGCGAAACTCTCAGCGAATGCCTAATCAACACTGGGTTCGCTACCCCCTTCGCAATGCCGGCGTCTGGCGAATCTTGGCAGAACTAAAACAAGGTAAAGTTCGCAGTGCAAACCTCTGGCGAATGTTCGCCCTCACCTTCGCCATGCGAGTAACCAGCGAATGCTCGCTTTCCCCTTCACTAGGGGACTCGCAGTGCGAACCTGCGAAAACTGGGTTTCCCAGCAGCGTGAAAACAGAGCTTTGGGACCAAAAACCCATCCAAAACTTCACCTAACATACAAACATGCATTAACAGATGATCATACATGGCTAATGAGTATACTACACAGTTTATACCTCATTTTATCCGTTAGATTTCATTTTCTCTCAATTTAACCTAATTCACATTCGGAAGTTTCTAGCACTTAGAGTGTCTAACAAGAACCCACCTGATAATCGAAGAGGAGTTTGAAGAAGATGCTGATGATCCATGGGTTTCTCTTCTTCATCATCTCCATTTTCTCTCTTTCTCTTCTTTCCTTTTTCCTTTTCTTCTTCTTGTTTACTAACTTCTTCTTTTTTCTCTTTTTCTTTCTCTTTCCAAATATATACATATATTATACTATTATTATATAATATAAATCCAATAGGGGAAAATATCTCCAATTGATATTTTGTCGTCTCCACCCAATAGATCAATTATTAGAGTTATCTTAAAATCCTTTCTCGAATTTAAATAATTGATCTCTTCAGAGTTTATCAGTTGCTCTATTGATCCCTAATGTCAATACCTAAAGTACTTAGAGGATTCCATTAATCCAATATACCAAAGATAGAGCACATAAATACTCATCTGATCTCATCTGATATCCAATTGAGCAATTAGATAATATGGGGTATTACACGTCCTAACATCTATACCTAGTGTTTTCACATTGTCACTAATTAAGCAAAAGGGAATTGTCAAGTTCAACTTTTAATGCGCGTCAATGATAGACCCATTTCAACAAAAGGCTAAAAGGAAATAAAAATCAAACTAACATTCCAGAAATGAAAAAAGAAAAAAAATTTTTCATTCACATTCATTTATTTAATTTTTTAATATAATTAAGAACATATATATCAGGTTACATGAAAAATAATTTTATAATACAAAATAATTTATAATATTCTCTATTTGAAACATATATAAAGGTTAGTTAATATTTTTATTATTGTAAGAGTAAAAAGAGTGTTATTTGTATGTTTTGAAAATAATTCATAATGAACATAAAAAATATTAGTTTATAAAATAATATAAAATTAAAAAAGTTAAAAGGAAAAGAAACAACAAGGACAAAAAGTATAAATTCATCTCATTTATTTAACTTTTTAAAGTACTTTTTACCTTCCATATCTTTCAGTTTATTTTAATATATATAATGCACACGTAAGTCATAAGTCTTACAAGAAAAAAATACAAGGTGAAATCTTGGACAATGGCATTCATATACATCAATAGATCTCACCTATGTTTTATTTTGTTTATTACTATGATTTTCTTGTCAGGTAATGAATAAAATTTGTTTGATATATCTGTCTAAATACTTTAAATATAATAAACCACCTCATATATTTAAAAAAAACTAACCAAAATTTAAATAAACTGTCTTTTGGTTGTAGGAATATCAAGTGGTGAGAAAAATGTTGTGAGAATTCCTCGTCATCGTCATCATCACCCTCCTCCTCCTCCTTTGGGATTACATTGCCTAGATGGTGGGTGCGAATCTAATGAGCGATGTCGTGAACGTTGTGATACAGAAGGCTATAGAAAAGGTGGTGAGTGTCAGGGATTGCATCACCGCAAATGTTGTTGTAATGTATGAGGAGTTATTATACCCTTGAATAAAACTAAATAAATAAAATGTATGCCTTAATTTCATTTTAAGTTTAGAGTTTGTAATAATATATATTATCCAAAATAAAATAATTTTTAAAACTTGATTACTACAAGTAACTGAGAATTTTAAAATATATACCTATCACCAATTTCAAACTAAGGATGAATGTAAATGATTCAAAATTTAAACTTGCATATTTCATTTTAATTTCATATTTTAGAACAAAATTCAGTTTTATGTTTTATTCTTAAATAGTTTCGTGATACCAATCGTCAATAAAAAAATAATCAATTTAAGTTTGTTTGGAAGGCAATCTTATACAAACTGACACAAATTATAACGCAGACTATTATTATTTTTTAAAGTAAAGGTTAATAAAATAATACTACCATTTTTATTATGATTATTATTATTATTAACGTGTAATGTAAACGCCCATATATATATATATATATATATATATATATATATATATATATATATATATATATATATATATATACATGGATAATACGTTTGGTATTGAAATGTACAAGTTCCTAGTAACACAGTATACATATAAATGCCCAAAAGCCTAATACAACAACTATGGCATGTTATATATACAAGATGTTCCAAAAGATAAAACTAAGAACTAGATCAACGAATGATCTCAAAATCTCCACAACGAAAACCTTGCCACACAAAAGCTATGATCCGTAAGGAAAGTCAAACAACTTTGTCCTTACCCTTCGCCGAACCTGTAGTACCTATGAGGTAAACAACAACATGGGGTGAGATACATCAAATCTCAGTGAGTTATCTATGTTATATGTCCTCTCGGCTTTACAAGGTTCTAACAAGCCTAACTCAAGTCAAAAGGGAAGGGAAGTGACTTTGAGTACACACACTATATGGAAACATGTCATGAGTTCATCAAATCACAATATCACTAATCGGTAACCACACCAAGGCATCCCCTGTTCCCGTCCGCTTCTACGTCTAGAAGTCGACCCGGGTCATGGATCCTGGTAACCTACTTGACATATGAATGGATTCGGGTTCTACGGGCCATTAACCGTTATGAACCATCACTTCACACGGGCCATTAACCGTCACAAGCATACGCTCCCAGAGTGCCATTCGTACTGCATGCGGGAATCATACCTGCCAAGTAGTCGTGCACATGTTTCAGAGGAGCTCGAGACCCATGAAACCCACTCACAAGATAACCGGTTACGATTACGTGACCATACTCACAAGCATGATCGTATTCTACGATCACAAGGCCATAATGCCTTATCACAACCACAAAGGTTAACACACATGTTCTGTACTAGTGTTTATTCATTTTATGACATTAGTATCTGACACACGCCTCGGCACCGTATGCACGATCGTTGTCATTATGTCATTCCGCACTTTCTGACATTGTTTACGGTAATATTCCTCACTCTATCTATTTCGTATTTTAACATGCATGCATATTCAAACATGTTTAATACTAAGAGCATAGGCAAATAATCATCGATCGCACAACGGGAACACATAATTCAACATACCACAAATTACACCAATTCACGTTTCCCTCCGATTTATTTAATCAGGCAATAAACAGATATTTCTCACTTCCATTAGCTAGAGGATGTTCATAGCTTCACAACGATACCAAGAATACTCACATCGGATAAACGAGTCAAAAGTTATGAAAGAAACAAGTTGAAGGATCTGTCATGTTCGCATTGCGAAGTAGCCAGCGAATGCTCGCTTTCTCATTCGCAGTGCGAAACTCTCAGCGAATGCCTAAACAACACTGGGTTCGCTACCCCCTTCGCAATGCGAGCGTCTGGCGAATCGTGGCAGAACCAAAACAAGGTAAAGTTCGCAGTGCGAACCTCTGGCGAATGTTCGCCCTCACCTTCGCCATGCGAGTAACCAGCGAATGCTCACTTTCCCCTTCGCTAGGGGACTCGCAGTGCGAACCTGCGAAAACTGGGTTTCCCAGCAGCGTGAAAACAGAGCTTTGGGACCAAAAACCCATCCAAAACTTCACCTAACATACAAACATGCATTAACAGATGATCATACATGGCTAATGAGTATACTACACAGTTTATACCACATTTTATCCGTTAGATTTCATTTTCTCTCAATTTAACCTAATTCCCATTCGGGAGTTTCTAGCACTTAGAGTGTCTAACTAGAACCCACCTGATAATCGAAGAGGAGTTTGAAGAAGATGCTGATGATCCATGGGTTTCTCTTCTTCATCATCTCCATTTTCTCTCTTTCTCTTCTTTCCTTTTTCCTTTTCTTCTTCTTGCTTACTAACTTCTTCTTTTTTCTCTTTTTCTTTCTCTTTCCAAATATATACATATATTATACTATTATTATATAATATAAATCCAATAGGGAAAAATATCTCCAATTGATATTTTGTCGTCTCCACCCAATAGATCAATTATTAGAGTTATCTTAAAATCCTTTCTCGAATTTAAATAATTGATCTCTTCAGAGTTTATCAGTTGCTCTATTGATCCCTAATGTCAATACCTAAAGTACTTAGAGGATTCCATTAATCCAATATACCAAAGATAGAGCACATAAATACTCATCTGATCTCATCTGATATCCAATTGAGCAATTAGATAATATGGGGTATTACACGTCCTAACATCTATACCTAGTGTTTTCACATTGTCACTAATTAAGCAAAAGGGAATTGTCAAGTTCAACTTTTAATGCGCGTCAATGATAGACCCATTTCAACAAAAGGCTAAAAGGAAATAAAAATCAAACTAACATTCCAGAAATGAAAAAAGAAAAAAAATTTCTCATTCACATTCATTTATTTAATTTTTTAATATAATTATGAACATATATATCAGGTTACATGAAAAATAATTTTATAATACAAAATAATTTATAATATTCTCTATTTGAAACATATATAAAGGTTAATTAATTTTTTTATTATTGTAAGAGTAAAAAGAGTGTTATTTGTATGTTTTGAAAATAATTCATAATGAACATAAAAAATATTAGTTTATAAAATAATATAAAATTAAAAAAGTTAAAAGGAAAAGAAACAACAAGGACAAAAAGTATAAATTCATCTCATTTATTTAACTTTTTAAAGTACTTTTTACCTTCCATATCTTTCAGTTTATTTTAATATATATAATGCACACGTAAGTCATAAGTCTTACAAGAAAAAAATACAAGGTGAAATCTTGGACAATGGCATTCATATACATCAATAGATCTCACCTATGTTTTATTTTGTTTATTACTATGATTTTCTTGTCAGGTAATGAATAAAATTTGTTTGATATTTCTGTCTAAATACTTTAAATATAATAAACCACCTCATATATTTAAAAAAAACTAACCAAAATTTAAATAAACTGTCTTTTGGTTGTAGGAATATCAAGTGGTGAGAAAAATGCTGTGAGAATTCCTCGTCATCGTCATCATCACCCTCCTCCTCCTCCTTTGGGATTACATTGCCTAGATGGTGGGTGCGAACTAATGAGCGATGTCGTGAACGTTGTGATACAGAAGGCTATAGAAAAGGTGGTGAGTGTCAGGGATTGCGTCACCGCAAATGTTGTTGTAATGTATGAGGAGTTATTATACCCTTGAATAAAACTAAATAAATAAAATGTATGCCTTAATTTCATTTTAAGTTTAGAGTTTGTAATAATATATATTATCCAAAATAAAATAATTTTTAAAACTTGATTACTACAAGTAACTGAGAATTTTAAAATATATACCTATCACCAATTTCAAACTAAGGATGAATGTAAATGATTCAAAATTTAAACTTGCATATTTCATTTTAATTTCATATTTTAGAACAAAATTCAGTTTTATGTTTTATTCTCAAATAGTTTCATGATACCAATCGTCAATAAAAAAATAATCAATTTAAGTTTGTTTGGAAGGCAATCTTATACAAACTGACACAAATTATAACGCAGACTATTATTTTTTTTTAAAGTAAAGGTTAATAAAATAATACTACTATTTTTATTATGATTATTATTATTATTAACGTGTAATGTAAACGCCCATATATATATATATATATATATATATATATATATACATGGATAATACGTTTGGTACTGAAATGTACAAGTTCCTAGTAACACAGTATACATATAAATGCCCAAAAGCCTAATACAACAACTATGGCATGTTATATATACAAGATGTTCCAAAAGATAAAACTAAGAACTAGATCAACTAATGATCTCAAAATCTCCACAACGAAAACCTTGCCACACAAAAGCTATGATCCGTAAGGAAAGTCAAACAAATTTGTCCTTACCCTTCGCCGAACCTATAGTACCTGTGATGTAAACAACAACATGGGGTGAGATATATCAAATCTCAGTGAGTTATCTATCTTATATGTCCTCTCGGCTTTATAAGGTTTTAACAAGCCTAACTCAAGTCAAAAGGGAAGGGAAGTGACTTTGAGTACACACACTATATGGAAACATGTCATGAGTTCATCAACTCACAATATCACTAATCGGTAACCACACCAAGGCATCCCCTGTTCCCGTCCGCTTCTACGTCTGGAAGTCGACCCGGGTCATGGATCTTGGTAACCTACTTGACATACGAATGGATTCGGGTTCTACGGGCCATTTACCGTTATGAACCGTCAGTTCACACGGGCCATTAACCGTCACAAGCATACGCTCCCAGAGTGCCATTCGTACTGCACGCGGGAATCAAAACTGCCAAGTAGTCGTGCACATGTTTCAGAGGAGCTCGAGACCCATGAAACGCACTCACAAGATAACCGGTTACGATTACGTGACCATACTCACAAGCGTGATCGTATTCGACGATCGCAAGGCCATAACGCCTTATCACAACCACAAAGGTTAACACACATGTTCTATACTAGTGTTTATTCATTTTATGAAATTAGTATCTGCCACACGCTTCGGCACCATATGCACGATCGTTGTCATTACGTCATTCCGCACTTTTCGACATTGTTTACGGTAATATTCCTCACTCTACCTATTTCGTATTTTAACATGCATACATATTCAAACATGTTTAATAAAAAGAGCATAGGCAAATAATCATCGATCGCACAACGGGAACACATAATTCAACATACCACAAATTACACCAATTCATGTTTCCCTCCGATTTATTTAATCGGGCAATAAACAGATATTTCTCACATCCATTAGCTAGAGGATGTTCATAGCTTCACAACGATACCAAGAATACTCACATCGGATAAACGAGTCAAAAGTTATGAAAGAAACAAGTTGAAGGATCTGTCATGTTCGCATTGCAAAGTAGCCAGCGAATGCTCGCTTTCTCATTCGCAGTGCGAAACTCTCAGCGAATGCCTAAACAACACTGGGTTCGCTACCCCCTTCGCAGTGCGAGCGTCTGGCGAAGCGTGGCAGAACGAAAACAAGGTAAAGTTTGCAGTGCGAACCTCTGGCGAATGTTCGCCCTCACCTTCGCCCTGCGAGTAACCAGTGAATGCTCTCTTTCCCCTTCGCTAGGGGACTCGCAGTGCGAACCTGCGAAAACTGGGTTTCCCAGCAGCGTGAAAACAGAGGTTTGGGACCAAAAACCCATCCAAAACTTCACCCAACATACAAACATGCATTAACAGATGATCATACATGGCTAATGAGTATACTACACTGTTTATACCGCATTTTATCCGTTAGATTTCATTTTCTCTCAATTTAACCTAATTCCCATTCGGGAGTTTCTAGCACTTAGAGTGTCTAACTAGAACCCACCTGATAATCGAAGAGGAGTTTGAAGAAGATGCTGATGATCCATGGGTTTCTCTTCTTCATCATCTCCATTTTCTCTCTTTCTCTTCTTTCCTTTTTCCTTTTCTTATTCTTGTTTACTAACTTCTTCTTTTTTCTCTTTTTCTTTCTCTTTCCAAATATATACATATATTATACTATTATTATATAATATAAATCCAATAGGGAAAAATATCTCCAATTGATATTTTGTCGTCTCCACCCAATAGATCAATTATTAGAGTTATCTTAAAATCCTTTCTCGAATTTAAATAATTGATATCTTCAGAGTTTATCAGTTGCTCTATTGATCCCTAATGTCAATACCTAAAGTACTTAGAGGATTCCATTAATCCGATATACCAAAGATAGAGCACATAAATACTCATCTGATCTCATCTGATATCCAATTGAGCAATTAGATAATATGGGGTATTACACGTCCTAACATCTATACCTAGTGTTTTCACATTGTCACTAATTAAGCAAAAGGGAATTGTCAAGTTCAACTTTTAATGCGCGTCAATGATAGACCCATTTCAACAAAAGGCTAAAAGGAAATAAAAATCAAACTAACATTCCAGAAATGAAAAAAGAAAAAAAATTTCTCATTCACATTCATTTATTTAATTTTTTAATATAATTAAGAACATATATATCAGGTTACATGAAAAATAATTTTATAATACAAAATAATTTATAATATTCTCTATTTGAAACATATATAAAGGTTAATTAATATTTTTATTATTGTAAGATTAAAAAGAGTGTTATTTGTATGTTTTGAAAATAATTCATAATGAACATAAAAAATATTAGTTTATAAAATAATATAAAATTAAAAAAGTTAAAAGGAAAAGAAACAACAAGGACAAAAAGTATAAATTCATCTCATTTATTTAACTTTTTAAAGTACTTTTTACCTTCCATATCTTTCAGTTTATTTTAATATATATAATGCAAACGTAAGTCATAAGTCTTACAAGAAAAAAATACAAGGTGAAATCTTGGACAATGGCATTCATATACATCAATAGATCTCACCTATGTTTTATTTTGTTTATTACTATGATTTTCTTGTCAGGTAATGAATAAAATTTGTTTGATATGTCTATCTAAATACTTTAAATATAATAAACCACCTCATATATTTAAAAAAAACTAACCAAAATTTAAATAAACTGTCTTTTGGTTGTAGGAATATCAAGTGGTGAGAAAAATGCTGTGAGAATTCCTCGTCATCGTCATCATCACCCTCCTCCTCCTCCTTTGGGATTACATTGCCTAGATGGTGGGTGCGAATCTAATGAGCGATGTCGTGAACGTTGTGATACAGAAGGCTATAGAAAAGGTGGTGAGTGTCAGGGATTGCGTCACCGCAAATGTTGTTGTAATGTATGAGGAGTTATTATACCCTTGAATAAAACTAAATAAATAAAATGTATGCCTTAATTTCATTTTAAGTTTAGAGTTTGTAATAATATATATTATCCAAAATAAAATAATTTTTAAAACTTGATTACTACAAGTAACTGAGAATTTTAAAATATATACCTATCACCAATTTCAAACTAAGGATGAATGTAAATGATTCAAAATTTAAACTTGCATATTTCATTTTAATTTCATATTTTAGAACAAAATTCAGTTTTATGTTTTATTCTCAAATAGTTTCATGATACCAATCGTCAATAAAAAAATAATCAATTTAAGTTTGTTTGGAAGGCAATCTTATACAAACTGACACAAATTATAACGCAGACTATTATTTTTTTTTTTATTAAAGCTTAATAAAATAATACTACTATTTTTATTATGATTATTATTATTATTAACGTGTAATGTAAACGCCGATATATATATATATATATATATATATATATATATATATATATATATATACATGGATAATACGTTTGGTACTGAAATGCACAAGTTCCTAGTAACACAGTATACATATAAATACCCAAAAGCCTAATACAACAACTATGGCATGTTATATATACAAGATATTCCAAAAGATAAAACTAAGAACTAGATCAACGAATGACCTCAAAATCTCCACAACGAAAACCTTGCCACACAAAAGCTATGATCCGTAAGGAAAGTCAAACAACTTTGTCCTTACCATTCGCCGAACCTGTAGTACCTGTGATGTAAACAACAACATGGGGTGAGATACATCAAATCTCAGTGAGTTGTCTATCTTATATGTCCTCTCGGCATTACAAGTTTCTAACAAGCCTAACTCAAGTCAAAAGGGAAGGGAAGTGACTTTGAGTACACACACTATATGGAAACATGTCATGAGTTCATCAACTCACAATATCACTAATCGGTAACCACACCAAGGCATCCCCTGTTCCCGTCCGCTTCTACGTCTAGAAGTCGACCCGGGTCATGGATCCTGGTAACCTACTTGACATACGAATGGATTCGGGTTCTACGGGCCATTAACCGTTATGAACCGTCACTTCACACGGGCCATTAACCGTCACAAGCATACGCTCCCAGAGTGCCATTCGTACTGCACGCGGGAATCATACCTGCCAAGTAGTCGTGCACATGTTTCAGAGGAGCTCGAGACCCATGAAACGCACTCACAAGATAACCGGTTACGATTACGTGACCATACTCACAAGCGTGATCGTATTCGACGATCGCAAGGCCATAACGCCTTATCACAACCACAAAGGTTAACACACATGTTCTATACTAGTGTTTATTCATTTTATGACATTAGTATCTGCCACACGCTTCGGCACCGTATGCACGATCGTTGTCATTATGTCATTCGGCACTTTCCGACATTGTTTACGATAATATTCCTCACTCTATCTATTTCGTATTTTAACATGCATGCATATTCAAACATGTTTAATACTAAGAGCATAGGCCAATAATCATCGATCGCACAACGGGAACACATAATTCAACATACCACAAATTACACCAATTCATGTTTCCCTCCGATTTATTTAATCGGGCAATAAACAGATATTTCTCACATCCATTAGCTAGAGGATGTTCATAGCTTCACAACGATACCAAGAATACTCACATCGGATAAACGAGTCAAAAGTTATGAAAGAAACAAGTTGAAGGATCTGTCATGTTCGCATTGCGAAGTAGCCATCGAATGCTCGCTTTCTCATTCGCAGTGCGAAACTCTCAGCGAATGCCTAAACAACACTGGGTTCGCTACACCCTTCGCAATGCGAGCGTCTGGCGAAGCGTGGCAGAACGAAAACAAGGTAAAGTTCGCAGTGCGAACCTCTGGCGAATGTTCGCCCTCACCTTCGCCATGCGAGTAACCAGCGAATGCTCACTTTCCCCTTCGCTAGGGGACTCGCAGTGCGAACCTGCGAAAACTGGGTTTCCCAGCAGCGTGAAAACAGAGCTTTGGGACCAAAAACCCATCCAAAACTTCACCTAACATACAAACATGCATTAACAGATGATCATACATGGCTAATGAGTATACTACACAGTTTATACCGCATTTTATCCGTTAGATTTCATTTTCTCTCAATTTAACCTAATTCCCATTCGGGAGTTTCTAGCACTTAGAGTGTCTAACTAGAACCCACCTGATAATCGAAGAGGAGTTTGAAGAAGATGCTGATGATCCATGGGTTTCTCTTCTTCATCATCTCCATTTTCTCTCTTTCTCTTCTTTCCTTTTTCCTTTTCTTCTTCTTGTTTACTAACTTCTTCTTTTTTCTCTTTTTCTTTCTCTTTCCAAATATATACATATATTATACTATTATTATATAATATAAATCCAATAGGGAAAAATATCTCCAATTGATATTTTGTCGTCTCCACCCAATAGATCAATTATTAGAGTTATCTTAAAATCCTTTCTCGAATTTAAATAATTGATCTCTTCAGAGTTCATCAGTTGCTCTATTGATCCCTAATGTCAATACCTAAAGTACTTAGAGGATTCCATTAATCCAATATACCAAAGATAGAGCACATAAATACTCATCTGATCTCATCTGATATCCAATTGAGCAATTAGATAATATGGGGTATTACACGTCCTAACATCTATACCTAGTGTTTTCACATTGTCACTAATTAAGCAAAAGGGAATTGTCAAGTTCAACTTTTAATGCGCGTCAATGATAGACCCATTTCAACAAAAGGCTAAAAGGAAATAAAAATCAAACTAACATTCTAGAAATGAAAAAAGAAAAAAAAAATTCTCATTCACATTCATTTATTTAATTTTTTAATATAATTAAGAACATATATATCAGGTTACATGAAAAATAATTTTATAATACAAAATAATTTATAATATTCTCTATTTGAAACATATATAAAGGTTAATTAATATTTTTATTATTGTAAGAGTAAAAAGAGTGTTATTTGTATGTTTTGAAAATAATTCATAATGAACATAAAAAATATTAGTTTATAAAATAATATAAAATTAAAAAAGTTAAAGGAAAAGAAACAACAAGGACAAAAAGTATAAATTCATCTCATTTATTTAACTTTTTAAAGTACTTTTTACCTTCCATATCTTTCAGTTTATTTTAATATATATAATGCACACGTAAGTCATAAGTCTTACAAGAAAAAAATACAAGGTGAAATCTTGGACAATGGCATTCATATACATCAATAGATCTCACCTATGTTTTATTTTGTTTATTACTATGATTTTCTTGTCAGGTAATGAATAAAATTTGTTTGATATATCTGTCTAAATACTTTAAATATAATAAACCACCTCATATATTTAAAAAAAACTAACCAAAATTTAAATAAACTGACTTTTGGTTGTAGGAATATCAAGTGGTGAGAAAAATGCTGTGAGAATTCCTCGTCATCGTCATCATCACCCTCCTCCTCCTCCTTTGGGATTTAATTGCCTAGATGGTGGGTGCGAATCTAATGAGCGATGTCGTGAACGTTGTGATACAGAAGGCTATAGAAAAGGTGGTGAGTGTCAGGGATTGCGTGACCGCAAATGTTGTTGTAATGTATGAGGAGTTATTATACCCTTGAATCAAACTAAATAAATAAAATGTATGCCTTAATTTCATTTTAAGTTTAGAGTTTGTAATAATATATATTATCCAAAATAAAATAATTTTTAAAACTTGATTACTACAAGTAACTGAGAATTTTAAAATATATACCTATCACCAATTTCAAACTAAGGATGAATGTAAATGATTCAAAATTTAAACTTGCATATTTCATTTTAATTTCATATTTTAGAACAAAATTCAGTTTTATGTTTTATTCTCAAATAATTTCATGATACCAATCGTCAATAAAAAAATAATCAATTTAGGTTTGTTTGGAAGGCAATCTTATACACACTGACACAAATTATAACGTAGACTATTATTTTTTTTTAAAGTAAAGGTTAATATAATAATACTACTATTTTTATTATGATTATTATTATTATTAACGTGTAATGTAAACGCCCATATATATATATATATATATATATATATATATATATATATATATATATATACACATGGATAATACGTTTGGTACTGAAATGTACAAGTTCCTAGTAACACAGTATACATATAAATGCCCAACAGCCTAATACAACAACTATGGCATGTTATATATACAAGATGTTCCAAAAGATAAAACTAAGAACTAGATCAACTAATGATCTCAAAATCTCCACAACGGAAACCTTGCCACACAAAAGCTATGATCCGTAAGGAAAGTCAAACAAATTTGTCCTTACCCTTCGCCGAACCTGTAGTACCTATGATGTAAACAACAACATGGGGTGAGATACATCAAATCCCAGTGAGTTATCTATCTTATATGTCCTTTCAGCTTTACAAGGTTCTAACAAGCCTAACTCAAGTCAAAAGGGAAGGGAAGTGACTTTGAGTACACACACTATATGGAAACATGTCATGAGTTCATCAACTCACAATATCACTAATCGGTAACCACACCAAGGCATCCCCTGTTCCCGTCCGCTTCTACGTCTAGAAGTCAACCAGGGTCATGGATCCTGGTAACCTACTTGACCTACGAATGGATTCGGGTTCTACGGGCCATTAACCATTATGAACCGTCAGTTCACACGGGCCATTAACCGTCACAAGCATACGCTCCGAGAGTGCCATTCGTACTGCACGCGGGAATCAAAACTGCCAAGTAGTCGTGCACATGTTTCAGAGGAGCTCGAGACCCATGAAACGCACTCATAAGATAACCGGTTACGATTACGTGACCATACTCACAAGCGTGATCGTATTCGACGATCGCAAGGCCATAACGCCTTATCACAACCACAAAGGTTAACACACATGTTCCATACTAGTGTTTATTCATTTTATGACATTAGTATCTGACACACGCCTCGGCATCGTATGCATGATCGTTGTCATTATGTCATTCCGCACTTTCCGACATTGTTTACGGTAATATTCCTCACTCTACCTATTTCGTATTTTAACATGCATACATATTCAAACATGTTTAATACTAAGAGCATAGGCAAATAATCATCGATCGCACAACGGGAACACATAATTCAACATACCATAAATTACACCAATTCATGTTTCCCTACGATTTATTTAATCGGGCAATAAACAGATATTTCTCACTTCCATTAGCTAGAGGATGTTCATAGCTTCACAACGATACCAAGAATACTCACATCGGATAAACGAGTCAAAAGTTATGAAAGAAACAAGTTGAAGGATCTGTCATGTTCGCATTGCAAAGTAGCCAGCGAATGCTCGCTTTCTCATTCGCAGTGCGAAACTCTCAGCGAATACCTAAACAACACTGGGTTCGCTACCCCCCTTCGCAGTGCGAGCGTCTGGCGAAGCGTGGCAGAACGAAAACAAGGTAAAGTTCGCAGTGCGAACCTCTGGCGAATGTTCGCCCTCACCTTCGCCATGCGAGTAACTAGCGAATGCTCTCTTTCCCCTTCGCTAGGGGACTCGCAGTGCGAACCTGCGAAAACTGGGTTTCCTAGTAGCGTAAAAACAGAGCTTTGGGACCAAAAACCCATCCAAAACTTCACCCAAATTACAAACATGCATTAACAGATGATCATACATGGCTAATGAGTATACTACACAGTTTATACCGCATTTTATCTGTTAGATTTCGTTTTCTCTCAATTTAACCTAATTCCCATTCGGGAGTTTCTAGCACTTAGAGTGTCTAACTAGAACCCACCTGATAATCGAAGAGGAGTTTGAAGAAGATGCTGATGATCCATGGGTTTCTCTTCTTCATCATCTCCATTTTCTCTCTTTCTCTTCTTTCCTTTTTTCCTTTTCTTCTTCTTGTTAACTAACTTCTTCTTTTTTCTCTTTTTCTTTCTCTTTCCAAATATATACATATATTATACTATTATTATATAATATAAATCCAATAGGGAAAAATATCTCCAATTGATATTTTGTCGTCTCCACCCAATAGATCAATTATTAGACTTATCTTAAAATCCTTTCTCGAATTTAAATAATTGATCTCTTCAGAGTTCATCAGTTGTTCTATTGATCCCTAATGTCAATACCTAAAGTACTTAGAGGATTCCATTAATCCAATATACCAAAGATAAAGCACATAAATACTCATCTGATCTCATCTGATATCCAATTGAGCAATTAGATAGTATGGAGTATTACACGTCCTAACATCTATACCTAGTGTTTTCACATTGTCACTAATTAAGCAAAAGGGAATTGTCAAGTTCAACTTTTAATGCGCGTCAATGATAGACCCATTTCAACAAAAGGCTAAAAGGAATTAAAAATCAAACTAACATTCTAGAAATGAAAAAAGAAAAAAAAAATTCTCATTCACATTCATTTATTTAAGTTTTTAATATAATTAAGAACATATATATCAGGTTACATGAAAAATAATTTTATAATACAAAATAATTTATAATATTCTCTATTTGAAACATATATAAAGGTTAATTAATATTTTTATTATTGTAAGAGTAAAAAGAGTGTTATTTGTATGTTTTGAAAATAATTCATAATGAACATAAAAAATATTAGTTTATAAAATAATATAAAATTAAAAAAGCTAAAGGAAAAGAAACAACAAGGACAAAAAGTATAAATTCATCTCATTTATTTAACTTTTTAAAGTACTTTTTACCTTCCATATCTTTCAGTTTATTTTAATATATATAATGCACACGAAAGTCATAAGTCTTACAAGAAAAAAATACAAGGTGAAATCTTGGACAATGGCATTCATATACATCAATAGATCTCACCTATGTTTTATTTTGTTTATTACTATGATTTTCTTGTCAGGTAATGAATAAAATTTGTTTGATATATCTGTCTAAATACTTTAAATATAATAAATCACCTCATATATTTAAAAAAAACTAACCAAAATTTAAATAAACTGACTTTTGGTTGTAGGAATATCAAGTGGTGAGAAAAATGCTGTGAGAATTCCTCGTCATCGTCATCATCACCCTCCTCCTCCTCCTTTGGGATTACATTGCCTAGATGGTGGGTGTGAATCTAATGAGCGATGTCGTGAACGTTGTGATACAGAAGGCTATAGAAAAGGTGGTGAGTGTCAGGGATTGCGTGACCGCAAATGTTGTTGTAATGTATGAGGAGTTATTATACCCTTGAATCAAACTAAATAAATAAAATGTATGCCTTAATTTCATTTTAAGTTTAGAGTTTGTAATAATATATATTATCCAAAATAAAATAATTTTTAAAACTTGATTACTACAAGTAACTGAGAATTTTAAAATATATACCTATCACCAATTTCAAACTAAGGATGAATGTAAATGATTCAAAATTTAAACTTGCATATTTCATTTTAATTTCATATTTTAGAACAAAATTCAGTTTTATGTTTTATTCTCAAATAATTTCATGATACCAATCGTCAATAAAAAAATAATCAATTTAGGTTTGTTTGGAAGGCAATCTTATACACACTGACACAAATTATAACGTAGACTATTATTTTTTTTTAAAGTAAAGGTTAATATAATAATACTACTATTTTTATTATGATTATTATTATTATTAACGTGTAATGTAAACGCCCATATATATATATATACACATGGATAATACGTTTGGTACTGAAATGTACAAGTTCCTAGTAACACAGTATACATATAAATGCCCAACAGCCTAATACAACAACTATGGCATGTTATATATACAAGATGTTCCAAAAGATAAAACTAAGAACTAGATCAACTAATGATCTCAAAATCTCCACAACGGAAACCTTGCCACACAAAAGCTATGATCCGTAAGGAAAGTCAAACAAATTTGTCCTTACCCTTCGCCGAACCTGTAGTACCTATGATGTAAACAACAACATGGGGTGAGATACATCAAATCCCAGTGAGTTATCTATCTTATATGTCCTTTCAGCTTTACAAGGTTCTAACAAGCCTAACTCAAGTCAAAAGGGAAGGGAAGTGACTTTGAGTACACACACTATATGGAAACATGTCATGAGTTCATCAACTCACAATATCACTAATCGGTAACCACACCAAGGCATCCCCTGTTCCCGTCCGCTTCTACGTCTAGAAGTCAACCAGGGTCATGGATCCTGGTAACCTACTTGACCTACGAATGGATTCGTGTTCTACGGGCCATTAACCATTATGAACCGTCACTTCACACGGGCCATTAACCGTTACAAGCATACGCTCCCAGAGTTCCATTCGTACTGCACGCGGGAATCAAACATGCCAAGTAGTCGTGCACATGTTTCAGAGGAGCTCGAGACCCATGAAACGCACTCACAAGATAACCGGTTACGATTACATGACCATACTCACAAGCGTGATCATATTCGACGATCACAAGGCCATAACGCCTTATCACAACCACAAAGGCTAACACACATGTTCCATACTAGTGTTTATTCATTTTATGACATTAGTATCTGACACACGCCTCGGCATCGTATGCATGATCGTTGTCATTATGTCATTCCGCACTTTCCGACATTGTTTACAGTAATATTCCTCACTCTACCTATTTCGTATTTTAACATGCATACATATTCAAACATGTTTAATACTAAGAGCATAGGCAAATAATCATCGATCGCACAACGGGAACACATAATTCAACATACCATAAATTACACCAATTCATGTTTCCCAACGATTTATTTAATCGGGCAATAAACAGATATTTCTCACTTCCATTAGCTAGAGGATGTTCATAACTTCACAACGATACCAAGAATACTCACATCGGATAAACGAATCAAAAGTTATGAATGAAACAAGTTGAAGGATCAGTCATGTTCGCATTGCGAAGTAGCCAGCGAATGCTCGCTTTCTTATTCGCAGTGCGAAACTCTCAGCGAATGCCTAAACAACACTGGGTTCGCTACCCCCTTAGCAATGCGAGCGTCTGCGAATCGTGGCAGAACCAAAACAAGGTTAAGTTCGCAGTGCGAACCTCTGGCGAATGTTCGCCCTTGCCTTCGCCATGCGAGTAACTAGCGAATGCTCGCTTTCCCCTTCGCTAGGGGACTCGCAGTGCGAACCTGCGAAAACTGGGTTTCCTAGTAGCGTAAAAACAGAGCTTTGGGACCAAAAACCCATCCAAAACTTCACCCAAATTACAAACATGCATTAACAGATGATCATACATGGCTAATGAGTATACTACACAGTTTATACCGCATTTTATCTGTTAGATTTCGTTTTCTCTCAATTTAACCTAATTCCCATTCGGGAGTTTCTAGCACTTAGAGTGTCTAACTAGAACCCACCTGATAATCGAAGAGGAGTTTGAAGAAGATGCTGATGATCCATGGGTTTCTCTTCTTCATCATCTCCATTTTCTCTCTTTCTCTTCTTTCCTTTTTTTCCTTTTCTTCTTCTTGTTAACTAACTTCTTCTTTTTTCTCTTTTTCTTTCTCTTTCCAAATATATACATATATTATACTATTATTATATAATATAAATCCAATAGGGAAAAATATCTCCAATTGATATTTTGTCGTCTCCACCCAATAGATCAGTTATCAGACTTATCTTAAAATCCTTTCTCGAATTTAAATAATTGATCTCTTCAGAGTTCATCAGTTGTTCTATTGATCCCTAATGTCAATACCTAAAGTACTTAGAGGATTCCATTAATCCAATATACCTAAGATAGAGCACATAAATACTCATCTGATCTCATCTGATATCCAATTAAGCAATTAGATAATATGGAGTATTACACGTCCTAACATCTATACCTAGTGTTTTCACATTGTCACTAATTAAGCAAAAGGGAATTGTCAAGTTCAACTTTTAATGCGCGTCAATGATAGACCCATTTCAACAAAAGGCTAAAAGGAATTAAAAATCAAACTAACATTCTAGAAATGAAAAAAGAAAAAAAAAATTCTCATTCACATTCATTTATTTAAATTTTTAATATAATTAAGAACATATATATCAGGTTACATGAAAAATAATTTTATAATACAAAATAATTGATAATATTCTCTATTTGAAACATATATAAAGGTTAATTAATATTTTTATTATTGTAAGAGTAAAAAGAGTGTTATTTGTATGTTTTGAAAATAATTCATAATGAACATAAAAAATATTAGTTTATAAAATAATATAAAATTAAAAAAGCTAAAAGGAAAAGAAACAACAAGGACAAAAAGTATAAATTCATCTCATTTATTTAACTTTTTAAAGTACTTTTTACCTTCCATATCTTTCATTTATTTTAATATATATAATGCACACGTAAGTCATAAGTCTTACAAGAAAAAAATACAAGGTGAAATCTTGGACAATGGCATTCATATACATCAATAGATCTCACCTATGTTTTATTTTTTTTATTACTATGATTTTCTTGTCAGGTAATGAATAAAATTTGTTTGATATATCTGTCTAAATACTTTAAATATAATAAATCACCTCATATATTTAAAAAAAAACTAACCAAATTTTAAATAAACTGTCTTTTGGTTGTAGGAATATCAAGTGGTGAGAAAAATGCTGTGAGAATTCCTCGTCATCGTCATCATCACCCTCCTCCTCCTCCTTTGGGATTACATTGCCTAGATGGTGGGTGTGAATCTAATGAGCAATGTCGTGAATGTTGTGATACAGAAGGCTATAGAAAAGGTGGTGAGTGTCAGGGATTGCGTGACCGCAAATGTTGTTGTAATGTATGAGGAGTTATTATACCCTTGAATAAAACTAAATAAATAAAATGTATGCCTTAATTTCATTTTAAGTTTAGAGTTTGTAATAATATATATTATCCAAAATAAAATAATTTTTAAAACTTGATTACTACAAGTAACTGAGAATTTTAAAATATATACCTATCACCAATTTCAAACTAAGGATGAATGTAAATGATTCAAAATTTAAACTTGCATATTTCATTTTAATATCATATTTTAGAACAAAATTCAGTTTTATGTTTTATTCTCAAATAGTTTCATGATACCAATCGTCAATAAAAAAATAATCAATTTAAGTTTGTTTGGAAGGCAATCTTATACAAACTGACACAAATTATAACATAGACTATTCTTTTTTTTTAAAGTAAAGGTTAATAAAATAATACTACTATTTTTATTATGATTATTATTATTATTAACGTGTAATGTAAACGCCCATATATATATATATATATATATATATATATATATATATATATATATATATATATATATATATATATATATACATGGATAATACGTTTGGTACTGAAATGTACAAGTTCCTAGTAACACAGTATACATATAAATGCCCAAAAGCCTAATACAACAACTATGGCATGTTATATATACAAGATGTTCCAAAAGATAAAACTAAGAACTAGATCAACTAATGATCTCAAAATCTCCACAACGGAAACCTTGCCACACAAAAGCTATGATCCGTAAGGAAAGTCAAACAACTTTGTCCTTACCCTTCGCCGAACCTGTTGTACCTGTGATGTAAACAACAACATGGGGTGAGATACATCAAATCTCAGTGAGTTATCTATCTTATATGTCCTCTCGGCTTTACAAGGTTCTAACAAGCCTAACTCAAGTCAAAAGGGAAGGGAAGTGACTTTGAGTACACACACTATATGGAAACATGTCATGAGTTCATCAACTCACAATATCACTAATCGGTAACCACACCAAGGCATCCCCTGTTCCCGTCCGCTTCTACGTCTAGAATTCGACCCAGGTCATGGATCCTGGTAACCTACTTGACATACGAATGGATTCGGGTTCTACGGGCCATTAACCGTTATGAACCGTCATTTCACACGGGCCATTAACCGTCACAAGCATACGCTCCCAGAGTGCCATTCGTACTGCACGCGGGAATCAAACCTGCCAAGTAGTTGTGCACATGTTTCAGAGGAGCTCGAGACCCATGAAATGCACTCACAAGATAACTGGTTACTATTACGTGACCATACTCACAAGCGTGATCGTATTCGACGATCACAAGGCCATAACGCCTTATCACAATCACAAAGTTTAACACACATGTTGCATACTAGTGTTTATTCATTTTATGACATTAGTATCTGACACACGCCTCGGCACCGTATGCACGATCGTTGTCATTATGTCATTCCGCACTTTCCGACATTGTTTACGGTAATATTCCTCACTCTACCTATTTCGTATTTTAACATGCATACATATTCAAACATGTTTAATACAAAGAGCATAGGCAAATAATCATCGATCACACATCGGATAAATGAGTCAAATGTTATGAAAGAAACAAGTTGAAGGATCTATCATGTTCGCATTGCGAAGTAGCCAGCGAATGCTCGCTTTCTCATTCGCAGTGCGAAACTCTCAGCGAATGCCTAAACAACACTGGGTTCGCTACCCCCTTCGCAGTGCGAGCGTCTGGCAAATCGTGGCAAAACCAAAACAAGGTAAAGTTCGCAGTGCGAACCTCTGGCGAATGTTCGCCCACACCTTCGTCGTACGAGTAACCAACGGATGCTCGGTTTCCCCTTCGCTAGGGGACTCGCAGTGCGAACCTGCGAAAACTGGGTTTTCCAGCAGCGTGAAAACAGAGCTTTATGACCAATTTCTCATCCCAAAACTTCACTAACATGCAAAACATATATTAACAGATGATCATACATGGCTAGGGATTATACTAGACAGATTATATCGCATTTCAACCGTTAAAGGCAAGATTATTCATTTTCTCACCATTCTAACCTAAATCCTAGACTTCAAGAAAATCTAAAACTAAGGTTTCTATTTACAACCCACCTTGAATAGATGATGAAGATAAAGATTGGAAGATGATTTAATGAAGAATGAGTGATGGTTGATGATCTTGTGTTCTTGGACTTTTTCCTCTTTTTCCCTTCCTTTCCTTTCCTTTCTTTCCCTTCTCTTCTCAAAAGTTTCTATGTTTGAAAATGAGAGGAAAAGAAATGATATAGAAAATGTCATCAATTAGTAACACTACTAATTGTCCAACCAGTCTCTAAAGCTCCAACACTTAAAACCTCAGAGTCAGATAATATTAATTGGGTCTGCTTTGAGCTCATCAGTTTACTCTAATTATTTTATCAAATAAATTCTCAGAGTAAACCGGAGCCTAGTTGACCATACCAATATTATCCAGAGTAAAATAATTTACGGGGTATTACATCCTCCCCCCCTTAAATAGAAATTCGCCCATGAATTCAAAGCAGTTACCTAAAAAGATGGGGATAAGTGCCTCGCATCTCTGATTCTAGTTCCCACATTGCATCTCCCGAATACGTCTCATCCCACTGAACCTTAACCAGAGGAATCTCCTTATTTCTTAACACCTTAGTTTCTCTTCCCGTGATATGACTCGGTCGAGGCTCAAACGTTAAATCTGCTTCTATCTCAATAGTATCGGGTAGAATTGGCTGAAAAGGATCTGGAACAAACTTCTGAAGCTGAGACACATGAAAGACATCGTGCATCTCTGACAGAGAAGGCGGTAAGGCTAATCTGTAAGCTACTTCTCCAATTCTTTCTAAGATTTGACACGGTCCCACGTATCTTGGACTTAACTTCTGCAATTTAAATTGTCCTTTCAATCTCAATCTCGGAGTAACCTTCAAAAATACATGATCACCCTCATCAAACTCCAAAGGTCTCCTACGGTTGTCCGCATAGCTTTTCTGACGATCTTGGGCTTGTTTAACTTTTCCACGAATCATTCTAATCTTTTTCGTGGTCTCGTGAATAATCTCGGGTCCCAAAATTCTATCTTCGCCAACCTCCGCCCAACACAATGGCGTTCTACACTTCCTACCATATAACGCCTCATAAGGTGCCATCCAATACTTGCATGATAACTGTTATTATAAGAGAACTCAATCAACGGCAAAAGTTCTACCCAATTCCCTCCACTTTCAAGTACACAAGCTCTCAACATATCTTCCATGGTTTGTATTGCCCATTCCGTCTGACCATCCGTTTGCGGGTGATTCGACGTACTCAAACACAAATTCGTTCCCATAGCTTGTTGAAAAGCTCTCCAAAATCTTGAAGTAAACTTCGGATCTCGATCCGAAACAATACTAGAAGGAATACCATGCAATCTCACAATCTCCAAAATAAACAACTTTGCGAGATGACTCGCCTTATAAGTAGTCTTTACGGCCAAGAAATGAGCAGACTTCGTTAACCGATCTATAATTACCCAAATCGAATCATAATCGCCCTACGCACGGGGTAACCCCACTGCGAAATCCATCGCAATACTATCCCACTTCCACACCGGAATTTCTAAAGGTTTCAACAAGCCACCCGGTCTTTGGTGTTCAATCTTCACTTGTTGGCATACCGCACATTCCAACACATATACCGCAACATCCTTTTTCATCCCGGACCACCAATAGTGTCTCTTTAAATCTTGATACATCTTCGAAGCACCAGGATGTATAGTAAAAGCACCCTTATGCACTTCTTCCAAAATCCTTCTTTTCAACACCCCATCATCCAGAACACAAACTCTTTGGGCAAACAAAATGATCCCGTCGGTAGTTCGCACATAACCCGGTTGAGTCAACATCTCTTGGTACTTCTCGTCCAACTCTTGTCCTTGTCAGATTTCCTCCCTAAGAGTAGAGGTGACATTCAAATTCCCCATAATCACACAATTAGAAGTCCAGTTAAATTGAAGATTTAGATCTTTAAACTTTTCCATTAAGGCATACTCTAACATCATCAAGTCGGCACTATGCAACACCTTCCTGCTTAAAGCATCCGCCACCTTATTCGCTTTACCCGGATGGTACTTTAGTTCCAAATCATAATCCTTCAAATACTCCATCCACCTCCTTTGACGCATGTTCAATTCTTTCTGATCGAAAAGGTACTTTAAGCTCTTGTGGTCACTGAACATCTCAAAACGTACACCATACAAATAGTGACGCCATACTTTCAAAGTAAATACAACTGCCGCCAATTCTAAATCATACGTTGGATAGTTCTCCTCATGGACTTTCAACTGTCGAGAAGCATAAGCCACTACATGTCCACCTTGCATTAACACACCGCCTAATCCCTTCTTCGATGCATCACAATATACCTCATACGACTTGCTAGGATCAGGAATAACCAAAACAGGAGCGGTCGCCAATCTCTCCTTCAAACTCATAAAACTTCTTTCACAAGCCGAATCCCATTCATACGAACAATCCTTCCGAGTAAGTCTCATCATCGGTAAAGCCAGTGTAATGCCCTGTATAATATATATCTAGAATAATACCATACAAGCATTTTATTCGATACTGACACCATCATAAGTGCTTAATGACATAGTTCACATACTTGTCCATTTCTAAACATAAGTACACTACATGGCACAAGTCATGGAAACTAGCCAAAAATAATAAAAACTAAGAACATTATACAATATTCCTCATTGTACATGAACAATAAAAATACACAGCGGAAATAAGCTTAACTAAGCTTCTCTTGAAACATCCCAGCATCGCTCCACTTGTAAATCAACCTGCAATTACCTGAAATATAGCAACTATAGTAGGGTGAGATACATCAAATCTTAGTGAGTTCCCTATCCTATAGATTCTCTCGGCTTTACAAGGTTCTATCAAATCCTAACTCAAGTCAAGGGGAAGGGAAATGACTTTGAGTTCACAATCTCACACTATATGGAAACATGTCATGAGTCTATTAACTCATAAATCACACTGAAGGAATTACGTCCTGAGCCTGTTAACTCAAGATTCCTTACGAATCAATAACCGTACCAAGGAATCCCCTTTTCCCGTCCGCTTCTACGTCTAGAAGTCGACCCGAGTCATGGATCCTTGTAGTTACTTGGCATACGAAATGGATTCAGGATCATCGGCCCGTACACCGTGATCCGTCACTTCACACAGCCCGTACACCATCACAATTCTCTTTACCCGTAGGCTCCATTCGTACTATACACGGGAATCAAACCTGCCAAGTAATTGTGCATACGTTTCAGAGGAGGTGCTCGAGTCTCATGAAACTACACCGCAAGATAAGCTGGTTACGATTTCGTGATCATATACACAACGTGATTGTATTCGACAATCACAAGGCCATAATGCCTTAATCAATAAAACATACCAAATCACACATGTTCCATACTAGAGTTTCACTCATTTCTATTCCATTCGGTAATGGACATATGCCTCGGCCTCTTCTGCACGAGCGTTGTCATTACGTTATCTGCTCTAGGCCAGAACTCGTCAATGAATGCACGAGCGTCGCCATCCAGAGTTTCTATCACAATTCTAATCACACCCTAGAATTATACCATTTGTTTTGGGGTAAAGTTTCCTCACTCTTCCTAATTTATATTTTAAACATGCATATTTCTTTCATTCACAATTTACAATTAGATAGACATGGTATAATCACAAATACTACACGTAAAACATTTAACACAACATATCACATAAAATATATTACATCAATCCATGACATATAATCATGTTTCTACCTCACCATCTCATAGAGTATAAAATTAGCTTTCCAACGCTTCGAACGGGGACCAAAACGGACTTACGGTTCAAAAGATACGCCCGTTTCAATTTTCATTTTTCTGGCAATAGCAGTGGTAACCGGTTACTCACCACACGTTAACCGGTTACTTGGTCAAAAACAGCCCAAAAACGTCATTTTTCAAAGGGTAATCGGTTACCTACCATAGGGTAACCGGTTACTGCGTACCAGAACCCAAAAAAACACATTTTTCTTCATTCTAAACCATTCTAACTCATACCTAAACATATTGGGACATAAAAACAATTATCAACAGAGGATTCCACACATATATTGATCATACTACACAATTTATATCTCATTTTATCCGTTAGATTTCATTGATTTAACAAAAATACTCATTTTATCCAAATCTAACCTAACTCTAAAACCTCCAGAAATTTACTCCAAAGTCTCTATCTAGAACTCACCTGATGATCGAAGAGGAGTTTGAAGAAGATGATGAACATTGATGATGATCCATAAGCTTCTCTTCTTCATCTTTCCCTCTTTCTCTTCTTCTTTCTCTCTTTCCTTTTCTTCTTCTTTCTTTTCTATCTTCTTCTTCTTCTTTTCTTATATATATATATATATATATATATATATATATATATATATATATAATCCTTATTATATAATATAAATCCAACCGGGCAAAATATCTCCAATTGATATTTTGTCGTCTAAACCCAATTGATCAATTATCAAAGTTACCAAAAACTATTTTCTTGAATGAGTAAATATTAATCCATCTCCTTAATAAAATAATTGATCTCTTAAGAGTTCTCCAGTTGCTCTATTGATCCCAAATTTCAATACTTAAAGTACTTAGAGGATTCCATTAATCCAATTACCCAAAGATAGAGCACATAGATACTCATCTGATCTCATCTGATACCAAAATGAGCATTTAAATAATATGGGGTATTACAGCCAGTTGGGAAAAGCCTTTAATAAACCTTCTATAATAACCTGCTAATCCCAAGAAACTCCTAACTTCGGCAACGTTCTTCGGTCTCTGCCAATTAATCACCGCCTCTACTTTTTATGGATCCACTGCCACACCTCCTTGAGATATGACGTGACCAAGAAAGTTTACCTCCGACATCCAAAACTCGAACTTACTTAGCTTGGCAAAAAGTTGTCTCTCTTGTAAGATGGATAAAACGATTCTTAGGTGTTCCCCATGCTCTTGAGAATCACGAGAATAGATAAGAATGTCATCAATAAAGATCACCACAAATTGGTCTAAGTAAGGTTGAAATATCCGGTTCATATAATCCATGAAAACTGCCGGAGCATTCGTCACACCGAAAGGCATTACTAGGAATTCATAATGACCATAACGGGTCCTAAACGCAGTTTTCCGTACATCCGAACTCTTCACCCAAATCTGATGATAACCTGACCGTAAATTAATCTTCGAGAACACACAGGCTCCTTTCAATTGATCTAATAGGTCGTCTATCCTTGGCAATGGGTATTTGTTCTTGATGTTGACCTTATTCAACTGACGGTAATCAATACACAACCGCATTCCCCCATCCTTCTTCTTTACCAACAATACTGGAGCTCCCCAAGGCGAAACACTTGGTCTAACAAAATGCTTAGCCTTCAATTCTTCCAATTGATCCTTTAATTCTCTTAACTCGAGTGGTGCCATTTGATACAGAGAAACGGATATTGGAGCCGTTCCCGGTATCAGATCAATAGAGAATTCCACTTCCGTCTCCGGAGGAAGAGAAGTGATATCCTCAGGAAAAACTTCCGAAAACTCGTAGACTACTGGAATACTCAGAACCTGAAGGTTGTCGTTCTCCTCCTTAGTGAGAACCAAAAGAACAGATTTTTCATTCTCAAACAAGAAATTAATCATTCCCACCGTACCTTCTAAAATAGTAGTCAACACATCCTTCGGAGTAGCCTCCACGGACGGAATAATAATTAAATTTTCCTCACAACCGATAAACACCGAATTAGCAGAAAGCCAATCCATTACCAAAACAACATCCACTTTCTTAAGCAGCAAGCAAATAAGATCTATTTGAAAAACTCTTCCATCCACCGATAATACACAATTTTCACACATCAACGGTGTTTCAACAATCTCATCCATGGCAGTAGTAACCACCATGGGTGGAGACAACGGAATAGCTTGCAACCCCAGTCGCTTCATACATTGCATCGATACAAAAGAATGTGTTGCTCCACAATCAAATAACACAAAACAAGGATTTCCATTAACCAGACACGTACCAGCAATTAAAGAATTGTCACCCTTTATTTTTCTTGCATCCAAGGTATACACTCGCCCGACATTCTTCTCTTGCATCTGATTCCTCCTTTGAGGACAATCCCTCGCCAAGTGGCCCACTTTCTGACACTGATAACACCTCACACCTTCGATACCACACCTTCCCTGATGATTCCTGCCACAATGACGACATACAGGAGGTGCACTAGTCCTAGAACTCTGAACTTGCTTCCCTTTGAAAGATTGTTGCCTTGGTTTAAATTGTTGATTCGATCTCCCTCGATCACTTTGATTCATCCTACTCAAGTCTTCTTCCATTTGTACCTTCTTCAAACTATGCTCCGCCACATAACACTACCTTAACAATTTGGCATATCTAGTGAATTCCCGCTGAGATACGCTATGTGAAATTTCAGCCCTTAAACCAAACAGAAACTGATCAATCTTCAACCTCTCATCAGGAGCATACATGGCCTGTCTAGAATAAGCAGCCATAGTCTCGAATTTCTCCGCATAAGAAGCCACAGTCAAGTTGCCTTGTCTCAATTGTTGAAACTCGAACTCCTTCCGAGACCTTAAGGAACTTGGAAAATACTTCACCATAAAAGTTATCTTAAACTGCTCCCATACCTTCGGTATCTCTTGAATTGTCATTAAGGCTGAAGCGCTTTCCCACCATCTCATGGCAGGACCCTTTAACAAGTGAGAAGCGAAGACCACCTTATTTTCCTCACTGCACTGAACTATTAAGAAAATCCACTCCATACCGGATATCCATTCATGCGCCTTTACCGGATATCCATTCATGCGCCTTTACCTGATATAATTAAGAACATATATATCAGGTTACATGAAAAATAATTTTATAATACAAAATAATTTATAATATTCTCTATTTGAAACATATATAAAGGTTAATTAATATTTTTATTATTGTAAGAGTAAAAAGAGTGTTATTTGTATGTTTTGAAAATAATTCATAATGAACATAAAAAATATTAGTTTATAAAATAATATTAACTTTAAAAAGTTAAAAGGAAAAGAAACAACAAGGACAAAAAGTATAAATTCATCTCATTTATTTAACTTTTTAAAGTACTTTTTACCTTCCATATCTTTCATTTTATTTTAATATATATAATGCACACGTAAGTCATAAGTCTTACAAGAAAAAAATACAAGGTGAAATCTTGGACAATGGCAATCATATACATCAATAGATCTTACCTATGTTTTATTTTGTTTATTACTATGATTTTCTTGTCACGTAATGAATAAAATTTGTTTGATATATCTGTCTAAATACTTTAAATATAATAAACCACCTCATATATTTAAAAAAACTAACCAAAATTTAAATAAACTGTCTTTTGGTTGTTGGAATATCAATTGATGAGAAAAATGCTGTGAGAATTCCTCGTCATCGTCATCATCACCCTCCTCCTCCTCCTTTGGGATTACATTGCCTAGATGGTGGGTGCGAATCTAATGAGCGATGTCGTGAACGTTGTGATACAGAAGGCTATAAAAAAGATGGTGAGTGTCAGGGATTGCGTGACCGCAAATGTTGTTGTAATGTATGAGGAGTTATTATACTCTTGAATAAAACTAAATAAATAAAATGTATGCCTTAATTTCATTTTAAGTTTAGAGTTTGTAATAATATATATTATCCAAAATAAAATAATTTTTAAAACTTGATTACTACAAGTAACTGAGAATTTTAAAATATATACCTATCACCAATTTCAAACTAAGGATGAATGTAAATGATTCAAAATTTAAACTTGCATATTTCATTTTAATTTCATATTTTAGAACAAAATTCAGTTTTATGTTTTATTCTCAAATAGTTTCATGATACAAATCATCAATAAAAAAATAATCAATTTAAGTTTGTTTGGAATGCGATCTTATACAAACTGACACAAATTATAATGTAGACTATTATTTCTTTAATGTAAAGGTTAATACAATAATACTACTATTTTTATTAAGATTATTATTATTATTAACGTGTAACAAAGGTGCCTTATATATTCTCTTTATTGTTATTATTTTGATAACATGCGTAAATAAATACCTAATTATAACTCATCAAATTTGTTTGTACTATATAAAATATTTAGAAATTATACAACCCATCACATACGCAAATTTTCAAATTAAAATAAATATAACCAAAGAATTAAAATATTTTTTAGCGTTCATAGTTTTTAATAGTTTTATAATGTACATATTATAAGATTACTAATTAAGTTTACTTAAATATACCATAACAAAAGAATTTAACATTGAATCTATTATTTTCTTCCTAAAAGTTTATTAATTGATATGTCAAACATAAAATTTTCTATATTTATATTTTTTTCTAGTAATTTATATTTTTGAAATCAATTTTATGAGTTCTAATACAAAAATCTCAATTGCTTCAAGATAATAATAGAATCAAACTTTGAATTTGTAATACCCCATAATTTTGTGCACATTTTGGATAATATTATTATGATCAACTAGGTTCCGGTGTACTCTGAGCAATTATTGGATCAAGTAATTAGAGTAAACTGACGATCTCGGAATTTGATTAGATTGATATTATTTAACTTGGAGTTTTATTAATTGGTGCAATTGAGATAATTTGGATAATTAGTAGTATTACCAATTAATGTTCCTATGTCTATTTTCTTTTCATTTTCCTTATTTGAGAAAAGATAGAAAACTTGGAGAAAAAAAAGGAAGAGAAGGAAAAGGAAGGGAAAAGAAGAGGAAAATTCTCAAGAGCTCTAGGACTTGAATCATCAACCAATCTTCATCTTTTCATATCAGCTTCAACCTCCTCATCTTGTAATCCAGGTGGATTCTAGTTAGATGCTTTAGAGTAGAGTTTTATTGAGTTGTAGAGTTAGTTTGACATTGTTAGGAAATGAGAAATTTTGCACCAAAATCATGTTTTTAATGTTCCTTATGATTGATACATGTTAGATATGTGTTATTGTGTATCCAATTGGTATTTTTCTGGTGTTTAGAAGTGAATTGGAAGGGAAAATGGAGCATTTTCGCAAACCCATTATGCAGGAAAATTTCTGGTTTTCACGCTGCCCATACGCGTATCACCGAAGGCAATACGCGTATTGGTTAAGGCAATACGCTTATGGCCATGCAGAAATGTGGGCAATACGCGTATGGGGTTCCATTTTCTCGGCCATCTGCCCATTTGCGTATTGGTACGCGTAAGGTTTTGGGGCAATACGCGTACGAGGTAGGGTAGTACGCGTATTGGGGTTTTAAAAGGAATTTTTGGGAAAAATCAGTCTCTGCCCATACGCGTATGACTTTGGGCAATACGCGTATGGCTGGGCAAGCCAGCTGGGCAATACGTGTATGGCACAAGGCAATACGCGTACGGCCAGGAGGGTGCAGAATTGTGTTTTTTCGCGATACCATTTCTCGTTATGTCCATAACTTTTGACTCCTTTATCTGTTTTTGTAATACCCCGTAAATTTATTTTACTCTGGATAGTATTAGTTGGGATGAACTGAGTCCCAAGGTACTCTGAGAAATTATCTGCAGAGATAATTAGAGTAACTGTTGAACTTAGAGTAAATCCAATTAATAATATCTGACTCTGAGATACTTGAGTATTTGGATTTAAGTGACTTTTTGGACATTTAGTAGTATTATTTATTAATGATAGTTACTATATGTTTTCTTTTCCTCCCATTTTCCACATAAAAAGAAAAAGATAGTAAGAGAAGTAAGAAAGAAAGAAAAGGAAGGAGAGAAAAGTGGAGAAGAGGAAAAAGAGAAGAAATTCAAGTTTCAAGAGCAAATCATCGTCAATCCTTCATCAATTCATCTCATATTCTTCACCATCATCTTCATCTTCATCTTACTAGAGGTGGGTTTTAGTTAGAACATTAGTTTTAGAGTTTTGGAGATATTTGAGTTAGGTTAGAATCTTTGAAAATCGATAATCTAACAGTTAAAAATTGGTATAAATTGTGTAGTATGATCACTATATGCTTATAACATTAATTATGCTTGTTTGTGCTGGTCGGAATCGATTTAGGTTGAGAAATGATGAATGTGTGGCTTTGGAACCATGGAACCCGTAAGGGAAGAATTCTGGTTCTGGTACGATTTTCCAGGCGAATTCCAGATTCGCCAGGCGGATTAAGTCTCGTCACCATCTCGCCAGGCGAAGTACTGGCGGATGGGATTCGCCAGGCGAAATCCAGATTCGCCAGGAGAATTTGATGAGACAGAATTGTGTTAGCTACTGGAACTTTTAATTTTTCTAAAATTGGGGTTTTGCCACTAGATTTGCCAGGCGAAGTGCTGGCGCAGGGAGATTCGCCAGGCGAAATCCAGATCCGCCAGGCGAATCTGCCTGGCATCAAATATTTTTCCTTTCTTCAAAAATCTATAACTTTTGACTCGTTTATCCGATTTAAGAGTTCTTTATATCGTTGTGAAGCTAAGGAAATATTCAATATGATGGAGGTGAAAAATGTAAATTTTACTGCCCGATTAAATAATTGGAGAAATTCCGAAAGTGGTATATTATGTTTTACTAGTCGGATATTGTTCTATTGTGCATTGCGATATATCTTGCCTATCCTATTATTGTTTAGCATGGTTGTGAGTGAATATGCATGTTAAAATATGAAATCGGTAGGGTGAGGATTATTACCATAACAATGTTGGAACCTAGTAACGGATAGGAAATAGTTGAATAACATAGCGGCGACGCTCGTGCAAGAGAGGCCGAGGCGTGCGTCTATTACCGAATGGTTGTGTGTGGAATCACGAAATCGTAACCACTATTCTATTATGTGCCATTTCATGAGTAACGAGCTCTTTTGTAATGAATTCACGATTTCTTGGTAGGTTTGATTCCCAATGTTATAGTACGAATGGAGCCTACGGGTAAAGAGACTTGTGACGGGTACGAGCCATGTGAAGTGACGGATCACGGGTACGGGCCAATGATCCCGAATCCATTTCGTATGCCAAGAAATCTACGAAGGTCCATGACTCGTTACTACTTCTAGACGTAGAAGAGTGCGGGAGAAAGGGGATGCCTTGACCGGTTTAACGATAGTGATATATTTCGGGTTAACGAACTCGATAGAATCAAAACATATGGTGTGTGTACTCAAAGTCACTTCCCTTCCCTTTTGCCTTGAGTTAGGATATTAGAACCTTGTAAAGCCGAGAGGACTATAAGATAGCGAACTCACTGAGATTTGATGTATCTCACCCCACTGTTGTTGTTTACATCACAGGTACTACAGGTTCGGCGAAGGGTAAGGACAAAGTGGTTTGACTTTTCCTTACGGATCGTAGCTTTTGAGATGGCATGGCTTCCACTATGACGTTTTATTTTGAGATCATTGTATTGATCTAGTTCTTAGTGTTTTTTGGGGACATCTTGTATATGTTATGCCACAGACGTTAAAACTTTGTAGTTAGGGTATTTAATGTATACAATGTTGTTAACTAGGAACTTGTATATATTTCAGTACCAAACGTATTTTCATGTATGATATATGCTTTGATGTATGTATATATATATATATATATATATATATATATATATGGGCGTTACAGATGGTATCAGAGCAGGTCGTATCCTCGACCTAGCCATGAAATAGTGCAAGTATTTCTTTCCGTTTCATATGTGTTGTGTCGCCATTGGTCTTACGTGTTATATTCATGGTATTGAGCCTGATCAACTTAATCCTATTTGTATGACATTTAGGAACATGGCCGACAGACACAGAAATAACTGAGGTAGATCGAGAACTACTCCAGTAGGGACAAATCCGCCAGGAGACGAAGGGAATGTTCCTTTGTATCAATTTATGCAGCAGATGCAGCAACAGCAGAATCAGTTTGTGTAACAAATGGTACAGCAAATGGCTGGTGGCTTGCATCCTCCAGTGGTTGTGCCGGAAGCGGCAGGGGGAACCTTTAGGGATTTCATTCGCATGAATCCTCCGGAGTTTCAGGGAGGATTAGATCCGGTAAAGGCGCATGAATGGATATCCGGTATGGAGCGGACTTTCTTGATCGTACAGTGTAGTGAAGAAAATAAGGTTGTTTTCGCTTCTCATTTGTTGAAGGGTCCTGCCATGAGGTGGTGGGAGAGTGCTTCAGCCTTAATGATAATTCAAGAGGTACCGAAAGTGTGGGAACAGTTTAAGATAACTTTTATGGAGAAGTATTTTCCAAGTTCCTTAAGGTCTCAGAAGGAATTTGAATTTCAACAATTGAGACAAGGTAACTTGACTGTGGCTTCGTATGCGGAAAAGTTCGAGGTTATGGATGCTTATTCTAGACAAGCCATGTATGCTCCTGATGAGAGGTGAAAGATAGATTAGTTTCTGTTTGGTTTAAGGGCTTAAATTTCACATAGTGTGTCTCAGAGGGAATTTCCTAGCTATGCTGAATTGTTACGACAGTGTTATGTGGCGGAGCATAGCTTGAAGAAGGTGCAAGCAGAAGGAGAGTTAAGTAGGGTGAATCAAAATGATCGTGGGACATCGAATCAGCAATTTAGAGCAAGACAACAATCTTTCAAAGGGAAGAAAATTCAGAGTTCTAAGACTAGTGCACCTCCGGTGTGCCGTATGTGTGGAAGGATGCATTACGGTAGATGTCGCCTCGAAGGGGCGGAGTGTCATCGGTGCCATAAAGTGGGCCATTGGGCGAGAGATTGTCCTCAAAATAGAAATCAAACACAAGAAAAGAATACCGGCCGAGTGTATACCTTGGATGCAAGGAAGACAAAGGGTGATAACTCCTTGATTGCGGGTACGTGTTTTGTGAATGGAAATCCTTGTTTTGTTTTATTTGATTGTGGGGCAACGCATTCTTTTGTGTCCACGCGATGCGTGAAGCGACTTGGGTTGCAAGATGTTCCTTTGTTTTCTCCTATGGTGGTTACTACTGCCATGGATGAGATGGTCGAAACACCGTTGATGTGTGAAAATTGTATATTATCGGTGAATGAAAGAGTTTTCCAGATAGATATTATTTGCTTACCGCTTAAGAAAGTGGATGTTGTTCTGGGAATGGATTGGCTTTCTGCTAATTCGGTGTTTATTGGGTGTGAGGAAAAGCTGATCATTATCCCATCTAACGAGGCCACTCTGAAGGATGTGTTAACTACTATTTTAGAAGGTACGGTTGGAATGATTAATTTCTTGTTTGAGGAGGAAAAATCTGTTCTTTTGATCCTTACTAAGGAGGAGGGTAGTAACCGTCAAGTTTTGAGTATTCCGGTAGTTTGTGACTTTCCTGAAGTTTTCCCCGAGGATATCACTTCTCTTCCTCCGGAACGGGAAGTGGAATTCTCTATTGACCTGATACCGGGAACGGCTCCAATATCCGTTTCTCCTTATCGGATGGCACCACTTGAATTAAGAGAATTAAAGGACCAATTGGAAGAGTTATTGGCTAAGCATTTTGTTCGACCCAGTGTTTCACCCTGGGGAGCTCCAGTGTTATTGGTAAAGAAAAAAGATGGTGGAATGCGGTTGTGTATTGATTACCGCCAGTTGAATAAGGTCACCATCAAGAATAAATACTCGTTACCAAGGATAGACGACATGTTATATCAATTGAAAGGAGCCTGTGTGTTCTCGAAGATTGATTTACGGTCGGGTTATCATCAGATTCGTGTGAAGAACCAAAACAAGGTAAAGTTCGCAGTGCAAACCTCTGGCGAATGTTCGCCCTCACCTTCGCCATGCGAGTAACCAGCGAATGCTCACTTTCCCCTTCGTTAGGGGACTCGCAGTGCGAACCTGCGAAAACTGGGTTTCCCAGCAGCGTGAAAACAGAGCTTTGGGACCAAAAACCCATCCAAAACTTCACCTAACATGCAAACATGCATTAACAGATGATCATACATGGCTAATGAGTATACTACACAGTTTATACCGCATTTTATCCGTTAGATTTCATTTTCTCTCAATTTAACCTAATTCCCATTCGGGAGTTTCTAGCACTTAGAGTGTCTAACTAGAACCCACCTGATAATCGAAGAGGAGTTTGAAGAAGATGCTGATGATCCATGGGTTTCTCTTCTTCATCATCTCCATTTTCTCTCTTTCTCTTCTTTCCTTTTTCCTTTTCTTCTTCTTGTTTACTAACTTCTTCTTTTTTCTCTTTTTCTTTCTCTTTCCAAATATATACATATATTATACTATTATTATATAATATAAATCCAATAGGGAAAAATATCTCCAATTGATATTTTGTCGTCTCCACCCAATAGATCAATTATTAGAGTTATCTTAAAATCCTTTCTCGAATTTAAATAATTATCTCTTCAGAGTTTATCAGTTGCTCTATTGATCCCTAATGTCAATACCTAAAGTACTTAGAGGATTCCATTAATCCAATATACCAAAGATAGAGCACATAAATACTCATCTGATCTCATCTGATATCCAATTGAGCAATTAGATAATATGGGGTATTACACGTCCTAACATCTATACCTAGTGTTTTCACATTGTCACTAATTAAGCAAAAGGGAATTGTCAAGTTCAACTTTTAATGCGCGTCAATGATAGACCCATTTCAACAAAAGGCTAAAAGGAAATAAAAATCAAACTAACATTCCAGAAATGAAAAAAGAAAAAAAATTTCTCATTCACATTCATTTATTTAATTTTTTAATATAATTAAGAACATATATATCAGGTTACATGAAAAATAATTTTATAATACAAAATAATTTATAATATTCTCTATTTGAAACATATATAAAGGTTAATTAATATTTTTATTATTGTAAGAGTAAAAAGAGTGTTATTTGTATGTTTTGAAAATAATTCATAATGAACATAAAAAATATTAGTTTATAAAATAATATAAAATTAAAAAAGTTAAAAGGAAAAGAAACAACAAGGACAAAAAGTATAAATTCATCTCATTTATTTAACTTTTTAAAGTACTTTTTACCTTCCATATCTTTCAGTTTATTTTAATATATATAATGCACACGTAAGTCATAAGTCTTACAAGAAAAAAATACAAGGTGAAATCTTGGACAATGGCATTCATATACATCAATAGATCTCACCTATGTTTTATTTTGTTTATTACTATGATTTTCTTGTCAGGTAATGAATAAAATTTGTTTGATATATCTGTCTAAATACTTTAAATATAATAAACCACCTCATATATTTAAAAAAAACTAACCAAAATTTAAATAAACTGTCTTTTGGTTGTAGGAATATCAAGTGGTGAGAAAAATGTTGTGAGAATTCCTCGTCATCGTCATCATCACCCTCCTCCTCCTCCTTTGGGATTACATTGCCTAGATGGTGGGTGTGAATCTAATGAGCGATGTCGTGAACGTTGTGATACAGAAGGCTATAGAAAAGGTGGTGAGTGTCAGGGATTGCGTCACCGCAAATGTTGTTGTAATGTATGAGTTATTATACCCTTGAATAAAACTAAATAAATAAAATGTATGCCTTAATTTCATTTTAAGTTTAGAGTTTGTAATAATATATATTATCCAAAATAAAATAATTTTTAAAACTTGATTACTACAAGTAACTGAGAATTTTAAAATATATACCTATCACCAATTTCAAACTAAGGATGAATGTAAATGATTCAAAATTTAAACTTGCATATTTCATTTTAATTTCATATTTTAGAACAAAATTCAGTTTTATGTTTTATTCTCAAATAGTTTCATGATACCAATCGTCAATAAAAATTAATCAATTTAAGTTTGTTTGGAAGGCAATCTTATACAAACTGACACAAATTATAACGCAGACTATTATTTTTTTTTAAAGTAAAGGTTAATAAAATAATACTACTATTTTTATTATGATTATTATTATTATTAACGTGTAATGTAAACGCCCATATATATATATATATATATATATATATATATATATATATATATATATATATATATATATATATATATATATACATGGATAATACGTTTGGTACTGAAATGTACAAGTTCCTAGTAACACAGTATACATATAAATGCCCAAAAGCCTAATACAACAACTATGGCATGTTATATATACAAGATGTTCCAAAAGATAAAACTAAGAACTAGATCAACTAATGATCTCAAAATCTCCACAACGAAAACCTTGCCACACAAAAGCTATGATCCGTAAGGAAAGTCAAACAAATTTGTCCTTACCCTTCGCCGAACCTGTAGTACCTGTGATGTAAACAACAACATGGGATGAGATACATCAAATCTCAGTGAGTTATCTATCTTATATGTCCTCTCGGCTTTATAAGGTTCTAACAAGCCTAACTCAAGTCAAAAGGGAAGGGAAGTGACTTTGAGTACACACACTATATGGAAACATGTCATGAGTTCATCAACTCACAATATCACTAATCGATAACCACACCAAGGCATCCCCTGTTCCCGTCCGCTTCTACGTCTAGAAGTCGACCCGGGTCATGGATCCTGGTAACCTACTTGACATACGAATGGATTCGGGTTCTACGGGCCATTTACCGTTATGAACCGTCAGTTCACACGGGCCATTAACCGTCACAAGCATACGCTCCGAGAGTGCCATTCGTACTGCACGCGGGAATCAAAACTGCCAAGTAGTCGTGCACATGTTTCAGAGGAGCTCGAGACCCATGAAACGCACTCACAAGATAACCGGTTACGATTACGTGACCATACTCACAAGCGTGATCGTATTCGACGATCGCAAGGCCATAACGCCTTATCACAACCACAAAGGTTAACACACATGTTCTATACTAGTGTTTATTCATTTTATGACATTAGTATCTGCCACACGCTTCGGCACCATATGCACGATCGTTGTCATTACGTCATTCCGCACTTTTCGACATTGTTTACGGTAATATTCCTCACTCTACCTATTTCGTATTTTAACATGCATACATATTCAAACATGTTTAATACAAAGAGCATAGGCAAATAATCATCGATCGCACAACGGGAACACATAATTCAACATACCACAAATTACACCAATTCATGTTTCCCTCCGATTTATTTAATCGGGCAATAAACAGATATTTCTCACATCCATTAGCTAGAGGATGTTCATAGCTTCACAACGATACCAAGAATACTCACATCGGATAAACGAGTCAAAAGTTATGAAAGAAACAAGTTGAAGGATCTGTCATGTTCGCATTGCAAAGTAGCCAGCGAATTCTCGCTTTCTCATTCGCAGTGCGAAACTCTCAGCGAATACCTAAACAACACTGGGTTCGCTACCCCCTTCGCAGTGCGAGCGTCTGGCGAAGCGTGGCAGAACGAAAACAAGGTAAAGTTCGCAGTGCGAACCTCTGGCGAATGTTCGCCCTCACCTTCGCCCTGCGAGTAACCAGTGAATGCTCTTTTTCCCCTTCGCTAGGGGACTCGCAGTGCGAACCTGCAAAAACCGGGTTTCCCAGCAGCGTGAAAACAGAGCTTTGGGACCAAAAACCCATCCAAAACTTCACCCAACATACAAACATGCATTAACAGATGATCATACATGGCTAATGAGTATACTACACTGTTTATACCGCATTTTATCCGTTAGATTTCATTTTCTCTCAATTTAACCTAATTCCCATTCGGGAGTTTCTAGCACTTAGAGTGTCTAACTAGAACCCACCTGATAATCGAAGAGGAGTTTGAAGAAGATGCTGATGATCCATGGGTTTCTCTTCTTCATCATCTCCATTTTCTCTCTTTCTCTTCTTTCCTTTTTTCCTTTTCTTCTTCTTGTTTACTAACTTCTTCTTTTTTCTCTTTTTCTTTCTCTTTCCAAATATATACATATATTATACTATTATTATATAATATAAATCCAATAGGGAAAAATATCTCCAATTGATATTTTGTCATCTCGACCCAATAGATCAATTATTAGAGTTATCTTAAAATCCTTTCTCGAATTTAAATAATTGATCTCTTCAGAGTTCATCAGTTGCTCTATTGATCCCTAATGTCAATACCTAAAGTACTTAGAGGATTCCATTAATCCAATATACCAAAGATAAAGCACATAAATACTCATCTGATCTCATCTGATATCCAATTGAGCAATTAGATAGTATGGGGTATTACACGTCCTAACATCTATACCTAGTGTTTTCACATTGTCACTAATTAAGCAAAAGGGAATTGTCAAGTTCAACTTTTAATGCGCGTCAATGATAGACCCATTTCAACAAAAGGCTAAAAGGAAATAAAAATCAAACTAACATTCTAGAAATGAAAAAAGAAAAAAAAAATTCTCATTCACATTCATTTATTTAAGTTTTTAATATAATTAAGAACATATATATCAGGTTACATGAAAAATAATTTTATAATACAAAATAATTTATAATATTCTCTATTTGAAACATATATAAAGGTTAATTAATATTTTTATTATTGTAAGAGTAAAAAGAGTGTTATTTGTATGTTTTGAAAATAATTCATAATGAACATAAAAAATATTAGTTTATAAAATAATATAAAATTAAAAAAGTTAAAGGAAAAGAAACAACAAGGACAAAAAGTATAAATTCATCTCATTTATTTAACTTTTTAAAGTACTTTTTACCTTCCATATCTTTCAGTTTATTTTAATATATATAATGCACACGTAAGTCATAAGTCTTACAAGAAAAAAATACAAGGTGAAATCTTGGACAATGGCATTCATATACATCAATAGATCTCACCTATGTTTTATTTTGTTTATTACTATGATTTTCTTGTCAGGTAATGAATAAAATTTGTTTGATATATCTGTCTAAATACTTTAAATATAATAAACCACCTCATATATTTAAAAAAAACTAACCAAAATTTAAATAAACTGACTTTTGGTTGTAGGAATATCAAGTGGTGAGAAAAATGCTGTGAGAATTCCTCGTCATCGTCATCATCACCCTCCTCCTCCTCCTTTGGGATTTAATTGCCTAGATGGTGGGTGTGAATCTAATGAGCGATGTCGTGAACGTTGTGATACAGAAGGCTATAGAAAAGGTGGTGAGTGTCAGGGATTGCGTGACCGCAAATGTTGTTGTAATGTATGAGGAGTTATTATACCCTTGAATCAAACTAAATAAATAAAATGTATGCCTTAATTTCATTTTAAGTTTAGAGTTTGTAATAATATATATTATCCAAAAAATAATAATTTTTAAAACTTGATTACTACAAGTAACTGAGAATTTTAAAATATATACCTATCACCAATTTCAAACTAAGGATGAATGTAAATGATTCAAAATTTAAACTTGCATATTTCATTTTAATATCATATTTTAGAACAAAATTCAGTTTTATGTTTTATTCTCAAATAGTTTCATGATACCAATCGTCAATAAAAAAATAATCAATTTAAGTTTGTTTGGAAGGCAATCTTATACAAACTGACACAAATTATAACATAGACTATTCTTTTTTTTTAAAGTAAAGGTTAATAAAATAATACTACTATTTTTATTATGATTATTATTATTATTAACGTGTAATGTAAACGCCCATATATATATATATATATATATATATATATATATATATACATGGATAATACGTTTGGTACTGAAATGTACAAGTTCCTAGTAACACAGTATACATATAAATGCCCAAAAGCCTAATACAACAACTATGGCATGTTATATATACAAGATGTTCCAAAAGATAAAACTAAGAACTAGATCAACTAATGATCTCAAAATCTCCACAACGGAAACCTTGCCACACAAAAGCTATGATCCGTAAGGAAAGTCAAACAACTTTGTCCTTACCCTTCGCCGAACCTGTTGTACCTGTGATGTAAACAACAACATGGGGTGAGATACATCAAATCTCAGTGAGTTATCTATCTTATATGTCCTCTCGGCTTTACAAGGTTCTAACAAGCCTAACTCAAGTCAAAAGGGAAGGGAAGTGACTTTGAGTACACACACTATATGGAAACATGTCATGAGTTCATCAACTCACAATATCACTAATCGGTAACCACACCAAGGCATCCCCTGTTCCCGCCCGCTTCTACGTCTAGAATTCGACCCAGGTCATGGATCCTGGTAACCTACTTGACATACGAATGGATTCGGGTTCTACGGGCCATTAACCGTTATGAACCGTCATTTCACACGGGCCATTAACTGTCACAAGCATACGCTCCCAGAGTGCCATTCGTACTGCACGCGGGAATCAAACCTGCCAAGTAGTTGTGCACATGTTTCAGAGGAGCTCGAGACCCATGAAATGCACTCACAAGATAACTGGTTACTATTACGTGACCATACTCACAAGCGTGATCGTATTCGACGATCACAAGGCCATAACGCCTTATCACAATCACAAAGTTTAATACACATGTTGCATACTAGTGTTTATTCATTTTATGACATTAGTATCTGACACACGCCTCGGCACCGTATGCACGATCGTTGTCATTATGTCATTCCGCACTTTCCGACATTGTTTACGGTAATATTCCTCACTCTACCTATTTCGTATTTTAACATGCATACATATTCAAACATGTTTAATACAAAGAGCATAGGCAAATAATCATCGATCACACATCGGATAAACGAGTCAAATGTTATGAAAGAAACAAGTTGAAGGATCTATCATGTTCGCATTGCGAAGTAGCCAGCGAATGCTCGCTTTCTCATTCGCAGTGCGAAACTCTCAGCGAATGCCTAAACAACACTGGGTTCGCTACCCCCTTCGCAGTGCGAGCGTCTGGCAAATCGTGGCAAAACCAAAACAAGGTAAAGTTCGCAGTGCGAACCTCTGGCGAATGTTCGCCCACACCTTCGTCGTACGAGTAACCAACGGATGCTCGGTTTCCCCTTCGCTAGGGGACTCGCAGTGCGAACCTGCGAAAACTGGGTTTTCCAGCAGCGTGAAAACAGAGCTTTATGACCAATTTCTCATCCCAAAACTTCACTAACATGCAAAACATATATTAACAGATGATCATACATGGCTAGGGATTATACTAGACAGATTATATCGCATTTCAACCGTTAAAGGCAAGATTATTCATTTTCTCACCATTCTAACCTAAATCCTAGACTTCAAGAAAATCTAAAACTAAGGTTTCTATTTACAACCCACCTTGAATAGATGATGAAGATAAAGATTGGAAGATGATTTAATGAAGAATGAGTGATGGTTGATGATCTTGTGTTCTTGGACTTTTTCCTCTTTTTCCCTTCCTTTCCTTTCCTTTCTTTCCCTTCTCTTCTCAAAAGTTTCTATGTTTGAAAATGAGAGGAAAAGAAATGATATAGAAAATGTCATCAATTAGTAACACTACTAATTGTCCAACCAGTCTCTAAAGCTCCAACACTTAAAACCTCAGAGTCAGATAATATTAATTGGGTCTGCTTTGAGCTCATCAGTTTACTCTAATTATTTTATCAAATAAATTCTCAGAGTAAACCGGAGCCTAGTTGACCATACCAATATTATCCAGAGTAAAATAATTTACGGGGTATTACATCCTCCCCCCCTTAAATAGAAATTCGCCCATGAATTCAAAGCAGTTACCTAAAAAGATGGGGATAAGTGCCTCGCATCTCTGATTCTAGTTCCCACATTGCATCTCCCGAATACGTCTCATCCCACTGAACCTTAACCAGAGGAATCTCCTTATTTCTTAACACCTTAGTTTCTCTTCCCGTGATATGACTCGGTCGAGGCTCAAACGTTAAATCTGCTTCTATCTCAATAGTATCGGGTAGAATTGGCTGAAAAGGATCTGGAACAAACTTCTGAAGCTGAGACACATGAAAGACATCGTGCATCTCTGACAGAGAAGGCGGTAAGGCTAATCTGTAAGCTACTTCTCCAATTCTTTCTAAGATTTGACACGGTCCCACGTATCTTGGACTTAACTTCTGCAATTTAAATTGTCCTTTCAATCTCAATCTCGGAGTAACCTTCAAAAATACATGATCACCCTCATCAAACTCCAAAGGTCTCCTACGGTTGTCCGCATAGCTTTTCTGACGATCTTGGGCTTGTTTAACTTTTCCACGAATCATTCTAATCTTTTTCGTGGTCTCGTGAATAATCTCGGGTCCCAAAATTCTATCTTCGCCAACCTCCGCCCAACACAATGGCGTTCTACACTTCCTACCATATAACGCCTCATAAGGTGCCATCCAATACTTGCATGATAACTGTTATTATAAGAGAACTCAATCAACGGCAAAAGTTCTACCCAATTCCCTCCACTTTCAAGTACACAAGCTCTCAACATATCTTCCATGGTTTGTATTGCCCATTCCGTCTGACCATCCGTTTGCGGGTGATTCGACGTACTCAAACACAAATTCGTTCCCATAGCTTGTTGAAAAGCTCTCCAAAATCTTGAAGTAAACTTCGGATCTCGATCCGAAACAATACTAGAAGGAATACCATGCAATCTCACAATCTCCAAAATAAACAACTTTGCGAGATGACTCGCCTTATAAGTAGTCTTTACGGCCAAGAAATGAGCAGACTTCGTTAACCGATCTATAATTACCCAAATCGAATCATAATCGCCCTACGCACGGGGTAACCCCACTGCGAAATCCATCGCAATACTATCCCACTTCCACACCGGAATTTCTAAAGGTTTCAACAAGCCACCCGGTCTTTGGTGTTCAATCTTCACTTGTTGGCATACCGCACATTCCAACACATATACCGCAACATCCTTTTTCATCCCGGACCACCAATAGTGTCTCTTTAAATCTTGATACATCTTCGAAGCACCAGGATGTATAGTAAAAGCACCCTTATGCACTTCTTCCAAAATCCTTCTTTTCAACACCCCATCATCCAGAACACAAACTCTTTGGGCAAACAAAATGATCCCGTCGGTAGTTCGCACATAACCCGGTTGAGTCAACATCTCTTGGTACTTCTCGTCCAACTCTTGTCCTTGTCAGATTTCCTCCCTAAGAGTAGAGGTGACATTCAAATTCCCCATAATCACACAATTAGAAGTCCAGTTAAATTGAAGATTTAGATCTTTAAACTTTTCCATTAAGGCATACTCTAACATCATCAAGTCGGCACTATGCAACACCTTCCTGCTTAAAGCATCCGCCACCTTATTCGCTTTACCCGGATGGTACTTTAGTTCCAAATCATAATCCTTCAAATACTCCATCCACCTCCTTTGACGCATGTTCAATTCTTTCTGATCGAAAAGGTACTTTAAGCTCTTGTGGTCACTGAACATCTCAAAACGTACACCATACAAATAGTGACGCCATACTTTCAAAGTAAATACAACTGCCGCCAATTCTAAATCATACATTGGATAGTTCTCCTCATGGACTTTCAACTGTCGAGAAGCATAAGCCACTACATGTCCACCTTGCATTAACACACCGCCTAATCCCTTCTTCGATGCATCACAATATACCTCATACGACTTGCTAGGATCAGGAATAACCAAAACAGGAGCGGTCGCCAATCTCTCCTTCAAACTCATAAAACTTCTTTCACAAGCCGAATCCCATTCATACGAACAATCCTTCCGAGTAAGTCTCATCATCGGTAAAGCCAGTGTAATGCCCTGTATAATATATATCTAGAATAATACCATACAAGCATTTTATTCGATACTGACACCATCATAAGTGCTTAATGACATAGTTCACATACTTGTCCATTTCTAAACATAAGTACACTACATGGCACAAGTCATGGAAACTAGCCAAAAATAATAAAAACTAAGAACATTATACAATATTCCTCATTGTACAAGAACAATAAAAATACACAGCGGAAATAAGCTTAACTAAGCTTCTCTTGAAACATCCCAGCATCGCTCCACTTGTAAATCAACCTGCAATTACCTGAAATATAGCAACTATAGTAGGGTGAGATACATCAAATCTTAGTGAGTTCCCTATCCTATAGATTCTCTCGGCTCTACAAGGTTCTATCAAATCCTAACTCAAGTCAAGGGGAAGGGAAATGACTTTGAGTTCACAATCTCACACTATATGGAAACATGTCATGAGTCTATTAACTCATAAATCACACTGAAGGAATTACATCCTGAGCCTGTTAACTCAAGATTCCTTACGAATCAATAACCGTACCAAGGAATCCCCTTTTCTCGTCCGCTTCTACGTCTAGAAGTCGACCCGAGTCATGGATCCTTGTAGTTACTTGGCATACGAAATGGATTCAGGATCATCGGCCCGTACACCGTGATCCGTCACTTCACACAGCCCGTACACCATCACAATTCTCTTTACCCGTAGGCTCCATTCGTACTATACACAGGAATCAAACCTGCCAAGTAATTGTGCATACGTTTCAGAGGAGGTGCTCGAGTCTCATGAAACTACACCGCAAGATAAGCTGGTTACGATTTCGTGATCATATACACAACGTGATTGTATTCGACAATCACAAGGCCATAATGCCTTAATCAATAAAACATACCAAATCACACATGTTCCATACTAGAGTTTCACTCATTTCTATTCCATTCGGTAATGGACATATGCCTCGGCCTCTTCTGCACGAGCGTTGTCATTACGTTATCTGCTCTAGGCCAGAACTCGTCAATGAATGCACGAGCGTCGCCATCCAGAGTTTCTATCACAATTCTAATCACACCCTAGAATTATACCATTTGTTTTGGGGTAAAGTTTCCTCACTCTTCCTAATTTATATTTTAAACATGCATATTTCTTTCATTCACAATTTACAATTAGATAGACATGGTATAATCACAAATACTACACGTAAAACATTTAACACAACATATCACATAAAATATATTACATCAATCCATGACATATAATCATGTTTCTACCTCACCATCTCATAGAGTATAAAATTAGCTTTCCAACGCTTCGAACGGGGACCAAAACGGACTTACGGTTCAAAAGATACGCCCGTTTCAATTTTCATTTTTCTGGCAATAGCAGTGGTAACCGGTTACTCACCACACGTTAACCGGTTACTTGGTCAAAAACAGCCCAAAAACGTCATTTTTCAAAGGGTAATCGGTTACCTACCATAGGGTAACCGGTTACTGCGTACCAGAACCCAAAAAAACACATTTTTCTTCATTCTAAACCATTCTAACTCATACCTAAACATATTGGGACATAAAAACAATTATCAACAGAGGATTCCACACATATATTAATCATACTACACAATTTATATCTCATTTTATCCGTTAGATTTCATTGATTTAACAAAAATACTCATTTTATCCAAATCTAACCTAACTCTAAAACCTCCAGAAATTTACTCCAAAGTCTCTATCTAGAACTCACCTGATGATCGAAGAGGAGTTTGAAGAAGATGATGAACATTGATGATGATCCATAAGCTTCTCTTCTTCATCTTTCCCTCTTTCTCTTCTTCTTTCTCTCTTTCCTTTTCTTCTTCTTTCTTTTCTATCTTCTTCTTCTTCTTTTCTTATATATATATATATATATATATATATATATATATATAATCCTTATTATATAATATAAATCCAACCGGGAAAAATATCTCCAATTGATATTTTGTCGTCTAAACCCAATTGATCAATTATCAAAGTTACCAAAAACTATTTTCTTGAATTAGTAAATATTAATCCATCTCCTTAATAAAATAATTGATCTCTTAAGAGTTCTCCAGTTGCTCTATTGATCCCAAATTTCAATACTTAAAGTACTTAGAGGATTCCATTAATCCAATTACCCAAAGATAGAGCACATAGATACTCATCTGATCTCATCTGATACCAAAATGAGCATTTAAATAATATGGGGTATTACAGCCAGTTGGGAAAAGCCTTTAATAAACCTTCTATAATAACCTGCTAATCCCAAGAAACTCCTAACTTCGGCAACGTTCTTCGGTCTCTCCCAATTAATCACCGCCTCTACTTTTTATGGACCCACTGCCACACCTCCTTGAGATATGACGTGACCAAGAAAGTTTACCTCCGACATCCAAAACTCGAACTTACTTAGCTTGGCAAAAAGTTGTCTCTCTTGTAAGATGGATAAAACGATTCTTAGGTGTTCCCCATGCTCTTGAGAATCACGAGAATAGATAAGAATGTCATCAATAAAGATCACCACAAATTGGTCTAAGTAAGGTTGAAATATCCGGTTCATATAATCCATGAAAACTGCCGGAGCATTCGTCACACCGAAAGGCATTACTAGGAATTCATAATGACCATAACGGGTCCTAAACGCAGTTTTCCGTACATCCGAACTCTTCACCCAAATCTGATGATAACCTGACCGTAAATTAATCTTCGAGAACACACAGGCTCCTTTCAATTGATCTAATAGGTCGTCTATCCTTGGCAATGGGTATTTGTTCTTGATGTTGACCTTATTCAACTGACGGTAATCAATACACAACCGCATTCCCCCATCCTTCTTCTTTACCAACAATACTGGAGCTCCCCAAGGCGAAACACTTGGTCTAACAAAATGCTTAGCCTTCAATTCTTCCAATTGATCCTTTAATTCTCTTAACTCGAGTGGTGCCATTTGATACAGAGAAACGGATATTGGAGCCGTTCCCGGTATCAGATCAATAGAGAATTCCACTTCCGTCTCCGGAGGAAGAGAAGTGATATCCTCAGGAAAAACTTCCGAAAACTCGTAGACTACTGGAATACTCAGAACCTGAAGGTTGTCGTTCTCCTCCTTAGTGAGAACCAAAAGAACAGATTTTTCATTCTCAAACAAGAAATTAATCATTCCCACCGTACCTTCTAAAATAGTAGTCAACACATCCTTCGGAGTAGCCTCCACGGACGGAATAATAATTAAATTTTCCTCACAACCGATAAACACCGAATTAGCAGAAAGCCAATCCATTACCAAAACAACATCCATTTTCTTAAGCAGCAAGCAAATAAGATCTATTTGAAAAACTCTTCCATCCACCGATAATACACAATTTTCACACATCAACGGTGTTTCAACAATCTCATCCATGGCAGTAGTAACCACCATGGGTGGAGACAACGGAATAGCTTGCAACCCCAGTCGCTTCATACATTGCATCGATACAAAAGAATGTGTTGCTCCACAATCAAATAACACAAAACAAGGATTTCCATTAACCAGACACGTACCAGCAATTAAAGAATTGTCACCCTTTATTTTTCTTGCATCCAAGGTATACACTCGCCCGACATTCTTCTCTTGCATCTGATTCCTCCTTTGAGGACAATCCCTCGCCAAGTGGCCCACTTTCTGACACTGATAACACCTCACACCTTCGATACCACACCTTCCCTGATGATTCCTGCCACAATGACGACATACAGGAGGTGCACTAGTCCTAGAACTCTGAACTTGCTTCCCTTTGAAAGATTGTTGCCTTGGTTTAAATTGTTGATTCGATCTCCCTCGATCACTTTGATTCATCCTACTCAAGTCTTCTTCCATTTGTACCTTCTTCAAACTATGCTCCGCCATATAACACTACCTTAACAATTTGGCATATCTAGTGAATTCCCGCTGAGATACGCTATGTGAAATTTCAGCCCTTAAACCAAACAGAAACTGATCAATCTTCAACCTCTCATCAGGAGCATACATGGCCTGTCTAGAATAAGCAGCCATAGTCTCGAATTTCTCCGCATAAGAAGCCACAGTCAAGTTGCCTTGTCTCAATTGTTGAAACTCGAACTCCTTCCGAGACCTTAAGGAACTTGGAAAATACTTCACCATAAAAGTTATCTTAAACTGCTCCCATACCTTCGGTATCTCTTGAATTGTCATTAAGGCTGAAGCGCTTTCCCACCATCTCATGGCAGGACCCTTTAACAAGTGAGAAGCGAAGACCACCTTATTTTCCTCACTGCACTGAACTATTAAGAAAATCTACTCCATACCGGATATCCATTCATGCGCCTTTACCGGATATCCATTCATGCGCCTTTACCTGATATAATTAAGAACATATATATCAGGTTACATGAAAAATAATTTTATAATACAAAATAATTTATAATATTCTCTATTTGAAACATATATAAAGGTTAATTAATATTTTTATTATTGTAAGAGTAAAAAGAGTGTTATTTGTATGTTTTGAAAATAATTCATAATGAACATAAAAAATATTAGTTTATAAAATAATATTAACTTTAAAAAGTTAAAAGGAAAAGAAACAACAAGGACAAAAAGTATAAATTCATCTCATTTATTTAACTTTTTAAAGTACTTTTTACCTTCCATATCTTTCATTTTATTTTAATATATATAATGCACACGTAAGTCATAAGTCTTACAAGAAAAAAATACAAGGTGAAATCTTGGACAATGGCAATCATATACATCAATAGATCTTACCTATGTTTTATTTTGTTTATTACTATGATTTTCTTGTCACGTAATGAATAAAATTTGTTTGATATATCTGTCTAAATACTTTAAATATAATAAACCACCTCATATATTTAAAAAAACTAACCAAAATTTAAATAAACTGTCTTTTGGTTGTTGGAATATCAATTGATGAGAAAAATGCTGTGAGAATTCCTCGTCATCGTCATCATCACCCTCCTCCTCCTCCTTTGGGATTACATTGCCTAGATGGTGGGTGCGAATCTAATGAGCGATGTCGTGAACGTTGTGATACAGAAGGCTATAAAAAAGATGGTGAGTGTCAGGGATTGCGTGACCGCAAATGTTGTTGTAATGTATGAGGAGTTATTATACTCTTGAATAAAACTAAATAAATAAAATGTATGCCTTAATTTCATTTTAAGTTTAGAGTTTGTAATAATATATATTATCCAAAATAAAATAATTTTTAAAACTTGATTACTACAAGTAACTGAGAATTTTAAAATATATACCTATCACCAATTTCAAACTAAGGATGAATGTAAATGATTCAAAATTTAAACTTGCATATTTCATTTTAATTTCATATTTTAGAACAAAATTCAGTTTTATGTTTTATTCTCAAATAGTTTCATGATACAAATCATCAATAAAAAAATAATCAATTTAAGTTTGTTTGGAATGCGATCTTATACAAACTGACACAAATTATAATGTAGACTATTATTTCTTTAATGTAAAGGTTAATACAATAATACTACTATTTTTATTAAGATTATTATTATTATTAACGTGTAACAAAGGTGCCTTATATATTCTCTTTATTGTTATTATTTTGATAACATGCGTAAATAAATACCTAATTATAACTCATCAAATTTGTTTGTACTATATAAAATATTTAGAAATTATACAACCCATCACATACGCAAATTTTCAAATTAAAATAAATATAACCAAAGAATTAAAATATTTTTTAGCGTTCATAGTTTTTAATAGTTTTATAATGTACATATTATAAGATTACTAATTAAGTTTACTTAAATATACCATAACAAAAGAATTTAACATTGAATCTATTATTTTCTTCCTAAAAGTTTATTAATTGATATGTCAAACATAAAATTTTCTATATTTATATTTTTTTCTAGTAATTTATATTTTTGAAATCAATTTTATGAGTTCTAATACAAAAATCTCAATTGCTTCAAGATAATAATAGAATCAAACTTTGAATTTGTAATACCCCATAATTTTGTGCACATTTTGGATAATATTATTATGATCAACTAGGTTCCGGTGTACTCTGAGCAATTATTGGATCAAGTAATTAGAGTAAACTGACGATCTCGGAATTTGATTAGATTGATATTATTTAACTTGGAGTTTTATTAATTGGTGCAATTGAGATAATTTGGATAATTAGTAGTATTACCAATTAATGTTCCTATGTCTATTTTCTTTTCATTTTCCTTATTTGAGAAAAGATAGAAAACTTGGAGAAAAAAAAGGAAGAGAAGGAAAAGGAAGGGAAAAGAAGAGGAAAATTCTCAAGAGCTCTAGGACTTGAATCATCAACCAATCTTCATCTTTTCATATCAGCTTCAACCTCCTCATCTTGTAATCCAGGTGGATTCTAGTTAGATGCTTTAGAGTAGAGTTTTATTGAGTTGTATAGTTAGTTTGACATTGTTAGGAAATGAGAAATTTTGCACCAAAATCATGTTTTTAATGTTCCTTATGATTGATACATGTTAGATATGTGTTATTGTGTATCCAATTGGTATTTTTCTGGTGTTTAGAAGTGAATTGGAAGGGAAAATGGAGCATTTTCGCAAACCCATTATGCAGGAAAATTTCTGGTTTTCACGCTGCCCATACGCGTATCACCGAAGGCAATACGCGTATTGGTTAAGGCAATACGCTTATGGCCATGCAGAAATGTGGGCAATACGCGTATGGGGTTCCATTTTCTCGGCCATCTGCCCATTTGCGTATTGGTACGCGTAAGGTTTTGGGGCAATACGCGTACGAGGTAGGGTAGTACGCGTATTGGGGTTTTAAAAGGAATTTTTGGGAAAAATCAGTCTCTGCCCATACGCGTATGACTTTGGGCAATACGCGTATGGCTGGGCAAGCCAGCTGGGCAATACGCGTATGGCACAAGGCAATACGCGTACGGCCAGGAGGGTGCAGAATTGTGTTTTTTCGCGATACCATTTCTCGTTATGTCCATAACTTTTGACTCCTTTATCTGTTTTTGTAATACCCCGTAAATTTATTTTACTCTGGATAGTATTAGTTGGGATGAACTGAGTCCCAAAGTACTCTGAGAAATTATCTGCAGAGATAATTAGAGTAACTGTTGAACTTAGAGTAAATCCAATTAATAATATCTGACTCTGAGATACTTGAGTATTTGGATTTAAGTGACTTTTTGGACATTTAGTAGTATTATTTATTAATGATAGTTACTATATGTTTTCTTTTCCTCCCATTTTCCACATAAAAAGAAAAAGATAGTAAGAGAAGTAAGAAAGAAAGAAAAGGAAGGAGAGAAAAGTGGAGAAGAGGAAAAAGAGAAGAAATTCAAGTTTCAAGAGCAAATCATCGTCAATCCTTCATCAATTCATCTCATATTCTTCACCATCATCTTCATCTTCATCTTACTAGAGGTGGGTTTTAGTTAGAACATTAGTTTTAGAGTTTTGGAGATATTTGAGTTAGGTTAGAATCTTTGAAAATCGATAATCTAACAGTTAAAAATTGGTATAAATTGTGTAGTATGATCACTATATGCTTATAACATTAATTATGCTTGTTTGTGCTGGTCGGAATCGATTTAGGTTGAGAAATGATGAATGTGTGGCTTTGGAACCATGGAACCCGTAAGGGAAGAATTCTGGTTCTGGTACGATTTTCCAGGCGAATTCCAGATTCGCCAGGCGGATTAAGTCTCGTCACCATCTCGCCAGGCGAAGTACTGGCGGATGGGATTCGCCAGGCGAAATCCAGATTCGCCAGGAGAATTTGATGAGACAGAATTGTGTTAGCTACTGGAACTTTTAATTTTTCTAAAATTGGGGTTTTGCCACTAGATTTGCCAGGCGAAGTGCTGGCGCAGGGAGATTCGCCAGGCGAAATCCAGATCCGCCAGGCGAATCTGCCTGGCATCAAATATTTTTCCTTTCTTCAAAAATCTATAACTTTTGACTCGTTTATCCGATTTAAGAGTTCTTTATATCGTTGTGAAGCTAAGGAAATATTCAATATGATGGAGGTGAAAAATGTAAATTTTACTGCCCGATTAAATAATTGGAGAAATTCCGAAAGTGGTATATTATGTTTTACTAGTCGGATATTGTTCTATTGTGCATTGCGATATATCTTGCCTATCCTATTATTGTTTAGCATGGTTGTGAGTGAATATGCATGTTAAAATATGAAATCGGTAGGGTGAGGATTATTACCATAACAATGTTGGAACCTAGTAACGGATAGGAAATAGTTGAATAACATAGCGGCGACGCTCGTGCAAGAGAGGCCGAGGCGTGCGTCTATTACCGAATGGTTGTGTGTGGAATCACGAAATCGTAACCACTATTCTATTATGTGCCATTTCATGAGTAACGAGCTCTTTTGTAATGAATTCACGATTTCTTGGTAGGTTTGATTCCCAATGTTATAGTACGAATGGAGCCTACGGGTAAAGAGACTTGTGACGGGTACGAGCCATGTGAAGTGACGGATCACGGGTACGGGCCAATGATCCCGAATCCATTTCGTATGCCAAGAAATCTACGAAGGTCCATGACTCGTTACTACTTCTAGACGTAGAAGAGTGCGGGAGAAAGGGGATGCCTTGACCGGTTTAACGATAGTGATATATTTCGGGTTAACGAACTCGATAGAATCAAAACATATGGTGTGTGTACTCAAAGTCACTTCCCTTCCCTTTTGCCTTGAGTTAGGATATTAGAACCTTGTAAAGCCGAGAGGACTATAAGATAGCGAACTCACTGAGATTTGATGTATCTCACCCCACTGTTGTTGTTTACATCACAGGTACTACAGGTTCGGCGAAGGGTAAGGACAAAGTGGTTTGACTTTTCCTTACGGATCGTAGCTTTTGAGATGGCATGGCTTCCACTATGACGTTTTATTTTGAGATCATTGTATTGATCTAGTTCTTAGTGTTTTTTGGGGACATCTTGTATATGTTATGCCACAGACGTTAAAACTTTGTAGTTAGGGTATTTAATGTATACAATGTTGTTAACTAGGAACTTGTATATATTTCAGTACCAAACGTATTTTCATGTATGATATATGCTTTGATGTATGTATATATATATATATATATATATATATATATATATATATATATATATATATGGGCGTTACAGTTGGTATCAGAGCAGGTCGTATCCTCGACCTAGCCATGAAATAGTGCAAGTATTTCTTTCCGTTTCATATGTGTTGTGTCGCCATTGGTCTTACGTGTTATATTCATGGTATTGAGCCTGATCAACTTAATCCTATCTGTATGACATTTAGGAACATGGCCGACAGACACAGAAATAACTGAGGTAGATCGAGAACTACTCCAGTAGGGACAAATCCGCCAGGAGACGAAGGGAATGTTCCTTTGTATCAATTTATGCAGCAGATGCAGCAACAGCAGAATCAGTTTGTGTAACAAATGGTACAGCAAATGGCTGGTGGCTTGCATCCTCCAGTGGTTGTGCCGGAAGCGGCAGGGGGAACCTTTAGGGATTTCATTCGCATGAATCCTCCGGAGTTTCAGGGAGGATTAGATCCGGTAAAGGCGCATGAATGGATATCTGGTATGGAGCGGACTTTCTTGATCGTACAGTGTAGTGAAGAAAATAAGGTTGTTTTCGCTTCTCATTTGTTGAAGGGTCCTGCCATGAGGTGGTGGGAGAGTGCTTCAGCCTTAATGATAATTCAAGAGGTACCGAAAGTGTGGGAACAGTTTAAGATAACTTTTATGGAGAAGTATTTTCCAAGTTCCTTAAGGTCTCAGAAGGAATTTGAATTTCAACAATTGAGACAAGGTAACTTGACTGTGGCTTCGTATGCGGAAAAGTTCGAGGTTATGGATGCTTATTCTAGACAAGCCATGTATGCTCCTGATGAGAGGTGAAAGATAGATTAGTTTCTGTTTGGTTTAAGGGCTTAAATTTCACATAGTGTGTCTCAGAGGGAATTTCCTAGCTATGCTGAATTGTTACGACAGTGTTATGTGGCGGAGCATAGCTTGAAGAAGGTGCAAGCAGAAGGAGAGTTAAGTAGGGTGAATCAAAATGATCGTGGGACATCGAATCAGCAATTTAGAGCAAGACAACAATCTTTCAAAGGGAAGAAAATTCAGAGTTCTAAGACTAGTGCACCTCCGGTGTGCCGTATGTGTGGAAGGATGCATTACGGTAGATGTCGCCTCGAAGGGGCGGAGTGTCATCGGTGCCATAAAGTGGGCCATTGGGCGAGAGATTGTCCTCAAAATAGAAATCAAACACAAGAAAAGAATACCGGCCGAGTGTATACCTTGGATGCAAGGAAGACAAAGGGTGATAACTCCTTGATTGCGGGTACGTGTTTTGTGAATGGAAATCCTTGTTTTGTTTTATTTGATTGTGGGGCAACGCATTCTTTTGTGTCCACGCGATGCGTGAAGCGACTTGGGTTGCAAGATGTTCCTTTGTTTTCTCCTATGGTGGTTACTACTGCCATGGATGAGATGGTCGAAACACCGTTGATGTGTGAAAATTGTATATTATCGGTGAATGAAAGAGTTTTCCAGATAGATATTATTTGCTTACCGCTTAAGAAAGTGGATGTTGTTCTGGGAATGGATTGGCTTTCTGCTAATTCGGTGTTTATTGGGTGTGAGGAAAAGCTGATCATTATCCCATCTAACGAGGCCACTCTGAAGGATGTGTTAACTACTATTTTAGAAGGTACGGTTGGAATGATTAATTTCTTGTTTGAGGAGGAAAAATCTGTTCTTTTGATCCTTACTAAGGAGGAGGGTAGTAACCGTCAAGTTTTGAGTATTCCGGTAGTTTGTGACTTTCCTGAAGTTTTCCCCGAGGATATCACTTCTCTTCCTCCGGAACGGGAAGTGGAATTCTCTATTGACCTGATACCGGGAACGGATCCAATATCCGTTTCTCCTTATCGGATGGCACCACTTGAATTAAGAGAATTAAAGGACCAATTGGAAGAGTTATTGGCTAAGCATTTTGTTCGACCCAGTGTTTCACCCTGGGGAGCTCCAGTGTTATTGGTAAAGAAAAAAGATGGTGGAATGCGGTTGTGTATTGATTACCGCCAGTTGAATAAGGTCACCATCAAGAATAAATACTCGTTACCAAGGATAGACGACATGTTATATCAATTGAAAGGAGCCTGTGTGTTCTCGAAGATTGATTTACGGTCGGGTTATCATCAGATTCGTGTGAAGAGTTCAGATGTACCAAAGACTGCGTTTAGAACCCGTTATGGGCATTATGAATTTTTGGTGATGCCTTTCGGTGTGACGAATGCTCCGGCAGTTTTCATGGATTATATGAATCGGATATTCCAACCTTACTTGGACCAATTTGTGGTGATTTTCATTGACGACATTCTTATTTATTCTCGTGATCCTCAAGAGCACAGAGAACACCTAAGAATTGTTTTATCCATCTTACAAGAGAAGCAACTTTTTGCTAAGTTAAGTAAGTGTGAGTTTTGGATGTCTGAGGTTAATTTTCTCGGTCATGTCATATCTCAAGGGGGTGTAGCGGTTGATCCATCAAAAGTCAAAGCAGTGATAAATTGGGAGAGACCGAAGAATGTGTCCGAAGTCAGAAGCTTCTTGGGACTAGCAGGTTATTATAGAAGGTTTATAAAATGCTTTTCCCAACTGGCTTTGCCGATGACGAGACTTACTCGGAAGGAGTGTTCTTATGAATGGAATTTGGCTTGTGAGCAAAGTTTTATGAACTTGAAAAAGAGATTGGCGACCGCTCCTGTTTTGGTTATTCCTGATCCTAGCAAGTCGTATGAAGTATATTGTGATGCGTCGAAGAGGGGATTATGAGGGTGTGGCTTCACTATTTGTATGGTGTACGTTTTGAGATGTTTAGTGACCACAAGAGCTTAAAGTACCTCTTTGATCAGAAGGAGTTGAACATGCGTCAAAGGAGGTGGATGGAATATTTGAAAGATTATGATTTGGAGCTAAGATACCATCCGGGTAAAGCGAATAAAGTGGCGGATGCATTGAGTAGAAAGGTGTTGCATAATGCCGAGTTGATGATGCTAGAGTATACTTTATTGGAAAGATTTCGAGATCTAAATCTTCAATTTGTTTGGACCCCTAATGGTGTGATTATGGGAAATTTGAATGTCACTTCTACTCTTCGGGAAGAAATCCAACAAGAGCAAGGGTTAGATGAGAAGTTACAAGAAGTGTTATTGCAACCGGGTTTTGTGCGAGCTACCGACAGAGTTATTGTATTTAACCAAAGGATTTGTGTTCCGGACAACACGGAGATAAAAAGGAGGATTTTGGAAGAAGCGCATAAGGGTGCTTTTACTATACATCCGGGATCTTCGAAGATGTACCAAGATCTAAAGAGAGACTATTGGTCGTCCTGGATGAAAAGAGATGTTGCGGTGTATGTGTCGGAATGTACGGTGTGCCAACAAGTGAAGATCGAGCACCAAAGGTCGGGTGGCTTGATGCAACCTTTAGAAATTCCGGTATAGAAGTGGGATAGTATTTCAATGGACTTCGCGGTGGGATTACCTCGTGCTCAAGGTAGTTATTATTCGATTTGGGTGATTGTGGATCGGTTGACGAAGACTGCTCATTTCTTGGCCGTAAAGACTACTTATAAGGCGAGTCACCTCGCAAAGTTGTTCATTTCGGAGATAGTGAGATTGCATGGTATTCCTACTAGTATTGTTTCGGATAGAGATCCAAAGTTCACTTCGAGATTTTGGAGAGCTTTTCAACAAGCTATGGGGACGAAGTTGTGTTTAAGTACGTCGAATCATCCGCAAACGGATGGTTAGACGGAACGGACAATACAAACCATGGAAGACATGTTGAGAGCTTGTGTCCTTGGAAGTGGAGGAAATTGGATAGAACTTTTGCCGTTGATTGAATTCTCTTATAATAACAGTTATCATGCAAGTATTGGCATGGCGCCTTATGAGGCATTGTATGGAAGGAAGTGTAGGACACCGTTGTGTTGGGCGGAAGTTGGTGAAGATAGGATGTTGGGACCCGAGATTATTCATGAAACTACGGAGAAGATTAGGATGATCCGTGAAAAAGTTAAGCAAGCACAGGATCGTCAGAAAAGTTACGCGGATAACCGAAGAAGACCTTTAGAATTTGAAGAAGGCGATCACGTGTTTCTGAAGGTTACTCCGAGATTGCGGTTGAAATGACCGTTTCGATCGCGGAAGTTAAGTCCGAGATATGTGGGACCATATCAAATTTTGGAAAGAATTGGTCAAGTGTCCTACATATTGGCCTTACCGCCTTCTCTGTCCGAGATGCACGATGTTTTTCATGTATCTCAACTTCGGAAATTTGTCCCAGATCCTCTTCAGCCAATTTTACCAGATACAATTGAGATAGAAGCAGATTTGACGTTTGAGCCTCAACCGAGTCGTATCACCAGAAGAGAAACCAAAGTGTTAAGGAATAAAGAGATTCCTCTGGTTAAGGTCCAGTGGGACGAGACGCATCCGGGCGATGCAACTTGGGAATTGGAATCGGAGATGCGGGAGGTCTATCCTCATCTTTTCAGGTAATTGTTTTAAATTTGTGGGCGAATTTCTATTTAGGGGGGGGGGGGGAGGATGTAATACCCAGTAAATTTATTTTACTCTGGATAGTATTAGTTGGGATGAACTGAGTCCCAGGGTACTCTGAAAAATTATCTGCAGAGATAATTAGAGTAACTGTTGAACTTAGAGTAAATCCAATTAATAATATCTGACTCTGAGATATTTGAGTATTTGGATTTAAGTGACTTTTTGGACATTTAGTAGTATTATTTATTAATGATAGTTACTATATGTTTTCTTTTCCTCCCATTTTCCACATAAAAAAGAAAAAGATAGTAAGAGAAGTAAGAAAGAAAGAAAAGGAAGGAGAGAAAGTGGAGAAGAGGAAAAAGAGAAGAAATTCAAGTTTCAAGAGCAAATCATCATCAATCCTTCATCAATTCATCTCATCTTCTTCACCATCATCTTCATCTTCATCTTACTAGAGGTGGGTTTTAGTTAGAACATTAGGTTTAGAGTTTTGGAGATATTTGAGTTAGGCTAGAATCTTTGAAAATCGATAATCTAATGGTTAAAAATCGGTATAAATTGTGTAGTATGATCACTCTATGCTTATGAACATTAATTATGCTTGTTTGTGCTGGTTGGAATCGATTTAGGTTGAGAAATGATGAATGTGTAGCTTTGGAACCATGGAACCCGTAAGGGAAGAATTCTGGTTCTGGTGCGATTTGCCAGGAGAATACTAGATTTGCCAGGAGGATTAAGTCTCGCCACCATCTCGCCAGGCGAAGTACTGGCGGAAGGGATTCGCCAGGAGAAATCCAGATTCGCCAGGAGAATTTGATGAGACAGAATTGTGTTAGCTACTGGAACTTTTAATCTTTCTAAAATTGGGGTTTCGCCATGCGAAGTGCTGGCGAAGGGAGATTCGCCAGGCGAAGTTCTGGAGAAGAGGGATTCGCCAGGCGAAATCCAGATTCGCCAGGCGAATCTGCCTGGGATCAAATATTTTTCCTTTCTTCAAAAATCTATAACTTTTGACTCGTTTATCCGATTTAAGAGTTCTTTATATCGTTGTGAAGCTAAGGAAATATTCTATGTGATGGAGGTGAAAAATGTAAATTTTATCCTATTATTGTTTAGCATGGTTGTGAGTGAATATGCATGTTAAAATCTGAAATCGGTAGGGTGAGGATTATTACCATAACAATGTTGGAACCTAGTAACGGATTGGAAATGGTTGAATAACATAGCGACGACGCTCGTGCAAGAGAGGCCGAGGCGTGAGTCTATTACCGAATGGTTGTGTGTGGAATCACGAAATCGTAACCATTATTCTATTATGTGCCATTTCATGAGTAACGAGCTCCTCTGTAATGAATGCACGATTTTTTGGTAGGTTTGATTCCCAATGTTATAGTACGAATGGAGCCTACGGGTAAAGAGACTTGTGACGGGTACGAGCCGTGGGAAGTGACGGATCACAGGAACGGGGCGATGATCCCGAATCCATTTCGTATGCCAAGAAATTTACGAGGGTCCATGACTCGTTACTACTTCTAGACGTAGAAGAGTGCAGGAGAAAGGGGATGCCTTGACCGGTTTAACGATAGTGATACATTTCGGGTTAACGAACTCGATAGAATCAAAACATATGGTGTGTGTACTCAAAGTCACTTCCCTTCCCTTTTGACTTGAGTTAGGATATTAGAACCTTGTAAAGCCGAGAGGACTATAAGATAGCGAACTCACTGAGATTTGATGTATCTCACCCCACTGTTGTTGTTTACATCACAGGTACTACAGGTTCGGCAAAGGGTAAGGACAAAGTGGTTTGACTTTTCCTTACGGATCGTAGCTTTTGAGATGGCATGGCTTCCTCTATGACGTTTTATTTTGAGATCATTGTATTGATCTAGTTCTTAGTGTTTTTTGGGGACATCTAGTATATGTTATGCCACAGACGTTAGAACTTTGTAGTTAGGGCATTTAATGTATACAATGTGTTAACTAGGAACTTGTATATATTTTAGTACCAAACGTATTTTCATGTATGATATATGCTTTGATGTATGTATATATATATGGGCGTTACAGTTTTTAACATTCTTGATATCGTAGGAAAGCTAACAAAATGTACTTTCTTATTAAAATGGTTTTAAGATTGTTGGCCGATTTAATTATGTCGGAATTTTTGGAATAGTGCGGTTTTGTCGACTTTTATCGTTTAATGGTGGGTAATTGTTGTTGAATATATATGCATGTTAAAATATGAAATAAGTAGAGTGTGGATCATTACCATAAACAATGTTGAAAAGTGTGAAATGACTTAGTGACAACGCTCGTGCATGAAAGGCCGAGGCGTGTGTCTAATAATTATAACCAGTTTATCTTACAGTGTAGTTTCATGAGACTCGAGCACCTCCTCTGAAACGTATGCACAATTACTTGGCAGGTTTGATTCCCGCGTATAGTACGAATGAAGCCTACGGGTAAAGAGACTTGTGACGGTGTACGGGCAGTGTGAAGTGACAGATCACGGTGTACGGGCCGATGATCCCGAATCCATTTCGTATGCCAAGTAACTACAAGGATCCATGACTCAGGTCCTCTTCTAGACGTAGAAGAGGACGGGAAAAGGGGATGCCTTGGTACGGTTATTGATTAGTGAGATTCTTGAGTTAACAGGCTCAGGACGTACTTTGGTACTAGTGTGAGTTAACGGGCTCACGAGTGTGGATACATATTTAGCGTGTGTACTCATAGTCACTTCCCTTCCCTTTGACTTGAGTTAGGTTTATTAGAACCTTGTAAAGCCGAGAGGACTTTAGGATAGGGAACTCACTGAGATTTGATGTATCTCACCCCACTGTTGTTGTTTACATCACAGGTACTGCAGGTTCCGCGAAGGGTAAGGATAAGGTCGTGTGATTATCCTTACTTATCTGATGGCTTTGCTTCCGTTGTGGAGTTTTTGAGATCATTAGTGATCTAGTTCTTAGTATTTGTCTTTGGAACATCTTGTAGATATACTATGCCGTAGTTCTTTTGTATTAGGCTTTTTGGGCATGTATATGTATAATGCGTTAACTAGGAACTTATTGTATATTTCAGTACCAAAAGTGGAATTCATGTATAATATATGCTTTGATGTATGTATATATATATGGGCTTTACAGTTGGTATCAGAGCAGGTCGTATCCTCGACCTAGCCATGAAATAGAATAAGTTTTCTTTCCGTTTCATATGCGGTGTGTCGCCATTGGTCTTGTGTGTTATATTTATGGTATTGAGTCTGATCAACTTAATCCTATCTGTATGAAATTCAGGAACATGGATGACAGGTGCAGAAACAACCGTGGTAGATCGAGAACCACTCCAGCAGGGATTAATCCGCCGGGTGACGAGGGAAATGCTCCTTTATACCAATTTATGCAACAGATGTAGCAACAGCAGAATCAGTTTGTGCAGCAAATGGTACAGCAAATGGCTGGTGGCGTGCATCCTCCAGTGGTGGTTCCTGAAGCTGCAGGGGGAACCTTTAGGGATTTCAATCATATGAATCCGCCGGAATTTCAGGGAGGGTCAGATCCAGTAAAGGCTCATGAATGGATATCAGGTATGGAACAGATTTTCCTAATAGTTCAGTGCAGTGAGGAGAACAAGGTGGTCTTCGCTTCTCACTTGTTGAAGGGTCCTGCCATGAGGTGGTGGGAAAGCGCTTCAGCCTTAATGACAATTCAAGAGGTACCAAAGGTATGGGAGCAGTTTAAGGTAACTTTTATGGAGAAATATTTTCCAAGTTCCTTGAGGTCTCAGAAGGAATTCGAGTTTCAACAATTGAGACAAGGTAACTTGACTGTGGCTTCTTATGCGGAAAAGTTCGAGGTTATGGCTGCTTATTCTTGACAAGCCATGTATGCTCCTGATGAGAGGTGGAAGATTGATCAATTTCTGATTGGTTTAAGGGCTGAAATTTCACATAGTGTATCTCAGAGAGAATTCACCAGCTATGCCGAATTGTTAAGACAGTGTTATGTGGTGGAGCACAGTTTGAAGAAGGTACAAATGGAAGGAGATTTGAGTAGGATGAATCAAAGTGATCGAGGGAGATCGAATTAACAAGTTAAACCAAGGCAACAATCATTCAAAGGGAAGCAAGTTCAGAGTTTTAGCACTAGTGTGTCTCCGGTATGTCGTACTTGTGGAAGGAATCATTATGGTAGGTGCAGTTTGGAGGGAGTGAGGTGTTATCAGTGTAATAAGGTGGGCCATATATCGAGGGATTGTCCTTAAGGTAGGAATCAAACACAAGGGAAGAATACCGGCCGAGTGTATACCTTGAATGCGAGGAAAGCAAAGAATGATAACTCCTTGATTGCGGGTACGTGTTTCGTAAATGGACATCCTTGTTTTGTTTTATTTGATTGTGGGGCAACGCATTCTTTTGTGTCCACGCGTTGCGTGAAGCGACTTGGGTTGCAAGCTGTTCCTTTGTTTCCTCCTATGGTGGTTACTACTGCCATGGATGAGATTGTATACACACCGTTGATGTGTGAAAATTGTGTATTATCAGTGAATGAAAGAGTTTTCCAGATTGACCTTATCTGTTTACCGCTTAAGAGAGTGGATGTTGTTCTGGGAATGGATTGGCTTTCTGCTAATTCGATGTTTATCGGGTGTGAGGAAAAACTGATCATTATCCCATCTACCGAGGCCACTCCGAAGGATGTGTTAACTACTATTTTAGAAGGTACGGTTGGAATGATTAATTTCTTGTTTGAGGAGGAAAAGTTTGTTCTTTTGATTATTACTAAGGAGGAGAGTAGTAACATCCAAGTTTTGAGTATTCCGGTAGTTTGTGACTTTCCTGAAGTTTTCCCCGAGTATATCACTTCTCTTCCTCTGGAGCGGGAAGTGGAATTCTCTATTGACCTGATACCGGGAACGGCTCCATTATCCGTTTCTCCGTATCGGATGGCACCACTTGAATTAAGAGAATTAAAGGATCAATTGGAAGAATTGTTGGCTAAGCATTTTATTCAACCAAGTGTTTCGCCCTGGGGAGCTCCAGTGTTATTGGTAAAGAAAAAGGATGGTGTAATGCAGTTGTGTATTGATTACCGTCAATTGAATAAGGTCAACATCAAGAATAAGTACCCATTACCAAGGATAGACGACATGTTAGATCAATTGAAAGGAGCCTGTGTGTTCTCGAAGATTGATTTACGGTCGGGTTATCATCAGATTCGTGTGAAGAGTTCAGATGTACCAAAGACTGCGTTTAGAACCCGTTGTGGGCATTATGAATTTTTGGTGATGCCTTTCGGTGTGACGAATGCTCCGGCAGTTTTCATGGATTATATGAATCGGATATTCCAACCTTACTTGGACCAATTTGTGGTGATTTTCATTGACGACGTTCTTATTTATTCTCGTGATCCTCAAGAGCATAGAGAACACCTAAGAATTGTTTTATCCTTCTTACAAGAGAAGCAACTTTTTGCTAAGTTAAGTAAGTGTGAGTTTTGGATGTCTGAGGTTAATTTTCTCGGTCATGTCATATCCCAGGGAGGTGTAGCAGTCGATCCATCAAAAGTTGAAGCGGTGATTAATTGGGAGAGACCGAGGAATGCTTCTGAAGTTAGAAGTTTCTTGGGATTGGTAGGGTACTACAGAAGGTTTATCAAGGGTTTTTCGCAGTTGGCCTTACCATTGACGAGACTTACTCTGAAGGATTATTCGTATGAGTGGGATTCGGCTTATGAAAGAAGTTTTAGGAGTTTGAAGGAGAGATTGACTACCGCTCCTGTTTTGGTTATTCCCGATTCTAGCAAGTCGTATGAGGTATATTGTGATGCATCGAAAAAGGGAATAGGCGGGGTGTTAATGCAAGATGGACATGTAGTGGCTTATGCTTCATGATAGTTGAAAGTCCATGAAGAGAATTACCCAACGCATGATTTAGAATTGGCGGCAGTTGTATTTACTTTGAAAGTGTGGCGTCACTATTTGTATGGTGTACGTTTTGAGATGTTTAGCGACCACAAGAGCTTAAAGTACTTATTTGATCAGAAAGAGTTGAACATGCGTCAGAGGAGATGGATGGAATATTTGAAGGATTATGACTTGGAGTTAAAATACCATCCGGGTAAAGCAAATAAGGTGGCGGATGCATTGAGTAGGAAGGTGTTGCATAATGCCGAGTTGATGATGTTAGAGTATACCTTAATGGAAAAGTTTAGAGATCTAAATCTTTAATTTAACTGGACTCCAAACTGTGTAGTCATGGGGAATTTGAATGTCTCTTCTACTCTTAGGGAAGAAATCCAGCAAGAGCAAGGGTTAGACGAGAAGTTACAGGAAGTGTTATTACAACCGGGTTTTGTACGAGCTACCGACGAAACTATTTTGTTTAACCAAAGGATTTGTGTTCCGGATAGCACGGAGTTAAAAAGGAGGATTTTGGAAGAAGCGCATAAGGGTGCTTTTACTATACATCCTGGTGCTTCAAAGATGTATCAAGATTTAAAGAGGGGCTATTGGTGGCCCGGGATGAAAAAGGATATTGCGGTGTATGTGTTGGAATGTGCGGTGTGCCAACAAGTGAAGATTGAGCACCAAAGGTCGGGTGGCTTGTTGCAACCTTTAGAAATTCCGACGTGGAAATGGGATAGTATTTCCATGGACTTCGCAGTGGGATTACCCCGTGCGCAAGGTGGTTATGATTCGATTTTGGTAATTATGGATCGGTTAACGAAATCAGCGCATTTCTTAGCTGTGAAGACTACCTACAAGGCGAGTCATCTCGCAAGGTTGTTCATTTCAGAGATAGTGAGATTGCATGGTATTCCTACTGGTATCGTTTCGGATAGGGATTCCAAGTTTACTTCCAGATTTTGAAGAGCTTTTCAACAAGCCATGGGAATGAGGCTATGTTTGAGCACGTCAAATCATCCACAAACAGACGGTCCGATGGAACGGACAATACAAACTATGGAGGATATGTTGAGAGCTTGTGTACTTGAAAGTGGAGGAAATTGGATAGAACTTTTTCCGTTGATCGAATTCTCTTATAATAACAGTTATCATGCAAGTATTGGTATGGCACCTTATGAGGCGTTGTATGGTAGGAAGTGTAGAACGCCATTGTGTTGGGCGGAGGTTGGTGACGATAGAATTTTGGGACCCGAGATTATTCACGAGACCACGGAAAAGATTAGAATGATTCGTGGAAAAGTTAAACAAGCCCAAGATCGTCAGAAAAGCTATGCGGACAACCGTAGGAGACCGTTAGAGTTTGATGAGGGTGATCATGTAATTTTGAAGGTTACTCCGAGGTTGAGATTGAAAGGACCATTTAAATCGTGGAAGTTAAGTCCAAGATACGTGGGACCGTATCAAGTCTTAGAAAGAATTGGAGAAGTAGCTTACAGATTAGCCTTACCGCCTTCTCTATCAGAGATGCATGACGTTTTCCATGTGTCTCAGCTTCAGAAATTTGTCCCAAATCCTCTTCAGCCAATTTTACCAGATACAATTGAGATAGAAGCTGATTTCATGTTTGAGCCTCAACCGAGTCGTATCACAGGAAGAGAAACTAAAGTGTTAAGAAATAAAAAGATTCCTCTTGTTAAGGTCCAGAGGGATGAGACGCATCCAGGCGATGCAACTTGGGGATTGGAATCGGAAATGCGGGAGGTCTACCCTTATCTATTCAGGTAATCTTTTAAATTCGACGGAGAATTTCTATTTAAGGGGGGGAGGATGTAATACCCCATAATTTTGTGAACATTTTGGATAATATTATTATGATCAACTGGGTTCCGGTGTACTCTGAGCAATTATTGGATAAAGTAATTAGAGTAAACTGACGAACTCGAAATTTGATTAGATTGATATTATTTAACTTGGAGTTTTATTAATTGGTGCAATTGAGATAATTTGGATAATTAGTAGTATTACCAATTAATGTTCCTATGTCTATTTTCTTTTCATTTTCCTTATTTGAGAAAAGATAGAAAACTTGGAGAAAGAAAAGGAAGAGAAGGAAAAGGAAGGGAAAAGAAGAGGAAAATTCTCAAGAGCTCTAGGACTTGAATCATCAACCAATCTTCATCTTTTCATCTCAACTTCAACCTCCTTATCTTGTAATCCAGGTGGGTTCTAGTTAGATGCTTTAGAGTAGAGTTTTATTGAGTTGTAGAGTTAGTTTGACATTGTTAGGAAATGAGAAATTTTGCACCAAAATCATGTTTTTAATGTTCCTTATGATTGATACATGTTAGATATGTGTTATTGTGTATCCAATTGGTATTTTTCTGGTGTTTAGAAGTGAATTGGAAGGGAAAATGGTGCATTTTCGCAAACCCATTATGCAGGAAAATTTCTGGTTTTCACGCTGCCCATACGCGTATCACCTAAGGCAATACGCGTATTGGTTAAGGCAATACGCGTATGGCCATGCAGAAATGTGGGCAATACGCGTATGGGGTTCCATTTTCTCGGCCATCTGCCCATTTGCATATTGGTACGCGTAAGGTTTTGGGGCAATACACGTATGAGGTAGGGTAGTACCCGTATTGGGGTTTTAAAAGGAATTTTTGGGAAAAATCAGTCTCTGCCCATACGCGTATGACTTTGGACAATACGCGTATGGTTGGGCCAGCCAGCTGGGCAGTACGCGTATGGCACAAGGCAATACGTGTACGGCCAGGAGGGTGCAGAATTCTGTTTTTTCGCGATACCATTTCTCGTTATGTCCATAACTTTTGACTCGTTTATCCGTTTTTAACATTCTTGATATCGTTGGAAAGCTAACAAAATGTACTTTCTTATTAAAATGGTTTTAAGATTGTTGGCCGATTTAATTATGTCAGGATTTTTGGAATAGTGCAGTTTTGTCGACTTTTATCGTTTAATGGTGGGTAATTATTGTTGAATATATATGCATGTTAAAATATGAAATAAGTAGAGTGAGGAGCATTACCATAAACAATGTTGAAAAGTGTGAAATGACTTAGTGACAACGCTCGCGCATGAAAGGCCGAGGCGTGTGTCTAATAATTATAACCAGTTTGTCTTACGGTGTAGTTTCATGAGACTCGAGCACCTCCTCTGAAACGTATGCACAATTACTTGGCAGGTTTGATTCTCGCGTATAGTGCGAATGGAGCCTACGGGTAAAGAGACTTGTGACGGTGTACGGGCCGTGTGAAGTGACGGATCACGGTGTACGGGCCGATGATCCCGAATCCATTTCGTATGCCAAGTAACTACAAGGATCCATGACTCCGGTCGTCTTCTTGACGTAGAAGAGGACGGGAAAAGGGGATGCCTTGGTATGGTTATTGATTAGTGAGATTCTTAAGTTAACGGGCTCACGAGTGTGGACACATATTTAGTGTGTGTACTCATAGTCACTTCCCTTCCCTTTGACTTGAGTTAGGTTTATTAGAACCTTGTAAAGCCGAGAGGACTTTAAGATAGGGAACTCACTGAGATTTGATGTATCTCACCCTACTGTTGTTGTTTACATCACAGGTAGTGCAGGTTCCGCGAAGGGTAAGGATAAGGCCGTGTGATTATCCTTACTTATCTGATGGCTTTGCTTTCGTTGTGGAGTTTTTGAGATCATTAGTGATCTAGTTCTTAGTATCTGTCTTTGGAACATCTTGTAGATATACTATGTCGTAGTTTTTTTGTATTAGGCTTTTTGGGCATGTATATGTATAATATGTTTACTAGGAACTTATTGTATATTTCAGTACCAAAAGTGGAATTCATGTATAATATATGCTTTGATGTATGTATATGTATATGGGCTTTACAGAATTAATAATATTAGTTATTTACATTGTCGAAAATATATTAAATTTTTCTAACAACCGTCTATTTGAAATTTTTTTACTTTTAAGCTTTTTTTTCTTTTACAAAATAAAAGATTGAAATATTAAATTTTCCATTATATAAAAATATTATATAAAGTGCATGATATTAGAAAAAAAATGAAGAAATAAGTTATTTCATTTTCATATAGACGAGGAACCTTAATGAGTCTTACTTTAAAGTTATTTTTCTTGCAAATCATGTACCTTACCCACTCTATCATTTTCTTGAATTTTTCCTATAACGGGTTCAAAGTATAATATATTATTAGTGCTCTTAATATTGAACCATAGAGTTTCATGTAAGGTTTCAAGAAGACGGTCTAGAGACCAGTATATTGTAGATATATATTTTCTACCATAAATTTTATTTTGAGGTGTACGTACTTTTTAAATAAATAAAAAATTTACGTGAATTTATTAATACTATTTACATATGAATTTTAATAAAAAAAAAGAAATATTTGTGATAATTAAAGCGAAATAGAATCCAACTTCACCATAGAATTTAAAATAAAAGTTACCCAACAAAGAGAAAGTTTGACGTTTTTATTACTCATTTATTTATACGTTTTTTATTTTAAAATATGTGCAATGTCTAAACTAAAAGAGGATTTAGGTTAATATAGAGTAGTTTTGGTACAAAATTAATATAGACATTTTAAAGATGCGTAATACACCAATAAAAAGTAGATATGATGTAGGTGTTATTTTTTTTTAACTCTTTTGTTTAAATTTTAACAAGAGAATGATTCATTAAAAGAGAATTTCACATAGTTATTGTTTTTGAACTTCAATATTATAAAATTTGAGTTCGAGTAAATACTTAAAATTTTATGCTCATTTTTTAATAAAAAATTTAGTAAGTATCAAATCTAATGTGGATTTAGAGCGAAATAGTTTACATGGGTTAAATCACAAGTGGACTCGGTGCGAACAACATCTTTAGATTAATAGCTATATGATTAGCTTAAAATATCATCTCTGATCAATTTTTTACCAAAAATAAGATAAATTTTTTATATTTTAAAGTAACTATAAAAAATAAAATAAAATGTATTTGACTTATTCTTATTATAACTTGTGATTACATTCTCGTTTTTTAATTTTAAAAATCTACTAACAAAGTCAACTTATTTCTTAATTATAAAAAGTTTAGGTCTGTTAACTTTCTTTACAACTAGTTTTTGAATATAATTCAATTTATATTAATATTAATAATCAATAAAAATTATATAATAAATATTTTTGAAGAAATTTGAATGTATATTTATATTAATGATCATAAATTAATTGAATATGAAGGTTTTTTTTCAATGTTAAAGTTCCATGTCTTTTTGTTATTGTAATACCCCGTAAAATTCTGAACGTTTTGGATAATATTATTATGATCAACTGGGTTCCGGTGTACTCTGAGCAATTATTGGATAAAATAATTAGAGTAAACTGACGAACTCGGACGGATTAGATTAATACTATTTAACTTGGAATTTTATTAATTGGTGCAATTGAGATAATTTGGATAATTAGTAGTATTACCAATTAATGTTTCCTATGTCTATTTTCTTTTCCTTTTCCTTATTTTAAAAAGATAGTAACTTGGGGAAAGAATAGGAAGAGAAGGAAAAAGGAAGGAAAAAGGCAGAGAAAAGAAGAGGAAAATTCTCAAAAACTCTAGGACTTGAATCATCAACTCATCTGCATCTTTTCATCTCAGCTTCATCCTCCTCATCTTGTAATCCAGGTGGGTTCTAGATAGACACTATAGAGTATAGTTTTATTGAGTTTTAGAGTTAGTTTGATATTGTTAGAAAATGAGAAATTTTACACTAAAATCATGTTTTAATGTTCTTTATGATTGATACATGTTAGATATGTGTTGTTGTGTATCCAATTGGTATTTTTCTGGTGTTTAGAAGTGAATTGGAAGGGAAAATGGATCATTTTCATAGAACCAATTATGCGGGAAAAATTCTGGGTTTCCACTGCCCATACGCGTATCACCCAAGGCAATACGCGTATTGGTTAAGGCAATACGCGTATGGCAATGAAGAAAGGTGGGCAATACGCGTATGGGGTTCCATTTTCTCAGCCATCTGCCCATTTGCGTAATGGTACGCGTATGGATGGGCGAGTGAGCAAGGCAATATGCGTATGGCTTAGGGCAATACGCGTACGGCCAGGACGGTGCAGAATTGTGTTTTTTTCGCGATACCATTTCTCGTTATGTCCATAACATTTGACTCGTTTATCCTATGTGAGTATTCTTGGTGTCGTTATGAAGCTATGAATATCCTCTAGCTAATGGTAGTGAGAAATATCTGTTTATTTCCCGATTAAATAAATCGGAGGGAACCGTGAATTGGTGTAATGTGTGATATGTTGAATTATGTGTTTCCATTATGCGGTTGATGATTAATTGCCTATACTCTTATTGATAAACATGTTTGAATATGTATGCATATTAAAATACGAAATAGGTAGAGTGAGGACTTACCGTAAACAATATTGAAAAGTGTGAAATGACATAGTGACAATGCTCGCGCATGAAAGGCGGAGGCGTGTGTCTAGTAATCATAACCAGTTTATCTTATGGTGTAGTTTCATGAGACTCGAGAACCTCCTCTGAAACGTATGCACAATTACTTGGCAGGTTTGATTCCCGCGTGTAGTACGAATGGAACCTATATGGTAAAGAGACTTGTGATGGTTAACAGGCCATGAGAAGTGACGGTTCACGGCTAACAGGCCGATGATCCCGAATCCATTTCGTATGCCAAGTAACTTCAAGGATCCATGACTCGGGTCGTCTTCTAGACGTAGAAGCGGACGGGAAAAGGGGATGCCTTGGTATGGTTATTGATTAGCGAGATTCTTGAGTTAACAGGCTCAGGACGTTATTGATTAGCGAAATTTTTATATTGTATGTTTTGAAAATAATTCATAATGAACATAAAAAATATTAGTTTATAAAATATTATAAAATTAAAAAAGTTAAAAGGAAAAGAAACAACAAGGACAAAAAGTATAAATTCATCTCATTTATTTAACTTTTTAAAGTACTTTTTACCTTACATATCTTTCATTTTATTTTAATATATATAATGCACACGTAAGTCATAAGTCTTACAAGAAAAAAATACAAGGTGAAATCTTGGACAATGGCATTCATATACATCAATAGATCTTACCTATGTTTTATTTTGTTTATTACTATGATTTTCTTGTCAGGTAATGAATAAAATTTGTTTGATATATCTGTCTAAATACTTTAAATATAATAAACCACCTCATATATTTAAAAAAAACTAACCAAAATTTAAATAAACTGTGTAATACCCCGTAAATTATTTTACTCTGAATAATATTAGTTGTGATCAACTGAGTCCCAGTGTACTCTGAGAAATTATCTGCAGAGATAATTAGGGTAACCGTTGAACTTAGAGTAAATCCAATTAAAATTATCTGACTCTGAGATATTTAAGTATTTGAACTTTAGAGACTTTTTGGACAATTTGTAGTGTTGCTAATTGATGATATTATACTATATCATTTCTTTTCCATTCCTTTTCCTTATTAGACCAAGAGAAAGAAAAAGATAGAAAGGGTTTTGGAGAGAAAGAAAAGAGAAGGAAAGGAAGAGAAAAAGAGGAAAAAAATCCAAGAACAAGATCATCAAGAACATCATCAAATCTTCATCAAATCATCTTCCAATCTTCACCATCTTCATCTATTCAAGGTGGGTTCTAGATAGAAACTTAAGTTCTAGAGTTAGAAATGATTTTTGCTTAAGTTAGTTTTATGAGAAATTGCTTAAATTGGTAACGGTTGAAATGTGTTACAAACTGAGTAGTATAAGCTATATGAGTGTAGAATCATCTGTATTTGATTGTGGGATGTTTGGATATGTTTTGGGGTGGTTTTGAACCCAAGGGAACTCAGCTGTTACGCTGCAGAATTTCTGCATTTTCCCATATTCGCACTGCGAATCCCCTAGCGAAGGGGAAATGGTGCACACACTGGCTGTTCGCACAGCGAATGTGAAGGCGAGCATTCGCCAAATGTTCACACTGCGAACTTTAGCTTGTTTTGGTTCTTCCATGGTTCGCCAGTTGTTCCCACTGCGAACGGGGCAATGAACCAGTGTTGGCTAGGCATTCGCTGGGAGCTTCGCACTGCGAATGAGGAAGCGAGCACTCGCTAACTTCTTCGCATTGCGAACATGACAGATCATCTAACTTGTTTCTTTCATAATTTTTGACTCATTTATCCGTTGTGAGTATTCTTTGTAGCGTTGTGAAGCTAGGAACATCCTCTAGCTAATGGTGGTGAGAAATATCTGTTTATTGCCAGATTAAATAAATCGGAGGGAACCTTGAATTGGTGTGATGTGTGATATGTTGCATTATGTGCTTCCATTATGTGATTGACGAATATATGCCTATGCTCTTATTGTTAAACATGTTTGAATATGTATGCATGTTAAAATACAAAATAGTTAGAGTGAGGAACATTACCGTAAACAATTGTCAGAAAGTGTGGAATAACAATTACGACGACGCTCGTGCATAAGAGGCCGAGGCGTGCGTCTATTACCGAATGGTTGTATGTGAAATCACAAAATTGTAACCACTATTCTATTATGTGCCATTTCATGAGTAACGTGCTCCTCTATAATGAATGCACGATTTCTTGGTAGGTTTGATTCCCAATGTTATAGTACGAATGGAGCCTACGGGTAAAGAGACTTGTGACGGTGTATGGGTCATGTGAAGTGACGGATCACGGGTACGGGCCGATGATCCCGAATCCATTTTGTATGCCAAGAAATCTACGAGGGTCCATGACTGGTTCCTACTTCTAGACGTAGAAGAGGGCGGGAGAAAGGGGGTGCCTTGACAGGGTTAGCGATAGTGATACACTTCCGGGTTGATGAATTCAATAGTATGGAAACATATAGTGTGTGTACTCAAAGTCACTTCCCTTCCCTTTGACTTGAGTTAGGCTTATTAGAACCTTGTAAAGCCGAGAGGACTATAAGATAGCGAACTCACTGATATTTGATGTATCTCACCCCACGTTGTTGTTTACATCACAGGTACTACAGGTTCGGCGAAGGGTAAGGACAAAGTGGTTTGACTTTTCCTTACAGATCTTATCTTTTGTGTGGCAAGGCTTCCGTTGTGGAGATTTTGAGATCATTAGTGATCTAGTTCTTAGTTTTATCTTTTGAACATCTTGTATATATAACATGCCATAGTTGTTGTATTCGGCTTTTTGGGCATTTATATGTATACTGTGTTACTAGGAACTTGTATATTTCAGTACCAAACGTATTATTCATGTATGATATATGCTTTGATGTATGTATATATATGGGCGTTACAAACTGTCTTTTGGTTGTAGGAATATCAAGTGGTGAGAAAAATGCTGTGAGAATTCCTCGTCATCGTCATCATCACCCTCCTCCTCCTCCTTTGGGATTACATTGCCTAGATGGTGGGTGCGAATCTAATGAGCGGTGTCGTGAACGTTGTGATACAGAAGGCTATAAAAAAGGTGGTGAGTGTCAGGGATTGCGTGACCGCAAATGTTGTTGTAATGTATGAGGAGTTATTATACCCTTGAATAAAACTAAATAAATAAAATGTATGTCTTAATTTCATTTTAAGTTTAGAGTTAGTAATAATATATATTATCCAAAATAAAATAATTTTTAAAACTTGATTACTACAAGTAACTGAGAATTTTAAAATATATACCTATCACCAATTTCAAACTAAGGATGAATGTAAATGATTCAAAATTTAAACTTGCATATTTCATTTTAATTTCATATTTTAGAACAAAATTCAGTTTTATGTTTTATTCTCAAATAATTGCATGATACAAATCATCAATAAAAAAATAATCAATTTAAGTTTGTTTGGAAGGAGATCTTATACAAACTGACACAAATTATAATGTAGACTATTATTTTTTTAAAGTAAAGGTTAATACAATAATACTACTATTTTTATTATGATTATTATTATTAACGTGTAACAAAGGTGCCTTATATATTCTCTTTATTGTTATTATTTTGATAACATGCATAATGTAATGCCATGTATAATATATATCTAGAATAATACCATACAAGCATTTTATTTGGTACTGACACATCAAAAGTGCCTAATGACATAGTTCACATACTTGTCCATTTCTAAAACATAAATACAACACATGGCACAAGTCATGGGAACTAGCCAAAAATAATAAAACTAAGAGTGATATACAATATCCTCAATTGTATACAATAAAATAATACACAACGGAATAAGCTTAACTAAGCTTCTCTAGAAACATCCGAGCATCGCTCCACTTGTAACCAAACCTGCACCTGAAATAAAGCAACTATAATGGGGTGAGATACATCAAATCTCAGTGAGTTCCCTATCCTATAAGTTCTCTCGGCTTTACAGGGTTCTATCAATCCTAACTCAAGTCAAGGGAAAAGGAAAACAAATGACATTGAGTGCACAACCTCACAATCTCACACTATATGGAAACATGTCATGAGTCTGTTAACTCATAAATATCACACGGAAGGAATTACGTCCTGAGCATGTTAACTCAAGATTCCTTACGAATCGATAACTTTACCAAGGTATCCCCTTTTCCCGTCCGGTTCTACGTCTAGAAGTCGACCCGTCTCATGGATCCTTGTAGTTACTTGGCATACGAAATGGATTCGGGATCATCGGCCTGTTAACTGTGAACTGTCACTTCTCATGGCCTGTTAACCGTCACAAGTCTCTTTACCATATAGGCTCCATTCGTACTACACGCGGGAATCAAACCTGCCAAGTAATTGTGCATACGTTTCAGAGGAGGAGCTCGAGTCTCATGAAACTACACCTCAAGATAAATGGTTACGATTATGTGATCATATACACAACGTGATTGTATTCAACAATCACAAGGCCATATTAGCCTTAAGGCCTCTCTTGCCTTTTCTCAAACTCAAACATAACAATTACACATGTTCCATACTAGTGTTCACTCTCTCCTAGACCAATACTCGTCACGGATGCACCGTTATACATCAAGTGCCCGAGCATCGCCATCTAGGTTATCTACTCCAGGCCCGAACTGGCCAATGAATGCACGAGCATCGCCATCCAGAGTTTCTATCACAATTCTATTCACAACCTAGAATTATAACAATCTTAACTATGCCATTTGTTTTGGGGTAAGGTTTCCTCACTCTACCTAATTTCATATTTTAACATGCATACTCTCTCGATCAAGTTAAACATCAATAACAGGCAAAGCATATCACAATTGCACATATAATAATTCAATCACAAGTTATACAAAAGCATAATAGAATCACATAATGGTTCATCGCATAAAACATCCCTTTCGGGGTCCCCCCGATTCATTTAATCGGGTATCAGATCAATATTGACCACTGTTATCCCATAGGATATTTCCACAGCTTTACATTGGCTACAACCATGCCTCGATCGGATTTATGATCCAAAAGGTGTCAATTCCAACATTTCACATAACATTACTTTCCTTCATTTTCCACTAATGACACCAAGAACGTCCCGATCCGAGTTACGGATCAAAAGTTATGATGGAAAGAAAACGGAAAAGCTGTCATGTTCGCTTTGTGAGGTTCCAGCGAATGTTCGCTTCCCCATTTGCAGTGCGAAGCTCCCAGCGAACCTAGGCAGAACTAAAACGAGGTAAAGTTCGCATTCCGAACCTCTGGCGAATGTTCGCCCTCACCCTCGCCGTGTGAATAGCCAGCGAATGCTCGATTTTCCTTTCGCTAGGGGATTCGCAGTGCGAACCTGCAGAAATGCAGAAATTCTGCAGCGTACAGCTGAGTTCCCTTGGATTCAAAACCAACCCAAAACATACCCAACCATCCAACAATCAAATACAGATGATTCTACACTCATATAGCTTATACTACTCAGTTTATAACACATTTCAACCGTTAAATTTCATCGAAGACCGATTTAAGCAATTTCTCATAAACCCTAACTTAAGCTAAAATCATCTCTAACTCTAGAACTTAAGTTTCTATCTAGAACCCACCTGATAATCGAAGAGGAGGTTGAAGAAGATGGTGATGATGATCCATGGGTTTCTCACTTCTCCCTTCTTCTTCTCTTCTTCACTTCCTTTCCTCTTCTTCTCGTTTTTCTATCTTTTTCTTCTTTCCAAATATATATATAAACCATGATTATATAATATAATCCAATAGAGTAAAATATCTCCAATTGATATTTTGTCATCTCGACCAATTGATCAATTATTAGAGTTATCATAAAAGTCTCTCTTGAACTAATAATAAATTAATCTCTTCAGAGTTCATTAGTTGCTCTATTGGTCCCAATTGATAATACTTAAAATGAGGAGCAACTTGGTCGAGGAAAGCGTGCTAACATTCATTCTATAAGTCTCCGAGATAGCGTGACTATTAGAGTGCAAACATCAAAGAGACCATCTACTAGTTCACCCATGTCACAACGTTAATCGAAGGTATAGTATCTTATTTCTCATTACACAAACTGTGAAAAAATTTCACTGCAGCATTGCAAGATTCTTGGAGCTGTGACACCCGACAGGGAGCCTCTGTCATTTTTAGAAGCAATAAAAGAGAACACATGGCGATTAGCAATAAAACAAGAAATACAAGATCTTGAAAATAATAACACATGGAAAGTGTGTTCATTGCCAACTAATAAAAAGGCATTGGGATGCAAATGCGTATATAAAATCAAGTATCATTCTGATAGAACCATAGAACGATTTAATGATTGATTGGTTATAATTGGAAATCATCAAGTTGAAGGCATTGAATACATATAAACCTTTGCACCATTGGCAAAAATGGTCATCGGGAGAATTATTCTAGCAATCGTTGCAGTGAAAACTTGGGAGTTTCACCAGATGGACGTACACAATGCATTTTTTCATGGTGATTTACAATAAGATGTCTTCATGAAATTTCCCCCTGGCTTTCACTCCTCAACCAAGTATGGTTTGTAAGCTTCAAAAATGATTGTATGGGTTAAATCAAGCCCCCACATTGTTGGTTTGCAAAGTTTTCCCCGGCTCTAAAAGATTATGGCTTGGTGCGGTCATACTCACACTATTCTTTTTTACATTATAAGATAAAGAAATTTAGCTGGAAGATTTGATTATATGTGGGAATGATCATGACTCAATATAACATTTCAAAGACTACTTGAGAAGATGCTTTCATATGAAAGATCTGAGAAAATTAAAATATTTCTAAGGGGTAGAGGTTGCAAGATCCTCTGAAAGTGTGTTTCTTTGTCAAAGAAAATATGTTTTATACATTATTAGTGAAGTTTGTTTACCTGGTTCAAAATCTGCAAGTACTCCACTTGAACAAAATATTCATCTTAGCTTTTCAAATAATGAGCTTTTGCTGATCCCGGTCGCTATCGAAGGTTGGTAGGTCGTCTAATTTATCTTTGCTTCACACGACCTGAATTATCATATCATGTCCATGTGCTTTCGCAGTTCATGAAGAAACCATGAAAAGAGCATTCAAATGTTGCTTTGCGAGTAATCAAATATCTTAAAGGAAATTTCGGACAAGGAGTCCTCTTGGATAGCAATTGTGATCTACAATTGTATGGATGGTGTGACTATGATAGGCCATTTGTCTTCTTACTCGTAGGTAACTTACCAGATGGATTGTTTTCTTGGGTAACTCCCTCATCTCTTGGAAAACCAAAAAAAACAACATAATGTAGCGCGTTAATCCGTTGAAGCTGAATATCGTTCGATCGCTAGTACTACTTGTGAGTTGAAGTGGGTCAATGGAGATCTTTACCGCCTTAATATTAGTCATTCCATGCATATACAACTCTACCACGGCAGTCAAGCTGCGCTTCACATTGCGAAGAATCCTGTCTTTCATGAGTGTACTAAGCATATTGACGTGGATTGTCACTTTATCAGCTATGACATCGTTTTGTTAGAAATATCGGTAAATTTGAAAGGATCCAGGTCTGAATCGTGAATAGTGTCACTTTCCTTAAAATTATTTCAAGCACTCTCAAATATGTCTTAGAGTTGGAACGCATGAATACCCAAGATAATTCAGCCTTATATCGAATTTGCGCAAGACCGACAAAAACTCAATTTGTAGAGAAGAGGGTTTGATTTTTTTAAGAGAATATTCGGTTTGTGATGTGATTTTCTAAATTATGGAATGAAGTATTTATAGGTTATGTATGTGTTGTTTCACAAGGTTGCGACCCTTGATGAAGCAACACCTTTTAATAGAATTTCCACTGATAGTTGCATTGTTTTCAAGCATTGCATATTTTCATTCTGCAGCACTTCATGAAGTGTTGCTTCTCTTTGAATTAAAAATTCAAACACATGCATCGACCAAAACAAGAGCAATAGTGAGGCTGGCCTTCGGCGCCACCTTCTAATGCCTCATTATTCATAAGTGCTCAAGTGCCGCCTACAATCCGCCACTAGCACCTCTACGCCTACGCCCTCATACTCGGTCCTTGAGCCAGAGCCGGTGTCTCCGATGGCGACACCGAAGAAGGGTGTATGGAGGAGACAATTAGAATAATGCTTGGGACCATCACATTTGTCCATGTGGCACTTTATCCTCTTTTGTCCTTTTGTTGAGTTATCAGGATAAGATAATTCATACAAGGCATCGTACATCAACATGAGGGGATAAATGGATTCTAAAACACAACCTAACTGCCTTCGTGACCATGTTTTCTCTAAAATTTACCTTTTTGGACTGAAACTTGCAAAATCCCCCTCTTATTGCTTTTAGTTAATATTGCACAAATTATTATTCTACTTAAACATAGTCCTTGTAGGTTCGATCTTTTTATTACTGCGACATTATCGATACACTTGCCGAAAAGTCATCAAGTTTTTGGCGCCCTTGCTAGGGACTGTTGATTGCAATAGGGTAATGCTTTGTGCAACGTACTTTTCTTATTTTATTTTAATTTTAGTTTGTACTATTTTTTTTTCTTGTTTATCATAGTACTACTTGTCATACCCTAGTTTTTACCCCTAAGATCCCACCTCATTTGCATCTTCACAATGCATCAAGATCACAAACTTGGTTCTTCCCTAGCTCCTCATCCTTGGGTTTGGCTTTGCAGAGATCACCTAGCACCTCATTGTGTGTATTGTTCCTTTATGTTTATGCACCTTATGTTTCACTAACTACTAATCAAAATACCCAAAACTATGTCTTGTGTACCTTATATTTCCTTGCAATGTAGGGTTTTGCATCAAGAACATCAAACATGGTTCCTCAGCTAAGGTTATGGTTCCTCAAGGTAAAAGTGTGGTCAACCATTGATTCTCAAGGGCAGTCTCATCAATCCATGGCTTCTAATATCAAAGTACAAGGTTTCAAGCATCATTCAGTCTCATGTTGATCAAAGATATCTCAAAGTTTAATAGCTTGTTTCTCAAGAAAAGTCAAAGGTTCATGTGTTTATTTCCATGCCTTCATCAATAAGTTACCTCAAGATTTGATCAATATAATCAAGGGACATTAAAGGGAACCTTATTTTGAGTTCATTTGATGATCCATGTGCTTTGAAATGCAAGAAAGGTCCAAGATCACAAGTTGATTCAAAGAAGTTTGACCTAAAAGTCAACATTTTGAAGTCAAAGTTCCAAAGAGCACAACTCCTTCAATTCTCAATATTTTTGAATGCTTGTTTTTTCATTTGACTCTTCTGAACATCCTCTTCAACTTCTCTTTACATGACAAGAGCCAATTATGATTGGAGGATCATCAAAAGCTTGGAGACATTATAGATCATTTGTGGACTTAGTGAAATTTGACTTATTTTCAAGTGACTTTTTCTCAACTTTTAAGAATCACAACTTCCTCAATTTTTAACATATGGGGCTCATTCTTTTTGCATAATACTCTTTGTGATACTCTATACAAGTTTTCTTCAAAGGCCAAAGTCAAATTTTTCTTGGAAGGCCATGGAATTCATTGATACATTACATGTCATTTTCAGCCATTTGGACTTAGAAAATTTCAAGTTTGGTTTGCCAGATTTTTATGCCAACTTTAACATGTTATAACTTTTTGCTCAAACGTCCAAATGAAACCTTTCTTGGCACATTGTGATCTTTGCGATGCAAATTGCCCCATTGATGCAAACATGGTGACTTGGAACTGAAGTTTTGCACCATGATCAGATTTTTGCTTCAACTAAACTTCAATTACAAGTCAAACTAACACGTGATATGCATCTAAACATGATTAACCAAGTTGCATGAAGTTAATTAAGTGGTAAAATGCATGGTTTGGCTGAGTTTTGAGTCAATTCAAGTCACACTTTTATCATGACCAAGGGTGCACACGATTACACTGAATCTCCACTCAATTCACCCCTCTCAGCATTTCGTCATCTTTATCTATAAATAGAGGTTCATTCTATCTTTATTCCCAAGCTTTTGAGAGCTAGAAAACCCCTGCTCCACCTTCAAATTTTCTGCAAAAAAAAAGTGAGCTATCGTGTTTTGATTTCCAGCCACTCTCACTCTCATTTCTTGATTCCATAAGCTTCATCATGTTCCACTGAAGCCTCTGCAACAAATTCCAAGCTCTAAGAGTCCCTGAATTGCTCAAACTAAATCCAGTTTTAGAGCTTTTCAGATCGTTTTAGGACAAGGTAGTTTGAAGCTCTGTTTCACTCAAACAAGTTACCACAATGTAGTCATTTGCTTGCTGGATGTTTTCCCTAACCTAGCTGGTGTTGGTTCTTCGTGTACATCATTTAATTTTTCTTTTCGTGTTTTTTGTGTTCTTCTGATTTTCCTCAAAATTCTCTCTACTCCTTTTCAACAAATGAAAATGGAGAGTGAGGTTGAGTTCGCCTTGATAAGACGGTTCTAATAGTATAGGTTTCATGATCTATCTTTACCATTTGTGGATTCTCTGATGCAGACTCACCGGACAAGACGACCGGAGAGGGTGGACAATGACCTGAGGTGTCTTCCACGTTGGTAGAATGAAATGTTTTGATTGGATAGATTCAAATGCATTCTGGTGTTATTTCTGATCTAATTTCTAGGGTGCATCCTCAGCTAAGACGCGTTGGATCTGCCACGTCAATTAATGAGGATAGATCCAAGCGTGTTTTTTTTTCTAATTTTTTATTTTAAATTGCTTTTTCCTTAAAAATCCATAGTAATTTCCCTTATTATCCAAAAAATACCAAAATAATTTATAATTTTTATTTTTATTTTTTTCTTTCTTATGATATATTTTTCATATTTTATTTTCATCATTTGATATTTTTCATGATTTTTCTCTTTTTTTGAAGCATTTTAATTAGTTTAAAAATGTTTTTATGCTTTAAAAAAATCTCAAAAATTTTATATAGCACTCTCCATGTTGTTTTTTACTTGTGTAATTTTTCTTGATCATTTCTCATTTGATTTGATGCATCATTTGCATTTTCATCTTTATTTTTATTTTAAAATTAATTTTAAAAATCATTTTAATGCATATTAATTCATATTATTGCATTTTAATATTGTTTGACCTTTGTTGACTTTTGTTGGCATAAATCTTAGTTGATTTGACCATAGGTCTCATCAAAATCAATGGATCTTGGGTGTTGATGGGGTGAAAACCCTAATCCACCAAAATGGATGATTGATTTTGATGATGACTTGATCATCACCTGGATCCAATTTGGTTTTGCCTGTTTTGTTGGTTCCTCTCTTCTTCATCTCTTCTTTTTTCTTTTTCACCCTTCTTTGGATCAATTGGAGGATGTGTAAGCCACCTTGTTCATGAGATCTTGAGTAGTGCTTGGTGAACTTTCATCATTTCAAATCTACCATTTGATTGATCATTTGATCAATTGAGTTACTTTGGATTGATGCTTAAGTTTTTCCAAAGTACTATGAGAGGTTGATTGATGTAGTGGATCCATCTCTCCTTGACTTAGGTCTTGATCAACCTTGTTTTGACTTGTGCTACATGTTTTAGGAGTGTGTTTTATATATCACATCTCTAACATGTATGGTACATAAAGTTTTATTAACCAACCTCCCATAGTATGATCTTCCTTATATATTTTGCTACGATTACTTAACATAGCGCTAAATTTGTCCTTAAGCGGAAAGTGATCATATTGGTCCAATTTTAGATATGAGTTATCTTTATTTTAGATGTAAATTTCCTATCTCCATAATGTGTAGATTCTTTTCCACCTAAGAGAGCTAGTGGCATACTTGTTGATTTTATCCAACTTGGAGCCCTTCTCAAAGGATGATGCAAAGAGATCATACTTGTTGGGTTGATTAGTTGAGTAATCTACTTTAAATGACAAAATATCTTCATTAACACTAACTTTTAATTGTACTAATTTTACTTTATGCCTTTTATTTTTATGCTCATTTACCTTTATGTCTTTTCTTTTTATGCTCATATACCTTTATGCTCTTTATTTTTATGCTTTTATTATTATGCTTTTTATTTTTATGCATATCATTATCATATCATATTATTCATCTTGTTTATGTTTATGTCTTTTTCTCTTTGTCCATTTGGACCTTCTTTTTCTCTTAAGACATTAATAAAGGCTTAAACATCTTAAAACTTTTATTGCTCCTTGGACTTTTTGGTGACTATCCTTTGCTCATGGATGATGGACTTAGAATTAGGTTCCCTGCCCTATGATTTGGAGTTATATCTTGAAACCTTGGATCTTATTTGGCACTTTGAGACCTTGAGAGACCTCTTGTGAAGACTTGGCTTGAAGACTTGGTTTTTATCTAATGCTTGGTTTTCTCTGCTTATCTTGGTTGCCTAAGTCTAAAGAATGGGAGTTTTGGCTTGTTATGTCAAAGGCTTGTGTCTTGGTTAGATCTTTCCTTCCTTAACTTTTATTTTATGCTTTAGGATAGCCTTTTCATCTCCTCCCCTTATTTAATTTTCAAAATCTTCCCCCTTTTTCAAAATCTTTTTCTTTCAAACTATAACCTCTTTCACAATAAACCTTGACTTTGTCAAGTGCATTTTCAAACTTCATTTTCTCAATAAATGGTAATCAATTTTAAGCATACTTAGACTATTTTCAAAAACTTAAAAAACACCAAACTCATTCAAATCATTTTGTGCCCTTGTGCACTTTTTGCTTTTAACTTTTTCATAAAGTTTAGACATGAGTCATTTATAGTTGAGATGCAATCCTCATATCCCCATGGTATTGTTTGAAATAAGTTGACATTTTTCCTCCCTTGAGAGTTAGTGGAATACTTGTTGATTTTATCCAAGTTGGAGCCCTTCTCATGGTGATGCAAAGGTCCATTTTCACATACTTGTAGGTGATTAGTTGAAGTTTCCTCCTAAAAATGACAACTTGTGTTTTCATTTAAAATGAATCATAACACACCACTTTGGTTATTTTTACCACCAACTACGAGGTTTTGATCATCCATTGCACTTTGTGGGTACGTAGGCACGAGGCTTAAGAAGTCTTGTCAAACACAAAATTATTAAAAATATACTTCTCTTCTCACCTCCACCATCTTTTGCAAACAACCCTTTTATAAGCCAAACGCTAGATTTTCAAAGAGGTTCCTATAGAGTTCTATAGACGTTTTGGGTGCTAACACCTTCCCTTTACGTAACTAACCCCCTTACCATGTCTCTGTTTTCATTTGTTCTTGTTTTAGAACTTCTTTAGGTTTTGTTCTCTCTTTTTCCTTTCCATTGGATAAAATAAAAGTGTGGTGGAGACTCTTGTTTGGTGAGTTAAGTTAATCAATAGCTTAATCTCAAATTTTCTCGCTACACTACTGAAGTATTTTCTATTACCGTATGCGCAGTTCAGGATCAGTCTTACTACCATTCGATCCATAAATTGAAAGAACTGCACATGTCCTCAGAAAAGTAGCTAGATAAGCAATTCAGGCTGACGGAGACCAACCCGAAGTAGATCCACCAATACTTTCTTTGGATTCGAAACACGATAATAACATGGCTGCTCCACAACTCCCAACTATGGGAGATTTCTACAAAAGGACCGACGACGGTCAAGTTTCTAGAGGGTGTGTACCAGCTGACCCTATTAAACTTGATATTAAAAATTATGTGCTTTCAGGTCTAAGAGACAATCAGTTTGATTGGAATGATATCATAGATTTGTGGGCTCATCTTGCACGCTTCTACGAAACCGCTTAGATGTGCAAGCCAGATAATGACAGGCGATCAAGTGAAGTTGTGGTTGTTTGGTTTCTCTCTTATTGGAAGGGCGAAAGATTAGTTGTTATGCCTTCCAAATGGAACCATTTGAACATGGAAGGAGCTGGAGGATAAGTTCTTGGAAATATTATTTACCACTACCTAGTTTACTGAAAGAAGGGCTGAGATTCTGAATTTTGAGCAACAAGATGTGGAGACCTTAAATGACTCATGGGAGAGATTCAAATTATTGCTACACGGATGCCCCAACCATAATTTGAACAATATGGAGCAAATGAAAAGTTTTATCAAAGGCCTAAAGAGACAGACACACATGTTGTTAGATGCTTCTGCGGGTGGCACAATTAGACAAAAGACCGAGCCACAAGTCAAGGACCTAATTGAGAAGATGTGCATGAATAAGTACCGCACCAAGACTGAAAGAGCGATAAAGGTTGAGACGGTAAGTACACCCAAAGGTATTTTAACTGTTGACACTCAAACTTCTTTATTAGCTCAAACTGAATTATTGAATAAGCAGCTAGCTGCAAGCTTCTTAAATTACGCTAATGTGAGCCAGGTGCAAGCACTTAAGTGTGATTTTTATGGCGGGTGGCACGAGAACGGAAGGTGCTCATGGGAAAGGCAGCACAAAGAAGTTCAATATACTAATTTCAAAGGAAGCCCTCCTCATTGGAAGAAACTTTATAAAACTTCATGAAATCCACTCAACTTGGCTTGGAATAGGGAAAACGAAATCATGATAACATGAGTAGAAACCACTAGGTGCCTCTCAAGAATTTGGAAACACAAATCTGCTAATTAGAACAACAAGTCACTACTCTAGCAAGCTCAAGTGGAGGATTGTGTGAAAACAATAAATGATACTACGAAAAAGTCATGCAAGTTTGTGGATGTGGGTTTTAAGGTAAGTGTTGCTGAAGAGAGAGAGAGAGAGAGAGAGAGAGAGAGAGAGAGAGAGAGAAATGAAATAGTGGAAGTGATGAGTCTAAGCCTTTGAGGTTGGCATCAATTTTGGTAAAACTAAATTATCAGAAAGATGTTGGACAATATGTCCTAACACGTTGAACTGACTGAAGATTAAGTTGTTAGATAAGATGTCCTATCATGTTTATTCGACATCTTTGTCTGTTACAGTTTGGGATAACTGTTATATGATCTCCAGTTTTTATGGGAATGTGTATTTGTCCTAGGTGGTGTCCAAGATTGAGGAATCTGAGATTCTGATTCTAAATGGAATATGCTGTGGAGACACTTTAGGAAACTTAGGATTGAAGAAACTATTCTAGAGAATAATAAGTTGCAGATTCTGTGGAGCTGAATTGCTACGATTATGAAGCCCAAATCCAGTTTTGTTTATTGTTATAAATAGGTTGGATTTAACCTAGAATAGGTAGAGAGAATATACACAGCTGTTAGTGAGTACTAGGGTTTGTACTTTTGTGAGCCTCTCTTGTATTGCGTGAATACCTGAGTTGGACAGTTTGATTGAGTTGTAATTGTTTAGTCACTGTTGTGATTGAAAGGGAATTGAGAAGGGTCTCATACCTAGCAGTGTCTTAGGTAAAAATTTAACACGAGTAGTGATTAGGTGACAAGTTGTAAACGGTGGAGTTTAGCTTAGAACTAATACTGCTTAGTGAATTTCATTCCTGGCTTGGTAGCCCCCAGACATTGGTGTTGTTGTTCACCGAACTGGGTTAAAAATTCTTGTGTGTTTTTTTTTTGCTTTCTGCTGTTTGTATTCGGCTCCTTATTATCCTTGTGTGAGAAGCAGAGATCAAGTGTCACGACATCCTGTCTGACATCTTAGTGATCTGCTTGACCAGAATTTTAATTGGTATCAGAGCAGGCATCCTGCTCTGTATCCGGGGGAGATTCAGAGACGATACTTTCTGGTCTAATGGATAAAGAAGGAGGAATTTTAAATAGACCACATATACTTGATGGATCCAATTATGAATATTGGAAAGTGCGCATGGTGGCCTTCATCAAGTCCATGGATGGTAAAGCTTGGAAGTCTGTAGTCAAAGGGTGGGATCCACCTAATGCTAAAGACAAGGATGGGAAGATTATTGATGAACTGAAACCTGAGGAAGACTGGGATGATGAAGATGATAAGCTTGCTCAAGGTAATTCCAAAGCCTTGAATGCCTTGTTCAATGGTGTGGACAAGAACATCTTCAGGCTTATCAAAAAATGCACTGTTGCAAAGGATGCCTGGGAAATCTTGAAGACTGCTCATGAAGGAACTTCTAGAGTTAAATCCTCAAGACTGCAACTTCTCATCTCCAAGTTTGAGAACTTGAGGATGGAGGATGAGAGTATTCAAGAATTTCATATGAATATTGTGGACACTGCCAATACTTCAAGTGATCTTGGAGAAAAGATTCCAGAAGCAAAGCTTGTCCAGAAAATCCTAAGATCTCTTCCCAAGAGATTTGGCATGATAGTGACAACCATCGAAGTGGCTCAAGATATCAATACCTTAAAGGTAGATGAACTCATGGGTTCTCTACAAACCTTTGAAATGGCACTGAAGGAAAAGACTGACAAAAAGAAAAGCTTAGACTTGGTGTCTAATTGTAATGATGGGAAGAAAAATTCCAAGAAAGAGATGTCTAAGGTTGTTGTGCTTCTAGGGAAACAATACAGTCAATTGCTAAAGAAGATGGAGGGAGAGGCAAGAGATAATGTCAAGTCTCAGCCATTCAACAACCATAAAAGGAATAATTTTGGAAGGAATTCCAAATATGAAGAGAAAATTGGCAACGGAAAGGGGATCAAGTGCTTTGAATGTGAAGGATTTGGACAAATTAAATCCGAGTGTCCTACATTCCTCAAGAAAGAAAAGAAAGACTTCTCTACATCCTGGTCTGAAGATGATTCTGCATGTGATGAAGAATCACCTAAATGGGTTTCTGCTCTTACAGGGGTATTTGACTCTGATATAGAATCAGAAATCAGAGATCTCTCATATAATGATCTGATCAACTCCTACGAGGAGCTGTACACGAGATATGCTGAAGTCTGTCAGCTAGGAGAGGATCAACATTAGGTTATTATGCTTCTCGAGGCTGAAAGATTGAAACATCTTAGTGTCATCTCTGATCTTAAAGAGGAAGTTGTTGTGCTTAACTCCAAACTTGACAATGTAACCAAAACTGTTAGGATGCTCAACAACAATTCTATTGTACTAGATGAGATACTACAGTTTAGGAGGAATGCTGGAGATGTCATGGGACTCGGCTACGATGATCAAGTAGTGATAAGAAAGAAAAGAGATCCAGAATGCAGCTCTAATCAGCCCAAAAGAAGACAGAGGGTGTCTAACAGAATGTTTTAACATTAGTACAAACATCAGAAAAATACTTCAGGTAAAAAGAAGCAAGTTTAGAAATGTCATTATTATGGTAAGTATGGTCACATTAAACCTTATTGCTACAAGCTACATGGATATCCTAAGGTTGGTAATGCTGGAAAGAAGTGGAGTCCCAAGAATGAGTCTGTGGCCCTAATAGCTCATTCCCCCCAAAAAGGGTATACTAAAGAGAAATGGTACTTTGATAGTGGTTGTTCAAGACACATGACTGGTGTCAAGAACTATTTGGTGAATATAGAGCCTCATGCTTCCAACTATGTCACCTTTGGAGATGGATCCAAAGGAAAGATTAAAGGAGTTGGAAAATTGGATCATGTTGGGAATCCGAGACTTGACAGTGTGTTGCTTGTCAAGGGATTAACTGCAAATTTGATTAGCATCAGTCAACTTTGTGATCAAGGTCTAAAAGTCAACTTTACTAAATCTGAATGTTTGGTAATGAATGATAAAGATAGGATTATCATGAAAGGTGTCAGATCAAAGAATAATTACTATGTATGGACGTCTTTGCAGACAGAATGCCCATCAATGTCAAGTGTGAAGCGTCAGAAACATGCCTCAGATCTGAACATGGATGAATGGCAAATTGGAAAGTTAACCAAGATGTCACATAGGAGGTTGCAACATCAGACTATCTCAAGTATTGAGAATCTTCTTCATAAGGCCTCTATGGTTGATGACATTGAAGGGAATAGATGCTCTTATGCTGTCACAAATGACTCAATCATAAAAACTGAAGGAATAACCACAAAGAATAGTTGCTCTCAAATCACTAGAATGAGACATGTGCTGTTCTAGCATAATGTCACACTGGATGTCGTGACATCCTTCTGTAACAACTTGAACCTCTCTAGTGGTATAAAAATTCAAGAAAAGATGTTGAAGGACAAATTTCAGTTTAACTTGTTGGAAGGTTTGGAACAATTAATGTGTGGGAACACTATTCAAGGGTATGCATGGTTTCAAAATCAATCATTTCAAATCAACCTAAACCGCTTCCGTGATAGATACCTTCACTCTACATTATTCTCCTCAAACTCTTCCACCTTCCAGATTGAAGAAAAAGCAAATCTTGTTCACTCTACGATGTCTCAACAACAATCGCCAATAAGAGGAAGGAAGAAGGATACTGCTGCAACATCCGCTTTTAGGTCAAAACCTGAGGAGTTTTCTGCTGAAGATGCAATTGATGTTATTCTCCTTGCTATTGTCCCATGTAAAACTGACAAACTCCCTGTAAGAAGATCTAAGAACATTTCACTAGGTAATCCTTCAAACACTTATGGTGCTTTCTCTAACCCTTGGAAGGAAATAGAAACGTTTAACACGGATGAGAGGATTGACAGAATAGTTAATGAAATCATAAGTCGAGGTGATAGAATGAATGTTGCTGGAATCACTAGACCACTGGTTCAGATTATGCTAACCAACTCAGTTCATGTTTATGACATTGAGGAGGTGACTGAGAGAAATGCTGATATTGAAGGAGATGGTAATGAAATGTCAGAAGGGAATCTTTCACGCCCTTACTGATTCTATTATGAGAAATGTTGGGTCAGATGATGGAACATCCCCGTCTATAAAGGTAACTCAAGAACATGCATCTAGGGGTACTGCTGAAGAAGTAACTGATAAAGTTATCAATGTTGATGACTTACCTTCCGATGATGAAATCATTGCAAAAAGTCTTAATCCTGGTGTGGCTGAAAGATTAAAGTATAGAAAAGATAAGGGTGTGGACACTGAAAACACCCCTAACAGTAGAAATAAGAAATCTGTATTTGGACCCCATAGACCCTGGAGCAAGGTTGTTGTTGTGTCCAAAAAAAGAAAAGACGGGTCTAATACTGAGTCAGACTATGATGTTGCAGAAGATGTCCAGGACATCATGCGTACTAAGAAGCCAGTTTCTAAGAAGAAGGTTGTTGTTGTTCCTAAGATTCCCTTGGATAATGTCACTTTCCATGCTCCTAAAAATGTGAAGAAATGGCCATATGTGTACCAAAGAAGAGTAGCTCTGGAAAGGGAACTGGGGAAGAATGCCTTAGACTGCCAAGAAGTTGTGAAACTGATTAAGGACGTAGAACTAATGAAGACAGTCACTAAACTTTAATCCTGCTATGAATGGCTAGTCAAGGAATTTGTTGTAAACATTCCTGAAGACTGTAATGATGCAACCAACACGAGAGTGTATGTCAGAGGAAATGTTGTGACATTCTCCTCCACTATGATTAACAGGTTTCTGGAAAGATCTAAAGAATCTCAACCAGAGTGTGAAGACATTGATGATCAAATATGTCAAGAGATCACCTGCAATTCTGTGAAACACTGGCCTAGCAAAGGGAAGCTTTCAGCTGGGAAGCTCAGTGTGAAGTATGCAATTCTGCATGGAATTGGTACTGTCAACTGGGTGCCCACTAACCATGCCTCAACCATATCAGCTGGTCTAGGAAGATTCATTTATATTGTTGGCAAAGGGAGAAAGTTCGATTTTGGGTCTTACATATTTGATCAAATCTTGAAGCAATCTTCATCAACTGCAGTCAAACTTCCTATATGCTTTCCTTCACTTATTTGTGGCATAATTCTAGATCAGTACCCTAGTATTCTAGTATCTACAGATCATGCAATGAAAAGGGAATCTCCCTTGACATTGAATTATAAGCTGTTTGCTAGAAGTCATGTCCCAGATATTGTTTCAACATCTGCTCCAACATCTGTTGCTACAACTTCAAAGGAGGAAACTATTGCTCAGCTGAAGGAGACCTGTAGGGAGCTTGATGCGATCATCAAGACTAGTACAGCTAGGAAGGATAAAGTAGAGCGATTGATATAAGCCTTGTCTTACTCGCACTGGAGATGCTGAGAAACATGTTGCTGACATTAATGAGATGAAGAACTATGAGGTCGATGAAGATGTTGCTGCTGCTGATGGTTCTGGTGATAATACAGAAGAGGATGATGAGTAAACAGAAGATGACTACTGACTGTTGTCTTCCTTTTACTTTATTTGTTTTTGTAAGGGCTTAATGCCCAGGATAATTTGCTTTTTGCGCTTGGTGTGTACTTTAAATACTCTATGTTGTTTATTTGGTTATTTAGTTAGTCTTTCTGCCTTTGTCATATTATGGCTAAAAAGGGGGAGTAATACTAACTTTACTAACCACTGCTGACTGCTGCTAACCATTAAGGGGGAGTAGTGCTGCTTGCAGAAGAAGAAAATGGTTGAGGGGGAGACAACAAGATGTTTGATGCTTTTTCTGCTGCTGTTCTGATGATCTGTTTCTTGCCTCTGATTAATTCTGTCTGCAGGTTAATTATAGTTAGTTTTAGCCAAAATCTGCCAAAGGGGGAGATTGATGAGTCCAAGCCTTTGAGGTTGGCATCAATTTTGGTAAAACTAACTTATCAGAAATATGTTGGACAAGATGTTCTAACACGTTGAACTGACTGAAGATTAAGTTGTTAGACAAGATGTCCTATCATGTTGATTCGACATCTTTGTCTGTTACACTTGGGATAACTGTTATCTGATTTCTAGTTTTTATGGGGATGTGTATTTGTCCTAAGTGGCGTCCAAGATTGAGGAATCAGAGATTCTGATTCTAAATGGAATATTTTGTGGAGACACTTTAGGAAACTTAGGATTGAAGAAACTATTCTAGAGAAGAATAAGTTGTAGATTCTTTGGAGTTGAATTGCTGCGATTCTGAAGCCTAAATCCAGTTTTGTTTATTGTTATAAATAGGGTGGATTTAACCTAGAATAGGTAGAGAGAATATACACAGCTATTAGTGAGTACTAGGGTTTGTACTTTTGTGAGCCTATCTTGTATTGCATGAATACCTGAGTTGGACAGTTTTATTGAGTTGTAATTGTTCAGTCACTGTTGTGATTGAAAGGGAGTTGAAAAGGGTCTCATACATAGGAGTGTCTTAGGTAGAAATTTAGCACGGGTAGTGATTAGGTGACAAGTTGTAAATGGTGGAGTTTAGTTTAGAACTAATACTGCTTAGTGGATTTCATTTCTGGCTTGGTTGCCCCTAGACGTAGGTGTTGTTGTTCACCGAACTAGGTTAACAATTCTTGTGGTTTTTTTTTGCTTTCTGTTGTTTGTATTCTGCTCCTTATTATCCTTGTGTGAGAAGCAGAGATCAAGTGTCACGACATCCTGTCCGACATCTTAGTGATCTGCTTGACTAGAATTTCAGGAAGAATGGCCACTGGACAAGGGAAGTGAACCCCTAAGTGGCCAAGAAGAAAGAGGAGTCACCATTGATAAGTTGATAGATAAAAACTCTCCCTGGAGGAGGAAAAAGAAGCAAATCCTTAATGACACAAACCCTCTATTAACTGACTACATTAAGGCACCATACCTTATCCTCAAGACGAAACCCATGCATGAAAAGGAGGCAGAAATGTTCGCCAGGTTTAAGGCTATGTTTAATACCTTACTGGTAAGAATTTCTTTCTATGAAGTGTTAGAACTAATGCCTATGTTTGTTAAATTTATGAAGGAACTCTTAAAGGGGACCAAGAAAAATGTGAAAAAGGCGCAAGCTAATATGTCTGAAAAAGACAACAAAAAAAAACCATGCCTGAAACATTTCCACCAAAGCTTAAGGATCCAAGTAAGTTCTCGATATCTTGTAACATTAGGGGAATGGAAATCCCACATGCCTTATGTGATTTAGGTTCGAGTATAAATGTAATTCCACTTGATAAAGCTAAAGAACTGGAATTGGGGACATCATACCGACTAATATCACTCTCGCATTATCCGACTCATCTGTTTCGTAACCGATTTGCGTAATAAAAGATGTGCATGTAAGTGGTCTAGCCTTTCTTGAAAATTTTGTAGTCCTGGATATGAAAGGAAGGTCAGAGGAATCAATTATTCTGGGACGACCAATCTTGGCCACTGGGAAAGCAAAGATTAATGTGAAAACTGGCAAACTCATATTGAAGTTCAATAAAAAGAAAGTTATTTTCAAAGTGTATGAGTGGACACCATATGCACATGATTTGGGTACTTGCTATCATGTGGAGGAAAAAGGAAGAAAAAAAATAAACATAGGATAAAGAAGAAGCGAAGTGTTCGGCGTGAGGGTGTCCCTTGCGCCTGACGTACCTTAGGCACTAACCGTCAAGCTAATGACAATAAAGAAGCGCTGGATGCGAGGCAACCCATCGGTAAGAAATTAGGTTATTATTTTGCTTGCAATTTATTTTCGCTAACATGTCATGTTTGCATTTTGTCATCGTGGAGATAAGATAACAGAAGGAGAAACCAAAAGGTTCGAGAAGAGAAAAAAAAAGCAAAAAGAAAAAGGAAAAAAATATACACTCATCGCGCACGTGATATAGATCGTGTGCGCGATAGAGCCATTGTAGAAGTTCTATAACATTGTCATCGCATGTGCAATGAAACCACAATGTGCGCGATGTGACCGTTACAAAGAGACGTTAGGCATAACCGTTGCCATCGCACACGTGATGCATCTATAATGTGTGCGATGAGAAATGGTTATGAAGGTTATAAAAAGGTTGTTGTTCATTCCTTTTTTCTCACAACTTTTCTCTGTTTTCCTTACTATTTGATACATTCTTTGGGCAAATTCTTCTTCTTTTTCTCTGCACGTGCATTGTCTGTATTAATTTTTGTAGGTATCATGGAACCACCTAAAAGTGCAAGAGTTGTTCGCGGTTCAACTTCAAGGAATGCTCCTTCCCCTGATGATCCTGTCTACCCGAATCACAAGTTCTTATCCGAAGCCAATTCTCAAAAAATTCTCAAGCTGTTAGATTACCACATTGTAAGGGAAAGGGCATTTGATTGTAACAATTTGCAAGGGTTTGAGCAATTCATCGAGGCACTCCAACAAAGGTGATGGGTGAGCTTTAACAATTTGATTCGTGAAATCAACTAAACTATAGGCTTAGAATTTTATGCAAATGCCGCTTATGGGAGGAAAGGTACCTACCAATTATTCTCCTACTTCCATTAATTATATTTTTAATTTAGAATCTCTTCCTGCTTGTGCCATTAGAACATATAGGCAAGAATATATGGTTATGAAATTCTGGCACGTAGTGGACAAATGTCGGATATGATGTCGGGACGTCGTAATAGTAGAATTAACACAAGAAAAATTTACAGAAAAATTGCAGGAATTTAAATAACACACAGTAGTTGTTAACCCATTTCGGTGCACCGTCACATACATCTGGGGGCTACCAAGCCAGGAAGGAAATTCACTATGACAGTATTAGTTCAAAGCTAACCTCGCCCATTTACAACTTTTTGCCTAATCACTACCTCGTGCAACTTCTACCTAGACACCCTCTAGATATGAGATCCCCCTCTCACTTCCTAATCAGTCACAATCCCAGTGACAATTCAACAACAACCAACAATAGAAGTAGCACACTTCCAAGACAATACTTGATTTTGATTAAAAGCTTCAATCAAGAACAATACACTCTTGCTTAAAAGCTCGTGAGTGAATAATTAACAAATAAAAATCAGTTTACTGATCCGCTGTCGCGCACGGATCAAAATGAGTATTTTTTTAAAACAGTAGTAACAATAACGACAACTCGAATATCGTTCTCACAAGGATTCTTGTATTGAATGTAACCAACTATAGTAACGGTTTACGGGAGGGGCTTTTGGTTTTGATTAAAAGAAAAATAGTGCAAATAAGTGATTAGAATAAGTGATTATAAAAATAAGCTGAAAACGGTTAATCTGTTGTTTTAGTTTCCCAACTTATCATCGATCCAAATATTTCTCAATTCCTAAGCGGATTCTATCCCTTTTTAGATTATAATAACAATCAAACAAGCGCAATTGATATTATATGATACATATTCCTAATTTCCGAATTAAGCAAACGGATGAGATATAATAACCGTGAATTAAGCAAACACAAAAAACATACACGGATTAAGCAAACGCGATTAAAGTATAAGAACATGCAATCATCGAAATAAATCAATCAACCCTAAGATAAATCGAATTAAGCAAACAAGATATCATAGAGAAGAATTGAAAGGAAATAGATTTTATTGGAAATTATAAGAACCTCAAAGTGTTGGTGGAAACCGATTACAGCAGATTAATCCTCGTGATTAGTTCTCCATTCAATCGTACAAAGCCAAAAACAAAAATTGTGAATAGTGAAAAGAACGTAACATACAATAGCACGGCCGCTACTAGGTATAGGGAAGCATAACAAAATCCGGTTATAACCCAACTGGGTCGAAAAACATAAAAAACCCGGCCCAAAACTAAATAATCCTAAAGGCAAAATTCGGGCCCTGACTTCAACAAATTATTCGAGCCTACTACACTCCGAATCAGCTTCTTAGTACAATATAAAAGTTGTAGCTCTGTGTCTCAGCTTTCCAGCTCCTAGTATAACGCATAAATCCGATTCTCGTAGCTCCAGTTATGATCCGAACAGTGGACAGGTATCAAATAACCGCTAAAGCTGAAAATAAGCTGCGAAAATAGATTAACGGCAAACAAAGACTTAAGTATAAAAACATAATAAAACAATAAAATAAACAAAATAAACTAAGGAAATTCATAAGTACAAACATAAGAGTATGTGCATTAAAATGCACTGATCAAATTCCCCCACACTTGAACTTTTGCACTCCGAGCAAAATATTATTAAGACTCATGAAAAAAAATAGCATTCGGAAACTCATTCTAGGCTACAAACTCTTCTTCGGTCAAGATTGTATCGATAGGTACTAATTTTTCACACTAAGGATATCGTAAGAACACAAATCCGCAATTGTCCGGTCATAAATCTCCCTCCTATACAAACCAATCTGAATCATGTTATTATGCTTAAGCCTAACTTACTCATCCTCCTTTTTTGCTCTCTTTCATTCTAATGCAATCACATTAAGCCTATTATTCGTTCACACACATGGTAAATAACCCTGTTAGTGACTATGATCCATATCTTGTCAATAATTCAAAATTAACCACTTTAGCAACAACAATATTTTTGTTTTTTGAAGGTTTCACAACCGTTAGGCTAAGTGACCGGGTGAGGGTCACCTAACTTAAAAGGCGGATTCCTATTCAGATTTCTTTCTTATTAAGCATGAGATCATTCACTTATTTGCATCAGCTTAATTACTTAGTGTGTGATTTTTAGATGGTGTTGATTTCTAGATAAACTACTTAAGAGCTATTAAAGGATGAGAACTCAAGGCTATGTCATAACAAGTATTTAAATCGGTTTCCATATTCGGGAGGCTTAAGGTGTTAAAACGGTACCGATCTTATGAATTTTTCCCAAATCTCCACAATCTAACCTCAAATTAATATATAGCCTAAAAATTTCAAAAGATGCACTGTGTTTCTAAGTAAAAAAAATTCACTGAAAGAAAACGGAACAAAACAAAGAAAACTGAAAGGAATAAAACAAAGTAAATGATTCCCTCCCCCACACTTAAAACACACATTGTCCTCAATGAAAGAAAAAAAATATAAAATAAGAGTGAGAGAAAGGAAAGAACACACCCGAATAGTTAAGGTGGATAGGTGATTGCATAAGCAGCATTTCCCAAAGAGAGATCTTTTACAGTCTCCTCTTCCAAAGTGGGGATCTCATAGAGTAACTTTGGGTGGCATCCATTGATTTTGATATTTTTATTAGTGTCTTCGCCTTTTATTCCAGGATCAAAGAAGAATCTTCGATAAGTAAAAGTGTCGAATGGGCACGAAAAAGTGATATTCTTTTCCACAACATCAGAGATTAAAGGATTAAGGGGTTGCCTCACTGCTTTTCTTCCACCTTCAATCGAGGTCCATCCAATTCCCTTCTTATGTTTCTTCAAAACATGCAAAAGCTTATTTTCTTGATCGAAATCAAGGTTAGAAGAAATTATAACAGGTAGCTTTTCATTCCTCTCTAAATAGGCATATTTTAGATTGTCCGGAAGTGGTTTAAGCTCTAAGAAAGGAGGTTGTTCAATGGAAGGCATGGTCGAGGCATCCGGGATATCAAGATCTTCAGCTGCATAAACAAAATCATGAAAAGCATCACCCTGCAAGGCAGCATTAATCTCAACACAAACAGAGCAAACGTTAGTGTCAGTACATAAATCGCAAGAGTAAGTATCATCATAATCTAATAAAGATGGAAAATCAGATAACAACTCAGGATAAGTATCATCAACTAAATCAGACAATAACTCTTTTGGATTCAATATTGTTTGGGCAGATAGTTGGTTTGATTCTTGAGCTTGCTGCATGGCATTCACTAAAGTGACAAGCTGTCCAATCTCTGACCGTAAAGCCTGAATACTAGAATTTGTTCGTTGCTGAAATTGGAGATTATTTATAGCCATTTGTTTGACAATGTCCTCTAGTGAAGGTCCGGAAGGTGTAGAGCACACAATTTGGAATTCCTTCAGATTCTTATTCGGATCCTCACCTGCAAGACCATTAAACCTTGGCAACAAGTGTATAAAACCAGAATTCCATTAGAAAGGAACAACAACATCAGTATATTCAATACGTAAATCATTGTAATGAATATCAAGAGCAACAAGCTCTCTTAATATTTGTTGTTCAGCCATGTTCTCAAAAGGGAGAAAAAAATTAACAAAGAATGAGAAAGCACAAAACCAATTCAGCAATTCAACAAATGCAGAAATACCAACAATGTCCCTATTGAGAAAAAGAGTAGAAAAATAGGAAAGCGGATGAAATAAAATCTAAAAATTATAAAAATATGACTAAAAATCAAACCAAATCAGAATAAATCCCTATAAAAAATTTCGGATTTTTTTGAAAATATGAAAATAAAAATTAAATCAAATAAAATATGAAAATAAGGAATTTACGATTTTTAGGGTCAAAATGTTTTAGAATTTTATCCTAAATGAGTATTGTTCAGCGATTTTTTTCTGATTTTCTGAAAAAAATTCGGAGCGAATAGAAACTTTAGCTTCCAAACTTACCTGACAGACTGGAATGGTAATTGCAACTCTGAGAATCAACAAGGAAAAACAAAACAAACAAAAAACAAAAAACTCTAACAAAACTCTAAAATTGGCTAAAATCAACAAGAATCCCCAGCAACAGCGCCAATTTGATCAACTGTCGCGCACAGATCAAAAACGAGTATTTTTTTAAAATAGTAGTAACAGTAACGACAACTCGAGTATCGTTCTCACAAGGATTCTTGTATTGAATTTAACCAACTATAGTAACGGTTTATGGGAGGGGGTTTTGGTTTTGATTAAAAGAAAAATAGTGCAAATAAGTGATTAAAATAAGTGATTATAAAAATAAGCTGAAAATGGTTAATCTGTTGTTTTAGTTTCCCAACTTATCATCGATTCAAATAATTCTCAATTCCTAAGCGGACTCTATCCCCTTTTCGATTATAATAACAATCAAACAAGCGCAATTGATATTATACGATACATATTCCTAATTTCCGAATTAAGCAAACGGATGAGATATAGTAACCGTGAATTAAGCAAACACGAAAAACATACGCGGATTAAGCAAACGCGATTAAAGTATAAAAACATGCAATCATCGAAATAAATCAATCAACCCAAAGATAAATCAAATTAAGCAAACAAGATATTACAGAGAAGAATTGAAAGGAAATAGATTTATTTGGAAATTAAAAGAACCTCAAAGTGTCGGCGGAAACCGATTACAGCAGATTAATCCTCGTGATTAGTTCTCCATTCAATCGTACAAAGCCAAAAACCAAAATTGTGAATAGTAAAAAGAATGTAACGTACAGTAGCACGGCTGTTACTAGGTATAGGGAAGCATAACAAAATTCGGTTATAACCCAACTGGGTCGAAAAACATAAAAAACCCGGCCTAAAACTAAATAATCCTAAAGGCAGAATTCAGGCCCTGACTTCAACAAATTATTCGAGCCTACTACACTCCGAATCAGCTTCTTAGTACAACATAAAAGTTGTAGCTCTGTGTCTCAGCTTTCCAGCTCCTGGTAGAACGTGTAAATCCTATTCTCGTAGCTCCAGTTATGATCCGAACAGTGGACAGGTATCAAATAACCGCTAAAGCTAAAAATAAGCTGCGAAAATAGATTAACGGCAAACAAAGACTTAAGTATAAAAACATAATAAAACAATAAAATAAACAAAATAAACTAAGGAAATTCATAAGTACAAACATAAGAGTATGTGCATTAAAATGCACTGATCAAATTCCCCCACACTTGAACTTTTGCACTCCGAGCAAAATATTATTAAGACTCATGAAAAAAAATAGCATTCGGAAACTCATTCTAGGCTACAAACTCTTCTTCGGTCAAGATTGTATCGATAGGTACTAATTTTTCACACTAAGGATATCGTAAGAACACAAATCCGCAATTGTCCGGTCATAAATCTCCCTCCTATACAAACCAATCTGAATCATGTTATTATGCTTAAGCCTAACTTACTCATCCTCCTTTTTTGCTCTCTTTCATTCTAATGCAATCACATTAAGCCTATTATTCGTTCACACACATGGTAAATAACCCTGTTAGTGACTATGATCCATATCTTGTCAATAATTCAAAATTAACCACTTTAGCAACAACAATATTTTTGTTTTTTGAAGGTTTCACAACCGTTAGGCTAAGTGACCGGGTGAGGGTCACCTAACTTAAAAGGCGGATTCCTATTCAGATTTCTTTCTTATTAAGCATGAGATCATTCACTTATTTGCATCAGCTTAATTACTTAGTGTGTGATTTTTAGATGGTGTTGATTTCTAGATAAACTACTTAAGAGCTATTAAAGGATGAGAACTCAAGGCTATGTCATAACAAGTATTTAAATCGGTTTCCATATTCGGGAGGCTTAAGGTGTTAAAACGGTACCGATCTTATGAATTTTTCCCAAATCTCCACAATCTAACCTCAAATTAATATATAGCCTAAAAATTTCAAAAGATGCACTGTGTTTCTAAGTAAAAAAAATTCACTGAAAGAAAACGGAACAAAACAAAGAAAACTGAAAGGAATAAAACAAAGTAAATGATTCCCTCCCCCACACTTAAAACACACATTGTCCTCAATGAAAGAAAAAAAATATAAAATAAGAGTGAGAGAAAGGAAAGAACACACCCGAATAGTTAAGGTGGATAGGTGATTGCATAAGCAGCATTTCCCAAAGAGAGATCTTTTACAGTCTCCTCTTCCAAAGTGGGGATCTCATAGAGTAACTTTGGGTGGCATCCATTGATTTTGATATTTTTATTAGTGTCTTCGCCTTTTATTCCAGGATCAAAGAAGAATCTTCGATAAGTAAAAGTGTCGAATGGGCACGAAAAAGTGATATTCTTTTCCACAACATCAGAGATTAAAGGATTAAGGGGTTGCCTCACTGCTTTTCTTCCACCTTCAATCGAGGTCCATCCAATTCCCTTCTTATGTTTCTTCAAAACATGCAAAAGCTTATTTTCTTGATCGAAATCAAGGTTAGAAGAAATTATAACAGGTAGCTTTTCATTCCTCTCTAAATAGGCATATTTTAGATTGTCCGGAAGTGGTTTAAGCTCTAAGAAAGGAGGTTGTTCAATGGAAGGCATGGTCGAGGCATCCGGGATATCAAGATCTTCAGCTGCATAAACAAAATCATGAAAAGCATCACCCTGCAAGGCAGCATTAATCTCAACACAAACAGAGCAAACGTTAGTGTCAGTACATAAATCGCAAGAGTAAGTATCATCATAATCTAATAAAGATGGAAAATCAGATAACAACTCAGGATAAGTATCATCAACTAAATCAGACAATAACTCTTTTGGATTCAATATTGTTTGGGTAGATAGTTGGTTTGATTCTTGAGCTTGCTGCATGGCATTCACTAAAGTGACAAGCTGTCCAATCTCTGACCGTAAAGCCTGAATACTAGAATTTGTTCGTTGCTGAAATTGGAGATTATTTATAGCCATTTGTTTGACAATGTCCTCTAGTGAAGGTCCGGAAGGTGTAGAGCACACAATTTGGAATTCCTTCAGATTCTTATTCGGATCCTCACCTGCAAGACCATTAAACCTTGGCAACAAGTGTATAAAACCAGAATTCCATTAGAAAGGAACAACAACATCAGTATATTCAATACGTAAATCATTGTAATGAATATCAAGAGCAACAAGCTCTCTTAATATTTGTTGTTCAGCCATGTTCTCAAAAGGGAGAAAAAAATTAACAAAGAATGAGAAAGCACAAAACCAATTCAGCAATTCAACAAATGCAGAAATACCAACAATGTCCCTATTGAGAAAAAGAGTAGAAAAATAGGAAAGCGGATGAAATAAAATCTAAAAATTATAAAAATATGACTAAAAATCAAACCAAATCAGAATAAATCCCTATAAAAAATTTCGGATTTTTTTGAAAATATGAAAATAAAAATTAAATCAAATAAAATATGAAAATAAGGAATTTACGATTTTTAGGGTCAAAATGTTTTAGAATTTTATCCTAAATGAGTATTGTTCAGCGATTTTTTTCTGATTTTCTGAAAAAAATTCGGAGCGAATAGAAACTTTAGCTTCCAAACTTACCTGACAGACTGGAATGGTAATTGCAACTCTGAGAATCAACAAGGAAAAACAAAACAAACAAAAAACAAAAAACTCTAACAAAACTCTAAAATTGGCTAAAATCAACAAGAATCCCCAGCAACAGCGCCAATTTGATCAACTGTCGCGCACAGATCAAAAACGAGTATTTTTTTAAAATAGTAGTAACAGTAACGACAACTCGAGTATCGTTCTCACAAGGATTCTTGTATTGAATTTAACCAACTATAGTAACGGTTTATGGGAGGGGGTTTTGGTTTTGATTAAAAGAAAAATAGTGCAAATAAGTGATTAAAATAAGTGATTATAAAAATAAGCTGAAAATGGTTAATCTGTTGTTTTAGTTTCCCAACTTATCATCGATTCAAATAATTCTCAATTCCTAAGCGGACTCTATCCCCTTTTCGATTATAATAACAATCAAACAAGCGCAATTGATATTATACGATACATATTCCTAATTTCCGAATTAAGCAAACGGATGAGATATAGTAACCGTGAATTAAGCAAACACGAAAAACATACGCGGATTAAGCAAACGCGATTAAAGTATAAAAACATGCAATCATCGAAATAAATCAATCAACCCAAAGATAAATCAAATTAAGCAAACAAGATATTACAGAGAAGAATTGAAAGGAAATAGATTTATTTGGAAATTAAAAGAACCTCAAAGTGTCGGCGGAAACCGATTACAGCAGATTAATCCTCGTGATTAGTTCTCCATTCAATCGTACAAAGCCAAAAACCAAAATTGTGAATAGTAAAAAGAATGTAACGTACAGTAGCACGGCTGTTACTAGGTATAGGGAAGCATAACAAAATTCGGTTATAACCCAACTGGGTCGAAAAACATAAAAAACCCGGCCTAAAACTAAATAATCCTAAAGGCAGAATTCAGGCCCTGACTTCAACAAATTATTCGAGCCTACTACACTCCGAATCAGCTTCTTAGTACAACATAAAAGTTGTAGCTCTGTGTCTCAGCTTTCCAGCTCCTGGTAGAACGTGTAAATCCTATTCTCGTAGCTCCAGTTATGATCCGAACAGTGGACAGGTATCAAATAACCGCTAAAGCTGAAAATAAGCTGCGAAAATAGATTAACGGCAAACAAAGACTTAAGTATAAAAACATAATAAAACAATAAAATAAACAAAATAAACTAAGGAAATTCATAAGTACAAACATAAGAGTATGTGCATTAAAATGCACTGATCAAATTCCCCCACACTTGAACTTTTGCACTCCGAGCAAAATATTATTAAGACTCATGAAAAAAAATAGCATTCGGAAACTCATTCTAGGCTACAAACTCTTCTTCGGTCAAGATTGTATCGATAGGTACTAATTTTTCACACTAAGGATATCGTAAGAACACAAATCCGCAATTGTCCGGTCATAAATCTCCCTCCTATACAAACCAATCTGAATCATGTTATTATGCTTAAGCCTAACTTACTCATCCTCCTTTTTTGCTCTCTTTCATTCTAATGCAATCACATTAAGCCTATTATTCGTTCACACACATGGTAAATAACCCTGTTAGTGACTATGATCCATATCTTGTCAATAATTCAAAATTAACCACTTTAGCAACAACAATATTTTTGTTTTTTGAAGGTTTCACAACCGTTAGGCTAAGTGACCGGGTGAGGGTCACCTAACTTAAAAGGCGGATTCCTATTCAGATTTCTTTCTTATTAAGCATGAGATCATTCACTTATTTGCATCAGCTTAATTACTTAGTGTGTGATTTTTAGATGGTGTTGATTTCTAGATAAACTACTTAAGAGCTATTAAAGGATGAGAACTCAAGGCTATGTCATAACAAGTATTTAAATCGGTTTCCATATTCGGGAGGCTTAAGGTGTTAAAACGGTACCGATCTTATGAATTTTTCCCAAATCTCCACAATCTAACCTCAAATTAATATATAGCCTAAAAATTTCAAAAGATGCACTGTGTTTCTAAGTAAAAAAAATTCACTGAAAGAAAACGGAACAAAACAAAGAAAACTGAAAGGAATAAAACAAAGTAAATGATTCCCTCCCCCACACTTAAAACACACATTGTCCTCAATGAAAGAAAAAAAATATAAAATAAGAGTGAGAGAAAGGAAAGAACACACCCGAATAGTTAAGGTGGATAGGTGATTGCATAAGCAGCATTTCCCAAAGAGAGATCTTTTACAGTCTCCTCTTCCAAAGTGGGGATCTCATAGAGTAACTTTGGGTGGCATCCATTGATTTTGATATTTTTATTAGTGTCTTCGCCTTTTATTCCAGGATCAAAGAAGAATCTTCGATAAGTAAAAGTGTCGAATGGGCACGAAAAAGTGATATTCTTTTCCACAACATCAGAGATTAAAGGATTAAGGGGTTGCCTCACTGCTTTTCTTCCACCTTCAATCGAGGTCCATCCAATTCCCTTCTTATGTTTCTTCAAAACATGCAAAAGCTTATTTTCTTGATCGAAATCAAGGTTAGAAGAAATTATAACAGGTAGCTTTTCATTCCTCTCTAAATAGGCATATTTTAGATTGTCCGGAAGTGGTTTAAGCTCTAAGAAAGGAGGTTGTTCAATGGAAGGCATGGTCGAGGCATCCGGGATATCAAGATCTTCAGCTGCATAAACAAAATCATGAAAAGCATCACCCTGCAAGGCAGCATTAATCTCAACACAAACAGAGCAAACGTTAGTGTCAGTACATAAATCGCAAGAGTAAGTATCATCATAATCTAATAAAGATGGAAAATCAGATAACAACTCAGGATAAGTATCATCAACTAAATCAGACAATAACTCTTTTGGATTCAATATTGTTTGGGCAGATAGTTGGTTTGATTCTTGAGCTTGCTGCATGGCATTCACTAAAGTGACAAGCTGTCCAATCTCTGACCGTAAAGCCTGAATACTAGAATTTGTTCGTTGCTGAAATTGGAGATTATTTATAGCCATTTGTTTGACAATGTCCTCTAGTGAAGGTCCGGAAGGTGTAGAGCACACAATTTGGAATTCCTTCAGATTCTTATTCGGATCCTCACCTGCAAGACCATTAAACCTTGGCAACAAGTGTATAAAACCAGAATTCCATTAGAAAGGAACAACAACATCAGTATATTCAATACGTAAATCATTGTAATGAATATCAAGAGCAACAAGCTCTCTTAATATTTGTTGTTCAGCCATGTTCTCAAAAGGGAGAAAAAAATTAACAAAGAATGAGAAAGCACAAAACCAATTCAGCAATTCAACAAATGCAGAAATACCAACAATGTCCCTATTGAGAAAAAGAGTAGAAAAATAGGAAAGCGGATGAAATAAAATCTAAAAATTATAAAAATATGACTAAAAATCAAACCAAATCAGAATAAATCCCTATAAAAAATTTCGGATTTTTTTGAAAATATGAAAATAAAAATTAAATCAAATAAAATATGAAAATAAGGAATTTACGATTTTTAGGGTCAAAATGTTTTAGAATTTTATCCTAAATGAGTATTGTTCAGCAATTTTTTTCTGATTTTCTGAAAAAAATTCGGAGCGAATAGAAACTTTAGCTTCCAAACTTACCTGACAGACTGGAATGGTAATTGCAACTCTGAGAATCAACAAGGAAAAACAAAACAAACAAAAAACAAAAAACTCTAACAAAACTCTAAAATTGGCTAAAATCAACAAGAATCCCCAGCAACAGCGCCAATTTGATCAACTGTCGCGCACAGATCAAAAACGAGTATTTTTTTAAAATAGTAGTAACAGTAACGACAACTCGAGTATCGTTCTCACAAGGATTCTTGTATTGAATTTAACCAACTATAGTAACGGTTTATGGGAGGGGGTTTTGGTTTTGATTAAAAGAAAAATAGTGCAAATAAGTGATTAAAATAAGTGATTATAAAAATAAGCTGAAAATGGTTAATCTGTTGTTTTAGTTTCCCAACTTATCATCGATTCAAATAATTCTCAATTCCTAAGCGGACTCTATCCCCTTTTCGATTATAATAACAATCAAACAAGCGCAATTGATATTATACGATACATATTCCTAATTTCCGAATTAAGCAAACGGATGAGATATAGTAACCGTGAATTAAGCAAACACGAAAAACATACGCGGATTAAGCAAACGCGATTAAAGTATAAAAACATGCAATCATCGAAATAAATCAATCAACCCAAAGATAAATCAAATTAAGCAAACAAGATATTACAGAGAAGAATTGAAAGGAAATAGATTTATTTGGAAATTAAAAGAACCTCAAAGTGTCGGCGGAAACCGATTACAGCAGATTAATCCTCGTGATTAGTTCTCCATTCAATCGTACAAAGCCAAAAACCAAAATTGTGAATAGTAAAAAGAATGTAACGTACAGTAGCACGGCTGTTACTAGGTATAGGGAAGCATAACAAAATTCGGTTATAACCCAACTGGGTCGAAAAACATAAAAAACCCGGCCTAAAACTAAATAATCCTAAAGGCAGAATTCAGGCCCTGACTTCAACAAATTATTCGAGCCTACTACACTCCGAATCAGCTTCTTAGTACAACATAAAAGTTGTAGCTCTGTGTCTCAGCTTTCCAGCTCCTGGTAGAACGTGTAAATCCTATTCTCGTAGCTCCAGTTATGATCCGAACAGTGGACAGGTATCAAATAACCGCTAAAGCTGAAAATAAGCTGCGAAAATAGATTAACGGCAAACAAAGACTTAAGTATAAAAACATAATAAAACAATAAAATAAACAAAATAAACTAAGGAAATTCATAAGTACAAACATAAGAGTATGTGCATTAAAATGCACTGATCAAATTCCCCCACACTTGAACTTTTGCACTCCGAGCAAAATATTATTAAGACTCATGAAAAAAAATAGCATTCGGAAACTCATTCTAGGCTACAAACTCTTCTTCGGTCAAGATTGTATCGATAGGTACTAATTTTTCACACTAAGGATATCGTAAGAACACAAATCCGCAATTGTCCGGTCATAAATCTCCCTCCTATACAAACCAATCTGAATCATGTTATTATGCTTAAGCCTAACTTACTCATCCTCCTTTTTTGCTCTCTTTCATTCTAATGCAATCACATTAAGCCTATTATTCGTTCACACACATGGTAAATAACCCTGTTAGTGACTATGATCCATATCTTGTCAATAATTCAAAATTAACCACTTTAGCAACAACAATATTTTTGTTTTTTGAAGGTTTCACAACCGTTAGGCTAAGTGACCGGGTGAGGGTCACCTAACTTAAAAGGCGGATTCCTATTCAGATTTCTTTCTTATTAAGCATGAGATCATTCACTTATTTGCATCAGCTTAATTACTTAGTGTGTGATTTTTAGATGGTGTTGATTTCTAGATAAACTACTTAAGAGCTATTAAAGGATGAGAACTCAAGGCTATGTCATAACAAGTATTTAAATCGGTTTCCATATTCGGGAGGCTTAAGGTGTTAAAACGGTACCGATCTTATGAATTTTTCCCAAATCTCCACAATCTAACCTCAAATTAATATATAGCCTAAAAATTTCAAAAGATGCACTGTGTTTCTAAGTAAAAAAAATTCACTGAAAGAAAACGGAACAAAACAAAGAAAACTGAAAGGAATAAAACAAAGTAAATGATTCCCTCCCCCACACTTAAAACACACATTGTCCTCAATGAAAGAAAAAAAATATAAAATAAGAGTGAGAGAAAGGAAAGAACACACCCGAATAGTTAAGGTGGATAGGTGATTGCATAAGCAGCATTTCCCAAAGAGAGATCTTTTACAGTCTCCTCTTCCAAAGTGGGGATCTCATAGAGTAACTTTGGGTGGCATCCATTGATTTTGATATTTTTATTAGTGTCTTCGCCTTTTATTCCAGGATCAAAGAAGAATCTTCGATAAGTAAAAGTGTCGAATGGGCACGAAAAAGTGATATTCTTTTCCACAACATCAGAGATTAAAGGATTAAGGGGTTGCCTCACTGCTTTTCTTCCACCTTCAATCGAGGTCCATCCAATTCCCTTCTTATGTTTCTTCAAAACATGCAAAAGCTTATTTTCTTGATCGAAATCAAGGTTAGAAGAAATTATAACAGGTAGCTTTTCATTCCTCTCTAAATAGGCATATTTTAGATTGTCCGGAAGTGGTTTAAGCTCTAAGAAAGGAGGTTGTTCAATGGAAGGCATGGTCGAGGCATCCGGGATATCAAGATCTTCAGCTGCATAAACAAAATCATGAAAAGCATCACCCTGCAAGGCAGCATTAATCTCAACACAAACAGAGCAAACGTTAGTGTCAGTACATAAATCGCAAGAGTAAGTATCATCATAATCTAATAAAGATGGAAAATCAGATAACAACTCAGGATAAGTATCATCAACTAAATCAGACAATAACTCTTTTGGATTCAATATTGTTTGGGCAGATAGTTGGTTTGATTCTTGAGCTTGCTGCATGGCATTCACTAAAGTGACAAGCTGTCCAATCTCTGACCGTAAAGCCTGAATACTAGAATTTGTTCGTTGCTGAAATTGGAGATTATTTATAGCCATTTGTTTGACAATGTCCTCTAGTGAAGGTCCGGAAGGTGTAGAGCACACAATTTGGAATTCCTTCAGATTCTTATTCGGATCCTCACCTGCAAGACCATTAAACCTTGGCAACAAGTGTATAAAACCAGAATTCCATTAGAAAGGAACAACAACATCAGTATATTCAATACGTAAATCATTGTAATGAATATCAAGAGCAACAAGCTCTCTTAATATTTGTTGTTCAGCCATGTTCTCAAAAGGGAGAAAAAAATTAACAAAGAATGAGAAAGCACAAAACCAATTCAGCAATTCAACAAATGCAGAAATACCAACAATGTCCCTATTGAGAAAAAGAGTAGAAAAATAGGAAAGCGGATGAAATAAAATCTAAAAATTATAAAAATATGACTAAAAATCAAACCAAATCAGAATAAATCCCTATAAAAAATTTCGGATTTTTTTGAAAATATGAAAATAAAAATTAAATCAAATAAAATATGAAAATAAGGAATTTACGATTTTTAGGGTCAAAATGTTTTAGAATTTTATCCTAAATGAGTATTGTTCAGCAATTTTTTTCTGATTTTCTGAAAAAAATTCGGAGCGAATAGAAACTTTAGCTTCCAAACTTACCTGACAGACTGGAATGGTAATTGCAACTCTGAGAATCAACAAGGAAAAACAAAACAAACAAAAAACAAAAAACTCTAACAAAACTCTAAAATTGGCTAAAATCAACAAGAATCCCCAGCAACAGCGCCAATTTGATCAACTGTCGCGCACAGATCAAAAACGAGTATTTTTTTAAAATAGTAGTAACAGTAACGACAACTCGAGTATCGTTCTCACAAGGATTCTTGTATTGAATTTAACCAACTATAGTAACGGTTTATGGGAGGGGGTTTTGGTTTTGATTAAAAGAAAAATAGTGCAAATAAGTGATTAAAATAAGTGATTATAAAAATAAGCTGAAAATGGTTAATCTGTTGTTTTAGTTTCCCAACTTATCATCGATTCAAATAATTCTCAATTCCTAAGCGGACTCTATCCCCTTTTCGATTATAATAACAATCAAACAAGCGCAATTGATATTATACGATACATATTCCTAATTTCCGAATTAAGCAAACGGATGAGATATAGTAACCGTGAATTAAGCAAACACGAAAAACATACGCGGATTAAGCAAACGCGATTAAAGTATAAAAACATGCAATCATCGAAATAAATCAATCAACCCAAAGATAAATCAAATTAAGCAAACAAGATATTACAGAGAAGAATTGAAAGGAAATAGATTTATTTGGAAATTAAAAGAACCTCAAAGTGTCGGCGGAAACCGATTACAGCAGATTAATCCTCGTGATTAGTTCTCCATTCAATCGTACAAAGCCAAAAACCAAAATTGTGAATAGTAAAAAGAATGTAACGTACAGTAGCACGGCTGTTACTAGGTATAGGGAAGCATAACAAAATTCGGTTATAACCCAACTGGGTCGAAAAACATAAAAAACCCGGCCTAAAACTAAATAATCCTAAAGGCAGAATTCAGGCCCTGACTTCAACAAATTATTCGAGCCTACTACACTCCGAATCAGCTTCTTAGTACAACATAAAAGTTGTAGCTCTGTGTCTCAGCTTTCCAGCTCCTGGTAGAACGTGTAAATCCTATTCTCGTAGCTCCAGTTATGATCCGAACAGTGGACAGGTATCAAATAACCGCTAAAGCTAAAAATAAGCTGCGAAAATAGATTAACGGCAAACAAAGACTTAAGTATAAAAACATAATAAAACAATAAAATAAACAAAATAAACTAAGGAAATTCATAAGTACAAACATAAGAGTATGTGCATTAAAATGCACTGATCAAATTCCCCCACACTTGAACTTTTGCACTCCGAGCAAAATATTATTAAGACTCATGAAAAAAAATAGCATTCGGAAACTCATTCTAGGCTACAAACTCTTCTTCGGTCAAGATTGTATCGATAGGTACTAATTTTTCACACTAAGGATATCGTAAGAACACAAATCCGCAATTGTCCGGTCATAAATCTCCCTCCTATACAAACCAATCTGAATCATGTTATTATGCTTAAGCCTAACTTACTCATCCTCCTTTTTTGCTCTCTTTCATTCTAATGCAATCACATTAAGCCTATTATTCGTTCACACACATGGTAAATAACCCTGTTAGTGACTATGATCCATATCTTGTCAATAATTCAAAATTAACCACTTTAGCAACAACAATATTTTTGTTTTTTGAAGGTTTCACAACCGTTAGGCTAAGTGACCGGGTGAGGGTCACCTAACTTAAAAGGCGGATTCCTATTCAGATTTCTTTCTTATTAAGCATGAGATCATTCACTTATTTGCATCAGCTTAATTACTTAGTGTGTGATTTTTAGATGGTGTTGATTTCTAGATAAACTACTTAAGAGCTATTAAAGGATGAGAACTCAAGGCTATGTCATAACAAGTATTTAAATCGGTTTCCATATTCGGGAGGCTTAAGGTGTTAAAACGGTACCGATCTTATGAATTTTTCCCAAATCTCCACAATCTAACCTCAAATTAATATATAGCCTAAAAATTTCAAAAGATGCACTGTGTTTCTAAGTAAAAAAAATTCACTGAAAGAAAACGGAACAAAACAAAGAAAACTGAAAGGAATAAAACAAAGTAAATGATTCCCTCCCCCACACTTAAAACACACATTGTCCTCAATGAAAGAAAAAAAATATAAAATAAGAGTGAGAGAAAGGAAAGAACACACCCGAATAGTTAAGGTGGATAGGTGATTGCATAAGCAGCATTTCCCAAAGAGAGATCTTTTACAGTCTCCTCTTCCAAAGTGGGGATCTCATAGAGTAACTTTGGGTGGCATCCATTGATTTTGATATTTTTATTAGTGTCTTCGCCTTTTATTCCAGGATCAAAGAAGAATCTTCGATAAGTAAAAGTGTCGAATGGGCACGAAAAAGTGATATTCTTTTCCACAACATCAGAGATTAAAGGATTAAGGGGTTGCCTCACTGCTTTTCTTCCACCTTCAATCGAGGTCCATCCAATTCCCTTCTTATGTTTCTTCAAAACATGCAAAAGCTTATTTTCTTGATCGAAATCAAGGTTAGAAGAAATTATAACAGGTAGCTTTTCATTCCTCTCTAAATAGGCATATTTTAGATTGTCCGGAAGTGGTTTAAGCTCTAAGAAAGGAGGTTGTTCAATGGAAGGCATGGTCGAGGCATCCGGGATATCAAGATCTTCAGCTGCATAAACAAAATCATGAAAAGCATCACCCTGCAAGGCAGCATTAATCTCAACACAAACAGAGCAAACGTTAGTGTCAGTACATAAATCGCAAGAGTAAGTATCATCATAATCTAATAAAGATGGAAAATCAGATAACAACTCAGGATAAGTATCATCAACTAAATCAGACAATAACTCTTTTGGATTCAATATTGTTTGGGCAGATAGTTGGTTTGATTCTTGAGCTTGCTGCATGGCATTCACTAAAGTGACAAGCTGTCCAATCTCTGACCGTAAAGCCTGAATACTAGAATTTGTTCGTTGCTGAAATTGGAGATTATTTATAGCCATTTGTTTGACAATGTCCTCTAGTGAAGGTCCGGAAGGTGTAGAGCACACAATTTGGAATTCCTTCAGATTCTTATTCGGATCCTCACCTGCAAGACCATTAAACCTTGGCAACAAGTGTATAAAACCAGAATTCCATTAGAAAGGAACAACAACATCAGTATATTCAATACGTAAATCATTGTAATGAATATCAAGAGCAACAAGCTCTCTTAATATTTGTTGTTCAGCCATGTTCTCAAAAGGGAGAAAAAAATTAACAAAGAATGAGAAAGCACAAAACCAATTCAGCAATTCAACAAATGCAGAAATACCAACAATGTCCCTATTGAGAAAAAGAGTAGAAAAATAGGAAAGCGGATGAAATAAAATCTAAAAATTATAAAAATATGACTAAAAATCAAACCAAATCAGAATAAATCCCTATAAAAAATTTCGGATTTTTTTGAAAATATGAAAATAAAAATTAAATCAAATAAAATATGAAAATAAGGAATTTACGATTTTTAGGGTCAAAATGTTTTAGAATTTTATCCTAAATGAGTATTGTTCAGCGATTTTTTTCTGATTTTCTGAAAAAAATTCGGAGCGAATAGAAACTTTAGCTTCCAAACTTACCTGACAGACTGGAATGGTAATTGCAACTCTGAGAATCAACAAGGAAAAACAAAACAAACAAAAAACAAAAAACTCTAACAAAACTCTAAAATTGGCTAAAATCAACAAGAATCCCCAGCAACAGCGCCAATTTGATCAACTGTCGCGCACAGATCAAAAACGAGTATTTTTTTAAAATAGTAGTAACAGTAACGACAACTCGAGTATCGTTCTCACAAGGATTCTTGTATTGAATTTAACCAACTATAGTAACGGTTTATGGGAGGGGGTTTTGGTTTTGATTAAAAGAAAAATAGTGCAAATAAGTGATTAAAATAAGTGATTATAAAAATAAGCTGAAAATGGTTAATCTGTTGTTTTAGTTTCCCAACTTATCATCGATTCAAATAATTCTCAATTCCTAAGCGGACTCTATCCCCTTTTCGATTATAATAACAATCAAACAAGCGCAATTGATATTATACGATACATATTCCTAATTTCCGAATTAAGCAAACGGATGAGATATAGTAACCGTGAATTAAGCAAACACGAAAAACATACGCGGATTAAGCAAACGCGATTAAAGTATAAAAACATGCAATCATCGAAATAAATCAATCAACCCAAAGATAAATCAAATTAAGCAAACAAGATATTACAGAGAAGAATTGAAAGGAAATAGATTTATTTGGAAATTAAAAGAACCTCAAAGTGTCGGCGGAAACCGATTACAGCAGATTAATCCTCGTGATTAGTTCTCCATTCAATCGTACAAAGCCAAAAACCAAAATTGTGAATAGTAAAAAGAATGTAACGTACAGTAGCACGGCTGTTACTAGGTATAGGGGAGCATAACAAAATTCGGTTATAACCCAACTGGGTCGAAAAACATAAAAAACCCGGCCTAAAACTAAATAATCCTAAAGGCAGAATTCAGGCCCTGACTTCAACAAATTATTCGAGCCTACTACACTCCGAATCAGCTTCTTAGTACAACATAAAAGTTGTAGCTCTGTGTCTCAGCTTTCCAGCTCCTGGTAGAACGTGTAAATCCTATTCTCGTAGCTCCAGTTATGATCCGAACAGTGGACAGGTATCAAATAACCGCTAAAGCTGAAAATAAGCTGCGAAAATAGATTAACGGCAAACAAAGACTTAAGTATAAAAACATAATAAAACAATAAAATAAACAAAATAAACTAAGGAAATTCATAAGTACAAACATAAGAGTATGTGCATTAAAATGCACTGATCAAATTCCCCCACACTTGAACTTTTGCACTCCGAGCAAAATATTATTAAGACTCATGAAAAAAAATAGCATTCGGAAACTCATTCTAGGCTACAAACTCTTCTTCGGTCAAGATTGTATCGATAGGTACTAATTTTTCACACTAAGGATATCGTAAGAACACAAATCCGCAATTGTCCGGTCATAAATCTCCCTCCTATACAAACCAATCTGAATCATGTTATTATGCTTAAGCCTAACTTACTCATCCTCCTTTTTTGCTCTCTTTCATTCTAATGCAATCACATTAAGCCTATTATTCGTTCACACACATGGTAAATAACCCTGTTAGTGACTATGATCCATATCTTGTCAATAATTCAAAATTAACCACTTTAGCAACAACAATATTTTTGTTTTTTGAAGGTTTCACAACCGTTAGGCTAAGTGACCGGGTGAGGGTCACCTAACTTAAAAGGCGGATTCCTATTCAGATTTCTTTCTTATTAAGCATGAGATCATTCACTTATTTGCATCAGCTTAATTACTTAGTGTGTGATTTTTAGATGGTGTTGATTTCTAGATAAACTACTTAAGAGCTATTAAAGGATGAGAACTCAAGGCTATGCCATAACAAGTATTTAAATCGGTTTCCATATTCGGGAGGCTTAAGGTGTTAAAACGGTACCGATCTTATGAATTTTTCCCAAATCTCCACAATCTAACCTCAAATTAATATATAGCCTAAAAATTTCAAAAGATGCACTGTGTTTCTAAGTAAAAAAAATTCACTGAAAGAAAACGGAACAAAACAAAGAAAACTGAAAGGAATAAAACAAAGTAAATGATTCCCTCCCCCACACTTAAAACACACATTGTCCTCAATGAAAGAAAAAAAATATAAAATAAGAGTGAGAGAAAGGAAAGAACACACCCGAATAGTTAAGGTGGATAGGTGATTGCATAAGCAGCATTTCCCAAAGAGAGATCTTTTACAGTCTCCTCTTCCAAAGTGGGGATCTCATAGAGTAACTTTGGGTGGCATCCATTGATTTTGATATTTTTATTAGTGTCTTCGCCTTTTATTCCAGGATCAAAGAAGAATCTTCGATAAGTAAAAGTGTCGAATGGGCACGAAAAAGTGATATTCTTTTCCACAACATCAGAGATTAAAGGATTAAGGGGTTGCCTCACTGCTTTTCTTCCACCTTCAATCGAGGTCCATCCAATTCCCTTCTTATGTTTCTTCAAAACATGCAAAAGCTTATTTTCTTGATCGAAATCAAGGTTAGAAGAAATTATAACAGGTAGCTTTTCATTCCTCTCTAAATAGGCATATTTTAGATTGTCCGGAAGTGGTTTAAGCTCTAAGAAAGGAGGTTGTTCAATGGAAGGCATGGTCGAGGCATCCGGGATATCAAGATCTTCAGCTGCATAAACGAAATCATGAAAAGCATCACCCTGCAAGGCAGCATTAATCTCAACACAAACAGAGCAAACGTTAGTGTCAGTACATAAATCGCAAGAGTAAGTATCATCATAATCTAATAAAGATGGAAAATCAGATAACAACTCAGGATAAGTATCATCAACTAAATCAGACAATAACTCTTTTGGATTCAATATTGTTTGGGCAGATAGTTGGTTTGATTCTTGAGCTTGCTGCATGGCATTCACTAAAGTGACAAGCTGTCCAATCTCTGACCGTAAAGCCTGAATACTAGAATTTGTTCGTTGCTGAAATTGGAGATCATTTATAGCCATTTGTTTGACAATGTCCTCTAGTGAAGGTCCGGAAGGTGTAGAGCACACAATTTGGAATTCCTTCAGATTCTTATTCGGATCCTCACCTGCAAGACCATTAAACCTTGGCAACAAGTGTATAAAACCAGAATTCCATTAGAAAGGAACAACAACATCAGTATATTCAATACGTAAATCATTGTAATGAATATCAAGAGCAACAAGCTCTCTTAATATTTGTTGTTCAGCCATGTTCTCAAAAGGGAGAAAAAAATTAACAAAGAATGAGAAAGCACAAAACCAATTCAGCAATTCAACAAATGCAGAAATACCAACAATGTCCCTATTGAGAAAAAGAGTAGAAAAATAGGAAAGCGGATGAAATAAAATCTAAAAATTATAAAAATATGACTAAAAATCAAACCAAATCAGAATAAATCCCTATAAAAAATTTCGGATTTTTTTGAAAATATGAAAATAAAAATTAAATCAAATAAAATATGAAAATAAGGAATTTACGATTTTTAGGGTCAAAATGTTTTAGAATTTTATCCTAAATGAGTATTGTTCAGCGATTTTTTTCTGATTTTCTGAAAAAAATTCGGAGCGAATAGAAACTTTAGCTTCCAAACTTACCTGACAGACTGGAATGGTAATTGCAACTCTGAGAATCAACAAGGAAAAACAAAACAAACAAAAAACAAAAAACTCTAACAAAACTCTAAAATTGGCTAAAATCAACAAGAATCCCCAGCAACAGCGCCAATTTGATCAACTGTCGCGCACAGATCAAAAACGAGTATTTTTTTAAAATAGTAGTAACAGTAACGACAACTCGAGTATCGTTCTCACAAGGATTCTTGTATTGAATTTAACCAACTATAGTAACGGTTTATGGGAGGGGGTTTTGGTTTTGATTAAAAGAAAAATAGTGCAAATAAGTGATTAAAATAAGTGATTATAAAAATAAGCTGAAAATGGTTAATCTGTTGTTTTAGTTTCCCAACTTATCATCGATTCAAATAATTCTCAATTCCTAAGCGGACTCTATCCCCTTTTCGATTATAATAACAATCAAACAAGCGCAATTGATATTATACGATACATATTCCTAATTTCCGAATTAAGCAAACGGATGAGATATAGTAACCGTGAATTAAGCAAACACGAAAAACATACGCGGATTAAGCAAACGCGATTAAAGTATAAAAACATGCAATCATCGAAATAAATCAATCAACCCAAAGATAAATCAAATTAAGCAAACAAGATATTACAGAGAAGAATTGAAAGGAAATAGATTTATTTGGAAATTAAAAGAACCTCAAAGTGTCGGCGGAAACCGATTACAGCAGATTAATCCTCGTGATTAGTTCTCCATTCAATCGTACAAAGCCAAAAACCAAAATTGTGAATAGTAAAAAGAATGTAACGTACAGTAGCACGGCTGTTACTAGGTATAGGGAAGCATAACAAAATTCGGTTATAACCCAACTGGGTCGAAAAACATAAAAAACCCGGCCTAAAACTAAATAATCCTAAAGGCAGAATTCAGGCCCTGACTTCAACAAATTATTCGAGCCTACTACACTCCGAATCAGCTTCTTAGTACAACATAAAAGTTGTAGCTCTGTGTCTCAGCTTTCCAGCTCCTGGTAGAACGTGTAAATCCTATTCTCGTAGCTCCAGTTATGATCCGAACAGTGGACAGGTATCAAATAACCGCTAAAGCTAAAAATAAGCTGCGAAAATAGATTAACGGCAAACAAAGACTTAAGTATAAAAACATAATAAAACAATAAAATAAACAAAATAAACTAAGGAAATTCATAAGTACAAACATAAGAGTATGTGCATTAAAATGCACTGATCAAATTCCCCCACACTTGAACTTTTGCACTCCGAGCAAAATATTATTAAGACTCATGAAAAAAAATAGCATTCGGAAACTCATTCTAGGCTACAAACTCTTCTTCGGTCAAGATTGTATCGATAGGTACTAATTTTTCACACTAAGGATATCGTAAGAACACAAATCCGCAATTGTCCGGTCATAAATCTCCCTCCTATACAAACCAATCTGAATCATGTTATTATGCTTAAGCCTAACTTACTCATCCTCCTTTTTTGCTCTCTTTCATTCTAATGCAATCACATTAAGCCTATTATTCGTTCACACACATGGTAAATAACCCTGTTAGTGACTATGATCCATATCTTGTCAATAATTCAAAATTAACCACTTTAGCAACAACAATATTTTTGTTTTTTGAAGGTTTCACAACCGTTAGGCTAAGTGACCGGGTGAGGGTCACCTAACTTAAAAGGCGGATTCCTATTCAGATTTCTTTCTTATTAAGCATGAGATCATTCACTTATTTGCATCAGCTTAATTACTTAGTGTGTGATTTTTAGATGGTGTTGATTTCTAGATAAACTACTTAAGAGCTATTAAAGGATGAGAACTCAAGGCTATGTCATAACAAGTATTTAAATCGGTTTCCATATTCGGGAGGCTTAAGGTGTTAAAACGGTACCGATCTTATGAATTTTTCCCAAATCTCCACAATCTAACCTCAAATTAATATATAGCCTAAAAATTTCAAAAGATGCACTGTGTTTCTAAGTAAAAAAAATTCACTGAAAGAAAACGGAACAAAACAAAGAAAACTGAAAGGAATAAAACAAAGTAAATGATTCCCTCCCCCACACTTAAAACACACATTGTCCTCAATGAAAGAAAAAAAATATAAAATAAGAGTGAGAGAAAGGAAAGAACACACCCGAATAGTTAAGGTGGATAGGTGATTGCATAAGCAGCATTTCCCAAAGAGAGATCTTTTACAGTCTCCTCTTCCAAAGTGGGGATCTCATAGAGTAACTTTGGGTGGCATCCATTGATTTTGATATTTTTATTAGTGTCTTCGCCTTTTATTCCAGGATCAAAGAAGAATCTTCGATAAGTAAAAGTGTCGAATGGGCACGAAAAAGTGATATTCTTTTCCACAACATCAGAGATTAAAGGATTAAGGGGTTGCCTCACTGCTTTTCTTCCACCTTCAATCGAGGTCCATCCAATTCCCTTCTTATGTTTCTTCAAAACATGCAAAAGCTTATTTTCTTGATCGAAATCAAGGTTAGAAGAAATTATAACAGGTAGCTTTTCATTCCTCTCTAAATAGGCATATTTTAGATTGTCCGGAAGTGGTTTAAGCTCTAAGAAAGGAGGTTGTTCAATGGAAGGCATGGTCGAGGCATCCGGGATATCAAGATCTTCAGCTGCATAAACGAAATCATGAAAAGCATCACCCTGCAAGGCAGCATTAATCTCAACACAAACAGAGCAAACGTTAGTGTCAGTACATAAATCGCAAGAGTAAGTATCATCATAATCTAATAAAGATGGAAAATCAGATAACAACTCAGGATAAGTATCATCAACTAAATCAGACAATAACTCTTTTGGATTCAATATTGTTTGGGCAGATAGTTGGTTTGATTCTTGAGCTTGCTGCATGGCATTCACTAAAGTGACAAGCTGTCCAATCTCTGACCGTAAAGCCTGAATACTAGAATTTGTTCGTTGCTGAAATTGGAGATCATTTATAGCCATTTGTTTGACAATGTCCTCTAGTGAAGGTCCGGAAGGTGTAGAGCACACAATTTGGAATTCCTTCAGATTCTTATTCGGATCCTCACCTGCAAGACCATTAAACCTTGGCAACAAGTGTATAAAACCAGAATTCCATTAGAAAGGAACAACAACATCAGTATATTCAATACGTAAATCATTGTAATGAATATCAAGAGCAACAAGCTCTCTTAATATTTGTTGTTCAGCCATGTTCTCAAAAGGGAGAAAAAAATTAACAAAGAATGAGAAAGCACAAAACCAATTCAGCAATTCAACAAATGCAGAAATACCAACAATGTCCCTATTGAGAAAAAGAGTATAAAAATAGGAAAGCGGATAAAATAAAATCTAAAAATTATAAAAATATGACTAAAAATCAAACCAAATCAGAATAAATCCCTATAAAAAATTTCGGATTTTTTTGAAAATATGAAAATAAAAATTAAATCAAATAAAATATGAAAATAAGGAATTTACGATTTTTAGGGTCAAAATGTTTTAGAATTTTATCCTAAATGAGTATTGTTCAGCGATTTTTTTCTGATTTTCTGAAAAAAATTCGGAGCGAATAGAAACTTTAGCTTCCAAACTTACCTGACAGACTGGAATGGTAATTGCAACTCTGAGAATCAACAAGGAAAAACAAAACAAACAAAAAACAAAAAACTCTAACAAAACTCTAAAATTGGCTAAAATCAACAAGAATCCCCAGCAACAGCGCCAATTTGATCAACTGTCGCGCACAGATCAAAAACGAGTATTTTTTTAAAATAGTAGTAACAGTAACGACAACTCGAGTATCGTTCTCACAAGGATTCTTGTATTGAATTTAACCAACTATAGTAACGGTTTATGGGAGGGGGTTTTGGTTTTGATTAAAAGAAAAATAGTGCAAATAAGTGATTATAAAAATAAGCTGAAAATGGTTAATCTGTTGTTTTAGTTTCCCAACTTATCATCGATTCAAATAATTCTCAATTCCTAAGCGGACTCTATCCCCTTTTCGATTATAATAACAATCAAACAAGCGCAATTGATATTATACGATACATATTCCTAATTTCCGAATTAAGCAAACGGATGAGATATAGTAACCGTGAATTAAGCAAACACGAAAAACATACGCGGATTAAGCAAACGCGATTAAAGTATAAAAACATGCAATCATCGAAATAAATCAATCAACCCAAAGATAAATCAAATTAAGCAAACAAGATATTACAGAGAAGAATTGAAAGGAAATAGATTTATTTGGAAATTAAAAGAACCTCAAAGTGTCGGCGGAAACCGATTACAGCAGATTAATCCTCGTGATTAGTTCTCCATTCAATCGTACAAAGCCAAAAACCAAAATTGTGAATAGTAAAAAGAATGTAACGTACAGTAGCACGGCTGTTACTAGGTATAGGGAAGCATAACAAAATTCGGTTATAACCCAACTGGGTCGAAAAACATAAAAAACCCGGCCTAAAACTAAATAATCCTAAAGGCAGAATTCAGGCCCTGACTTCAACAAATTATTCGAGCCTACTACACTCCGAATCAGCTTCTTAGTACAACATAAAAGTTGTAGCTCTGTGTCTCAGCTTTCCAGCTCCTGGTAGAACGTGTAAATCCTATTCTCGTAGCTCCAGTTATGATCCGAACAGTGGACAGGTATCAAATAACCGCTAAAGCTGAAAATAAGCTGCGAAAATAGATTAACGGCAAACAAAGACTTAAGTATAAAAACATAATAAAACAATAAAATAAACAAAATAAACTAAGGAAATTCATAAGTACAAACATAAGAGTATGTGCATTAAAATGCACTGATCAAATTCCCCCACACTTGAACTTTTGCACTCCGAGCAAAATATTATTAAGACTCATGAAAAAAAATAGCATTCGGAAACTCATTCTAGGCTACAAACTCTTCTTCGGTCAAGATTGTATCGATAGGTACTAATTTTTCACACTAAGGATATCGTAAGAACACAAATCCGCAATTGTCCGGTCATAAATCTCCCTCCTATACAAACCAATCTGAATCATGTTATTATGCTTAAGCCTAACTTACTCATCCTCCTTTTTTGCTCTCTTTCATTCTAATGCAATCACATTAAGCCTATTATTCGTTCACACACATGGTAAATAACCCTGTTAGTGACTATGATCCATATCTTGTCAATAATTCAAAATTAACCACTTTAGCAACAACAATATTTTTGTTTTTTGAAGGTTTCACAACCGTTAGGCTAAGTGACCGGGTGAGGGTCACCTAACTTAAAAGGCGGATTCCTATTCAGATTTCTTTCTTATTAAGCATGAGATCATTCACTTATTTGCATCAGCTTAATTACTTAGTGTGTGATTTTTAGATGGTGTTGATTTCTAGATAAACTACTTAAGAGCTATTAAAGGATGAGAACTCAAGGCTATGTCATAACAAGTATTTAAATCGGTTTCCATATTCGGGAGGCTTAAGGTGTTAAAACGGTACCGATCTTATGAATTTTTCCCAAATCTCCACAATCTAACCTCAAATTAATATATAGCCTAAAAATTTCAAAAGATGCACTGTGTTTCTAAGTAAAAAAAATTCACTGAAAGAAAACGGAACAAAACAAAGAAAACTGAAAGGAATAAAACAAAGTAAATGATTCCCTCCCCCACACTTAAAACACACATTGTCCTCAATGAAAGAAAAAAAATATAAAATAAGAGTGAGAGAAAGGAAAGAACACACCCGAATAGTTAAGGTGGATAGGTGATTGCATAAGCAGCATTTCCCAAAGAGAGATCTTTTACAGTCTCCTCTTCCAAAGTGGGGATCTCATAGAGTAACTTTGGGTGGCATCCATTGATTTTGATATTTTTATTAGTGTCTTCGCCTTTTATTCCAGGATCAAAGAAGAATCTTCGATAAGTAAAAGTGTCGAATGGGCACGAAAAAGTGATATTCTTTTCCACAACATCAGAGATTAAAGGATTAAGGGGTTGCCTCACTGCTTTTCTTCCACCTTCAATCGAGGTCCATCCAATTCCCTTCTTATGTTTCTTCAAAACATGCAAAAGCTTATTTTCTTGATCGAAATCAAGGTTAGAAGAAATTATAACAGGTAGCTTTTCATTCCTCTCTAAATAGGCATATTTTAGATTGTCCGGAAGTGGTTTAAGCTCTAAGAAAGGAGGTTGTTCAATGGAAGGCATGGTCGAGGCATCCGGGATATCAAGATCTTCAGCTGCATAAACGAAATCATGAAAAGCATCACCCTGCAAGGCAGCATTAATCTCAACACAAACAGAGCAAACGTTAGTGTCAGTACATAAATCGCAAGAGTAAGTAACATCATAATCTAATAAAGATGGAAAATCAGATAACAACTCAGGATAAGTATCATCAACTAAATCAGACAATAACTCTTTTGGATTCAATATTGTTTGGGCAGATAGTTGGTTTGATTCTTGAGCTTGCTGCATGGCATTCACTAAAGTGACAAGCTGTCCAATCTCTGACCGTAAAGCCTGAATACTAGAATTTGTTCGTTGCTGAAATTGGAGATCATTTATAGCCATTTGTTTGACAATGTCCTCTAGTGAAGGTCCGGAAGGTGTAGAGCACACAATTTGGAATTCCTTCAGATTCTTATTCGGATCCTCACCTGCAAGACCATTAAACCTTGGCAACAAGTGTATAAAACCAGAATTCCATTAGAAAGGAACAACAACATCAGTATATTCAATACGTAAATCATTGTAATGAATATCAAGAGCAACAAGCTCTCTTAATATTTGTTGTTCAGCCATGTTCTCAAAAGGGAGAAAAAAATTAACAAAGAATGAGAAAGCACAAAACCAATTCAGCAATTCAACAAATGCAGAAATACCAACAATGTCCCTATTGAGAAAAAGAGTATAAAAATAGGAAAGCGGATAAAATAAAATCTAAAAATTATAAAAATATGACTAAAAATCAAACCAAATCAGAATAAATCCCTATAAAAAATTTCGGATTTTTTTGAAAATATGAAAATAAAAATTAAATCAAATAAAATATGAAAATAAGGAATTTACGATTTTTAGGGTCAAAATGTTTTAGAATTTTATCCTAAATGAGTATTGTTCAGCGATTTTTTTCTGATTTTCTGAAAAAAATTCGGAGCGAATAGAAACTTTAGCTTCCAAACTTACCTGACAGACTGGAATGGTAATTGCAACTCTGAGAATCAACAAGGAAAAACAAAACAAACAAAAAACAAAAAACTCTAACAAAACTCTAAAATTGGCTAAAATCAACAAGAATCCCCAGCAACAGCGCCAATTTGATCAACTGTCGCGCACAGATCAAAAACGAGTATTTTTTTAAAATAGTAGTAACAGTAACGACAACTCGAGTATCGTTCTCACAAGGATTCTTGTATTGAATTTAACCAACTATAGTAACGGTTTATGGGAGGGGGTTTTGGTTTTGATTAAAAGAAAAATAGTGCAAATAAGTGATTATAAAAATAAGCTGAAAATGGTTAATCTGTTGTTTTAGTTTCCCAACTTATCATCGATTCAAATAATTCTCAATTCCTAAGCGGACTCTATCCCCTTTTCGATTATAATAACAATCAAACAAGCGCAATTGATATTATACGATACATATTCCTAATTTCCGAATTAAGCAAACGGATGAGATATAGTAACCGTGAATTAAGCAAACACGAAAAACATACGCGGATTAAGCAAACGCGATTAAAGTATAAAAACATGCAATCATCGAAATAAATCAATCAACCCAAAGATAAATCAAATTAAGCAAACAAGATATTACAGAGAAGAATTGAAAGGAAATAGATTTATTTGGAAATTAAAAGAACCTCAAAGTGTCGGCGGAAACCGATTACAGCAGATTAATCCTCGTGATTAGTTCTCCATTCAATCGTACAAAGCCAAAAACCAAAATTGTGAATAGTAAAAAGAATGTAACGTACAGTAGCACGGCTGTTACTAGGTATAGGGAAGCATAACAAAATTCGGTTATAACCCAACTGGGTCGAAAAACATAAAAAACCCGGCCTAAAACTAAATAATCCTAAAGGCAGAATTCAGGCCCTGACTTCAACAAATTATTCGAGCCTACTACACTCCGAATCAGCTTCTTAGTACAACATAAAAGTTGTAGCTCTGTGTCTCAGCTTTCCAGCTCCTGGTAGAACGTGTAAATCCTATTCTCGTAGCTCCAGTTATGATCCGAACAGTGGACAGGTATCAAATAACCGCTAAAGCTGAAAATAAGCTGCGAAAATAGATTAACGGCAAACAAAGACTTAAGTATAAAAACATAATAAAACAATAAAATAAACAAAATAAACTAAGGAAATTCATAAGTACAAACATAAGAGTATGTGCATTAAAATGCACTGATCAAATTCCCCCACACTTGAACTTTTGCACTCCGAGCAAAATATTATTAAGACTCATGAAAAAAAATAGCATTCGGAAACTCATTCTAGGCTACAAACTCTTCTTCGGTCAAGATTGTATCGATAGGTACTAATTTTTCACACTAAGGATATCGTAAGAACACAAATCCGCAATTGTCCGGTCATAAATCTCCCTCCTATACAAACCAATCTGAATCATGTTATTATGCTTAAGCCTAACTTACTCATCCTCCTTTTTTGCTCTCTTTCATTCTAATGCAATCACATTAAGCCTATTATTCGTTCACACACATGGTAAATAACCCTGTTAGTGACTATGATCCATATCTTGTCAATAATTCAAAATTAACCACTTTAGCAACAACAATATTTTTGTTTTTTGAAGGTTTCACAACCGTTAGGCTAAGTGACCGGGTGAGGGTCACCTAACTTAAAAGGCGGATTCCTATTCAGATTTCTTTCTTATTAAGCATGAGATCATTCACTTATTTGCATCAGCTTAATTACTTAGTGTGTGATTTTTAGATGGTGTTGATTTCTAGATAAACTACTTAAGAGCTATTAAAGGATGAGAACTCAAGGCTATGTCATAACAAGTATTTAAATCGGTTTCCATATTCGGGAGGCTTAAGGTGTTAAAACGGTACCGATCTTATGAATTTTTCCCAAATCTCCACAATCTAACCTCAAATTAATATATAGCCTAAAAATTTCAAAAGATGCACTGTGTTTCTAAGTAAAAAAAATTCACTGAAAGAAAACGGAACAAAACAAAGAAAACTGAAAGGAATAAAACAAAGTAAATGATTCCCTCCCCCACACTTAAAACACACATTGTCCTCAATGAAAGAAAAAAAATATAAAATAAGAGTGAGAGAAAGGAAAGAACACACCCGAATAGTTAAGGTGGATAGGTGATTGCATAAGCAGCATTTCCCAAAGAGAGATCTTTTACAGTCTCCTCTTCCAAAGTGGGGATCTCATAGAGTAACTTTGGGTGGCATCCATTGATTTTGATATTTTTATTAGTGTCTTCGCCTTTTATTCCAGGATCAAAGAAGAATCTTCGATAAGTAAAAGTGTCGAATGGGCACGAAAAAGTGATATTCTTTTCCACAACATCAGAGATTAAAGGATTAAGGGGTTGCCTCACTGCTTTTCTTCCACCTTCAATCGAGGTCCATCCAATTCCCTTCTTATGTTTCTTCAAAACATGCAAAAGCTTATTTTCTTGATCGAAATCAAGGTTAGAAGAAATTATAACAGGTAGCTTTTCATTCCTCTCTAAATAGGCATATTTTAGATTGTCCGGAAGTGGTTTAAGCTCTAAGAAAGGAGGTTGTTCAATGGAAGGCATGGTCGAGGCATCCGGGATATCAAGATCTTCAGCTGCATAAACGAAATCATGAAAAGCATCACCCTGCAAGGCAGCATTAATCTCAACACAAACAGAGCAAACGTTAGTGTCAGTACATAAATCGCAAGAGTAAGTATCATCATAATCTAATAAAGATGGAAAATCAGATAACAACTCAGGATAAGTATCATCAACTAAATCAGACAATAACTCTTTTGGATTCAATATTGTTTGGGCAGATAGTTGGTTTGATTCTTGAGCTTGCTGCATGGCATTCACTAAAGTGACAAGCTGTCCAATCTCTGACCGTAAAGCCTGAATACTAGAATTTGTTCGTTGCTGAAATTGGAGATCATTTATAGCCATTTGTTTGACAATGTCCTCTAGTGAAGGTCCGGAAGGTGTAGAGCACACAATTTGGAATTCCTTCAGATTCTTATTCGGATCCTCACCTGCAAGACCATTAAACCTTGGCAACAAGTGTATAAAACCAGAATTCCATTAGAAAGGAACAACAACATCAGTATATTCAATACGTAAATCATTGTAATGAATATCAAGAGCAACAAGCTCTCTTAATATTTGTTGTTCAGCCATGTTCTCAAAAGGGAGAAAAAAATTAACAAAGAATGAGAAAGCACAAAACCAATTCAGCAATTCAACAAATGCAGAAATACCAACAATGTCCCTATTGAGAAAAAGAGTATAAAAATAGGAAAGCGGATAAAATAAAATCTAAAAATTATAAAAATATGACTAAAAATCAAACCAAATCAGAATAAATCCCTATAAAAAATTTCGGATTTTTTTGAAAATATGAAAATAAAAATTAAATCAAATAAAATATGAAAATAAGGAATTTACGATTTTTAGGGTCAAAATGTTTTAGAATTTTATCCTAAATGAGTATTGTTCAGCGATTTTTTTCTGATTTTCTGAAAAAAATTCGGAGCGAATAGAAACTTTAGCTTCCAAACTTACCTGACAGACTGGAATGGTAATTGCAACTCTGAGAATCAACAAGGAAAAACAAAACAAACAAAAAACAAAAAACTCTAACAAAACTCTAAAATTGGCTAAAATCAACAAGAATCCCCAGCAACAGCGCCAATTTGATCAACTGTCGCGCACAGATCAAAAACGAGTATTTTTTTAAAATAGTAGTAACAGTAACGACAACTCGAGTATCGTTCTCACAAGGATTCTTGTATTGAATTTAACCAACTATAGTAACGGTTTATGGGAGGGGGTTTTGGTTTTGATTAAAAGAAAAATAGTGCAAATAAGTGATTATAAAAATAAGCTGAAAATGGTTAATCTGTTGTTTTAGTTTCCCAACTTATCATCGATTCAAATAATTCTCAATTCCTAAGCGGACTCTATCCCCTTTTCGATTATAATAACAATCAAACAAGCGCAATTGATATTATACGATACATATTCCTAATTTCCGAATTAAGCAAACGGATGAGATATAGTAACCGTGAATTAAGCAAACACGAAAAACATACGCGGATTAAGCAAACGCGATTAAAGTATAAAAACATGCAATCATCGAAATAAATCAATCAACCCAAAGATAAATCAAATTAAGCAAACAAGATATTACAGAGAAGAATTGAAAGGAAATAGATTTATTTGGAAATTAAAAGAACCTCAAAGTGTCGGCGGAAACCGATTACAGCAGATTAATCCTCGTGATTAGTTCTCCATTCAATCGTACAAAGCCAAAAACCAAAATTGTGAATAGTAAAAAGAATGTAACGTACAGTAGCACGGCTGTTACTAGGTATAGGGAAGCATAACAAAATTCGGTTATAACCCAACTGGGTCGAAAAACATAAAAAACCCGGCCTAAAACTAAATAATCCTAAAGGCAGAATTCAGGCCCTGACTTCAACAAATTATTCGAGCCTACTACACTCCGAATCAGCTTCTTAGTACAACATAAAAGTTGTAGCTCTGTGTCTCAGCTTTCCAGCTCCTGGTAGAACGTGTAAATCCTATTCTCGTAGCTCCAGTTATGATCCGAACAGTGGACAGGTATCAAATAACCGCTAAAGCTGAAAATAAGCTGCGAAAATAGATTAACGGCAAACAAAGACTTAAGTATAAAAACATAATAAAACAATAAAATAAACAAAATAAACTAAGGAAATTCATAAGTACAAACATAAGAGTATGTGCATTAAAATGCACTGATCAAATTCCCCCACACTTGAACTTTTGCACTCCGAGCAAAATATTATTAAGACTCATGAAAAAAAATAGCATTCGGAAACTCATTCTAGGCTACAAACTCTTCTTCGGTCAAGATTGTATCGATAGGTACTAATTTTTCACACTAAGGATATCGTAAGAACACAAATCCGCAATTGTCCGGTCATAAATCTCCCTCCTATACAAACCAATCTGAATCATGTTATTATGCTTAAGCCTAACTTACTCATCCTCCTTTTTTGCTCTCTTTCATTCTAATGCAATCACATTAAGCCTATTATTCGTTCACACACATGGTAAATAACCCTGTTAGTGACTATGATCCATATCTTGTCAATAATTCAAAATTAACCACTTTAGCAACAACAATATTTTTGTTTTTTGAAGGTTTCACAACCGTTAGGCTAAGTGACCGGGTGAGGGTCACCTAACTTAAAAGGCGGATTCCTATTCAGATTTCTTTCTTATTAAGCATGAGATCATTCACTTATTTGCATCAGCTTAATTACTTAGTGTGTGATTTTTAGATGGTGTTGATTTCTAGATAAACTACTTAAGAGCTATTAAAGGATGAGAACTCAAGGCTATGTCATAACAAGTATTTAAATCGGTTTCCATATTCGGGAGGCTTAAGGTGTTAAAACGGTACCGATCTTATGAATTTTTCCCAAATCTCCACAATCTAACCTCAAATTAATATATAGCCTAAAAATTTCAAAAGATGCACTGTGTTTCTAAGTAAAAAAAATTCACTGAAAGAAAACGGAACAAAACAAAGAAAACTGAAAGGAATAAAACAAAGTAAATGATTCCCTCCCCCACACTTAAAACACACATTGTCCTCAATGAAAGAAAAAATATATAAAATAAGAGTGAGAGAAAGGAAAGAACACACCCGAATAGTTAAGGTGGATAGGTGATTGCATAAGCAGCATTTCCCAAAGAGAGATCTTTTACAGTCTCCTCTTCCAAAGTGGGGATCTCATAGAGTAACTTTGGGTGGCATCCATTGATTTTGATATTTTTATTAGTGTCTTCGCCTTTTATTCCAGGATCAAAGAAGAATCTTCGATAAGTAAAAGTGTCGAATGGGCACGAAAAAGTGATATTCTTTTCCACAACATCAGAGATTAAAGGATTAAGGGGTTGCCTCACTGCTTTTCTTCCACCTTCAATCGAGGTCCATCCAATTCCCTTCTTATGTTTCTTCAAAACATGCAAAAGCTTATTTTCTTGATCGAAATCAAGGTTAGAAGAAATTATAACAGGTAGCTTTTCATTCCTCTCTAAATAGGCATATTTTAGATTGTCCGGAAGTGGTTTAAGCTCTAAGAAAGGAGGTTGTTCAATGGAAGGCATGGTCGAGGCATCCGGGATATCAAGATCTTCAGCTGCATAAACGAAATCATGAAAAGCATCACCCTGCAAGGCAGCATTAATCTCAACACAAACAGAGCAAACGTTAGTGTCAGTACATAAATCGCAAGAGTAAGTAACATCATAATCTAATAAAGATGGAAAATCAGATAACAACTCAGGATAAGTATCATCAACTAAATCAGACAATAACTCTTTTGGATTCAATATTGTTTGGGCAGATAGTTGGTTTGATTCTTGAGCTTGCTGCATGGCATTCACTAAAGTGACAAGCTGTCCAATCTCTGACCGTAAAGCCTGAATACTAGAATTTGTTCGTTGCTGAAATTGGAGATCATTTATAGCCATTTGTTTGACAATGTCCTCTAGTGAAGGTCCGGAAGGTGTAGAGCACACAATTTGGAATTCCTTCAGATTCTTATTCGGATCCTCACCTGCAAGACCATTAAACCTTGGCAACAAGTGTATAAAACCAGAATTCCATTAGAAAGGAACAACAACATCAGTATATTCAATACGTAAATCATTGTAATGAATATCAAGAGCAACAAGCTCTCTTAATATTTGTTGTTCAGCCATGTTCTCAAAAGGGAGAAAAAAATTAACAAAGAATGAGAAAGCACAAAACCAATTCAGCAATTCAACAAATGCAGAAATACCAACAATGTCCCTATTGAGAAAAAGAGTATAAAAATAGGAAAGCGGATAAAATAAAATCTAAAAATTATAAAAATATGACTAAAAATCAAACCAAATCAGAATAAATCCCTATAAAAAATTTCGGATTTTTTTGAAAATATGAAAATAAAAATTAAATCAAATAAAATATGAAAATAAGGAATTTACGATTTTTAGGGTCAAAATGTTTTAGAATTTTATCCTAAATGAGTATTGTTCAGCGATTTTTTTCTGATTTTCTGAAAAAAATTCGGAGCGAATAGAAACTTTAGCTTCCAAACTTACCTGACAGACTGGAATGGTAATTGCAACTCTGAGAATCAACAAGGAAAAACAAAACAAACAAAAAACAAAAAACTCTAACAAAACTCTAAAATTGGCTAAAATCAACAAGAATCCCCAGCAACAGCGCCAATTTGATCAACTGTCGCGCACAGATCAAAAACGAGTATTTTTTTAAAATAGTAGTAACAGTAACGACAACTCGAGTATCGTTCTCACAAGGATTCTTGTATTGAATTTAACCAACTATAGTAACGGTTTATGGGAGGGGGTTTTGGTTTTGATTAAAAGAAAAATAGTGCAAATAAGTGATTATAAAAATAAGCTGAAAATGGTTAATCTGTTGTTTTAGTTTCCCAACTTATCATCGATTCAAATAATTCTCAATTCCTAAGCGGACTCTATCCCCTTTTCGATTATAATAACAATCAAACAAGCGCAATTGATATTATACGATACATATTCCTAATTTCCGAATTAAGCAAACGGATGAGATATAGTAACCGTGAATTAAGCAAACACGAAAAACATACGCGGATTAAGCAAACGCGATTAAAGTATAAAAACATGCAATCATCGAAATAAATCAATCAACCCAAAGATAAATCAAATTAAGCAAACAAGATATTACAGAGAAGAATTGAAAGGAAATAGATTTATTTGGAAATTAAAAGAACCTCAAAGTGTCGGCGGAAACCGATTACAGCAGATTAATCCTCGTGATTAGTTCTCCATTCAATCGTACAAAGCCAAAAACCAAAATTGTGAATAGTAAAAAGAATGTAACGTACAGTAGCACGGCTGTTACTAGGTATAGGGAAGCATAACAAAATTCGGTTATAACCCAACTGGGTCGAAAAACATAAAAAACCCGGCCTAAAACTAAATAATCCTAAAGGCAGAATTCAGGCCCTGACTTCAACAAATTATTCGAGCCTACTACACTCCGAATCAGCTTCTTAGTACAACATAAAAGTTGTAGCTCTGTGTCTCAGCTTTCCAGCTCCTGGTAGAACGTGTAAATCCTATTCTCGTAGCTCCAGTTATGATCCGAACAGTGGACAGGTATCAAATAACCGCTAAAGCTGAAAATAAGCTGCGAAAATAGATTAACGGCAAACAAAGACTTAAGTATAAAAACATAATAAAACAATAAAATAAACAAAATAAACTAAGGAAATTCATAAGTACAAACATAAGAGTATGTGCATTAAAATGCACTGATCAAATTCCCCCACACTTGAACTTTTGCACTCCGAGCAAAATATTATTAAGACTCATGAAAAAAAATAGCATTCGGAAACTCATTCTAGGCTACAAACTCTTCTTCGGTCAAGATTGTATCGATAGGTACTAATTTTTCACACTAAGGATATCGTAAGAACACAAATCCGCAATTGTCCGGTCATAAATCTCCCTCCTATACAAACCAATCTGAATCATGTTATTATGCTTAAGCCTAACTTACTCATCCTCCTTTTTTGCTCTCTTTCATTCTAATGCAATCACATTAAGCCTATTATTCGTTCACACACATGGTAAATAACCCTGTTAGTGACTATGATCCATATCTTGTCAATAATTCAAAATTAACCACTTTAGCAACAACAATATTTTTGTTTTTTGAAGGTTTCACAACCGTTAGGCTAAGTGACCGGGTGAGGGTCACCTAACTTAAAAGGCGGATTCCTATTCAGATTTCTTTCTTATTAAGCATGAGATCATTCACTTATTTGCATCAGCTTAATTACTTAGTGTGTGATTTTTAGATGGTGTTGATTTCTAGATAAACTACTTAAGAGCTATTAAAGGATGAGAACTCAAGGCTATGTCATAACAAGTATTTAAATCGGTTTCCATATTCGGGAGGCTTAAGGTGTTAAAACGGTACCGATCTTATGAATTTTTCCCAAATCTCCACAATCTAACCTCAAATTAATATATAGCCTAAAAATTTCAAAAGATGCACTGTGTTTCTAAGTAAAAAAAATTCACTGAAAGAAAACGGAACAAAACAAAGAAAACTGAAAGGAATAAAACAAAGTAAATGATTCCCTCCCCCACACTTAAAACACACATTGTCCTCAATGAAAGAAAAAAAATATAAAATAAGAGTGAGAGAAAGGAAAGAACACACCCGAATAGTTAAGGTGGATAGGTGATTGCATAAGCAGCATTTCCCAAAGAGAGATCTTTTACAGTCTCCTCTTCCAAAGTGGGGATCTCATAGAGTAACTTTGGGTGGCATCCATTGATTTTGATATTTTTATTAGTGTCTTCGCCTTTTATTCCAGGATCAAAGAAGAATCTTCGATAAGTAAAAGTGTCGAATGGGCACGAAAAAGTGATATTCTTTTCCACAACATCAGAGATTAAAGGATTAAGGGGTTGCCTCACTGCTTTTCTTCCACCTTCAATCGAGGTCCATCCAATTCCCTTCTTATGTTTCTTCAAAACATGCAAAAGCTTATTTTCTTGATCGAAATCAAGGTTAGAAGAAATTATAACAGGTAGCTTTTCATTCCTCTCTAAATAGGCATATTTTAGATTGTCCGGAAGTGGTTTAAGCTCTAAGAAAGGAGGTTGTTCAATGGAAGGCATGGTCGAGGCATCCGGGATATCAAGATCTTCAGCTGCATAAACGAAATCATGAAAAGCATCACCCTGCAAGGCAGCATTAATCTCAACACAAACAGAGCAAACGTTAGTGTCAGTACATAAATCGCAAGAGTAAGTATCATCATAATCTAATAAAGATGGAAAATCAGATAACAACTCAGGATAAGTATCATCAACTAAATCAGACAATAACTCTTTTGGATTCAATATTGTTTGGGCAGATAGTTGGTTTGATTCTTGAGCTTGCTGCATGGCATTCACTAAAGTGACAAGCTGTCCAATCTCTGACCGTAAAGCCTGAATACTAGAATTTGTTCGTTGCTGAAATTGGAGATCATTTATAGCCATTTGTTTGACAATGTCCTCTAGTGAAGGTCCGGAAGGTGTAGAGCACACAATTTGGAATTCCTTCAGATTCTTATTCGGATCCTCACCTGCAAGACCATTAAACCTTGGCAACAAGTGTATAAAACCAGAATTCCATTAGAAAGGAACAACAACATCAGTATATTCAATACGTAAATCATTGTAATGAATATCAAGAGCAACAAGCTCTCTTAATATTTGTTGTTCAGCCATGTTCTCAAAAGGGAGAAAAAAATTAACAAAGAATGAGAAAGCACAAAACCAATTCAGCAATTCAACAAATGCAGAAATACCAACAATGTCCCTATTGAGAAAAAGAGTATAAAAATAGGAAAGCGGATAAAATAAAATCTAAAAATTATAAAAATATGACTAAAAATCAAACCAAATCAGAATAAATCCCTATAAAAAATTTCGGATTTTTTTGAAAATATGAAAATAAAAATTAAATCAAATAAAATATGAAAATAAGGAATTTACGATTTTTAGGGTCAAAATGTTTTAGAATTTTATCCTAAATGAGTATTGTTCAGCGATTTTTTTCTGATTTTCTGAAAAAAATTCGGAGCGAATAGAAACTTTAGCTTCCAAACTTACCTGACAGACTGGAATGGTAATTGCAACTCTGAGAATCAACAAGGAAAAACAAAACAAACAAAAAACAAAAAACTCTAACAAAACTCTAAAATTGGCTAAAATCAACAAGAATCCCCAGCAACAGCGCCAATTTGATCAACTGTCGCGCACAGATCAAAAACGAGTATTTTTTTAAAATAGTAGTAACAGTAACGACAACTCGAGTATCGTTCTCACAAGGATTCTTGTATTGAATTTAACCAACTATAGTAACGGTTTATGGGAGGGGGTTTTGGTTTTGATTAAAAGAAAAATAGTGCAAATAAGTGATTATAAAAATAAGCTGAAAATGGTTAATCTGTTGTTTTAGTTTCCCAACTTATCATCGATTCAAATAATTCTCAATTCCTAAGCGGACTCTATCCCCTTTTCGATTATAATAACAATCAAACAAGCGCAATTGATATTATACGATACATATTCCTAATTTCCGAATTAAGCAAACGGATGAGATATAGTAACCGTGAATTAAGCAAACACGAAAAACATACGCGGATTAAGCAAACGCGATTAAAGTATAAAAACATGCAATCATCGAAATAAATCAATCAACCCAAAGATAAATCAAATTAAGCAAACAAGATATTACAGAGAAGAATTGAAAGGAAATAGATTTATTTGGAAATTAAAAGAACCTCAAAGTGTCGGCGGAAACCGATTACAGCAGATTAATCCTCGTGATTAGTTCTCCATTCAATCGTACAAAGCCAAAAACCAAAATTGTGAATAGTAAAAAGAATGTAACGTACAGTAGCACGGCTGTTACTAGGTATAGGGAAGCATAACAAAATTCGGTTATAACCCAACTGGGTCGAAAAACATAAAAAACCCGGCCTAAAACTAAATAATCCTAAAGGCAGAATTCAGGCCCTGACTTCAACAAATTATTCGAGCCTACTACACTCCGAATCAGCTTCTTAGTACAACATAAAAGTTGTAGCTCTGTGTCTCAGCTTTCCAGCTCCTGGTAGAACGTGTAAATCCTATTCTCGTAGCTCCAGTTATGATCCGAACAGTGGACAGGTATCAAATAACCGCTAAAGCTGAAAATAAGCTGCGAAAATAGATTAACGGCAAACAAAGACTTAAGTATAAAAACATAATAAAACAATAAAATAAACAAAATAAACTAAGGAAATTCATAAGTACAAACATAAGAGTATGTGCATTAAAATGCACTGATCAAATTCCCCCACACTTGAACTTTTGCACTCCGAGCAAAATATTATTAAGACTCATGAAAAAAAATAGCATTCGGAAACTCATTCTAGGCTACAAACTCTTCTTCGGTCAAGATTGTATCGATAGGTACTAATTTTTCACACTAAGGATATCGTAAGAACACAAATCCGCAATTGTCCGGTCATAAATCTCCCTCCTATACAAACCAATCTGAATCATGTTATTATGCTTAAGCCTAACTTACTCATCCTCCTTTTTTGCTCTCTTTCATTCTAATGCAATCACATTAAGCCTATTATTCGTTCACACACATGGTAAATAACCCTGTTAGTGACTATGATCCATATCTTGTCAATAATTCAAAATTAACCACTTTAGCAACAACAATATTTTTGTTTTTTGAAGGTTTCACAACCGTTAGGCTAAGTGACCGGGTGAGGGTCACCTAACTTAAAAGGCGGATTCCTATTCAGATTTCTTTCTTATTAAGCATGAGATCATTCACTTATTTGCATCAGCTTAATTACTTAGTGTGTGATTTTTAGATGGTGTTGATTTCTAGATAAACTACTTAAGAGCTATTAAAGGATGAGAACTCAAGGCTATGTCATAACAAGTATTTAAATCGGTTTCCATATTCGGGAGGCTTAAGGTGTTAAAACGGTACCGATCTTATGAATTTTTCCCAAATCTCCACAATCTAACCTCAAATTAATATATAGCCTAAAAATTTCAAAAGATGCACTGTGTTTCTAAGTAAAAAAAATTCACTGAAAGAAAACGGAACAAAACAAAGAAAACTGAAAGGAATAAAACAAAGTAAATGATTCCCTCCCCCACACTTAAAACACACATTGTCCTCAATGAAAGAAAAAAAATATAAAATAAGAGTGAGAGAAAGGAAAGAACACACCCGAATAGTTAAGGTGGATAGGTGATTGCATAAGCAGCATTTCCCAAAGAGAGATCTTTTACAGTCTCCTCTTCCAAAGTGGGGATCTCATAGAGTAACTTTGGGTGGCATCCATTGATTTTGATATTTTTATTAGTGTCTTCGCCTTTTATTCCAGGATCAAAGAAGAATCTTCGATAAGTAAAAGTGTCGAATGGGCACGAAAAAGTGATATTCTTTTCCACAACATCAGAGATTAAAGGATTAAGGGGTTGCCTCACTGCTTTTCTTCCACCTTCAATCGAGGTCCATCCAATTCCCTTCTTATGTTTCTTCAAAACATGCAAAAGCTTATTTTCTTGATCGAAATCAAGGTTAGAAGAAATTATAACAGGTAGCTTTTCATTCCTCTCTAAATAGGCATATTTTAGATTGTCCGGAAGTGGTTTAAGCTCTAAGAAAGGAGGTTGTTCAATGGAAGGCATGGTCGAGGCATCCGGGATATCAAGATCTTCAGCTGCATAAACGAAATCATGAAAAGCATCACCCTGCAAGGCAGCATTAATCTCAACACAAACAGAGCAAACGTTAGTGTCAGTACATAAATCGCAAGAGTAAGTATCATCATAATCTAATAAAGATGGAAAATCAGATAACAACTCAGGATAAGTATCATCAACTAAATCAGACAATAACTCTTTTGGATTCAATATTGTTTGGGCAGATAGTTGGTTTGATTCTTGAGCTTGCTGCATGGCATTCACTAAAGTGACAAGCTGTCCAATCTCTGACCGTAAAGCCTGAATACTAGAATTTGTTCGTTGCTGAAATTGGAGATCATTTATAGCCATTTGTTTGACAATGTCCTCTAGTGAAGGTCCGGAAGGTGTAGAGCACACAATTTGGAATTCCTTCAGATTCTTATTCGGATCCTCACCTGCAAGACCATTAAACCTTGGCAACAAGTGTATAAAACCAGAATTCCATTAGAAAGGAACAACAACATCAGTATATTCAATACGTAAATCATTGTAATGAATATCAAGAGCAACAAGCTCTCTTAATATTTGTTGTTCAGCCATGTTCTCAAAAGGGAGAAAAAAATTAACAAAGAATGAGAAAGCACAAAACCAATTCAGCAATTCAACAAATGCAGAAATACCAACAATGTCCCTATTGAGAAAAAGAGTATAAAAATAGGAAAGCGGATAAAATAAAATCTAAAAATTATAAAAATATGACTAAAAATCAAACCAAATCAGAATAAATCCCTATAAAAAATTTCGGATTTTTTTGAAAATATGAAAATAAAAATTAAATCAAATAAAATATGAAAATAAGGAATTTACGATTTTTAGGGTCAAAATGTTTTAGAATTTTATCCTAAATGAGTATTGTTCAGCGATTTTTTTCTGATTTTCTGAAAAAAATTCGGAGCGAATAGAAACTTTAGCTTCCAAACTTACCTGACAGACTGGAATGGTAATTGCAACTCTGAGAATCAACAAGGAAAAACAAAACAAACAAAAAACAAAAAACTCTAACAAAACTCTAAAATTGGCTAAAATCAACAAGAATCCCCAGCAACAGCGCCAATTTGATCAACTGTCGCGCACAGATCAAAAACGAGTATTTTTTTAAAATAGTAGTAACAGTAACGACAACTCGAGTATCGTTCTCACAAGGATTCTTGTATTGAATTTAACCAACTATAGTAACGGTTTATGGGAGGGGGTTTTGGTTTTGATTAAAAGAAAAATAGTGCAAATAAGTGATTATAAAAATAAGCTGAAAATGGTTAATCTGTTGTTTTAGTTTCCCAACTTATCATCGATTCAAATAATTCTCAATTCCTAAGCGGACTCTATCCCCTTTTCGATTATAATAACAATCAAACAAGCGCAATTGATATTATACGATACATATTCCTAATTTCCGAATTAAGCAAACGGATGAGATATAGTAACCGTGAATTAAGCAAACACGAAAAACATACGCGGATTAAGCAAACGCGATTAAAGTATAAAAACATGCAATCATCGAAATAAATCAATCAACCCAAAGATAAATCAAATTAAGCAAACAAGATATTACAGAGAAGAATTGAAAGGAAATAGATTTATTTGGAAATTAAAAGAACCTCAAAGTGTCGGCGGAAACCGATTACAGCAGATTAATCCTCGTGATTAGTTCTCCATTCAATCGTACAAAGCCAAAAACCAAAATTGTGAATAGTAAAAAGAATGTAACGTACAGTAGCACGGCTGTTACTAGGTATAGGGAAGCATAACAAAATTCGGTTATAACCCAACTGGGTCGAAAAACATAAAAAACCCGGCCTAAAACTAAATAATCCTAAAGGCAGAATTCAGGCCCTGACTTCAACAAATTATTCGAGCCTACTACACTCCGAATCAGCTTCTTAGTACAACATAAAAGTTGTAGCTCTGTGTCTCAGCTTTCCAGCTCCTGGTAGAACGTGTAAATCCTATTCTCGTAGCTCCAGTTATGATCCGAACAGTGGACAGGTATCAAATAACCGCTAAAGCTGAAAATAAGCTGCGAAAATAGATTAACGGCAAACAAAGACTTAAGTATAAAAACATAATAAAACAATAAAATAAACAAAATAAACTAAGGAAATTCATAAGTACAAACATAAGAGTATGTGCATTAAAATGCACTGATCAAATTCCCCCACACTTGAACTTTTGCACTCCGAGCAAAATATTATTAAGACTCATGAAAAAAAATAGCATTCGGAAACTCATTCTAGGCTACAAACTCTTCTTCGGTCAAGATTGTATCGATAGGTACTAATTTTTCACACTAAGGATATCGTAAGAACACAAATCCGCAATTGTTCGGTCATAAATCTCCCTCCTATACAAACCAATCTGAATCATGTTATTATGCTTAAGCCTAACTTACTCATCCTCCTTTTTTGCTCTCTTTCATTCTAATGCAATCACATTAAGCCTATTATTCGTTCACACACATGGTAAATAACCCTGTTAGTGACTATGATCCATATCTTGTCAATAATTCAAAATTAACCACTTTAGCAACAACAATATTTTTGTTTTTTGAAGGTTTCACAACCGTTAGGCTAAGTGACCGGGTGAGGGTCACCTAACTTAAAAGGCGGATTCCTATTCAGATTTCTTTCTTATTAAGCATGAGATCATTCACTTATTTGCATCAGCTTAATTACTTAGTGTGTGATTTTTAGATGGTGTTGATTTCTAGATAAACTACTTAAGAGCTATTAAAGGATGAGAACTCAAGGCTATGTCATAACAAGTATTTAAATCGGTTTCCATATTCGGGAGGCTTAAGGTGTTAAAACGGTACCGATCTTATGAATTTTTCCCAAATCTCCACAATCTAACCTCAAATTAATATATAGCCTAAAAATTTCAAAAGATGCACTGTGTTTCTAAGTAAAAAAAATTCACTGAAAGAAAACGGAACAAAACAAAGAAAACTGAAAGGAATAAAACAAAGTAAATGATTCCCTCCCCCACACTTAAAACACACATTGTCCTCAATGAAAGAAAAAAAATATAAAATAAGAGTGAGAGAAAGGAAAGAACACACCCGAATAGTTAAGGTGGATAGGTGATTGCATAAGCAGCATTTCCCAAAGAGAGATCTTTTACAGTCTCCTCTTCCAAAGTGGGGATCTCATAGAGTAACTTTGGGTGGCATCCATTGATTTTGATATTTTTATTAGTGTCTTCGCCTTTTATTCCAGGATCAAAGAAGAATCTTCGATAAGTAAAAGTGTCGAATGGGCACGAAAAAGTGATATTCTTTTCCACAACATCAGAGATTAAAGGATTAAGGGGTTGCCTCACTGCTTTTCTTCCACCTTCAATCGAGGTCCATCCAATTCCCTTCTTATGTTTCTTCAAAACATGCAAAAGCTTATTTTCTTGATCGAAATCAAGGTTAGAAGAAATTATAACAGGTAGCTTTTCATTCCTCTCTAAATAGGCATATTTTAGATTGTCCGGAAGTGGTTTAAGCTCTAAGAAAGGAGGTTGTTCAATGGAAGGCATGGTCGAGGCATCCGGGATATCAAGATCTTCAGCTGCATAAACGAAATCATGAAAAGCATCACCCTGCAAGGCAGCATTAATCTCAACACAAACAGAGCAAACGTTAGTGTCAGTACATAAATCGCAAGAGTAAGTATCATCATAATCTAATAAAGATGGAAAATCAGATAACAACTCAGGATAAGTATCATCAACTAAATCAGACAATAACTCTTTTGGATTCAATATTGTTTGGGCAGATAGTTGGTTTGATTCTTGAGCTTGCTGCATGGCATTCACTAAAGTGACAAGCTGTCCAATCTCTGACCGTAAAGCCTGAATACTAGAATTTGTTCGTTGCTGAAATTGGAGATCATTTATAGCCATTTGTTTGACAATGTCCTCTAGTGAAGGTCCGGAAGGTGTAGAGCACACAATTTGGAATTCCTTCAGATTCTTATTCGGATCCTCACCTGCAAGACCATTAAACCTTGGCAACAAGTGTATAAAACCAGAATTCCATTAGAAAGGAACAACAACATCAGTATATTCAATACGTAAATCATTGTAATGAATATCAAGAGCAACAAGCTCTCTTAATATTTGTTGTTCGGCCATGTTCTCAAAAGGGAGAAAAAAATTAACAAAGAATGAGAAAGCACAAAACCAATTCAGCAATTCAACAAATGCAGAAATACCAACAATGTCCCTATTGAGAAAAAGAGTAGAAAAATAGGAAAGCGGATGAAATAAAATCTAAAAATTATAAAAATATGACTAAAAATCAAACCAAATCAGAATAAATCCCTATAAAAAATTTCGGATTTTTTTGAAAATATGAAAATAAAAATTAAATCAAATAAAATATGAAAATAAGGAATTTACGATTTTTAGGGTCAAAATGTTTTAGAATTTTATCCTAAATGAGTATTGTTCAGCGATTTTTTTCTGATTTTCTGAAAAAAATTCGGAGCGAATAGAAACTTTAGCTTCCAAACTTACCTGACAGACTGGAATGGTAATTGCAACTCTGAGAATCAACAAGGAAAAACAAAACAAACAAAAAACAAAAAACTCTAACAAAACTCTAAAATTGGCTAAAATCAACAAGAATCCCCAGCAACAGCGCCAATTTGATCAACTGTCGCGCACAGATCAAAAACGAGTATTTTTTTAAAATAGTAGTAACAGTAACGACAACTCGAGTATCGTTCTCACAAGGATTCTTGTATTGAATTTAACCAACTATAGTAACGGTTTATGGGAGGGGGTTTTGGTTTTGATTAAAAGAAAAATAGTGCAAATAAGTGATTAAAATAAGTGATTATAAAAATAAGCTGAAAATGGTTAATCTGTTGTTTTAGTTTCCCAACTTATCATCGATTCAAATAATTCTCAATTCCTAAGCGGACTCTATCCCCTTTTCGATTATAATAACAATCAAACAAGCGCAATTGATATTATACGATACATATTCCTAATTTCCGAATTAAGCAAACGGATGAGATATAGTAACCGTGAATTAAGCAAACACGAAAAACATACGCGGATTAAGCAAACGCGATTAAAGTATAAAAACATGCAATCATCGAAATAAATCAATCAAACCAAAGATAAATCAAATTAAGCAAACAAGATATTACAGAGAAGAATTGAAAGGAAATAGATTTATTTGGAAATTAAAAGAACCTCAAAGTGTCGGCGGAAACCGATTACAGCAGATTAATCCTCGTGATTAGTTCTCCATTCAATCGTACAAAGCCAAAAACCAAAATTGTGAATAGTAAAAAGAATGTAACGTACAGTAGCACGGCTGTTACTAGGTATAGGGAAGCATAACAAAATTCGGTTATAACCCAACTGGGTCGAAAAACATAAAAAACCCGGCCTAAAACTAAATAATCCTAAAGGCAGAATTCAGGCCCTGACTTCAACAAATTATTCGAGCCTACTACACTCCGAATCAGCTTCTTAGTACAACATAAAAGTTGTAGCTCTGTGTCTCAGCTTTCCAGCTCCTGGTAGAACGTGTAAATCCTATTCTCGTAGCTCCAGTTATGATCCGAACAGTGGACAGGTATCAAATAACCGCTAAAGCTGAAAATAAGCTGCGAAAATAGATTAACGGCAAACAAAGACTTAAGTATAAAAACATAATAAAACAATAAAATAAACAAAATAAACTAAGGAAATTCATAAGTACAAACATAAGAGTATGTGCATTAAAATGCACTGATCAAATTCCCCCACACTTGAACTTTTGCACTCCGAGCAAAATATTATTAAGACTCATGAAAAAAAATAGCATTCGGAAACTCATTCTAGGCTACAAACTCTTCTTCGGTCAAGATTGTATCGATAGGTACTAATTTTTCACACTAAGGATATCGTAAGAACACAAATCCGCAATTGTCCGGTCATAAATCTCCCTCCTATACAAACCAATCTGAATCATGTTATTATGCTTAAGCCTAACTTACTCATCCTCCTTTTTTGCTCTCTTTCATTCTAATGCAATCACATTAAGCCTATTATTCGTTCACACACATGGTAAATAACCCTGTTAGTGACTATGATCCATATCTTGTCAATAATTCAAAATTAACCACTTTAGCAACAACAATATTTTTGTTTTTTGAAGGTTTCACAACCGTTAGGCTAAGTGACCGGGTGAGGGTCACCTAACTTAAAAGGCGGATTCCTATTCAGATTTCTTTCTTATTAAGCATGAGATCATTCACTTATTTGCATCAGCTTAATTACTTAGTGTGTGATTTTTAGATGGTGTTGATTTCTAGATAAACTACTTAAGAGCTATTAAAGGATGAGAACTCAAGGCTATGTCATAACAAGTATTTAAATCGGTTTCCATATTCGGGAGGCTTAAGGTGTTAAAACGGTACCGATCTTATGAATTTTTCCCAAATCTCCACAATCTAACCTCAAATTAATATATAGCCTAAAAATTTCAAAAGATGCACTGTGTTTCTAAGTAAAAAAAATTCACTGAAAGAAAACGGAACAAAACAAAGAAAACTGAAAGGAATAAAACAAAGTAAATGATTCCCTCCCCCACACTTAAAACACACATTGTCCTCAATGAAAGAAAAAAAATATAAAATAAGAGTGAGAGAAAGGAAAGAACACACCCGAATAGTTAAGGTGGATAGGTGATTGCATAAGCAGCATTTCCCAAAGAGAGATCTTTTACAGTCTCCTCTTCCAAAGTGGGGATCTCATAGAGTAACTTTGGGTGGCATCCATTGATTTTGATATTTTTATTAGTGTCTTCGCCTTTTATTCCAGGATCAAAGAAGAATCTTCGATAAGTAAAAGTGTCGAATGGGCACGAAAAAGTGATATTCTTTTCCACAACATCAGAGATTAAAGGATTAAGGGGTTGCCTCACTGCTTTTCTTCCACCTTCAATCGAGGTCCATCCAATTCCCTTCTTATGTTTCTTCAAAACATGCAAAAGCTTATTTTCTTGATCGAAATCAAGGTTAGAAGAAATTATAACAGGTAGCTTTTCATTCCTCTCTAAATAGGCATATTTTAGATTGTCCGGAAGTGGTTTAAGCTCTAAGAAAGGAGGTTGTTCAATGGAAGGCATGGTCGAGGCATCCGGGATATCAAGATCTTCAGCTGCATAAACGAAATCATGAAAAGCATCACCCTGCAAGGCAGCATTAATCTCAACACAAACAGAGCAAACGTTAGTGTCAGTACATAAATCGCAAGAGTAAGTATCATCATAATCTAATAAAGATGGAAAATCAGATAACAACTCAGGATAAGTATCATCAACTAAATCAGACAATAACTCTTTTGGATTCAATATTGTTTGGGCAGATAGTTGGTTTGATTCTTGAGCTTGCTGCATGGCATTCACTAAAGTGACAAGCTGTCCAATCTCTGACCGTAAAGCCTGAATACTAGAATTTGTTCGTTGCTGAAATTGGAGATCATTTATAGCCATTTGTTTGACAATGTCCTCTAGTGAAGGTCCGGAAGGTGTAGAGCACACAATTTGGAATTCCTTCAGATTCTTATTCGGATCCTCACCTGCAAGACCATTAAACCTTGGCAACAAGTGTATAAAACCAGAATTCCATTAGAAAGGAACAACAACATCAGTATATTCAATACGTAAATCATTGTAATGAATATCAAGAGCAACAAGCTCTCTTAATATTTGTTGTTCAGCCATGTTCTCAAAAGGGAGAAAAAAATTAACAAAGAATGAGAAAGCACAAAACCAATTCAGCAATTCAACAAATGCAGAAATACCAACAATGTCCCTATTGAGAAAAAGAGTAGAAAAATAGGAAAGCGGATAAAATAAAATCTAAAAATTATAAAAATATGACTAAAAATCAAACCAAATCAGAATAAATCCCTATAAAAAATTTCGGATTTTTTTGAAAATATGAAAATAAAAATTAAATCAAATAAAATATGAAAATAAGGAATTTACGATTTTTAGGGTCAAAATGTTTTAGAATTTTATCCTAAATGAGTATTGTTCAGCGATTTTTTTCTGATTTTCTGAAAAAAATTCGGAGCGAATAGAAACTTTAGCTTCCAAACTTACCTGACAGACTGGAATGGTAATTGCAACTCTGAGAATCAACAAGGAAAAACAAAACAAACAAAAAACAAAAAACTCTAACAAAACTCTAAAATTGGCTAAAATCAACAAGAATCCCCAGCAACAGCGCCAATTTGATCAACTGTCGCGCACAGATCAAAAACGAGTATTTTTTTAAAATAGTAGTAACAGTAACGACAACTCGAGTATCGTTCTCACAAGGATTCTTGTATTGAATTTAACCAACTATAGTAACGGTTTATGGGAGGGGGTTTTGGTTTTGATTAAAAGAAAAATAGTGCAAATAAGTGATTATAAAAATAAGCTGAAAATGGTTAATCTGTTGTTTTAGTTTCCCAACTTATCATCGATTCAAATAATTCTCAATTCCTAAGCGGACTCTATCCCCTTTTCGATTATAATAACAATCAAACAAGCGCAATTGATATTATACGATACATATTCCTAATTTCCGAATTAAGCAAACGGATGAGATATAGTAACCGTGAATTAAGCAAACACGAAAAACATACGCGGATTAAGCAAACGCGATTAAAGTATAAAAACATGCAATCATCGAAATAAATCAATCAACCCAAAGATAAATCAAATTAAGCAAACAAGATATTACAGAGAAGAATTGAAAGGAAATAGATTTATTTGGAAATTAAAAGAACCTCAAAGTGTCGGCGGAAACCGATTACAGCAGATTAATCCTCGTGATTAGTTCTCCATTCAATCGTACAAAGCCAAAAACCAAAATTGTGAATAGTAAAAAGAATGTAACGTACAGTAGCACGGCTGTTACTAGGTATAGGGAAGCATAACAAAATTCGGTTATAACCCAACTGGGTCGAAAAACATAAAAAACCCGGCCTAAAACTAAATAATCCTAAAGGCAGAATTCAGGCCCTGACTTCAACAAATTATTCGAGCCTACTACACTCCGAATCAGCTTCTTAGTACAACATAAAAGTTGTAGCTCTGTGTCTCAGCTTTCCAGCTCCTGGTAGAACGTGTAAATCCTATTCTCGTAGCTCCAGTTATGATCCGAACAGTGGACAGGTATCAAATAACCGCTAAAGCTGAAAATAAGCTGCGAAAATAGATTAACGGCAAACAAAGACTTAAGTATAAAAACATAATAAAACAATAAAATAAACAAAATAAACTAAGGAAATTCATAAGTACAAACATAAGAGTATGTGCATTAAAATGCACTGATCAAATTCCCCCACACTTGAACTTTTGCACTCCGAGCAAAATATTATTAAGACTCATGAAAAAAAATAGCATTCGGAAACTCATTCTAGGCTACAAACTCTTCTTCGGTCAAGATTGTATCGATAGGTACTAATTTTTCACACTAAGGATATCGTAAGAACACAAATCCGCAATTGTCCGGTCATAAATCTCCCTCCTATACAAACCAATCTGAATCATGTTATTATGCTTAAGCCTAACTTACTCATCCTCCTTTTTTGCTCTCTTTCATTCTAATGCAATCACATTAAGCCTATTATTCGTTCACACACATGGTAAATAACCCTGTTAGTGACTATGATCCATATCTTGTCAATAATTCAAAATTAACCACTTTAGCAACAACAATATTTTTGTTTTTTGAAGGTTTCACAACCGTTAGGCTAAGTGACCGGGTGAGGGTCACCTAACTTAAAAGGCGGATTCCTATTCAGATTTCTTTCTTATTAAGCATGAGATCATTCACTTATTTGCATCAGCTTCATTACTTAGTGTGTGATTTTTAGATGGTGTTGATTTCTAGATAAACTACTTAAGAGCTATTAAAGGATGAGAACTCAAGGCTATGTCATAACAAGTATTTAAATCGGTTTCCATATTCGGGAGGCTTAAGGTGTTAAAACGGTACCGATCTTATGAATTTTTCCCAAATCTCCACAATCTAACCTCAAATTAATATATAGCCTAAAAATTTCAAAAGATGCACTGTGTTTCTAAGTAAAAAAAATTCACTGAAAGAAAACGGAACAAAACAAAGAAAACTGAAAGGAATAAAACAAAGTAAATGATTCCCTCCCCCACACTTAAAACACACATTGTCCTCAATGAAAGAAAAAAAATATAAAATAAGAGTGAGAGAAAGGAAAGAACACACCCGAATAGTTAAGGTGGATAGGTGATTGCATAAGCAGCATTTCCCAAAGAGAGATCTTTTACAGTCTCCTCTTCCAAAGTGGGGATCTCATAGAGTAACTTTGGGTGGCATCCATTGATTTTGATATTTTTATTAGTGTCTTCGCCTTTTATTCCAGGATCAAAGAAGAATCTTCGATAAGTAAAAGTGTCGAATGGGCACGAAAAAGTGATATTCTTTTCCACAACATCAGAGATTAAAGGATTAAGGGGTTGCCTCACTGCTTTTCTTCCACCTTCAATCGAGGTCCATCCAATTCCCTTCTTATGTTTCTTCAAAACATGCAAAAGCTTATTTTCTTGATCGAAATCAAGGTTAGAAGAAATTATAACAGGTAGCTTTTCATTCCTCTCTAAATAGGCATATTTTAGATTGTCCGGAAGTGGTTTAAGCTCTAAGAAAGGAGGTTGTTCAATGGAAGGCATGGTCGAGGCATCCGGGATATCAAGATCTTCAGCTGCATAAACGAAATCATGAAAAGCATCACCCTGCAAGGCAGCATTAATCTCAACACAAACAGAGCAAACGTTAGTGTCAGTACATAAATCGCAAGAGTAAGTATCATCATAATCTAATAAAGATGGAAAATCAGATAACAACTCAGGATAAGTATCATCAACTAAATCGGACAATAACTCTTTTGGATTCAATATTGTTTGGGCAGATAGTTGGTTTGATTCTTGAGCTTGCTGCATGGCATTCACTAAAGTGACAAGCTGTCCAATCTCTGACCGTAAAGCCTGAATACTAGAATTTGTTCGTTGCTGAAATTGGAGATCATTTATAGCCATTTGTTTGACAATGTCCTCTAGTGAAGGTCCGGAAGGTGTAGAGCACACAATTTGGAATTCCTTCAGATTCTTATTCGGATCCTCACCTGCAAGACCATTAAACCTTGGCAACAAGTGTATAAAACCAGAATTCCATTAGAAAGGAACAACAACATCAGTATATTCAATACGTAAATCATTGTAATGAATATCAAGAGCAACAAGCTCTCTTAATATTTGTTGTTCAGCCATGTTCTCAAAAGGGAGAAAAAAATTAACAAAGAATGAGAAAGCACAAAACCAATTCAACAATTCAACAAATGCAGAAATACCAACAATGTCCCTATTGAGAAAAAGAGTATAAAAATAGGAAAGCGGATAAAATAAAATCTAAAAATTATAAAAATATGACTAAAAATCAAACCAAATCAGAATAAATCCCTATAAAAAATTTCGGATTTTTTTGAAAATATGAAAATAAAAATTAAATCAAATAAAATATGAAAATAAGGAATTTACGATTTTTAGGGTCAAAATGTTTTAGAATTTTATCCTAAATGAGTATTGTTCAGCGATTTTTTTCTGATTTTCTGAAAAAAATTCGGAGCGAATAGAAACTTTAGCTTCCAAACTTACCTGACAGACTGGAATGGTAATTGCAACTCTGAGAATCAACAAGGAAAAACAAAACAAACAAAAAACAAAAAACTCTAACAAAACTCTAAAATTGGCTAAAATCAACAAGAATCCCCAGCAACAGCGCCAATTTGATCAACTGTCGCGCACAGATCAAAAACGAGTATTTTTTTAAAATAGTAGTAACAGTAACGACAACTCGAGTATCGTTCTCACAAGGATTCTTGTATTGAATTTAACCAACTATAGTAACGGTTTATGGGAGGGGGTTTTGGTTTTGATTAAAAGAAAAATAGTGCAAATAAGTGATTATAAAAATAAGCTGAAAATGGTTAATCTGTTGTTTTAGTTTCCCAACTTATCATCGATTCAAATAATTCTCAATTCCTAAGCGGACTCTATCCCCTTTTCGATTATAATAACAATCAAACAAGCGCAATTGATATTATACGATACATATTCCTAATTTCCGAATTAAGCAAACGGATGAGATATAGTAACCGTGAATTAAGCAAACACGAAAAACATACGCGGATTAAGCAAACGCGATTAAAGTATAAAAACATGCAATCATCGAAATAAATCAATCAACCCAAAGATAAATCAAATTAAGCAAACAAGATATTACAGAGAAGAATTGAAAGGAAATAGATTTATTTGGAAATTAAAAGAACCTCAAAGTGTCGGCGGAAACCGATTACAGCAGATTAATCCTCGTGATTAGTTCTCCATTCAATCGTACAAAGCCAAAAACCAAAATTGTGAATAGTAAAAAGAATGTAACGTACAGTAGCACGGCTGTTACTAGGTATAGGGAAGCATAACAAAATTCGGTTATAACCCAACTGGGTCGAAAAACATAAAAAACCCGGCCTAAAACTAAATAATCCTAAAGGCAGAATTCAGGCCCTGACTTCAACAAATTATTCGAGCCTACTACACTCCGAATCAGCTTCTTAGTACAACATAAAAGTTGTAGCTCTGTGTCTCAGCTTTCCAGCTCCTGGTAGAACGTGTAAATCCTATTCTCGTAGCTCCAGTTATGATCCGAACAGTGGACAGGTATCAAATAACCGCTAAAGCTGAAAATAAGCTGCGAAAATAGATTAACGGCAAACAAAGACTTAAGTATAAAAACATAATAAAACAATAAAATAAACAAAATAAACTAAGGAAATTCATAAGTACAAACATAAGAGTATGTGCATTAAAATGCACTGATCAAATTCCCCCACACTTGAACTTTTGCACTCCGAGCAAAATATTATTAAGACTCATGAAAAAAAATAGCATTCGGAAACTCATTCTAGGCTACAAACTCTTCTTCGGTCAAGATTGTATCGATAGGTACTAATTTTTCACACTAAGGATATCGTAAGAACACAAATCCGCAATTGTCCGGTCATAAATCTCCCTCCTATACAAACCAATCTGAATCATGTTATTATGCTTAAGCCTAACTTACTCATCCTCCTTTTTTGCTCTCTTTCATTCTAATGCAATCACATTAAGCCTATTATTCGTTCACACACATGGTAAATAACCCTGTTAGTGACTATGATCCATATCTTGTCAATAATTCAAAATTAACCACTTTAGCAACAACAATATTTTTGTTTTTTGAAGGTTTCACAACCGTTAGGCTAAGTGACCGGGTGAGGGTCACCTAACTTAAAAGGCGGATTCCTATTCAGATTTCTTTCTTATTAAGCATGAGATCATTCACTTATTTGCATCAGCTTAATTACTTAGTGTGTGATTTTTAGATGGTGTTGATTTCTAGATAAACTACTTAAGAGCTATTAAAGGATGAGAACTCAAGGCTATGTCATAACAAGTATTTAAATCGGTTTCCATATTCGGGAGGCTTAAGGTGTTAAAACGGTACCGATCTTATGAATTTTTCCCAAATCTCCACAATCTAACCTCAAATTAATATATAGCCTAAAAATTTCAAAAGATGCACTGTGTTTCTAAGTAAAAAAAATTCACTGAAAGAAAACGGAACAAAACAAAGAAAACTGAAAGGAATAAAACAAAGTAAATGATTCCCTCCCCCACACTTAAAACACACATTGTCCTCAATGAAAGAAAAAAAATATAAAATAAGAGTGAGAGAAAGGAAAGAACACACCCGAATAGTTAAGGTGGATAGGTGATTGCATAAGCAGCATTTCCCAAAGAGAGATCTTTTACAGTCTCCTCTTCCAAAGTGGGGATCTCATAGAGTAACTTTGGGTGGCATCCATTGATTTTGATATTTTTATTAGTGTCTTCGCCTTTTATTCCAGGATCAAAGAAGAATCTTCGATAAGTAAAAGTGTCGAATGGGCACGAAAAAGTGATATTCTTTTCCACAACATCAGAGATTAAAGGATTAAGGGGTTGCCTCACTGCTTTTCTTCCACCTTCAATCGAGGTCCATCCAATTCCCTTCTTATGTTTCTTCAAAACATGCAAAAGCTTATTTTCTTGATCGAAATCAAGGTTAGAAGAAATTATAACAGGTAGCTTTTCATTCCTCTCTAAATAGGCATATTTTAGATTGTCCGGAAGTGGTTTAAGCTCTAAGAAAGGAGGTTGTTCAATGGAAGGCATGGTCGAGGCATCCGGGATATCAAGATCTTCAGCTGCATAAACGAAATCATGAAAAGCATCACCCTGCAAGGCAGCATTAATCTCAACACAAACAGAGCAAACGTTAGTGTCAGTACATAAATCGCAAGAGTAAGTATCATCATAATCTAATAAAGATGGAAAATCAGATAACAACTCAGGATAAGTATCATCAACTAAATCAGACAATAACTCTTTTGGATTCAATATTGTTTGGGCAGATAGTTGGTTTGATTCTTGAGCTTGCTGCATGGCATTCACTAAAGTGACAAGCTGTCCAATCTCTGACCGTAAAGCCTGAATACTAGAATTTGTTCGTTGCTGAAATTGGAGATCATTTATAGCCATTTGTTTGACAATGTCCTCTAGTGAAGGTCCGGAAGGTGTAGAGCACACAATTTGGAATTCCTTCAGATTCTTATTCGGATCCTCACCTGCAAGACCATTAAACCTTGGCAACAAGTGTATAAAACCAGAATTCCATTAGAAAGGAACAACAACATCAGTATATTCAATACGTAAATCATTGTAATGAATATCAAGAGCAACAAGCTCTCTTAATATTTGTTGTTCAGCCATGTTCTCAAAAGGGAGAAAAAAATTAACAAAGAATGAGAAAGCACAAAACCAATTCAGCAATTCAACAAATGCAGAAATACCAACAATGTCCCTATTGAGAAAAAGAGTATAAAAATAGGAAAGCGGATAAAATAAAATCTAAAAATTATAAAAATATGACTAAAAATCAAACCAAATCAGAATAAATCCCTATAAAAAATTTCGGATTTTTTTGAAAATATGAAAATAAAAATTAAATCAAATAAAATATGAAAATAAGGAATTTACGATTTTTAGGGTCAAAATGTTTTAGAATTTTATCCTAAATGAGTATTGTTCAGCGATTTTTTTCTGATTTTCTGAAAAAAATTCGGAGCGAATAGAAACTTTAGCTTCCAAACTTACCTGACAGACTGGAATGGTAATTGCAACTCTGAGAATCAACAAGGAAAAACAAAACAAACAAAAAACAAAAAACTCTAACAAAACTCTAAAATTGGCTAAAATCAACAAGAATCCCCAGCAACAGCGCCAATTTGATCAACTGTCGCGCACAGATCAAAAACGAGTATTTTTTTAAAATAGTAGTAACAGTAACGACAACTCGAGTATCGTTCTCACAAGGATTCTTGTATTGAATTTAACCAACTATAGTAACGGTTTATGGGAGGGGGTTTTGGTTTTGATTAAAAGAAAAATAGTGCAAATAAGTGATTATAAAAATAAGCTGAAAATGGTTAATCTGTTGTTTTAGTTTCCCAACTTATCATCGATTCAAATAATTCTCAATTCCTAAGCGGACTCTATCCCCTTTTCGATTATAATAACAATCAAACAAGCGCAATTGATATTATACGATACATATTCCTAATTTCCGAATTAAGCAAACGGATGAGATATAGTAACCGTGAATTAAGCAAACACGAAAAACATACGCGGATTAAGCAAACGCGATTAAAGTATAAAAACATGCAATCATCGAAATAAATCAATCAACCCAAAGATAAATCAAATTAAGCAAACAAGATATTACAGAGAAGAATTGAAAGGAAATAGATTTATTTGGAAATTAAAAGAACCTCAAAGTGTCGGCGGAAACCGATTACAGCAGATTAATCCTCGTGATTAGTTCTCCATTCAATCGTACAAAGCCAAAAACCAAAATTGTGAATAGTAAAAAGAATGTAACGTACAGTAGCACGGCTGTTACTAGGTATAGGGAAGCATAACAAAATTCGGTTATAACCCAACTGGGTCGAAAAACATAAAAAACCCGGCCTAAAACTAAATAATCCTAAAGGCAGAATTCAGGCCCTGACTTCAACAAATTATTCGAGCCTACTACACTCCGAATCAGCTTCTTAGTACAACATAAAAGTTGTAGCTCTGTGTCTCAGCTTTCCAGCTCCTGGTAGAACGTGTAAATCCTATTCTCGTAGCTCCAGTTATGATCCGAACAGTGGACAGGTATCAAATAACCGCTAAAGCTGAAAATAAGCTGCGAAAATAGATTAACGGCAAACAAAGACTTAAGTATAAAAACATAATAAAACAATAAAATAAACAAAATAAACTAAGGAAATTCATAAGTACAAACATAAGAGTATGTGCATTAAAATGCACTGATCAAATTCCCCCACACTTGAACTTTTGCACTCCGAGCAAAATATTATTAAGACTCATGAAAAAAAATAGCATTCGGAAACTCATTCTAGGCTACAAACTCTTCTTCGGTCAAGATTGTATCGATAGGTACTAATTTTTCACACTAAGGATATCGTAAGAACACAAATCCGCAATTGTCCGGTCATAAATCTCCCTCCTATACAAACCAATCTGAATCATGTTATTATGCTTAAGCCTAACTTACTCATCCTCCTTTTTTGCTCTCTTTCATTCTAATGCAATCACATTAAGCCTATTATTCGTTCACACACATGGTAAATAACCCTGTTAGTGACTATGATCCATATCTTGTCAATAATTCAAAATTAACCACTTTAGCAACAACAATATTTTTGTTTTTTGAAGGTTTCACAACCGTTAGGCTAAGTGACCGGGTGAGGGTCACCTAACTTAAAAGGCGGATTCCTATTCAGATTTCTTTCTTATTAAGCATGAGATCATTCACTTATTTGCATCAGCTTAATTACTTAGTGTGTGATTTTTAGATGGTGTTGATTTCTAGATAAACTACTTAAGAGCTATTAAAGGATGAGAACTCAAGGCTATGTCATAACAAGTATTTAAATCGGTTTCCATATTCGGGAGGCTTAAGGTGTTAAAACGGTACCGATCTTATGAATTTTTCCCAAATCTCCACAATCTAACCTCAAATTAATATATAGCCTAAAAATTTCAAAAGATGCACTGTGTTTCTAAGTAAAAAAAATTCACTGAAAGAAAACGGAACAAAACAAAGAAAACTGAAAGGAATAAAACAAAGTAAATGATTCCCTCCCCCACACTTAAAACACACATTGTCCTCAATGAAAGAAAAAAAATATAAAATAAGAGTGAGAGAAAGGAAAGAACACACCCGAATAGTTAAGGTGGATAGGTGATTGCATAAGCAGCATTTCCCAAAGAGAGATCTTTTACAGTCTCCTCTTCCAAAGTGGGGATCTCATAGAGTAACTTTGGGTGGCATCCATTGATTTTGATATTTTTATTAGTGTCTTCGCCTTTTATTCCAGGATCAAAGAAGAATCTTCGATAAGTAAAAGTGTCGAATGGGCACGAAAAAGTGATATTCTTTTCCACAACATCAGAGATTAAAGGATTAAGGGGTTGCCTCACTGCTTTTCTTCCACCTTCAATCGAGGTCCATCCAATTCCCTTCTTATGTTTCTTCAAAACATGCAAAAGCTTATTTTCTTGATCGAAATCAAGGTTAGAAGAAATTATAACAGGTAGCTTTTCATTCCTCTCTAAATAGGCATATTTTAGATTGTCCGGAAGTGGTTTAAGCTCTAAGAAAGGAGGTTGTTCAATGGAAGGCATGGTCGAGGCATCCGGGATATCAAGATCTTCAGCTGCATAAACGAAATCATGAAAAGCATCACCCTGCAAGGCAGCATTAATCTCAACACAAACAGAGCAAACGTTAGTGTCAGTACATAAATCGCAAGAGTAAGTATCATCATAATCTAATAAAGATGGAAAATCAGATAACAACTCAGGATAAGTATCATCAACTAAATCAGACAATAACTCTTTTGGATTCAATATTGTTTGGGCAGATAGTTGGTTTGATTCTTGAGCTTGCTGCATGGCATTCACTAAAGTGACAAGCTGTCCAATCTCTGACCGTAAAGCCTGAATACTAGAATTTGTTCGTTGCTGAAATTGGAGATCATTTATAGCCATTTGTTTGACAATGTCCTCTAGTGAAGGTCCGGAAGGTGTAGAGCACACAATTTGGAATTCCTTCAGATTCTTATTCGGATCCTCACCTGCAAGACCATTAAACCTTGGCAACAAGTGTATAAAACCAGAATTCCATTAGAAAGGAACAACAACATCAGTATATTCAATACGTAAATCATTGTAATGAATATCAAGAGCAACAAGCTCTCTTAATATTTGTTGTTCAGCCATGTTCTCAAAAGGGAGAAAAAAATTAACAAAGAATGAGAAAGCACAAAACCAATTCAGCAATTCAACAAATGCAGAAATACCAACAATGTCCCTATTGAGAAAAAGAGTATAAAAATAGGAAAGCGGATAAAATAAAATCTAAAAATTATAAAAATATGACTAAAAATCAAACCAAATCAGAATAAATCCCTATAAAAAATTTCGGATTTTTTTGAAAATATGAAAATAAAAATTAAATCAAATAAAATATGAAAATAAGGAATTTACGATTTTTAGGGTCAAAATGTTTTAGAATTTTATCCTAAATGAGTATTGTTCAGCGATTTTTTTCTGATTTTCTGAAAAAAATTCGGAGCGAATAGAAACTTTAGCTTCCAAACTTACCTGACAGACTGGAATGGTAATTGCAACTCTGAGAATCAACAAGGAAAAACAAAACAAACAAAAAACAAAAAACTCTAACAAAACTCTAAAATTGGCTAAAATCAACAAGAATCCCCAGCAACAGCGCCAATTTGATCAACTGTCGCGCACAGATCAAAAACGAGTATTTTTTTAAAATAGTAGTAACAGTAACGACAACTCGAGTATCGTTCTCACAAGGATTCTTGTATTGAATTTAACCAACTATAGTAACGGTTTATGGGAGGGGGTTTTGGTTTTGATTAAAAGAAAAATAGTGCAAATAAGTGATTATAAAAATAAGCTGAAAATGGTTAATCTGTTGTTTTAGTTTCCCAACTTATCATCGATTCAAATAATTCTCAATTCCTAAGCGGACTCTATCCCCTTTTCGATTATAATAACAATCAAACAAGCGCAATTGATATTATACGATACATATTCCTAATTTCCGAATTAAGCAAACGGATGAGATATAGTAACCGTGAATTAAGCAAACACGAAAAACATACGCGGATTAAGCAAACGCGATTAAAGTATAAAAACATGCAATCATCGAAATAAATCAATCAACCCAAAGATAAATCAAATTAAGCAAACAAGATATTACAGAGAAGAATTGAAAGGAAATAGATTTATTTGGAAATTAAAAGAACCTCAAAGTGTCGGCGGAAACCGATTACAGCAGATTAATCCTCGTGATTAGTTCTCCATTCAATCGTACAAAGCCAAAAACCAAAATTGTGAATAGTAAAAAGAATGTAACGTACAGTAGCACGGCTGTTACTAGGTATAGGGAAGCATAACAAAATTCGGTTATAACCCAACTGGGTCGAAAAACATAAAAAACCCGGCCTAAAACTAAATAATCCTAAAGGCAGAATTCAGGCCCTGACTTCAACAAATTATTCGAGCCTACTACACTCCGAATCAGCTTCTTAGTACAACATAAAAGTTGTAGCTCTGTGTCTCAGCTTTCCAGCTCCTGGTAGAACGTGTAAATCCTATTCTCGTAGCTCCAGTTATGATCCGAACAGTGGACAGGTATCAAATAACCGCTAAAGCTGAAAATAAGCTGCGAAAATAGATTAACGGCAAACAAAGACTTAAGTATAAAAACATAATAAAACAATAAAATAAACAAAATAAACTAAGGAAATTCATAAGTACAAACATAAGAGTATGTGCATTAAAATGCACTGATCAAATTCCCCCACACTTGAACTTTTGCACTCCGAGCAAAATATTATTAAGACTCATGAAAAAAAATAGCATTCGGAAACTCATTCTAGGCTACAAACTCTTCTTCGGTCAAGATTGTATCGATAGGTACTAATTTTTCACACTAAGGATATCGTAAGAACACAAATCCGCAATTGTCCGGTCATAAATCTCCCTCCTATACAAACCAATCTGAATCATGTTATTATGCTTAAGCCTAACTTACTCATCCTCCTTTTTTGCTCTCTTTCATTCTAATGCAATCACATTAAGCCTATTATTCGTTCACACACATGGTAAATAACCCTGTTAGTGACTATGATCCATATCTTGTCAATAATTCAAAATTAACCACTTTAGCAACAACAATATTTTTGTTTTTTGAAGGTTTCACAACCGTTAGGCTAAGTGACCGGGTGAGGGTCACCTAACTTAAAAGGCGGATTCCTATTCAGATTTCTTTCTTATTAAGCATGAGATCATTCACTTATTTGCATCAGCTTAATTACTTAGTGTGTGATTTTTAGATGGTGTTGATTTCTAGATAAACTACTTAAGAGCTATTAAAGGATGAGAACTCAAGGCTATGTCATAACAAGTATTTAAATCGGTTTCCATATTCGGGAGGCTTAAGGTGTTAAAACGGTACCGATCTTATGAATTTTTCCCAAATCTCCACAATCTAACCTCAAATTAATATATAGCCTAAAAATTTCAAAAGATGCACTGTGTTTCTAAGTAAAAAAAATTCACTGAAAGAAAACGGAACAAAACAAAGAAAACTGAAAGGAATAAAACAAAGTAAATGATTCCCTCCCCCACACTTAAAACACACATTGTCCTCAATGAAAGAAAAAAAATATAAAATAAGAGTGAGAGAAAGGAAAGAACACACCCGAATAGTTAAGGTGGATAGGTGATTGCATAAGCAGCATTTCCCAAAGAGAGATCTTTTACAGTCTCCTCTTCCAAAGTGGGGATCTCATAGAGTAACTTTGGGTGGCATCCATTGATTTTGATATTTTTATTAGTGTCTTCGCCTTTTATTCCAGGATCAAAGAAGAATCTTCGATAAGTAAAAGTGTCGAATGGGCACGAAAAAGTGATATTCTTTTCCACAACATCAGAGATTAAAGGATTAAGGGGTTGCCTCACTGCTTTTCTTCCACCTTCAATCGAGGTCCATCCAATTCCCTTCTTATGTTTCTTCAAAACATGCAAAAGCTTATTTTCTTGATCGAAATCAAGGTTAGAAGAAATTATAACAGGTAGCTTTTCATTCCTCTCTAAATAGGCATATTTTAGATTGTCCGGAAGTGGTTTAAGCTCTAAGAAAGGAGGTTGTTCAATGGAAGGCATGGTCGAGGCATCCGGGATATCAAGATCTTCAGCTGCATAAACGAAATCATGAAAAGCATCACCCTGCAAGGCAGCATTAATCTCAACACAAACAGAGCAAACGTTAGTGTCAGTACATAAATCGCAAGAGTAAGTATCATCATAATCTAATAAAGATGGAAAATCAGATAACAACTCAGGATAAGTATCATCAACTAAATCAGACAATAACTCTTTTGGATTCAATATTGTTTGGGCAGATAGTTGGTTTGATTCTTGAGCTTGCTGCATGGCATTCACTAAAGTGACAAGCTGTCCAATCTCTGACCGTAAAGCCTGAATACTAGAAGTTGTTCGTTGCTGAAATTGGAGATCATTTATAGCCATTTGTTTGACAATGTCCTCTAGTGAAGGTCCGGAAGGTGTAGAGCACACAATTTGGAATTCCTTCAGATTCTTATTCGGATCCTCACCTGCAAGACCATTAAACCTTGGCAACAAGTGTATAAAACCAGAATTCCATTAGAAAGGAACAACAACATCAGTATATTCAATACGTAAATCATTGTAATGAATATCAAGAGCAACAAGCTCTCTTAATATTTGTTGTTCAGCCATGTTCTCAAAAGGGAGAAAAAAATTAACAAAGAATGAGAAAGCACAAAACCAATTCAGCAATTCAACAAATGCAGAAATACCAACAATGTCCCTATTGAGAAAAAGAGTATAAAAATAGGAAAGCGGATAAAATAAAATCTAAAAATTATAAAAATATGACTAAAAATCAAACCAAATCAGAATAAATCCCTATAAAAAATTTCGGATTTTTTTGAAAATATGAAAATAAAAATTAAATCAAATAAAATATGAAAATAAGGAATTTACGATTTTTAGGGTCAAAATGTTTTAGAATTTTATCCTAAATGAGTATTGTTCAGCGATTTTTTTCTGATTTTCTGAAAAAAATTCGGAGCGAATAGAAACTTTAGCTTCCAAACTTACCTGACAGACTGGAATGGTAATTGCAACTCTGAGAATCAACAAGGAAAAACAAAACAAACAAAAAACAAAAAACTCTAACAAAACTCTAAAATTGGCTAAAATCAACAAGAATCCCCAGCAACAGCGCCAATTTGATCAACTGTCGCGCACAGATCAAAAACGAGTATTTTTTTAAAATAGTAGTAACAGTAACGACAACTCGAGTATCGTTCTCACAAGGATTCTTGTATTGAATTTAACCAACTATAGTAACGGTTTATGGGAGGGGGTTTTGGTTTTGATTAAAAGAAAAATAGTGCAAATAAGTGATTATAAAAATAAGCTGAAAATGGTTAATCTGTTGTTTTAGTTTCCCAACTTATCATCGATTCAAATAATTCTCAATTCCTAAGCGGACTCTATCCCCTTTTCGATTATAATAACAATCAAACAAGCGCAATTGATATTATACGATACATATTCCTAATTTCCGAATTAAGCAAACGGATGAGATATAGTAACCGTGAATTAAGCAAACACGAAAAACATACGCGGATTAAGCAAACGCGATTAAAGTATAAAAACATGCAATCATCGAAATAAATCAATCAACCCAAAGATAAATCAAATTAAGCAAACAAGATATTACAGAGAAGAATTGAAAGGAAATAGATTTATTTGGAAATTAAAAGAACCTCAAAGTGTCGGCGGAAACCGATTACAGCAGATTAATCCTCGTGATTAGTTCTCCATTCAATCGTACAAAGCCAAAAACCAAAATTGTGAATAGTAAAAAGAATGTAACGTACAGTAGCACGGCTGTTACTAGGTATAGGGAAGCATAACAAAATTCGGTTATAACCCAACTGGGTCGAAAAACATAAAAAACCCGGCCTAAAACTAAATAATCCTAAAGGCAGAATTCAGGCCCTGACTTCAACAAATTATTCGAGCCTACTACACTCCGAATCAGCTTCTTAGTACAACATAAAAGTTGTAGCTCTGTGTCTCAGCTTTCCAGCTCCTGGTAGAACGTGTAAATCCTATTCTCGTAGCTCCAGTTATGATCCGAACAGTGGACAGGTATCAAATAACCGCTAAAGCTGAAAATAAGCTGCGAAAATAGATTAACGGCAAACAAAGACTTAAGTATAAAAACATAATAAAACAATAAAATAAACAAAATAAACTAAGGAAATTCATAAGTACAAACATAAGAGTATGTGCATTAAAATGCACTGATCAAATTCCCCCACACTTGAACTTTTGCACTCCGAGCAAAATATTATTAAGACTCATGAAAAAAAATAGCATTCGGAAACTCATTCTAGGCTACAAACTCTTCTTCGGTCAAGATTGTATCGATAGGTACTAATTTTTCACACTAAGGATATCGTAAGAACACAAATCCGCAATTGTCCGGTCATAAATCTCCCTCCTATACAAACCAATCTGAATCATGTTATTATGCTTAAGCCTAACTTACTCATCCTCCTTTTTTGCTCTCTTTCATTCTAATGCAATCACATTAAGCCTATTATTCGTTCACACACATGGTAAATAACCCTGTTAGTGACTATGATCCATATCTTGTCAATAATTCAAAATTAACCACTTTAGCAACAACAATATTTTTGTTTTTTGAAGGTTTCACAACCGTTAGGCTAAGTGACCGGGTGAGGGTCACCTAACTTAAAAGGCGGATTCCTATTCAGATTTCTTTCTTATTAAGCATGAGATCATTCACTTATTTGCATCAGCTTAATTACTTAGTGTGTGATTTTTAGATGGTGTTGATTTCTAGATAAACTACTTAAGAGCTATTAAAGGATGAGAACTCAAGGCTATGTCATAACAAGTATTTAAATCGGTTTCCATATTCGGGAGGCTTAAGGTGTTAAAACGGTACCGATCTTATGAATTTTTCCCAAATCTCCACAATCTAACCTCAAATTAATATATAGCCTAAAAATTTCAAAAGATGCACTGTGTTTCTAAGTAAAAAAAATTCACTGAAAGAAAACGGAACAAAACAAAGAAAACTGAAAGGAATAAAACAAAGTAAATGATTCCCTCCCCCACACTTAAAACACACATTGTCCTCAATGAAAGAAAAAAAATATAAAATAAGAGTGAGAGAAAGGAAAGAACACACCCGAATAGTTAAGGTGGATAGGTGATTGCATAAGCAGCATTTCCCAAAGAGAGATCTTTTACAGTCTCCTCTTCCAAAGTGGGGATCTCATAGAGTAACTTTGGGTGGCATCCATTGATTTTGATATTTTTATTAGTGTCTTCGCCTTTTATTCCAGGATCAAAGAAGAATCTTCGATAAGTAAAAGTGTCGAATGGGCACGAAAAAGTGATATTCTTTTCCACAACATCAGAGATTAAAGGATTAAGGGGTTGCCTCACTGCTTTTCTTCCACCTTCAATCGAGGTCCATCCAATTCCCTTCTTATGTTTCTTCAAAACATGCAAAAGCTTATTTTCTTGATCGAAATCAAGGTTAGAAGAAATTATAACAGGTAGCTTTTCATTCCTCTCTAAATAGGCATATTTTAGATTGTCCGGAAGTGGTTTAAGCTCTAAGAAAGGAGGTTGTTCAATGGAAGGCATGGTCGAGGCATCCGGGATATCAAGATCTTCAGCTGCATAAACGAAATCATGAAAAGCATCACCCTGCAAGGCAGCATTAATCTCAACACAAACAGAGCAAACGTTAGTGTCAGTACATAAATCGCAAGAGTAAGTATCATCATAATCTAATAAAGATGGAAAATCAGATAACAACTCAGGATAAGTATCATCAACTAAATCAGACAATAACTCTTTTGGATTCAATATTGTTTGGGCAGATAGTTGGTTTGATTCTTGAGCTTGCTGCATGGCATTCACTAAAGTGACAAGCTGTCCAATCTCTGACCGTAAAGCCTGAATACTAGAATTTGTTCGTTGCTGAAATTGGAGATCATTTATAGCCATTTGTTTGACAATGTCCTCTAGTGAAGGTCCGGAAGGTGTAGAGCACACAATTTGGAATTCCTTCAGATTCTTATTCGGATCCTCACCTGCAAGACCATTAAACCTTGGCAACAAGTGTATAAAACCAGAATTCCATTAGAAAGGAACAACAACATCAGTATATTCAATACGTAAATCATTGTAATGAATATCAAGAGCAACAAGCTCTCTTAATATTTGTTGTTCGGCCATGTTCTCAAAAGGGAGAAAAAAATTAACAAAGAATGAGAAAGCACAAAACCAATTCAGCAATTCAACAAATGCAGAAATACCAACAATGTCCCTATTGAGAAAAAGAGTAGAAAAATAGGAAAGCGGATGAAATAAAATCTAAAAATTATAAAAATATGACTAAAAATCAAACCAAATCAGAATAAATCCCTATAAAAAATTTCGGATTTTTTTGAAAATATGAAAATAAAAATTAAATCAAATAAAATATGAAAATAAGGAATTTACGATTTTTAGGGTCAAAATGTTTTAGAATTTTATCCTAAATGAGTATTGTTCAGCGATTTTTTTCTGATTTTCTGAAAAAAATTCGGAGCGAATAGAAACTTTAGCTTCCAAACTTACCTGACAGACTGGAATGGTAATTGCAACTCTGAGAATCAACAAGGAAAAACAAAACAAACAAAAAACAAAAAACTCTAACAAAACTCTAAAATTGGCTAAAATCAACAAGAATCCCCAGCAACAGCGCCAATTTGATCAACTGTCGCGCACAGATAAAAAACGAGTATTTTTTTAAAATAGTAGTAACAGTAACGACAACTCGAGTATCGTTCTCACAAGGATTCTTGTATTGAATTTAACCAACTATAGTAACGGTTTATGGGAGGGGGTTTTGGTTTTGATTAAAAGAAAAATAGTGCAAATAAGTGATTAAAATAAGTGATTATAAAAATAAGCTGAAAATGGTTAATCTGTTGTTTTAGTTTCCCAACTTATCATCGATTCAAATAATTCTCAATTCCTAAGCGGACTCTATCCCCTTTTCGATTATAATAACAATCAAACAAGCGCAATTGATATTATACGATACATATTCCTAATTTCCGAATTAAGCAAACGGATGAGATATAGTAACCGTGAATTAAGCAAACACGAAAAACATACGCGGATTAAGCAAACGCGATTAAAGTATAAAAACATGCAATCATCGAAATAAATCAATCAACCCAAAGATAAATCAAATTAAGCAAACAAGATATTACAGAGAAGAATTGAAAGGAAATAGATTTATTTGGAAATTAAAAGAACCTCAAAGTGTCGGCGGAAACCGATTACAGCAGATTAATCCTCGTGATTAGTTCTCCATTCAATCGTACAAAGCCAAAAACCAAAATTGTGAATAGTAAAAAGAATGTAACGTACAGTAGCACGGCTGTTACTAGGTATAGGGAAGCATAACAAAATTCGGTTATAACCCAACTGGGTCGAAAAACATAAAAAACCCGGCCTAAAACTAAATAATCCTAAAGGCAGAATTCAGGCCCTGACTTCAACAAATTATTCGAGCCTACTACACTCCGAATCAGCTTCTTAGTACAACATAAAAGTTGTAGCTCTGTGTCTCAGCTTTCCAGCTCCTGGTAGAACGTGTAAATCCTATTCTCGTAGCTCCAGTTATGATCCGAACAGTGGACAGGTATCAAATAACCGCTAAAGCTGAAAATAAGCTGCGAAAATAGATTAACGGCAAACAAAGACTTAAGTATAAAAACATAATAAAACAATAAAATAAACAAAATAAACTAAGGAAATTCATAAGTACAAACATAAGAGTATGTGCATTAAAATGCACTGATCAAATTCCCCCACACTTGAACTTTTGCACTCCGAGCAAAATATTATTAAGACTCATGAAAAAAAATAGCATTCGGAAACTCATTCTAGGCTACAAACTCTTCTTCGGTCAAGATTGTATCGATAGGTACTAATTTTTCACACTAAGGATATCGTAAGAACACAAATCCGCAATTGTCCGGTCATAAATCTCCCTCCTATACAAACCAATCTGAATCATGTTATTATGCTTAAGCCTAACTTACTCATCCTCCTTTTTTGCTCTCTTTCATTCTAATGCAATCACATTAAGCCTATTATTCGTTCACACACATGGTAAATAACCCTGTTAGTGACTATGATCCATATCTTGTCAATAATTCAAAATTAACCACTTTAGCAACAACAATATTTTTGTTTTTTGAAGGTTTCACAACCGTTAGGCTAAGTGACCGGGTGAGGGTCACCTAACTTAAAAGGCGGATTCCTATTCAGATTTCTTTCTTATTAAGCATGAGATCATTCACTTATTTGCATCAGCTTAATTACTTAGTGTGTGATTTTTAGATGGTGTTGATTTCTAGATAAACTACTTAAGAGCTATTAAAGGATGAGAACTCAAGGCTATGTCATAACAAGTATTTAAATCGGTTTCCATATTCGGGAGGCTTAAGGTGTTAAAACGGTACCGATCTTATGAATTTTTCCCAAATCTCCACAATCTAACCTCAAATTAATATATAGCCTAAAAATTTCAAAAGATGCACTGTGTTTCTAAGTAAAAAAAATTCACTGAAAGAAAACGGAACAAAACAAAGAAAACTGAAAGGAATAAAACAAAGTAAATGATTCCCTCCCCCACACTTAAAACACACATTGTCCTCAATGAAAGAAAAAAAATATAAAATAAGAGTGAGAGAAAGGAAAGAACACACCCGAATAGTTAAGGTGGATAGGTGATTGCATAAGCAGCATTTCCCAAAGAGAGATCTTTTACAGTCTCCTCTTCCAAAGTGGGGATCTCATAGAGTAACTTTGGGTGGCATCCATTGATTTTGATATTTTTATTAGTGTCTTCGCCTTTTATTCCAGGATCAAAGAAGAATCTTCGATAAGTAAAAGTGTCGAATGGGCACGAAAAAGTGATATTCTTTTCCACAACATCAGAGATTAAAGGATTAAGGGGTTGCCTCACTGCTTTTCTTCCACCTTCAATCGAGGTCCATCCAATTCCCTTCTTATGTTTCTTCAAAACATGCAAAAGCTTATTTTCTTGATCGAAATCAAGGTTAGAAGAAATTATAACAGGTAGCTTTTCATTCCTCTCTAAATAGGCATATTTTAGATTGTCCGGAAGTGGTTTAAGCTCTAAGAAAGGAGGTTGTTCAATGGAAGGCATGGTCGAGGCATCCGGGATATCAAGATCTTCAGCTGCATAAACGAAATCATGAAAAGCATCACCCTGCAAGGCAGCATTAATCTCAACACAAACAGAGCAAACGTTAGTGTCAGTACATAAATCGCAAGAGTAAGTATCATCATAATCTAATAAAGATGGAAAATCAGATAACAACTCAGGATAAGTATCATCAACTAAATCAGACAATAACTCTTTTGGATTCAATATTGTTTGGGCAGATAGTTGGTTTGATTCTTGAGCTTGCTGCATGGCATTCACTAAAGTGACAAGCTGTCCAATCTCTGACCGTAAAGCCTGAATACTAGAATTTGTTCGTTGCTGAAATTGGAGATCATTTATAGCCATTTGTTTGACAATGTCCTCTAGTGAAGGTCCGGAAGGTGTAGAGCACACAATTTGGAATTCCTTCAGATTCTTATTCGGATCCTCACCTGCAAGACCATTAAACCTTGGCAACAAGTGTATAAAACCAGAATTCCATTAGAAAGGAACAACAACATCAGTATATTCAATACGTAAATCATTGTAATGAATATCAAGAGCAACAAGCTCTCTTAATATTTGTTGTTCAGCCATGTTCTCAAAAGGGAGAAAAAAATTAACAAAGAATGAGAAAGCACAAAACCAATTCAGCAATTCAACAAATGCAGAAATACCAACAATGTCCCTATTGAGAAAAAGAGTAGAAAAATAGGAAAGCGGATAAAATAAAATCTAAAAATTATAAAAATATGACTAAAAATCAAACCAAATCAGAATAAATCCCTATAAAAAATTTCGGATTTTTTTGAAAATATGAAAATAAAAATTAAATCAAATAAAATATGAAAATAAGGAATTTACGATTTTTAGGGTCAAAATGTTTTAGAATTTTATCCTAAATGAGTATTGTTCAGCGATTTTTTTCTGATTTTCTGAAAAAAATTCGGAGCGAATAGAAACTTTAGCTTCCAAACTTACCTGACAGACTGGAATGGTAATTGCAACTCTGAGAATCAACAAGGAAAAACAAAACAAACAAAAAACAAAAAACTCTAACAAAACTCTAAAATTGGCTAAAATCAACAAGAATCCCCAGCAACAGCGCCAATTTGATCAACTGTCGCGCACAGATCAAAAACGAGTATTTTTTTAAAATAGTAGTAACAGTAACGACAACTCGAGTATCGTTCTCACAAGGATTCTTGTATTGAATTTAACCAACTATAGTAACGGTTTATGGGAGGGGGTTTTGGTTTTGATTAAAAGAAAAATAGTGCAAATAAGTGATTATAAAAATAAGCTGAAAATGGTTAATCTGTTGTTTTAGTTTCCCAACTTATCATCGATTCAAATAATTCTCAATTCCTAAGCGGACTCTATCCCCTTTTCGATTATAATAACAATCAAACAAGCGCAATTGATATTATACGATACATATTCCTAATTTCCGAATTAAGCAAACGGATGAGATATAGTAACCGTGAATTAAGCAAACACGAAAAACATACGCGGATTAAGCAAACGCGATTAAAGTATAAAAACATGCAATCATCGAAATAAATCAATCAACCCAAAGATAAATCAAATTAAGCAAACAAGATATTACAGAGAAGAATTGAAAGGAAATAGATTTATTTGGAAATTAAAAGAACCTCAAAGTGTCGGCGGAAACCGATTACAGCAGATTAATCCTCGTGATTAGTTCTCCATTCAATCGTACAAAGCCAAAAACCAAAATTGTGAATAGTAAAAAGAATGTAACGTACAGTAGCACGGCTGTTACTAGGTATAGGGAAGCATAACAAAATTCGGTTATAACCCAACTGGGTCGAAAAACATAAAAAACCCGGCCTAAAACTAAATAATCCTAAAGGCAGAATTCAGGCCCTGACTTCAACAAATTATTCGAGCCTACTACACTCCGAATCAGCTTCTTAGTACAACATAAAAGTTGTAGCTCTGTGTCTCAGCTTTCCAGCTCCTGGTAGAACGTGTAAATCCTATTCTCGTAGCTCCAGTTATGATCCGAACAGTGGACAGGTATCAAATAACCGCTAAAGCTGAAAATAAGCTGCGAAAATAGATTAACGGCAAACAAAGACTTAAGTATAAAAACATAATAAAACAATAAAATAAACAAAATAAACTAAGGAAATTCATAAGTACAAACATAAGAGTATGTGCATTAAAATGCACTGATCAAATTCCCCCACACTTGAACTTTTGCACTCCGAGCAAAATATTATTAAGACTCATGAAAAAAAATAGCATTCGGAAACTCATTCTAGGCTACAAACTCTTCTTCGGTCAAGATTGTATCGATAGGTACTAATTTTTCACACTAAGGATATCGTAAGAACACAAATCCGCAATTGTCCGGTCATAAATCTCCCTCCTATACAAACCAATCTGAATCATGTTATTATGCTTAAGCCTAACTTACTCATCCTCCTTTTTTGCTCTCTTTCATTCTAATGCAATCACATTAAGCCTATTATTCGTTCACACACATGGTAAATAACCCTGTTAGTGACTATGATCCATATCTTGTCAATAATTCAAAATTAACCACTTTAGCAACAACAATATTTTTGTTTTTTGAAGGTTTCACAACCGTTAGGCTAAGTGACCGGGTGAGGGTCACCTAACTTAAAAGGCGGATTCCTATTCAGATTTCTTTCTTATTAAGCATGAGATCATTCACTTATTTGCATCAGCTTCATTACTTAGTGTGTGATTTTTAGATGGTGTTGATTTCTAGATAAACTACTTAAGAGCTATTAAAGGATGAGAACTCAAGGCTATGTCATAACAAGTATTTAAATCGGTTTCCATATTCGGGAGGCTTAAGGTGTTAAAACGGTACCGATCTTATGAATTTTTCCCAAATCTCCACAATCTAACCTCAAATTAATATATAGCCTAAAAATTTCAAAAGATGCACTGTGTTTCTAAGTAAAAAAAATTCACTGAAAGAAAACGGAACAAAACAAAGAAAACTGAAAGGAATAAAACAAAGTAAATGATTCCCTCCCCCACACTTAAAACACACATTGTCCTCAATGAAAGAAAAAAAATATAAAATAAGAGTGAGAGAAAGGAAAGAACACACCCGAATAGTTAAGGTGGATAGGTGATTGCATAAGCAGCATTTCCCAAAGAGAGATCTTTTACAGTCTCCTCTTCCAAAGTGGGGATCTCATAGAGTAACTTTGGGTGGCATCCATTGATTTTGATATTTTTATTAGTGTCTTCGCCTTTTATTCCAGGATCAAAGAAGAATCTTCGATAAGTAAAAGTGTCGAATGGGCACGAAAAAGTGATATTCTTTTCCACAACATCAGAGATTAAAGGATTAAGGGGTTGCCTCACTGCTTTTCTTCCACCTTCAATCGAGGTCCATCCAATTCCCTTCTTATGTTTCTTCAAAACATGCAAAAGCTTATTTTCTTGATCGAAATCAAGGTTAGAAGAAATTATAACAGGTAGCTTTTCATTCCTCTCTAAATAGGCATATTTTAGATTGTCCGGAAGTGGTTTAAGCTCTAAGAAAGGAGGTTGTTCAATGGAAGGCATGGTCGAGGCATCCGGGATATCAAGATCTTCAGCTGCATAAACGAAATCATGAAAAGCATCACCCTGCAAGGCAGCATTAATCTCAACACAAACAGAGCAAACGTTAGTGTCAGTACATAAATCGCAAGAGTAAGTATCATCATAATCTAATAAAGATGGAAAATCAGATAACAACTCAGGATAAGTATCATCAACTAAATCGGACAATAACTCTTTTGGATTCAATATTGTTTGGGCAGATAGTTGGTTTGATTCTTGAGCTTGCTGCATGGCATTCACTAAAGTGACAAGCTGTCCAATCTCTGACCGTAAAGCCTGAATACTAGAATTTGTTCGTTGCTGAAATTGGAGATCATTTATAGCCATTTGTTTGACAATGTCCTCTAGTGAAGGTCCGGAAGGTGTAGAGCACACAATTTGGAATTCCTTCAGATTCTTATTCGGATCCTCACCTGCAAGACCATTAAACCTTGGCAACAAGTGTATAAAACCAGAATTCCATTAGAAAGGAACAACAACATCAGTATATTCAATACGTAAATCATTGTAATGAATATCAAGAGCAACAAGCTCTCTTAATATTTGTTGTTCAGCCATGTTCTCAAAAGGGAGAAAAAAATTAACAAAGAATGAGAAAGCACAAAACCAATTCAGCAATTCAACAAATGCAGAAATACCAACAATGTCCCTATTGAGAAAAAGAGTATAAAAATAGGAAAGCGGATAAAATAAAATCTAAAAATTATAAAAATATGACTAAAAATCAAACCAAATCAGAATAAATCCCTATAAAAAATTTCGGATTTTTTTGAAAATATGAAAATAAAAATTAAATCAAATAAAATATGAAAATAAGGAATTTACGATTTTTAGGGTCAAAATGTTTTAGAATTTTATCCTAAATGAGTATTGTTCAGCGATTTTTTTCTGATTTTCTGAAAAAAATTCGGAGCGAATAGAAACTTTAGCTTCCAAACTTACCTGACAGACTGGAATGGTAATTGCAACTCTGAGAATCAACAAGGAAAAACAAAACAAACAAAAAACAAAAAACTCTAACAAAACTCTAAAATTGGCTAAAATCAACAAGAATCCCCAGCAACAGCGCCAATTTGATCAACTGTCGCGCACAGATCAAAAACGAGTATTTTTTTAAAATAGTAGTAACAGTAACGACAACTCGAGTATCGTTCTCACAAGGATTCTTGTATTGAATTTAACCAACTATAGTAACGGTTTATGGGAGGGGGTTTTGGTTTTGATTAAAAGAAAAATAGTGCAAATAAGTGATTATAAAAATAAGCTGAAAATGGTTAATCTGTTGTTTTAGTTTCCCAACTTATCATCGATTCAAATAATTCTCAATTCCTAAGCGGACTCTATCCCCTTTTCGATTATAATAACAATCAAACAAGCGCAATTGATATTATACGATACATATTCCTAATTTCCGAATTAAGCAAACGGATGAGATATAGTAACCGTGAATTAAGCAAACACGAAAAACATACGCGGATTAAGCAAACGCGATTAAAGTATAAAAACATGCAATCATCGAAATAAATCAATCAACCCAAAGATAAATCAAATTAAGCAAACAAGATATTACAGAGAAGAATTGAAAGGAAATAGATTTATTTGGAAATTAAAAGAACCTCAAAGTGTCGGCGGAAACCGATTACAGCAGATTAATCCTCGTGATTAGTTCTCCATTCAATCGTACAAAGCCAAAAACCAAAATTGTGAATAGTAAAAAGAATGTAACGTACAGTAGCACGGCTGTTACTAGGTATAGGGAAGCATAACAAAATTCGGTTATAACCCAACTGGGTCGAAAAACATAAAAAACCCGGCCTAAAACTAAATAATCCTAAAGGCAGAATTCAGGCCCTGACTTCAACAAATTATTCGAGCCTACTACACTCCGAATCAGCTTCTTAGTACAACATAAAAGTTGTAGCTCTGTGTCTCAGCTTTCCAGCTCCTGGTAGAACGTGTAAATCCTATTCTCGTAGCTCCAGTTATGATCCGAACAGTGGACAGGTATCAAATAACCGCTAAAGCTGAAAATAAGCTGCGAAAATAGATTAACGGCAAACAAAGACTTAAGTATAAAAACATAATAAAACAATAAAATAAACAAAATAAACTAAGGAAATTCATAAGTACAAACATAAGAGTATGTGCATTAAAATGCACTGATCAAATTCCCCCACACTTGAACTTTTGCACTCCGAGCAAAATATTATTAAGACTCATGAAAAAAAATAGCATTCGGAAACTCATTCTAGGCTACAAACTCTTCTTCGGTCAAGATTGTATCGATAGGTACTAATTTTTCACACTAAGGATATCGTAAGAACACAAATCCGCAATTGTCCGGTCATAAATCTCCCTCCTATACAAACCAATCTGAATCATGTTATTATGCTTAAGCCTAACTTACTCATCCTCCTTTTTTGCTCTCTTTCATTCTAATGCAATCACATTAAGCCTATTATTCGTTCACACACATGGTAAATAACCCTGTTAGTGACTATGATCCATATCTTGTCAATAATTCAAAATTAACCACTTTAGCAACAACAATATTTTTGTTTTTTGAAGGTTTCACAACCGTTAGGCTAAGTGACCGGGTGAGGGTCACCTAACTTAAAAGGCGGATTCCTATTCAGATTTCTTTCTTATTAAGCATGAGATCATTCACTTATTTGCATCAGCTTAATTACTTAGTGTGTGATTTTTAGATGGTGTTGATTTCTAGATAAACTACTTAAGAGCTATTAAAGGATGAGAACTCAAGGCTATGTCATAACAAGTATTTAAATCGGTTTCCATATTCGGGAGGCTTAAGGTGTTAAAACGGTACCGATCTTATGAATTTTTCCCAAATCTCCACAATCTAACCTCAAATTAATATATAGCCTAAAAATTTCAAAAGATGCACTGTGTTTCTAAGTAAAAAAAATTCACTGAAAGAAAACGGAACAAAACAAAGAAAACTGAAAGGAATAAAACAAAGTAAATGATTCCCTCCCCCACACTTAAAACACACATTGTCCTCAATGAAAGAAAAAAAATATAAAATAAGAGTGAGAGAAAGGAAAGAACACACCCGAATAGTTAAGGTGGATAGGTGATTGCATAAGCAGCATTTCCCAAAGAGAGATCTTTTACAGTCTCCTCTTCCAAAGTGGGGATCTCATAGAGTAACTTTGGGTGGCATCCATTGATTTTGATATTTTTATTAGTGTCTTCGCCTTTTATTCCAGGATCAAAGAAGAATCTTCGATAAGTAAAAGTGTCGAATGGGCACGAAAAAGTGATATTCTTTTCCACAACATCAGAGATTAAAGGATTAAGGGGTTGCCTCACTGCTTTTCTTCCACCTTCAATCGAGGTCCATCCAATTCCCTTCTTATGTTTCTTCAAAACATGCAAAAGCTTATTTTCTTGATCGAAATCAAGGTTAGAAGAAATTATAACAGGTAGCTTTTCATTCCTCTCTAAATAGGCATATTTTAGATTGTCCGGAAGTGGTTTAAGCTCTAAGAAAGGAGGTTGTTCAATGGAAGGCATGGTCGAGGCATCCGGGATATCAAGATCTTCAGCTGCATAAACGAAATCATGAAAAGCATCACCCTGCAAGGCAGCATTAATCTCAACACAAACAGAGCAAACGTTAGTGTCAGTACATAAATCGCAAGAGTAAGTATCATCATAATCTAATAAAGATGGAAAATCAGATAACAACTCAGGATAAGTATCATCAACTAAATCAGACAATAACTCTTTTGGATTCAATATTGTTTGGGCAGATAGTTGGTTTGATTCTTGAGCTTGCTGCATGGCATTCACTAAAGTGACAAGCTGTCCAATCTCTGACCGTAAAGCCTGAATACTAGAATTTGTTCGTTGCTGAAATTGGAGATCATTTATAGCCATTTGTTTGACAATGTCCTCTAGTGAAGGTCCGGAAGGTGTAGAGCACACAATTTGGAATTCCTTCAGATTCTTATTCGGATCCTCACCTGCAAGACCATTAAACCTTGGCAACAAGTGTATAAAACCAGAATTCCATTAGAAAGGAACAACAACATCAGTATATTCAATACGTAAATCATTGTAATGAATATCAAGAGCAACAAGCTCTCTTAATATTTGTTGTTCAGCCATGTTCTCAAAAGGGAGAAAAAAATTAACAAAGAATGAGAAAGCACAAAACCAATTCAGCAATTCAACAAATGCAGAAATACCAACAATGTCCCTATTGAGAAAAAGAGTATAAAAATAGGAAAGCGGATAAAATAAAATCTAAAAATTATAAAAATATGACTAAAAATCAAACCAAATCAGAATAAATCCCTATAAAAAATTTCGGATTTTTTTGAAAATATGAAAATAAAAATTAAATCAAATAAAATATGAAAATAAGGAATTTACGATTTTTAGGGTCAAAATGTTTTAGAATTTTATCCTAAATGAGTATTGTTCAGCGATTTTTTTCTGATTTTCTGAAAAAAATTCGGAGCGAATAGAAACTTTAGCTTCCAAACTTACCTGACAGACTGGAATGGTAATTGCAACTCTGAGAATCAACAAGGAAAAACAAAACAAACAAAAAACAAAAAACTCTAACAAAACTCTAAAATTGGCTAAAATCAACAAGAATCCCCAGCAACAGCGCCAATTTGATCAACTGTCGCGCACAGATCAAAAACGAGTATTTTTTTAAAATAGTAGTAACAGTAACGACAACTCGAGTATCGTTCTCACAAGGATTCTTGTATTGAATTTAACCAACTATAGTAACGGTTTATGGGAGGGGGTTTTGGTTTTGATTAAAAGAAAAATAGTGCAAATAAGTGATTATAAAAATAAGCTGAAAATGGTTAATCTGTTGTTTTAGTTTCCCAACTTATCATCGATTCAAATAATTCTCAATTCCTAAGCGGACTCTATCCCCTTTTCGATTATAATAACAATCAAACAAGCGCAATTGATATTATACGATACATATTCCTAATTTCCGAATTAAGCAAACGGATGAGATATAGTAACCGTGAATTAAGCAAACACGAAAAACATACGCGGATTAAGCAAACGCGATTAAAGTATAAAAACATGCAATCATCGAAATAAATCAATCAACCCAAAGATAAATCAAATTAAGCAAACAAGATATTACAGAGAAGAATTGAAAGGAAATAGATTTATTTGGAAATTAAAAGAACCTCAAAGTGTCGGCGGAAACCGATTACAGCAGATTAATCCTCGTGATTAGTTCTCCATTCAATCGTACAAAGCCAAAAACCAAAATTGTGAATAGTAAAAAGAATGTAACGTACAGTAGCACGGCTGTTACTAGGTATAGGGAAGCATAACAAAATTCGGTTATAACCCAACTGGGTCGAAAAACATAAAAAACCCGGCCTAAAACTAAATAATCCTAAAGGCAGAATTCAGGCCCTGACTTCAACAAATTATTCGAGCCTACTACACTCCGAATCAGCTTCTTAGTACAACATAAAAGTTGTAGCTCTGTGTCTCAGCTTTCCAGCTCCTGGTAGAACGTGTAAATCCTATTCTCGTAGCTCCAGTTATGATCCGAACAGTGGACAGGTATCAAATAACCGCTAAAGCTGAAAATAAGCTGCGAAAATAGATTAACGGCAAACAAAGACTTAAGTATAAAAACATAATAAAACAATAAAATAAACAAAATAAACTAAGGAAATTCATAAGTACAAACATAAGAGTATGTGCATTAAAATGCACTGATCAAATTCCCCCACACTTGAACTTTTGCACTCCGAGCAAAATATTATTAAGACTCATGAAAAAAAATAGCATTCGGAAACTCATTCTAGGCTACAAACTCTTCTTCGGTCAAGATTGTATCGATAGGTACTAATTTTTCACACTAAGGATATCGTAAGAACACAAATCCGCAATTGTCCGGTCATAAATCTCCCTCCTATACAAACCAATCTGAATCATGTTATTATGCTTAAGCCTAACTTACTCATCCTCCTTTTTTGCTCTCTTTCATTCTAATGCAATCACATTAAGCCTATTATTCGTTCACACACATGGTAAATAACCCTGTTAGTGACTATGATCCATATCTTGTCAATAATTCAAAATTAACCACTTTAGCAACAACAATATTTTTGTTTTTTGAAGGTTTCACAACCGTTAGGCTAAGTGACCGGGTGAGGGTCACCTAACTTAAAAGGCGGATTCCTATTCAGATTTCTTTCTTATTAAGCATGAGATCATTCACTTATTTGCATCAGCTTAATTACTTAGTGTGTGATTTTTAGATGGTGTTGATTTCTAGATAAACTACTTAAGAGCTATTAAAGGATGAGAACTCAAGGCTATGTCATAACAAGTATTTAAATCGGTTTCCATATTCGGGAGGCTTAAGGTGTTAAAACGGTACCGATCTTATGAATTTTTCCCAAATCTCCACAATCTAACCTCAAATTAATATATAGCCTAAAAATTTCAAAAGATGCACTGTGTTTCTAAGTAAAAAAAATTCACTGAAAGAAAACGGAACAAAACAAAGAAAACTGAAAGGAATAAAACAAAGTAAATGATTCCCTCCCCCACACTTAAAACACACATTGTCCTCAATGAAAGAAAAAAAATATAAAATAAGAGTGAGAGAAAGGAAAGAACACACCCGAATAGTTAAGGTGGATAGGTGATTGCATAAGCAGCATTTCCCAAAGAGAGATCTTTTACAGTCTCCTCTTCCAAAGTGGGGATCTCATAGAGTAACTTTGGGTGGCATCCATTGATTTTGATATTTTTATTAGTGTCTTCGCCTTTTATTCCAGGATCAAAGAAGAATCTTCGATAAGTAAAAGTGTCGAATGGGCACGAAAAAGTGATATTCTTTTCCACAACATCAGAGATTAAAGGATTAAGGGGTTGCCTCACTGCTTTTCTTCCACCTTCAATCGAGGTCCATCCAATTCCCTTCTTATGTTTCTTCAAAACATGCAAAAGCTTATTTTCTTGATCGAAATCAAGGTTAGAAGAAATTATAACAGGTAGCTTTTCATTCCTCTCTAAATAGGCATATTTTAGATTGTCCGGAAGTGGTTTAAGCTCTAAGAAAGGAGGTTGTTCAATGGAAGGCATGGTCGAGGCATCCGGGATATCAAGATCTTCAGCTGCATAAACGAAATCATGAAAAGCATCACCCTGCAAGGCAGCATTAATCTCAACACAAACAGAGCAAACGTTAGTGTCAGTACATAAATCGCAAGAGTAAGTATCATCATAATCTAATAAAGATGGAAAATCAGATAACAACTCAGGATAAGTATCATCAACTAAATCAGACAATAACTCTTTTGGATTCAATATTGTTTGGGCAGATAGTTGGTTTGATTCTTGAGCTTGCTGCATGGCATTCACTAAAGTGACAAGCTGTCCAATCTCTGACCGTAAAGCCTGAATACTAGAATTTGTTCGTTGCTGAAATTGGAGATCATTTATAGCCATTTGTTTGACAATGTCCTCTAGTGAAGGTCCGGAAGGTGTAGAGCACACAATTTGGAATTCCTTCAGATTCTTATTCGGATCCTCACCTGCAAGACCATTAAACCTTGGCAACAAGTGTATAAAACCAGAATTCCATTAGAAAGGAACAACAACATCAGTATATTCAATACGTAAATCATTGTAATGAATATCAAGAGCAACAAGCTCTCTTAATATTTGTTGTTCAGCCATGTTCTCAAAAGGGAGAAAAAAATTAACAAAGAATGAGAAAGCACAAAACCAATTCAGCAATTCAACAAATGCAGAAATACCAACAATGTCCCTATTGAGAAAAAGAGTATAAAAATAGGAAAGCGGATAAAATAAAATCTAAAAATTATAAAAATATGACTAAAAATCAAACCAAATCAGAATAAATCCCTATAAAAAATTTCGGATTTTTTTGAAAATATGAAAATAAAAATTAAATCAAATAAAATATGAAAATAAGGAATTTACGATTTTTAGGGTCAAAATGTTTTAGAATTTTATCCTAAATGAGTATTGTTCAGCGATTTTTTTCTGATTTTCTGAAAAAAATTCGGAGCGAATAGAAACTTTAGCTTCCAAACTTACCTGACAGACTGGAATGGTAATTGCAACTCTGAGAATCAACAAGGAAAAACAAAACAAACAAAAAACAAAAAACTCTAACAAAACTCTAAAATTGGCTAAAATCAACAAGAATCCCCAGCAACAGCGCCAATTTGATCAACTGTCGCGCACAGATCAAAAACGAGTATTTTTTTAAAATAGTAGTAACAGTAACGACAACTCGAGTATCGTTCTCACAAGGATTCTTGTATTGAATTTAACCAACTATAGTAACGGTTTATGGGAGGGGGTTTTGGTTTTGATTAAAAGAAAAATAGTGCAAATAAGTGATTATAAAAATAAGCTGAAAATGGTTAATCTGTTGTTTTAGTTTCCCAACTTATCATCGATTCAAATAATTCTCAATTCCTAAGCGGACTCTATCCCCTTTTCGATTATAATAACAATCAAACAAGCGCAATTGATATTATACGATACATATTCCTAATTTCCGAATTAAGCAAACGGATGAGATATAGTAACCGTGAATTAAGCAAACACGAAAAACATACGCGGATTAAGCAAACGCGATTAAAGTATAAAAACATGCAATCATCGAAATAAATCAATCAACCCAAAGATAAATCAAATTAAGCAAACAAGATATTACAGAGAAGAATTGAAAGGAAATAGATTTATTTGGAAATTAAAAGAACCTCAAAGTGTCGGCGGAAACCGATTACAGCAGATTAATCCTCGTGATTAGTTCTCCATTCAATCGTACAAAGCCAAAAACCAAAATTGTGAATAGTAAAAAGAATGTAACGTACAGTAGCACGGCTGTTACTAGGTATAGGGAAGCATAACAAAATTCGGTTATAACCCAACTGGGTCGAAAAACATAAAAAACCCGGCCTAAAACTAAATAATCCTAAAGGCAGAATTCAGGCCCTGACTTCAACAAATTATTCGAGCCTACTACACTCCGAATCAGCTTCTTAGTACAACATAAAAGTTGTAGCTCTGTGTCTCAGCTTTCCAGCTCCTGGTAGAACGTGTAAATCCTATTCTCGTAGCTCCAGTTATGATCCGAACAGTGGACAGGTATCAAATAACCGCTAAAGCTGAAAATAAGCTGCGAAAATAGATTAACGGCAAACAAAGACTTAAGTATAAAAACATAATAAAACAATAAAATAAACAAAATAAACTAAGGAAATTCATAAGTACAAACATAAGAGTATGTGCATTAAAATGCACTGATCAAATTCCCCCACACTTGAACTTTTGCACTCCGAGCAAAATATTATTAAGACTCATGAAAAAAAATAGCATTCGGAAACTCATTCTAGGCTACAAACTCTTCTTCGGTCAAGATTGTATCGATAGGTACTAATTTTTCACACTAAGGATATCGTAAGAACACAAATCCGCAATTGTCCGGTCATAAATCTCCCTCCTATACAAACCAATCTGAATCATGTTATTATGCTTAAGCCTAACTTACTCATCCTCCTTTTTTGCTCTCTTTCATTCTAATGCAATCACATTAAGCCTATTATTCGTTCACACACATGGTAAATAACCCTGTTAGTGACTATGATCCATATCTTGTCAATAATTCAAAATTAACCACTTTAGCAACAACAATATTTTTGTTTTTTGAAGGTTTCACAACCGTTAGGCTAAGTGACCGGGTGAGGGTCACCTAACTTAAAAGGCGGATTCCTATTCAGATTTCTTTCTTATTAAGCATGAGATCATTCACTTATTTGCATCAGCTTAATTACTTAGTGTGTGATTTTTAGATGGTGTTGATTTCTAGATAAACTACTTAAGAGCTATTAAAGGATGAGAACTCAAGGCTATGTCATAACAAGTATTTAAATCGGTTTCCATATTCGGGAGGCTTAAGGTGTTAAAACGGTACCGATCTTATGAATTTTTCCCAAATCTCCACAATCTAACCTCAAATTAATATATAGCCTAAAAATTTCAAAAGATGCACTGTGTTTCTAAGTAAAAAAAATTCACTGAAAGAAAACGGAACAAAACAAAGAAAACTGAAAGGAATAAAACAAAGTAAATGATTCCCTCCCCCACACTTAAAACACACATTGTCCTCAATGAAAGAAAAAAAATATAAAATAAGAGTGAGAGAAAGGAAAGAACACACCCGAATAGTTAAGGTGGATAGGTGATTGCATAAGCAGCATTTCCCAAAGAGAGATCTTTTACAGTCTCCTCTTCCAAAGTGGGGATCTCATAGAGTAACTTTGGGTGGCATCCATTGATTTTGATATTTTTATTAGTGTCTTCGCCTTTTATTCCAGGATCAAAGAAGAATCTTCGATAAGTAAAAGTGTCGAATGGGCACGAAAAAGTGATATTCTTTTCCACAACATCAGAGATTAAAGGATTAAGGGGTTGCCTCACTGCTTTTCTTCCACCTTCAATCGAGGTCCATCCAATTCCCTTCTTATGTTTCTTCAAAACATGCAAAAGCTTATTTTCTTGATCGAAATCAAGGTTAGAAGAAATTATAACAGGTAGCTTTTCATTCCTCTCTAAATAGGCATATTTTAGATTGTCCGGAAGTGGTTTAAGCTCTAAGAAAGGAGGTTGTTCAATGGAAGGCATGGTCGAGGCATCCGGGATATCAAGATCTTCAGCTGCATAAACGAAATCATGAAAAGCATCACCCTGCAAGGCAGCATTAATCTCAACACAAACAGAGCAAACGTTAGTGTCAGTACATAAATCGCAAGAGTAAGTATCATCATAATCTAATAAAGATGGAAAATCAGATAACAACTCAGGATAAGTATCATCAACTAAATCAGACAATAACTCTTTTGGATTCAATATTGTTTGGGCAGATAGTTGGTTTGATTCTTGAGCTTGCTGCATGGCATTCACTAAAGTGACAAGCTGTCCAATCTCTGACCGTAAAGCCTGAATACTAGAATTTGTTCGTTGCTGAAATTGGAGATCATTTATAGCCATTTGTTTGACAATGTCCTCTAGTGAAGGTCCGGAAGGTGTAGAGCACACAATTTGGAATTCCTTCAGATTCTTATTCGGATCCTCACCTGCAAGACCATTAAACCTTGGCAACAAGTGTATAAAACCAGAATTCCATTAGAAAGGAACAACAACATCAGTATATTCAATACGTAAATCATTGTAATGAATATCAAGAGCAACAAGCTCTCTTAATATTTGTTGTTCAGCCATGTTCTCAAAAGGGAGAAAAAAATTAACAAAGAATGAGAAAGCACAAAACCAATTCAGCAATTCAACAAATGCAGAAATACCAACAATGTCCCTATTGAGAAAAAGAGTATAAAAATAGGAAAGCGGATAAAATAAAATCTAAAAATTATAAAAATATGACTAAAAATCAAACCAAATCAGAATAAATCCCTATAAAAAATTTCGGATTTTTTTGAAAATATGAAAATAAAAATTAAATCAAATAAAATATGAAAATAAGGAATTTACGATTTTTAGGGTCAAAATGTTTTAGAATTTTATCCTAAATGAGTATTGTTCAGCGATTTTTTTCTGATTTTCTGAAAAAAATTCGGAGCGAATAGAAACTTTAGCTTCCAAACTTACCTGACAGACTGGAATGGTAATTGCAACTCTGAGAATCAACAAGGAAAAACAAAACAAACAAAAAACAAAAAACTCTAACAAAACTCTAAAATTGGCTAAAATCAACAAGAATCCCCAGCAACAGCGCCAATTTGATCAACTGTCGCGCACAGATCAAAAACGAGTATTTTTTTAAAATAGTAGTAACAGTAACGACAACTCGAGTATCGTTCTCACAAGGATTCTTGTATTGAATTTAACCAACTATAGTAACGGTTTATGGGAGGGGGTTTTGGTTTTGATTAAAAGAAAAATAGTGCAAATAAGTGATTATAAAAATAAGCTGAAAATGGTTAATCTGTTGTTTTAGTTTCCCAACTTATCATCGATTCAAATAATTCTCAATTCCTAAGCGGACTCTATCCCCTTTTCGATTATAATAACAATCAAACAAGCGCAATTGATATTATACGATACATATTCCTAATTTCCGAATTAAGCAAACGGATGAGATATAGTAACCGTGAATTAAGCAAACACGAAAAACATACGCGGATTAAGCAAACGCGATTAAAGTATAAAAACATGCAATCATCGAAATAAATCAATCAACCCAAAGATAAATCAAATTAAGCAAACAAGATATTACAGAGAAGAATTGAAAGGAAATAGATTTATTTGGAAATTAAAAGAACCTCAAAGTGTCGGCGGAAACCGATTACAGCAGATTAATCCTCGTGATTAGTTCTCCATTCAATCGTACAAAGCCAAAAACCAAAATTGTGAATAGTAAAAAGAATGTAACGTACAGTAGCACGGCTGTTACTAGGTATAGGGAAGCATAACAAAATTCGGTTATAACCCAACTGGGTCGAAAAACATAAAAAACCCGGCCTAAAACTAAATAATCCTAAAGGCAGAATTCAGGCCCTGACTTCAACAAATTATTCGAGCCTACTACACTCCGAATCAGCTTCTTAGTACAACATAAAAGTTGTAGCTCTGTGTCTCAGCTTTCCAGCTCCTGGTAGAACGTGTAAATCCTATTCTCGTAGCTCCAGTTATGATCCGAACAGTGGACAGGTATCAAATAACCGCTAAAGCTGAAAATAAGCTGCGAAAATAGATTAACGGCAAACAAAGACTTAAGTATAAAAACATAATAAAACAATAAAATAAACAAAATAAACTAAGGAAATTCATAAGTACAAACATAAGAGTATGTGCATTAAAATGCACTGATCAAATTCCCCCACACTTGAACTTTTGCACTCCGAGCAAAATATTATTAAGACTCATGAAAAAAAATAGCATTCGGAAACTCATTCTAGGCTACAAACTCTTCTTCGAAACTCTTCTTCGGTCAAGATTGTATCGATAGGTACTAATTTTTCACACTAAGGATATCGTAAGAACACAAATCCGCAATTGTCCGGTCATAAATCTCCCTCCTATACAAACCAATCTGAATCATGTTATTATGCTTAAGCCTAACTTACTCATCCTCCTTTTTTGCTCTCTTTCATTCTAATGCAATCACATTAAGCCTATTATTCGTTCACACACATGGTAAATAACCCTGTTAGTGACTATGATCCATATCTTGTCAATAATTCAAAATTAACCACTTTAGCAACAACAATATTTTTGTTTTTTGAAGTTTCACAACCGTTAGGCTAAGTGACCCGGGTGAGGGTCACCTAACTTAAAAGGGCGGATTCCTATTCAGATTTCTTTCTTATTAAGCATGAGATCATTCACTTATTTGCATCAGCTTAATTACTTAGTGTGTGATTTTTAGATGGTGTTGATTTCTAGATAAACTACTTAAGAGCTATTAAAGGATGAGAACTCAGGCTATGTCATAACAAGTATTTAAATCGGTTTCCATATTCGGGAGGCTTAAGGTGTTACAAACGGTACCGATCTTATGAATTTTTCCCAAATCTCCACAATCTAACCTCAAATTAATATATAGCCTAAAAATTTCAAAAAGATGCACTGTGTTTCTAAGTAAAAAAAAATTCACTGAAAGAAAACGGAACAAAACAAAGAAAACTGAAAGGAATAAAACAAAGTAAATGATTCCCCTCCCCCACACTTAAAACACACATTGTCCTCAATGAAAGAAAAAAAATATAAAATAAGAGTGAGAGAAAGGAAAGAACACACCCCGAATAGTTAAGGTGGATAGGTGATTGCATAAGCAGCATTTCCCAAAGAGAGATCTTTTACAGTCTCCTCTTCCAAAGTGGGGATCTCATAGAGTAACTTTGGGTGGCATCCATTGATTTTGATATTTTTATTAGTGTCTTCGCCTTTTATTCCCAGGATCAAAGAAGAATCTTCGATAAGTAAAAGTGTCGAATGGGCACGAAAAAGTGATATTCTTTTCCACAACATCAGAGATTAAAGGATTAAGGGGTTGCCTCACTGCTTTTCTTCCACCTTCAATCGAGGTCCATCCAATTCCCTTCTTATGTTTCTTCAAAACATGCAAAAGCTTATTTTCTTGATCGAAATCAAGGTTAGAAGAAATTATAACAGGTAGCTTTTCATTCCTCTCTAAATAGGCATATTTTAGATTGTCCGGAAGTGGTTTAAGCTCTAAGAAAGGAGGTTGTTCAATGGAAGGCATGGTCGAGGCATCCGGGATATCAAGATCTTCAGCTGCATAAAACGAAATCATGAAAAGCATCACCCTGCAAGGCAGCATTAATCTCAACACAAACAGAGCAAACGTTAGTGTCAGTACATAAATCGCAAGAGTAAGTATCATCATAATCTAATAAAGATGGAAAATCAGATAACAACTCAGGATAAGTATCATCAACTAAATCAGACAATAACTCTTTTGGATTCAATTTTGTTTGGGCAGATAGTTGGTTTGATTCTTGAGCTTGCTGCATGGCATTCACTAAAGTGACAAGCTGTCCAATCTCTGACCGTAAAGCCTGAATACTAGAATTTGTTCGTTGCTGAAATTGGAGATCATTTATAGCCATTTGTTTGACAATGTCCCTCTAGTGAAGGTCCGGAAGGTGTAGAGCACACAATTTGGAATTCCTTCAGATTCTTATTCGGATCCTCACCTGCAAGACCATTAAACCTTGGCAACAAGTGTATAAAACCAGAATTCCATTAGAAAGGAACAACAACATCAGTATATTCAATACGTAAATCATTGTAATGAATATCAAGAGCAACAAGCTCTCTTAATATTTGTTGTTCGGCCATGTTCTCAAAAGGGAGAAAAAAATTAACAAAGAATGAGAAAGCACAAAACCAATTCAGCAATTCAACAAATGCAGAAATACCAACAATGTCCCCTATTGAGAAAAAGAGTAGAAAAAATAGGAAAGCGGATGAAATAAAATCTAAAAATTATAAAAATATGACTAAAAATCAAACCAAATCAGAATAAATCCCTATAAAAAATTTCGGATTTTTTTGAAAATATGAAAATAAAAATTAAATCAAATAAAATATGAAATAAGGAATTTACGATTTTTAGGGTCAAAATGTTTTAGAATTTTATCCTAAATGAGTATTGTTCAGCCGATTTTTTTCTGATTTTCTGAAAAAATTCGGAGCGAATAGAAACTTTAGCTTCCAAACTTACCTGACAGACTGGAATGGTAATTGCAACTCTGAGAATCAACAAGGAAAAACAAAACAAACAAAAAACAAAAAACTCTAACAAAACTCTAAAATTGGCTAAAATCAACAAGAATCCCCAGCAACAGCGCCAATTTGATCAAACTGTCGCGCACTGATAAAAAACGAGTATTTTTTTAAAATAGTAGTAACAGTAACGACAACTCGAGTATCGTTCTCACAAGGATTCTTGTATTGAATTTAACCAACTATAGTAACGGTTTATGGGAGGGGGTTTTGGTTTTGATTAAAAGAAAAATAGTGCAAATAAGTGATTAAAATAAGTGATTATAAAAATAAGCTGAAAATGGTTAATCTGTTGTTTTAGTTTCCCAACTTATCATCGATTCAAATAATTCTCAATTCCTAAGCGGACTCTATCCCCTTTTTGATTATAATAACAATCAAACAAGCGCAATTGATATTATACGATACATATTCCTAATTTCCAAATTAAGCAAACGGATGAGATATAGTAACCGTGAATTAAGCAAACACGAAAAACATACGCGGATTAAGCAAACGCGATTAAAGTATAAAAACATGCAATCATCGAAATAAATCAATCAACCCAAAGATAAATCAAATTAAGCAAACAAGATATTACAGAGAAGAATTGAAAGGAAATAGATTTATTTGGAAATTAAAAGAACCTCAAAGTGTCGGCGGAAACCGATTACAGCAGATTAATCCTCGTGATTAGTTCTCCATTCAATTGTACAAAGCCAAAAACCAAAATTGTGAATAGTAAAAAGAATGTAACGTACAGTAGCACGGCTGTTACTAGGTATAGGGAAGCATAACAAAATTCGGTTATAACCCAACTGGGTCAAAAAACATAAAAAACCCGGCCTAAAACTAAATAATCCTAAAGGCAGAATTCAGGCCCTGACTTCAATGAATTATTCGAGCCTACTACACTCCGAATCAACTTCTTAGTACAACATAAAAGTTGTAGCTATGTGTCTTACCTTTCCAGCTCCTGGTAGAACGTGTAAATCCTATTCTCGTAGCTCCAGTTATGATCCGAACAGTGGACAGGTATCAAATAACCGCTAAAGCTGAAAATAAGCTGCGAAAATAGATTAACGGCAAACAAAGACTTAAGTATAAAAACATAATAAAACAATAAAATAAATAAAACAAACTAAGGAAATACATAAGTACAAACATAAGATTATGTGCATTAAAATGCACTAATCAACGACCTCAATGCATCAGAAGATACATGAGTGACACACAAACAAAAAACACATTAAACCCTAAAGACCAACCAAAACACGTCTAATCTTAATGCTTCAATATTCACGTGATGCATACACCTTCAATAAGTTTAGGTATTCTCTTTAAATAGCCTTCAGACCTAATGGACTTGGGCTTCTTCAGGCGCACAAATAGCAGCAATCAGTTTTATCTGGCTGCAAATCATCATGCACAATAATAGGAGCAAAATACAAAATTTCCTAAAAAGGATCAAAGATCCTTTTTATGAAAAGTAATAGAATTTTTCATAACAGAAAATCTCACAATATACTCCTATGAAAAACGTACATGTGTGAATTAAAACTCACTCAAAAATCACACTAAAAATACCAAAATAGTCATGCCCTAACTTTCTGGTATAACATGTCCTAGAACATCATGCAAAACATAATGACTGACTGTCATGGCAGAGCATCTGGTTCAACAACTTGCTAACAACATGTTTTACCAAAATGTAGCCAATCCAAAAACCACAAAACTTACAGTTTATGACTAAGGAGTTTGGCCAAATTATTTTGGAACTTTTTGTAGACCTAACATGATGTGGCATGTTAAGCATGGCTTAATGTTGCGTCCCAGAACTTCTGACTTCCAACAAATTTCTAGGGCTTAGGCGTCGTATTTTGTTCAAACTTTAGAGGCCGCATCTAACCAATCACAATTTATTGTGAGGTGGTGCTTAGGATTTCTTGTTATTCTAGGGGGACTTATTTATTTAGGGCGGTTGATTGCTGATAATATTAGAACTATGGATAACGCTCAACGAGCTTGTGGACATTTTTGTGTTATAAATGAATTATGTAGGAGACTAGGTGTACATGAGTACCCCGAAGATGAGAGGCTCTTTCCAAAAGCATCCCTCAACGCGTCTACTACCAAGAGGCTGGAGAATATGCATCATAGAGAAGCTGCTCAGCAGGATCAAGAAGAAAATCAAGAAGGAAATGATGAAGAGTTCAACCAACCACCTACACAAGATTAAACTCAACAGATGCAAGGTCAAGTCACTTCAGAATTTCATAAGAAGATGGAATCTCATGTTGTAGGAGTTACGAGGTGGATTGAGGAAGTGTCACCAACCTTGTATGTTAACCCTCTAAGATTCGTCCCAGCATTCCGAGACTTCTACAACCAGCTGGAATACCACATGCCAGATCAAAGCTTAAGAGTCCAGTTTGCATCGCTGAAGACATGGAGAACTATTTCATCAACCAAGACCAAGAGCAAGCTAGAAGGAGAGACCATGCGTGATGAATGGAACATACCAAACACGGAGTTCAATAACACTATGAACGACATTCATGATCTTTTTCGTGATGACGAAATATGAAAAGCCATGCAGTTTAGTTTTCTATATTGAGAAGTTTTTTTGTTTTGTTTATTTTGTTTTAATGGATGTACCTAGAGAAAAAGCTATAACTCCTAATGTTGTTTCCTCTCCCTTTTGTACTACCAAAAATTGTCCTTAATAAATAAGTTTGCAGCTGTTTTTTGCAGATTTACAATGTTTAACTTTAGCATTGAACACATGATCCAAGAAAAGAAAAAAAGAATAAGAAGAAAAGTGAATTGATCATAAGGAAAGAAACTGAGGACTTGAAGGTAATGGAAGAGAAAAGAATCAACCGACTTGTACTCAACCTGCAGATACCTCATCCGGTAAGGTTTGAGCCTAAATAATTCCATTGTGCACTTTTTCTTTCTTAGAGTGTATCCATGCATTATTCTCTTAGTTGGTTTGATTTATTTTAGTAAGTTGCCAAGATTGATCAATACACACTAAGGAATTTTTTTATATAACTCTGAGCCTTTGTAAACCACCCTTTAGTTTCAAGACTATCCTTTGCTAAACACTTAGAGCCTAAGCCTTTCTTTTGGTGAAGTAGCCTTAAACCCTTTGACATATTCTTTGAAATATCCTTTTAATTCAACTCTCTTTTTGGAGTTAGGTAGAAAATTTGTTCTTCAAGGTATGAAAAAGTGTAAGTTTGGGGCTGCTCTTGGAAGTGAGCAACGCTTTAAGTTTAGGGTAGGGGTACTAGAGAATTTGATCCATAATCTAAAAAAATTTTGAGAAAAATAAGTGAAAAAATCACTCCTTCAAAAAAAATATGATGAACAAATGACAAAAAGAAAATAATGATATTGTAAGAAGGATCACAAATCTCTAGTACTAATAAAGAGGTATGATGAATAAGGGAGAACTAGGAACCTAACTCCAACGGTTTAACCCTACTTTCCTAAATATATCCTACCCTAACATAAGCCAAGTTACAATCGGAAAAGCCCTCTAAATGGGTGTGTTGAGTTTTTTACGATTAATTTTCTTAGAACATAATCAAGATAAGTTTAATTGATTTTGCATGTTGAGTGAGTGTTAACCCTATCATTTGAGCGAGTTAAGTGAGCTGAGAGATAGGTTGAGTACTAGTCATGGTTGAGGACATTTTTCAAAATTGCCGAATGGAAATTGGAAGCTGGAATATTGATCAGGTAACTTTAAAAATATGGTGATGTTCAATTGTTATTAAGCGACTTGTTGTCTGTTGAAATGTGCAGTTGACAGTGACTTGCTTGAGGACAAGAAAAAAAATTCAATTTTTGGGTTGTGATGACAGTCCATCATTAGATAAATTCAGTCGAATAATTTGGGGAAAACAAGCAAAAGGGGAGCTAAAATGATGAAGAAAGACCCAAGAATGAGTGAAAAATGACCAAGTATGAAAGAATGTGACTTAGTGAAAATTCTGGTGAGAAAGAGATGAAAAACAAGCAACTAATGGAATAATCACACGTAGCATCACACTCTATCACGCATGCGATAGAAAAGTATATGAACCATCGCGAACGCGATGCTTCTGAAGTGCGCGCGATGACAGTTTTTCTAGACTTTTTCTGACGCGTTTTAACCCGTTCTAACAGCTTTAAAAGGGGATTTTCTTCACTTTTGCAAGGCTTACAAAATTTGGCACTGGGAGCACGATTTTACAGTATCAGAGGGTAATTTTGATAGCATTGGAAGCCATTAGAGGCCAACCCTTTAAGGGATTTCACATGCTATTCATATTTTATTAATTGGTGTTGTAATTTTAATGATGTGTAGCTAAATTCTCATAGGTTAGGTTGCGTGTGATGAACTTTATGCAATTTTGTTGCACTACTACAAAATACGCCTTCGGTAACACTAATTCTACTACGGTTATGCATTTCACCGTTGTAATACCACAAACTAGATGCGCCTGATATATTTTTTTTATTTTTGAAATCTATTTAATCATGGTTGATATAAACAACCATGATGATAAATTAATAGTTATAAGCTTCGAATCCTAGCAACTACATTTTTCCATTTTTCCTATTACAAAAAGCGCCTATCACTTAAGTTCAGAAATAAATAAAAAATTGAACACTATTTAACCACGATTTTAGTCTACAACCGTTGTAATAATATCTACATTTCACTCTGGTTTTAAATATCAACTGTGATTAAAGTTTTTCCTGATAAATTTATAACAAAACAAATTCATTATTTCCTTCATAACATGCCCTAAGCAAACTAGTGAACCAGCTAACCAGCAAACCAGAGACGACAGCGACAGCGATAACGAACTCTTCATCTTTACAATCTTCGTTCATTTGAATCTTCGTTCTTGATAATCTTCACCATCTTCATTCTTGGTCTCTTCAAAGTACGGTATGTTTCGTGCAAACTTCACTCTCTTCCTCATCTTCCTAATTCTTGATAATCTTCACCATCTTCATTCTTGTTTGATTTTGTGGTCTGTTTCTTGCAAAGCTCATATGATTTTTCCATATGCTTAAGATTTAGAGTTGTATTATTGTACTGAATATGCTTTATGTTTTGTTGTTGGATTTGTGGTCTTTTTCTTGCAAAGTTCATATGCTTTATCCATATGCTTAAGATTTAGAGTTGTATTATTGTACTGAATATGCTTTAGTTTTTTGACATTCTTTAGATTTAGATTTTGTTGTGCCATTCACAATATTGGTTTGATATAAATTTCAGAATTTATTGTGGATCGTAGTTTGATGAAAGCTGATAGATTAGGTCCGGTATATGAGAAAGGAGTTCTTGAATTCCTTGAATACGCTGATCAAAATCTTCCTGACAATAATGGTATCTTTTATTGTCCTTGTGTTAATTGCGGGAATGTAAAGAAAAGTACAAAGGATGAGATATTCCATCGCCTATTTTGTGATGGTATATGTCAAAATTATACAATATGGACGTGGCATGGTGAGGTGGAAAAGAATAGAAACCCTGCGTCACAAAGTCACAAAGTTGATGAAGATGAATACATGGATGACCGTCTAGAAGATATGTTCCGTGATATTGGAGAATATTCTTTTAAGAAAACGCATATTTATGATACTTTATGTAGTGATAAGGACACCCCTTTATATAAGGGGTGCACAAGTTTTACACAATTGTCTGCAGTTTTAAAATTGTTTAATCTGAAAGCAAAAAATGGGTGGTCGGACAATAGTTTCACGGAATTGCTTCATTTGCTAAAAACAAATGCTACTAGAAGATAACAATTTGCATGATCATTGTTATGATGCCAAAAAGATATTGTGTCCATTGGGTTTTGAGTATATCAAAATACATGCATGCCCTAATGACTGCATATTATACAAGAAAGAGTATGAAAATTTTGATTAATGTCCGGAATGTGGGGTGTCGCATTATAAGCTAAAGGACAATAATGGTGATGACAATGACAATGACAATGTTAGTAGGAAAAGGCCTCCTACTAAAGTGTTATGGTACTTGCCAATAATTTCAAGATTCAAGAGACTCTTTGCTAATGCGGATGACGTAAAGAATATTAGATGGCATGCAGATGAAAGAAAATGTGATGGAAACATATGCCATGTAGTTGATTCTTTGCAATGGAAGAAAATTAATTCGTTGTTTCCGGATTTTGGCATTGAGCCAAGAAACCTTAGGCTTGGGCTTGCCACCGATGAAATGAACCCCTTTGGTAATATGAGTACTAACCATTCTTTGTGGCTTGTTCTTCTCACGATTTACAACTTATCTCCTTAGTTGTACATGAAGCGTAAGTATATGTTAGTAAATATGATGATTTCTGGACCACAACAACCTGGAAACGACATAGATGTTTATCTAAGTCCATTAATTGAAGATCTAAGACTTTTTTGGGAGGAAGGCGATGAAGTTAATGATGCATATTCTGGTGAAGAGTTTAAGATGCGTGCAATGTTATTTTGCACAATCAACGAATTTCCTGCGTATGGTAATCTGGATGGATATAGTGTCAAAGGACACAAAGTGTGTCCTATTTATGAATCTGATACATGTTATCACCAACTTGAGTTTGGAAAAAAAACTGTTTACCTTGGGCATCAAAAGTTTCTAAAACCCGACCATTCTTATCGTAGATTGCGGAAGGCTTTTAATGGAGAGCAGAAGTTTGATATCGCTCCTAAACCTTTAACCGGGGATGAAGTTTAACAACGACAAAAACACATTAATGTTGTCCTTGGAAAGAGAGAAAAAGAAAAAGGGCAAGTTATTGAGAAAAATATATGGAAAAAGAGGTATGTGTTCTTTGATCTTCCATATTGGTCAAGTCTCGATGTAAGACATTGTCCTGATGTGATGCATGTGCAGAAAAATGAGTGTGATAGTTTGAATGGAACACTTATAAACATTCCAGGAAAGACTAAAGATAGTAAGCAATATCGTCTCGATATGGAGGTGATGGGTATACGAAAACAATTGACTCCAATAGAAAAAGGGAAAATAACTTATCTGCCTCTGGCTTGTTACACTCTATGTAAAAATGAAAAGAAAAGTATTTGTGAGTGTTTGCGTGGTATCAAAGTTCCCCAAGGTTACTCATCAAACATCAAGAAACTTGTATCAATGAAAGATATCAAGTTAATTGGTTTGAAATCTCATGATTGTCATATCTTGATGCAACAACTTTTACCAGTGGCTATCCGTGTCATACTACCAAAAAATGTGAGAGTAACTATCACCAGATTATGTTTGTTCTTCAATGCCATATGTAATAAAGTTCTTGATTTCAAAAAATTATATGAATTAGAAGATGAACCTGCCATAATCTTGTGTCAATTGGAGAAGTATTTTCCTCCATCATTTTTTGACATTATGGTTCACTTACTTATTCATCTAGTTAGAGAAATCAGAATTTGTGGTCCTGTTTATTTAAGGTAGAGGTATCCAATAGAGCGATACATGAAGATCTTTAAAGGATATACAAAGAATCATCATTGACCAGAAGCTTCGATTGTTGAAAGGTACATCACAGAAGAAGCTATTGAGTTTTGTATAAACTATTTGTCGGAAGTAGAGTCTATAGAAATTCAAAGTATCATCGTGCTGACACTGAAGGTAAAGGTATTCAAGGTTTAAATGTTAAGTCAATGACTCGGGATGTAGTTATTCAGGAACATTCCTATATATTGAATAATCTTGAAGAAGTTTAACCTTACGTGGATACTCACAAAAGACTTTTGAAGAAAAGATATCCACGAATGAGTCACAAGTTGTTGTTGATCGAGCATAACAAGAAATTCCTAGATTGGTTTAATAAAAGGATACCAAAAGATCATAGTGCATCCGAGATAATTAAATGGTTGTCATTCATGCCAAAATTTATTGTCATAACTTGGACTGCATATGACATTGGTCATTATAGCTTTTATACAAAATCAAAAGATGATCGTAGTACAATGCAAAATAGTGGGGTTATGGTTGAGGCTGAATCCATGTATTTCTCTAGATCGAAAGATAAGAATCCAATATTGGCATCTAGTGCATTCTATGGTGTCATTGAGGAGATTTGGGAGATTAATTATGTTATCTTCATAGTGCCTTTATTTAAATGCAAGTGGGTTCCCAATAATAATAATGGTGTACAAATTGATGACTTAGGATTCACCTGGGTTGACCTTGGCAAGGCAAATTATATGACCGAACCATTCATCATGGCTTCACAAGCAAAACAAGTTTTCTATGTGACCGACCCTTTGGATACATCGAGGAAATGGTCAATCGTCTCCGAGGAAAAGACATTCCTAGTAGTGATGAAAGTTTTTATATTCCTTATATCCCTTCTTACACAAAAAAAGTGCCTACCACTTATGATAAAGTTGATAGAGATGATGTCCATGCTATTCGTATCGATCATAATGAAGGCATATGGGAAAATTAACAAGTAATTATTATTTTATTCTTTATTCATAATTTAATTAATGTAAGTGATTATTTATAAGTATATTTACTACAAGTATTATTATTTGAAATTGTAGGTGTTTAAAGTCAATACACCAAGAGACAAAGAAACCAAAACACTATAATATACAATTATGTGATGTTATATAATGTTTGTAGGTTATTTTGTGCCATTTTTCTTTTGATGTAATACAAATACAATGTATGGTTCTTAATCCAATGTATGGATTTGATGTAATACAACACAACTCTTCATTATGATATAATTGTTATTTCTATTCTGATATGGTTAAAAAAAATACAGGTTAAAAAATGGAAAATTTCCAAAATGCAGAAAAAATATTTTAAAAAAATAGCATATTATTTAACGACGGTTGTAATATTTAACCGTGGTTGTATAGTGACTGCTGTCCAGAATAATATATTACACCAAAAGATGCACTGGTGAGAATCGAACCTGAGACCTTTAATATATTACAACGGTTAGTTATAGCAACTGTGATCATATATAGCATGCTTTCAGGTTTTATACAATGGTCATAAGACCATGATTGTAAGTAGTGCATATAAAACTACACCCTACGTAACAACAACAGGTCACGCATGATGTTATCCATTTTCCAACCGTTGTTGTATATGTTTTCCGTAGTAGTGTTTGCATTATATGGCAGTTTGACTTTGTATGAACCTTCTCACTTATAACTTTTTTTTCCTTAATGCGTATTATTAGAGATACTATGTTAATATGTTGTTAGATGCATAAGGATTCATGACTCGTAGCCTATATATTGGATCTAGGGAAATTGTTCTACTTAAGCCGGTTGAATAGGGATAGGATACCTCGAGTAGGGGCACAGAGAATTAAAGGTCTATACATCACCGAACACTGCTTATGCTGGCGGACTAGGGATAGAAAGCTTCTAGTAATTGTTAGTGAGTTATTTCGTGGGGGACTAGCTATAACGGTTTTGTTAGTTCACCTTAAAATTATAAGGGTAAGATCATTCACACAAGGCATCGTACATCAACAAGAGGGGATAAAAGGATTCTAAAACACAACATAACCACCTTCGTGACCTTGTTTTCTCTTAACTTTACCTTTTGGCACTGAAACTTGCAAAACCCCCATTCTTACTGCTTTTAGTTAATATTGCACAAATTATCATTCTTTTCGAACACAATCCATGTGGGTTCAATTTTTTTATTACTGCGACATTATCGATACACTTGTCGAGAAGTCATCAGGTTTATAGATTTTAAATTCATTAAAAGCATTATCTTTATGCTTTAAAAGATATACGTGTGTGAACCTAGAGGAATCATCAACAAAGGTTATGAAATACTAGTTTTCCCCATGGGTTAGCATGCCATTATACACAAAGAAATAAGAGTGCACAAGATCAATCAAATTTGATTTTCTTTCAACACTTTTGAAAGGTTTCTTGATCATTTTTTATTTGGCACATATTTCACATTTTTCAAAATCATGAATATTGCATGAGATCAATCCGAATTTAATTAGTCTTTTCATAGTACTAATACCAATATGTGCTAATCTAGAATGTCATAAAGAAATAGATTCAAGCATATAAGCAGAATTAGAAATTTCATTAATAATATTATTGATAGTACAAAGTTTGATAATTCCCTTAGTGGAATATCCTTTTCCTATAAATATATCATTACGGGTCAATATATTTTTGCCCGATTCATATACAGATTCAATTCCCGGTTTACCCAACAAATTCCCACTAACAAGATTCCTAGTCATGTCGGGGGCATGAAGCACATTAACAAGAGTGACTTTCTTTCCAGAAGTGAAGTTGAGTTCGACGGGCGTACTTCGTTTCCCATTTGTACTTCCTGACCATCAATTATCTCAGAATAGGTTTTAAAAGCAGCCTTGTCATAAGAGACTTGCATTGTAGCACATGTGTCATACCACCATCCTTGCACTTTGCCTTTGATTGCCATTATTTTGCTCATCGTAACGATTATGTCGTCATTTACATGAACTGCATTGATCTCATTTTTTGACTTGTTATGCATGCAATCTCGAGCATAGTGTCCGAGTTTTCCAATTTACAAAATAGTCATTTTTTGAACCTTTTGGACCGCCGAAATTTTTGAATTTGTTATGTTCCTTTTTAGGTCCAATATGACTCTTCATGCCATCATGTTTCTTTTTCCGTTTAGTACTCAGAACATTGGCTTTGGAAAGACCAGCAAATTCTGATTTCTCTCTTTCCTTGGATTCCTCCTCGTTTCGAAGATGTTTATGGATTTTCTCTATAAAGAAGTCCTCGGAACTATGCAAAATTTTCTTTCTATATCCTTCCTTTCCACGAAGGTGGTAATTTGCAATGATTGCACCAACCTGAAAGATCTTAGGAATGTCTATTTTCACAATTTTTATTTTATTCACGAGAACACGTAACACGTTCAATTGGGGAAGGTTGGGCTTGAAATCTATAAATTTGAAATCAAAGTATTTAGAAATTAAAAACTTCTTCGTACCTTCCTCTTCAGCCTTGAGTTTAAACTCGAGTGCTTTCTAGATTTTTGTTGCAGACTGAGTATCCGTATAAAGGTCGTAGAGACGATCAAATAGCGTATCCAGAATATGTCCACTACATAACAATTTGTCCTCTTTAAATTTGTTACACTCCTTCTTGAGTTCATCAGAGTCATCCTCGGTAGGTTCAAGAATTGGTGGTAAGTCAAGATCTAAGACATAGTGAACCTTCAGAGCAGTCAGTAGGAATGTCGTCTTATCTTGCCATCGGGTGTAGTTGGTTCCATCAAAGCGATCCAACTAGACAAGGTCCAAGTTCATAACCTTGATGTTTGAAAATTTAGCGTCGGAAGCCATTATTTGAATACTTTTAAGACTGTTAGAAATATCGGTAAATTTGAATGGATTCGGGTCTGAATCGTGAATGGTGTCACTTTTCTAAAAAGTATTTCAAGCACTCTCAAATATGTCTTAGAGTTGGAACGCAAGAATACCCATGACAATTCAGTCTTATATCGAATTTGCGCAAGACCGACAAAAACTCGATTTATAGCAAAGAGAGTTTGCAATTTGTTCAAGAGGATATTTGGTTTGTGATGTGATTTTCTGAATTCCGGAATGAAGTACTTATAGGCCATGTATGTGTTGTTTCACAAGGTTGTGATCCTTGATGAAGCAACACCTTTTAACATCATTTCCACTGATAGTTGCATTGTTTCCAAGCGTTACTTCTCTTTGAATTCAAAATTCAAACGCATGCATCGATCAAAAAGACTGCAGAGCGCTACTGGCACCGCGAGTAGCATGATTGCTCTGATGTGTCGCTCCTAAGTGCTCAAGTGCCGTCCACAAGCCGCCACTAGCCCCTTTACGCCCATGCCCTCAGACCCAATTTTGTAGCAGAAGCCAGCGACACCTACGAGGGGTGTATTGAGGAGACAAGTGACATAGTGCTTGGGACCATCACATTTATTCATGTGACACTTTATCATATTTTATCCTTTTGTTGAGTTAATGTTCTTAACTCTTTATAAAGGTTTTGAATGTAAGTAAATCTTTTTATATGAGACTATTTCCCTTGCATTTGTTAACATTTATTTTATTCCACTTTTCTTATCAATTTGGAACACATGAACGTTGAATGTTCATGAATTTATAACACGTTTGTCACAACCTGTAACTGCCTTATGTTCCCGCTCACGCACAACTCGTATATACATTTACAAAAGCTTTGGGTCGCACTTAATTTCATGTCTTACTTGACAAGTTAGGCATTTGAAGTCCGCATGCACCAATTTAGGAGGTACTAAGAAACGAAATATATTTCTGTGTACTGATAGTTATCGTATGTTGTATATTAATTAGTGATTTACTGTATTATTTAGTGATTTGTTGTAGCTTTGACTGAATTATTTTGATTTTTTTTTTGATAAGCCAAATATATATTAGATGAAAAGGGTACAAAAAGTACCACAAAACATACAAAGAGTTTCTACAAACCCCAACAAAATACAAGAATTTACAAGAAATCTAGAGGATATTTATGCCAATCATAAAATGAACATTTGATCTCCTCCTTGTCTAATAGTAATATCCACCACCACGAGAAGAATTTAATCCGGGTGAAGCACAATTCCGGGTCAAAAATCTCTCCATTGAAGATAACATTATTTCTTGATATCCATAAGCTCCAACACACCACCAGCCAGAAACTAACAGCCAAGTTACTAGGTAATTTCCCTTCTAATTTTTTAACCCAAAGCAATAGATGTAAAGAAATAGAATTAGAATGAAAGCTAGTAACACCTAACCGTTGGTACACTTTACACAAAACTATCTTACTCCAATGGCATAAAAGGAACAGATGCAAGGCTTCCTCAATAGATTGAAAGCAAGTAGCACATACCCCGTCATGAGCATCCGTGATTATGTTTCGGCGAAGCAAATTACCCCGCGTTTGCAACCTGTTATGCAGCAAACGCCATCCAAATATTTTGACTTTTGACGGAACCAGAGCTTTCCACACGATTCCAAGAGCTGTAACCTGATTTACATTGCCCTTCATCCCCCCTAATCGCCTCCGAGATGATATTGTAAAAGCTACGGACAGTGAAAATCCCACTTGGGTTACCAATCCATACCACAGAATCCATCTTATTTTGTACATGACAGATTGAAAGAAGAATTAATCGCAGATTTTGCAACTCCTCAATGACTTCCTCCGTCGCGACCAGCAGGTCCTGCGGTAAATCAACCTTCCAAAGCCAATCATCTCCCAACCAAGCACCCATCTCCACGACAGACTTCGACTGCGACTGAACCACCTGAAATAAATTGGGAAAAATGTCTTTCAAGGGGGTAGGTCCTATCCATTGCGCCTTCCAAAAAAGGATTGAAGACCCATCGTCCAAAACCACAGAGATGTAACGATTAAACGCATAGGACTGCTGTATAGAACCAATCCTGAATATGTCCTTTCCCCATTGAGAATGGAGTCTGCAGCTTCTGTATTCCTCGCGGGCCATCAAGAAGTATCTGTAGTCACCATACTTTTCCACCAAAACTCCACACCAACTAGCATTCGTATCCTTTAGTAATCTCCACGCCCATTTGGCCAACAAAGCTGTATTGAAAAGTCTTATATTCTTCACACCTAATCCCCCTGACTCCTTAGGTTCACAAATCTTATTCCAACTCAGCCACGGGACACCAATCTTCGACTCTGAACCATTCCATAAAAAACGCCTTTGAATTGCAATGATCTCACGCAACACACTACTAGGGGCTTTGTAGAATGATAATTGATGAATGGGCAAATTGGTTAGGGTTGAATTGATCAAAGTAACGCGACCTCCGATAGATAGATTTCACCCTTTCCAAGCAGCCAATCTGTCTTTGAATAATTTGATAACCGGACTCTAAAAAGATACTCTTCTATGGCTCTTCCCAACCCAAATGCCCAGAAACTTAAAAACATGTGAACCCGCACGACACATAAGAAAACTCTCAGCATCCCTTAACAAATTCGGCTCAATACCAAGCCCGATCAAACAGCTTTTTGAATAGTTTATTTCCAGGCCAGATACTAGTGTAAAACCATTAAGAATTGCTTTAAACGTCCAAAAATTATTCCAACTACCATCACACAAAAGTATCGTATCATCTGCAAACTGTAAAAAATCGTAGTGACAATTATCATTGACTTTAAAACCATTCAGAATGCCCACCTCACCTGCTGCCCTAACCATATGCGCAAAACCTTCGACAACAATAGCAAAAAGGAATGAAGATAATGGATCCCCCTGGCGGAGACCACGCGAAACCTTAAAATCACCTGTTGCACTGTCGTTGACGAGGATGGACATGAAACTAGATAAGATGTACCACCAATCCAATTTAACCACCTTTCCCCGAACCCCATAGCAACCATCATTTGGCGAAGAAAATGCCAATCCACACAGTCATATGCTTTGGAAAAATCAACCTTAAATAATGCACACGGCTGCTTACGTTTCTTAGCCAGATCAATGATTTCATTTAGAACCAACACACCATCTAGCAAAAACCGACCTGGAATGAAAGCAGATTGGGATTTGGAAATTAACTTCCCTATAACACCTCTCAACCTATTTGCCAAGAGTTTAGAGATGACTTTGTACACACACCCCACTAAACATATAGGTCTAAAATCCTCAATGCTTTGAGGACTGTCACCCTTAGGAATTAAAGCAAGGAAAGCTGAATTTGTCGTTTTATTCAATCTGCAAGAATCGTAGAAATCCAAAACACTATTAATGAAATCTTCCTTAATGATTTCCCAAAATTCTTGGCAAAATCCCATAGTAATACCATCAGGCCCAGGACTCTTATTAGTAGCACATAAAAAAACTGTTTCCCTAATCTCCTCTGCATCAAACATACGTTCCAGATTTAATCTATTCACTTCCGATAACTTTGCCAGATTCTGAAAATTGAAGGTCGTGGATGGAAGCTGCCTGCATCGAAACTGAGAAGCAAAATGTTCCCTAATTGCCTCTTTCAGCGGATCAACGCCTTCCACAATGTATCCTCCCACCTTAATAACATTCAAACAGTTCACCTTGGACCTTAGCTTAAACCTACTGTGAAAAAAACCTGTATTTTGATCCCCAAGTTTGATCCAATTAGCCCTAGATTTCTGGCAGATGATGGACTCCTTAATGCGGGGCTTTTCCCAAAATTTCTTCTGAGCAAAGATCCTACAATTCAGATCCTCAACCGAAACATTATTAGAATCTTCAACCATCTCCCTTTCTATCTTGTTAATCTGTTCCACGCAACACACTGCTAGGGGCTTTGTAGAATGATAATTGATGAATGGGCAAATTGGTTAGGGTTGAATTGATCAAAATAACGCGACCTCCGATAGATAGATTTCGCCTTTTCCAAGCAGCCAATCTGTCTTTGAATAATTTGATAACCGGACTCCAAAAAGATACTCTTCTATGGCTCTTCCCAACTCAAATGCCCAGAAACTTTAAAAACATGTGAACCCGCACGACACATAAGAAAACTCTCGGCAGCCCTTAACAAATTGTTTCAAAGAAATAAAGGGTTAATACCCATTTTCCCCCCTGCCATATAGGCGAGATTTGAAAAACCCCCCTAGAAAAAAAAAACTTGCATAAAATACCCTGACTTTTCAAAATTATTTCATGGTAGACCTTTTGCACGCCACATCACCAAAATTGCTTATGTGTCATTTTTTTTTCATCTTTTCTTTTAAATTTAAATGCCACATGGGTTAATGGTGAGATGTAATGTCTAAAATGCCCCTAAGTCCAAAAACATCTCATAGTTGAAAATCAAGACATTTCAACCGTCTCAATTCCAACCCTAACAATTAGGAATAGTACTCGTCACTCCGTCTTCTTCCATTGACAGTTCACCTCGCCTTGTCCGTTCGAAACCAGTCCGTCTTCTTCCATTGACTCTAGGAATCGCGTCTGTTGATACGAAAAAGGTATGATATTTACCTATTTTGTTGATGTTTTCCTGCATTTAGATTTTCGGTGTTGTTCATTGCTGGTTTGATTTGTATTTGCAGAAATGGGTGTGTTTGGAGTCATTTTCCATCACGGTGGAAACTTTGTCCATCAAGGTCACATCTTTTACCGGGGAGGGAGTGAAACAATTGTTGAAGGTCAAGACTCTGATAAATGGAGTTTCTTTGAAGCTGTTAGTTTGGTTAGAGAGTGGGGTTATGAAGGATTTAGGTTATGGAGGAACATTCCACAGGTGGACGAAGGGTTTACTCATGTTGTTGATGATGTTCAAGCTGGAGACATTGCATCTCACAGCATGTCTTGTAATGTGGTTGGTCATATTTGGGTAGAACATGGTATTAAAGACATGATGACTAAGGTGTCGAACCCGGATGTGGATGTTTTTAGTGACTGCAATGAAGAAGATAGTAGTGATGAAGATATAACATTTGATGACAGCGAAGAAGAGAGAGCACGTGATGAAGTGGATGAACAAAATGATGATGTGGTACTTGAGGAAGTGGTCATACCGGAAAAGGGAAATAGGGTTCAGGTTAAAGGTAAGTCATTGAGATTCAAGGTTAGGGCATCAAAGGATCCAAAGAAGATGACACCCATCAAGAAGGGGGCCAAAGTCATTGTCGAAGTACCTAAACATGTGTTGGGATCTTGTTCACAAAGGAATCCAAGTTACTCTAGAAGTAATGAGGTGGAGTATGAAAGTGAGGAATTGGATAGCTCTGACCCTGATGAAAGTGACATAGAAGAGAAGCATTCCAAGCCAAAGTTTGAGAAGTTTAGAGGTGAGCTGCTCAACAAAGACTTTCAATTCAAATTAGGTATGGAATTCAATTCTCTTTCTGGATTTAAAGATGCTATTAGGGAGTGGTCTGTGTTAAATGGTAGAGAGATAAAGTTTGTTAAGAATGAGAGTTATAGGGTTAGGGTAGAGTGCAAGGGTAAATGTGGTTTTTTAGCTTTGTGTAGTAAAGTGGGGGATAGGCACACTTACCAAATAAAAACTTGGGTGGGGACACACACATGTGCAAGGGTATTAAATAACAAGTCTGCCAATTCCAAGTGGGTATCTAAACTTATTGTTGAAAAAAGGAAGTCACAAGGTAAAGTTAAAGTTGGAGAAATAATGACTGAGCTAAGGCAGAAATATTCAATTGGCATAACCAAAGGGAAAGCTTGGAGAGCTAGATCTATGGCTGAGGAAATTATTGAAGGAGATGCAAAGGAGCAATTTAACATGCTATGGAGATATGCAGCTGAGTTGAAGAAGCACTGTGCAGGAAATACAGTCAAGATTAACACTGAGAGGCCATTACCAACCCTACCACCAAGGTTTGGAAGATTTTATTTATGCCTCGATGGTTGCAAGAGAGGGTTCACAAAGGCATGTAGGCCATTTATTGGAGTGGATGGTTGTCACCTTAAGACTCAATATGGTGGTCAGTTACTAGTTGTTGTGGCAAGGGATCCAAATGACCAATACTACCCTTTGGCTTTTGGTGTTGTAGAAACTGAAACTAAGGACAGCTGGAAATGGTTTATGGAGTTGCTCATGGAAGACATTGGGTGTGAAAGGAAGTATGTTTTTATCTCAGATCAACAGAAGGTAATAATTATCCATGTGTCCATATGTCTTTAATTCTTAGTGTATTTGTATTGATCTCTTTATTAGCTTTGTGTATGTTTGTTTCAGGGTCTTGTAAGTGTGTTTGAAGACATGTTTGAACATATTGAGCATAGAATATGCCTCAGACATCTCTATGCAAATTTCAAGAAGAAATTTGGTGGTGGAGCTGCAATTAGAGATCTATTGATGGGGGCTGCCAAGGCTACTTACTTTCAAGCCTGGGAGAAAAAGATGAATGAGCTGAGGACACTAGACAAGAAAGCATGGGAGTGGTTGATGGGAGTGCCTACCAAGTTATGGTGTAAGCATTCATTTAGTTTCTATCCTAAGTGTGATGTGTTAATGAATAATTTGAGTGAATCTTTTAATAGTACTATCTTACAAGCTAGGGATAAACCTATTCTCACAATGGTAGAATGGATTAGGAATTATTTGATGAATAGGATTGCCAATAACTTAGTGAAACTAAATAAGTGGACACATAAGGTTATGCCTAATCCTAGGAAAAGACTAGACAAGGAAACTATGATGAGTGGAGAATGGATACCCACATGGAGTATGGCTGACCTATGGCAGGTGCATCATCCATACAATGGGTTGCAATTTGTTGTTGACATTGGAAAACAAAGATGTTCATGTGGATTTTGGGAGCTTGTTGGTATACCATGTAGGCATGCTGTGTCTGCAATGCATTATCAGAATTTGGACCCTGAGACATTTGTTGACCCTTGTTACATGAGGGATGCTTACAAAACTTGCTATGAGAACAATGTTAGTCCAATCAATGGTATGGATATGTGGCCTGCAGTGGATGTTGAGAACATGTTGCCACCTCAGTATAAGAAGGGTCTAGGAAGGCCTAAGAAGTTAAGGATTAGAGAGCATGATGAAAGTGGGGCAAGGCTGAGGAGATTTGGAGTAGCATATAGATGTACAAAGTGTGACAAATTTGGCCATAACTCAAGAAAGTGTCAAAGCAATGTGCAGGATCCTAATGCATTGAAGAGAAAGGTATAACAACAATGTTTGATATTTACTTTACATTCTTATGTTATGTTAATCTTCTTACATTCTGCTATTGTATTAATTTTCTTACAGAGAAAAACACCAAGGACTAAGCCATCCACATCTGCTCCACCAACTGACAATGAGAATGCCCCACCAACTGATAATGATCATGCACCAAATACTGACCAAGGAAATGATGATGCACAAAATAATGTTGCTGAAACAGTTGTCCAAGAAATGAATGAAGCAGACATAGATGCTATGCTGGATGACATGATGAATGCATTTGAAGAGCAACAATCACAGGTAGTAAATCCAACACCTGCAAACAATGCACCAACTGCACCTGAAACAAGCAGAGTTGTTGTGCCTACAACTGATCCTGCTACTCACCCTGTTGCCAAGAAAAAAAAAGCTGCAAAGAAGATGAGTGCTACTCAATCTGTTGTGAAGAAAAAGAGGTGCAGTGAGAGATTGAAGGAGGTGAGGAATGCAAGACAAATTGGTGGAGTTGGTTCAAGTCCTGAAGCACCTTTGATGTTAGATGAAGAGGCCTTTATGCAGAAAAAAAACAAGTGGGAAGATATTGAGAGAAGAATGACACAGTAGTTAGGAACATTATGACCATTTTGTGTAATACTCTGTGAGGATATTGAACAGCCATGTTTTTTTGTGTAATACTTTGAAATTCTGTACTACTTTGTCCTGTTTTGTTAAAACTATGCTTTGTTATGTAATACTTTGTTCTGCTTATCCCAAATGGAGTATTTGAGACATCAAGTTATTATGTTAATCTTCTTGTGTTCTGCTATTGAGACATCTAGTAATTAGGAACATTGTTACTGATATCAGTCTTGTGGTCTGCTATACAAAAACAATGTATACTAGTAAACAATGTATACAAAAACATTACCAAGAGTTTTAACACTCAAGACATCAAATACAACACATCTGTAACAATGTATACCAGTAAACACAACACATCTGTAATACTTTGTTCTGCTTATGTCAAAATAATGTATTGAAGAGAACACAAAACATTTTGTTGCAACAATGTATACAAAAACATTACCAAGAGTTTTAACACTCAAGACATCAAATACAACACATCTGTAACAATGTATACCAGTAAACACAACACATCTGTAATACTTTGTTCTGCTTATGTCAAAATAATGTATTGAAGAGAACATAAAACATTTTGTTGCAACAATGCATACAATAACATTACCAAGAGTTTTAACACTCAAGACATCAAATACAACACATCTGTAACAATGTATACCAGTAAACACAACACATCTGTAATACTTTGTTCTGCTTATGTCAAAATAATGTATTGAAGAGAACACAAAACATTTTGTTGCAACAATGCATACAATAACATTACCAAGAGTTTTAACACTCAAGACATCAAATACAACAATGTATACAATAACTTGGCAATAGTACAAAGCTGTAACAAATTTGATTCATAACCAAAAACAACAATTACATTGCAATAAGCTTCATTACAGTGCAATAAACTTCATTACATTACATTGATCCTAATTTGTTACACGACCCAAAAAGAAAAAAAATACATGAGGCAACAAGCACAACTATTACAAAATTGATCCTAATCCTTAAGCTAGACACATTCATCTTCAACTCTTCAATCTCCTTGGTAAAAGCTATCTCCATTTTGCTCATTAGATCTACAATCTCTCCTTCCATGAAAGTTGTTTCTTCTCCACCAAAAAATTCGTCATCCCAATGGAATAAGTTGCAGTCATCTTCTTTACCCCAAAACCTGCACTTCCAATACTTCCTGCCAGGATTTGCCATCGATTTTGAAACAAACATCTTCATCTTCATATTATGGCCGCATCTTGGAATTTTTCTTCCGGTAGAAGACGTGCTAGAGTTTGAGCATACTTGTTTGCTCATGATTTGGGTTCAACAAGAAGACGAGATGAGATACAAAGGGAATGCGATGAAGAAGAAGACTGGATGCGAAGAAGACATACAAAACCTGGTTGCGATGAAGAAGAAGACTGTATGCGAAGACGACAACTTTTTTAGGGCACAAAACATGGACAACTTGTGGAAGGAAGAAGATTAAGTTAACGTTTTTGGACTTAGGGGCATTTTGGACATTACATCTCACCATTAACCCATGTGGCATTTAAATTTAAAAGAAAAGATGAAAAAAAAATGACACATAAGCAATTTTGGTGATGTGGCGTGCAAAAGGTCTACCATGAAATAATTTTGAAAAGTCAGGGTATTTTATACAAGTTTTTTTTTTCTAGGGGGATTTTTCAAATCTCGCATATATGGCAGGGGGAAAATGGGTATTAACCCAGAAATAAAATAGACAATTGTTTAAGGGGTCTGATGTATATTGGCACTTCTCTTATGTGAAATGCACTCAATATTTTTTCATAAATCATTATTCACATAAATAAAAGGTACTAAATTATAAGTGGACGACAGCCAATTATATTGAATATTTGGAAAGGGAGGAAAATTCAAAATGATTCAAAGGCTCCTTAATTTCATGTCACCGATCATTACGTAGATAGTAAGAACGATGAGATGTTTGACCAACATTGTTAGTACTAAATACCAAAATAAAGCCAAAAGAATAATATTTTTGTGTCCCATGAAATCACAATCTAGCAATAACAATGAGGCACACCAATAAGTCGGTTGAACAAGACTTTTTCTTTTCTTAATTAGGCGGTGTTATTATTTAATCTTTGATTGAGACTCATCCATCGTGAAATTTTATACAGGGTTAATATCTATTTTGCCCTCTGTCATATAGGCGCTTTTCGAAAAATCCCCCTGTAAAAAAAAAAACTTGCAAAAAAAACCCTAACATTTAAAGATTCTCTCAGTTTTGACCTTCATCACATCCAGTCACTAAAAATGCCAAAATGGCAGGGGTCAAAATAAAAATGCTGCAAAAATGGCAGGGGTCAAAATGAAAACGCTGTCAAAATGGCAGGGGTCAAAATAAAAACGCTGGCAAAATGGCAGGTTTTTGGTGACTGAATGTGATGAAGGTCAAAATTGAGAGAAATTTCAAATGTTAAGGTTTTTTTTTATAGGGGGGTTTTTCAAAAAACGTCTATATGACAGAGGGCAAAATGGCTATTAACCCTTTTATATATTAATGAAATTAACTAAATTTTTAAATTAATTTAATTTAAAATTTTTCAAAAGGAGTCATTGTATAAAAAAAAGTTTACAAATTTAACTCCAAAGTTTGCCTAGTAATTTAACAAGACTTGTAGATTGTAAAATTAGATCATATTTAAAATTCATTTAGAAAAACTATATTTTAATTTTATAGTTTACTGAGAGTGATTAAAAAAAGTTGTTCGGGGGTGATAACACTTTAATTCTTGAGGAAATGTTAAAAGTTTAATTTCTGAGTCTGAAACAAACTCAATTATCTTTTGATCAATAAAAATTTTATATTGGTTGGTCGTTAAAATTTTAAGAATTCCAAACCAGTAAATGATGTAATTTTGAATAAAATTAATAACTGTTTCCTGATCAACATTGATCAAAGAAACAATTTTGACCCACTTGATAAAATAACTTATATCAGCCAAAATGTACCTATGATCTTTGAATGATGTAGGTTGAATTTTACCAATTAAGTCAAATGTCCAACTTTCAAATGGCCAAGACTTGACAATCGAATGCAACTCACTTGCAGGGACATGTTGAAACCTACATATTTCTGATATTCCTGGCAACCTTTGGCAAACTCAATTAAGTCCTTCAACATAGTTGGTCAATACAAATCTTGTCGAAATAAAAAGCCATTTCATCTTGTGGCATGCTTGATGAGTGCCACATAACCCATTATATACAACAAAAATTGTCAAATAAGTTTCACTCTCGCTAATGCATTTTAGCAAGATTCCCTCAAGAGTCTTTTTAAACAATTTGTTTCCAATAATCACATAGCATAATGCCTTGTATTTGATTTTTCGATCTATCGTTTCTATTGGATTTTCCAAGAATTCAACAATTGATTTTCGCCAATCATTATTCGGCCGATTGTTAATGGAAAAAATTTCAAAAACTTCTCTAGAGTTTTTTTTTCAACCATTCTACCCCCATCAATTTTGACTTTAACAAATCTAAGGGAAATGATTGGTCGAAATTAAATTTTTCTTCACTTCAATTAACTCTACTAATTTTTTTATTTGAAACTTTGTATCGTAATTTGCGTCAAATAATTGACTTCTTGGTTTTCGACTAAAGGGGTGTGTTTAATTTTGACTTCATCAAACCTTTTTAACAACAAATTGGTCTGCACAAAGTACATCACTAAATTCTCCTTAATACATTTGTACTTTTTTGTTAATTGTTTCACAACCAACTTTAAATCGCTTCTGTTCTGATAAATTTGGTCTCACGTGCTTCTAGAGAGAAGGCACTTCTTCTCTCTCTAAGCTTAATGTGTCTTTTCCCATCCTTGGTGGTGGTTCTCCCCATAAATTTTTGGATCTTCCTGTCGCTCCCAGGATTTTCATCCAGGTACAAACGCGAGAGTGGCGCGAAAAACAGAGTCGCCAGCCATGTAAATTTATCCCACGAGAGGGAAAGGAAACACCGCATAAACCTGAGGAAGAGGGAAAGGAATGGTCATCGCAACCATAACCTGGGTTCGGGAGTCGATTACGCGAGGGGAAGGTGTTAGCACCCCACGCGTCCATCGTACTCGATGGGATCCACGCTTGTTGTCTATTCTAAGGGTGAGTTATCCTAAAATCTATGGCTGCACTAAAACGGGGAAGGGGAAAACTAAGACAGACTCGGTAGGACGTCGACGTCCTAGGCCTACGTACCCCCTTTGTGCAATGGGGAATTCAGAGTCAACGTAGTTCGGACCAAGTTCTTTTTGTGTTTTTTATGAGCAGCGTTAAGTTCGCGTCCGGCAGTTAGGGTCGATGCCTGTTTGCGTCTCAGACGGAAAGTAACGTGCCCTTTTTGAAAATAGCCTTTAGTTTGACAATCCCGAAGGACAAAAAGGTTTGAAGTTTGTTTGTATTTTTTAGGACAGAAGTGACTTGAGTTAGTTCATAACTCAACTTGAACCAAAGTCTATAACACGGGAGCGAATGCGTCGCATGGTCGCCCCCAATGGGACGTATGCTCAACATTCTAGAAGAGAGAAGGGGGACCCCTCAATCTTCATTTCCTATGTTTAAGGCTTGTGTGCAAGGCAAGTTGACCTTATTAAGTATTTTAGAGATGTTAAGAGATGAGAAGAGGGACTCAAAAGAAAAGAAAAACACTACGGGGAAAATCTATCCTAATGTTATCATGCAAAGATGGTCCTAAGGGGAGGTTTGACAACAACCTAAGCCTAAAGAAAAGAAAAGATGAGAGAAGGAAAGAGTAAGGGTGAATATCGATGATTATCCACACCCTTAAATAACTTACCTCAGCCTCTGCATAAAAGGTTAGTACAAAACAGACATACGTGACAGTAAGATAAGTGAAACCCAAGCAAGTCACAAACCAAAGAAAAATGATTATAAACCAAGTGAAATTCAACCAAGACAGAATGTGGATGACCTTAACATGAATTGTGAAGTCAAAGAAACACACCCAAATGATGGCACAAGTGCCTTTTCAAACAAGTAATCAGACATAGTCAAAGATGTGCATACAAGAAGACCTCAAACAAGGAGCAATCACATAATTAGTAAAACATCTTCTAAAATTACCAAATTAATTATCAAAATAGCTCAACCAGAAACAAACATTATATCCAAAACTCATGCCAAAATTCAAAATAAAAGTCACTCAAACAATCATGCAAAGTTCAGACAAGAAACATGACTCAATATGCAAAAAAGGAGGACTAAAATACAATATGAAATGATTTTAAAAATGAGAGAAAAATATTTTAATGCAATTCAATGTGTTGGTGAAACAATGCAAAAAGAATGAGTTCAAAAAGTTTCATGGATGATGAGAAATAAAGTAAACAATGCCATGTGTGCAAAATGAAACAAATTCAAAAAGAAAATAAACAAATAATTATTTCAGATGCTAAAAAATAAAATAAAAATAAAAAATAAAATTTGAGAAAATTTTATGAAATTATAAATATGATTCATGAATTTTTTGGTAATTTTTTAATGCAATTAACTATTTTTAAAAAATTAAAATGAAATGCAACCAATTAAATAAAATAAAAACTATGAAATATGCAAAGGAGGTATGAATAGCAACAAATGCACGTTGAAAAAGAACCTGGGCTGAAAGGGAGGGGTGTAAATAGGAAGCCCAATCCAAAAATCCATCAGAAAAATAAAAAGGAAAAATAAAAAGTGCACATGTGGACTCAGTCAATGGTCAGACTGAACATCAACCCTTGGATTGATCCAACGCACCCAAACAGTCAATAAATCAATGAAGTAAGCGTGATCAGCGATCCAGATCCACACGCACACCATAGTAATGATGCACGCACCTGCACGCAATTGGTCAAAAAATAAAAAAAGAACACGTGCATTGCATATTCCCTCATTAATGCGTTGGCATACTCCTGGCCACATGATTCAATCAACGCTCTATATTACGCCATCAAGTCAAAAGTCAAAACAAAGGAAAGGATCAGATTAGGGATGCGTGGTAGTTATCGTGGGTGCACACACATGCAAACCAATAAATAAAAACAAAATTTTAAATGCGTGGCAACGTGAGGACCGTGAGATCTGGGCAACGGACGGCCATGATTATCTCTTCTACCTCCAAACCCTAGCATGGCCGGAACTCCACACCAGACGCCGGAACTAGGGTTCCGGTCGTCTTCTCCGACGGCCACCCTCCCCAAAATCTCCAAAAAACAAGTGTGAGTATACTAAACTGATCAGAAAAATGTGAGGATCAATAATATCCCATCAAAAATCACAAACAACCAACGTACCATGAAAAACGAATGAAAAAAGGTTTGCATTCAAAACTTAAAACTCACGCAGCAACCATATTACACGTCCACATTCAAAACAAAACATACCAGAATGATCAGTACACACCACAAATCACTATGGATATTTAAAAAGAGAGTTTTGAGATCATGAAAAACATCACTAACCTGAGATCAAGCGACTTATTCCCTTGCTCTTAGCCTCCAACGATGGGTGATTTGTATTCTGTAGATGCCAAGGATGAAAGTTGTGAAAGAATCTTTTGAGAAACCCTTGTGGATTGTGAGATTCGATGAAGAAAAGCTTTTTAGGGTTCACACTTTTTTCTCCTCCAAATCACGTGTCTTCCTTCTAACCCTAGCATGAGTTAGCTTAAATAGATTAGGTTAATCCACTGATGATCACTTGGGCCTTGGTAATTCCCCACTTAATGAGTTTTGGGTGATTTTGGAAAATTACATAATGTGAAATACACCCTCCTCCATGCATGTATATCCAAACCCTTGATGATGGATCACTTATTTAACAATTGCTGATCACACCTGAATTGGATTTGGGCCTTGAGATGTCTTAATTCATGAGTTTTTAATGATCTTGCAATTTTGCACCATGTGAAATAAGTGATGAATAAGTCATGAAATTTCTTGGTTCAAAGGCCCAAAATGATCCTTAAGGAATGTTCTTTGATGTTAGAATGTGACATGAAGCAATGGAATCAATTATAGGTCACTATGTCCCAAAATGCAAATGGAACCATAAGGAAACCCTAAAAACCACTTTGCCTTCTTTTGATCATAACTTGAGTTTCAAAAATGATATGGAGACCCACTAGTACTTGTTGGAAAGAGGAGAAAAAGATCTTCAACTTTCATGTTTGAGGAAAATTCATTTGAAGCTTTTTTGATGATGAAAAGTCAAGTTGAATGTAGTGTAAGGACTTGCCCAAAAAGGAAACTTTCAAATTATAGGTCATTTCCATATTTAGTAACTTTTGTACCAACCCTTGATTCTTGATGAATGGTATGAAACTTGACCCTTGAAGACCATATGAGGATGTGAGACCTTGAAAATCTTGAAGAGAACCTCAAAATTTCACAGTTGACTTCCCCTCTCACTGTTGACTTTTCCACAATTCTCCTGATTGCCAATCCATTGGCCAATTGAACTTCTCATGAACCAAACTGATGGACAATCTTCCATTCTTAGATACTTAAGGGCCCAAGGAATACCATGGAATCAAGTCTTGCCCAAGAAATCAGAAATAAACTGACTTTATAGCAAACCCTAATCTTGGTACCCTCATTCTATGAGGAAATAGCACAGTCTCCAAATCCAAATTCCTCTGAATATGATGTGTATCCTCTCCAACAAAGATAAGATATGCCATTTGGTGATGATAAAAACCCAAGAAGCTTGCCCATTGGAGCAATAAACCCAAGATTCTCAAAACCCTAATTTCTGCACTGGTTAGGGAAGAGTGATCCACAATACAAGGACTCTTGCTTGACCCTTTGAAGAACATCTTCTCCTCTTGAACTGCCTCAGACACCTTGACCCCATGCTAAGAACCAATGATATGCACACATGATAATGCAAAATGAGATAAATCATAAGCCAGTTAGTACTAAAGTAAGGAGAGCAAATTTTGGGGTGCTACAGCTGCCCCTATTCAATCAACTTGGTCCTGAAGGTATGATAGCGACGGCTCTCAGACATTCCAGGATACACGGGGATTGAATACCGAAAGGGCCCCAGAAATTTGCTAATGGTGAGAATAACGAAATGGAGCGTGCTGAAAAAATAAGGAGTATGACCTCAACCATACCCACAAAAATAAGACGAATACGACCTCAATCGTACCCGCAAAGGAAGACTGACCTCAATTACTCTACCCACAAAGAAAATACGAATACGACCTCAATCGCACCCACAAAACGAATACAACCTCAATTATACCCGCAAAGGAAGACTGACCTCAATCACTCTACCCACAAAGAAAATACGAATATGACCTCAATCGCACCCACAAAACGAATACAACCTCAATTATACCCGCAAAGGAAGACTGACCTCAATCACTCTACCCACAAACAAAACACGAATACGACCTCAATCGCACCCACAAAATGAATACAACCTCAATTGTACCCTCAAAGAAAGACTGGCCTCAATCACCCTACCCACAAAGACAACACGAATACGACCTCAATCGCACCCACAAAACGAATACAACCTCAATTATACCCGCAAAGGAAGACTGGCCTCAATCACTCTACCCACAAAAAAAACGAATACGACCTCAATCGCACCCACCAAACGAATACAACCTCAATTGTACCCACAAAGGAAGACTGACCTCAATCACTCCACCCACGAAGAAAATACGAATACGACCTCAATCGCACCCAAGAAATGAATACAACCTCAATTGTACCCTCAAAGGAAGACTGACCACAATCACTCTACCCACAAAGAAAAAACGAATACGACCTCAATCGCACCCACCAAACGAATACAACCTCAATTGTACCCACAAAGGAAAACTGACCTCAATCACTCTACCCACAAAGAAATTACGAATACGACCTCAATCGCACCCACAAAACGAATACAACCTCAATTGTACCCTCAAAGGAAGACTGACCTCAATCACTCTACCCACAAAAATAATAGGAACACGACCTCAATCGCGCCCATAAAAGGTAACCAACATAAAGTGGATTTCGCTGGGGATAACGTGAAACAAAACTTCTGGTTTAAACCACCCCTACTGAAAAAAGGGAAACTGGCAAACAAAATATATCAAACGAGAACTGACTATCAGGCGAGAACTGGATTTCAAAAAAGAGAAAGGCCAAACAAAGGTAAAATTCTAACGGACTCACGATCCACATATAAGATGACTCCTCTGGGGAAAGGAGAAGTCTAAATAAAAGACTCTGTCGGGGAGCACAAGTATGAGGAACGCGCCCCTCCCAAAATCTCCTGAGTTATGCCATCTCTGCTGAGAAAGAGAACTGGCAAGGAAAGTATCAAACCTGGCTTATGCTCCGAATGCAGATGTTTGAATTTTGCCGTAATGCTCCACACAAAGTGGAAATGCTACGCGTTTGAGGATGCAACGCAAATGCTTATGATATGCAAAAGGGGTCTCTCTAGCAAAATAAATGCTGGAGAGAAAATACCAATTTAGCTGGGGATGACAAAATTGCCCTCTGAATCCAAGAACTCTGCTGAGAAGGATCACGCTGACCGACCCTTTGAATCAACAACTTCTACTGGGGATGAAATCCCAACAGAACATCCATACCACCGGGGATTACACATGTCCTCTACTGAAGGTAATATCCAAAACCTGAGATTTCTCCTCTGCTGGGGAGTTGAGAGTGAATGCCAATAACGGAACCGGAAGTCCGTTGCTGAGGATTGCTAATAACCAATGGGCTTTGAACTTGCTGGGGATGCCAGCCCATAATACCACCCTGCTTGGGGAAAACAGTCTACGATACCATCCTGCCTGGAGATACTGCTGAACTTAGCCTGCTGATGGGGAGAATGACTTTACTCCCACCTTGGTGGGGATTAGGATATGACATCGTTGGTGAAAGCACGCTTCCTAACTAGATGGGGAAGGTGAACACTCTGATTCTGTGGGGAAATAACGTCTTGATTCGGAGAAAATACTTCCCGAGTCTCCTGCTGGGGAAGGTCTGCTCTGCTGAGGAAAGGTGTAATCTCAATGCTGGGGAGAGCAACCCTACTAGGGAAGTACAATGATGTTGCCCTGCAAGTCAAATAACAACAAATAGAATATGCCATAACATGACTATCACCATTAATGCTTAGGTAATTTCCACTGCTTTTCGTTATGCTCCGCAAAGCTCGAAGTTTTATATGCAATGTTTATCAAAAATATCGGACGTTTTTGCAAACAAAACAGTAAAAGTAAAACAAACAATGGAAAGCTCTTTGAGTGAAATGAAAATTTTATTGAGAAAAATGGCCTGTAAATAGGCATTTACAATTGGAAGCAATTCCTAAAAAGAGGTAATTGCGCAAAAACAAAAGGAAAATACATATGTCGGCAATGCGGGAACAGATATCCACCATGATTCGACTCAGCTATGACCCACATGTCTTGCTTATGCACAAATGTCTTGACCTTCGAAGAGACTAACTGTACTGATTCCTTTCTTTCAGAATTTCCAGGTATTGAAAGTGTTCACTGATCGAACGCAGACCGTAGCCTTTCGCTTATAAATCCCTAACTTTTGCCTGGATCGCCCTTTTCGGGTTTTCAATCCATCGGGATACCCATTTTTGCCAAAGTTGCCTTTACCGGTTTTCAACTTTGCGGGTTTACACATTTCTTTTTACATTTTATCCCTAATTTTTTCCCGAACCTTTTCCTTTTTATGGTTCGCCGGGATGCCCCTTTTTTGCCTGGACTTTCTTTTTATGTCCAGCGGGTCTCTTTTATGCGAAGTATTTTTTGACTACGTCTGCGTTCACAGGGGATGTAAAATCTTCGCCATCCATGGTGGAAAGTAGTAAGGCTCCACCAGAGAAAACCTTTCTAACCACATACGGCCCTTCGTAGTTTGGAGTCCATTTGCCCGTGTGGTCTGTCTGAGGAGGAAGGATCCTTTTTAACACTAATTCACCTGTCTGAAAACTCCGAGGACGCACTTTCTGGTCAAAGGCGTGCTTCATCCTACTCTGATACAACCGACCATGTGCGATGGCTGCCAATCTCTTTTCTTCAATAAGGTTCAGCTGATCCAATCTGGAACGCACTCATTCAGCTTCATCAAGCTTCACATCTGCCAGAATTCTTAAAGACGAAATCTCGACCTCTTAGGGTAAAACTGCTTCCATACCATATACCAATGAGAAAGGGGTTGCCCCAGTTGATGTACGCACCGACGTACGATAACCATGCAGGGAATAAGGTAGCATTTCATGCCAGTCTTTATACCTTACCATCATCTTCTGCATAATCTTCTTGATATTCTTATTTGCCGCCTCAACAGCACCATTCATCTTCGGACGATATGGAGAAGAATTGTGATGCTCGATCTTGAAACTCTGACATAATTCCTTCATCATCTTATTGTTCAAATTCGAGCCATTATCGGTGATGATTCTCTCCGGGACCCTATAACGACATATGATGTCCTTCTTTATAAACCGGGCTACCACTTGCTTGGTGATGTTGGCGTACGAGGCTGCCTCCACCCACTTCGTGAAATAGTCAATGGCAACCAAAATGAAACGATGCCCATTGGAAGCAGTAGGCTCAATCTTCCCAATCATATCTATGCCCCACATTGCAAAAGGCCAAGGAGATGATAACACGTTTAGAGGCGTAGGCGGTACATGCATCTTATCTGCATAAATCTGGCATTTATGGCACTTTCGGGCGTACTTGAAACAATCAGACTCCATAGTCATCCAATAATAACCTGCCCTCAACAACTTTCTAGCCATGGTGTGTCCACTGGAATGAGTACCGAAAGAACCCTCGTGAACTTCCTCCATCAATAAGCCTGCCTCGTGTTCATCAACACAACGTAGCAAGACCATATCGAAGTTCCTCTTATATAACACATCATCCTTGTTCAGAAAGAAGTTTCCTGCCAACCTTCTCAGAGTCTTCTTATCCTTGGTGGAGGCACCTTCTGGATACTCCTGCCTCTTCAGAAAGACCTTAATATCATGATACCACGGTTTGCCATCTGACACATCTTCAATTGCAAACACAAAAGTTGGTCTACCCAGACGCATGATTCTAATCGACGGAGTTTCATTCCAACGGTTCACCTTATACATGGATGCCAATGTTGCCAACGCATCAGCCATCTGATTCTCAGCTCGGGGCACATGATGAAAATCCACCCTGTCAAAGAAGGGTAACAACCTTCTGGCGTAGGTGTTATAAGGCGCCAAATTCGCCTGACGAGTCTCCCATTCTCCTGTAATCTGATTAACTACCAACGCAGAATCACCATAGACATCGAGGTTCTTAATTCTCAAATCAATTGCTTCTTCTAACCCCATGATGCATGCTTCATACTCCGCCTCGTTGTTGGTACACACGAATGCTAACCGGACAGTGAAAGGTATATGAGAACCCTTCGGGATTGTAATGATCGCCCCAATTCCATTACCATATGAGTTGACAACCCCATCAAAAATCATCTTCCACTGTGACCCAATCTCAGGTCCTTCGTCAGGCAGAGGCTCTTCACAATCTTTCATTTTCAGAAACATAACATGCTCGTCCGGAAACTCAAACTTCATTGGCTGATAATCCTCGACCGGCTATTCAGCAAGATATTCTGACAGAACACTTCCCTTGATGGCTTTCTGAGAAACATACTGAATATCGTATTCTGTCAAAACCATCTGCCAACGGGCTATCCTTCCAGAAAGTGCTTGTTTCTCAAACATATACTTAATCGGACCCATCTTCGAAATCAACAAGGTTGTGTGGTTTAACATATACTGCCTCAGGCGTTTGGCTGCCCAGGCGAGCGCACAACATGTCTTCTCCAACATAGAGTATCTTGATTCGCAATTAGTGAACTTCTTACTCAGGTAGTAAATGGCGTGTTCCTTCCTACCTGTCTCGTCGTGTTGACCGAGCACACAACCCATCAAATTCTCAAGAACTGTAAGGTACATAATCAACGGTCTCCCAGACACCGGTGGCATAAGGACTGGAGGTTCCTGCAAATACGTCTTTATCCTTTCAAACGCCTCTCGACAATTTTCATTCCACCTGACCTCTTGATCCTTTCTTAGCAATTTGAAAATAGGTTCACACGTGGCTGTCAGATGAGAGATGAACCTAGCAATGTAATTCAATATTCCCAAGAACCCACGAACCTCTTTCTCTGTCCTTGGCTCAGGCATCTCTTGTATGGCTCTTATTTTCGCAGGATCAACCTCGATACCTCTTTCACTAACAATGAATCCCAGCAATTTACCAGACCTCACGCCGAAAGTGCACTTGTTCGGATTCAACCTTAGTCTGAACTTCCTCAACCTTTCAAACAACTTCTGGAGGTTTACCAAGTGTTCTTCCTCTGTCTGTGACTTCGCGATCATGTCATCAACGTAAACTTCGATCTCCTTGTGAATCATATCATGAAAGAGAGTCACCATTGCCCGCTGATAGGTTGCCCCAGCATTCTTCAATCCAAAGGGCATTACCTTGTAGCAAAATGTTCCCCACGGTGTTATGAACGTTGTTTTCTCCATGTCCTCTGGGGCCATTTTGATTTGGTTATACCCAGAGAAACCATCCATGAAGGAAAATACAGAATATTGAGCAGTATTGTCTACTAACACATCAATGTGGGGGAGCGGGAAATCATCCTTCGGGCTCGCCCTATTCAAATCCCGGTAATCAACACACATCCTGACCTTCCCATCCTTCTTAGGTACAGGTACAATATTAGCAACCCACGGAGGATAATTTGTCACAGCGAGAAATTCGGCGTCTAACTGTTTCTGAACCTCTTCCTTGATCTTGACAGCCATATCTGGTTTCGTCCTTCTCAGTTTCAGCTTGACTGGAATACAACCTTCTTTAAGCGGCAACCGGTGTGCGACAATGTCAGTGTCGAGCCCGGGCATGTCTTGGTAAGACTAGGCGAAGATATCCACATACTCTCGAAGCAACTCAACCAATCTTCCTTTAACAGTGTCTTCCAAGGCAGCCCCAACCCTTACTTCTAGTTTAACATCCTCAGTTCCCAGATTAATAGTCTCAACTTCCTCCTGATAAGGTCGAATAACCCTTTCCTCTTGTTTCAGTAGCCTGGCTAATTCTTCAGGTAAGTCACAGTCTTTGTCAGTCTCTTCTTCGGCCTGATAGATGGGATTGTCGAAGTCATATCGAGCCATAGCTAAGTCATGATGGGTGGAATCTGAACAAAGAAACCTGCATGATGGATGTTTTATGTTTATTATGAGTGCAACAAACAAGAAAACACATTGCCATTTTGATGTGAGTTAATGCAAAAAGTAAAAAATAGAAAGGCAGGGATCAAAATATTTGAATGAAAAACTTCCTTTATTGATGATAAAAATAGCAAATAAACATCCAAGCCCTACAAATAAATATCACTACGTCTTGGGCAGAACGTAGGATTCAACATAACAGAAAACAAAAGTAAATTACTCCGAGCGCGTCACTTGGATGACTTCTTCGGAAGACCAGTTGCCTAAACTCTGACTAGGGGTGCAGGGACGGATCCATTCATCCATGTCACAATCATTATCTCCTTCATCCTCAATAGCATTGACTCTGTCGAAGAAAACGCTGGCACTGGTGAAACGGACTGGACCATAGAACTTGGGAGGCTCTTCAGGACGCCTAGGTGGCTTGTAACCCAGTCCATGAGTATCCTGCTTTCTTTGAACATCAATGACACTGCCCCACTTCTGAGAACCACCAGCTTCAACTATAGCGCGTGCCTCTTTGAAAGAGGACATTGGAACCTCTGGTTGCCTGACAACTTCAGGTTGGGCAACCACCTCAGGCTGACTGACTGCCTTTGGGGGTTCCTCAGGAATTTTCACAACTTCAAAGGCTTGGCACAAAGTTTCCTGTACTTCACCATCTACCTCTACATACTTGAAGGTCGATAGGTGACTCACCATGATATCTTCCTCACCACAAACAGTCACAATGTGGCCATACACCATGTACTTCAACTTCTGGTGCAGCGTAGATGTTACTGCCCCAGCACCATGGATCCAAGGGCGACCCAACAAACAACTATAGGCAGGCTGAATATCCATTATGTAAAAGGTGGTGTTGAAAATCTCAGGACCCGCCTTGATAGGCAGAACTAACTCTCCAAAAACCGACCTCTTTGAGCCATCAAAAGCACGTACCACCAAGTCACTTGGTGTACAAATCAATCCACGAGTATCCAATTTCATCAAAGCCTTCTTCGGTAACACATTCAAAGACGACCTAGTATCAACTAACACATGCGACATTAAGGAACCACGACATTCCACTGAAATATGCAGAGCGTTGTTGTGATTCCTCCCAGCCGGAGTCAGATCTAAATCGGTGAAACCCAAACCATTACCAGCATTCACATGAACCACAACCCCTTCTAACTGGTTGACAGATATTTCCTGTGGTACATAAGCCATGTTCAAAACCTTCAGTAATGCATTTCGGTGTGCCTCAGAGCACAACAGTAAGGATAGAATGGAAATCTTCGATGGAGTTTGGTGCAGTTGATCAACAATTTTGTAATCACTTTTCCTGATCAACCTCATAAAATCTTCTACATCTTCTGAGAAAGTATCCCCAACTGGCTTTGTCATAGAATTATTTGCTTCCTGTCTCTGTACAGACTCATCCATCATTTGTTTACCTTTGTCCTGTTTTGAACTGCCAACTTGATCCTCGGACGGAATAAAGACTCTACCACTCCTAGTGATAGCCCCTGCTTCAACAAGATTTTCAACCCCTGTATTCACAGCTGATGTCTCTTCCAATTCCTGTTTCTTACCATTAACAAACACCTCAGCCCCATAGTTCCATGGGATGGCCTTGGTACTCTCATACGGGACTGGTCCAGGAACAGTGATAGTGAGCGGCGCTGGTCTCGCCGGCACTGATATAGTTATTGTCTTGAATGGAATTGTTATTGTGGCAACATCAATCTTTCTGTCGGTAACTTTGCTCTGCCTACAACCTCTGTCAAACTATAATATCCCATCACTGATCATTCTCTGAATACCTGCTTTCAATAAATCACAACCGCCTGGCTGCGACACACATCCTACACACCCTTCATCACAACCGGGAAATACCCCTCCCTTCAACAGTCTTTCTTTCACCACACCCAAGGGAGTTTGGACTTCGTTCACATCTGAAATCAAACTCAAGTCTTCACAGTCTTTAATAATAGCATTGACCCTCGGCTCACCGTGATTCGGCATCGGGTTCTGATTCACATTTGGAACATCATTGGAGAAATTAATGGCCTTGGAATCCACCAAATCTTGAACCTGATGCTTAAAAGCTTTACAGTTCTCAATATAATGTTCGGGCGCCCCAGAATGAAACTCACAGTGGGCGTTGGCGTCATAGCCGGGAGGTGGATTACCAGTAGGTGGAGCCAATGTTCTCTTCTGAATTAACTGTAGCTTTAACAAGTACTGAAATAATTGAGCGTAGGGAAGAGGTGGAGTGTCAAAATGCCTATCCCGCCTAGTCAGAGGCTGCGACCGGCGAGGATCCTGATTTTGTTGTTGAGACACTGCTGGCTGCTGAGGTGCTACTAGGATGGTTACAGAAGCCACCTGCTGATTAAAGTTCTGACGAGATCCTTCTCTACCACGATATGATGACACAGAGTTTGTATCTCCCTCCTTCTTCTTATAACCACTGGTATAAGGCTTCTTATTTCCTCTAGATGAGGACCCATCATCGCCTGATATTTTTCCCGCCTTAATTCCGCTTTCCACCATCTCTCCTACTAAGATCAAGTCATCAAACTTTCCAGTCATACACGGTACCAGCTTTTCATAGTAATGACCCTGCAAGGTGGCCATAAACATAGTTATCATTTCTCGCTCCAACATGGGAGGTTGAACCCTCGCTGTCAGTTCTCGTCACCTCTGAGCATATTCCTTGAAGCTCTCATTGTTTTTCTGTGACAAATTCTGCAGCTGTGTTCTGTTCGGAGCCATGTCAGTGTTATATTGGTAGTGCCTAATAAATGCCCCTGCCAGATCTCTCCAACTACACACATCTTTCCTTTCTAGTTGCATATACCACTCCAGGGATGCCCCAGATAGGCTATCCTAAAAACAATGCATCATCAGCTTCTCGTTCTTCGTATGCGCAGCCATTTTACTCGCGTATGCTCTGACGTGAGTCCTTGGGCAAGACATACCATTATACTTTTCAAAAGTGGGAGTCTGAAATTTGTGCGGGATAACAACGCCTGGAACCAGCTCCAAATCCTCTAGATCCATACCCACAGAATCCTGATTCACAACACCCCTTAGTTGATCCTCAATCAACCTGAATCTCTGATCATTGTCAATCTGGGGACCAGCATCCCCACCTGGCACAGAAAATGCATTATCTTGAACATCATCATACTGACGGCCTTGCATAGCACAGACAATAATACCTTCTCCCCCAACATTTTCAGCCTCGCCCGGAGGGATCACAACACTAGAAGCAGGAATACCTCCGCCCGGAGGGCCGTTCTGAACATTATTACCGTTGACACCAGTATGAATTCCCCCATGAAGGACACCCTCTTCATCAACTCTCGCAATCAGTGGCTGAACAAGAGTCCTTAACTGTTCTTGGCCTTGAGCAACCCCTTGCATTAACTCCATGAATTGGTTCATGCGAGTCCGCATCTTAATCATCTCATTTTGTAGCTGATCCATGAGTCTCTTCTGATTTTGTCTGGTAGAATACCGGTGAATGTGTTGATCTGCAATCCTGTACTGCGGAGGAGAACAAAGTAAGAACACCAGAGATAAACACCTGTCATGCAAAATGATTATGCAAAATGATTTTGAATATGCAAATGCAAATGAACATGTTTGAATATTCGCAGGGCGATCCACCCCTTGATTCTAGTTTAACAACAAGATAAAACGAAACTTCTGCTCAAATATTAAGAAAACCAGAGGAAAACCAAATGTCAACAATCACAAATCCAAGATAACAAGTCTGAACACAATAATCATAGATCCCAACCAACAAGTCTGGCGGTGGTCCAAATAATGAAAGAAAATAGAAAACTACGGCATGTCATCAAAATCCACAAGTGTCAATCCCCCCCATCCATTATGCTTTTTGCTCCAGTCTTGAATTTCCTTGAACATCTTTTTGGTGTCGGGATGCTTCGGTCTCTGAATTAGCTCTTGAATGAGAACGTCTCTCCTATGCATGATCCCTTCCAAGTATCGGCAATGCAACTCCCAAGCGTCTTCTCCAGAAACACCATCCATGCTAGGACCCTCATTTCTAGGTCTCTTCACTTCAGCTTGGATCTTCAGTTCCTCTATGGAGGTTGTGGCTTCATTGAGTCGATATTCGACTGCTTGTCTCTTGAATACCCCTGATAGGATCTCAGCGTATTTCTTCTTGAGCTTCAACTTCAATTGGTCAATCTTAGCTAGATAATCGTCTTCTTTTCGCTTATTCTCAGCCATTGCAGTGTCTCGGTGAGCATTGAACCTGTAAATTTTTAACAAAGCCTTGTCCAATTCCTCCTTCTTAGACTCGAGAACCTTACTGATACCATCTAGAGCTTGCTTCATCCTTTGTCTGGCTGCGACCTTGTCAGCTAGCTCCTGTTCTGTCTTGGCGAGAAGCTCTGTCTTCAACTTGGCGACATGAACAGCTTCACCCCGCTCATGTTTCAACTGATAAATCTCTCTTCGTAGCTCACAGTTTTCTTCTCGCAGCTTTTCTTTTTCAGCCCACAACTTGTTAAACTTCTCTATCTCAACTGTGGTAGGAGGCTCAATCAGCAAGGGGTAAGACGGTGGTTCTTTGGAGAATGGCAAAAGCTCTTCCTCTACCCTTTTCTGAATCCAATCTTCATATGCCAGAAATGTTCTGTTGTTGCTCTTCCCAAAAGAAATCTTCCCTTTCTTATGACGATCTCCCCAAGTATTTGCAGCTTCTTTCAACAGTTCTGGATGGATTTCCCCACTCAGATATAGAGATTCACGGACCTCCTCGTCTCTTGGTGGCTCTTTCAAGGCATACCCGAATTGCCTAATAGCAAGAATAGGGTTGTAGTTAATTCCCCCTTTCCTCCCTATTAGAGGCACATTTGGGAGACCTCCACAACTAATCATGATATATTGGCCCAACAAGTCACGGTTAACCCAAATTAGATTATCTGCCCTCAAGCCCATCAATCTTTTGGACCACTCCAAATTTCCTTGAGTATCTACAAATGCCCCAGATGTGGGAAGACGATCAGTAAAACATTTGTAGAAGACTAGCGCACAAAAATAAAGGGGTCCTCCCCTCCTCTTCTCGTTCTTATAATGCACTGAATAATACAGATCTCCAAGCAAAGTAGGTATCGGATTCTTCATGGTAAATATCCGGACAGCGTGCATGTCCACAAAATCCTTCATACTTGGAAACAACACCGTCCCATAGACACACATAGCCAAGATGGCGTTGAAAACTGACCAACATCTAGCCTTAGCATACACAGTAGCCTGTTCTATCAAAAATTTCACATGAATGCCTTTACTTACACCCTCCCTTACTGGCAACGTTATTTTTCAACAAAGATAAATCCAAATACAAAGCCTCGGAAACTTTTCCCAAATCAGGAAGTTCTTTAGAAGGATAGAAAGGAGCCTCTTCTTTAATAGAAACATCCAGAATGAGAGCAAATTCCTCCAATGTCGGAGCCAAAAGATAATCAGTGAATAGGAAACAACGCAGGTAAGGGTCATCAAATTGCACCAGAGTGTACAAAGCCCTATACTCGTATTCAGTGATGTTGCGAGAAAAATCCAGAATTCTTCCATACTCTCCTCTAAAGTCTGCCAATACCCCATGCTCTGCCATAGACGCAATCTTGTGAACAGGATCCAGAATAAGTGATGGGAACTTGTACACTATGATGTTCTTTCTCTTCTCAGTACTCATCCTTAATAGTCTTCAAAACCAGAATCAAAGTTAGGATGCAACCCTGCAAATGAATAAACATGTTAGGATGCAAAATGATGATGCAAATGCACACATGGGATCAAGGATGCCACACAGACTAGCCAACTGCTGCACTGAACAACTATATAATCTCAAAGATCTGCCCAAATACCCAGAATACCAAAGTAACCATAGTACCACACTGATAAATCTGCTGATCAGAAAGCCGGGTATGTTGAAGGTCAAGGTTACCTGCAAACCTGTAAACACCATGCCCTCTCACATGTGGGTACTAGAAAGCCGAGGATCCTCAATATCACGAGCTCTCAGGTCGAGAAATGATGATACGTTCACCATTTCTGGTTTGGCATCATCACCAATCGAGGAGGCCTCAACTGATTCCCCTCAAAAAGAAAGCATCCCATGGCAAGTCCTCAGTTTCGGCACTGAGGTCGAGAAGCAATAATACATTCATCCCTCGGGGTACAGTACTATCGCCAATCGAGGAGTGCTTCCACTGATTATTTACCAAAAGGAAACCCTATAGCAAGTTCCCAGTATTAGGTCCTCGGATCGACATGTGTAATGGGTTTGCCATTTCTGGTCTGCCATTATCACGTCTCGGGAGGAGTGTCGTTACTGAGTCCTCGGGAATGGTCGCCAGATTCGACAATTTTCCAAGTTACATTCAATCATCTGCACCAATGCGCAGGATAGAACATTACCAAAGAGAACCCCGTCTGGATGTGGAGTTTTCATGTATACTACGTATGGCCAAATGCCACACGAGTCACACTACTTGCCACGCTAATCCTACGTGTATGCTCAAGCCTGGGTATTGGGCTTACCTCTCAGAACTCCCAACCCGCCAAACAGAAAAACAGTGCAGCAGCTGATAATAATATGCAATGCAGAAATGCGGTAAAAATAAAATACAACAAACAAAGCAAAACAAAAATAAAAACACCCAAAGAGAACAAAGACAAGCAAGCGCTAGGATTGACTCGCTTAGGGATGGACCAGTATAGGTCAACTAGAGACGTTATTTCCCCAGCAGAGTCGCCAGCTGTCGCTCCCAGGATTTTCATCCAAGTACAAACGCGAGAGTGGCGCGGAAAACAGGGTCGCCAGCCGTGTAAATTTATCCCACGAGAGGGAAAGGGAACACCGCATAAACCTGAGGAAGAGGGAAAGGAATGGTCGTCGCAACCATAACCTCGGAGTCAGTTACGCGAAGGGGAAGGTGTTAGCACCCCACGCGTCCATCGTACTCGATGGGATCCACGCTTGTTGTCTATTCTAAGGGTGAGTTATCCTAAAATCTATGGCTGCACTAAAACGGGGAAGGGGAAAACTAAGACAGACTCGGTAGGACGTCGACGTCCTAGGCCTACGTACCCCCTTTGTGCAATGGGGAATTCAGAGTCAACGTAGTTCAGACCAAGTTCTTTTTGTGTTTTTTATGAGCAGCGTTAAGTTCGCGTCCGGCAGTTAGGGTCGATGCCTGTTTGCGTCTCAGACAGAAAGTAACGTGCCCTTTTTGAAAATAGCCTTTAGTTTGACAATCCCGAAGGACAAAAAGGTTTGAAGTTTGTTTGTATTTTTTAGGACAGACGTGACTTGAGTTAGTTCATAACTCAACTTGAACCAAAGTCTATAACACTGGAGCGAATGCGTCGCATGGTCGCCCCCAATGGGACGTATGCTCAACACTCTAGAAGAGAGAAGGGGGACCCCTCAATCTTCATTTCCTATGTTTAAGGCTTGTGTGCAAGGAAAGTTGACCTTATTAAGTATTTTAGAGATGTTAAGAGATGAGAAGAGGGACTCAAAAGAAAAGAAAAACACTACGAGGAAAATCTATCCTAATGTTATCATGCAAAGATCGTCCTAAGGGGAGGTTTGACAACAACCTAAGCCTAAAGAAAAGAAAATATGAGAGAAGGAAAGAGTAAGGGTGAATATCGATGATTATCCACACCCTTAAATAACTTACCTCAGCCTCTGCATAAAAGGTTAGTACAAAACAGACATACGTGACAGTAAGATAAATGAAACCCAAGCAAGTCACAAACCAAAGAAAAATGATTATAAACCAAGTGAAATTCAACCAAGACAGAATGTGGATGACCTTAACATGAATTGTGAAGTCAAAGAAACACACCCAAATGATGGCACAAGTGCCTTTTCAAACAAGTAATCAGACATAGCCAAAGATGTGCATACAAGAAGACCTCAAACAAGGAGCAATCACATAATTAGTAAAACATCTTCTAAAATTACCAAATTAATTATCAAAATAGCTCAACCAGAAACAAACATTATGTCCAAAACTCATGCCAAAATTCAAAATAAAAGTCACTCAAACAATCATGCAAAGTTCAGACAAGAAACATGACTCAATATGCAAAAAAGGAGGACTAAAATGCAATATGAAATGATTTTAAAAATGAGAGAAAAATATTTTAATGCAATTAAATGTGTTGGTTAAACAATGCAAAAAGAATGAGTTCAAAAAGTTTCATGAATGATGAGAAATAAAGTAAACAATGCCATGTGTGCAAAATGAAACAAATTCAAAAAGAAAATAAACAAATAATTATTTCAGTTGCTAAAAAATAAAATAAAAATAAAAAATAAAATTTGAGAAAATTTTATGAAATTATAAATATGATTCATGAATTTTTTGATAATTTTTTAATGCAATTGACTATTTTTAAAAAATTAAAATGAAATGCAAACAATTAAATAAAATAAAAACTATGAAATATGCAAAGGGGGTATGAATAGCAACAAATGCACGTTGAAAAAGAACCTGGGCTGAAAGGGAGGGGTGTAAATAGGAAGCCCAATCCAAAAATCCATCAGAAAAATAAAAAGGAAAAATAAAAAGTGCACGTGTGGACTCAGTCAATGGTCAGACTGAACATCAACCCTTGGATTGATCCAACGCACCCAAACAGTCAATAAATCAATGAAGTAAGCGTGATCAGCGATCCAGATCCACACGCACACCATAGTAATGATGCACGCACCTGCACGCAATTGGTCAGAAAATAAAAAAAAGAACACGTGCATTGCATATTCCCTCATTAATGCGTTGGCATACTCTTGGCCACATGATTCAATCAACGCTCTATATTACGTCATCAAGTCAAAAGTCAAAACAAAGGAAAGGATCAGATTAGGGATGCGTGGTAGTTATCGTGGGTGCACACACATGCAAACCAATAAATAAAAACAAAATTTTAAATGCGTGGCAACGTGAGGACCGTGAGATCTGGGCAACGGACGGCCATGATTATCTCTTCTACCTCCAAACCCTAGCATGGCCGGAACTCCACACCAGACGCCGGAACTAGGGTTCCGGTCGTCTTCTCCGACGGCCACCCTCCCCAAAATCTCCCGAAAACAAGTGTGAGTATACTAAACTGATCAGAAAAATGTGAGGATCAATAATATCCCATCAAAAATCACAAACAACCAACGTACCATGAAAAACGAATGAAAAAAGGTTTGCATTCAAAACTTAAAACTCACGCAGCAACCATATTACACGTCCACATTCAAAACAAAACATACCAGAATGATCAGTACACACCACAAATCACTATGGATATTTAAAAAGAGAGTTTTGAGATCATGAAAAACATCACTAACCTGAGATCAAGCGACTTATTCCCTTGCTCTTAGCCTCCAACGATGGGTGATTTGTATTCTGTAGATGCCAAGGATGAAAGTTGTGAAAGAATCTTTTGAGAAACCCTTGTGGATTGTGAGATTCGATGAAGAAAAGCTTTTTAGGGTTCACACTTTTTTCTCCTCCAAATCACGTGTCTTCCTTCTAACCCTAGCATGAGTTAGCTTAAATAGATTAGGTTAATCCACTGATGATCACTTGGGCCTTGGTAATTCCCCACTTAATGAGTTTTGGGTGATTTTGGAAAATTACATAATGTGAAATACACCCTCCTCCATGCATGTATATCCAAACCCTTGATGATGGATCACTTATTTAACAATTTCTGATCACACCTGAATTGGATTTGGGCCTTGAGATGTCTTAATTCATGAGTTTTTAATGATCTTGCAATTTTGCACCATGTGAAATAAGTGATGAATAAGTCATGAAATTTCTTGGTTCAAAGGCCCAAAATGATCCTTAAGGAATGTTATTTGATGTTAGAATGTGACATGAAGCAATGGAATCAATTATAGGTCACTATGTCCCAAAATGCAAATGGAACCATAAGGAAACCCTAAAAACCACTTTGCCTTCTTTTGATCATAACTTGAGTTTCAAAAATGATATGGAGACCCACTAGTACTTGTTGGAAAGAGGAGAAAAAAATATTTAACTTTCATGTTTGAGGAATATTCATTTGAAGCTTTTTTGATGATGAAAAATCAAGTTGAATGTAGTGTAAGGACTTGCCCAAAAAGGAAACTTTCAAATTATAGGTCATTTCCATATTTAGTAACTTTTGTACCAACCCTTGATTCTTGATGAATGGTATGAAACTTGGCCCTTGAAGACCATATGAGGATGTGAGACCATGAAAACCTTGAAGAGAACCTCAAAATTTCACAGTTGACTTCCCCTCTCACTGTTAACTTTTCCCCAATTCTCCTGATTCCCAATCCATTGGCCAATTGAACTTCTCATGAACCAAACTGATGGACAATCTTCCATTCCTAGATACTTAAAGGCCCAAGGAATACCATGGAATTAAGTCTTGCCCAAGAAATCAGAAATAAACTGACTTTATAGAAAACCCTAATCTTGGTACCCTCAGTCTAGGAGGAAATAACACAGTCTCCAAATCCAAATTCCTCTGAATATGATGTGTATCCTCTCCAACAAAGATAAGATATGCCATTTGGTGATGATAAAAACCCAAGAAGCTTGCCCATTAGAGCAATAAACCCAAGATTCTCAAAACCCTAATTTCTGCACTGGTTAGGGAAGAGTGATCCACAATACAAGGACTCTTGCTTGACCCTTTGAAGAACATCTTCTCCTCTTGAACTGCCTCAAGCACCTTGACCCCATGCTAAGAACCAATGATATGCACACATGATAATGCAAAATGAGATAAAACATAAGCCAGTTAGTACTAAAGTAAGGAGAGCAAATTTTGGGGTGCTACACTTCCTTCAGTGTGTCTGTTGCTTGTTTCAAGGTTCTTCCTTGGTCCCAAAAACGCACCTTTTCACAATATACTCACTACCTTTCTGTTTTTTCAAACCTGTCCAAATCCAAGATGGAGAAATGGAAGAATATGCCGCTATCAAAGGAAGAAGAAAAAGGAGTTACAGTGGTGGCGGAAGAGGTTAGTGAAGATGAGGTTTTCCACCGTACGCTTGCTGGGAAGCTCTGGACCGAGAATCCATTCAACTCTAAAGCCTTCACCAACACAATGATCAATGCATGGAGGTTGAAGAACCCGGTGGAAACCCAGGAGCACAACAAAATCTTATTTCTGTTCAGATTCTCCGGCAAACGTGACTTGGAAACGATTCTAAAAAACGGTCCATGGAGTTTTGATCGAAGTTTGCTAGTGCTAAAAAGGGTTTCCAGAGAAGAACAACCCTCTGGACTCGACATGCACTACAGCTCCTTTTGGATAAGAGTCTATGACCTTCCACTGATGTTAAGATCAAAAGCAATGGAGGAAAAATTGGGGAACATTCTAGGTCACTTTGAAGAGATGGATATGAAGGATACCCACAGAACGGACGATTTCTACGCATCAAGGTGTGGATGGATCTACAACTACCACTCAAAAGGGGGATGTTTGTGAGATACAAAGAGAAGGCTTACAGAGTATATTTTAAATACAAGAGATCGCCGGCATTTTGTTTTGCATGTGGCAAAATGGGTCATTAACTTAAAAATTGCGAGTCTGTGGGAGATCTAAATGATGAAGGCTTGGAAGAAATCGAAGAAAGTGAACTCTCAAATGGTCAATGGTTACGGGCCTCCCCGCTACCAAAGACACACAAAGATTCTAGAATGAAGGAATCAAGCTCCGACAATTGTAGCAAGAGTCTATTCAATGTTCCATCCAGTCAAAGTTGTTACGATATCAAAGAAGGGGAAGAGAGAGGTATAGAAGTGGTCCAGGGCAAAAAAAACTAAAGACAATGCCAGGGAGATGGCTCCGGTGGTAGATACTACCCCAACAAGTAAAGCTCTAGAGATACAGATAGTTGCGGAGTCCTTAGGGGCAGTTGTGATTACCCCAAAAAGCGTCACAACCGAAACAAGGAAAGCTCCTACAAGCAAAAAGGGGAAGAAGTGGGTTAGACAAAAGGTAGGGAAAAAAAGCTACAACTGAGAGGATGAAGAAACTAGAATTAGAAACCTGGAAACGTCAACTAGTTGATGTCATGATCTTGGAGGGTTCAGTGGAGGATCTAGGAAGCCAAGGCAAGAAACGAAAGGCTATCGGGAAAGTAGAGGATGGGAATTCTTCAAGACCAGAGGTGGTGTTGAATGGCCAACACCTCCTACAATAATGAAAACATTATGCTGGAACTACATGGGTTTGGGGAATCCCTATGCAGTTCGAGCCTTGAAAAGGCTTTTGTTGATTGAAAACCCCAGTCTGGTCTTTCTTATGGAGACAAGAATAAAATTTGTTGAGTTTGAGAAGGTGAAAAGGAAGTGTGGTTTCTCTCATGGCATAGTGGTGGATTGTAGTGGCTCTGGGAAAATAGGGGTGGGGGATTGGTCTTGCTTTGGAGCAACGACATTGAAGTCTCAATATTATCTTATTCCCTCAATCATATCTGTGGCGAGGTACAGGTGGGTGAAGGAGTCCCACCTTGGAAGGTTGCGTGCATTTATGGTCATCCGGAAGAAAGAAACAAAATGGAGACATGGTCGCTTATTAAATCTTTGGTGAGGCCAGGTCTACATCAGTGGCTTTGTCTAGGTGAATTCAATGACATACTAAGCAATGAAGAGAAGCAAGGAGGTATGGCAAGAACATATGTGCAATAGACTTTGGGTAGAGAGGCATTAATTGAATGTGGGCTTCAAGACCTGGGCTTCGAAGGGTATCCCTTCACCTGGTGTAATGGGAGAGAAGACCCGGAGAATATTAAATGTAGGCTCGACAGAGCTTTGGCCTCTGAAGAATTTATTCATCAGTGGTCCATGATAAAAGTCAAGCATCTGGGTAGATACAGTTCTGATCACGCAGACATCCTAGTTTGTCTTGAGAGCAATGAAGATGATGAAAAGAGGAATTATAGGCGTGTCTTCAAATTCGAAGAGATGTGGACAAAGGAAGGGAGGTGTGAAGATATTATCAAATCCATTTGGAATAAACCCGTCTTGAATTGCAGAAGTAAAATAGAAGGGATGAAGGCGCTAGGAGACGAGTTTAAATGTTACAGGGCCACTGAGATTCGCAAGGAGATCAGGAGACTTGAGAATCTTCTTAAAGATCCTAGAGCGTAGAATGCTAGTCCTGAGGATATCGTGAAGAGGAAGGAGATGGAAGCACAAAGTAAAAATCTCCTCAAAGCTGAAGAAACGGTATGGAGACAAAAGAGCATCGCTATTTGGCTGAACGCGGGGTATAAGAACACTAAGTTCTTCCACGGGAAAGCTTCACAAAGAAGGAAGGTAAACCAGATCAAGAAACTCAAAGATAGTAGGGGCGTGTGGAAGTCTAGTGAAGGAACTGTGAAAGAATTTTGGTCTCTTACTTCAGAGAGTTGCTCTCTTTTTCTAATCCGGTGTCAGTTGAGGAAGTTTGTAGTGTGATCAATAACAAGTTATTGGAGGATCAAGTGAGGTGGTGTGCAGATGACTATATTGAGGAGGAAATTGTTACTGCGCTCCACCAAATGCACCCGCTGAAGGCTCCTGGGCCGGATCGATTGCCAGCCTTGTTATATCAAAAGTATTGGAAGATTGTAGGTAGAGAGGTTACCACTTTGGTCCTGAACATCCTCAACAACAACCTTGATCCTTCTACCTTCAACAAAACATTCATAGCCTTAATCCCCAAATGTAAACAACCAGGAAGCCCGAAAGATTTCATGCCCATAAGCTTATACAATGTTATCATGAAGTTGGTGACCAAGGTAATTGCGAACAGGCTTAAGATGATTCTGCCCAACATCATTGACGATGAACAGAGCGCCTTTGTTTCGGGAAGACTAATAACTGATAATACACTCATAGCCCTTAAGTGTTTTCACTGGATGAAGAAGAAAACGAAGGGGCAGAAAGGAGTTATGGCCCTTAAACTCGATATGTCGAAAGCCTGCGACAAGATTGAATGTGAATTTGTTACAAAGACTATGATGGCCATGGGCTTTCCCAAACAGATGACTGGGCAGATCCACAAGTACCTAGAAACGGTGACCTATAGAGTGTTGATCAACGGCAAGCCTAGCTCTAAATTTATACTTGAAAGGGGATTACGTCAAGGGGATCCCCTCTCTTTTTACCTTTTTGTTTTATGTGCAGATGTTTTAGCAGGGCTGATTAAGCGGGAGGCAAAGGAGTCGAACATCCATGGGATCAAAGTGGCAAGGAGTGCACCGTCTATAACATGCCTCTTTTTTGCAGATGATTGCTTACTATTCTCAAGAGCTAACCAGAAGGAGGCAGACAACGTGTTGAAGACTCTGCAAAAGTACCAACAAGCTTCAGGAAAATTTGTTAACTTTGAGAAATCTGAGGCCTCTTTCAGTCAAAATGTGGAATCCAGTAGCATTAACATTATCCAGCAAAGGATGGGAGTAAAGATCGTGGCTTCTCACTCGAAGTATTTGGGGCTTCCTTCTACTTTTGGAAAGTCCAAGAAGGTTATCTTCTCTCAAGTGATTGACAAAGTTTGGAAGAAGGTTAAAGGTTGGAAAGAAAGGTGTCTATCCAGGGTTGGGAAGGAGGTACTAATCAAATCAATTGCTCAAGCTATACCCACTTACGTCATGAGCTGCTTTAGGATGCCCGAGAACTTCTGCAAGGAAATTGAGTCCATTATGGCTTAATTTTGGTGGGGATCATCTAAGGAAGAGAAGAGGATACACTGGGCCAGCTGGGAGAACTTATCCCACACGAAAGGAGCTGGAGGGCTTGGCTTTATAGGTGTTGGGGATTTCAACCTGGGCCTTTTGGGCAAGCAGGTTTGGAGGCTTATGCAGAAGGGTGATTCATTGTTGCATCAGATCTATCATAGTAGATATTTTCCCAGGGGCAATATCTTCAATGCTAAGTTGGGCTTCAGAACCAGCTTTGCTTGGCAGAGTATTTTGGGAGCCAGGGAATTTGTGCTCGAGGGATCCAAATAGAGGGTGGGTAATGGAGAGCAAATACTCATGTCAGATGTTAAATGGCTTTCGGAGGAGTTGAGGAATTCGTGCTTCCAAATACCTACATTAATGAATCAGCAACTACTAGTCAAGGAGCTTATTGATCAGGAGCTTAAATGTTTGAAGCCTGAGACTGTGGAACTTTATTTTGGTAAGGAAGCTGTTCAATATATACTGGGGATCCCCTTATCTTGGAGACTAGTGGAAGATAAGAATATGTGGAAAGCTGAAAAAATTGGAGAATACACAGTGAGATCAACTTATCATTTGTTTAGGACTAAAAGATTAGCCATGGTGTCTAGTCCTTCGTCTTCCAATGGGAACAAAATTTGGAAGAATATTTGGTATGCTCCGGTCCAAAACAGGGTCCGGAACTTCTTGTGGAGGTTGGTTAAAAACTTTCTCCCTGTCAGGACAAATCTTTTGAGGAAGGGGGTTAGCACCTCTAGTGCCTGCCTTTTCTGCCACGATCACCCAGAAACAATTAACCACTTGTTCTTGAAATGCCATGTGTCCAAACTTACCTGGTTCTCTTCCCCTCTTGGGTTCCATGCTGATGTTGTTCCGGGTGTGATTCCTTGGCTGGAAAGATGTCTAACCTTGGATGATCCCAAAGGAGTCCAATTGGTTGCTTATACTATGCCTAGCATCTGGTATTGTAGAAACCAGGTGATCGTCAACAAGGCGAAAGCCTCCCCTCCTCAAATTGCTGCTGATGTTATTGATAAAGTGGTGGAGTTTAATGTGGTAAATCCGAAAGCTAAATGGAAAAAGAAGCTTGTGACCCAAGATTTAGTCACTGATGATTTAAAGAGCCACAAGAAGCTCTATGTTGATGCTGGTGTTTTTGCGGATAACACAATGGCTATGGGATGTGTTCTTGTTGACCATTCTGGAAAAACCATCTTGTCTGCTACAAAGAAATAAGTTTTCTGCAGTGATCCCTCCCTTGCAGAGGTGATGGCTATCAGATGGGCTATGGGGCTAGTGAAGAATTTGAGACTAGAAGATATTCTGATTTTTTCTGATGTGAAGGTGGTAGTGGATTGTTTGATTGAAATTGATTTTGTTTCTGTTTTAGATTTAATTGTTGCTGACTGCTGGCACTTATGTAAGGATTTTAGAAATGTCACTTTCATGTTTATTAGTAGGTCTAGTAATTGTGATGCTCACTCCCTTGTAAGGTTGGGACACAATATTGGTTCAAGAACTTGGCTGGATTTCAATCCTTTGGCCGTGTGTAATCCGATGGGTCCTGTTAACCATGTCCTCTCTTAATAGAATTTTCTTTATTTAAAAAAAAAACTTTAAATCGCTTCTAATCTCAACTCCTTTTGCCCCGAGTCTAAAATAATCTTAAAACCTACCATTAAGGCTTCAAATTTTTTCCATAGCAGTTTTGAAATTGTAAAATTATAAGGAATACCAGATTCAATTAGAGGATAATTTTACTACGGTGCACAATCATTCAAATCTGCCAATACTATAAAAATGAGTTAATTAAAAATTAAAAATAACTAAATATATAAAGTTACGAAGATGTCTCTATATTAAGAAAAATAAATGAATATGAAAAACTTAAAAATTTTGTTGACAAATAAAAATGGAATATTGAAAAATGGATCAATTATTAAGTTTAAGACAAAAAAATGTTAATTAAAATATAAAAAAAAAATATGAAAAAGGAAAAGAACATGTAGTTTTGTTAAAAAGTAGATTAATTTTCTTAGTTTAAAATTAAAATATGCTAATTAAAAAAATTAAATATATATAAATATGGAGAATAACTAACATATTACTAAATTTAAATAATAAATAAATATGAAAAATTAAAAAGGCTAATAAATAAATAAGGAAAATAAAAAAAATATGGGAAATTTACAATGTAGGTTAATTATTTTTTTTAGTTTTACATAAAAATATGTTAATTAAAAAATATATGAAAATTTACTGTGATATCTTTATTTTTAAGATATTCTTATTTTTGTAAAGAAATAACGTTTTCCTAGTTAAAACCAAAAATGGCTAAGTGACTTTTATATATATCTTCCTAAATCATAATTTTAAAATATTTCTGTTCTGGACTGGGCCGAGGCTGCCCAACAGTCGAGCAGACCCAACCCATACAGCCGGGGGAGGCCCAATAAGGTCCTTCTGCAAGACAAGCGACTGCCACGTGCTAGCCACAGTTTCGCCGGACACGTGTCGGGCACTTGGGACAATAAGGAAGGAGGACATCACACCCTGTTGAGATGTGTCCCCCCGACAGACTAGCTTCTCCCCGCGAGAATGCTACACGTCACTCCTCGACAAATATGACTCCTCCCCGCGAGGCCATGTCCGTTCTGCGGGCTTCATCTCTCCTCGACGCGCAGGTTTCCCGAGGAGCAGGAAGAAGCTGCGGGCAAGCACCTCCCAGTTGAAATCAACGGGCAGCCTCTCCACCCAACGCGCCCCGTCCCAGATGGAGATTTCGAGCCGGTTCCTCTCGGCGACAGCCCTGGCCGAAGCGTGAAGATTGGCTATGGACTCCCCGACCTGGCAAAGAGGCAACTGGAGGCATGCCTCCGAGAAAATGCAGATTTGTTCACCTGGAGTGCTGCAGAGATGCCCGGACTAGACCCTGAAGTAGCTTGTCATCAGTTGACTATAGATCCGGCCGCTAGGGCTGTAGCTCAACGTAGGCGTAGGCAGTCTCCGGAAAAAAGGGAGGCTGCTGAAAAAGCTGTAAAAGACCTCCTAGAGGCAAACTTTATTTCCAAGGCCAAGTACACAACTTGGCTCTCAAATGTTGTACTCGTTAAGAAAAATAATGGAAAATGGAGGATGTACGTTGACTACACGGATCTTAACCGGGCATGCCCGAAAGACTCTTACCCTTTACCTAACATCGACCAGCTGGTCGACAATTCTGCGGGGTTCAAATTACTATCCTTCATGGATGCCTACTCGGGGTACAACCAAATCCCCATGGACGAGGCCGACAAGCAGCATACCGCTTTCATGACCGAGTCGGGCAATTACTACTATAACGTAATGCCCTTCGGCTTGAAAAATGTTGACGCCACCTACCAACGGATGATGAACAAGGTCTTCCGGGCAGATATCGGCAACGTGCTCGAGGTTTACATGGACGACATGATCGTCAAATCTGCAGAAGAAGTCGACCATGCCGCTCATCTCAAGAAAGTGTTTGACACGGCAAGGAAATGTCGCATGAGGTTCAACCCCGACAAGTGCACCTTCGGTGTTTGCGCAGGGAAGTTCCTCGGCTTCTACCTCACGGAGAGGGGAATCGAGGCGAACCCCTACAAATGTAGGGCGTTCTCCTCAATCCCTCCCCCGAACTCAAAGAAGTCGATCCAGTCACTTAACGGAATGCTGACGGCTCTCTCCCATTTTGTAGCCAAATCGGCTCAGTACGCACTCCCCTTTTTCAAGCTTCTCCGACAGAAGGCGACCTTTGAATGGAGTGAAGAATGGGAACAAGCCCTCCTCCATCTAAAACAAGTCTTGTCACAACCCCCGATCTTGTCCCGACCAGATAGCGGGGAAACACTTTTCTTGTACCTGGTCGTCTCCAGCGAAGCGGTGAGTGTTGTCCTCATACGGGAGACCCCCGACGGACAGAAACCGATTTATTTCACGAGCAGAGCGCTTTGGGGTCCCGAGCTCAAATACCAACAGATTGAAAAGGTCGCCTTAGCCCTCATATCTGCAGCCAGAAGATTACGACATTAATTCCTGGATCACACAATAGTGGTAAGGATGGAGCAGCCTATCAGACAGCTCCTCAGTCGGCCAGATATGGCGGGGAGAATGCTCTGGTGGTCTCTCGAGCTATCTGAGTTCGACCTCCGATACGAAGGCAGAAAGGCCTTGAAAGCTCAGGTACTGGCCGACTTCGTAGCGGAAATGACCGTCCCTGAACCCTCGACCAATGGCTCCTAGAAATGGACGATTTACGTCAACGAAGCCTCCAGTGTGAAAGGTAGCGGAGCGGGCATTATCCTCGAAAACGAGCAGGGCATCTTGATAGAGGTCTCCCTCGAGCTGTCCTCCAAGACATCGAACAACCAAGCCGAATACGAGGCCTTCCTCGCGGGACTTCGACTGGCGGAAGACCTTGGCGCAAAAGAAGTCAAAATCTTTACAGACTCCCAGCTCGTGGCATCACAGGTTCGGGGAGAATTCCAGGTCAAAAACGATAGTCTCATCGAGTACCTAACCTTGGTGCAAGAAAAGTTGAAGAAATTTGTCTCCGCGGAGGTGACTCACATCCCGCGCGAGCACAACACTCGAGCGGACGTGCTTTCCAAGCTTGAGAGCACTAAGAAAAAAGGAGGGAACAAATCAGTCATCTAAGAGATACTGACCCAGCCGAGCATAAACAAACCCACCCCGGCCACAGAGGTCAACGCCATCGGGGACGCTAACTGTTGGATGACCCCAGTTTACGAATACTTGACGACGGACAAACTGGCCGACGATCCGAAAGAAGCGGGGATAGTCAAGAGGCGGGCATGTGTGCACACCGCCGTCGAAGGTAAGCTATACCGTCGAGGATTCTCCATTCCCTTACTCTGGTGTGTCGAAGAAAGCAAAGTTCCGGGGATCCTCCAGGAAATCCATGAAGGAATCAACGCCCAACACCTCGGCGGAAGGTCCCTAGCCCGAAAAGCACTTCGAGCGGGGTATTATTGGCCCACTATGCAACACGATGCAAAGGAACACGTCAAGAAATGTGACCGCTGTCAAAGACACGGGGACATGCACCTCGCTCCCCCAAATGAGCTTAAGTCATTATCATCCCCGTGGCCGTTTGCATGGTGGGGAATGGATATCCTCGGACCCTTCGTCATAGGGTCGTACCAAAACAAGTACCTCATCGTCGGGGTGGACTACTTCACGAAGTGGATTGAGGCAGAGGCGCTGGCCAAAATCACTGCCTTCAACATACTCCGTTTCTAAAAGAGAAATATCCTCGCCCGATTCGATGTGCCCCAAGCCATTGTCACCGACAACGGGACACAGTTCACCGACAGGAACTTCCAAGACTTCGTCGCCAAACTAGGCACAAAACAGCACTTCACGTCGGTCGAACACCCGCAAACCAATGGGCAGGCCGAAGCGGCGAACAAAGTGATACTCCGGGGACTGAAGCGACGACTCGGCGAGGCCAAACAACGGTGGGTCGAGGAGTTGTACAGCGTCCTGTGGGGGTACCGAACAGCCCCACACTCCACGACTGGGGAGACCCCGTTTTGCCTAACGTACGGAACCGAGGCAGTTATCCCTGTGGAGATCAGGGAACCCTCGAGGAGGACAGAAGCTCCCCTCGACGAAGAAACAAACAACGAAGGCCTGCGAGAGGAGCTCGACCTTGTCGAAGAGATAAGGACCGGCGCTTCCCTCCAAGAAGCCTCTTTAAAACAAAAAATAACTTTGCGTTATAATGACAAGTTATCAAACGAGACTTCCAAGTTGGCAGTCTTGTCCTACGGAGAAATCAGAAAGATTCACGCGAAGGAAAGCTGGCCGCAAACTGGGAGGGCCCATACCGCGTCATCGCAAAGACGGGGACGGGCGCTTATTACCTCGAAAACCTCCACGGCGAACAACTTGCTCGACCATGGAATGCTGAGAAGCTCAAACAATATTACAGTTAGACACTGCTCGGGACGGTACGACGTCGCGACCACGGGGGCGTGCGACGGTACACGCGCGACACCTCTATATAACACACGACGACCAAAAACCACAAAGTGTGTGCGTGAGACTTTTAGGCCCGACGAGGAGACCTCAACCGAGCTCCGTCATTGACGTATCAGATAGGCGGAACACCCAGCTCGCGATGGGAAATTCACGCCACGAAGCTAAGACGTCGACCGACTTCTTAGCCTCGTCGAAGGTCGGAGTACAACCCCGACCACTTGACTGGCTCTCTACACGGTCGAGGATCGTCAGAGTCGAGCAAACCCCCAAGGCTCCAGCGATCTCAACTACTTAGGCAAAAATAAGTAATGTATAGAGTATCACACACAAGCAAAATAAATAAAGAGGCAAAGCGAAGTATAAGAATCGGGCAAAGCCCATTGTACGAATATTACATCAATAAGCCCACAAGCCAGGCAAAAACTACCATTGTACGAGTATTACATCAAATAAGCCCACAAGCCGGGCAAAAACAACAAAATGGTACGCAGGCCAAGCAAACTATATTCCTACTCTACAGCAGTCTCAGCAGCGTCTGGCCCACCCCCTTCGTTGGCAATTCCTTCTTGCCCGGGCAGCAATATCCGGTCATCGACCACCTCGCAGTCAGCATCAGCCCCATCAGTCACCAGGTCGGGATTTAGGATCCGAAGCTGCGCCACTGCATTTCGGAACCCTATGCCCGCAGTTTCAAGAGCATCATCCTCGGCTAGCCGGAGATCCTGCTCGAGTCTCTTGAGTTGGGCCACCAGCGCTGCTCGAGTGGTTAGGAGTTTATCCTCTTCAGTTTCGCCCTTAGCTGGCCGAACAGCATCCTTTAACTCGGCAACCCTCTCCTTGAGCCGCTTCTCCTCTGCCTCCAGCTCGGTGATCCGGGCAAGATGACCTTTCTCCGCTTCCTCGGCTTCCTTCAGCTTTGCCTCCGCCCGCTGCTGCTGCTCGTTCTGTTCTTTATTAAGGTCCCTGCATTCCTTCAACTTTTTGTGCAGGTCTAGCAGCTCAGCATCCAAGGTCTCGAGCTTTTCTTGCAGTCGAGAAAGTTCAGCAGCGGGGTGGGTCTCGTCGTTCAGGACAATAGTAGTCGAACAGAGCCGTATAACGGCAGACATGTCCTCGAAGATCGTCCTCCTCCTCGCTTCCGCAGCAGTCCCCAGCACAGCTCGGATTTCAGAGGGAGGGACGCGTGGATAGGTGACTTCAGAGAAGAAGCGGGGCTTGAGATGGCATGGTGGGAGTTTGAAGCTTGAAGGGGGTGGGGGACTTTCTTCGTGGGCCAGGTCGACAAACTCCGCATTCGAAACCCGTTGTCGTTTCGGCGTCCCTTGAGTGCCCGGGGACTGACTCCCAGCAGGAGGTGTGCGTATACCTGAAATCCCCGACGCCGTCAAAGTAGGCTGGGATTTGCTAGAACCTTCGGGCATCGCGGCAGAAGGAACACCCTCGGGCATGGCCCCAGAAGAAGCAACACCTTGACCCTTTGAACGAGATGACTCTCCCCGAGCCTGTTCTTCCCGAGCCCTCTTCGCCTTCAACTTCTTGAGCCTCTCCTCTGCTCCGGCCATTTTCCCTGCAAAAAGAAAGAAAACGTTAGTAAGGCAAGATATACAGACGCGAGGAAGGCTTAGGTCGAGGATATTTTCACCACCTAGCAGCTCATCTGCTTCTTCGTCGGAGAAGGTCTCGAGCAGAACACGGGTATTGATCAAGCGACGTTGCTTCATCACTTGCCCGTCTGCTCCTGTTACTGGCTCGCCGTCCAGTGTTTCGTACCGAGCTTCATTGAAGCTTTCGACGAAAGCAACGATTTTATCATAAGCTGCCCGGTCGTCGACGTCCAACTGATTGTGTTTCACCTTGTATTTATCAACCCCTTTTTTGAAGTGTTCCTCCGTCCAGTACAGGGGGAACTTCGGCTCCAGAACCTCCTCGGAGCGACCGTCCACTTTACGGGTAACTCTCCGGTACAGCGAGTTGATAGCCCCAAGGGTGACCGGATTCACAAAATAGTAACGGTACTTGAAGTCCCAGATAGAATCCAAATACGTGTGGAACAGAGCTTTGCTTTGCTTAAAGGACACCCAGCCGTGTCGTCCACCGGCCGACGACCTTTGAAGATGGAATATTCTGAAGAAGAGGGACACTGTAGGTACGATTTTCAGGTGTTTACAAACAAGCTCGAAAGCCCGGATGAAGGCCAGCGAGTTCGGGTGAATCTGCGAGGGTGCCAGCTTCAACCAGGCGAAGACCCCCTCTTGGAAATCCGTGAAGGGCAGCCTCCACCCCGCTTCGTCGAACATGAACTCGTATAATGGGATACGCATTCCTCGGTAAGGCGAGCATATCCGGTGATGCTTTTCCGGGCGGAAAACCTTCCATGATTTATCGGACCCGATTAGCCGATGCTCGATGGTACAGAACGCATCTTCCACGTCTCGGTAGACAAAGATGGACGACATCTCTAGGGCTTCGTCGCAGACCCACTCCTCGAGTGGGCGCTCTTGTGCGAAAGCCATGTGAGCCATAGGGGACTCTGGGTGGTCGTCTTCTTCGAAGGATCCTACGGCCACCTTCGCAGCCAAACCGTCTATTTACCTGAAAAGCATAAGGAAACGGTGAATTCGATGGGTCATATCAAATTCACCCCTCCACCGCTGTTCAAGCGAACGGGCGAGGAGGGGCAAGGCTTTCTCGTTTCCCCGACATATCGGGCCGAGGAACAACATGGTCACCGGGGAACTCATCGCCTCCCCGGGTAATTCTGCCCCTTTTTCCCATAACGCTAACGAAAAGAGTGACCATTGGGGACCCCGAGACATTCATCGCATCCCCGAGATATTCATCCCTTGTCCCCGAGACATTCAACAAAAGCGAGAGGAATTCTTAACACTCCCTCTCTCAACAACAAAAGGTTCTCGCCGTATTCGCCAGAAACCCTTTCATTTCTCATGGGAACTCCATCAGTTCACCAAGGAAACGCTATATGCTAGTTAAAACCAAGAGGAAACGGAAGAAAAAGGCTAGTTTTTGAACAAATACCTTATAGGCAGCGATGTAGGTTTCCGGCGCGGAGTTTCGGCAGTGACGGCGGCGAACGGCTGCTGTAGAAGATAGGGAGAGAAAGAGAGAGATTGTTGAGAGAGAAACGAAAAAAGTGCAAAATAAACGAGCGGAGGAGTTTTTATAGTGGCTCTCGCGGAACTCGAGGGACATAGGGCACTTGAGTGCGCTACCCTAGCCAGCCTCCCTAGGTAATGATGACAGACGACACGTATCACACATGCAGCCGTAAATCCTCCCACGCGTGTCGCTTCAATTTTCCCCAATGTTTCGAATCTAAAATCCCTCATCTCCCCGGCGTTACGACCGGACACAGCTGTCCGATGCCCGACTTATGTACGACTGTAGGGACGTCGAGCACGAGAATGGCCTCCTCGGTTCCTCTCTTGGCGTATCCCCGACATGCCAATAACCCTTAAGTCATTACTCTGACATCTCAGAGCAACGACTTGGGGGGCTCCTGTTCTGGACTGGGCCGAGGCTGCCCAACAGTCGAGCAGGCCCAACCCATACAGCCGGGGGAGGCCAAGTAAGGTCCTTCTGCAAGACACGCAACTGCCACGTGCTAGCCACAGTTTCGCCGGGCACGTGTCGAGCACTTGGGACAATAAGGAAGGAGGACATCACACCCTGCTGAGATGTGTCCCCCCGACAGACTAGCTTCTCCCCGCGAGAATGCTACACGTCACTCCTCGACGAATATGGCTCCTCCCCGCGAGGCCATGTCAGTTCTGCAGGCTTCATCTCTCCTCGACGCGCAAGGCTCCTCCCCGCGAGGAGTACACAGGATTCACATCTCCTCGACCACAGAAGGCTCCTCCCCCGCGAGGAGCACCCAACGGTCCATCCCGCGTGGACACGTTTCAAGTAACCTCCCACGTCCGAAAGATTCGGTCTGCCCTACTTCCGGAAAACTAGGAGCAGTTACTCTAGGGCGAAGACCACGTGCTGGTCTTCACTACTACACGTAAGCCCTATCAGTTACTTGGAGTGGGCCTAGTTGATCCAGCTCATTGCAGGTAACCGTTGGCCCCGCGCTGGAGGCTCTCTACAAATACCCTCTCAAATGTTAGACACATTCTTCTTACCACTCACTTTCTCTGTATTTGCTGATATTCTGTACACTCTCTCACTTGAGCGTCGGAGTACCTTGCAGGTACACCCCCCCTCGCCGTCTCTCACCACCACCGGAGCTGCCGTTCCAGACGCCGTTGGCCACTATCAACTGTCTGATCCAGGTACGATCAATATTTATGAAGTTTTTTTCCTTTGATATAAATTTAATATTTTTTATTATATTTTACTTTAAAGTTGCTATGTTTTTTTCTCAAGAACATATAAAAATAAATTATAATAAAAAAAATTAATGTTTTATTTTTATAAAACAAATATTTTTTCTTGACTTAAAAGTTTTTATTTTAAAATTTCTTTTTATATTCTTTTAACAATCAATTTTTTTTTTAAACAGTGGGAGTAGCAAAATAGCTATCCCAGATAATGAACCCCGTTATTAATGATTTGTCTTACCTTTTCTTTTTTCCACTAAAAGACTAACCTATTGTGTCCACTCTTTTACTTGCTTAGTTTCATTTGTAATCTATGAAGTTGATAGAGTTAGGTAATTTGATCAAAAGTTAAAGTTAATGAATTTGTAATAATATATTGGGTAATATTAACTTGTACCATTGAAGCACACCTTAAAAAATAAATTAAGAAATGTTATTTTAAAAATTGTACAATATATCAAAAAGAAACATAGTAAATTTATTTATAGTAAATTTGTATTGAAAAAATCCATTAACAAATTAATTCTATATTTTTATTATAGTTGATATATAATTTTCAAAATAATATTTTTTAATTTATTTGTTAACATATACTCTCTCCGTCTCAAAATGAAAGTCTTTTAAGATTGTTGCATATAGATTAAGAAAAGTAATGATTAAAGAATTAAATGTAACAATTTTACAAAATTACCTTTAATTATTATTGGTTGTCATAAATGTGTAATGTAATATAATATCTTAAAAGTTGTGTATATAATATTTAATAGAAGTAAAATTGGTAAGAATCAATTATTATTGTCTTAAAAACATAAAAAAAAACTCTTATTTTAAAATAAATTTTTTCACTAAAAAACTCTTATTTTAGAACGGATGTAGAACTCAGTATTACCTACTGTATTATTACAAATTCATTAACTTTAACTTTTGATCAAATTACCTAACTCTATCAACTTTAATGATTACAAATAAAACTAAGCAAGTAAAAGAGTGAACACAATAGATTAGTCTTTTAGTGGAAAAAAGAAAAGGTAAGACAAACAATCATTAATAATAAAGGGGTTCATTATGGCGGGAAATGTCCAAACAAGACAAACAAATAGTAACTATTGTTGGCGCGTAGATCTATACAACCAAAACAAACTAAAATAATAATAAATTAAATAAATAAAAAAATTGCATTACCTTGCCCACTTTGTCATTATTTCCATTATTATACTCTCAATCATTTCGATTCTTTTTCATTCATTCAATACTTTATTTCAATTTTTATTCCAAACCCTTCAAAAACCAAATACTAGTACATAGTAATGTGTCTATTGTACCAAATTTGATAGCATTAAAAATAATGGATATGTATGAACAGGATTTTATATAACTCGTTCTATATTTGAAAAATGTGAATTATGCCTCTATCATAATTCCTCTATTATACATCTCAAATCCAAAATTCTAAACCTTAAATTTTAAAATATTATTAACAACTTTATTATAATATGTATTTCCAAATTTTTAAATTTTATTAAGGAAAATTACTCTTGAAATGTTAAATATAAATAAATAAAAAAATGATAGTTATAACAAAATATCCGATGTGTGTTTTGTTCCTATCAGATTTTGAAAAAATTCAGTGTATCAGATTTTTTTGTCCTTCTCTCTGAAAATCTATTGGCCTTGTATATATCGGTAAACTACTCACTATAATGAATCTAAGATGGATGGTTCTCTAAAAGATTTTACACAATTCCTCGCCATTGACTTGGTATGTTTTTTACTTACATATGACGCCGAGGTTCATAATGAGTGCATTGAAAGATAGGAATGTTTAGAATCAGACAATTGTGGTGCAATTGTATAAAGTAAGATATATATATATATATATATATATATATATACACCAAGTTATTATTAGAGGCCCATTGACAAAATTATAACATTTGTTGTGCTTCATTCATATCGAGAATGCATAAACCTCACCATCTAGTTTACGAAACCCATGAGGTTACGAGACAAAAGAGTTATCATCTACATCCACTGTCGATCAGTCACACTAGGTGTAGGAGGAGATGTAATGTCATCTGAATGTCCTCAGACAAACAAAGGTCCAACAACATTTGTAGGCTCATTTATCCAAAAGGGACGATGCGAGGATGTGATACTTTATTGTCTAGGAAAAGACACAACCACTGCATTTTGTCTAATCCCATTGGATGTTAGCCTAGAACCATCCATCAGTGTTAGATGGTACAACAAAGACTGATCTAGGTATTCCCTAGACATAACCAAACAGGTGCATACGCTTCTCAGGTAAATAAAAGTGACAATACTCTCCAATCGATGATAACTTGAAAATAGTGCAATGTCTTTGAACTCACGATGCATTCTATGGTCAGTGTACGGTGTCCATATGACATCATCTAGGGTTAGAGCGTCAATCACCCATCTTTACTCCTGAAGACCACCTGGATGAGAATTCTTGGACCTCTATCTCGTGGTCCATGGGGAGCCATATGTGATACAACCCCGATCATACCTATCACAAATGAACATGAAATGCTCATATATCCAACATTGTAGTAAAACTTATAATTTATCATAAAAACTAAAGATACAAAACAAACATAATAAACACGTATAGAAAAACTTAATAACTATCTGTACTTGAAATAGGCTCATGTCTCTAATGTAGTTCTCTCTCTAAGGGCATGATATAGTAGTGTCACATTAACACAACCTCATGCCCAACTATAAAATTCAATATCAGCGAGTAAGATTATGTACTTTACATCAATGTAAACATGTGACTTATTTTCAAAAATAATGTATCTAACGAGATGCAACATGTACACTCTGCTGGTCTCCTAGTACTTAGAATGCTCCACATATGATGCATCAATCTTTTGGAACCAAGAGAGACAAAAATGAACACCCCTATTAAACCTAAATGTTACAATATTTCTTTGAAAGACTAGAAATATTTGGTTTTACTTTTACAACTTTACTTTTTTTTAAAAAGGTATTTTGATCAAATCATTTAAGGTGCAGGGGTGTCATGTATAATATTAGGGTGTCTGATATAATCCTCCAAATTTCATAAGAGTTTTTTTAGTCTGATCCAAAAAATTCCACTACCCATTAGAGTTAGGTTGTTTGCCCCCTATATCTAAAAATTCTAAAAATTATATTAATATTTTTGTTGTTTCACTCAAAAACTTCATATTGAGTTGCCTCACCTGATAAACTTTGTCTCTTCTATTATATTTAGTAATTTTATGTTAAATATTTTTAAAGTAACTGAATATATATATATATATATATATATATATATATATATATATATATATATATATATATATATATATATATATATATATATATCATGTTTTACTTCACAATTTTATCATGTTTTATTAATTTGTGTTACGCTAAATATTTGTGTATTATTTTAAACAAATTTAAATTTGTATGGTATTTAAAAATATGTTATAATATTTTTTAAATTAAAAATATAATAGTTTAAATAAATTATATTTAAAATAGTATATTTTGTACATTATATTTTTAATATTTTTAATAAATATTATAGTATGTTTTTTTATTTAATAATAAATAAGTTAAATGTTTATGGTTGGATAACCGCAACCCGTCTAGAATCCAACTTAGATAATAAATTCAAACTTAAGGAAATTTTTTAATGCACCATATATGTTTTTTAGGCACTACACGGAAATAATAAAATGTCCACAGTTTTTCGGAGATGCATCTCTAGGCGCATCTAATACACATGCAACAAAGATCATTCTGAGTGGCACCCTATAATTTGGGTATTTTTAATTCCGGTGATGCATCTCTAGAATATTTTTGTAGATACATTTTTGTAACACAGACATATCAATAACAGAGGCAGCCACCAAAAACATGTAATTTTCCAAAATGAAATTAACATTCATAAAATAAAATAAGCATTACATATATGACTTCAACCTAAAATGCAACATTACACTTAAATATCCAGGTAGACGCTTCAACATCTTCGCAATATCTTCGACCAATCTTAATATCATTGCTTTCAACTCGAGCATAACTTTTGTTTCGAAACGAAAAAGTGTATTCCACATAGCCCTTACATCTGGATCCGTCTTGAGCTCAAAGTTGTTGAACTCAATCTTCTGTTCGTTGTCAATCGTAGGTGAACGATACTCTAACTTCACAATCCTTTGATTGTCTCCGTAAGATAGGAGATTGTGGAATTCGTAATTAATATATGTGAGAGAGGTGTACTCGGTGGGCTTAAACTTTCACCGGGTGTCACGCTAGAGAAGGAGACACTTGTGACACACCAGTTGATATTTATTTGTGACATTTTTAGTTTGTGTGAAATATAACACAAAAGCACCTTATTTATAGAAGTTGTAGACCAATATGGACCATTAAAAAACTGACATGCTAATTTCAGAGATATATCTCCGCTTCCGCACCCTATTATCTTGTTCTGGAGATGCATCTCCGAAACCTCTTATGAATACGTTTGAAAACAGAACCTTTAAAACAGAACTTTTTTTTACAAAAGAACAAGTGTTGTTATAGGGAAGATAAAAAATGCATTAAGACACAATATGAACAAATGTTGAATATATTACACTTCATTAATATTGAAACACAATTATACACACTTATTTGCCCGACTAAACAATAAATTAAAACGATTTGAAACATATGTCGCTAGCTAAATTTATGATTGGTACCCCCTTGGACTTTTGTGCATTTGATTCTTTTTCAATGTTGCTCAATTTCTCGAACTCTTTCATCCTTTCTATAAGATGATCCGGCCAAGTCTCGACTTTTATTGTTGAATGAGCCATCCACTCCGGTGATGTAAGTGGTATAGGGCATCCTATTTTCGAAAAAACTTGAAAAAAATGCCATGGTTTTGAAAGCCACCCAATACATATAATATGATCATTTGGATTTTAACGTGGGGCAGAGTGCAGAGGGAAAAAGGTTTCCGAAAAACCGTATTGTGTCAGATCAACACACACTCTATCATACGCATATGCTATTAGGTGACTCATTTCAAGGAAGCACATCCATTTTGCCTCTGGTGCCGGTCCGCTAAGGCAAGGAACTAGAGACTCATAAACTTCATTGAATTTTTCTTTCTTTCCGTACAGCCGCGTGTATGGTTCTTTATGTGTCCTCAACTCTTGGATAAGTTGATGGCATACAAATGTATGATTATTTTCTCATTTAGTGAGTAAAGGAGAAACTGATCGAAACCGCAATTACCGTCCCCCGTAACATTGATGATTCACTCGATGTAGTTGTGCATAAAAATAGGCATCTCTTCGATGAATGGAATTTTTGGTGGAGGCCGTGTATAAGGTGGTTTGCTAATGCGGCCTCCTTTGACAACATTTTTTTAGATTTTAGAGTTGGTGAGTCGGGAAAAACTTTGTCAACATGTTCAAAGTATGAATGAGACCGTGTAGTCGAATTTTCATTTGGTGTAGGCTTGATTTTCTTCAGAGCACCTTTTATTTTTACTGGTTGAGAGGGTGGTTTCAAGTCGGTGGTTTTCGGATAGGAAATTTTCATCAATTATTCTTTGATGTGGAGTTTCGTGTTGTCATCAACTTTCAAAAATCTCTCCTGTATCACTTTCCATTTGGTCAAAATAGAGATATTCGATTTACCATCTTTCATGACACCATCATCATCATCATCAAACCTAAGTCTCTTCCAATAAGTACAAACCTCATCCATTCTTATCGGGCCTCCAAGTTTCACCTTTTTTGCAATAACACAAGCACATGGGAGACCATTGTGGTTCCACACTTTGCGCTATCGGAGCCTACATTATTAGCTCGTTTAGCCTCGTGAAAAATATAATATTCAAACCCGCTCGAGATATGTTGCTGACCAACTGAGAATAAAGATTGTTGTCTTTAAGTTTATGTTCCAAAATTGTAATGCTCCGACCAAATGATGTATGTTTCAAAATTGAGATACATTTCTGAAAAAAATGCTCATTTTTCAGACAAAATACAGGATTAATGTGAGTAATACAATGTGAAATAAAGGATCTTTACCTGAAATTCTAACTTCTTTTGCTCCCTTTGATGTCATGAAGCACAAGATTAGAGATTTAAAGTGAAAAAGTGGATTGAGAATGGAAGGGTTATTCCGGCGATGCATCTTCAGAAATATCTGACATGCAAAGGTGACAACAAATTTCAAAATCCCACCCAAACTTCTGAAGATGTATCTCCAGAATTTCTACTGAACCGATCAATTATGAATATATTTTTTGAAAAATTTCGGAGATGCATCTCTAGAATTAAAAAAATACCCTAATTATAGGGCGTCACTCAAAATAGCTTGCATTGAATATGTATTAGGTGCGTCCGAAAATACATCTTTAAAAATTAAAATATATTTTAATATTTTTGCGTGGTACGTAAAATACATATAAGATGCATTACGAAATTCCCTATACTAATAGGATTTTTTTTTCCGAACCTATAAAGTCCGCGATTGTCGGCTCTAGTAAGTACTAACATTTATAAATACTTTAGTATCTATTACTATATACACTAATCCAATATCTAATAAAAATAAATAAATCAAATGAAAAATATTATGTTATTTTAAATTTTAAATAATATTACAAAAATATAATTAATAAATTATAAAATAAAATAATACTTATATTAAAACTATTAATAATTTAATAATTATATATTTTTTAAAATTGATCTATATATATTTATATATAATTTTAATATAAATTAAAATATATAAATATATAACATACTAATTAGACAAGTAGGTATAAACTATATGATTCACACTTATATACATGTTTATTTTATTCATTTATTTGATTTTATAAATTGAATATTTTTTCGCATAATTGCAAAAATTAATTTTTAAGTTGGGTAGAATCAAGGTTGTCAAACTCGCGAGTCTATTCAGACTCGTAAACGGTCCGCAAACTCGACTCGCAGACTTGACTCGCAAACTCGTACGAGTCTATGGAAAATTAAAAATGACTTTAAAAGAATCTATATGTGACACATACATGACACACACATGTATTTTTAAGCTTGTAAATACCTCATATATGATACAAATATATATATAATAGAATACTAATTAACATCAATATTTAAATTTCATACTCCGTAACGAATTTCTTAACAAAAATTTCAATAATAAAACAAAAAAATAATAGTAAAGTATGTATTTAAAGACTTAAATTACTAATTTCTTCTTAATTGGCTACTACATAAAGCAAAAAAATCATAAAACAGATATGTTAATCGCTTTAAACATCCAAAACTCCAGTGAAATCATCACCACCAATATCATCGCAATCATCTTCATCGGTATCTTGAGTATCATCATCAAATTCTACCCTGGACGAAACACCTTCTTCATCATTAACCAAAGTTGGATTGCTTGAAGATCCACTTCCACCTAATTCAACATTTCCACTACCACCACCACCACCACTTTTCATAACATTAGTAACAACAACATCAACTTTCATAACATTGTTAACAATAACATCATCTTACTCAACATAAACTTCAGTTTGCATATTTTTCTTATTATGATCTTCAGTTATCCATTTATCATCTTTACACAAGAGAATATACTAGAGAAACATCTAAGTGAAACATATAAGAAAATACTTTCATAACGAATGATTGATTTATGGGAACAAACGCAAACAAAATAAGAGATGGAATAAACGCACATCGTCTATGAAAGGGTGAAGGGAGGAAGAAACTTTGCTAAAACAAGAGATTATGAGAGAGGCTTTCTAATTCTTGTACAAGCAAAAATGGTTTTTTTTTTTAAATAAAATAAAATCTTTTGGGGAATTTGGATCTTTTTTGGGTTTTAGAGAAAAACAAAATTCAAAAAAATTTATAGACTCGTAAACTCGACATAGACTCACGAGTCTATACGAGTTTATGTGAGTCTATCTGAGTCTATTCGAGTCTATAAAAAAATAATTATATGCACGGGTCTACTCGTTTTAGGTTCATAGACTCATAAACTCGTACGAGTTTATGAGTCTACTCGCGAGTTTGACAACCATAGATAGAATTATAAGATGATAAAATTTTTTTCAAAATATTTAATACTGATACATCTCTGATTAAATGGAAGAAACCCAACAATATTATTTATTTTAATGAATAATTATTAGAGTCAATTCTCTTAAGGATTTACCCTATCTATTAGGTATATTGTATTTATTTTCATGTATACACTAAATCCGGATGCAATCGCCATCCCTATGTCGGATATGTCATTTTCCACCATCATGTAAAATATAAAAATATAATTCTGTCACATTGATCATTTTTTTATTTAATCATTACCCTACTCACCCTCTCTCAAAACAAAGAAACTTTGATTCTTTTTATTGCATGCAATGAAGATTTTGGATTATGGGCATCCAGAATAATCCAAAAAAACCCGCATCTTTTTTCATCCCCAAAATTTGTCAGAGAAGCTTCTTCTTCCTTTCACCCTTCTCCTAGGTTTTTCTCTTTCTTCTTCTCTTCAATGATTATCGAACTTTCATGATTTTGTTTACATCTTGTTTTGCTTCTGTTTTTCTCAATCTAGGTTTGTTTTTATTTTCATTTTTTTTTAAATTCGGGATTAGAATAATGATTATGCTTAATTATTGTGTTTGTTAATTAATCATAAGAAAATTTAATCACTTTTTCTTTGGTTAAGAATTTGAGGGGTTCTTTGGTGGATTGAATCAAATTCATGAACATGTTGATGTTGATCTCTTCATTCATTATGCTTTTTTTGTTAATTAATTTAATTTTGGTAATACTCAATAGGAAAGTTTGACCGGTTTAGTGTTCAATTCAACTTTTTGTGGTATGCTTTGACTTTTATATCAATTTCCTTCTTGTTATGCATTTGGTTGAAATTGAAATGATGTAAATTATATAATGATGTTTCTAAGATTGTTGATTTTGTTGGTTGAAATTGAATTAATGCTGATGAAATATCAAAATTGTTTTGCAGGGATGTAGAAGGTGTTTGAAGTGTAGGAAACTAGATTCTTCCACGTCTTCGCGATTTGACTGGATTTGAGTTCTTGTTTATGTGATAGTCGAAAAAGAGAAGAAATGGTTGAATAGGTTTTGGCTATTGGTGTTGTGTCTGTTCATCACGTTAATTTCGATGTAAGTTGTAGAAGTTGTTTTGATTTGTTATGGATAGTTAAGTTGATTGATTTTGTTAGATAGTGATTGAGTTTCGGTTTATCGGCTTAATTTTGTATATTAGTTATTGCAAAATGGAGTCGAAACATGAAGCGTCGAGCGTGATTTTAAAATTGATGGGACTTGATAAGGTGGGTTCCCGATATGAACCTGTTAGAGATAGACCGAAAGTTTTATCGGAGGATTACTTGCAGAAAGTTTCTTCTATTGGTGTTAGAAGGAAGCGTTCCTCTCGTCAGTATGGTTCTTTAGAAATGAGTACTGACGAGAAGGACGGTTCTGACGATGTTTTGATGGTGGTTGAAACATTAGTAAGTAGAGATAAGAACCATAAATCGTCGAAGGGAAATGGAAAAGAGAATTTATCGTTGCTTCGAACTAAGATAGGTGTGCCACAGGAAACGAGTGTGAAATATGAGCAGGGAAATTTGCTGCTTCGACAGAAAACGGATGATCGATCGCGAAGTGTTGTGCATGAAAAAGATGGATTGTGTGAAACGTTTTGGTTTTCGAAATTTCAATTGGATCAGAAGGATTTAACTTTTGACTCGAGAATTTCTGTTTCGAAAGGAATTCCTGAAAAGGAAGGAAATGGTAAGAGTAAAAGCAACATTAGATGTAAGGTTGGGTTCGGTAATAGCTTTTCCAGAAAAGTGCCAATGACAAAACGTCTTGCTGATAATCGTGGAACTATGACTAAGGATGACTTGTTTCAGAAATATTGGGGTTTAAGTAAGAAAGTGTCCGCAAATCGATCAACCGAGAAGTCGGAAGATATGAACTTAAAGTTGAAGAAGAGATGCTATCGAAATGATTTGTTCGAAAAGGAACCAATGCTTTCTCAATTGTCAAGCTCTGATACTTCTCCTGCTTTCGTAGACAGTCAAATCTTGCAGCAGACATGCTTAATGAGCGATGATGTGAAGAACAATGAAGACAGTTACATGTCTGAGAAAATTGTCTTCTCTCTTGATTCATCAGTTGATTTCTTGGTGTCTGATGGGAAGACTAAGGTTGTTGGTTGCTCTGATAATAATCCAACCACGAAGCAATCTGAATCATCGGCATCTGTAAAGATGCACGGAGACCGTGATTCGTTAAGTCATGCTTCAAAGCAACAGGTACGATTTTTCTTAATCGGGACTGTTTGGATCGTTCTTATTTTCCATCAAGTTCATGTATCACTTAGGATTGGGTCTATGTTCACTCGCCGTGTCTGATTGATTACTCATACTGTTGAATCATTATTCTTAAATTACAGGAAACGTTGGAATTTCAAGAAGATTCTGTGTATTCACTTGTCTCCGGGGCTGATGGAGATTCTGCCAGTAACTTCCACGAGGGATATGAACCTAGTCCAATTTCAGTTTTGGATTCCACATTTAGCGAAGACGTTTCAGTTATATCTGAATGCAGTGCTGCTGGTGTATATGGTACGTAATGATCATCACCGTGAAGCAATTTGTGTGAAACTATAGTTTCATTTCTAGTATCTCAGTTCTTTCATTTTGGCATGAATTACCAACGTGTCAACGTTTCTTGATTTCTTCAGATTCCTCTGAAGTTGACGATGAAGAACTTGATTTGAATGTTTCAAGTGATGAAGATTGCGGGAAAGAGTGTATAGCCGATTTCGAAGAGAAGAGAGATATAGTAGGCTTATCTAGAACAGAAGAAAGTAGAGACTTCTCTTATGTCGTTGAGGTCTTAACTGAAGCAGGTATATCTAATGCGAGCTTGTTCAGAGATTTTTCAACATGGCACTCTGCGGAATGTCCTATTAGCCCTTCTGTCTTCAATACCTTAGAAAAGAAATTTGGTGAGCAACAGCTTTGGAAACGATCTGAAAGGCGGCTTCTTTTCGATCGTATTAATTTAGGTTTGTTAGATATTCTACACCCACATCTATACATTCCAATGTGGGAAACGCCCGTGTCAAGAAGATTGAACACTGAATTTAGGCCGGATATGATTGAGGATGAGATGTGGGAATTGCTTGTTTCGCAAGAAAAGAAAGCTGGTAAGGAGCCGGTAGACGATATGCTTGGAGGGGAAATTCGGTGGATAGAATTAGGCGAAGATGTTGAAGGTTTTGTTAGAGAGGTAGTTAAGCTGTTAATAGAGGAGCTTGTAGATGATATAGTTAGGTTAGAGAATATTTGAAAACTCTAGCAAGTTTGAATTGGCGAGGTTGATTTTGAGTCGATTTTTTCGAGTTGATTTTGAGAGGTTATAGAGTTTGCATTAGGTTTTAGGCATTGGTTGATTGTTGATTTTTATGGTACAATATTGTATTTGATTTGTATAAAAAAAAGAAAAAAAAAAGAAAAAAGAAAGTGCTTGTGATTTGTATCCAAAACAAGAATATAGGAAAGTCCTTGTGATTTGTATTTGGTGACGATCTTTTCTTACAAAATGATGACTGTAATTGATGATGAACAAAGGTCTGGTTTTGTAGGTAAATGCAGGTGCTCTGTGTGGCCTAGTTCTGAAGATGATATGGTAATAGTGAAACATGATATTCACTTCAACTTTTCCTAGTGAAAATCGCAACAGAAATGACATTTTGATGCACAAATATACACATGAAAATTGTGTTTTGCGGATGATTAACAACTTGCAATACCTTATTATGTTGGTTAACTGTCTACTAAACATGATTATGTATTTGAACTGTGCAAACCATTTAACTTATTATTGAAAAATATTTGCCTAATCGTTAGATGACCCTTGCGTTTTAAATTTCAATTTAAATCAAATTATATCTTTGTCCCCAAGTAAATCATATTAGAGCATTAATGAAGGACATACGAAATCTTCAAAATCATCATTACCTAATTGACAAATGCATAAAAATATTCCACTAGATTATTTGTTTTAGAAAAATTTGGTTATGATATTTTCAAGGTCAAATCTTCAAGGATTTTGTGGTGTCTTTGCACGCCCAAATTGTCAGAAGGAACGCTATAAATAACCATTAATCTGAAAATTCTTCATCAAGGAGACTTCGTTGAAGGTTCAAGTTCAACCTCATAAAAACATGAAAAGAATGTGTTGTCCAATCATGAGGTGATACGGCCTATTGTTATGGAGGAAAATTTCCTCAATAAATTCAAGTCGTATGTTCACATCTGCTAAGGGTTACTAAGGAAATTCTTCATAAAAGTATTAGATTGCGTATTCCCGGATCTTGCAAGAGATTTCTACTCCAATCTAAAGTTTGAAGATCTAACCTTGAAATCATTCATAAAAGGAGTAGAAATTGACATCCATAGAGATCAATCTGAAAGAATGTTTGAACTATCATTCTATGAGGATCCTAGACCTACGATGGGCTTACAAAATTCAAAAAATTCAAACTTTTCATTGACATCATCTCTTTTGTAATGAATCTCATGGATGATATGAAGCTTTCTATCAAAGCAAGCTACTTGAAGGCTCGGGTGGCCCACTATATAATCACAAGGATACTCCTTCCAAGACAAAACAATTTTGGAGTAATCATAAAGGAATATGTGATCCCCTTATAACTACTGACACATCAATTTCAAACAAATTAGATTGATGGAACTAGAAATAGAGTGAAGATCAGAAGTTAGGGTGGATCTGAGCTTCTGGCGCAGTGGATTGGGGGGCTTGCAAGGTTATCACTCCAACACTTAAGTCAATATGTGAGGAAGAATGGTGAATTCAAATTGTGTTTGAAACTTGTTACTTAAATTTGCCGTCATATATATATATATATATATATATATATATATATATATATATATATATATATATGGGGCAAAATACATTTTTTGGTCCCGTCTCTTAACCTCGGGGTTCATTTTGGTCTCTTAACTTTAAAAATGTCCATATTTGTCCCTTAACTCTTCAAAATGTTTCATATTAGTCCTTTTTGTCCTATTAGCGACGGAAAAATTCTAAAATCAGTCGCTAATTAGACAAAAAGGATTAATTTAGAACGTTTTGAAGAGTTAAGGGACCAATATGGACCTCTTAAAAGTTAAGGGACCAAAATAAATCTCGAGGTTAAGATACGAGATCAAAAAGGATATATATATATATATATATATATATATATATATATATATATATATATATATATATATATATATATATATATATATATATATATATATATTAGAGAGACGAAATAACAAGCTCGCTATTTGTTATGAGTGAATTGCGGAGAGCCGTTGGATGCATTTGTAGTTGAGATATTTGTTATCATCATGAGAAGAATTCTTGTGTGATAAGAAGATTCTGAAAAGATTATTGTTCCCTCAGAGTAGTCGTCTGGGGTCAATATGACCAGCTCAGAACAATGTATTTGTTTCTCATTTAGTTATTCCTTTTCAGTTACATTGTAACCAACATTCAAAAGAGTTAAAATTGATCATTTTTAGTAAATGAGGTGAAAAAGGAAAATCCTGAAATTATGTTCTCCCTCTACGAAGATGTCAAACACAATGTGCCCGACAATGTGTATGAGAACTCGGATACAGTGACAATTAAAATGCGTATAAAGTAAATTTAACTCAATAAGTTGGTAAATCAGTTCAGTGCAATATCACATACGTCTGGAGGGCGTTAACCCAAGAAAGAAAATCCACTCTTAATAGTAAAAGTATAAATTGGTCTTAGATGAACTCTTCTAGTTCAATGTATTTTTTATTAATACTACCAGTGAATTTCTATTTAGGGCTTCCTCCTAAATATGAGACTCCCCTCACTTTCTCTCAACAACTATCCCTAGTGTTGGAAAGATCAGAAAAGGTTGGAATGATGGAACTATTACAACTCAGCAACCCAAACTTTATTCCTTTAAATAGGAATGATAAAATGAATATAGTTTCACAATATAAAACACCCGAAAAACACAAAGACTCAACAAATACAAATGCCTTGTAATATCTCTCAAGGTCAGAGTCTTTTGTTATGGAGTGAGACTCCTTAAATAAAAAACAATCAGTTGCAACTTTTAATTAGGGTTGGAAAACATGTGGCTGAAAAAAAATCTCAATAGCTCAATTTCAAAATGTGATTTAATTTGAATTGCAATCAATCTTAAATTAAATCCCAATAAATCTTATTTGGTCTTGATTTGTGATCTTTCCGAAATTCTTTCATAATTCCAAAAAGCTCATAAACACATAGACAAATAAGGAAAAAATTTGGCTCTTAATTCTGAAATGGCGCAGAGCTTCTGGTGGAGAATGTTCCACACTGTGTGGGACATCTTGCTCCACATCTTTGCATCCTATTTTGAGCGCATAAAGGCCATATGTCTCAACACCATGTCATGACATCATGCATATTATGTTGTCTATAAAAATGTTCTAATCACTTGTAAAAATAATGTCCTCCTTTGGCCAATTTTAAGGTAAATACAACATGCAAGATGTGCAACCAAAAGACTTGAACAATCTTCATGACATATCATCAGAGTGCAGTGAAAAATATGATCTAGTCAGACATAAAAGCTAGCATACCAGATTTACCAGAAGTCTTGCATTCGGATTTGATTATCAAATTTCTTTGATCTCCCCCTATAAGCCTCAGAATGGAAAAAGGGCAAAAAAAAATACAATCAAAAGAATAAAAACGGCCTAGGAGGTGCAGAAATCCTGTGCAGAGTAATAAAAAACTGGAACCATCTCTGAGAGAAGAAGAAACCAATATCCTTCTCTAAGGGAGATTACACAAACAGGAAAAATGACCCATGCACGGGTACACAAGATCATTAATCAAACAAACTATTAATCTTTAGAACTTCCAATTGACCAAAAACTAGAACCACCTTCACTTTCAGCATCCTCATTGTCATTTCTAACCCGACTTTCAATTGTCCTGACATTATCTTGTTCATCAGGTTGAGATGTTGAAGAACCAACATCATGGGGGACCATCATCTTAATCAGCCCATCCACTTATGTTTTCACAAGAACTAGATGCCATAGTCACTTCTTGGAGAGACTTTGACACCTGCATTAATTCCAGCAAAACATTGCTTTTGGTAGTTCCAGACATTGGAGGGACTTCGGGGAGGCCACCCTCAATTTTTAGATCAAAGTGTATGTTAGGCATAAACACGTCTGGAACAAGTGACCCGGGAACAATCAGTAACTAAAAGTTAATGGACTTCCACTAACACCCATAACATCTTCACTACAAATATTATCAAGTCTTTGACTAATTAGAATCCCATAAATAAGTCCAGGAAAACCAATAGGTAAATTCACAGCATAAGACTCAGATTACTTAAGTACTTGTTCAAAACATATTATCCAAAGTAAAATGCAGCCCCAATGCCTATCTGATAGATAAGTTTAGCCAAAGAAATTGTGATACTTGAGTTGTGGTTTGTTGGAGCCCAATTTGCAGCACCAATCCTATTTAGGATGGAAAATTTCACACTCATATTAGCAATGGGGAGAAGTCCTCTGAAAGGCTAGTCTTCATATGTTGCTCCAGTAATCTCCCGTGAAATGATCTTCAGCGATGGTACTTTATTAGTTGTGATTAATTTTCCACGACTCATGTGCAGCCAGAGATTTTTCGGAGGTTCGCCCTTTATATGTTAACTTTTAATTTATCCCAAAGGAGGAAAGGGGAAAAAATCTGTATAAACCCGTGAGTATGTGCAATGCAAAACAATGCACTTGAGAGATCGGGAATCAGGATTGGTTATACAAAGGGAATGTATTAGCACCCTAAGTATCTATAGTATCCTATAGGAACCTCTTGCATATATTTGTGTTATTGTTGTTTTGATTTACTTGCTGTGTAATGAGAATTTATTGATTGGTTTTAAGTGAGTGATGATAGTGGGAAATGTTTTTGTAGGGTGGGCTGAGATAAACTATGATAAAAGATGTAAGGAACCTAATGGTTTTATTTATTATTATGCTCGCTAAGATCTTGCAATCTTATGTCTACGTATTCTCAAAAGGAAGTTGAGAAATAAGAGCGTTCGTAGTTCCACCTACTAATGGGTGGAATTAGGTTTGTTGGGTTTGAGAAGAGACAAATTGTCATCTTAAGGGAGATATCTCACCTATTCACTACAAACATTCTGAGGAAGAATATAATAAGGGAAGAAGCTTCAAACTTGGATGTAGAAAATCCAGAGTAATGCCATATCTTCCTTTAAACGAGTCTTTGCATATTAAGAGAAGGACCTTGACTTGGATATAGAATCAACAAGTGTGACACTTATATCACTTAAATGAAAGAAGTGTTTTTGTACCATAATAAGAGAAAGACTCCAGCTTGGATTTTGAATCAACAAGTGTGCCACTTACATCACTTAAATGAAAAAAAAGTTTGAAATGTTTGATTTATGTTGTGGAGAATAGAAGAGACATCTCTTCCATAGAGATGATTCATGTCTCATCTCTAGGGTTTGACTTGAAGTTTGAAGGTTTGGAGCCACTAGGGGCAATGTGTTGACTTTAGGACTCCAAAAGGGAATTCTCATCTCTTTGTTGAAGAGTTTTGAGTCTGAACTCTAACTTCCTTGTATAAAGCCCAAGAGGAGGATATTTGTTGATAGTTAGAACTTTAACAAGGGAAACCTAATGTTTTATTGAGGTTGAGAACCTCAAAGGGGAGCCTAGGGTTTTTTACTAAGTTATACTTTAAATCCTATAGTTAGAATTGGGTCTAAACTAAGGATTAGCATTGAAATGCAACAGTTGTGTGAATGCAAGTGTTGTAAATGTCAAGAGAAACTTAACAAGACAAGTTTGATTAAGCTTTTTAAACAAGATATAGTCATCAAGGATGATATGAGCATGATATATCAACATGTGAATATACATCAGACAAGGAGATATGTTCATCATGGTAAGAGTTTATGAAGCAAATACTTGAACATGTGAGCAAAGATTTAATATATGGAAGCAAATACAAAGAAGTTCAAGTAAGCCATATATTCAAGATGTATCGAGGATCAGATGAATATGGTAAAGGGTAATCAAAAACCTAATGAAATTTCATGAAGATAATAAGCACATGAACAAAGCATTCAAACATGGTTGAATCAAGGGCTTTGGGGAATCCAAACTTAAGTGGAAGCCCTAGTTATGTACAAAGGTGTGTTCTCAAAATTGAAAACAAAAGCCTAATTTCAAAACAATTAATCCAAGCTTCATTCAAAGTTCAAAGTTTAATTAATCATGGTATGAAAGGCAAAATAACTCAAGATGACATGTTATGAACATTGGACAAGAGTTAACCAAAGTAGGCTATGGTCCCATGAAGATTTTTGATCAATTAGGTCAAGAAATAATCAAGGAAAATCTTTTTAGAAAGTATAAAAACACTTAAAAATGACCATACTTCAACCTAATAAAAATGATCAAATAAATAATATTTGGAATATTTTTGTGGATCCATAAAATAGACAAGTTAATTGACATGTGTGAAAAAGAATAGCTCAAAAATGTCGAAGGAGCTCATAGAAATGGTCATTTGAAGTTGTGGAAAAAAATGTGAAGAAAAGTGGTAAAAATGATAGGCTTTGCTCCCACCAAGGCTTGAACTCGTGACCAAAGGGTGATGGGCTCAAAACTCTACCAACAGAGCCAACGCGTCCATGGTGACAAGGAATGCCTAGTGCAAATAATATATTAAAACTTGAAAGTGAAAATGTTAAAAAAAAAATAAAAACCAAAAGGTCTGGGGCAAGGGAGATTCGAACCCCAGACCTGAGGGTCACACAAAGACTTAAACACGCGCCTTCAACCACTGGGGTGGTGATACATCCATGTATCAAACCACTCCCAATTAATTAAATAGTAAAACAAGTCTCAGAAATTTAAACCCTTCACGCCACCACCATTGTTGTCTTCCTCGTGCATCATCATCTTCTTCAACAATTTCAAATTTCCAGATTCTTTATTTTTCAACCAAATGAGATAATGTAAAGATGAAACTTGTGTGGATTTTGACAAGGAGTTGGACGGTTCTATTCAATTTCATTTATTCTTGATAGAATTTAAATTAACCCATAAGAACATATAAACCCTAAATTTGCAAAATCTAATGGGGAATCACATAATGATACAAAGTAATTGACTGATGGAAAATGATCACAACATCATAACAAGCATGTCTGGAATTTAAAATATAAAAAATGATGTATGGATAATAAAGTTTGAAAGTTTAAGGCTTAACTTGCAAGTGAGAATCGAATTCTCTGTTAGAAGTGTTACATAACTGCTTTGACGATTCAGACAGCTTCCTTGACCTTCAAGGATGGTGTTGCAATGCTTAGAATGAGTTGAAACCTCCCGGATCACTTGGCTCGATTCAACCTATAACTTGATGCAAGTGAGATATGATGATGGTGATTTTGGTGTTACATAAATGATTTGAGGTTATGAATCACTTCTATGATGATTATGTGAAGTGTTTGGATGGTTGAATTGAGTGGAAATGGACTGGTTTGAGATTTCCAAGTTTTTACTCTTTGAGAACTTTGAATTTAGCAAGAGGGAGGATTTATGAGAAAACAAGCATTGACAATGTTTTGGTGTGTTTATAATGACATCTATTTATAGGAGAAATACCTCAGATATTTTGAATTTGAGAGGATCATGATGCATGCTATTATACAATAGGTGATGTCATGAACCTATTTCTTGAATGCCAAGGTACACATGGGCTATTCTTCACATGGCTCATATTCTGATCTTTTGAGCTTTTTTCAACTAGGTTGCATCCTATCTTTTGATGTTCTGATCATCCTTGGGAAGATTGGAGGTTTTTTTTGCAAAAATCATTATAGCACTTTAATGCTAGAGGACAAAACCTCACTTCATGGTTTTGAAATTATTTTTTCTCACATGCTAAGGCTAGAAATCTTGAAAATTCTGTATGCTTTGCAGAGCACATGCTTCATGATCATTTTGGTGTTGATCTTGTAAAGATATTGAGTTTACAAAGTTATCCAAGTCGTGTGGCACAAGTAGGTTTGGCAAATCTATCTTGAAAAATCAGTTGTAGCAAGGCATGTTGTAGAATTCATATCTCCTTGCTCAAATTAGGTAAATGTGTGTTCTTGGTCATTTTGGAAAGCTGGGATATCATACTTCAACTTTGATGTTCAAGATTTGTCTTGAATCATTGAGGATCATAGTGAAAACTAGCCTTAAAGTTGACTTCAACATAAGACAGATTCTGTCTAAAATTTCACTAAGTGTTTTAGGTTCAAAAGCACGAAACCTCCAACTTCATGGCTTTATATCTTAAAATCTATGCATTTTTTGAGATTCCACCCTCAGGGACAAAGATGTAGTATGTAGCAAGCTTTTCAATTTTATCTTTGGATCAAAGAAAATGGTTACTTGGTTTGGAAGTTATGGCCTTGGAAAGTAGGACAAAAATCATTGAATTTTATAACTTAGAAAAAAAATTCAACTTCTCCAATGTTGCCCTTTTTACAAACAACCTCACATTTCTTGATTTTTCTTGATCAATCATGATCCAAATCACATATTAACATCATTATTGACTTGAAGAGACTATGTTTGACCAAAAACTCCAAAAGTCAAACTTGATTTTGACCACAGTTGACTTATGTATCAGATGAACTTTGAACTTTGTGATCCTTTATGAAATCAAACCCTTGGGATTTTTGTACACCATGGATGGAATCCAAAGGTGTTTTTAAGTGTCTTGAGTCATGTCCCAAGGTTTAAGATCATGTCTTGGTCAAAAGTCAAAAGTACAGTTGACTTTTTATCAGAAACCCTAGTTTATGGACTAGATGATTTTAACTTTTTGCATTCTTATGAATCAAGTTATTTGGATTAATCCAATCATATGAATGAATTAATATGATGCATTTGAGGTCCTTGAAACATATCTTGAGGTTTAAAATCATGCCTTGCTTCAAAAGTCAACCCAGGGATTGAATTAGGTCAAAACCCTAATTTGGATGCACTGAGGATCTTCAGGCTTGATGAGCTTGTCATGATGTTATCTTGCACTTGATTATTAATGAGTGAAATCTCTTGATCTTCATGGATAACAAAGGGACTTGATATGTTTGAATATGATAACCATCCTCTAATAATTCATCTGCTTGAACTTTAGGGGAACCACCTAACTTATAAAGTAAATAAACACATACATCTTGTACTTGTGATGGGTTAGTGATGCATAAAGACATGTATATATGTAATTATGAATGTTATGCAAATGATGCAAATGAGGTGGCATCTTGGGGGTAAAAAAATTAGGGTATGGCACCATGTATTCATTGATGACAGCATGAGAGAACCCAATGCAGCTGCCACGAACATGAACTTTCATGTAGTCTTTACTTCCAGCTTTATTGAAGTCTTTAGAGATATTCACTATAAAATCCTTTACCATATGAGGATAAAATGGACTTAGACATGTCATAGTTTTCATCACCTGAGCATCTTGCACCAGCTCAATAATCTCAACACACTTCACAACATTTTTAGATAGCTCCCTTTTAGGGGAAATTCTTCTATGGTAAACATGCTTCCATTTTAAGACACTCTCCTCATAGTGGAAGGAAACCTTGTCCATTGGAGCAAGAGGGACATCATAAGGGATCTTCTTTCCTCCAATAATCTTACTTTTTTTCTTCTTAGGATTGACCACAATGTTATTCAAAATGTCATCAACATCCTCTTCCATAACCACCACAGCAAGATAAACCTTCCTCTTAGAGGTAACTTTCTTCTTGACAACAAACTTATAAGCAACATCAACATCCTTATTCTTGTTTCCTGACGCTCCTTTCTTCTTAGTTGTCTTCTTATCTTTTAGAGTAGCAACCTTTTTGGTGCAGGACTTCTTAGGTTTGAGAGTATCTTTCTTCTTATCTTCCTTCTTTTTACCTTTCTTTGCCGACTTCTCCTTTTTATTATCAGTAGGATCAATTGGGGCATCAACAATATTATTCCTAACATCTTCATTCACATTATCACTAATAGACTTACTAGTATTATCATCAAGATTGGGGGTAACAATGTTATCGTTATCTTGATCAACATTGTTCTCAGAGGAAATATTGTCATCGTCTTGATATGTTGGTGACTCAGTCTCCAGAGAGTTGGACTGGTTGTCCCGCACATTATTATCAATCTCTTGTTCTTCTAGGTTGGTTTCATTACCAAAACACGTTTGAACTTCATCCTCACTAGAGACCTCATTTCCATTCTCCATTTCTTCCTCAACCTGGTCTCTATCATGAATACGTTTTCCATCATCAGAATCTATTTTAGTAGCTTTTAGTCTTCTTAGAAAACACGTGAAGAAAGAAGTTACTCTTTGTTACAAGGCAAAAGAAGTCCGCTATGAACAAGTGCCGAAGTTTCAAGAGTGTGTAAATGAAAAGTCTTGTAATAATTAAGTGAGTAAAAGCATTGTAAAAATTAGTTAGACTAATTTGCAACAAAATACCAAACTCTTTCTGTTTTTACTATGAGGTTGGAGGTTCGAACCATCAAAGCTATATTTTTATTATTTAAATCTTACAAAAGCTTCATACATGAACATAAATGAATTAATCAATTGGGAGTTGAAACCGCGTGTTCTGCATGTGTAAAATCATGTGAACCACTATTTTATTAATCATTGCAGATATAGTTAATTTAAACTTATCAGTTCATTCAATTTTTAAAAAGTAATATTTTGAATTATCATTTAAACAATTATGATGAAAAATAATACATTGTTATGTGTTGTTTAATCATTGTTTTATATTTATAGAAATATAATAGTATATTGTTATATTTTACTTTTTGATAATATTTTAAAAACTAGTAAGTTTAGTATTATTTTTATTTAAGTTATTATGATTAAATAGACAATAAAGTAATAAATTAATAATTTAAATTATTAAGTTTAAAATATCTTTTAACAACTTGTTTTGAATTAGTTTTGCATATAGCATATTATTTTTATATATATATATATATATATATATATATATATATATATATTTTTTTTTTTTTTTTTTTTCATCGCTATTATATCAATTCTAATTAAAATATTAAAACTCTTAATACACTATATTAAAACTTTGAGAATTTCATAATTTTAAAATATTTTTAAATATTTACATTTGTTATCAATATGAATTGACACGTATAGATTTGTCTTAATGATTGTAAGAACAGACAATACAAAAGTTATGAGATTATTCTCACATTTTGCAATTTTAATTTTTTAATTATTGTTTATCAATTAAAATACTTCATTATTAACTTGCATTGACCATTCAATAAAATACGTCCCTTTATCAAATGATAATAATTGCTCTTATCACATATGAACTTCACATAAAAGATACAAAAAATTATATTTAAATAAATTAAATTATATTTGAATAATTTATACATGATTTATTTTTAATAATATTTACAATTTTAATAAAATATGATCTTATTTATTTATTTATATATTTTGTATTAGGACCGATTTTTTAAATTAGAACAGGGTCTCCAAATAGTTTGAGACGACCCTGCTCTCAGCTAATGTGAAACACTGATAATCTAAGATCAATCGCTCTTCTTTTGCCTTTTATCCACAATGTAATACCCCACATAATACTTATCTAGAATCGTATTAAGTAAAACATTAAATTTTGGTACTGAGTATAATCATCATCTAAATGACATAAAAAAAAGTGTACTAATTCGGACACATAACATAATACATCATAATTAACACAACATATGTCCATTAAGCTAAGTAGAAAAACACAATGGAAACTATCCATGAGACATCTAGGTCTTCAAGCTTCAGTTCTTCTTGCACGATCTCTAGCTTTTGTTACTCACCTGAAAAATCAACAACAATATTGGGGCGAGATTACTAAATCTCAGTGTAGTTACTTATTTTATGGGTCTACTCGGCTCTACAGGGTTCAAATACCACTTTAGTACCATCAATACTACACTCATGTATCACATAAGTAACGAGAACAACTGAGCTCTTCTAGCTCCTCATAATATACGAATGTCATGCTCTCAGATGCACTTGTCATGTAACTCAAGGGTGATTATCCCCAAAGCCGATCACAAGGATCTACCAATCTATCCATCAATCAAATATGGTCGATGTGATACCATACCTCCATTATATCGGTTACACTCTCCATCATACATAGTCAATAGAATACCATATCTCCACTGCACAGACTACACTATCTACCAGATATTGTCAATGGATTCTAGACCTCCACTGTATGGATCACACTATCTACCAGATATGTTCAATAGATTCCATACCTCAACTGCATAGAATACACTATCAACCAAATATGGTCAATGGATACCAAACTTCCACTATGTAGAATACACTATCCACCATATATGATTAATGAATATCATACTTCCATTGCACGGATTGCACTGAAGTCCTTTCCACCAGATATGGTCAATGGGATATCAGACCTCCCCTGCATGGGTTACACTCTCCATCAGATATAGTCAATGGAATGTCAGACCTGCACTATGTGGAATACACTTTATGGGGTTACATCTTTTACAAGTTTAAGGCCGTTACATTCATCTAATCATTCCACTTGGATCCCTACATAATCATAGGATATCAATACTTGCTAAACTCGAAGTGTTATCACACTTTTCACGAGCTAACATTGTCGGATCCTAACTTAATCCTAAGGTATCGTCGCTTACCGAGTAATATCCTCTAGGTAAGGGCATACACACAATCATTGTGTTCTAAACTCTTTCCCCAATTATTCTCTTTTAAGGCATATGTTTCTCACTTACTGATTATTCCATCAAGCAAGCATACACATACAAACCCATCATTAATTAGGGTTCCACTTTTCTACCTTAATTGACATAAGTTAGAGGTTTATCCCACTACGTATTCGATCAAGCAATCAACTTTCTCATAGTCATTTCGTAATGCCCCACATTATTTACATCATATGATATCATGAACTTATCGGTTCTTATGACCATACTTGATCTTTCATACTTCAACACAGTACGAATACGTTATTACACCAACTAGAGTTTCATATACTGCACTCACATCTGATGAGTTTCCAAGTGTTTCCATCAGTTACCTTAAACGACAATTTCCCATCATTTTGTATCATAAGACACACACACGTTCTTATGACCGATTAGGGTTTTATCTGAGCTTATGCTATTTTGTTATAACTCACATATGAATATCATATCTGTAAGTTAGGAATGGACCTAAGAGGGGGGTGAATTAGGTTCTTAGAAATTTTTCTCTTTTTTTCAACGGTTTTGATTTTTACTTTCCTAAAGTTACTAAGTGATGAAATACGGTAAAGTGTGAAAAGTAAATGACACGGCGATATATCCTGGTTCCCCTCACAGTCCGAGAGTACTCCACTCCCCTTTCAACATGAAAGAGATTTGTAATAATGTTAGATCCTAAGACAAGACTATCCTAGCCTTTCTATACATACTCTAACAAGCACACCAAGAACAATTCTCTTGGATTTTACAACAAGTGAATTAAGAGAACAATCCTCTCTTAATCATTCTTTTTCTTCCAACAATCCTGGACAACAAGGAATACAACTCCACAATCTTATTCTTAATAATCCTAAAAATAAGATGTGACTTTATGAAATTCTGGTATCAGATATGTGATGTCAAGTGAGATGTCACAACATCAATATCTGTTGTATGAACAAGGCAATAATAGTAACAGATAAAGCAGTAAATAACACAAAGGATTGTTCACCCATTTCAGTCTAACAACCTACGTCTGGGGGCTACCAAGCCAAGGAGGAAAATCACTATTAGTAGTATCAATTTATAGACTCCACAATCAACACACAAGTTGATAATCTACTCACTTAATCACTACCCAATGACACTTCTACCTAAGACACTCTTAGGTATGAGAACCCTTTCACTCCCCCTCAATCACAACAGTGATGAAAACAAAAAATAACAAAATAAGAAGACACACTTCAACCACAATACCTTGATCTTGCTTAAAAGCTTCAATCAAGAACAAACACTCGTGCTTAAAAGCTTAGAGTGGACAAATTACAACTCAATTAAACAGTCCAATTCAAACATCAAAGAGATGAGTGAATGGCTTACAAATAACACAAGACGCACAAAGACTTAAACCCTAACACAAGTAATGCAGCTCTTCAATTAAACTTCTCTAACCAGCAAGTAGGTTTGATACGTCTTTTTATAGCAACTCTCTTCATGGGCTTGGGCAGCCTTAACACCCAGATTTGAATCTCACTTTAAAACATAATTACTCTTCAAATCTTTTAGCCCTAAAACTAGAAACAGAATATACTTCAAAGGAAATATAAAACGATTGCATCAGACAAAATATCCTCCAAGAATCACGCCTGCAATCTCTCAAACAATCCTCAAGATACAGAAAATAAAGCCCAACCCTAACATAACAGACTGAACCTGATGTTCTGTCAAAAGATGTTAAGACATCATGTTTGACATCAGAACACAGACTTGCAACACTAAGTAACAAAACCACAAGCAGAATGTTAGCAACACAAGTTAAGACATCCGACATGACATCTTGAACCAACACATTGTTTTACCAAAATTGCAGGCAATAATAGAACTAACAATCTCCCCCGTTGGCTAATTTTGGCTAAAACAATATCAGCACACATCAGAGATACCAGCAGCAGATAAAGTAAATCTAACAAACCAATTTAACACCAGCTGCACAACTATCAAAACTCCAAACTCCCCCTCAAGCCAAGAAGCCAGCAACAACCAGAATTCCAACTACTTCAAACCAACTTCAGAACATCACAGAGAACATCCACTCCAACATAACAGCATAACAGCCTTCTTGCTACAGCATAACAGCAAAGCCCAAGCTACTACTCTCCCCCTTTTTAGCCATAATTGGCCAAAGAGTTATGAAAAGAGTTATGAAAAAAGACCAAGCTACTACTCTCCCTCTCTACTCACAGTTAGTCATACTAGCTACCAGTCAGTCAACTTAGCTCTCCCTTGTTAGCCACAGAATGTCAAGACAAGTCATGGAACATTCAAACAAGATAATCATATAGGAAACAATATCCAAGATGTTCAGATTACATAGAAAACACCCAAGGTGCAAAAAAAAAACTAATAACAAAAATAAAAACCAAAAGAACCATCAAGGAACAACAACAACACCATCAACAGAACACAGTAGAGTGCCAGAACCAAGTCATTCATCAGTCTCCTCACTGGAGGCACCAACTTCCTCTTCTCCCTCATCATCAACCTGTTCCAAACTTTTGATCAAGGCTTCTAATTTCAGCTTCCTAGCAGTATTTATGTTGATCACTGTTTCCAGCTCCTTGCAAGTAGCCTTCAACTCACTGATTAACTCACCTTTTGTGGTATTCTTGTTGCCAACAGTTGCAGATGTTGAAACAATATCAGGAACATGTTGTCCTACAAAGAGTTTGGAGTGAAAAGACAAAACAGACTCCCTTTTGCAAGCAATATCTGTAGCAGCCAAGATCCCAGGATGTTGATTCATAATAATTCCACAGATTAAAGATGGAAAAGCAATTGGCAACTTCACAGCCATTGTTCCAACATGTTTGACCGTTTGATAAAAAATATAAGAACCATAATCAATGTCCTTCTTGGTTCCAACTGCAAAGATAAACTTTCCCAACCCAACATAAATTGTAGTCTTATGGTTGGTAGGAACCCAGTTGGCAGCTCCAATCCTATGCAGTATAGCATACTTAACACTCAAAAGACCAGCAACCAATTTTCCCTTCAAAGGCCATGCAGTCACTTGATTTGCAGTAATCTCCTTGTAAATCTGATTGTCAGTGACCTTCAACTCACTCTCTGTTTGTTCACTCCTTCCCAAGTACCTGTTAATAATAGTAGGAGAAAACTCAATACACCTACCTCTTACATAAACCTTTCTAAAATCCATACTCCTGCTATCAGTAATGTCTTCAGGGATGTTCACAATGAACTCCTTGACAAGCATATCATAACATTTTGAAAAACTAGACACAGTCTTCATTAATCCATCATAATTGATCAATTCCATAATCTCCTTCATCTCAAGAGCATCTCTACCTAGCTCTCTTTCCAGAGCAATTCTTCTCAGATAAACATACTTCCACTTACTCACATTTTCAACAGAATGGAATGAAATATTGTCTAAAGGGACATCAGGAACTTTGTCAACAATCTTATTGCTAGCAACTTTCTTCTCAGGATTGATGTCCTGGACATCCTCCTCAACATCAAAGTCTGAGTCAGAGTCAGACCTAGCCTTCCTTTTCTTGGAGCTGGTAGCCACCTTGCTCCATGATTTTGTAGGACCAACCACAGACTTCTTCTTACCACTACCAAGAGACCCTGTCATTACAACATCCTTCTCTTTTCTTGTCTTCATCCTTTTTGCTATCCCAGGCACCACATTAGCTATAATCTCATTATCTGACAAATCATCCACATCTACCACATCAACTGGCTTCTTTCCTCTAGGACTAGAGGTACCTTTCTTAGCAGGTGATGTTCCAACATCTATTTCAACATCAGCTCCACCTTCAGTTTCAGCATCTTCAAGAACAGGCATAGCCAACCTGTGAAGATTGTCTTCAGTAGTTTGCTTATCATCTCTCTTACCCTCAGAGTGAGAGGCAGACATTTGAGCGAGTGACCTCGATATCCCAGCCACAGAAATACCCTTTTCAAGAACCTTGGTAACTATCCTGTCAAGACTCTTATCTACAAAATACTCTTCTTCCTCACTAATATTTTTATCACCTTGAGTAGAGTTCCCAGAAACAGATTTTTCTCCAAACAAAATTCCAGTGACAACCCTCCTAGATTCACTATCATCAAACTTTCTAGACTCATAAGGATCAGAAGGTTTACCTGTACTAGGACGTGTAGACCTCTTCGCCTGCAGCTTGCTTGGTCGTATCTTTTCAAAACCAGGGAGAGGAACCATAGATAGAGGCTCAATATCCAGAGCATCATCAAGCGAGACCTTTTCAGTAGAAACCCTAGATTTAGCATGCAAAGGATTTTTTGTAGCAGATTTCTTGGATGGTGAAGGTTGTTGTTGAGACATTGTTACTTTCTTGCAGCTGATTGTCAAACGATTGGAAGAGCTTCTTTCTCTGGGAGAGAAGATGAACGAGCAGAGCAAATGAGGTGTGAGACGTGTGTTGCGTGTGGGAGCACTACATTGAAATGATTGCCTAAAATAGGTGGGCTACTTTTGGAAACATAAAAGGCAATTAATGATATTTCTACAAACCATTAAATGACTTTCAAAATTTAAAAAGATTTTCCCACACGCCTTTAATTGCTATAAGTTTTCACAAATGTGGATACCCAATTTTTTCTTTGAGAATTCGAACTTACTAGCATCCACAGTCTCACCCAACTTTCGTTCAGTGGCAACATGTTTCAAAATTATCACATTATCTCCCACAAGACTTCTGATCAATATACTCAGGATGTCATAATGTAATGTCATGACATCTTGCTTGACATTATGCTCAATCAGACTTTGTTTCACCTCTTTCAGACGTAGATGCCCAAGTCTTAGATGGTCCATATCCACATCATCATCTTTGGCAATAGTACATATGGTGGAGTAACTGGACTCTTGAGGAACCCACAAGTAGCAGTTATCTTTAGATCTAACTCCCCTCATAACAACTTCACTCTTTTCATTTGTCACTAAACATTCAGATTTTGTATAGCTGACCTCGAAACCTTCATCACACAATTGACTGGTGCTAATTAAATTAGCAGTCAACCCTTTAACAAGCAAGACATTATCAAGACTAGGCCCAACTGAACAATTCAGCTTTCCAATCCCTTTGACCTCACCTTTGACTCCATCCCCAAAAGTCACATCACTTGTGGAATAGGATTTGACATCCACCAACAGGTTCTTGACACCTGTCATATGTTTAGAACACCCACTGTCAAAGTACCAATCTTTCACAGCTGAGGCTCAACTAGACATGTGAGCTAATAAGCTTGTAACAGCAACCTTGGGAACCCATTGTTTTCCATGTGTAGGAATGCTTTGTTTTGTTCTAGGTTGAGGATCAGGTTCAGGAAATCCATGAAATCTGAAGCAAAAAGGTTTTATGTGACCAAACTTACCACAGTAATGACATCTCCATCTTTGAAATCCTCCTCTAAAATGGTTGGGATGTCTTCTCCCTTGAGGATGTCTTCTCCCATACTGTTGAGGCTATCTTCTGCCATGATGATGAGGCACAAAATGATTAGGTCCAGAAGCATGCACCTTTCCATGATGTTGCGACATCTGATGGAACATGTTCTGCTTGGGTCCAGAAGTATGAACTTTCTCATGTTGTTGAAACATCTGATGAGACAGGTTCTGTTTAGTACCAGAAGAACTAGCATCTAAAGAAGATTTCTTCTCACCCTTAAATCCCAGCCTAGTCATGTCTCCATCCAGTTTTCCAGCTTGAAGGATTTTATTCAAAGTATCAGTTCCATTGTTCAACATTCTGAGAGATTTGGACATTTGATCAAGATTGCATTTCAGCAATCTGACTTCATTTTCCAGTTTAGCCTTGTCAGCCTTGAGTTGGATTATGAGTTCCTTTTGCTTCTCCCCTTCTTGACACACTTCTTCACTTCTGATACATAGCTCTCTATATGATGCAGCTAGTTCCTCGTAGGTAATCTCTCCATCACTAGAATCTTCATCAGAATCACATATTCCAGTAATAGCTCTGACATGCTTGGCAGATTCATCCTCACTTTCAGTGTCCTCATCATACCAAGTGACATACAAACCCTTTTTCTGTTTAAGGTATGTAGGGCATTCAGCTCTCATGTGACCAAAACCTTTACAACCATGGCATTTGATCCCTTTGTCATTATTAGTCTTCTCATCTGCTTTGGTTTTCTTCTGATCACCTGACCTGTTGATGTCAGATGTGATGTTGTTGACATAGGGTTTATGCCTCCTTTCCATTCTTTTCCACACCTTATTAAACTGTCTTCCCAGCAGAACAATGGCATTGGATAGCTCCTCCTGAGTTTCAGGACTACACTCTTCCTCATCATCTTCAGTACTAGACACCAAGGCTATGCTTTTAGCCTTTTTTTTTTAGATCTGTCATTCAATCCTAATTCAAATGTCTGAAGTGAACCAATCAATTCATCAACCCTCATCGGGCTGATGTCTTGAGCTTCCTATATAGCAGTCACCTTCATATCAAATCTCTTGGGAAGAGATCTAAGAATTTTTCTCACAAGCTTCTCATCAGACATCCTTTCTCCTAGGGCACTAGAAGCATTTGACAGTTCAAGTATATTCATGTGAAAGTCATGAATGGTCACTTCGTCTTTCATCTTCAAGCTTTCAAACTTTGTTGTTAGCAGCTGAAGTCTTGACATCTTGACCTTGGAGGTTCCTTCATGAGTTATTTTTAGAATATCCCAAGCCTCCTTAGCCACTTCACATGTGTTGACCAGCCTGAAAATGTTCTTGTTTATACCATTAAATAAGGCATTCAAGGCCTTAGAATTCCCAAGTGCAAGTTCATTTTCTTCCTTGGTCCACTCCTCTTCAGGTTTCAGCTTTGACACACCATCTTTTCCCACAATGACAGGGTGTTTCCATCCTGTCAAAACAGCCTTCCAAGCCCTGTTGTTTAAAGACTTCAAAAAGGCAACCATGCAAGGTTTCCAATAGTCATAATTTGATCCATCTAGAATAGGGGGTCTATTCACAAATCCACCACTCTCCTTGTCCATTGCACCAGAAAGTAACAGCCCTAGATCTCACCCAGATGCAGAGCAGGATGACCTGCTCTGATACTAATTGAAATTCTGGTATCAGATATGTGATGTCAAGTGAGATGTCACAACATTAATATCTGTTGTATGAACAAGGCAATAATAGTAACAGATAAAGCAGTAAACAACACAAAGGATTGTTCACCCAGTTCAGTCTAACAACCTACGTCTGGGGGCTACCAAGCCAGGGAGGAAAATCACTATTAGTAGTATCAATTTATAGACTCCACAATCAACACACAAGTTGATAATCTACTCACTTAATCACTACCCAGTGACACTTCTACCTAAGACACTCTTAGGTATGAGAACCCTCTCACTCCCCCATAATCACAGCAGTGATGAAAACAGAAAATAACAAAATAAGAAGACACACTTCAACCACAATACCTTGATCTTGCTTAAAAGCTTCAATCAAGAACAAACACTCGTGCTTAAAAGCTTAGAGTGGACAAATTACAACTCAATTAAACAGTCCAATTCAAACATCAAAGAGATGAGTGAATGGCTCACAAATAACACAAGATGCACAAAGACTCAAACCCTAACACAAGTAATGCAGCTCTTCAATTAAACTTCTCTAACCAGCAAGTAGGTTTGATACGTCTTTTTATAGCAACTCTCTTCATGGGCTTGGGCAGCCTTAACACCCAGATTTGAATCTCACTTTAAAACATAATTACTCTTCAAATCTTTTAGACCTAAAACTAGAAACAGAATATACTTCAAAGGAAATATAAAATGATTGCATCAGACAAAATCTCCTCCAAGAATCACGTCTGCAATCTCTCAAACAATCCTCAAGATACAGAAAATAAAGCGCAGCCCTAACATAACAGACTGAACCTGATGTTCTATCAAAAGATGTTAAGACATCATGTTTGACATCAGAACACAGACTTGCAACACTAAGTAACAAAACCATAACCAGAATGTTAACAACACAAGTTAAGACATCAGACATGACATCTTGAACCAACACATTGTTTTACCAAAATTGTAGCCAATAATAGAACTAACACTTTATGTGTAATTCTGAATTTTTTGAAGTAAGTGATGAAAATGGAATTTTGAACTTGTATCAATCAAAAGATTGATCTTCTCCTTTTGTAACAACCACTCTAATAATGTAACACAAGTGTTCAAGACAAATGGAATGAAACTATGACAATATGTATGAAGGTTTAATGCAATAGTTTCAAACTTAGAAAGTTTTTGATGAACACTTAGAGAAAATGAAAGTTTTGTGAATTGAATGATTGTTTGAAATTTTTGCAAATAGGTGAGATGTAAAATCTAACATTATGATGTTTATATAGCCCTAAGATACCTCTACAAATGGGTATAATACATGAAGGGATGACATGGTTCATTGGAAGAAAGTTTGAAATAAACAGCATGAAAAAATGCAATATTTTTGCCACTGTTTCAGTGTTAATCGGTTAACCACTGGGGATTAATCGATTAACACATCACAACGTTCCTAGGATTTCAAAATTTACGATGGTTAACCGGTTAACCAAATGATGTTAACCGATTAACATCTGGGCAGAAATGAAAAATACCTATTTTTATGGAATGAAACCTATGGCTTTACATCCTAAAACCTCTAAAACATATATACATTATACCTTTGATCAATCTTTGAGAAATCTTCAAGACTTGAATTAATATGAAACTTGTTCTAGCTTTGAAGTCTTTGATCCATTTCCTTTTGTACATAAAATCTTGAATGTACATTGTTGTCTTCATCAAAACCATTGAGAAGCTATGTCTTCACAATATCAAGTAGAGTATATAACGTCCGTATTAATCTTGAACTAGATCGATATTGCATAGCGAGCACAAGACTTAGGACTTAGAATCCACACAAGGACATACAAATGGAAATAAGCAACTTTAAAAGGAGGACATTCGATTGCCATAAGGGATTAATTGATTGTCTATTTGTTCTATTTCTAAAAAGTCTAAAATGCAAGTGTGCCAATCGATTGTCTCGTAGGAGCAACCTATTGCTTTCAATTTTTTTTCCAGAAATTCATGTGCATGATACATATGATAATGTGAAAATGTATCATATATTTTGACTTAAATCGCATGTTATTTAGTGTCATTTTACCATGTTTTCATAGTATTATGCCGAATTATGTTTGTGTTTCAGTTATTTGTCAAATAAGAAGTGTTCGTGTAAGAAAGCCGGGAAAAGAGCAAGGAAATGAAGAAAAGTGCAGAATCTACCAGTTTCTGGTGTATGGCGTTCGCCATGCACCCAAGCCATGTCATTCACAACTTAAGACCATGGCATTCGCCATGGACCTCATGGAGTTCTCTATGGACCAGCAATTCAGAAAAACATGGAAACATAATTACTCATTCTTCTCCACCCCTTCCTACTTTTTCTCAACGTTTTCTACATGACCTCAAGGTAGTTTTGAGCAACCTAGGCCTATATAAGAGTAGTTTTATTGGAATTTTGACATCCAAGTACCTATGCATAAGTTTAGCTTTTAGTTAAAGCATAAATTACATTCAAAAGTGGTAATCTTTTACATTGAGGGGCTGCCACCCTATTGTTTTTTAGTTCTGATTTTTGTAAGTTTGGATTATAATCTTGTCAGCATTATGATTTCCGTTCCGACCGTTGTACTTGAAGTATTCCCGCAATTTAATTCCAGTTCTTCATGTTTTTACATTATTGCTTTATAGTTTTAGTTATTCATATTTTAATTCAATAGCTATGTTTCTGATTATTACAATTACCATGAATTATTTATTTATGTTCAAAACCATGTCCGGCTAAACCGTTTTAAGTCTGGTATGTGAGGACCGTTGTTCCAAAGGGACTCAGTAATAAGTTGGCGTTGCACTTTTTCATAAATTATTCTTCTGGCTTTAGTTTTCAATTTTAATTCAAAAAGTTTTGCACGTGAGTGAAAACAAAAAGGTTCGAGCCGATAGCGCGAGGGTGTGAGGCTTGAACCGGATATTGGAAATTGGGCATTAATCCTAAATACAGCGAGAGCGCTTTAGGTATTAATTAGGACTTATTTTTTTTCTAAAAATACTTCTTGATTCAAATGGACGAGCGAGATAAAAATTTCATGGTCTGAGAGTATAACTTTAATCAATTGCGCGAGAGTGTAGATTAAGGTTTTTAAACTGATATTTTCTACTGAAAGTAATTTAACGTCAAACCAACTCCAATGAATTACAGAGTCCCTGAGGTACAATATGATCCACGTACTGGTCTATCTTTTCTGATATATTTCTTAAACTTTATTTTAGTTTTAGTTTTTATTTTCGTCCAAACCAAAAAAAATCATTAGCCTTAGCTTTACATAGTATCAATAGATAGCAAAAGATTGATTATTGGTCTTTATGGGTTTGATCTCTTTTAAAACTATGCAATACACTGTATACTTGTAGTTAGATAATCCGATAGACTCATAAAGTCGCGATCAACATATCTCCATGCATACAATCGATTATCATAGGAGATCAATCGATTTTTTTTCTTAGGATGCATAAATTATGGGAATTTACCCACTGACAAGTTGTGGCTAAATGAGAATGTTCGTGGGTAATTTTCCCTAATTCCATTTCCTGCAGTAAACATCATTTCTAGCATACCACACATCCAAACATGTTCACATAATTCATAGCAGTCCAAAATAGAACATGCATGACAAGCATCATAACAATCAAGGTTTCTTGCATCACAACAACAACAACAAAACTAAAGTAGAAAAGAATTGTTCCGAATGAATTGTTTTATTTCTGCTGAATATCGCTCATATAAATAGTGTTTACAATATAACACCTTTACATAAATAGATGCATAAAAATAGCAACTTAATTAGCTAGATACTATCTAATTAAAACCGATCCTATCTAATAACTGACAGAATAAAATAATTAAATCTAATAACTAACAGAATAAAATAATTAATTAGCAATCCTAATAATATCTTCGACACCCCCCCTCAAGCTGGAGAATAGATATCGATCATTCCCAGCTTGGCTAGAAATCCTTCGAACATCGTAGTAAACAGTCCCTTGGTGAGAACATCGGCGAGCTGCTCTGATGATGGAACAAACGGTATGCAGATATCACCATTTTCAAGCCTCTCCTTGATGAAATGTCGATCTATTTCAACATGTTTGGTCCTGTCATGCTGTACAGGATTCTGAGCAATACTGATTGCTGATTTGTTGTCGCAATACAACTTCATCGGTTTATCTCCTTCAACCTTTAGCTCCTCCAAGATCCTTCGAAGCCATAACAGCTCACATACTCCTTGCGCCATGGCTCTGAACTCGGCCTCTGCACTGCTTCTAGAGACAACTGGTTGCTTCTTGCTCCTCCAAGTAACTAAGTTGCCCCAGACAAAGGAGCAATAACCGGTAGTAGATCTTCTGTCTGTAGAACTTCCGCCCCAATCAGCATCAGTGAAGATCTCCACTCTTCGACTTCCATTCTTTGAAAACATGATTCCTTTACCCGGACTTCCTTTCAAGTAATGAAGAATCCTGTAAACAGCCTTGGAGTGGTTCTCTGAGGGACAATGCATAAACTGACTCACCAAGCTCACAACAAATGCAATATCTGGTCTTGTATGAGCCAAATAAATCAGCTTCCCCACCAGCTTCTGATACCGATTCTTGTCCACAGGCTCAGCACCATCTTCTTTTTCGAGTTTTTGATTCGGATCAATAGGAGTCGCCATTGGTTTACATCCTAGTAAACCGGTCTCTTTCAAGAGATCGAGGACATATTTCCTTTGCGAGATAACTATACCTTTTGAGGATCTAGCCACCTCCATTCCAAGGAAATATTTGAGTTGTCCTAGATCCTTGACCTCAAACTGATTGGATAAGAAGTTCTTCAGCGACTCCAACTCTACTGTGTCATCTCCTGTCATAATAATTGTGTTTGTAGAACATAGTATGATCGGACTGTGCCTGAGTGTATCCATGTTGTTTCACAGCTCTCGTGAATCTCTCGAACCAGGCTCTCGGAGATTGTTTCAATCCATATATGGATTTATTTAGCTTGCAAACCTTGCCATTCTTCTTTAATTCATCAAAGCCTGGAGGAACTTCCATAAACACCTCTTCCTCTAGCTCACCGTTTAGAAATGCATTCTTCACGTCAAACTGTCTGAGAGGCCAATCCAGATTGGCGGCTAGAGAGAGTAAGACACGTACAATGTTTAGTTTGGCCACAGGAGCAAAGGTTTCCTCGTAGTCAAGGCCGTATGTCTGAGTGAAGCCTCGTGCTACGAGTCTTGCTTTGTATCTCTCGACTGAGCCATCTGCATGGTATTTGATGGTGAACACCCACTTGCTGCCTACAGATCGTTTCCCCTCAGGTAAAGAGGTGAGATCCCACGTGTCATTCTTCTTCAGGGCTTTTAACTCCTCAAAAACTGCCTCTCTCCATCTCGGAACCTCTAGAGCTTCTTGTATCGACTTAGGTAGATCATCATCCATAATCCTGGTTGAAAAAGCTTTGAAATCTGGTGAGAGTTTATGATACGAAACGAAATTGGATATTGGATGTTTTGTAGTACATGATCTGACACCTTTGCGCAAGGCTATGGGTTCAAAGAATTCTGTAGAAGGCTCTGAATTTGGAATAGAAATAGGGGAAAGAGGAGTTGTACCTTGGACCGTAGTTGAGTCTGATGGTTGGCACACCTCGGGGGCCGGTGGAGCATTACTTGGTCGAGTCCGCCTTCTAGAATAAACACGAAGTTCAGTAGGTGGTTCCAAGTTATTTACAACCGTTTTTGGCAAAGATATTTGTTCCCAAAAATTCATTTCAGAGTCATTCTCCCCCGGAAGAGAGTGTTTGTCAAAAAAAGGTTGTTTTTCAAAAAAGGTGACATCCATACTCACATAATACTTTCCAGATTTAGGATCAAAACATTTATACCCTTTTTGTGTTGGTGAATATCCTAGAAATATACATTTATGTGCTCGGGGATCAAGTTTTCCTCTATTTTGGCCGTGTATATGAACAAAAGCAATGCAACCAAAAACTTTAGGTGTTAAATCAGTGAAAGATCTATTTTCAGGAAACATATTCTTTAGAGCTTGCAAAGGAGTGATATAATTAAGAACTCTTGTAGGCATTCGATTTATCAAATAAGACGCTGTTAAGAGTGCTTCATTCCAAAAACGATTAGGAACATTCATAGCAAACAGTAAAGCCCTAGTCACCTCTAATAAATGCCTATTTTTTCTTTCAGCTACTCCATTTTGTTGGGGAGTATCAACGCAAGAACTGTGATGAATTATTCCTTTTTGTTTCAAAAAATACCTAAGATAGCATTAAAATATTCTCGACCATTATCGGTTCTAAGGACTTGAATATTTGTTTGAAACTGATTATTGATCAGTGTGTGAAAATTTTTGAAAACACTTGCTGCCTCGGATTTTTCTTTTAGAAGATAAATCCATGTGACTCTAGTGTGATCATCAATGAATGTGATGAACCATCTAGATCCTGAGGCTGTTTTTACTCGTGAAGGACCCCAAATATCACTATGCACAAGAGAGAAAGGTTTTGATGGCATGTACTTTAAAGATGGATAAACAGATCTATGATGTTTTGCCAATTCACAAACTTCACACTGAAAAGAACAACCATCTTTATTTTTGAAAAGATTGGGAAATAAATATTTCAAATAATTAAAACTAGGATGGCCTAATCTATAATGCCACAACATTATTTCATTCTCACAAGACAAGGTAGTAAAGCATCTTGGTTTCTGAACTTGTTTATCTGAAGGATTTTCCGTGACCAGGTGATACAGTCCATCAACCTCCTTAGCATTGCCAATCATCTTCCCCGAACAAGGGTCCTGAAATTCAAATCCAGCAAATGTTATTGTAGCAATGCATTTGCAATCACGAATAATACGACTAACAGAGATAAGATTGCAAGAGAGTTTTGGGACATGTAGGACATTTAGTAATGTGAGAGATGGAGAAATAATGATAGAGCCTTTTCCAGCTATAGAGGTTAGGGAACCATCATCAATTTTTACTTTCAAATTACCAGATAACGGAAAATAAGATGAGAATATGGATGAACTACCGGTCATGTGATCTGTTGCCCCTGAACCTATGATCCAAGGGTTTGATTTAGAACCAGCTGTGAAAGCTGTAGGATATGTACCTTTCTGGGCTAATGATGAAGAGGCAATATAAGATGATGGGTTAGAGGTGTTGGATATGGAATGAGAACTCATTAGTTGATACAATTGCTCTAGTTGTTCTTTGCTGAAGGCAGACGTTTCTGAGGCAGGTTTCGGCTCTTCAGAAGCATCTTCAGATGAGGCATGGAATCCCTTTGCATCACGAGGATTCCGATTGGCTGAAGGGTTCTCGGCTGGCTTCCCGTGTAGCTTCCAACACTTGGCCTTAGTGTGTCCCGGCTTATTGCAGTGCTCGCATATCGACCGATCTCTGTCGTTCCGACGATCGTTGCGACGTGGTGGCTGTCCCGAGAACAAGGCAGAGGACTCGGCGGGGGCTGTTGATTGGCCTCCAAGCATGACTGTCCGCCGGCTTTCCTCTTGTCTGACTTCGGAGAAAACTTCTCTGGTGCTCGGTAGTGGATCACGACCAAGAATGCGCCCTCTGACTTCATCTAATTCCTTATTAAGGCCAACAAGGAATTCGAAGACGCGTTCTTTTTCCACCATCTTCTGGAATAGAGTCCTATCCTTAGCACAACTCCATTCGTAGTTGCTAAACATGTCAACCTCTTGCCACAAGGTCTTGAGGTCGGTGTAGTATTGAGTGACAGTTTTCTCTCCTTGTTTTAGCCTCCATAACCGAGTTTTTAGCTCAAACCATTGTCCTGTGTTCTCGAGATCAGAATAGGTCTCGTTCACAGCTTTCCAAATGTAATGAGCAGTAGGTAGGAAGAGATAAGTCCTCCCTACATTTGGATCCATGGAGTTTATGAGCCAAGACATAATCATCGAGTTTTCTGCCTCCCATCTTTCAGATTCATCTTCCTTGGCAGGTTTCGTAGTGGTACCTGAGAGAAAACCGAATTTTCCACGGCCACGAATAAACAATTTCACAGATTGTGACCACTGTAAGAAATTATTTCCATTCAACTTGTGAGAAGTGATGGATATGTTTTGGAAGGATTCATTGTTTAGGGTGAGTGAGCGAGTAGAACTCATAGAATCAATACCAGAGGTATCATCATTGGATGGTTTGGCCATTTAGGCTCTGATACCATGTTAAGAAATGTGGTTGGGCCTAACTCAACCCTACAAAACCGGTTGGTAGAGTGAGGATTGTCCCCACTTATAAACACATGTTCATGCCATATATTGTCCGATGTGGGACTCTTAACACCCCCCCTCATGCCCAGGACTGGACATCTGGAGCGTGGAAATAAATGGTGGGTGGCCCGATAGCGGAAACCATAGAAGGTGGCCCACCGGATCTTAAACGAGGCTCTGATACCATAAAGTCGGAAAAAATTGTTCCGAATGAATTGTTTTATTTCTGCTGAATATCGCTCATATAAATAGTGTTTACAATATAACACCTTTACATAAATAGATGCATAAAAATAGCAACTTAATTAGCTAGATACTATATAATTAAAACCGATCCTATCTAATAACTGACAGAATAAAATAATTAAATCTAATAACTAACAGAATAAAATAATTAATTAGCAATCCTAATAATATCTTCGACAAAAACAATGAAAATAAGCAAGCAAACCTAATCCCTAACATACATTGTCTAGAATTCTAATTCCCCAAGGGCTATGCTAATCTAAAACACCACATTAATTAAAACATGGATTAATGATGATGATGATGATGGTGATCTAAGCTCCTCATATTTCCTTCTCCAACAATTTTTAACTCAACAATTTCTTTACATGCTAAAGGAAAGCTTGATATTTGACTCTGTGTGTGTGTGTGTGTGTGTGTGTGTGTGTGTGAGTGTGTGTGTGTGTATACTACATAGGGTTCTTGCATGCAAACACTCTTACGGCAGTTAGGATCTCATTCACAAGTATTTCAATCCAATGATGATAGTGTGAGTTTTTCATCACGGATTTGGACTAAAATTCATAAGGAAGGAAAATCACACTATATCAGAGTGGGTTCTTCATGTCAAAGCTCTCGTAGATTCACTTCTCAATTTCTGCAAAACCATTACTGAGCAAGATCAAGTGGAGATAATTTTTGAAGGTATACCTGAAGAGTATAATTCATTTTTAATACAAATATATGACAAAATTGATCCTTCATCGAGATTTTATCCATAATCTCTAAATCAGTACTATCTAGGGTTCTTGCATACAAACACTCTTATGAGGTTTGGGATCACATTCATAAGTATTTTAATTTGATGATGAAAGCTCGACTTTGTTAGATCAAATTTTAACTAAAATCTACTTAGAAGGTAACTCATGTAACACCATAAACCCCAAAACTTATATAAAAAGATTTAATCGTCAATTTAAGGTGTCACTACGACAACCGTCCAAAAACTCATAAATTCGTTCGACAAAACACAGTGGAAAAATCATATCATATCAAATTTAAATTTAAATTCATGATAAAAATATTAGAATTTAAAACCACATAATTCATCATCGAATCAAAACATAGCAAAACTCCTCATTCCCGATGTTACAAGACCAGAGCACTAAAACCACTATATTGGAATAAACAATAATTAAAATGAAGAATAGTTCAAACAAGCCACCTTCCACACACAACAACAACATTTACTCCTGATTATCTACAAGATGTCCATGGCGGACAACATTAAGAAAAAGGGGTGTGAAATAACTTCAATATAAATGGTGTAAAGAATGTAAAGGTAGGGAAACACACAACATATCATAAAATTCAATACACAACCAATATCACTATAATCTCACAACCATTCACAATAATATGAAAATATATGTAATGCGACTCACGACGCTGTAATACCCTAATTTTTACCCCTAAGATCCCACATGTCTTTTTGCATTTCATGCCACAAACTAGATCACACATTCGTCCCCTCTTTTGTAGGATTGTGCCTTGCAGGGATCTTTGGTTTTGTGTGTGTTTGTTAGTTGTTTTATTGCTTAATTTGTTTATGTTTACTAACCTTTAATCAAAATCCAAAAATATTTTGTTTCCTTTCACTAACATTTTCAGGGGAAGAACAGGTTAGAAATACCAAAACAACAGCCCCGCAGCTCGAATGAATTTTATCTGAACAAAGTCAAAGTTGATCTGCAATTAATTCAAAAATCATCTGATCAAGAGTTTCCAAGATTAATTGATTTTTATTCAAGGTACTCCAAGGTTCATGTGTTTATTTCCATGCCTTCTTTGACGAGCAAAAGAATCGAGCCGAACCACAGCAGTGCATTCAAAAAGAGTATTTTTTCAAAATTTGCACTAAGTAACCGGTTAGTAGATATGCTGTAACCGGTTACCCTAGTGAAATTTTGAAAAATGGAAGCAAATTCAAATTTCAGAATTTGGCACCAATTTTCATCATTTTGATCACATGTGGAATATTCTAAACCATCTCATTTTAATTTCCTACATCATCATAATTAATTCCTACCATGTACCTCCACTAATCACCACTCTTTTGATAATTCCCTCCAAATTTGAATTCCAATCCTAATTTTGATCATCCAAGCCTAATTCCAAACCACTAAATTCCCAAGCCTAAATTCTATAAATAGAGGCTTCATTTCATTCATTTCACAAGCTTTTGATAGCCAACAAACCTCTTGCAAATTCTATCCCCAACCACAAAATTCACCAAAGCTCACATTTGTTCCTTTGAAAGTTAACAAGAATTCACATTGAATCTTGTTAAACTTTGAGCTGAACCTTCATCCATTCTTGTTTTTGTTCATCAATTGTAGTAGATCAAGGCTTTGGAGTGTAGATCTTGAAGCAATTTGAAGGAATTTTCAGATTTGAAGTGGTAATTCATCTTTCACCATTGTTGAAGCTTCATCTTCATCTTCCATAATGTAGATCTTTGGAGATCTTTGTTACTTGATCTTTTAGATCTTGTAATTGTGTTCAATTGCTGGTTTTTGCTGTTATTTTACTTTAAATTTCGTGCAATTTCAGTTCCATGATCACAAGGTATTTGTAAAATTTTTTGAAAGTGGATCATGCTGAATTTTGCACAATTTTCTGCATTCTGGTGATGAGTAACCGGTTAACAGATATGCAGTAACCGGTTACTCTGTGTTAATTTTGAAAAAACTGCGCCATTTTGAAGTAAGTAACCGGTTAGCAGATATGCTGTAACCGGTTACTTCAAAACAAAATGCATTTTTTGCTTTGTTTTTGGGGCTGTTTTGGTTCTTCTTCCTCCTTCTTCCCCTTTCTTCTTGTTTTAGCCTTGAAACACATTGTTGAGATTAATTTCTCTTCCATTTCAATGGACTTTGGATATGGTTAGAGTAATTAAACATTCATTAGTTCAAATCTATCTTTTAATGAATTGTTGAATTCATTTGAGGTGCTTTGAATTAGTGATATGTTTTCACACATAAATCTATCAATTAAAGGTGATTGAACTTGAAGATGAAATGTCCTTGACTTTGTAATTCAATTTGGCTTTCTCTTCATCTATTTCTCTCTTTTCTTTTGATCGATGAAAGTCTTATGGATCTTAGAATTTCTTTGTTGAATTCTTGATCAAGACTAGATCGTTACCTATTTTCTTTCCGTGCGGTATTGCTTTCGGATGACGATCTACATATCGTTCATCTAGCATACATTAGCACAAAGATCTATTGACCGACCTCATTGTAGGGTAATTACTCCGTAAATTACTCGACGATTGCTTAACATAATGCAACATTTGTCCCTCTTTATCCAATTCGGAATTTGAACTTTCGTGGTCCGGACCTTGATTGGTCGCGTCAACCCAATGGTGATTGATCTTTTGTATTAGGTTCAAAATCTTTGAAGCTTGTTGTTGTAGAGGCTTTGATTCTATCAATCTTCTAACAAGTCTTCATTAGCCTTGACCTAATTACATTGTTTAATCACTATAGTTCAAGACGCGAAATGGAATAATCGGTGAAGGCTTATGGCACTAGAGCCTTGTGCTACTAACCACTAACTTCTAACTTCTTTACATTTCCTTCTCGCTCCTTATCTCTCTTTATTTTAATATGATTCATGTCATTATATCATATTCATGTTTATGCTTATGTCATTTTTCCTTTGTCCACTTGGACCATATTATTGCGTGCTTTGTTTTTCTTTTGTCCATTTGGACTCAAAAATATTAATAAAGGATTAAACCACTAAAAGAATTATGATCTTAATTGTTGGACTATGACCACTATCCTTTGCATTGGAGGACCTATGCTCTTAATTACGGACTTATGGACTTAGATATAGGACCTTTTCCCTATGCTTTGGAATTATGGTTTGAAGACTTTGAAGCCTTGTGCTTTTGTTTGGTTTATGGTGAAGATAGCTACATTTGTGGTTAGATCTTTCTTACCCTAGCTTTTATTTTTATGCACTAGGATAGTCACTTCTTCTCCACCCCTTCTTCAATTTTCAAAATCTCCTCTCTTTTTCAAAACTTTCTTGTTTTTAAACTTTAAACCGCTTTCATAGTAAACCTTGACTTTGGTCAAGTGATTTTTAAACATTGTTTTCTTTAATAAATGTCAATCTATGTTAATCATATTTTGACCATTTCATAAAAAAAACATAAAAACACCTAAACTCATCAATCTCTTTTTGTGCTTTATGCACTTTTTCCTTTAAAACTTTCTCATTAGTTTAGACATGATTCATTTCTTTAAGCGGAATTATTCGCTTGGAAATGACGAATTGTCTTTATACTTAAAATCAACCAAAACAAACAAATTTTTTGTTCTTTGTACCACGAACTACGGGGTTTTGATCCTACATTGCACATCGTGGGTACGTAGGCATGAGGCGATAAGTCTCTCCAAACACAAAAATATTAAAAAATAATTCTCCTCTCATCTCCCCAATCTCTTTTTCAAGCAAACCATTTTCAGACCAAAAAGCATGAATACATCAAAGGGTTCCTATAGGGTACTATAGACGTTTTGGGTGCTAACACCTTCCCATTGCGTAACCAACCCCCTTACCCATTCTCTGTTTGTTCTTGTTGTTTTAGAACTCTTTAGGTTTTGTTCGCTCTTTTTCCTTTCCCTTTGTGGATAAAATAAAAGTGCGGTGGCGACTCTTGTTTTTTTTAGTTAAGTTAATCAATAGCTTATACTCACAAATTTCCCTGCTACAGAAAAGTGGCGACTCTTCTGGGGACTCACCTTCCTTGAGGGGTTTATCCTACTTTGATTTATTTACTGCTTTTTGTCTGATTTGCTTGTTACTTGTTTGTTCTGTTTGGGAGTTCCTCTGTGTGTGAGATAGGTCCTATACCCGGACCAGAGTGTAGTCAAGGGAACTTTGAGCGAGTCGAATCCCGAAAAAGAAGAACTAGAGAATTTATCCACTCGGTGGTTGCCTCTTTGGAATTACTGATGCCGATCGAGCGATCGTGAAGGCATTACTTTTTCCATAGAAGCCTATAACACTGAGGGCCGTAGTAACCTTTAACCCATCTTAGCCTTTTTAGGATCGTGGCGTGGAAGCTATGAAGATGCAAATCTGACTCAGCTGTTACGCGATGCCACACCCAGGTTAGATTCTTTTGAGGATAACTACCAACCTCCGAGCAAATCGGTGCGCTGATGTGTCTGATAGTGCATTGTGGACCATGGGCACTCTTTTAGAACCGCTGTTTTCTGCAGGTACAATGAAGACAAAACCTTAGTACATACCTTTGTGGGATTGGTTCTTACCCTTGGCTTCATGCTCGTGACTTAAACCTTGACCCATGTGCTTTGTGTGATCTTGTTTGTGGTTGTTGTATTCATGAGCATTGTTTTGGAAGATTTCAAGGAATTTAAAGGTATTATTGCAAACATTATAGGTATTTTTATTATGGATTTTGGAAGGAGAAGTACAAGGAAATACACTTTCAAGAGTCCTAAGTTAGGGGGTTTGAGAGAGCTAGGATCTTTGGTTGCTGATACCAAGAAGTTCGAGTCCAGATATGGAAGGCTTTTATCACTCTTGAAGGTTTATATGGCTGAAGGATTGCTTGCTACTTTGGTTCAGTTCTATGACCCTTTGCTTCATTGTTTCACCTTCCCTGATTATCAGTTGGTACCTACACTAAAGGAGTATTCTCTCCTACTTGGTTTACCTGTTCATGGTTGGATTTTCTCTGGTTTAGATCCCGCTCTCGAGCATCACATTATTACGAAGGTTACTCACTTGAAGGTTTCTGAGATTAAGGCTCGCATGGATACCAAAGGAAAGATTCTTGGGTTACCCGCTAAGTTCTTGATGGATAGAGGTCATCACTTTGCTAGTGTGAAGAACATAGTTGCTTTTGAGGCTATTCCTGCCTTGCTTATTTATGGATTGTTCCTCTTCCTGAATGTTGAGAACTTTGTCGACATCAACGCTATTCAGATTTTCTTGATTGGGAATCCAGTTCCTACTTTGCTAGCCGATGCTTACCATTCTATTCACCTTAGGAATTCCCATGGTGACGGGATGATTATCTGTTGTGCGCCTTTGCTCTACAAGTGGTTTATTTCTCACTTTCCGAAGTCTGCAGCTTTCTAGAATCTCAAGGATGGTTTATATTGGTCGTGGAATATCATGTCTCTCACTCATTCTGATATTGATTGTTGTAGCCATGTTCCTTCTGGAGCGATGATTATTGATAGTTGTGGTGATTTTCCCAACGTGCCTCTTCTTGGTACAAAGGGAGGAATCACCTACAATCCGGTGTTGGCTCGTCGTCAGTTGGGATATCCTTTGCGAGAGGTACCAAAGGACATTCATTTGGTCGGTCTCTTTTTCAAGGAAGAAGAATCTCAGGTTGCTCTCAAGAGAGAAATTGTGGAAGCTTGGCGCAACTTTTGTAGAAAAGGAAAGGAAAGTTTGGGAAATTCGAATTGTATATCTTTGGAACCTTACCTCTAGTGGGTTAAAAATAGAGCTATTACTTTGAAGATGCCTTATGCGCGTCAGAAGCCTTTATCTCTAACTGATAAGAAGCCTATTCTCTACTTTATGAAATACAAAGAGAAGTTTTAGATCGCTTTGGTCGAGATGCAACAAGAGGGAGATGCTTGGAAGAACAAGTATCAGATTGTTGAGTTAGAGAATGCAAGACTTCAAGAGCACTTCAAGAAGAAGAATGAAGATGAAGTTGCCAACAAGAAGAGAAAGGCGCAAGAGGATTTATTTTCCTCTCGCATTCAGCCAGTCTCTGATATTCCAAAGAATTCAAAATTTCCTTGGAAGTTGATCGTTGATCAGTTACTGATTGAGAAGAATCAGATGCAAGCCCACATCAAGAAGCTGGAAGATAGAGCTGGGACTTCTTCTCATAGGATTCTCTAGGGATCTAGTTCTCCTTATTCTCTTTTGTTTTAGGATTCTTGAATTTGTACTTCCAAGATATAATCTTTTCCATCATTAATGAATGAGATTTTGGTATTTCAAATAACAATGTTTGCAATATGCCTTATAGTTCCTTGAAACTTTGCATTTGCACTTGCACATCAAGCATCATCTTTTGCATTGTTTCTTGCTTTTTCCAGGTGTCTTATGTTTACCTTTGGTCTTCATTCAGCCAAGCCAAAATCTGAAGAAAAAGATGGATCAGTTGCAACAAGAGAACCGTGAGCTTCGTGAGGAAGTGGAAAATTTGAAGGATAGTTTGGAGAGACTCACTGATATGATGGAAGCTCTGGTGGCTGCTCAGAATCAGCCACCACCCCCTCCTCCCCCACTTTCAACTCATGTGCCAAGGACACTCATTTCTGAGATTGTCTCTATGCCCATCTCTGTGGCGCCTGCTTTGTTCCTCAAGGTTATCAACCACCACCACCGCCTCCTGAAGTTCCATTTGTTCCTACTGTTCAACCCATGATGACTGTACCACTTCCTGTGGTTCATACTGTTCCTTTTGGTGAAGAACAAATTTTCCATACTGCTCCAAGTGAAAATGTCAGTGCTTATGATAGAATGGAAGAGATTCAAGACCAATTTGCTGAAATGCAGAAAGAGATTAAAGCTTTGAGGGGTAAAAAGCTATTTGGAAAGAATGCTCATGAGTTATGCTTGGTTCCTAATGTGAAGATCCCACATAAGTTCAAGGTCCCTGATTTTGAAAAGTATAAGGGTAATTCATGTCCGTTGAGTCACTTGATTATGTATGCTCGTAAGATGTCGACTCAGAATGATAATAATCAACTTCTCATTCACTACTTTCAAGACAGTTTGTCTGGTGCAGCTTTGAAATGGTACATGGGACTCGACAGTACTCAAATTCGCACTTTCGAAGATTTGGGTGGGGCATTTGTGAAGCAATATAAGTATAATGTGGATATGGCTCCTGATCGTGACCAGCTTCGAGCAATGGCTCAGAAGGATAAGGAGACATTCAAAGAATACGCGCAGAGGTGGCGCGAGATTGCTGCTAAGATTAATCCTCCTTTGGAAGAAAAAGAGATGACTAAGATTTTTCTGAAAACTATGAGTCCTTTCTATTATGAGCGTATGATTGCTAGTGCCCCGAGTGATTTCACTGAGATGGTTAATATGGGGATGAGATTGGAAGAAGGTGTCCGTGAAGGACGTTTGTCAAAAGATGGTAATTCTGCTGGTAATTCCAAGAAATATGGGGGAGGACTTGCCAAAAAGAAAGAAGGTGAGAATAATTCTATTTCCTGTGGAGGACGCAAAAAGAGTTACAGTATGAATAATCAGTGTCAGCAACATGTTGCATCTGTCACTCCTGTTATCAGTTCAGCTCCTGTTGTTCAGGCAGCTCCTGCTCATCAACAATGTTCTAATCAATCAAACAATCAACGGGGCCGTTTTCAAAAGGATTTTGATCCGATTCCGATGACCTACACAGAATTGCTTCCTTGTTTAATTCAAAATAATCTTGTTCAGATCCGTGCACCACCTGCTGTTCCAAAAGATTTTCCATGGTGGTATAAGCCTGAAGGTCGTTGCGCTTTCCATCAGGGAGGAGCGGGACATCAACCCTAATGTACAATCGAATCCGCAGCCCAATCACGGCAAGGCGTCTGTCAATATGGTTTATGGTTGTCCTGGTACATTCAAAATCTTTGATATCTGTTGGATCCGAAGATCTCTTGTGGAAATGCATGCACTTTTGAGTAAATACCATGATATTGATCATGACTATACAGCTTGTTGCATCTGTTCCGTGAATCCGCGTGGTTGTGTAATAGTGAAGAGGGATATTCAAAGAATGATGGACGAGAATTTGATTGAGGTCACTGCTAAAAGAGATGAATATCAAAATAAGGTGAATGTTATTGCACCGCGCTTTAATATTCCTGAACGAGTTGTTATCTCTTATGATAGTCGGAAGACCGCTGTTATGCCTTTGGTCATTTGGTTGCCCGGTCCAGTACCATATGAATCTGACAAGGCTGTTCCGTATAAGTACAATGCTACCATGGTAGAAGATGGTAAGGAAGTGCCCATTCCTTATTTGTCTTCTGTGGTAAGCATCGCTGATGTGAGTAGAGTGACCCGAAGTGGTCGTGTCTTTGCTCCTGAGCCTCCAAAGATTGCGGAGAGTGTTGTTGCTGGCAAACGATCTCAATATGAGAGTAATGTTGATGCTTCTGGTCAGTCCAGTGGTTCGAAGGTTTATGAGGATGAAGTTTTGAAATTGATCAAGAAGAGTGAGTACATTGTTGTAGATCAACTCTTGCATACCCCGTCCAAGATTTCAGTGTTGTCCTTACTGATGAATTCTGACGCTCATAGGAAATCTTTGCAGAAGGTTTTGGAACAAGCATTTGTTGAGCATGATGTGTCTGTTAATCAGTTTGATGGAATTGTTGCCAGCCTCACATCATGTAATAATTTGAGCTTTTGTGATGAAGAGTTACCTGAGGAGGGGAGAAATCACAATTTGGCTTTACATATCTCCATGAACTGTCAAGAAGATGTGCTTTCCAATGTGTTGGTTGATACTGGCTCTTCTTTGAATGTGTTGCCAAAATCTACTTTATCAAGGCTTTCTTACCAAGGTCCTCCCATGAGGTATAGTGGGGTTGTTGTTAAAGCTTTTGATGGATCTCGAAAGACTGTGATTGGAGAGGTTGATCTTCCGATCAAAATAGGATCGTGCTTCTTTCAGATTACTTTTCAAGTCATGGATATTCGTCCTGCTTATAGTTGTTTGCTTGGCCGACCCTGGATTCATGAGGCTGGGGCAGTGACTTCAACTCTTCATCAAAAATTGAAATTTGTTAAGAATGATAAGCTGGTAATTGTTGGAGGTGAGCAAGCGATGCTGGTGAGCCACCTTTCATCCTTTTCGTATTTTGATGCTGATGAGACTATTGGGACTCCATTCCAAGCTCTTTTTGTTGATGATAAAGCTGTTAAGAAGAATGAGTTACCCATGTCTTCTTGGAAAGATGCTCTACATGTGTTAAAAACTGGTCAATCTGATGGTTGGGGCCGAGTCATTGATGTGGTTGATAACCTGGCCAAAACTGGTTTAAGCTTTACGCCTGGTACAATCAGAAGAGATTTGAAGCGTATTAATGAGGCCTTTCACAGTGCCGGATTCATCAACAAGGATCACTCTACTGCTGCCATCATTGAAGATAATGAAGAGGAAGAACTTCCCAATTTTGTGACACATGGACAAATCTGCCAGAATTGGATAGTTGTTGATGTTCCCACCGTTGTTCATATTTCAAAGTAATTTGTTTTTGTTTCTTTCAAAAAATCCTTTCACTCTGCCCAAGGTGAAAGTGAATTTGTGAGGGCTTTGTTTCAAATTTTATCATCATCAATAAAATGTTATTTTGTTTATCCATATTATGTTTTCCCTTTTTGCTTTATTTCTGAAAAAATGGTAACATAAAAAAAACCCAAAAAAATAATAATAACGTGTTAATCATTTTTATCTGCTTAATACTTGCACTTCTTGTTCATATTCTAAAATCAAACATAAATCATTGTGTAGATTGATTGTTAAATCCATTGAAAACAATGACCTTATGCCCTCTCCCAACTTTGAGTTCTCTGTGTTTGGAGCTGAAGAAGAGGATATTGAGGAGATTCCAGATGAAATTTATGGGTTGCTTGAGCACAAGGAAAAAGCCATTCAGCCTCACGAAGAGCCTGTGGAATTGGTTAATTTGGGTTCAAATGATGATAAGAAAGAAGTCAAGATTGGGGCACTGCTTCAGTCAGATGTTAAGAAGAGGATTGTGGAGCTTCTTAGAGAATATATTGATGTGTTTGCTTGGTCTTATCAAGACATGCCTGGCCTTGATACTAATATTGTGGAGCATAGATTTCCATTGAAGCCTGAATGTCCACCTGTGAAACAGAAATTGAAAAGAACTCATCCCGACATGGCTGTGAAGATCAAAAAGGAGGTTCAAAAGCAGATTGATGGTGGTTTTCTTGTGACTTTTGAGTATCCTCAATGGGTGGCCATTATTGTGCCTGTTCCTAAGAAAGACGGAAAAGTCCGAATGTGTGTTGACTATAGAGATTTAAATAAAGCCAGTCCGAAAGATGATTTTCCATTGCCACACATTGACATGTTGGTAGATAATACTGCTAACTTCAATATCTTTTCTTTTATGGATGGATTTTCCGGTTATAATCAAATAAAGATGGCACCCGAGGATATGGAAAAAACAACATTCATTACACCCTGGGGAACATTCTATTACAGAGTGATGCCCTTCGGTTTGAAAAATGCTGGTGCAACGTACCAGAGAGCTATGACTACTTTGTTCCATGATATGATGCATAAAGAAATTGAGGTCTATGTGGATGATATGATTTGTAAGTCGAAGACTGAAGAAGATCATATTGAGTACTTATTGAAGTTGTTTCAGCGTTTGAGAAAGTTTAAGCTCCGTTTGAATCCTAATAAATGCACTTTTGGTGTCCGTTCTGGAAAATTGTTGGGCTTTATTGTCAGCCAAAAAGGCATTGAAGTTGATCCTGGTAAAGTTAAAGCTATTCAGGAAATGCCTGCGCCCAAAACAGAAAAACAAGTAAGAGGATTCTTGGGACGTTTGAATTATATCTCCCAATTTATATCCAATATGACTACCACATGTGCGTCGATCTTCAAGCTTCTTCGCAAAGATCAGAGTTGTGTCTGGACAGATGATTGTCAGGAAGCTTTTGAGAGGATTAAAGAGTATTTGCTTGAACCTCCGGTTTTGTCTCCTCCCGTGGAAGGAAGACCTTTGATCATGTATTTGACTGTGCTGGAAGAGTCTATGGGCTGTGTTCTAGGTCAACAATATAAATCTGGTCGAAAAGAGTTTGCCATTTATTATTTAAGTAAGAAGTTCACCGATTGTGAGTCTTGGTATTCAATGCTTGAAAAGACATGTGTGCTTTAGCTTGGGCTGCCAAGCGCCTCCGCCAGTATATGTTGAATCATACAACTTGGTTGATATCCAAAATGGATCCAATCAAGTATATCTTTGAAAAGCCTGCTTTAACTGGGAGGATTGCTCGTTGGCAAATGTTGTTGTCAGAATATGATATCGAGTACCGAACTCAAAAAGCGATAAAAGGAAGTGTTTTGGCTGACCATTAGGCACACTAGCCAATTGATGATTATCAACCTATCAGGTTTGATTTTCCTAACGAGGATGTGATGTATCTAAAGGTTAAAGATCGTGAGGAACCATTACCTAATGAAGGGCCTGAGCCTGGATCCCGTTGGGGTTTGATTTTTGATGGAGCTGTTAATGAGTATGGCAATGGTATTGGGGCAATAATTGTTACTCCTCATGGTTCTCATATTCCTTTCACTGCAAGGTTGATGTTCACTTGCACAAATAATGCGGCTGAGTATGAAGCATGTATTATGGTCTTGGAAGAAGCCATTGATTTAAGAGTCAAGATTCTTGATGTATACGGAGATTTAGCCCTAGTGATTAATCAGATTAAAGGAGAATGGGAGACACGTCAACCAGATTTGATTCCTTATCGAGATTATACAAGAAGGTTATTAACTTTCTTCAATAAGGTTGAGTTTCACCATGTACCCAGAGCAGCAAATCAAATGGCGGATGCTTTAACCACTATATCCTCCATCATTGTGATGAATCGGTGGAATGATGTGCCCAAAATCGATGTTATGCGGCTTGATAGACCAGCTCATGTGTTTTCTGTTTAAGAGGTTGTTGATGATAAGCCGTGGTATTATGATATTAAATGCTTTCTTCAAAATCAAGAGTATCCGCTTGGGGCATCCAAGAAAGATAAGAAGACTTTGAGAAGATTGGCTGGCAGTTTCTTCTTGAACGATGATGTGCTGTATAAGAGAAATTATGACATGGTTTTGCTCAGATGCGTAGATAGACACGAAGTAGACATGTTGATGAAAGAAATTCATGAAGGATCTTTTGGTACTCATGCCAATGGGCGTGCAATGGCTAAGAAGATGTTGAGGGCAGGTTACTATTGGCTGACAATGGAATCTGATTCTTGCAAATTTGTGAAGAAGTGCCATAAGTACCAGATTTATGCTGACAAAATTCATGTGCCTCCAACTCCTCTCAATGTTATCTCTTCTCCATGGCCTTTCCCCATGTGGGGCATTGATATGATTAGAATGATTGAGCCTAAAGCATCGAATGGACACCGTTTCATATTTGAAGCGGCATCATATGCCAATGTGACCAAGCAAGTAGTGGTCCGGTTTATCCAGAACCAAATCATATGTCGGTATGGTGTTCCAAACAAGATTATCACTGATAATAGATCGAATTTGAATAACAAGATGATGAAGGAATTATGCGATGAGTTTAAGATTGAGCATCATAATTCTTCTCCTTACAGACCTAAGATGAATGGGGCTGTTGAAGCTGCTAATAAGAATATTAAGAAGATTGTTCAGAAGATGGTTGTTACTTACAAGGATTGGCATGAGATGCTCCCTTTTGCTTTGCATGGGTATCGTACATCCGGCCACACTTCAATAGGGGCAACCCCTTTCTCTCTTGTTTACGGTATGGAAGCAGTGCTCCTAGTAGAAGTTGAAATCCCTTCTATGAGAGTTTTGATGGAAGCTGAATTGTCTGAGGCTGAATGGTGCCAAAGCAGATATGAACAGTTGAATTTGATTGAAGAGAAAAGAATGACGGCCTTGTGTCATGGCCAATTGTATCAACAGAGAGTGAAGAAAGCTTTTGATAAGAAGGTTCGACCTCGTATTTTTAGAGAAGGCGACCTCGTGCTAAAAAAGATCTTGACTTCTACCAATGATTCTAGGGGCAAGTGGACTCCTAATTATGAAGGCCCGTATGTTGTTAAGAGAGCCTTCTCTGGTGGTGCATTACTTCTTACAACTATGGATGAAGAGTTCACTCGTCCTGTGAATGCCGATGCAGTCAAGAAATACTTCGCCTAAAAATAAAAAGAACAGCTCGCTAAGTTGAAAACCCGAAAGGGCGGCTTAGGCAAAAATGAGCGTCTCGGTGGGCTGAAAACCCGAAAGGGCGGTCCAGGCAAAAATTAGAGACAAAAACAGAAATAATCATCCCGGTAGATTGAAAACCCGAGAGGGAAATCTAGGCAAAAGTTAGGGATTATGGTAAGTAACTGCATCTGGCCAGTCTTGATCGTTGAAAGCGACATTGTCTATCAAGGACTCTGCTTCAATCATCCACAGCTGAAGTTTTGAGCACAGTGGAATTCAAAGTTGTTATGGAGAATAATGGTCATTGTATTTCAATGTAACCCTTTCCATGTATTTACCATTTTTCAAACTTTGTAATGATCCATGGAGTTAAGCCATTTGCGGACTACCATTCTATTAATAAAATTTGGGACTTTGTCCCTTTGTTTGCAATTCTTACTTTGTTTCTGTTTGCAAAATTTCATTTATTTTTGATGATGATTTTTGAAACAAAATGTGAATAATTGATTTAAATTTTTTGAAAACTATAAAAACATTTTCCTTTGATTTATGAATACTAAAAGGAATGTCAACGGTTATTCTAAGAATGGTAGGATCAATGTTCTCCTCAGCAGGGTTTGTTCTCGCTCCTTTGGCAGAATTTATTGACAAATCCCCAGTAGAGTTTGTTGATATTTCCTTAACAGAGCTTGTTCCTGTGAATGTGCTTAGTTGTTGACAAGGTGATAGGTTTGTTATGGTATGTTGAATTCGTAAGGACCAATGCTGTTTGGTTTTTCCCCAGCTAAGTCCTGATCCGAATCTTCTCCAGCTGATTATGTTACGGTCAGATAGTTGAGTAGTTTTGAGGTTCACCTCTCCTTGATGACAGTCCTCATGCAGAGATTCATTTTTTGCTCTCTCCAGCAAATGAAGAATCCTCACTCAGAGTTTTACCCTCTGGACGTGTTGTTGTCCCCAAACAGAGAGCAATGTTTTTTTTCTCTAAGAAGTGTTGACTTAGTGGCTGTTTGTCAGATTTTTTATCTTGCTCTGTGGATGTATTTCTCTCTAGGTTGATTTATCATTGCTGATTCCCCAACGGAGAAAGAATATTACTGTTTCGATTGTTCCCCAAACATAGAGCAATGATGTTAATTTCTTATTTCCCCCTGCAAGTCCAGGATGTACTTCTCTCCAGATTATTTTATTCAGATTTATCCTCCTAGTGAAGATTATGCGTCACTAATGCAGTTATTCCCCAGTGAAGTCGCTAATGATATCTCTTTTAGTCACCTGTTGGGTTTTCTCTCATTTATGATGAATATTAATCTAAAATCCCCCATAGTTTGACCTGTTGTTGTTTTCTCAGCAAGTCCAGGATGCCTTGATCAGATTTGGTTAATCCTCAGAGAGTTTGTATCTTGTATCTCCAGCAGATCTGTCTTGTATTCCCAATGAATTTTGCGTAGATGGTTATATGTCTACAATCCCCAGCGGATTCATTATTCTTCCGCAGCAGATCTCCTCATCTTATTAAAGTCAAAGTTCCTGCAAACTCTTTATTATCCCCAGGAAGAATCAAAAGATTTGGGTTGTATGATTCCCCAATAGCTTTCCTGCCATCCTCAAAGCAGAGTTTATGTTGTTATCCTCTCTGTGGATCATCGATGTTATAAGATTGATATTTGGGTTTACCTCCCCAAGGAGTATCTTCTTTTTCTCCAGCAAGATTTGAGCCTTGTAGTAGGATTTATTTTCCTTTGATGGCTTTTGTTTATCTCTTGCTGGATTTCTTCAGCTAAATCCCTAACAGAGCTGCTAATGATATCTCCATCTTGATGAGATTAGCTGAGTATTCAGTGGTGTTGTGATGTTCATTCCACCCTCTGTTTATCTTTATGCCTGTTTTGTCAGCATATTCATACTCATACGCATTGCATGCGCATTCTTTTGTTGTGCATATCATATCATTTGTGCGTTTTGCATTTGTGCTGGTGCTTCTTTGCTCTGGTGTTGTTCTCCCCGCAGAGCATGTGTGTCCTCTCTCCATTTAGAGTGTCGACCCGTAAGCAGAAAATTCCTATCTTTGCTAATTCCCCACCGAGTTTATGCCTCGTGGAAGATATTTTGTTTTAGCCTTCCTCCCTAGTTCATTTGTCTGGATGGAATTAATCCCCAGTTAAGATATTTCCTGCTCGAGATGAGTCTTGATTGACCGTTTCTCTCTGTTTTATTCTCGAATTGAATTTTGATCCCTTGCTTTGGCAATGGAAGCTTATCACCTTTGTCGTCCTGCCCATTTAGTTGGTAGTAGCTGATATAGTTGGCTTATTACCTTTGTCGTACTGCCCACTTGGTAGTAGGTAATATAGCCGGGTTTGATTACCTCGTTGTAGCTATCATTTGTTTGATGGTTGGTAATCTCTTCTTTCTTTTCGGATTTATTACCTTTGTCGTCTTGCCCTTTGTTGGTAGTAGGTAATATTTCTCGTACCCCTTTTTTGGTTGATTACCTCGTCGTAACTATCACTTGGTTGATAGTTGGTAATCCCTCTTTTTAGATTATTACCTTTGTCGTCCTGCCCATTTAGTTGGTAGTAGGTGATGTAGATGGCTTATTACCTTTGTTGTCCTGCCCTTTAGTTGGTAGTAGGTAATGTGGCCGGGTTTGGTTATCTTGTCATCACTTGGTTGATGGTCGGTAATCTTTCCCTGGTTCGAGTTTATCGCCTTCGTCGTCCTGCCCTTTTGTTGGTAGTAGGTGGTATTTCTCAGATCTTTTGAGATTATTACCTTTGTTGTCCTGCCCTTTGTTGGTAGTAGGTAATATTTCTCATATCCTTTTGGTTGATTGCCTCGTCGCAGCTATCACTTGGTTGGTGGTTGGTAATCTCTCCTTGTTCGGGTTTATCACCTTCGTCGTCCTGCCCTTTTGTTGGTAGTAAGTGGTATTTCTCGGATCTTTTGAGATTATTACCTTTGTCGTCCTGCCCTTTGTTGGTAGTAGGTAATATTTCTCATATCCTTTTGGTTGATTGCCTCGTCGTAGGTATCACTTGGTTGATGGTTGGTAATCTCTCCTTGTTTGAGCTTATCACCTTTGTCGTTCTGCCTTTTGTTGGTAGTAGGTGATATTTCTCGTATCTTTTAAGATTATTACCTTTGTCGTCCTGCCCTTTGTTGGTAGTAGGTAATATTTCTCATATCCTTTTGGTTGATTTCCTTGTTGTAACTGCCACTTTGTTGGTAGTTGGTAATCTTTCTCTATGATCATGCTATTACCGGATGCCTGGTAGTAGATGATCTTTTCCCCAACTGAGGTTTTTACTTCCCTTTTGGGACGAGTTTTCCCTCTTTTATTTCTGGTATTGGTAATTTTCCCTTAGTGGAATCTTACTCTTTTATCTTCCCCAGTGGAGTTTGTTTCCTCCCCTGTTGGGTTATGTTTCCCTCTTTTGCTTTCCTCTGTGGAGTTTTTTCTCTTTGCTCCCCAACTTTTGTTTGTCTCCTGTGGCATTTTCTCCCCACAAAGGTCTTGTGTCCGCATGTCATTCGCATAATCATATCATTTTGTGGTCTCTTAGGGCAAAAAAATTGGGTTTATTGTTATATTTAGGTCTCTTTTATCTCGTCGAGACAAAGATGCCAATCTTCATATCTCAGGATAGAAAAAACTTAAATAGGGGCAGCTGTAATACCCTAATTTTTACCCCTAAGATCCCACATGTCTTTTTGCATTTCATGCCACAAACTAGATCACACATTCGTCCCCTTTTTTGTAGGATTGTGCCTTGCAGGGATCTTTGGTTTTGTGTGTGTTTGTTAGTTGTTTTATTGCTTAATTTGTTTATGTTTACTAACCTTTAATCAAAATCCAAAAATATTTTGTTTCCTTTCACTAACATTTTCAGGAGAAGAACAGGTTAGAAATACCAAAACAACAGCCCTGCAGCTCGAATGAATTTTATCTGAACAAAGTCAAAGTTGATCTGCAATTAATTCAAAAATCATCTGATCAAGAGTTTCCAAGATTTAATTGATTTTTATTCAAGAGACTCCAAGGTTCATGTGTTTATTTTCATGCCTTCTTTGACGAGAAAAAGAATCGAGCCGAACCACAGCAGTGCATTCAAAAAGAGTATTTTTTCAAAATTTGCACTAAGTAACCGGTTAGCAGATATACTGTAACCGGTTACCCTCGTGAAATTTTGAAAAATGGCAGCAAATTCAAATTTCAGCATTTGGCACCAATTTTCATCATTTTGATCACATGTGGAATATTCTAAACCATCTCATTTTAATTTCCTACATCATCATAATTAATTCCTACCATGTACCTCCACTAATCACCACTCTTTTGATAATTCCCTCGAAATTTAAATTCCAATCCTAATTTTGATCATCCAAGCCTAATTCCAAACCACTATATTCCCAAGCCTAAATTTTATAAATAGAGGCTTCATTTCATTCATTTCACAAGCTTTTGATAGCCAACAAACCTCTTGCAAATTCTATCCCCAACCACAAAATTCACCAAAGCTCACATTTCTTCCTTTGAAAGTTAACAAGAATTCACATTGAATCTTGTTCAACTTTGAGCTGAACCTTCATTCATTCTTGTTTTTGTTCATCAATTGTAGTAGATCAAGGCTTTAGAGTGTAGATCTTGAAGCAATTTGAAGGAATTTTCAGATTTGAAGTGGTAATTCATCTTTCACCATTGTTGAAGCTTCATCTTCATCTTCCATAATGTAGATCTTTGGAGATCTTTGTTACTTGATCTTTTAGATCTTGTAATTGTGTTCAGTTGCTGGTTTTTGCTGTTATTTTACTTTAAATTTCGTGCAATTTCAGTTCCATGATCACAAGGTGTTTGTAAAAAGTTTTGAAAGTGGATCATGCTGAATTTTGCGCAATTTTCTGCATTTTGGTGTAGAGTAACCGGTTAGCAGATATGCAGTAACTGGTTACTCTGTGTTAATTTTGAAAAAACTGCGCCATTTTGAACTAAGTAACCGGTTACCAGATATGCTGTAACCGGTTACTTCAAAACAGAATGAATTTTTTGCTTTGTTTTTGGGGCTGTTTTGGTTCTTCTTCCTCCTTCTTCCCCTTTCTTCTTGTTTTAGCCTTGAAACATATTGTTGAGATTAATTTCTCTTCAATTTCAATGGACTTTGGAAATGGTTAGAGTAATTAAACATTCATTAGTTCAAATCTATCTTTTAATGAATTGTTGAATTCATTTGAGGTGCTTTGAATTAGTGATATGTTTTCACACTTAAATCTATCAATTAAAGGTGATTGAACTTGAAGATGAAAGGTCCTTGACTTTGTAATTCAATTTGGCTTTCTCTTCATCTATTTCTCTCTTTTCTTTTGATCGATGAAAGTCTTATGGATCTTAGAATTTATTTGTTGAATTCTTGATCAAGACTAGATCGTTACCTATTTTCTTTTCGTGCGGTATTGCTTTCGGATGACGATCTACATATCGTTCATCTAGCATACGTTAGCACAAAGATCTATTGACCAGCCTCATTGTAGGGTAATTACTCCGTAAATTACTCGGCGATTGCTTAACATAGCGCAACATTTGTCCCTCTTTATCCAATTCGGAATTTGAACTTTCGTGGTCCGGACCTTGATTGGTCCCGTAAACCCAATGGTGATTGATCTTTTGTATTAGGTTCAAAATCTTTAAAGCTTGTTGTTGTAGAGGCTTTGATTCTATCAATCTTCTAACAAGTCTTCATTAACCTTGACCTAAGTACATTGTTTAATCACTATAGTTCAAGACGTGAAATGGAATAATAGGTGAAGGCTTATGGCACTAGAGCCTTGTGCTACTAACCACTAACTTCTAACTTCTTTACATTTCCTTCTCGCTCCTTATCTCTCTTTATTTTTATATGCTTTATGTCATTATATCATATTCATGTTTATGTTTACGTCATTTTTCCTTTGTCCACTTGGACCATATTATTACGTGCTTTATTTTTCTTTTGTCCATTTGAACTCAAAAATATTAATAAAGGATTAAACCACTAAAAGACTTATGCTCTTAATTGTTGGACTATGGCCACTATCCTTTGCATTGGAGGACCTATGCTCTTAATTACAGACTTATGGACTTAGACCTAGGACCTTTTCCCTTTGCTTTGGAATTATGGTTTGAAGACTTTGAAGCCTTGTACTTTTGTTTGGTTTATGGTGAAGATAGCTACATTTATGGTTAGATCTTTCTTACCCTAGCTTTTATTTTTATGCACTAGGATAGTCACTTCTTCTCCACCCCTTCTTCAATTTTCAAAATCTCCTCTCTTTTTCAAAACTTTCTTGATTTTAAACTTAAAACCGCTTTCATAATAAAACCTTGACTTTGGTCAAGTGATTTTTAAACTTTGTTTTCTTTAATAAATGTCAATCCATGTTAATCATATTTTGACCATTTCATAAAAAACATAAAAAAAACCCAAACTCATCAATATCTTTTTGTGCTTTATGCACTTTTTCCTTTAAAACTTTCTCATAAGTTTAGACATGATTCATTTCTTTAAGCAGAATTATTCGCTTGGAAATGACGACTTGTCTGTACACTTAAAATCAACCAAAACAAACAAATTTTTGTTCTTTGTACCACGAACTACGGGGTTTTGATCCTACATTGCACATCGTGGGTACGTAGGCATGAGGCGATAAGTCTCTCCAAACACAAAAATATTAAAAAATAATTCTCCTCTCATCTCCCCAATCTCTTTTTTAAGCAAACCATTTTCAGACCAAAAAGCATGAATACATCAAAGGGTTCCTATAGGATACTATAGACGTTTTGGGTGCTAACACCTTCCCATTGCGTAACCAACCCCCTTACCCATTCTCTGTTTGTTCTTGTTGTTTTAGAACTCTTTAGGTTTTGTTCGCTCTTTTTCCTTTCCCTTTGTGGATAAAATAAAAGTGCGGTGGCGACTCTTGTTTTTTTGAGTTAAGTTAATCAATAGCTTATACTCACAAATTTCCCCGCTACAGACACAATGTGACTATACATGTGGTACCAACTCAACATTTGGCTCTCTCAAGAACCAGGTCCCCCCTTCTAAACCCATGAGCCCCCCATTATGAGTTTCAAGCCCCCCCCCCCCCCCCCCCCCCCCTTCCGAGCTTGGGAAAAGCCACTAGTTTCCCATTCTAAATTAGCGAACATGCCGCCTTCAACGACACGACACAATGATGCATGTCCATATAAATCAATGCAACAATAATAATAATTCTTATAGTCCCCCTTCTGACCATAAACAACATGCATTGACACACAATAATAATTCCCCCTCTAAATTACTATCCAACAATAATAACGACAAATGCACATAAGCACTCAAATAGTCCACCCTTCTGAAATATTTATCATCAAGCCAACAATACCTAATTAATCATCATATAATCATGCATTTCACAACAATATTAATCATATTTTCATCATGTAACATCACAAAATAACATCGTATGCATTTCATACCATTGCTACACCATATAAACGACAACTTGTAAGTAAGGCAATTACCATTCAATAACAGTAATTCCACCATAATTAATTAAATTCACAATAATTAACTAACAACAACAACACGACCAAATAATAGCCATTTATCGCCCAAACAACATAACCTCATCGAAATTCTGAATCAACAACTCGAACTATACCAATAGGGACAAGATCGCCCCTTCTACAGCATGATGGGTAGCCCGTCACCAGGCGACGCTGGTCATCCTATTAAAAATTTTCATCCTTCATTATAGTGATGCCCTGCTTCGAAAACCAAGCATGGATACCATGAAGGCCTCCCCTTTAAAACGTTGACACACGTCAATGTCTCAAGGTTCATGGCGGTCAGCCTGTCTTCTGGATGACACCCGTCACCCTACACCTGAAAGAAAAAGCACTATTTTGGCCATAGGAGTTTCCTTGAAACTCCAATTTTGGCTCCCAATCATCCCAACACGCCCAAAAAATTATACCACATATAATAACATCCTAGTAACATGATAAACCACAGAATTACGCAATTTTTTCTAACTAAGGAGTTTGAAAATAGGTGGCAAGTTCCACTAAGTACTTTTTCTATCCGATTTGCAACCGGAAAAATTGGAATCGGAGTAACTAACCAAACTACAATCGCTACCATTGGAAAACCAAAGCCCGTACTTATATGTACCATGAAGGTATCTAAAGATGCACTTTAGAGATTTTAAATGTGATTCCTTAGGAGTGGATTGATACCGAGCGAGCATGCACACACTAAACATAATGCCAGGCCTAGATGCATTAAGATATAAGAAAGATCCGATCATATCTCTATACCTTTTGACGTCAAAATCCTTACCACTTTCATCTCTATCTAAGTTCTCGTTATTGGGAATTGGAGTATCGATTGACTTTGCATCTTCCCTTTCTAAGCATTTAAGCAACTCTTGGAAGTATTTTGTTTCACACACAAACGTCCCTTCTTTAAGTAGCTTGATTTGAGGTCTGAGAAAGTAAGTCAACTCTCCCATTAGTCTCATTTCAAATTCCCCGTGCATTAGCTTTGAGAACTCTTTGACCAATTGCATATTAGTATAACCAAATATGATATTATCAACATAAATTTGAACGAGAAGAATATGTTTTCCTTGAAGTTTCATGAAAAGTGTTGTATCAACCTTCCCTTTTGAGTATCCTTGTGTAGCGTGCGATGTTTGTCATTGACGCGACCACCTTGTCTAAGTTACAGGAAAACCTAAGTTTTTTTATTAATTATACTCGCTAGGGTTGGTTTGCAACCCTATGCCTACGTACCCTCGAAATGAAGGATCAGAGTAACCCTAGTTCACCTCCCCTATTCCTTCCCCCTAATCCTATTCCTAAATCCCAAAACCTAACCCTAAACCCCAATCCACTATTTATACTCTTGGATAAAGAGTTCTATCCCTTAAATCTAGTGTTTATACTCCTAGATGAGGAGTTCTATCCCTTAAATCCCTTAAATTCCTATCCATTATTTAGACTCTCGGAGGAAGAGTTTTATCCCTTAATCCTTTTATTTATACTCTCGGATATCAAGAGTGCTATCCCTTATCCCATCCTTTATTTAGGCTCTCGGACCAAGAGCTTTGTCCCAATGTGTAAATCCCTTAAAACCTTAAAAATCCCTTAAAAAGACCATCTAATTCCTTTTACAATAAAATAAATGATTAAATTATTTATAATGACAAAAACCAGAAAATATACATATTAATCCAAATAAGATTTAAATTCCAAATAATCCCAAAAAACCAAATTTTATAACCCACCAAAACTTTATTTGCACATTCCATCCTTATATTACCTTTTTTCAAAGAAATAATATTATGACAAAATTCAAACCCTTATACAAAAAGTTCTAAAATTTAATTACCACCCTATAAAAACTAAGAATTTTTGCCAAATTAAAAATAACGAAAATTTCTCTCACAACTTGAACCAAGGAATTGATTCAATGGTGAGCTTTTTAATGAAAGTCAAAGAAAATTTAATAATGAAAGAAAGAAAATATGAAATAAAATAAAATCCAAAGAATAAATCCTAAACTCTTTTTCCTTTAATTTCTTATTAAAAAAAAAACTCTCCTAATTAAACAAAAAAACTTAAATAAAATAATTAAATAAAATTTAATTGAATTAAAAAAAGAGGGGGGGGGGGGGTGTATTTCCCTTTTGAAAACAGTAAATAGGCTAAGGTGGGGGTGCAAATAGCATTGGGCGTAAAGCCCAATGGCCAACCCTTCAGCAAAAAACCAAAAAAAAAAACAAATATGCAAATGGAATCCGGACCGTTGGATTGATCCGAAGTATTTTCCCCTATTTCCTCTATACCGTTAGATTAATCTAACGTATCGTGACTGACCAAATCCCATGCGTCCGATCTGAATACTTTTCCAAAGTATTATAATCCAATGGCCCAGATGATGAGCCATGTCTGCTTATGGTGTACTCGCATACAGGGTAAACATTGACCTCAACGGTCAAACAAAATCAAATGGCACACACGATGCCACTTGGCGCACATCTAACGGTGAGAAGGAGAGATATTTAAGTCCAAACCTTCAGAAAAACCTCATTTTTCATTTCTCATTCTCTCTCTTCTCTCGTCTCACTCACTCTCTCCCTTCTCTCTACCCGTCCTCCCTCCGGTGAGCCTCCGCCACCGTCCCAAAACCCTCGGCCACCACTAGAACCACCCCCAATTCCAGATTTCTAGTTGGTATTCAACCGGAATCTTCAAAGCCACACGAACCCTAACCCCCCTCGAAGAACCCTAAACCCTTTCCACCCAGAATCGTCCAATTCTTCAGGGTTCAAGATGAACCCTAAGAACCCTAGGGTTCTTGGGAGAACCCTAACCCTACCTTCAATCCAAAACCCAGAATTCAATCCAACCCCAAGAACCCTGACCCCCAAACCTGAAGAACCCTAACCCTAACCCCAAGAACCCTAAACCCCAAAATTTCCAGAAAAAAATCAAAACAACATCCAGATTTCAACGATCAACAAACCAACGATCGATTCATAAAAGCTAAACTCGCGGAATACCTTCCTTGCTGTGAATGTTTTCGCAAATTTTCCTTTTTTCTTCTCCGGTTACAAACTTCTAATCCTTTTTTTTTATTTTGTTTTGCAGGTGATCAAAGGATTGCACGCCACCAGTTCGTCCTTAGGGTTCTCCAACAACCATTTCTCCGACCCCTCCTTCTGATTTTTAGTTTAGCTTATGTAGGATTAAAGATTAGGTCTTAGCATTGATTAGGTTTAGAACTGTTTTAGGAAATTTTGATCAGATCCATGTAATTTTGATTTGCTTTGATTTTGTTTAGAATTAGGGTTCTATTTTGTACAAATTTTAGATTTGATTGTACTTTTGATTGAAATCGATTTTAATTGATTCTATTTTTGTACAAAAAAGATCTGAATTGATTTGAGTTTAATTCCACTCTCTGCGCAAGTTTAGGGTTTCTGAGTTGGGGAAGCTGACCCCCTTAAGTCAACAAATTTGACCGTGAAACAAAATAAAAATAATAATACAATTAATGATTAAAAAAATAAAAGTAAAAAATAACAAGACAATAACACATTAACCCTAATAACGTTAATAGACCGCCCCCTCTCCCTACTAATAATAAACCATAATAATCCTATTAACACCTAATTAATCTTGATAAAAAATACTAATAATTATAAATCCTATTATTTATAATAAAACCAACCTTAATGACGTAATAAATAGATTAATATAATTAGGACTTAACATTTTAGACAAAGACTCTAAATAATAATTACTAATCCTAATATAATAATCTTCTAAAACTAATTTGGACTTATTATTATTAAAAAATCTAAAGACCTTTGACCCACTTTCAAATTTAATAATTAAATTTAATTAGAGAAAAAAAACTAATATAATAAACTAAATAAAACCAAAAACTTAATACTTTTTATGGAATAGACCCCGAAATGATATTTCTTTTAACAACCTTAACCCCTTAGATAAAATAAAAATCCTAAAAACCCCAAACCCCCAAAATAAAACCTTAAGAACTGAAATGGGCCTGAAGTTGCAAATAGGCCCATACTGTCATCTAAATGCCACCCCCTACTAGCACAAAATCCAAAAATAGTAACAAATCCCTGGTCAAAATTTAGGGCCCCTATTTAATCGTCTTCGAATCAGAAGGATGATGTCGATGAGCCTTCCTCTTTCTGGAGAGGAGACGATTAAATACAAGAAGGACCCAAATTTTGACCACGTCGTCTAATAGGTGCTTCGCTGACTATCCCAAAATCCTTGATGATAACCCTTAATGAAGTGTCCGATTGAACCCCTTGAAAAACCTTCTTTAGTGGAACCCCCTGATAACTCCTTTTGATGAACCCCTTAAAACTTAAATCAAAACCCTTACCAGACTCCCCTGATAAAATCACTAGGTAAGATCCCTTTGGTGAAACCCCTTGAGTAACAATCCACATGAAATCCCTAATGGTGGTTATGAACGCTATGCATGTATACATGTTTGAGTTTATGAGTGCATGTTAGATGCTGGAGCGTAGCGACATGATTGATGCATGACTTGGGCTAACGCCTCTTTTATGATATGCAATGCATGTGTTTGTATGTGAAAAAAACTTTTCATAACTTCCTGACTCCCTGACCCTTGAAACTTTGATAATTATAGTAAGCCATGATACCCTTGATTCCTGTGACGTGCCATTAAAGAACCTCCCATGTTGGTTAGATTATAACGTATATTCCTGTCAGTGTATAGACCCTATATCCCGCTTTGGAAGAGTATGATCCCTTTGATGATTCCAAAAACCGAAGTAAAATCCATTTTCCCTTTTCAAAGCTTTTATTTATACCTGATATTTCAATGCATTATCTCACAATTAATCGACATCTTGTAATCAAGTGGAATAATTTAGGAGGCAAAGAAATGTATTTAAAAAAAAAACAAATTTATTGAGAATTGGCCCGAAAATGGGCACTGATAGGTAAGGAGGGTAATTCTCATAAGGAGATATTACCGAAAATCCAGAAAAATGTAAAATGGCAATAAGAAAACAAATTTATTCACGATCCTATTAAATTTAACACCAGCTAATATCCCTAAGACTCCAAGATCACGACACTTCGCTTCTGAAGATGACGGCTGGAATGATCGCTCCCTTCTGAATTCCTGTCACAGGGTGACTTGAGTGTTTTCAGTCATATGCCTTTTGGATATCCCTAACTTTTGCCTGAACCGCTCTTTTTAGAGTCTTAGTCCACCGGGATGATATACCATTTTTTTCGACTAAGCCGCCCTTAAGGGTTTTCGACTCGTCGGGTATCATTTTTATCCAAATCCCTAATTTTTGCCTGGATTGCTCTTTCGAGTTTTCAATCCACCGGGACGCCCTAATTTTTGCCTAAGTCGCCCTTTAGGGTTTTCGACTTAGCGGGATTTTATCCTCTTTTTCTAGGCATAGCATTTTTGACCGAATCGGAGTTCACCGGTCACGGTAAATCCACTCCATCCACGGTTGTTATTATTAGTGCTTCGCAAGAGGAGGCACTCTTCACGACATATGGCCCTTCATAGGGTGGGGTCCATTTGACGTGGTGGTCTTTATGGATGAGTAATATTTTCCTTAACCCCAAGTCTCCCTCTTCGCGTAGGCGAGGACAAATTTCTTTGTCAGACGCTCTCTTAATCCCATGTGGATATAACTGCCCATAACCACATGTCTCCCTTACACGAGGTTAGCTGATCGAGCCTAGTTTGCACCTATTCTACCTTATTCAGATTAGCTTCCTTTATGATCCTAAATTCTGATTGATAGCCCCTACAAATGTATAAGTTTCCCCTGAGATCCAGGTCTAGGTCCTTCATAGGAGTCCGAAGTTTCACAATCCATTGGATTCTCAAATATTGTTAAGCACATTGGGACTGGTGTGGCACCAATATGGATGGCTTTTGCAGATACTCCTTGACCCAACCAAAATCCTTTTGACAATCTTCCTTCCCTCCAATGATTTGATCCTTTTCTGAGTAATTTGAAGATTGGCTCACAAGTAGCTGTAAGGTTTGATATATCTCCCAAAAATCCATGAACTCCCTTTTTTATCCTTGGAGCTGGCATCCCTTAAATGGCTTTCATTTTGTCCTTTATTCCCTTTTGACTGACCAGGGACCCTAATATTTTTCCGGATTTGATTCCACCTTATAGGATTTAGTCGTAACTTGAATTTCCTTAAATGATCCCACAACTTTTGCAAGTTAGTTATGTGATCTTCTTCCTTTTGTGACTTGGTAATCGTATCATCCATATGAACCTCTATCTCCTTATGCCCCCTATTACCATAGTCCTTTGACAAGTTACTCCTACATTCCTTAACCTATAAGGTGTTACCTTGTAACAAAAGTTAAATTGTTTCTAGACTTCTTCCCTGATCAAGTCTGGTCTTAGTCATCCTCAGCCTTTGCTTAATTGGCGTGCATTCCAGTTTGAGTAATAACTTGTGCTCGGCGATGCTTGTATCCAGTCCTGGCATATCTTGTTATGACCATGCCAACGCCTCTGTGTATCCTTACAATAGCTCGATCAGCCTTTCCTTTATATCCTTATTTAGAGAAGTATTGACTTTGACCTTATTCTTATCTTCCTCAGTTCCCGGATTGATCACATCCACTGGTTCTTGATGAGGTTGTATTTCCTTGTCCTCTCGCCTCAACAGTCCGGCTAACTCTTTGGGAAGCTCACACTCGTCCTCATCACCCTCTTCTGCTTGGTTAATCGATAATCCGAAGTCATTCGAGATGATAGCGGTGTTATTTTTAATAGGTTCATTTTTAAATTTGCATGGGGCAGAAGATTTTTTTTTTTTTAATTTTATTATCCCTTTTGGAACGAGGTGCTAGAAATGAAAATATTGCCAGAAAGTATATTGCCATTATGAATAAACAGAAAATGAAAGAAAAAGATCTTGATTGAAAAAAAATGCAATTTTATTGATAGAAATAAATCCAATGAAATAACAGGTGGCCCTACAAAGCTTTGTCCACTTGCCTTGGGCATAGCAAGGGACTTATTATTATTTTAAGGAAAAAGTAAATTACTTCGAAACAAAAATCGTCTCAGAAATCCCGATGGTTCTCCAATTGTCGAAATTAGACATTCTTTCCTTCCTCTTCCATTAAGGCCACATGTTCCCAAATTCCAAATCCCACACCATGGAAATCGCCTTCTAATCCTTCATTAGCCGGTTTGTAACCCAACCCAAACAAATCCTTCTCCTCAGGTGACTCCCATTGTTTGCCCCAGTTTGTTATGTCTTCCTTATTAATAAGGAATTCATCCCCCATCTCTTTCATGGCGCTGAATGTTGCCCCACTGTGCCCCAGCAATTCATTATCTCCTAGATTCATATCTTCAAGGTCTATAATACTGACATCATTTTCCTCTGAGTTATTTTCGGGGTACCCCTTATTGTTATGTTGGTCAGAGGATGACTGCCCAATCTTTCCTGTCCTTAAACCGTTCTTAATTCGCTCTCCAATGATAACCAAGTTAGTGAATCTTGTTGAGACTGCCCCAATCATCCTTTCATAGTATAGCCCTTGCAGAGTTCCCATGAATGTATCTACTAGCTCGCTTTCCCGCAATGGAGGTTGAACACGAGAAGCTAGCTCTCTCCATCTCTGGGTATACTCCTTAAAAGATTCGTTCCCTTTTTGAGACATGTTTTGTAATTGTATGCGATCAGGGGCCATGTCTACATTATATTGGTATTGCCTTATTAAGGCACTTGCCTGATCCTCCCAGTTCTTGATGTGAGTCCTCTCCAGTTGTACATACCAATCCAAGGATGCCCCACTAAGGCTGTCTTGGAAAACATGCATCATCAGCTTTTTATTTTTAGCATGAGCCCCCATCTTTCGGGAAAACATCCGGATGTGATTTTTGGGACAACTAACTCCTTTATACATCTCGAAGTTAGGTGTCTTAAACTTAGGAGGCATGACCACATCGGGCATCAGACACATTTCCAAAGCATTAACTCCAAAAACATTGAGTCCCTCCACGACCTTTAACATTTCCTCAAGTGCTTTGTACTTATCATCAATCCCTCTCCTTTCCCTAACAGTGGTTCCTTTATTTTCGAGGGCCACTTGTCTTGGATTTTCACCCTCGTATGCGTAGTTTTCCCGTGGAGTAGGTCTGTAAGTAGTACGAGGTGCCCCATTGGAAATATGTGGAGAGACGGTTCCCTCGAGAGGTTGGTTAACAGTTTTGTGCTTAGTAGTTTCAGTCTCCTCATGTTCTAGATCATGGACAAACCCTATTAGGGTGTTGTTGTCTTCAACATAGGAGGTAGGAGTAGGAACCTTCCTTCGCTGGCTTAACTTGGTTCTTCTGGCTATCAAATTCTGGACGGCAAGTGTTAGTTGATCAATCTGGCTTTTCATTTCTTCCACGTTCTCCTTGACATTATCCATTTCTCCTCTTAGAGTAACCATATCCTTCTCCATCTGATCCATAGCTTTCCTTTGGTGCGCTCGAGTGCGAGGTCGGGAAGTCAGATTGTTATGCCTGAGACGAAGTTTGAAAAAAAATGATTTTTTTTCCTTATATTGAATGCATGTTGGTGATGAACTTATGAATATGCATGATGTATGCTAAATAATTTTAAAATTTTTATTTGGGGGGAATTCCAAAATCCATTGTAGTTATAGATGAATATGTCCAAAAGTTGCAACCCATACACATAGAATATCAACTCCAAATCCATTAGCCAATCCCCAAATCTAAAATGCCTTCCAAACTTATAACAATAATTCCTCGGGAATAACCCAAAGCAATAATCCCAAAATGGAAGCTCTTGAACTTAAGAAGGCGTAAACTAAGTGGATGCCCCCAATGCCTTCTTCAAATGAGCTTTAAACTCTTCCAAGCATCCTTTCTTAAGCCCTTGCACTTCCCTATCCTCCTTGTAGTGAGATGAGGGATCTTCAAGGGGTACAGCTGAGTTTTTTTTTTTAAGCTTGACCATTTTTCTTTTTATGTTTTTTGTTGCTTTTTCTTTCCCTTTTTTTTTCCATGCCCCTTGTAAGTTTTTTTCTTGTAAATCCAAGTATAGCGTAAGAGCTAGTTGAAAATCCTTGAAGGGGAAGTCACGTAGAGGGGGATTGTGCAAGAGTAGTTATGGCCTCTACTTTTCTAGGAGTCCCTAAGAGATCGAGGATCCTTCCATGCTTGTGTATAACCATCCCTTGGGCAGATTTGGCATTAAGTCTTAAAGGCCTTTGAGACTTTGTAAATCAGCACTTAGCATTCTGATGCGTAGAGTAGCCCTTTTATTTGAATCAATCTTTCCCATATTCCTACAACACATCTTGAAATTCCCCACAAAAATGCATATATGCAAAAGAGTTTTTAAATGCATGATGACATGGACATTTTTTAGTGTTTTACTTGGTTAGGGTAAGGTGATGTGCAAGCCTGCCCTAGTAAGGTGGACTCCCTATAATAGGCTAGATCTAAGTTTAGACTACCCAATCCCCTCACATGTAGGTTATAAAAATTTGGACAGCATAACGACCCCAAAATGTTCAGACTATACCCTTGTTTTACCATGAGAAGGAGCAAGCCTTCCTACGGTAATCCTTCGGGATAAGTCTCATTTGGGGTAGGAGCCTAGTAACAGCCCTTGAGAGTTGAATACATAGGGTCTCCATAGATTGGTGTGGGGTAGGTTAAGGTTCTCAGAGTCACGGACCACATCCAAATCATTCCACTACGAGAGGGGCTAGCCCTTTCGTGAGGACGACTTTGGAAGGATCTACTCTGACTGTGGCATCAATGCATTTTAGGGGACGTTGCGTCCCCCGCAAAAACATTTCCGTTCCACTTTAGGTTCTAGGGTTATCCTCCAAGCTTTGGGTTTTAGCTTCACTCCTTTTTTTTATGTCCCAATCCCTTGCATGATAATACAAAAAACAAAATGTTAAATAAATAAATATATGAAATAAAAATAAATAAATAACAATAAAAAATAAAAAAAACCAAAATAACATCTAAGACAAACAAATCCCTAAATCCTAAGGCTAGGATTGACTCTCGCTAGGAAGGAGTCCCCAGCAAAGTCACCAGCTGTCGCGGCCGGCAAAAATATTCGAGTCACCATCATATTTTTTTTAAGGGAAAATAATGATAAACCTAATAAGTCCTAATCCTAAGGTAGAGATTCCTACGGTTCGGGAGTCGGTTAAGTAAGGGGAAGGTGTTAGGCACCCCTTACTTCCATTGTATTCAATGGGATCCACCTTTGAATTTAGGGTAAGTTTGTTTGTCTAAGTTACAGGAAAACCTAAGTTTTTTATTAATTATACTCGCTAGGGTTGGTTTGCAACCTTATGCCTACGTACCCTCGAAATGAAGGATCAGAGTAACCGTAGTTCACCCCCTATTTCTACCCCCTAATCCTATTCCTAAATCCCAAAACCTAACCCTAAACCCCAATCCACTATTTATACTCTTGGATAAAGAGTTCTATCCCTTAAATCTAGTGTTTATACTCCTAGATGAGGAGTTCTATCCCTTAAATCCCTTAAATCCCTATCCATTATTTAGACTCTCGGAGGAAGAGTTTTATCCCTTAATCCTTTTATTTATACTCTCGGATATCAAGAGTGCTATCCCTTATCCCATCCTTTATTTAGGCTCTCGGACCAAGAGCTTTATCCCAATGTGTAAATCCCTTAAAACCTTAAAAATCCCTTAAAAAGACCATCTAATTCCTTTTACAATAAAATAAATGATTAAATTATTTATAATGACAAAAACCAGAAAATATACATATTAATCCAAATAAGATTTAAATTCCAAATAATTCCAAAAAACCAAATTTTATAACCCACCAAAACTTTATTTGCACATCCCATCCTTATATTACCTTTTTTCAAAGAAATAATATTATGACAAAATTCAGACCCTTATACAAAAAGTTCTAAAATTTAATTACCACCCTATAAAAACTAAGAATTTTTGCCAACTTAAAAATAACGAAAATTTATCTCACAACTTGAACCAAGGAATTGATTCAATGGTGAGCTTTTTAATAAAAGTCAAAGAAAATTTAATAATAAAAGAAAGAAAATATGAAATAAAATAAAATCCAAAGAATAAATCCTAAACCATTTTTCCTTTAATTTCTTATTAAAAAAAAACTCTCCTAATTAAACAAAAAAACTTAAATAAAATAATTAAATAAAAATTAATTGAATTAAAAAAAGAGGGGGGTGTATTTCCCTTTTGAAAACAGTAAATGGGCTAAGGTGGGGGTGCAAATAGCATTGGGCTTAAAGCCCAATGGCCAACCATTCAGCAAAAAACCAAAAAAAAAAAAAAACAAATATGCAAATGGAATCCGGACCGTTGGATTGATCCGGAGTATTTTCCCCTATTTCCTCTATACCGTTAGATTAATCTAACGTATCGTGACTGACCAAATCCCATGCGTCCGATCTGAATACTTTTCCAAAGTATTATAATCAAATGGCCCAGATGATGAGCCATGTCTGCTTATGTTGTACGCGCATACAGGGTAAACATTGACCTCAACGGTCAAACGAAATCAAATGGCACACACGATGCCACTTGGCGCACATCTAACGGTGAGAAGGAGAGATATTTAAGTCCAAACCTTCAGAAAAACCTCATTTTTCATTTCTCATTCGCTCTCTTCACTCGTCTCACTCACTCTCTCCCTTCTCTCTACCCGTCCTCCCTCCGGTGAGCCTCCGCCACCGTCCCAAAACCCTCGGCCACCACTAAAACCACCCCCAATTCCAGATTTCCGGTTGGTATTCAACCGGAATCTTCAAAGCCACACGAACCCTAACCCCCCTCGAAGAACCCTAAACCCTTTCCACCCAGAATCGTCCAATTCTTTAGGGTTCAAGATGAACCCTAAGAACCCTAGGGTTCTTGGGAGAACCCTAACCCTACCTTCAATCCAAAACCCAGAATTCAATCCAACCCCAAGAACCCTGACCCCCAAACCTGAAGAACCCTAACCCTAACCCCAAGAACCCTAAACCCCAAAATTTCCAGAAAAAAATCAAAACAACATCCAGATTTCAACGATCAACAAACCAACGATCGATTCATAAAAGCTAAACTCGCGGAATACCTTCCTTGCTGTGAATGTTTTCGCAAATTTTCCTTTTTTCTTCTCCGGTTACAAACTTCTAATCCTTTTTTTTATTTTGTTTTGCAGGTGATCAAAGGATTGCACGCCACCAGTTCGTCCTTAGGGTCCTCCAACAACCATTTCTCCGACCCCTCCTTCTGATTTTTAGTTTAGCTTATGTAGGATTAAAGATTAGGTCTTAGCATTGATTAGGTTTAGAACTGTTTTAGGAAATTTTGATCAGATCCATGTAATTTTGATTTGCTTTGATTTTGTTTAGAATTAGGGTTCTATTTTGTACAAATTTTAGATTTGATTGTACTTTTGATTGAAATCGATTTTAATTGATTCTATTTTTGTACAAAAAAGATCTGAATTGATTTGAGTTTAATTCCACTCTCTGCGCAAGTTTAGGGTTTCTGAGTTGGGGAAGCTGACCCCCTTAAGTCAACAAATTTGACCTTGAAACAAAATAAAAATAATAATACAATTAAAGATTAAAAAAAATAAAAATAAAAAATAACAAGACAATAACACATTAACCCTAATAACGTTAATAGACCGGTCCCTCTCCCTACTAATAATAAACCATAATAATCTTATTAACACCTAATTAATCTTGATAAAAAATACTAATAATTATAAATCCTATTATTTATAATAAAACCAACCTTAATGATGTAATAAATAGATTAATATAATTAGGACTTAACATTTTAGACAAAGACTCTAAATAATAATTACTAATCCTAATATAATAATCTTCTAAAACTAATTTGGACTTATTATTATTAAAAAATCTAAAGACCTTTGACCCACTTTCAAATTTAATAATTAAATTTAATTAGAGAAAAAAACTAAAATAATAAACTAAATAAAACCAAAAACTTAATACTTTTTATGGAATAGACCCCGATATGATATTTCTTTTAACAACCTTAACCCCTTAGATAAAATAAAAATCCTAAAAGCCCCAAACCCCCAAAATAAAACCTTAAGAACTGAAATGGGCATGAAGTTGCAAATAGGCCCATACTGTCATCTAAATGCCACCCCCTGCTAGCACAAAATCCAAAAATAGTAACAAATCCCTGGTCAAAATTTAGGGTACTACATTGAATGTCTGTTTTTGATATGTGACTGTACAGAGAAATGTCTTCCTACAGAGAGGTTTTGATTTCCTCTGAAGGGATATTGATTTTTTGTGTGCCTTGATCAAAGCCCAAGGTTGAAGCTAAAAGGTTGATTGACTCCACTGGGGAAGTTATTATACAAAGCCTAAGAGGAGGCTGAGAAGAAATGATTTTTTTGGGGAAGGTTTTTATTTGTGTGTCTTGTACAAAGCCCAAGATTGAGGCTAAAGGGGTTAACTCTGCTTAGGGAGTTTTTATCTGTCTTGTACAAAGCCCAAGATTGATGCTAAAAAGAGATTGACTCTGCTTAGGGAGATCATTATACAAAGCCTAAGAGGAGTCTAGAAGGAATTGACTCTTCCGGAGAATATTTTGTTTGTCTTGTACAAAGCCCAAGATTGAGGCTGGAAAAGGGTTTTGGACTCTACTGGTGAGAGGTTTTATCTGTCTTGTACAAAGCCCAAGATTGAGGCTAAAAGGAGATTGACTGACTCAGCTGGAGAATTTTTTATCTGTCTTGTACAAAGCCCAAGATTGAGGCTAAAACGAGACTGACTCAACAAGAGAGTGTTTTATTTGGTGCCTTGTACAAAGCCCAAGATTGAGGCTGAAAGTTATGACTGAATCTACTGGAGAGATATTTATGTGGGTGTCTTGTACAAAGCCCAAGATTGAGGCTGAAACTGCTGAGGAAAAAATCATTATACAAAGCCTAAGAGGAGGTTGGTTGGGGAATTTCTTATATAAAGCCTAAGAGGAGGCTAACTTCTGCTGAGGATTATTGAGATCCAGAGGCAGGTCCAAATTGGGGAATCAACTCTTGCTGAGGATTACAGAAGAGTTGAAATATCAGATGCCTTGAGGTTCTGATAAAGGGTTTATTGATAGCATTTTGACCCTAGCTGGGGAAAATTAATGTGAGAGTTTAAAGATTGAGTTTTAAAACCTATGTAGGTTTTAACTCTGTTGGTGATTGATGGAATGATCTGGGTTTCTATTTTTTTCCTTGAGGGGGTGAGACTATCTAAGTCTACTGGTATGAAAGGTTTTATCTTTGTATGATGCCCAAGAGGAGGCAGATGTTTTAAGGGATGAGAATCAACCCTAAATTGGTTTGATGTTTAGACTCTTTGGAAAGACTGCTCTAACAAAGGATGACTAAGTCATGTCCTATACCTGTAGGAGGTCTTTGGGTCCTTGTACTAAGCCCAAGAGAAGGCATGAGAACTCCTTAGAAGCCTGAGGGTCCTTGTACAAAGCCCAATAAGAGGTTGAGGATGCTTTTAGGAAGCCTGTGGGTCCAAATCTAAGAAAAGTTCAAGAAAAGTTTCACCGGGAATAATCTTTTCTTTAGTGAATAGTTCTAGGGTTTGAAGAAATTCAAGAGAGGTTTCACCGGGAATTAATCCTCTCTGGGGGAAATGAATTTCTTTGACAAATTTCTAATAGTGGCAGTCTTGATAAAAGTTTCACCGGGAATAATGTCTTTCTCTGTTCCATATTGTATAAGCCCAATAGGAGGCAAGGCTGTATCTAGAATTTTTTATAGGGAACTAGTTTTTGACTGTGTTAAAAAGAGTGACCACTGGTTTGATCTAATCCTAGACCTAATTGTCGGGGAAAACTCTAAGCAGATAATATATAGGCGCATATATATAGATGAAATATATACAAGTATGTAAAAGAGGGTAGGAGGACTTACAGGTGAGCAAGCTTCCAGCATTACAAACAAATATATATATATATATATATATATATATATATATATATATATACAAGTATGTAAAAGAAAGCTGTATTAAAACTTACAGGCGAGCAAGCTTCCATTGTAACAGCTGTATGGTTAGTTGTTCAAGAAATTAAAGAAAGTTTTGATAACAACTATGAATTTGAACCTAAATCAAAGGGAAAGTTGTTTAAAAGAAGATTGGGGCTTATACTCAAGGAGAGGCCCAGATGAAAAACAGTAATCGTACCGTTAATCTGAAAATTGTATCGGGGCTTATACAATGACTGAGGCCCAAATTATTGTATTTACAAAGAGGTTGGGTCTTACACTCTATTAGAGGCCCAAAGTGTTTGAAAAAAGAAGAAAAATGGGACTTACAAAACAAGGGGAGGCCCAGATTTTTGTGTGAAAAGTGGCGATCGCGCCGAGATTTTTGAAATCGTATCGAGACTTATACAACGACTGAGGCCCAAAAAAGGTTTTTATTTACAATGGATGGGACTTACACTCTATTAGAGGCCCAAAGTATTATTTTTGTACAAGAGTTGGGGCTTATAGCTCAAGGAGAGACCCAAAAATAACAGTGATCGCACCGTCGTTTTAAGAACCGCAGAGGGACTTATATAATGACTGAGACCCAAAAATGGTTTTATGTACAAAGGGATGGGACTTACACTCTATTAGAGGCCCAAAATGTTTTGACAAAAAGATTTGTGAGGGTGTGTAATAATTAAAACCCTAATTTGATTTTAAAATGTATTTTAATTAAATAAAATTCAATTAAAATGATCAACATGTGTGAAAATCAAATTTTGATTTTGTATTAATGTTTGAAAAATCATGTTTCATTCATAGAATGATTTGAAAATCATTTGAATGAAAAAAAAGAGAAAGAAATATATTTTTTAATGCCTAAAAAACAAATAAAAACATAATTCTTTACAAAAATATCAAATATATGAAATAAATAATATTTTTGTGAAATTTTTGTAGAACAAAATATTTTAATATTTTTGTGAATTAAAAAAAAAACCAATAAAAATAATTAAAATTGAGAGAGAAATTAATTTTGGAATTAATTAATAAAAACCATGAAAAATGTGAAAAATAGCAAAATATGGCAAAATGGCAAAATGGTCTGGGTGGGTCTTGAACCCACAACCTCCCAACCAAACACACATGCGCGCTACCACTGGGGTGGTGATACATCCGTGTATAAAAACCATCCCATTAATACATAAGGGTGACTTGGTTTTAGGCCTGACCAAGGTAAAAACCAAGTTTTGGTGGATTTGCATGAAGGCTCTAACTTCCTCAACTCTCCATGGATTTAGACAAAATTTAGGTGTATCCTGCCTAGAATTTCATGAGGAATCCAATGGTGCTTTTAGATTTTTCTAAAGATGTCATTATTTTAAAACCCGGTAGTGGTTTCAAAATAGGCTTAGATTTGCATGTTCTATGCTATCACATCATACATGCAACAATAGCATGACAAATTGGTTCAAACACAACACATATGATATGTATGAGATGTCCATGATCAATGGACATCAAAGCAATGCATGATTTAAAGAGTTCAAGTTGTGATGCACTTACCTCTTGAAGCTCCTTGTGCTAACTATCAAGATCCTTGTGCCAGAAGTGATCCAATGCTTTAGACACTCTTGATTGATCCCTTAGAAGCTTTTAGGATGATCAAAACTAGCTGGAATCCTCAGGAACAAGAATTGGCTCTTTCTTGCAAAAGTGGCAAAAGTGACCAAAATGGTAACTCACTCAAATGGTGTTCCAGTTGAGGGGAACCAGTTGGGACAGTTTAAGGATGATATTTGGAGTATGTTTAAGGCTTTATTTGGTTTTGAAAGTGACTGAATCAGGACATGGCTTGAAAAATGTAAAAAAGTCAAAATGTGAGGTTTTGGAGGTTGGCTTTCTGATTTTGGTGTTTCAGATCAAGGATGAGTGTTTGAACAGCTTATATATGATACATTGGATATGTTTGGATCATGAGCTGTGGTGGAATTGCTCTCTAACTCGAAAACTCAGTGATGACTTGCAAAAGAAGGTATTTATGCATAATGAGAGAGATTTTGAGGAAAGCAATTGTTGTTGTGCTTTGGTGTACTCAAACTGACCACAAATGAGCTCTATTTATAGTAGAGCAAGTTTTTTTTGCAAGGAATAGTGAACGGAAGCTGGTATAGGCCTTTGGCCAATGTTGATCCAAGGGAATCTCAAGTCTCCTCTTGCCATTGACTTGAGGTTAGGGCACAGCCTATGAGTCCTCTGATTCAGAGATAAGGCTTGACTCAATTCAGTTAGCAATGTCTTGATGCTTGCCACCTTGTGAATCCATTGAATGCATTGAAACAAAATTGGAGTCTTTGAGCTTTTTAGCCTTTTTAGGGCATTTATGGCTACATGTAGATCCTTGAACTTGAGAGGCTTGTGGATCAGATCATTTCTCTTTGATGTTATCCCCTAAGGTGTCCAAATGGATGACACGGCTTGCAATTGTCTGATTTTTCCAAATCGAGCAAAAATGAAAAATTATGTCTTGTACAAGACAGTTGGAAATGGTGATTTTGAGGGGGTCATATCTCCCTGTTCAAATGGAGTTATGGAAAGCTCTTGTGATTTTTAGAAAGCCCTCATATGGTACAATTCATGTGTGATCATAGTTGGTCTTGAAACTATCTGAACCCAATTGAAAAACACCTCATGAACTTTGATGCCCAAAGCTGACACTTAGACAGTTTTGCACTAAGTGTTACGTTCTTGATTTTTCACCATTTTGATCCATCCATAACTAAAAATCCATGAAGAATCAAAGTTTCATGTAGTTGAAGCTTTTGTAGAATGTAGGAAGACCTACAAACCAGGCTTTGGATCATTCAAAGTGGCCGTCTAGATCAGAAGTTATGGCCTTTGGAAGTTGGTACCAAAACCATTCAAATTTAGTAACTTAGAAAAATTTCAATTTTTTCAAGATTACCACTTTTACAAGTTATCATGATTTCTTGATCAATTCTTGTTCCAATGACATTATAAGTCATATTTTATGAAAATATGAGTCATAAGGATCATTTTTGCCAAAAAAGTCATGTTTTGACTTTTGGCTCCGGTGCGGTTCGGCGCGTAAAAACCCTAATTCCCGACTTTTGAGGAATGCATGCTCTGAGGGTAATTTAACTTTGTAAATGGATTCCTAGGGTTGTTTTTAGCATATTGAGTCATGTTTTAAAGTCTTGGCTCATGCTTTGCTCCAAAAGTCAATTTAGGGGTGAATTAGGTCAAGAAACCCTAATTCCTGATTTTTTTGGTAACTGCATGCCCTGAGGTTAAATTGACTTGATGATTGGGTCCATGAGGTCCCTTGGAGTATCTTGGCTTGTTCTTTGAAGCATTGGCTCATTCCCAGATGAAAATTATCATCTGGAGGCCTTGGTCGACCAAAACCCTAATTTGGTGACACTGACGATCTTGAGACTTGATCCGCTTGGAATGTTGCAACTTTGTGCTTGATTCTTGATGTGGGAGTCCTCTTGATCCTTTGTGGGTGTTTGAGAGGTTAGACAAGTTGAATATCATGTCATTTCTTGATTGATCATTTGTCTAAGTGCTCTTAGGGGGCTTGAAACCCTAATTCTTGATTGTAGTGAAAGCTCAACAATCCTTGAGGAAATTAATGAGGCATGATGGCACATCCATATTGTGGCAATGATTTTCACAATGATGGGAAATATTAGTGGTCAAAATTTGGGGTATGACACCTTGATCAAGTAGGAATTTACTAAATCGCTCATACTAAGCCCTAGGGGTGTGTTTGAGACCATACAAAGCTTATTTTTGTTTAAAAACATGATTAGGATACTCATGATTTTCAAAAACAGGAGGTTGTGCAACATACACTTCTTTACTTATATAACTATTAAGGAAAGCAGTTATCACATCCATTTGAAATAATTTGATATTTTTAGAGCATGCAAAACACTAGTAAAAGGTGTATAGCCTCAAGGCGGGAAACCGGAGCATACGTTTCCTCATAATCTATGCCCTCCTCTTGGTTATATCCTTGAGCCACTAGTCAGACCTTGTTCCTTGTTATCACTTTGTTTTCATCCAATTTATTTCAAAAATCCCACTTAATGCCTATAAATTGATGATCTCATGGAGGTGGGACAAGGTCCTACACATCATTTCTTTTAAATTGATTCAACTCATATTGCATTGCCATAAGCCAATGCTCATCAATTAAGGCCTTTTTTGTGTTTTAGGTTCAATTCGAGACATGAATGCAAAGTGATAACAAAAATTACTTATCTTAGAGCGTGTAGTTACACCTTTGGTGATGTCTCCAAGAATATTGTTGAATGGATGGTCGTTGGCAGTTTTCCAAGCAAAGGGAAGATCGTCCACTTTAGTTGGACTTTCTTCCTTCTCTTTTTTCAGGATCATCATCTTCCTCCTTCTCATGTTTTACCATTTCAGGTTGATCAATTCCTTCTTCGGTGTCTTTGAGTATGTCTTCTGAAGATACACCTGCATCATGAAAACAAATACCTTTCTCGACATTTATCGGATAAGATTTATCAAAAGTGATATGCACGAACTCTTCAATAGTAAGTAATATCTTATTATACACTCTATAGGTTTTACTTGACTGAGAGTATCCAAGGAAGATACCTTCGTCAGCTTCCGAATCAAATTTTCCAAAGTTGTCCTTACCATTATTCAATACAAATCACTTGCATCCAAAGACATGAAGATTTTATAAATTTGGTTTTCTACCTTTTAGAAGTTCATAAGGTGTTTTGTTTAAAATAGGACAAATAAGTATCCTATTTAAAACATAACACGACGTACTTATTGCATTAGTCCAAAAATATTTTGGTAGCTACTCTCATTGATAATAATTCTTGCCAACTCCTTTAAAATTATGTTTTTGCGCTCCACAACACCATTTTGTTGTGGAGTTCTTGGAGCGGAAAAATTATGATAAATTCCATATTTATCACAATAATCCTCAAAAAGGTTGTTTTCAAATTCACCTCCATGATTGCTTCGTATTGCAACAATGTTTAAGCTCATTTTATTTTGGGACAACTTTGCAAACTTTGTGAAAGCTGAAAAAGTCTCATCTTTATTATGCAAGAAAATGCTCCAACAAAATATAGAATAATCGTCTACAATAACAAAACCATGGTAATTACCACCTAGGCTTTTTGTCCTTGAAGGACCAAAAACATCCATATGTAGAAGCTCAAGAGGTCTAGAAGTTGAAACAACATTTTTAGATTTAAAAGATACTCTTATTTGCTTTCCCATTTGGCATGCATCACATAGGTGGTCTTTTGAAAATTTGATTTTAGGTAGACCAATAACTATATCCTTTGAGACCACTTTGTTTAGTAATTTAAAGTTGACACGGGTTAAGCCTTTATGCCATAACCAAAAGTCTTCACTCATGGTTACTAAACACTTAGTACTTGTCAATGATACATCATTTAAGTTAAGCATATAGATATTATTTACCCTCAAGCCCTTAAACAAGAAATATTTCTTTTCATTATGTTCAATCATGCATCAACTATTAATGAAAGTTGTTTTATAGCCTTTGTCGCATAGTTGACTAAAGCTAAGTAGATTATTTTTAAGACATTCAATAATTATAACAACAAAGATAATAGTAGAAGATGGATTACCTACACTACCTTTACCAAGTATAACACCCTTATTGTTGTCTCCGTAGGTCACATAACCCTTCTTATTTTGTGTGAAGTCAATGAATAGGGAAATATCACCCATCATTTTCATTGAGCATCCACTATCAAGAAACCACATTCTTTCCTTGGCGCCAAAACATTCAACCTACAAGATCAAACAAGGGTAGTATGTACCCGATTTCCATTGGGTCCTTTAGAGAGAGTGGAAACAATGATGCACCTAGGAAACCATTGAAATACACCTTTAGGAACCAAGTATATCCTAAATGTTCATTTTTGCAGTGGTATGACCTTTCTTGCAATAATAATGACAATTGAAATGACGATGAGAGTGACTTTTGCTATTTGATTCCCTTTCAACAAAATTATATTTTTCTTGAGGTACATTTAAATATCTTTTAAATTTTGTTGGGTCAATAGAAAATATAACCTTTGGTTCTAAAGCCTTGTTCAATTTGGCTTTTAGAGTAATAACCTCTTTTTACCAAATGTGACAAGTTTCACAACCAAACCATGAAGACTTCTCATCCTCAACATTAACTTTTGGAACATCTAACATAGTTTACTTAAGAGCTTCTTTTTTTTTTAGTTTCTAAAACCTTGGTTTCTAATTATGTAAATATTCTTTTATTTGAAGCCAACCTTTTAAAAGCTTATATTGATTCACCATGTAGATTTTCAAAAGAAATTTGTAATTCCGAATAAGACATTTTATCAATAGGTTCATATTTAGAATGACTTACATTCTTCTTATGATGGGCCATGAGGAAAAAATTTATTAATTCATCACTTTCACTTGAGTTGGCTTCACTTGAGGATTAGCTATCATTTTCTCAGGCGATGTATGCTCTTCTAGGCTTGCTAGATTTCTTGTGTTGACTCTTTCCTTTATCCTTCTTAAGCAATGGATAATTCAGCTTATAATGACCAACTTTTCCACAATTATAGCATGAGCCTTTAGATTTTTCTTTCTTACTCTCATATTTCTTTGAGGTATTTGATTGTCTTCTATAGTTTATGAGATTCTTGTCGGAGTGCTTTGTTAGAACAAGATTTGTTCATGACATATATCCTTTAGGTTTTGATGATAACAAAGTATTGAAAGAACAATGGAGTTATCTAATGTGTGATCTAAGTATGCAGGTTCCAAAGCTTAAAGAGAATCTACTCAGAATATGTTAAGAGAACACATTTGAGAGAAGCTGAGTTCTTGGCTTCTGAAGGTCCAAAACTGAAGAACGTTCTTAAGTGAAGTCTGATGATATAGGATTGCACAGACTATGAAGTTGAATGTATCAATATTAGAAGAGAAATATGTTGGGTCTATACTTATTGAATGTATCAGCTTCTGGTGATCATTCAGAACCATAGACAAATCTTAGTGATCCGTACTGCATAAAGCAAGTTACATTGTGAAACCAGTTTGTCAGCTCGAGTCTGTGTTCACATGGCTCAAGGAGAGTTGACATTCTTTACAGATATCCACTCTCAACAGATCTATAGTACAACTCACAAAGAAGATGCTACGATTAAACAAGTTGCACAATGGATAAAGATCTTTTTGTGTATCTATCTTCAACGTCTCTTAGTACTATGGAGTAACAAAGACACTTGTGCAAGTTATCTCTTCCAACGTCTATTCTTTGTATATGCTATTTAAGTAGCTGAAGATTCAATCTAAATAATTAACAAGGACCAAAAAAGAAAGAGGGCCTATAGGAAAAAAATTTCACACTTCTATCAAAATGGAAGAATAATAAGATCAACAACAACATCGAGTATGAAGAGTTTCTGTTATCTGTTGTAAATTATACAAAGCCTTAAGATTTCTTAAACAATGAATATCTCAAAAATCTTAAGTGCTATTATCTTTGTTATAGTTATTGCCCTGTACCTCTGATTGTATATCAAGTACACCTTGTTGTCTATCCTACTAAACAAGTTGTTTAGTAGTTTAGAAAGAAAGTATCTTGCCATGTGCTTGAGCATCAAAGTCTTTTGCTGTGAGCTTGAGCCAAGTAAGTCTCATGTTATGTGCTTGAGCATTGAAGCCTTGATCAAATTGTTGATTAAGTAAGGAAGTCTTGGACTGTAGGTCTAAGCAGGAAAGCCTTGGATTCATAGAATCTGATCAAGGAAGTCTTGTACTCAAGGGTATAAGCAGGAAGTCTTGAATCCAGTGGGATTTAAGCAGGAAGTCTTGGATTCGTGGAATCTAAGAAAGGAAGTCTTGTACTCGAGGGTATAAGCAGGAAGTCTTGAATCTGTGGGATTTAAGAAGGAAGTCCTAGATTCGTGGAATCTAATCACGAAAGTCTTAGGTTGTTAGTCTGAGCATGAAGTCTTGTACTTGAAGGTATAAGCAGGAAAGTCTTAGGATTTGAGGATCTAAGCAGGAAGTCTTGACATTCTTAACACTGGCGACAATCATGTAAAATTTGTGCACCCCGAATATAACGACTCTTCCTTATCACTACATAAAGTATCATATACATGGGTTTTCCTAGAAGAATCTTCTCCAATATCACAGATCATATCTTCTAGTTGATCATCTATATATACATAAACTTCATCTCTTTATGATGCAATTGATTTTTTTTCCACTTTACCATGCCACGTCCATGTTGAATAATGTTGACTAGTTCCATAACAATATAGATGATTGAATATTACTTCCTTTTAAAAAAAATGCATGCTCATATAAAACCAAAGTAAAATAAAATATTATATTACTTTTAAGATGTTTTCTTTCAGCGAATTCAACAAATTCATTTACACCATTCTCATACTCCGCATATAATAAATTAGCTTTCATCCAACTATGATCTAAGACTACTTTCTAAAAGTAAAATCAAAATCCTTCTAAAATCATGCTTTTTAAATAAAAAAATTTCTAAGTTCAAAACCTTTCTAAGTCACATTGTAAAATCAAAACATTGCTAAGTCGCATTGTAATGAATATACACATATATTTAAATTAGATACACATTGCTAAGTTAAATTTATAAACTACATATTTTAACAACAAAGATTCAAATTAAATTTCTCCACACTTTTAAGAGATATGTCAAGAATTTGATAAGTTGACACAACAACAACCACATTAAATATTTTAATCTCACAACAATATTAAACCTTCAATCTCACAACAACATTAAACCTTAAATCTCAACAACAACAACAACAACAACAACAAACCTTCCATCTCAATAACAACAACAAAATTACACTTTTTTCTTATCTCAACAAAATAACAACGTAAAACCTTCAATCTCAATAAAAACAAAAACAATAAACTTTTTACTTATCTCAATAAAAACAACAACATAAAACCTTCAATCTCAATATCAACAATAACAACAACATAAAACCTTCAATCTCAATCTCAACATCAACAACAACAACAACATAAAACCTTCAATCTCAATAACAACAATAACACTAAACCTTTTACTTATCTAAACAAAAACAGCAACACAAAAATTTCAATCTCAATCTCAATAACAACAAAAACAACATAAAAACTTCAATCTCAATCTCAACAACAACAACAACAACAAAAAGAACAACATTAAAGCTTTAGGATTTAGGGTCTCAGTAAAAACAACAACAACATTAAGCCTAAAATATCTCAAAAACAACAACAACATTAAGCCTAAAATATCTCAAAAACAACAACATTATTTTTACATGCATGGTGGAGATGTTTTATGTACCTGAAACGTGATTAAGAAGTCAAAGAAATGAGATTCGTTTGAGTTTCGTGTTTCCTTCTGGAAAGTTTCATTCAAGTTTCTTTCTTCGAGTTTCCTTCATCATTTACTTTATTTGTACGATTTAGGGAAGACATGGTGGTGGTTAAGTGAAGAAATAATCTTTTTAAGTTTGATTTAGTGAAGAAATGGTACTTCGTTCGTTAATAGACATAGTGTTTCGAGGAGATAATATATTTCGCTAGGGATCAATGGTATTCGTAAGGGAAAACTAAATAAGCAAGCTATAGCTCTATTTTGAAGAAGGCAAAAGAACAATAATTTTTACCTTGGTTTAAACCTCCCAACTTAGGGGAAATCCTATTTATTTTAATTTAAAATAAAAAATAAAAGTTATGCACCATTTTGTTTAATTGATCCATTTTTATCCTCGGTTGTACCTCTCAACCGAGGAAAAATGTAATTTTCTTTTAATTTAAAAATAAAAAAAGATGCCACATTTATTTTAAATAAATCACATATTTGCTAGCACTGAAAGTCGAATCCATGACCAATGTCATTTTCTACTCGATTGTTTGTCCAATCAAGGAGAAATGTGATTTGTTTTGAATTAAAAAAAACGAAAAAAAAGGAAGGCACCACTTTATAATAAATAACAGGCTAAATAGTATTTTTCTTTCTTTATTTATATCTCGAGGTCCATTTTGCTTCCTTAACTTTTAAAAAGACCAAGTTGATCCTTTATTTCTTCAAACTGTGTCATATACGTCTTTTTCGTCATTTTCTCACCAACATTATCTATTTTTACAAGTGTGGCATCCGGTTGGCATCTAGTCATCACTTCTTCATTTAATCTGAACCCAAGAAAACTCAAAATTTCCAAACCCAAATAAAACCCAGAAACTCACATTCATCAACACACTCATCAACCAAGAAAAACCCAACCCAGAAAAACCCATAAGGAATTCTAATTGATTCTTTTATCATAATATTAAGTGATTTTGTCAAATAAATATCACAAAAACATGATTGTTGAAAATAGAATTCATGTGAGTGTCATAGAAATGAGGGAGATGATGTGGCGTGGTAAAAAAATCTATTCTATTCATCTTGATGGATAAAAATATTCCTATAGATTAACAACCTTTACCCATTAAACTTTTGCTCATTTAACAATGTTCCTGCTGATTTATATTTAGAAAAGAAACAATCATGAATATACAAAGAAACAACAAATCAAAACCGAAATCGAAATCGAACAATGTTTGAAGCAAAACAGCATGAAGGTCTCATCATCTTCTACAACGGCCCATCACTTAATCAAAATCAAAACCTTAGTCAAAATTGAAATCGAAACCCAGAAATTATTCCACAAATCTTTCACAAATCAAAATCAAAATCGTACGTACAAGCCGAAATTGAATTCTTAATCAAAATCAAAATCTAGAAATTATTCCATATATCTAAATTGAAACCTTGCATACAAACTGAAACTAAAATCTTAATCGAAATCGAAATCGAAACCCAAAACATCAAATCCAAAAATGCTTTTGTTGAAATCACCTATGCTGACTTTGAAGAGCATTGATCCATAACTGAGCGAAGTAGCAGTAACATTATTCAATGTTTTTAATTTTTTACCCCATAATAGTTCTCCAATGTGATTATTTCCTTTGTGGTAAAACCGAGAAGTATTGAAAAATGAGTTGTTGTTGTTGTTAGAGTGAAGGAGTGTTGTGAAAGAATGATTCTCTTGTTGAATAATGGGAGAGAAAAATGGAAGTTGAGGAAGGTGAAGAGAAGATGAAAATGAAGTTGATTGAGGAAATGGTTGTGGAGCGATGGAGAAGTCTTAGGAAGAAGCGAAAGTCATCATTGGTGGTTTCTTATAACACATGGCAGATTGAGATTATGGATTGAGCTTTGGAGATTAAACGAGGTTTTGATTATGACACTACTACAAAATAGACCTTTCGTAACACCAATTTTTTGGTATTTACTAAAGGACATGTCACAACGGTCATATGTAACAACAGTGGTGAAATGTACATGGAGTGAAATGCTTCGAATCCTAACACCAAGAATTTTGTATTTATCATGATATATAATGTGATTAACCTTGTATATCAACATAGTTTTTTTTCAATCGTGGTGAAAAGTGCTACTTATTTATATATAAGTGAAATTATCTCTGGCTTCAGTACATAATAGCCATCTCTTTCAAAATAAAACCCTAATAACTCCTTCACTCGTCTATCTAAAAATGAAACCCTAACAACTCTGTCACTTCTCTCTCTCATATGGAAACCCCAAAGCGAAACTATAACATCAAATCTTAGGCAATGGGTATTCAAGTGTTCGTTTTCACTATAGTTTTCGTTTCAAAATCTGTTTATGTGTTATTGTTTATGTTTCAATAGCTTGTTTCATAATGTTTGAACTTTTGGCTTATTTTGACTTGTAGGTAGGGATTCTTGTTTTAATAAAGAGGACGAAGCTAAATTTAGAGTTACAAACTTGTGTGAAAGATCCAAAATGACATCCATTCAAAATAGAAACGAATTTGCAGCTCTAACTTTAGCTTCATCCTTGTTTCATTTTGGACATGCCATTATGGGACATGAATGGTATGTTTCTGAAGCATTCTATGACTTGATATGTTTGTTGTATCGTGTATGTTGTTTATGGTTTGTTGTTGATGAATGTTTTTGATGAATTTTACTGTTAATGTTTATTTAAAATTTGAGTTTATTATATATTATGTGGTTTGATTATTTTTCCAATCCCTTACCGAATATATAACTTTTCAAACTGCATTAGAAAATTATAATATAATAGATAAAGTTGTATTGGAAAACAAGTACACGTGTAATTCTTGACAAGATTTTTTCAATATGTTATCTGAATGTTATTCTTTGATAGTTAGAACTTAGTTTAATAATTATAGGTCTTCAACCACCCCTCTCTCCACCTCTAATTTTGTTTGCAAAGTAAATAATATTTTGCCAAATGTAGAGGTGAAGGCAGGGATGGCTGAACGCATAGGATAAATAAACAAAGTTCTAACTGTTAAAGAGAAAAATGCGGATAAGGAGTTGAAGAAATCTTGTCAAGAATTGAACGTGAACTTGTTCTTCTAATATAACTTAATTTTTCATATTATAATGATAAAGTTCAGATTGAAAAGTTATATATTTAGTGTGCATTGTAGAAATAAGCATTCCACATAATTTATAATAAACTCATGTGTATATACCACAATGGTTTTTTAGACCAACCGTTGTTAAATATTATGTATTAAAGAATATAATAACGGTTGTTTAAAGTAGCCTTTGTGGTAGATAGCCCGCTACAAAGATACAATCACGGTCGCACGCCTGTGGTGGAAAAATTCATACATAAAATCACACCTTACCTCACAACGGTTTGACGAGCGTGGAGGTATCCCTTTACCAACCGTTATGATAGATGTTTTTTTGTAGTAGTGTGATTATGTTGACGATGAAGAATGGATGTAAAAGAAGCCCAGGTTTAAGAAACCCGAAAAAGAAAGAGAAATTGTTTTGCATTTTCGAATAAATTTTATTTATTATGTGGCATACACTTGGCTTCCACCTTGCTAAAATAAATGACACCTAATCATTTTAGATTCCACGTCAATGCTGCATAGACTATATTATTGAGTTTGACAAACAGAGTTAACAGAAAGGACTAACGTGGAATATTTTGTATAATTGAAAGATTAAAATGTTTTTTTTAAGTTAAAGGATCAAAATAGACTCCGACGTATAGATAAGGGATGAAAAAAGTGTATTTAACCTAAATAAAACATAAATTTGTTGGCGCTGAGAGTCATACACATTACTAATGCAACGTTTCTCCTCGATTGGAAGTTTGAACCGAGTAAATCTTATGAACATTTAATTTAAAACTAAATAAAAAGAAGGCAACAAATTTTAAAAATATCATTTTGACCTTTTGTAAAATCGAAATGAAAACTTTATCATATAATATATTATTTATTTGTTGAAGTTTTAAGTACATATATATTTCTTAGTTTTCTTCTCTATTTGGTTTAGTATCTTCTTCTTTTTTTATTTGTTGATTCTAATATTTCAACATATTTTGACTTTTCAGGATATCATATTCGAGTTTGATTTTCAAGGTACATCATAAATTCACCATCCTTCATGTTTCTTACTTTTTGAAACTGGGTTTTATGTATGTACTCCTAAAATTTTCAAGAAGTGAAAATGATCAGAGAATAGGGATGGAAGAAGGTCACCAATAGGAGAGGAAAGAGAAGGTTCAGAAGATGGGACTCTTTCAGCTCAAGAGCTAAGGGATCCAAAAGGGGGGGGGAGAGACAAAAAAACATCTTCTTCACAGAGTTTCTAGAAACAATGATAGTTAAAGTCTTTTCCAGCAATTCAAGGAGTGTGGGGAGGTTGACAAAGATGTTATTACTCCTAGGAGGGACAAGAGAGGAAGAAAGTTTAGCTTTGTAAAATTCTTGAGGGTTTCTCACATGGGAAACCTCGTTATCAAGTTGGACAACTTTTTCTTAGAAGGGAGGAAGTTTCATGCTAACCTTCCTCGCTTTAGTAGAGTGGTTAATTCTGTGACCGGGTCAGGTGAAGTTAAGGGGAAGAAGGTTGTGTTTGCTACAAAAGGGAATGGCGTTTTAGCAAGTGATAAGGTTTTCAAGGAAGATATAGGGGATATCTTTAATCATCCGTTAGTGCACAAGAGCAGGCCATATGCTCATGTGACCTAGAACTTTAAAGAGAATATCCCAATTAGTGGGTACTCGTCGAGTTTTTCAAACCTGATCCGCTATAGAGTACCAGATGAAGATCTTGTGAGGTTTGAAAATGCTTACGTAGGGAGAGTTTTCAACCCTGGTTCTACCTATAATATGCAAATTTCTTTTGAGGTTGAAGGTTTTTTCTTTGTGAAAGTCACTTTCCGAGGGGCGAACTTGTGTCTTTTGGAAGATAATAACGAAAGGACTTTAGAATCTCTGGTTTCAGAGGGTAGTGAGTGGCTAGGGTAGTGGTTTGCATATGTGAGAAAATGGAAGGATGATGATGTTGATCTAGAAAGAGTCACTTGTCTAAGATGCTACGGCGTCATGCTTTGGTATTCTTTTTCTTTGAGTTTTTGGCTTCCAATGTGGGGACTTATATTTGTAGTGAAGAAGATACGATTCAAATGAAGCACGTGGACGTTGAATGTATCATGGTGAGAACCAGATGTAGAATGTTGATCAATGAGGTTATCAACATTAACATCAATGGGGCTATATTCTGGATTAGGATGGTAGAAGACTCAATGTACCCTTTGCGAGTGGTGATCAGGTCTTTTGCCGGAAAAATGGAGTTTGGGTTGTCATCGGAATTTGATGATTCTAGTTGGGATGAAGGTGTTGGTAGGGAGGAAATTGAAGGTAATAAGGGACACTAGTACAAAAAACACATGTTAAATCGGTTAAAAAAAACTTGTTAGGTCGGTTCTGCGCCCGACTTATTATTAGGCGATGTAACAAGTTTTGAGTTGTTAGGTCGGACTTTTAACCTGACTTAACAAAGTATTGTTAGGTCGGTTATTCCATAACTGACTTAACAAATAATGCATGCGAATTCAGAAGACTTAATAAGTCTTTTGTTAAATCAGGTCACTACTAACCGACTTAAGATGATTTTTTTTTAATGATTTTTCCCTTTTTCCCTATTTTTTTTCATGCATATAAATATCAATTTATCCACTACAGAACTCAGTTTCATTCTACAACCATAAATCAAAAGATGACAATATACCAAAATTTTATATTGACTTATGAAAACATAACCAAGTATATAAAGTCATAAAAAACTAACATGAGTAATGTGCCTAAATAAACCATAAGTAACAAAATGGAACCATTTTCCATTTCATACAAAATTATAAATCTGGGTTATTGTTCGCACTTGCTTCACCAACCCACATAATTGACCTCACTTGCTTCACCAATCCACATCATTGTCCTCACTTGCTTCAATAAGCTGAAGGATCATATTTGCACAACGTTCTTGAACATCTTTTACTTCATCCTTAGAAAACGACTTTGAATCTCCAAATATCTGAATAATAAATGTTAACATTATATTATCATATCAATATAAACAAAATTAGTAATGATATTCTATAACTTATTGAAAATGTTATACGACATACTTGTTTTCATGAGTCAACAATACCTCTAGATACAATGTTCAACATATGTATCATGACATAGTACCCTCATTCATAAGTTGAAGGTTGCCTTTGAGACTAATATAGAATACGATAAAACGTGAACATTATGTTAGTATATAATGTTTAATAGGTGATCATTTATGAAATTATTCACTTTCATTGTAAATAACTTACAGTGGGATAAATCCATCCGCTTTAGTTTTCTTTCTCACACCTTGTAACTTATTATAACCATCCAAATCTCTACAATAAAAAATATATTCATTAGTTTTGTGGCATAAAACATATCACACCATTCATGTACAAAAAATAATTTGAATTCTTACAATTCAACAATGCGAAAAATACTTTTATCCGGCTTTGTCTTTCCTAGCGAACATAGAAGGACTACTTCATGCTTCTTAGGATTTATGATAATCAATTGCCAGTGATGACTACAAAGACAATAAAATATTAAATATGAATTATATTCATTATAATCTTGATGCATGAAATAATTGAATATTAAAACATTCTTACTTGCTGAGATAAGGAGCTAGGTAACAATCTTTCTGATCTTGGTGCATCTTGTTTTGTATAAAAGTTTGAACACTAACTTGATCATTTTCACTTTGAATGAGATTATTAATCTAAGATAAAATAAATAATTTACTTATCCAATGACATGCTTCTACAAATTTAAAATGCTTCTTCAAATTTAAAATATATCCTATAACAAAAAGTGCATGCACGTATAATCCAGTCAATATACTATGGTATTGTACTTGTATAATCACTTTACTAACATCAAAATTACAAAACATTCTCAATTAGAAAAAAATCTATATTTTTCACTCACACTTAACAATAACAACTAGAGCAACAAAGACAATCATAGATCAAACACAAACCAAAATACCAATGACTTATTCTTTGGCTTAAAATATCTATATTTCACTCACACTAAACAACACTAACTAGAGTAACAAAGATAATCATAGATCAAACACAAGACAAAAATAACAATGACTTATCTTTTGCCTAAAATCTATATATTTAACTCACACTTAAAAACACTACCTAGGTCAATAAAGACAATCATAGATCAAACACAAGACAAAAATAACAATGACTTATTTTTTTGGGTTTTTATATTGGATCTTTCATCATTATCACTCATTGATAACTTATAAACAAACTAGAAATGATACAAGAATAAGCATATATATATATATATCTATATATATATATATATATATATATATATATATATATATATATATATATATATATATATATATACTTACAAGTAACATGAGTCATATAACATGACCAAAAACCTGATACTTTGACAATATATTATATAGTGGTTGATTTATGTCTTTACTTGCGTAAACACGATATAGATTTCTCATAAACAATACCATATTAGTATATATCCATGTACTTATATACAATATATTAAATCAAGACCACTACTAATAGGCAAGCAAGAAATTTGTACTCTTTGTTTTTTTTCTTTAAGCATAACAATGGTTTTCACCTTAAAGATATTAAGATGTTAGTTTCTTTTCCTATATAAATATACTAACTAGTCTATTACTATCATCATAACATTCCATTACCATTTATGAACCAACTAACTACCATTCTTTCAGCATGTTTCTTCTCTCATCTCAACTACAACAGATTAAGTATAAGAAAGTAGTGAATTAAATATTCAACATCATGGATATTGCACACTTTTAGTTTGGCATATTTGGTGGGCTAACTAATTAATAATCCTTTTTAGTTTTATCAATTATTTGTTCTATTTCTCTGTTTTTCTTGATTGGTTCAGCTACAAAGAAAGCTTATACCTTGTTCCTCTGCTTGGCACCAGTGGAAATATACAAACCAATTTAAAATATTAAAAACATGATAATCAATACCAAATATAAACAATAAACTAAGACAATGAATTTCACTTAAAATTAGAGACTATAATTCAACTCTAGAAATATATGTCACTGTCAAGTCAAACATAGTCAAAATTCAATTGCAAGGCTCTTCAACAAGTGTTTGAGAAATCAAACCTGTTTAGACTTTGTAATGCTTGTGAAAGCTCACGATTTGAATCTGAATACTCGGAGATGTTTAGTTTCAAAGCTTGGCCCTACCAAATAGATTATGAGATCCACTAATTCACTCAAACCTACATAGATTATTTATACATTATGTAGTATCCACACAATTTTTCAAATATGGTTATCTTTCTTATAAAAAAAACTCATTTGATAGTTTCTACATTCATCACCAACTGAATCACCTATTAAAAACAAAACTCTTTCACAAGTAACCCATTTACTCTTGTTTTCATCATATTCTTGATCATTGAAAAAGAAACAGAACAGATTTTATGAGAGCTACAACTACATATACATTCTCAAAACAACTACGTATACATTGTTTCAGATATTTCAATCAAAATAACATATTTAAAGAAAAACATTAACAATTTCTAAAATTATATACTTACCTTTGAACAGAGAATGCGAAAAGATACAATGACGACGAAGACCGGAAATACGGAGAACAATGATGGTGAGGAAAGACGACTAATAATGGAAAAAGGAATGGCGGAAAACGGTGGTTGAAAAACGGCAATCCTAGGTCGTCGAAGAAGAAGAACAGTCTTTGATAAAATAGGATAAATTATTTTTGAGGTAAATGACACGTACATAGTGAAGCCTAAAAATTACTTTTTTTCTCTTTTTTTATAACTCTTTTGGCATAATTTTTTTGGAGTATTAATTTTTAAAATTAAAATAAAGATCTCTTAGATCAGGTCATTGAAAATCCGACTTTTTAAAACATTTGTTAAATCGGTTAGTAATATGACCGACTTAAGGTTATTAATTTAAAATAAATTTTATTAATTGTAAGTCGGCTAACAAAGGAACATATTTAAGAGAATAAAAAATAATTACGAAATTGCCACCGCCTTTTTTTTAAGTCGGGTAACACGACAACCGACTTAAGAACCTTATCTAAAAGGGTATTTTCGCACTAGTGGGAGTAGGATCTTGTTAGAAACCTATAAAGGAGGATGGGACGCGTGATTTGTAGAAAGAGGATGATGTGATAGGTTTTTTTCGGCGTGCATTCTGACAATGGAAAAGTCTCTCCCTCTTTACTGCAAAAGTTTTTTTTGTGTCTCCCAACAACGTTGGTAACTGTTTTGATGCTGCAGAGCCTGAGGAGGTGTCCTCTCAACGGGGAGTTCAGGTGTTTAGTTGTAAGTCAGCAAATGGGGTGGATTCTTTGGAAGTCAACGAGGATATTGGGGTGACCTAATTTGTGGAGTTGCGTCTTGTGAATAAATCCCAGAGGTTGGAGGAGACCCACAATCCTTCGTTGGTTGACCCGGTTACAAAGTGTTCGGATTCAGGTGTCAAGTTAAATGGTTTAGGGATTTGTAAAAAACCTATAAAATTACAAAAAAAAAGGCAAAATTAGATTCACCAAATCCCTGTATGATGTATCAATAGAGGGAGATAAAATGATTGGAGTTGTTCTCCCTTATTTCTTCTTGTGTCTTAACAGAAGTACCCCAATTTATATCGTTCCTCCTTTTACTGAGGAGCATGTTTCGATGGGTTTTGTTTTAGATCCTTCCGCCATTATCAATCGATCTTCGAGGTCATCCCCAGGTGCTTCTTTCCTGACAAAAGAGGAGCAATTCTCATGCAGCTCTATTTTGTGATGTAACTCAGTTATTTATTAAGATGTTATTCATGGCAATCTTCGTTTTTGAGGTGAGTCAGAGTCTGATGTGTTGAGGAAGGTTTGGGAATTAGCTTTGAAATTGGGTATTTCTAGGGAGAGAAGCAAAGAGGTGTTTGTTGAGGAGATTATAAGTATGGAAATTAGAGATAAATATGGGATGAGCAAGAGGGAGTCAATCAAATATGTTGATCAATGAATATTTTGTCAATCAATATTAGAGGTGGAGGCAACAGGTTAAAAAGGAGAAGGATCCGTCAAATTATTCAAAGTGGTAAATTTGATATCTGTTTCATTCAGGAATCTAAGTTGTGTTCTATTGATGATTATATAGCTTCTTCTTTATGGGGCAACAAGGAGGTTGAGTGGTCTGAGCTTGGGGAACTATGTGCATCTGGTGGTGTCATTATCTTGTGGAGGAAATTTTTGTTAAGTTTTAACTTTAGCTTCAGAGGTAAAGGTTTTGTGGGTGTTAATGCAGAGTGGAGGGGCGATGTTTACAACTTTGTGAATGTATATTCTCCTTGTAACGCTACTGATAAGAGGAGTCTATAGAGTTCTCTGATTAGTAAAAAGAGCATTGGTGGAGGGGGGATTGGATTGTTAGAGGTGAGTTTACTCCATTTTACATATGAAGGAGATGTTGGGAGTGGAGATGCTTCAGGAATTTGGAAATTTCTAATTTAAATTACTTCATCGAAGGGATGGATTGGATAGACGTTGCGGTAGTTGGAGGTATTTTCATTTGGTTTAGTGGGTCGGGGAAAGCCATGAGTAGAATTGGCAAATTTTTGCTTTCGGAGGGTGTGATTTATAGATTGAGGATTTTGAGTTAACATGCCGGGAAGATAGATATTTCATACCATTGCCCAATATGGATTAAGGCTGGTATAGTATATTGGGACCCGAAACCATTTAGATTCAACAATTGTTGGGTGAAGCATGAGGATTTTATGAGTTTTGTGAAAGTTGAATGGGATTCTATTTCGGTGCATGGGAGATGTGATTACATTCTCAAAGAGAAGTTGAAGGCAATGAAAAGGAGATTGAAGTGGTGGAATAAAGAAGATTTTGGATGGCTGGATTTAAAGGTAGAGAAAGTTGTTTCAGATTTGAATAATTTAGATGAAGAGTGTGTGGTTCTTGATAGAGTCACAACTGAAGATGTTGTTGTTAGAAGGGCATTGGATAATAAAGAAGTTTGGAGGAATCTTTCTTTGAATGAGAGCTTGCTTAGACAAAAGTCGAGGGTGATTTGGTTGAAAAAGGGTTGCAATTCTAGGTTCTTTCACAATGTAATGAGGGAGAGACAAAGAAAAATCCACATTTCTATTGTAAACATCGTTGACGGGTTTTCTGGAGATGTTTTAGTTATTAAGGAAATGGTTAGAAATTTCTTTGAAGTCAACTTCTCGGAAAGCTCCCTTGTTAGACCCGTGATAGAAGAAATAAGTTGAAATCTTTGTCTTTGGAAGATAGCTTGGCTTTGGAGCTTCCTTCTTGGAGCTCAAAATAAAGGAAGTAATGTGGATTTGTGGTGGTGACAAAAGCCATGGGTCGATGGATTCTCCTTTTGTTTCTTTCAAAGTTTCTAGGAAGTTATCAAGGCTAACGTCGTTCATTTCGTGGCAGATTTTCACTCCAATTCATTTATCTCTAAGGCTGTTATTGCTTCTTTCTTGGCATTGATTCCAAAGTGTGACAATCCTCAAGAGTTGAACAAGTTTATGCCAATTTTCTTGGTTAGCTGCTTTCAGAAGATCATCTATAAAATTCTAGTTTGAAGATTAAAATCTGTCATTGGTAGTATCTCTTCTATCGAACAAACTGCTTTTGTTCCTAAGAGAAGCATTTTCGATGATGCGTTAGTTGTGAAAGAAGTGCTGGAAGTTGCAAAAAGGTTTAAGAAGAATTAATTTTGAGAGGGACTACGAATATGTGAGCTGGGGTTTTCTAAGGTATCTTTTGAATCGTCTGAATTTTGGTTTTAAGTGGAGGCGCTGGATGGAAGTTGTTGTTTTTCAAGAATCGATCTTAGTGTTGGTTAATGGAAGCACGACACGGGATTTTTCGTTAAACAAGGGTTTGATACAAGGAGTCCCCCTCCCCCTTACTTTTTGTTTTGGTTATGGAATGTGTTTAACCAAATCAAGAAGAATGCGGTACACGAAGGTTTTTTCAGAGGCTTCGAGCTGACAGAAGACGTCTCTTTTAATATTCTTCAGTTTTCAGATGACACAATCTCATTAGAGGAAGGGTGTTGATCTAATATTTGGTATATCAAAGTGATTCTTAGGAGATTCAAACTTGTGTCGGATCTAAAGGTTAACTTCTTCAAAAGCAAATTGTATAGGGTAAACCTGAATTCCGATTTTCTGCATACGACTTCTGTGTTTTTAAACTGATGCATTGATTGTTTCCCGTTTAAATTCTTGGGCGTGTTAATGGGTGGCTTTCCTAGGAGAGCGAGTCTTTGGAAGGGGGTGATAAAAAATGTGAGGAGGAGATTGTGTTCGTGGAAAGGTAGGGGTATTTTGATGGGTGGCAGGGTTGTCATGATTAACTCGGTCATGAATGCAATTCATGCTCTCGTTTTATAAATTTTCGGTGAAGGTGTTAAAACAACTTACTCAAATTTAGAGTAACTTCTTGTGGGGAGGTTTTGCTCATAAGAGAATCATTTATTAGGTCAGTTGGGAAAATGTATGCTTACCTAAAGTCAAGGGGGGTCTTGGTGTCAAGGATATTGGTTTGTTCAATATTTCCCTCCTCTTGAAGTCGAAGTGGAAGATTTTAAACGAACCGACAACTTTATGGTATAACTTGATTGTGTATAGGTACCGTTCTTCTGAGATTCCTATTCTGAGTACAGGCGTTAGAAAAGGGAGGAATTGTAACTCGATTTGGTGGATAGATTTGTCTAGTGTGGGATGTGACGACGCTTTCAGCAAAGATAGCTTCCGTGACAATGTGAGGTGTACTTTGGGTAACGGTTCTGACGTCAATTTATGGTCTAGCATATGGATGTGTTCACAGAGCATAAAGGAGGTGTATCTCGAGTTATACATGTGTTCTGCTTTGCAAGTCAGTATTGTTGAAAGGATGGGGGTATGGGCTGATGAAATGTGGCCGTTGAATCTTCATTTGAATGAGTGGAACTTAGCCAACGATTCAGACTGTTTGAAGGATGAATTATTGTATAAATTGGAGTTGTGTCAGCTTATATTATCTGTTCGAGATAGATTCGAGTGGATCCCGGATGCAACTTTTTTGTTTTTTAGTTTCTATTTGTTATGCAGTTTTGCAGGATTCCTAATCAGTTGAAGTTGATGCTGATTTATTGGCTGCCCTTGACATCCTTTGGAATATATCGGTCCCTTCTAAATTTTTTCTTTTTACTTGGAGGTTTTTGTTAGATAGATTGTCGTCTAAGGTCAATTTGCTACGTAGAGGTATCATTAACTTTGATGATTCTTTATGTGTCTTTTTTTTCTGCCCATGTGAAAAACCTATTCCATCTCTTGTCCTGTGGTTTGCCCTTTGTGGAAGAGATTGGGTAATTGGTTAGGATGCGTTTTTGCTGGTCACCTTTTGTCAAAGTGTTTCATTTATATCTTTTTGGGGAAATTGTGGAAAAAATTTGGTAAGAAGAGGGTCGGAATGTTTTAGATAGCAGCGTGTTGGATTTTAGTTAGGAAGAAACAACTCTATCTTGAATGGAATAAAGTTTTGTGTAGATACCATTGTCCTTTCCATTAAGCTTTTAATTGGTTAATTGTAAGTAGTTTTTTTTTTTTTATGAATTGTTTTCCATTCCTTCTCTATGTTTGTAAGTGGCATTAGGCAACTTTGTAAAGGTTAGAGCACCCATTTTACTCTCTTTCTTTAATCTATTGCTTGTTTATAAAAAAAAGTATGCACTCCTAAATTACACTTTAGCTTGCATGTAGTTTACACTTTTATCTACTTGTAAACATGGCTCGTACGTTTACCAATCCATTGCATCCAAACTTGGTGCTATTCTTCCTCTTCTTACGTACAAGTGGTTGTCTCATATATTAACTATTTTTATAGCAATCATGCATGCGATTTTTTGTTTTTATTCTTGATATTTTCCCGCTCAATTTTGTGAACAAATATCACGTGTTTTTTATTTGTGTTTATTCTTTTTCTTTGCAATATCAAACATAACTTCGGGAGAAAAATTACACTTACATTCACTCCATAAGATAATATCAAAATAAATATTTTAAAAATAAACCATTAAATAAAAAATATTATTATATCAATTATATTTATAAAATTTGAAATTAATCTATAATTATTTTTTATGCCATCAAATTACGTCATAATTAATATTATATAAATGTACATTTTTTACGTTAATCTTTACGTAACTTAATGACATATAAAATGATTATATATTAGTCTTAAATTTTAGTTATAATTTATAAATACCTATTTTTTTTTAATAAGCAATTATATTAATGAGAGCAAAAGGAATGCTCTTAAAAATACACAAGGACCAAACACACTACCGCTTGTAACAACTTAAAGGAGCGGTGTGCCAATCGTGAAACGAAAAAGATCTATTACAATTGAAAGAAAGACCCGCCCAAACCCAAGATCTGTGGATGATCGCGGACATACACTCAGTGAAGCTGAAGATAGCCTCATTGAACAAAATATTGTTACGGCACACCCAAATATTCCACACCATTGACTGCCAAATTGATCCTAAAAGATTCCGGACCAATGGATTAATCACCTTCTTGTCGTCGTATAGAAAACCTGCTAACTCCTGCACTGTTCCATGAAAACCACTTCCTATCCAAATCCAAACTTTCTCCCAAACCCTCTTAACCAATGTATAGTGTGTGAAGAGGTGGCGCTGCGATTCTTCGTGAACGAAACATAAAACACACACCAAGTCTCTAGGATTAGACAAGACACCCCTTCTAGCCAGAAGGTCTTTTGTGGGAAGGCGATTGATAATGAGTCTCCATCCGAAAACTTTCTCTTTCGAAGGGACTTTAAGGCTCCACAGAAAAGATAAGGCTTGCAACGAAGAATCGTCTAAATTTGAAAAAACGAGAATGATCAGCTAATGTTGCTAAGCACTTACTAACCGAAAAACTCTCGTCTTCACTATCCAACCAAGCAAATTTATCACTGTTGTTCTGACTAGGAGATAAACCTTCGAGCTGAAACACCAACTCCTCCCTCAACATAACTTCTGTAGCTTCCTGACTGCCATTGAAATTCAGATCCCAATGCCAAATGCCATCCTGCCAAAAGCCAGACTCTGCCACTGTGATGTTAGGCTGACTTGCTGCCTGATAAGTGCAAATTGTACCTATTTTTGTACATAAGTTTTGTTGCACTTATCCTTACTTTGTGATAAAATTGGTTAAATAAACCCCACTTTGTGTGTAAATACGTTTACTTTACGTTTTCGTGTGTATAGTTCGTTATCGTGTAAATATCATTGAGTTTAATCGATTTTCATTTATTTTTGTAGGTGTTCCAGTAATGGGATTTTTCCATATTCATAAAGAGCATTGAATAAGCTTTCCAACGCTTTAAACCGTGCGTCAATCGGAGTTACGGTTCAAGAGTTATGAAGAAAACAAATTCTGGTTTTCTATCATGCTCGCTAGGCGAGCCCCCGTAGCGAACACTCGCTAGCTTGTTCGCTAGGCGAACCGGGGCGAACAAAAAGTTCCAGAATCGTGAAAAAAACTCAACAGAAAGGCGGTTTACGTTCGCCTAGCGAACGGGGACTCGCTAGGCGAACCTGGAAAGTCAAATTTGCCTATTTTAGCCATTTTTCATCATTTTTTAGGTTATGTTTTTGGGGGAACTTTCTCCCAACTTCATCAAACATGTTTTAGGAGTAGATTAGCTTAGAAACAACATTGGATGATGCATCTTGATGATCCGGAGTAGGATTTACTTTAATCGGCTACGACGAACCGTGAGAAATTTGTTCTTCTCCTTTCTTCTCTTTGTATCCTCTATTTGTTGATGTTTGGTATGTAAATCTCTTGATACCTATTGTATTTCATCTAATCTATGTTTATGAATATGTTTTGATTCTCTATTGATTGTTTGTCTTTGATTGATTATTTGTGGGTCGTGACAAAACCTATATCGAATCGTTAATCTTAGATTTTCATCTGTCAATGAGCAAGCTTTTGACAGGGGTTTGTGAATCGATATTCATTGTATCTTTTGTTGTATTGTGTTGATTAAGTAGCATGGGTAGCATGAGTAGGATCGATACGGTATTGCGAGGACGCGTGACAATAGCGATGAAGAACGGTGTTCGTATACAGTTGGTAAATTAGTTGAATGCGGGGTTAATCATATGTTTGTATTCTGATCAGGGCTTTGTATATGAATTACTCATGAGTTTGACATGGATGTTATAGTAATATCGGTTTTTTCTGAACTCTAGAGATAGATTTAGACTTAACACTTGCGTGAGTATCAGTTCTTACTTCTCTGTGTTGTTGAGTTGCGTGAGACATCACCAATGAGACAATACCGTTGTTCTCTCGACGTTGCGTTAGACATAACCTCTGTTGTGAGTGATACGTGAGGATATTAGACGAATGAGTGATTTGTGTATGAAATGGTCGGAAGAATGCATGTGTTATTGAGTGATCTCTATTGAGTTTCTTTCCTCCGAAGAATGTGTTATTGTTATTTACTTGCTTTTTGTTCCTTTAATTTTCCGCATTTGCTTTTGGTTCGCTTTAAACCAGAACTTTTGATTCATGAGCTTAGAAATATAGAAACCGTTGAATGGCATTCTTTCCCTCGCACTAATCCCTGTGGAGAACGACAAAACTGGGTTACTTATATATTTTTGTTTGCTGCTATTCTAGCTTCAACACTTCCTCGAATAACGAAGGATATACCTCCTTCAACGTTTGATTCGCTGCCCACTTGACGTGCCAAAAAGGTGTTGTTGAGCCATCTCCAATCCTGCAAAGAGAATTGTTAGTAAAACCAGAATTTGTGGAGGATTTGAAGTCTGTTAAGACCATATTCTTCCACTAGTCAGAGTCTCTTTTATTCACCACCGTTTTGTCGCCGATTAGAACTTTTAGGATAAGGTTACTGTATCTGTATCTTAACAGATTCTGGCAAATGGCCTCCTTGTCATTCATAATCCTCCACTTCCACTTAAGCAATAATTCTTTGTTAAGATTTCCAACGTCAATAATGCCAAGACCGCCCAGATCCTTCGGCAAGCAAACATCCTTCATGCTGACCCAATGGATACATCTCTTGTCCTGGACGCCTTGCCACAAGAAGTTGCTAATATGAAATTATTGAATGAATGTAACTATTATATATATATATATATATATATATATATATATATATATATATATATATATATATATATATATATATATATATATATATATATATTAAATTACTCTTGGAGAGTCACATCAAAAGTTATTCTTCTTCAATAAAGTCACTCTGAATAAATATTTTTTAAAGTTAAACATTAGATTTAAAGATATTACCTATAGATGATACTTAGAAATTTTGAGATTAATATTTATTTATTTCCTATGTTATCAAGATACGTTAAAATTAAAGGTATATGAAAATACTCTTTTGATGTTAATATTTGAGTCTTTTTTTATAAGCCAAACAATTCATTTTTCAAGGGATACTAGGGGTATCCTAACCCGTATACATTCAACAAACAATGTTAGCCAAAAACTAGACTAAAACCAACAAAAACTATGCTATAAGAAAGTTCAAGGGGATTTGTACCAACCGTAGTAATTACAACTATACAAAAGAGTACGATTCTTGTGAAGCCACCACCAAGACAATAGAATAATCCGCTGCGTAACAAGGTTTGGATTGGCTATTTCATCATTAAAAAGTATTTTATTTCGCGACGTCCAAATGCATCAACAAATAAGAATCCATAATCCAACCGCATTCGACAAGTCAACCTTAATATTTGAGTATTTTGATGACATATGAAATATACCTATATTGACAAGAAAAAATACACTTTGTTATTTTGTTCTTCTATTCAGATCTTCTCTAAAGATAACATGCATTTTAGAATAACTTAAAAAAGAAGAGTAATATATTACAAATGTTCTAAACTGTTTTATTTTATATATCCTCGTTTGGTTGATTGCTATTTTTACATTTTTTATTTTGATATTTTTTAAATTTATTTGAGTGATGTTAACCGGACGAATCCATTCACAAAAACCGTTATTTGAGAGAACCGTAACCCACAGAAACTGACATGCAAAACGGTCGGCAATGAGTTGAAATATTAAAACCGGTTGACAATCTTAAACGGTAGATTTCGATTTGAAACCATCCGATCGTTGTCCATCCCTACCCACCCTTATAATGGTTTATATTTTTGCACAAAATTCTGATTTCAACTTTTAATTCCGCGCCCACAAAAATCAGATACCAAGTCATCTCTGTCAAAAACCATGTGGGATGTACGTATTGTACATCTGTATGGTACATTGAAAACTCAAATAGTCTATTTTACAGCACTGTTGGACTCTGTTCATATACATAGAATACTCTAGTTGCTGTTGCTAATTAAAATGAACGTGTTGTTTTTTATTTAATTATTTTTATTAATTAAAGTGATACATTAACAAGCATTTACAATATTTTGAGAAAAATAAATAAATTATGTATTTTAAAGTTATAAAACTGAATGCTTATCTTTGACGTTTAATTTTTTAAAAATTGTTTTCAAATTACAATTTTTTAATTGTATTAAAACTACATAAGTTTGAAAAATTCAATGATGAAATTATAATTTTTCTAGATCATGGTGATAAATTAGTTCAATTTTAATACGAGAATTCATAATTATGTTATAATATTGTTGTATGAGAACTCCTTCGTGCTTCTCTTTATATAAAGATTAGTTTAAATAATTTTTTTTTATCTATAAGTCAAATTAAATTTAATCGATTAAAATATTTTAAAAGGTGATAGTGCTTATAAGAAAACTCTAAAATGACTATGAATTACTTGATTCATAGTTTTTTTTTACTTGAATAGAAGGTTTTTCTCTTTGCTTTAATTGATTGGATCATGTAATTAATTGATTATGGAGTGGGTTAATGTTCTTAATTGATTAAAAATACTTCTTAATCAATTTCATATATATCTTGATAAATTTTAAGAAGTTTAATAAAATCAGAGAAGGTTTGAAAAGATTGTGTGTACACGCGTATGTGATTGCATCTAAGAGTGGCAAGAATATTTTATTAAAGTTCCAATATAAATATTGCATATGAAGGCGACAAGGATACTTCATTGAAGTTTCAACAAATATTGTTAATCTCATCATTCAATAGTTTTAAAGATGGGGCGCCTCCTTTAAGGACCCTCAGCTTTATGGAAAGATATCATCATGTTACTTATATTTAAAGACATCTTTAAAAAAGTTTAAACATTGGCGGGCTAAATGTCTCACATCTTATTGAAAAAGAAATAGTAAATAACTAATTATAATAATATCTTAGGTTAACTGAGTTCCACGTCTTAGGGACGAGTCTTCCATCTAGCTCTTTGAGTTTGTAAGCGGTGTGAGATAATTTTTGACAAACACCATATGGACTATCCTAGTTAGAATAGAGTTTCTTCAAGTGACCCTGTACGACCACCTGCTTTATCACGGGGTCGCCCTCCTACACTTCCTTTGAGACCACTTTGGAATTGTATCTTCTAGAGGCCCTTTGTTTGGCGGAAAATTCTATGATGTCAGCGACATCATGGGTTTTGTCGATCAGGTTAGTTGCACATCTAAGTCCCTTCTCATTTTCCTCTTCACTGAACTGAGCGCGACACCACGTAGGTGTGCCAATTTCGACCAACAGTATGGCATCAACGTCATATACCATTGTGAACGGAGTTTCTTTTTAAATGAAGAGTAGTGTGATATGACCAAAATATTTCATGGAGTTGTTCGAACCACATCTTTATGGTGTCGTCCAACTTTTTTCTTTATTCAACCCAATATCACCGTGTTCGCCAACTTAGCCTGTCCAGTTTCCTGTGGGTGAAAAACTGAGATGAACTTCGTTTGTATCCTCAGGCCTTGGCAGAAATTTCCCATAACTAAGCTAGCGAATTGCGTTCCACTATCTAAGATGATGACTCTTAGAAAGTCAGGCTAGCATTTGATCCACTGCTAATAGAAACGACAACCTCTTTCCACCATGATATTGGAGTTGATATATGCATATATCCACTTAGTGAAGTAATATACTCCGATGATTAGGAACTTTAGTTGGCCAGACTTCAGTTGGAAAGGACCTAGTATGCCCTTTCCCCATTGGTATAACAGTCATAATACGAGACAAAGTGAAGAATTTCGGCTAGCACGTGATGTAGGTTATAATGTTTCAGCACTTGTCACATAACCCTCCATGAGCAGTTTATGAGCAAGACTGCATCAACCAATATGACTATCACACGTTCCTTGGTGGACCTCTACGAGGGCTAAGGCGATTTTTCTCTCCCTAGACATCTCAACATGAGAGAGGCCTCTCCCATGTTATAGAGCTTCCTAGACATCATGGTGTATTTTGTTGCGTGTTTTCGGACCTTCTTTGCCTTCATTTCATCTAATGGGAGTTTGTAGGACATCATGTAGTGTATTATGGGTTCCATTCAACTTGTAGGGTGGAATATTATTGTTTTCTTCTATTTCAACACTAGTGGTGGCTAGAGTTTCTTGTATGACGATTCGATTATGTCCAGATTTTTTGGTACTGGTGAGTTTAGGGAGGAGTTCAACTTTGAATTTTTGTTCCTTGGGCACATATGTTATCATAAAAGTTTTTAAACATTCAAATAATTCAACTATCTTTAATATATAGTTGATCAGTTAGAGCTCTTTCACTTTATACTCCACGGCGATTTGATTCATCATCAATTATGATTCGCTCCCGACTTTAAGGCTTGAAGTGACCATTTTTATGGCAATACCCATGCGATGAGTGCTTCAAGAACTGCTCTATCAAGAGGTTGTCTGGTCCATATAGCACTATTCTAGCGCATCTTCCTTCCATGTTTGAAGTGTCATCCACCGATAAACCTCATATGTGGGGAGCCTCTTCACCTAGTGATGAACTGAACTCCTCTAGGAAGTCATCTAACACTTGAGACTTGATGCTCCCTTTGGGTATATATTGAATATCATACACAGATAACTCAACTGACCAAGTCATAATCCTTTCTGTGAGATTTGACCTCTTCAAAGCTTAGATAATGAGATAGTTGGTTTTTACCATTACACAATGCTTTTAGAAGTATAATATGAGCTTCCTTGCAGTTATCACGACCACTAAGGTCAACCTCTCAATCTTCTAGTACCTGGTTTGGTGCCTATTGACACCTTTCTCACAAAATAGACAGGTTGATCAATTTCGTTCTTCTTTTGGACGAGCATAAAGCTCATCTCCTTACTAATGACTAAAAAATACTGATAGAGGGTGAGCCAGACACTAGGCATTTCAATATGGGTGGCATCTCCAAAAAGACCTTCAAATTAGTGAACTCTTCATCGCATTCGCTCGTCCATTCAAAATTCTCATTCTTTTTGAAAGTGGCAAAGAAATGGAACGCCTTATAACCTGTACAAGAAAAAAAAGGACTATGGAGACAAAACACCATATTATTTGTTGAACCTTCTTAATGCTGGAAAGGCTTCTCTGTTTAAGATAGATTGGAACTTATTTAGGTTCACCTTTATCCTTCTCCTGGTTAGCATAAATCCTAAGAATTTACCCATATGAATGCCGAAAGAGCACTTGGAGGGGTTTAATTGCATATTATATCTCGTGACTTGTAAGTATGAGATGCAACCTAGGAAGAAGGTGAATTAAGGTTGCCCTATTTTTCTCGATTTTATTCAACAATACTTAACTTGATAATTTTCAGGAAGTTATGAATATGTTATGTTCTTAGGATAATAAAATGAAGAAAATTAAAGTGCTGAAAAATAAAGGACACAAATCAATTATAATTGTTTCCTTTGTAACCAAGGGTAATTCTAATCCCTTCACGCCTTGAAGGGTTGTCCATTATGATTATATCCTTGTACAAGACTCTTATCAAGACTTCTTTACAACATTCTAATACATAAACAAAAAGAAAGAATGTCACTTTCTTTTAAAAACAACAAACACCAACACTATGGTGGAATTTGAATCTCCCAAAATCTAAGAACCTTTTTCAACAATCTCCAAACACTATGGTGAAAAAACAATACACACTTTGCAGATGAATAATATGTGTTCTTGATAGGAATTCCAAGTTGAATATTTGTTCTTCTCTTTCACTTGTATTACAATTCAAGATAATAAGTGCTCATAAAATGTTTAATGAAATCTTTTTAGAGATATGAAAATTATGCATAAGGTTTCATAACTTGAAAGGATATGAACACTTTAAAATATTGCTTGAAATGTATGAAAAATAGTATGTGAAAGAGGTTATTTGATTTTATGATGTATTGAAAAATGATATGGTTTTCTTGAACATCTTAAGAGATATATTATGATTTGCAATGATACCTTAGTCATGATTAAAACTCTTGTTTTTTTTTTATCTTCATCATTGATCAATACTAGATCTCATTCATTTAGTAATCTTTTTATTCACTGATAATCTCTTCCTTCATCAACAACACACTAGATAGGAGACATACTTTTCACATGAATAAATTCAAGATGTCTTCCAAGTCTGCATAATGGATTTCCCCCTCTATAGCCTTCACAATCATATCATCAATGTAGACCTCAAGTTTTTACCCTATCTACTATAAGAAGACTGCATCCATTAATCTCTAGTAAGTGACACATGCATTCTTCAGTCTGAAAGGCATGATATTATTGTAATAATTACCATGGTTAGATATGAATAGTGTTTTATATGTGTTTGCAGGATCTGTTTTTATCTGATTTTCGCTTGAGTAAGCGTTCATGAAGCTCAAGGTTTTATAAGTTGAGGACTCATCAATTAGCTGGACAATATCTGGTAGTTGGTATGGATCTTTAGGGTAGACGATGTTTAGGTAAGTGAAACTGATACATATGTGCCATTTGTTCAACAACTTTCGAACCAAGACCACATAGCCATCCAAGTTGGATCACTGACCTCAGTTATGAAGCCAACACTCTTCAGTTTCTTAAGCTCCTTATCGACCGTCAACTACTTATTCTAGTTGACTTTACACTTTCGCTAAGACATTGGTTTCACAGTTAAGTCAATGACGAGGTGAAGATAGACCACCTGGCATCTATTCTCGGCATTTTGATAGACGTCTTGACAAATAAGTTGACATTCCTCCTCGGCAAGGCGACTTATTCCTCATTCTCTTCTTCCGATAGAGATGTGCCCAATTTGGTAAGTTGAAAATATAGTTGCTCAATATGGACCTCTTTTTGGTCCTCAATAGGAGTGAGTCTTGCATTCTCTATCTCTATTTTGGGATCTAAGTTTGCATCATTCACTCCACGCGCGTATGGTTGTGGAATGGTAGTGGCGGCCATCCCCACTTTTCTCCTTTTAAGGCTACTCTATAACATTCATGAGAGATCTCTTGGTCCCATTGGACAACTCTAACCAATCTTTATGTAACACGTAATTTATGCTTAAATGTATAATGGATAGGATGACCCTCCAAGCAGATTTAGGGTAGCCCACCCCACGATGATGTTTAATGGTGATGAAGCGTCTAATATGAGGTATATGATCTTGACTATCTTCCCGTTCTCGTTTAACCTGGATGTTGTCTTGAGGTTTATGTGGCCTTTAACATGTGCGTTCTCTCTAGAGAGCCCGACTATGAAGTCTTAGAATGTCTAAATATCCTCTAGATCAAGTTAGAGTCTCTCAAAAGCATCCTAAAACAGGGCATCTAATGAACTTCTAGGGTCAATCAATACCCTCTTTAAGTCCTAATTGTTGTATTGAACTATGATGACCATGGGGTCATTTTTATGAGGGAGGATATCAACAACATCTTTACTAAAAAAGGCGGTTTCTAGATGTTTTTCTGAACCTGCCTATGGACTGACGATTACGATTCGCTTCGTCTAAACTTGTCAGATATACTTTCGATTGGAAGAGCTGGATTCCCCGCCTCCAACGAACCTTTATACTATGGTGTTGACGACCACATCTGTGTTGGTGGGTGTTACGGTGCCTCATTCCTCTATCATGTTGAAGAAGGCTAATTACGTGGTTGGTGAATGAGAATGAGTATGACTTAAGTCATCTTTACCGGAACTCCACAATAGGCGCCAATTGTGCATGGTTGTCTAATGGTTTATAGTAGTTGGTTGTGTTTATGGCTAGCACTTAGGGTTGCGAAGAGCTTTGTATCTGGTTTTCTTATAAGAGATTAGAGATCCGCTTTTCTTTCCAAGGATGAATTATTTATAGGAAACTCTATTTGACCTAGATTAAAGAGTCAGATGGCGGTTTTCCTAGTTCCCTCCTCAAAAAATGTGGTAAAGAGAAGACTTGTTCTCCTTTGAATCACTAGAAGGCAAATTTACTCCATTAATTACTTTCTTTAGACAATTACTGCTAGGACACGTCATCACGCACGTTCATTACATGAACGATCAATTAAACCTGGCTCGGACGGCCCAAGCCCATTTTAGGCGATCATACCTACTCCGGATGATTGCCCAGCTCAAGCCCAAAATGGACGACCTAACATATCATTCGGGTACTTGTTGACATCAGTGTATTTGACCTGACTTGCTTCTAATTCATAGACTATCTCTTCTAAGACTTAGTAAAATTATCTTGGTAAATGTCTAAATTACATATTTGTTTCTTAAACTACTTAGATTATGTTTGATTACTATTTTGAAAATGTTAAAAATAATTTAGAGGTGTAAATTTGATTTTGATGTATTTGTTTCATCAAAAGTAATAACGATAATTTTTTAAGAAATGATTCTACGTTGAAGCTAAGTTTTATAGTTAAACGTGATTGTTAGATCGAAATTTATCATTTAATTCATTTTTATTTGAATGGATGCAAACTAAACAAAATAAACTTTCAATTTACTTTTAATGAAAATTAATTTTACAAAATTAATTAACGTAGAGTCAATTTTCATATCATTGCAGATCAAAAACACACCACTATAATGGTTTATATTTTATTTTATGCACAAAATTCTCATTTCAACTTTTATTTCTGCGCCCACAAAAATCAGATACTGAATAATCTCTGTCATAACACGTGGGATGTACGTATTGTAAGAACTATTGTACATTTAAACAGTACATAGAAAACTCAAATTGTCTTTACAACACTGTTGGACTGCTCATGTACATGTAATAATTAGCCTCATAGAGCCCATAGTACTGTAGTTGATGATGTTGATAAAAAGAAATGAAAATGTGTTGTTTTTTATTTAATTTTTTTATTAATTAAAGTACTAATATATTAACAAGCATTTTACAATATTTTGAGGAAAAAAACTTAAGTTCTGTATTTTGAAGTTATAAAACTACATTCTTATCTTTGATATTTTATTATTAAAAATTGTTTTAAATTCACAACTTGTTATTTATGCCATGCACACGAGTTTGAAAATTTCAATGGTGAAAAGAGATTCATCGAGGGTTTCTCTCAGTTGGCTTTACCAATGACGAAAATTACCCGTAAAGATTTTGCTTTTGAGTGGGATTAGAGTTGTGAGCAAAGTTTCATGAAGTTGAAGGAAAGATTAACAACGGCTCTTGTGTTAATCATACCTGATCCTAACAACTCTTACGAAATGTTTTGTGATGCTTCTAAGATGGGATTGGGAGGTGTTCTGATGCAAGGCGGTCAAGTAGTGGCTTATGCCTCCTGACAATTGAAAATTCATGAACAGAATTATCCAACTCATGATTTGGAATTGGCGGCGGTTGTGTTTACCCTGAAGGTGTGGCGGCATTATTTGTATGGTGTACGTTTCGAAATGTTCAGTGACCATAAGAGTTTGAAGTATTTATTTGACCAAAGGGAGTTAAACATGCGACAACGAAGGTGGGTGGAGTACTTAAAGGATTATGATTTAGAATTGAAGTACCATCCAGGAAAAGCGAATAAGGTAGCAGATGCTTTAAGTCGGAAAGTAGTTCATAGTGCGAAATTGATGGTATTGGAATATGCTTTGTTGGAGACTTTTAGAGATCTTAATCTGCAGTTTGTGCGGACTCAAGATGGTGTAATTATGGGAAATTTGAATGTAAATTCTACTCTAAGAGTTGAGATTCAACAAGGTCAAACGTTGGATGAGAAGTTGCAAGAAGTGTTTCTTCTACCGGGTTTTGTTCAGGCTACCGACGGAATTATTATGTTCAACCAAAGAATTTATGTTCTGAATGATGCGGCATTGAAAAGAAGGATTTTGGAAGAAGCGCATAAAGGTGCTTTTACTATACATCTGGGTTCTTCAAAGATGTATCAAGATTTAAGAAAGGACTATTGGTGGTTCGGTATGAAAAGAGATGTTGCGGTCTTTGTGTCGGAATGTGCGGTGTGCCAACAAGTTAAGATTGAACATCAAAGACCGGGTGGGTTGTTGCAACCTTTAGACATTCCAGTGTGGAAGTGGGACAGTATTTCTATGGACTTTGCAGTAGGTTTACCCCGTACGCAAGGTGGTTATGATTCGATTTGGGTGATTGTGGATCGACTGACGAAATCTGTGCATTTCTTAGCCGTGAAGACTACTTTCAAGGCAAGTCATCTTGCGAGGTTGTTTATTGCGGAAATTGTAAAATTGCATGGTATTCCCTCTAATATTGTGTCGGATAGAGATCTGAAGTTTACTTCAAGGTTTTGGAAAGTTTTTCAACAAGCTATGGGTACGGAGTTGCGTTTGAGCACGTCTAATCATCCTCAGACGGATGGTCAAACTGAACGAACAATACAAACAATGAAAGATATGTTGAGAGCTTGTGTACTAGAAAGTAAGGGTAATTGGAAAGAATTATTACCATTGATTGAGTTTTCTTATAACAATAGTTACCATGCGAGCATCGGAATGGCTCCTTTTGAAGCTTTGTATGGAAGAAAGTGTAGGACCCCTTTGTGTTGGGTGGAAGTTGGGGAAGATAGAATCTTAGGACCCAAAATTATCCAAGAGACTACGGAAAAGATTTGAATGATCCGCAAGAAAATTAAGCAAACACAAGATCGACAAAAGAGTTATGTGGACAATCGAAGGAGACCTTTAGAATTTGAAGAAGGTGACCATGTGTTTTTGAAAGTCACTCCTAGATTGAGATTGAAAGGACCGTTTAAGTCACGCAAGTTAAGCCCGAGATACGTGGGACCGTATCAGATCTTAGAAAGGATTGGTGAAGTAGCTTACAGATTGGCCTTACCGCCTTCTCTGTCGGAAATGCACGATGTTTTCCATGTATCTCAACTTCAGAGGTTTGTTCGAGATCCTCTTCAGCCAATTCTACCGGATACTATTGAAATAGAAGCAGACTTAACGTTTGAACCTCAACCGAGCCGCATTGTGGGAAGAGAAACAAAAGTATTAAGGAACAAGGACATTTCTCTCGTTAAGGTGCAGTGGGATGTAACGCATCCGGGCGATGCAACCTGGGAACTTGAATCGGAAATGCGAGATGCTTACCCTCATCTGTTCAGGTAATCTTTAAATTCGAGGGCGAATTTCTATTTTAGGGGGGGGGGAGGATGTAATACCCCGTATTTTTATTACTCCGGATAATATTACATTGTGATCGACTGAGTCCAGTGTACTCTGAGAAACTTTTTGACAAAATAATTAGAGTAACTGTGGAACTTAGAATAAATCCAATTAATATTATCTGACTCTGAGGTATTTTATTAGTTTGGACTTAAGAGACTTTTTGGACATTTAGTAGTATTAATTACTAATACTAGTTTACTACTTATTCCTTTTCCTCCCATTTTCCAAACAAAAGAAAAAGATAGTAAGAGAGAGAGAGAGAGAGAAAGAAGAAAGAAGGAAAGAAAAGGAAAGGAAGGAGAGAAAAGAGGAGAAGAAGAAGTTTTAAGAAAACCAAGAACAAGATCATCATCCATTCATCCAAGCTTCACCCAATCATCTCATCTTCTTCATTTTCAACCTCTAACCAAGGTGGGTTCTAGTTAGAACTTATTTTTTTTGAAGTTTTAGAAATGGTTGGTTTAGGTCGAAATTATTGAAATCGAAGTTTTAACGGTTGGAATTTGATATAAATCGAAATGAATGATCAATATACTTGTAGAAACATATATTGATGATTGTTTTGAAGTTTTAGTTTGTTTTGATTTGTTGGAAATTTTAGCTTTATGTAGAATTTGTGATTTTGTGAAAAATTTGGTTTGTGAAGTTTGATGATGAAACTGTGATAGAAACAGGTTGAATATGCCTCTAGTGGGTTGTTGGAACTAGTATTGAGGGTTTAGAGGAGCTGGTTTTGAACTGTTATAGCAGGTATTTTCCTGAGTTTCGCAGAGCGCGCTTAGCGCACAGAAGCCCACTCAGCGCGGTGTTGAAATCCTGCAACCCCAGATGGCAGAGAGTTGTGCGCTTAGCACGGGAAGGGGCGCGCTTAGCGCGACCTGGGACTTAGAGTTTTTATTCCTTAAGCGAGAAAATTCATAACTTTCGACTCGTTTATTGGATTCGATCATTCTTTATATCGATGTAAAGCCGCAGAAATATTCTATGCAATGGAGATGAAATATGTCGATTTTACCGACCGATTAAATAATCGAGAAAGTTCCAAAAGTGATCTATTTATGTTTTAATTGTTATATATTATTCTACTATGCAATTATGACATGTCTTGCCTATCCTATTATTGTTTAACATGATTGTAAGTGAAAATGCATGCAAATATGAAAACGATATAGGAAGTTTGAGGGAACCTCAAACTTGAACTATAGGAGAATCTAGTAAGGAATTAGAAATTGTAGACAACTCTAGATGGCGATGCTCGGGCACGTATTGTTGGAAGATACATCCTTGCCGAGTATTGGCCTAGTTGAGAGTGAACACTAGTATGGAACATGTGGTTAACCTTTGTGGTTGTGAAAAGGCAAGAGATGCCTTAAGGCGGTGTAGTCTTGTGATTGTCGAATACAATCGTATTGTTGTATGTGACCATGTAATCGTAACCGGAATATTTTGAGTATAGTTTCATGGGTCTCGAGCTCCTCTGAAACGGGTACACAATTACTTGGTAGGTTTGATATCCTACGTGTAGTACGATTGGAGCCTATGTTATGGGTATAGACTTGTGATGGTTAACAGGCCATGAGAAGTGACGGTTCACGGTTAACAAGCCGATGATCCTGAATCCAATTCGTATGCCAAGTAACTACAAGGATCTATGACTCGGGTCGCCTTCTAGACGTAGAAGCGGACGGGAAGATGAGATGTCTTGGTATGGTTATCGATTAGTGATGTTGTGAGTTAATGAACTCATGTCATGTTTCCATATAGTGTGAGAATTATAAAATGTGAACTCAAAATTCCTTTTCCCTTTTCCCCGGACTTGAGTTAGGATTGTTAGAACCTTGTTAATCTGAGAGAACCCATAAGATAGGGAACTCACTGAGATTTGATGTATCTCACCCCACGTTGTTGATGTATTTCAGGTGCCTCAGGTTCTGAGAAGGGTAAGGATAAGGCCGTGTGATCTTTTCCTTGTTTGTTGATGGCTAGCTTCCGTAGCGGAGTTTATTTTTAGATCATTGTTGATCTAGTTTTTAGTTTTTATCTTTTGAACATCTTATGTATATTATGCCTTTTAGAACTTTTATTGTTGTATTTTGGGGCATGTAATATATATAATGTGTTAACTAGAAGCTTATAGTGTTTCAGTACCAAACACTTGGATTCATATATAACATTTATGCTTTGATGTATGAGTTTTATATATGGGTGTTACACTGGACATAAATTTCAAAAACGTTATTTTGGGATAACACCATTGCATTTACACATATGTTATTATATATTTATATATGGTTTTGTCTATGACACACTCTCTTTTGATTAACATGTATATTTAGATAGACACATATCTATTTCATATGAAGTAGGAAACAAACTGTGACTTAATATTAGAAGGTGTGCATACAATAACGTCACTTTTACATATCTATACATACAGTAAGGGCAATATATAGCTTGGCATATGCATTCCATTTTGCATATAGTAACAATAATATATAGCCAAGTACCAAAACATGTTATGTCGTTTCAACGTTACAATATATATTATATTGGTATTGATTTGGAAAATAACTCTATGGAAGATTTATCATTGGTGGTAGTTCATGGGATGGAGGTCTTTTATCGACTATAAACGCGGAGGCTCTGGCCATAAAAGAAGCAATTCAAGCAGCCATTCAGTTGCAACTGAACTACGTGATTTTTGAAAGTGACTCTCAAACTGTGATTCAAGCCCTCCATACCAACTATGTGGGTAGCTCGGAACTTAGTTGTATCATTTCTTCTATTAAGAGTGTTTTACATTGTATTCCCAACTTTGAGGTAAAGTTTGTCAAACGCCAAGTGAATTCGGTTGCCCATTTATTTGCTAAAGCGACCAATTCTTGGAATAAGCGTAATTTGTTTAATTTAGTTCCTCCTTGTATCGAACGACAATTGTTAAGTGAAATTCATTAATTGTGTTTTGGTAAAATAAAAATTCCTTTCTAAAATTAAATTTTCAAAATTCGTAATTTGAAAGAAAATATAATATTGACAGTATAATGTTAAAACGACATATATCTATAATACAAGAAAATTAGATGTTGTGGAAAACGTAATTTTACCCTTATCAATATTTCTGCCATGACATCATTTTAGGGCATTTTATGCCAAAAATTTGCTTTTTCCAACCAAACTACTCTTTTTAATGATATGGTTACACACTTTATAGGAATTCCTTTGTATTTGTTAACTACTTTAATGAATTGTACAAAAATTGGTTTCAAAGCAATTGTTTGATTTCCATTTGGTTTCTTTTCTCAGTTTCCAATGCAACAAATGTGACACTTCTTACAACCATTTCTTCTCTCTCTCTCTCTCTCTCTCTCTCTCTCTCTCTCTCTCTCTCTCTCTCTCTCTCTCTCTCTCTCTCACTCACTCACACACACACACACACACACACACACACATAAAATCTATAAAAAAATCTTTGTTTTCTCTTATCTCACTCCATCTTCTTTCGTTTCTCTCTCACTGCATCTTTTTCATTTCTCTCTCTTATCTCACTCCATCTTCTTTGATGTTGTTAATGTAGTTTCTATTTTCGTCTTCAATTTTCAGGGATTTTACTTCAACATGGATGAATCTAACTAAAGGTATGTTTCTGCCAAAGTTCCCATTCATTTTGGTTTTCATGTTGTTTTGTTTTTTGAGGTTTTTATTTCCTTGCAAAATAGCCTTTGGATCATTCCTATGCTACTTTTTTCATTTAGTTGTTTTGATTGATTGAGTTTAATAACCTACTGCATTTTTCATTTATGTTTCAGGTTCAATAAGGGGTTATTTTGAATGTAATACAACGGGTTCAAGAACGGGAAAGTTATGAGTTTTGATTTTGCTGGTGTTGATAATGAAAAAGGGATAATTTGTGGTTAGGGTTTTTAGAAAAAGAAATTTAATTTGATGGTTTTGAGTGATAATATATGATTTTCTGGGTATTATGAAGGAGATGTTTTGGGTTGATTTCGTAGAAGCATACTGGGAGTGATTTTGTAAATCCCTATTTAAGAAGATGCCATTTGAGAATAGTGTTTGATGTATATATGATTTATAAGTTGGTGACTGTGTTGACAATAGTTTTCTGGGTATTTGTTTCAGATATCAACACACCTTGTACTTTTGAACATATGATATGTTTCATGTGAATTTTATCTTCCAAGTTCCAACCACGTGATTCTTAACTAGCAAAAATGTACTAATGAAAGTGAACTTTGTTGCCTTACAGGACTACCCATTGAAAGTTTTGAAGATATTATACAGGCTATTATGAAATGCTATTAACTGGTGAGTTCAATTAGTACCATATGGATCCATTGAATTTAGTTGCAGCACATTGTTAAGAAAGATCACACATCTTGAATTCTATATCCATTGCCTAAGGATATCTTAACAAGATCCCTCATCTTTTCAAATATTTTAATCCTTACCGCATGTTTATTGTTATCATGCATGCATATATGATATTAAAAGTGTCATAGCAGATACTCATTCTCGATCTTTCTACGGAATTGCCATATATTGGAATACTACTGGTTGTATGAGTCTCATTGCCTTTCTTTGTATCATTTGCTAAGGAAAAATAGGACGAGAAAGATTTTAATTTTGATTACATTTATGATTTTAATTTTAATTGTTTACATTTCTAATGCCAAAGGATCTTCCATTTTCATAGAAGGAGAAGAACCAATTCAACAAACAACCATTTTTGCCAAAACAGTCATTGTATAAAGTTTTCATTTGAAGCTTTGATTCATTCTTTTTTTTTTGGTGATTTTCCTCTAGCTTTGATTCATATCAAAGAGGAGGGCTCGAGCAACCTCAAAAAAGTTGTGAATTTTTCTTTCTATGACCTTATCAACTATGTTAGGTGATGAATAATGACTGTACGGACGATGGACAGTACCATATGAATGTTTTATAAATAACTAGAGAAATCTCTATCTGATTAGTTCTAATATATTCTTGACAATATCCAAAGAATTATATAAATTTATACTAATAATTTATTGTGTACAATGTTTCTATATAACAAAGTAAAAATGCTCTTTTGAGTTCAACTTTTATTTCCTCAAACTTTTGGTTTTTTATTGCTGTTATCGATACTGGCATGGTGACTGCAGTAGCAATAGCTAGAGTTTATGATCGTACAATAGATTGCTTGCTACTTGAAATTTTGTACTAATTTTAGATACTACGAAAATTATTAAACTTGATTTATTTTATGCGAGTTATTTTTCTTGAACAGCTTGTGAAAGATTATCAAGCTCGAGCCTCTGGAAATGCCTCAAGACAACCTCTTGGGATAGGTGAAATTTGAAATAATGGATAATAGTGGGTTGCCACTGGTGCATGCATGCTTTAATTTGTAGTGTTGATATGTTATATACATGATGTTTGTAGTGTTTTTTTTCTCGATGATGACTGCCACTGGTGCATGCTTTCAATGATGTAATATATTCAAAAAATCTTAATAATCTTAAATTGTATTTGAAGGATCAAAGAGTTTCCCAAGCTTTTGGGGTTTAACTTAATGTTAAAGATGAAAGTCCTGCTATATACTGGGAAATGGGAAAGGTATATATACTTTTTTGCTTTTAATTTATTTGTATACATACACTTAAGCTTTTAATATATTTGATTGGAAGTTAGTTAAGATATTCCAATGAACATATTAGGGGTAATGGGATAGACATTCATCAACAATTTTCTATTGGGACCCTTACAGTTAGACAAAGATAATGTGTTTCTCTTCTATGAGGAGCTTGTGTCCAGTATATCATTTTCCGCCATAAGCCTAATGGATATGTTCAACATATGAGGAGTTGTTGAAGAGGTCAAAATTTTGAGACAGATGCTGGTGTTTGGTGTGATACAAAATTTGTTGTTATCGATCCAATAACGGGTAGATACAACGTCTGCTTCTCTTTGAAGTTAATGTTTGGTTGAACAGACTGTTATTGGTAGTAATGTTTCTTACTTGTGAAACAAAGCAACAAGTACAAGTATGCAAAAATTTGGTTACTTGTGATTTGTAATAACTTTCTCTTAATTATACATGATGCATAATAGGTTTAAGGGATTTGGACATGTTGAGTTTGCAATTTTAGAGAAAGCCAAAAGTGTAAGCTTTTTTATCATGTCATATTTTTCGATTTGGTGAGAACTATTTTAGATGACATATGAATCACATACCTCTATATTCTTTGTTATTGCCTCTGATGGGGTAATTTTTTTTTAAATCTCATATCTATTTCTTTAGTTGGTAGTTTCTGTTATTTTATAATCTTATTTCTTTTTTATATATACTTTAATTTAATAATATCTTTATAATATGTTAGGATTTTATTTATTGGTGTTGTTATGTACTCTGTTTGTATGCTTTTCAAATTTAATTTAATTCAGGTGTTGCTCTCTATTTCTTTCAGAATAAGTTATGAGACTTTTAATTAGATATCAACTGAGAACTAATAAAAAAAATGATTAAGTAGCTTGTTCAGTTAGTTAATTGTACTACAATCATAACTAATGTGTGTAAGTGGATGATTTAATTTACTTCTTTCTCTAATATCAAGATCAACATCAGTATAAAGTGTACTAAAAAAATCAATTGAAAAAAGAGACAATGCATAATAGGTTGAATATAATAGACATTGAAATAAGCATAAAGTTAATATGATAAATGAATAAATTATGGACAAAAGAAAATACAACATTGACAAAGTCTTTTGACAAAAAATACAGATTTTGAATACCACAGTCCTAAGTACCAGCTACTACTATCATAAGGATAAGTAAAACATTGTGTAATACTAACAATTTTATATACTTTGCTAGCTCATGTAACAATACAACAGACATCACATGATTTAGTTGGCTTTACATTATACTCCCTCCGTTTCATATTATAAGCAAATTTTATTTTTTAAATATATTGAATAATTAATGTATCTGATCTATATATAGACCAGCTACATTAATTATTCAATGTATCTAAAAAATAAAATTTGCTTATAATATGGAACGGAAGGAGTAATAATTAATTTTATTTGTACCACATCCTTGATCTGCGTTAAGTATGAATATGAAATGATGGCAATATATTTAGTGTATTGTTGTTTTTAGCTTTTGACTATTTTTCACTTTTTTTATTATATGTAATGTCATAGAATCTAATATAAGTCCTTTATATCGTTGAGTAATGCATAACAAATCCTAGTATGTTTTTGTCTAATAAAACTTGTATGTACACCTTTTTAATTTAAATTTATTATTATCCAAATATTTTTGTTCAATTTTTTAATTTTTTATTATAATGTTCAATAAATTTATGTAATGTGAAATTAGATTTTGATGGTTAAAATAATTAATATTTTCAAATATTTGTGTAGTATATATATACATATTTATCAAATATTTGTATAGCTAATTAAGAAAATTATATTTATTTTAAAACTTTAATAAGTTTTGTTTTTTTTTTCTAATATATAAATCATATGAAGCGGGGAAAATCAAGTTATGGATCAAAATATTGAATGATAACGGGGACAATTATCTATTGATTCAAATATTTTTATAAATAATGTCAAAAAAAATATTTATATATGGGAAAAAATACATTGTTAATTCAAATATTTGTATATAAAAAAAAAATACTATTGTTATAAACGGGCACAACTTTACTTTTGATTTAAATATTTTTATATATGAGAACAACTTTACTATTGATTCAATTTTTTTTATAAATAGTGCCAAAATAAAATGAATATTTATATACGAGAACAAATACATTGTTGATTAAAATGTTTTTATATAGAAGAGAAAATACGATTGTTAAAAACGGGAACAACTTTATTATTAATTCAAATATTTTTATAAATATTGTCAAAATAAAAATAATATTTTGATTTAAATATTTTTATAAACGGGAACAAATTTACTATTGATTCAAATATATTTATAAATATTTTCAAAACAAAAATAATATTTATATATTGGAAAATACATTGTTGATTAAAATAATTTTATATACGGGAAAAAATACGATTGTTAAATACGGGAACAACTTTACTATTGATCCAAATATTGATTAATAGAAATTTATCGACCATTTTTTTCAAATATGTGAAAAAAATTAAGGGAGCTTATTAAAAAAGATTGAGTATATATATTTAAAATTGTATTATCTCTTATAATATAATTGTCTTTTAAGGGAGTTTATTAAAAAAGATTGAGTAGATATTTAAAAATTGTATTCTCTTATAACATAGTTGTCTTATTTGTTAAAAAAACTTAAATATTTAATTTATCTAATACAAATTTCAATAGTTTTTTAAAATCATATTATTCTTGATATTGTTGTTTACCTTTCATCTTCTACATGTATTACTTTTTCAACTTAAATTTACTATTATTCTTAAGTTTATTTTTTTCAACTTTTTATTTTTATGACAGTTTGCAAACAAATAAGCATCCAAAATCACATCCCACCCAAAAACGTACCCCGTGCGTAGACACGAGTTTGTTACTAGTTTATACAATAATGAAAGTATCTTGCATAGATTTTGAAAATTTATTATAATGATAATTGAATTTGAAAGAAAATTTTCTGACACGTGTCTATCATTTTACAAATCTACTTACAAGATTACAATTATTTATGCATTATGATTTTGTGTATAGTGTTTGTGTAAAATATTGAAATATAGTATCACAATTGTTGATATTAATCTTAAAAACCAAAATATATAAACGTTTACTATTATTTAGGTGCAGAATTGTCACGTTACTATTATTTAGGTGCAGAATTGTCATGTATCTTGTTTGTATCTTAAATCTTGCATAGTTTTTTTATTATTATAATTTTTTGTATTTAATTAAAGTTGTAATTTGAAATAATTATATAAATCAATTGTGGTAAACGACACTACAATATAAAATTTCTAATTTTGTTTGTCGATTTATTTTCTTCATGAATGATTGAAGACTTGAAATTAAACCTGATTATATGTTTAAATTTATTTATTAAATTTTAAATAAAATGTTTCACTTAAAATTTGAATTTATTTATTAAACTAAAGTTTTTTAATTACTTAAGTGATCAAATCTATTAAAGTTCATGATTTCAAATTATTCAATTGAATTTTGATTTGAATTCTATGTGAATAACATGTTTGTATTCAATGATACTCATTACTATAAGACACATAATGATCATCTAAAGACGAATCATGACTTATATAGATGTCTTAATTTGGAGTCGAATGTAACTATTGAATACTAAGAAGTCGAATTTTGAGATCCTTGTCATGGAGGATAAGAAATTCTAGATTTCCACAAATGAAAAACCTCGTGAGAAAGTTCTCCACGGATTGTGAAAACACAAACCGAAAGTTCGTCACAAATGAAGAATCTCGTGAGGAAGATTCTTCATGGATTGTTAAAAATAAATCGAACTTAGAACAAGCAAGAGAGTCCGAAAAGTTAAGGATCTAGGACCAAACAAAATTGATAGTCAATTTATTTCTTTTATCTAATGGAAGGAAATAGTAAGACTTTTTGTTTGTAAGATTCCTATTATTCTTCAAGTGGAAGATGATCCTAAGACTTAGGAAGCAATAACTTCAATGGACTCCTCTTGTTTAGAAGGAAGTATCATACTGTGATGGTACTCTAAACACCTAAAAGTCTAGATTAATGACCAATGGGGTTTTAAACAAAAAAATGTGTTTATCATTTGACACAGATGCACTAGTAACAAGCACAATGAAAATTAGAGCATCGTTTGCATTAACTTCTTTGCATAACCTTATATTTCCTGAAGTGGATGTCAAAATAATATTCCTAAATAAAGATCTCTATGAGAAAATTTACATGGAGAAGTTAGAAGGTTATGTGGAAATGAACAAAAGGCGCGCAAGTTTGACAAATCCTTAAATGGATTAAAACAAACACCGAAACAATGACATCAAAAATTTGACTCTTTCATTATAAGATTCACCAATTAACAAACAACTTAGGGGAGACTTTAAATCATTATCAAAACATGAATTCAAAGATTTTATCATCATAAAAAAGGGAGATTGTAAGGAATACATCTTATATCTAGTTCAATTTGGATGAAGACAAAGATTATCAAAGAAGAAAAGGTTCAAAAGTGTCATGCACATGAATGATGAAGTTGATTAAGAAGTTTTAGCAAATAAATTCAAGTGAATATTTAAGACAAATGACCATAAATAATGTGTTCATTTCAATTTATACTATAATACTTTAAATTGCACATAATTTCATCTCTCACTTCATCTAAAACCTTCTTGCATCATCATGCATGATTATCTAAATACCTTTTTCATTTGATTCTTGTTACAAGTGTTTGTACACAAAGTTGTGTGAGAACATTGAGATATTCATTTGTCTCCATGTTAATTATATGATTGATCATTATCAACAAGATGAATGGAATTTTAGAAACAAAGATGTTTCTAAATTCCACATTCAAGATGAATAATCTTGGACTAGTTGACACACTTTTGGGGATCAAAGTAAAGCGAAATAGTGAAGGTCATAAATTTAGTCAAACAAACTATGTTGAGAATGTAACACCCATACATAAATACATACATCAAAGCATATATTATACATGAACTCCACGTTTGATACTGAAATATACAATAAGTCCCTAGTAAACACATTATACATATACATGCCCAAAAAGCCTAAATACAAAAAACTACGGCATAGTATATCTACAAGATGTTCTAAAGATAAATACTAAGAACTAGATCAAATAATGATCCCAAAATCTTCACAACGGAAGCCTTGCCACACAAAAGCCACGATCCGTAAGGAAAAGTCAAACAACTTTGTCCTTACCCTTCGCTGAACCTGTAGTACCTGTGATGTAAACAACAACGTGGGGTGAGATACATCAAATCTCAGTGAGTTCGCTATCTTATAAGTCCTCTCGGCTTTACAAGGTTCTAACAAACCTAACTCAAGTCAAAGGGAAGGGAAGTGACTTTAAGTACTCACACACACTATATGGATCCATGTTCGTGAGTCTCGCTAACTCACAATATCACTAATCGATAACCTTACCAAGGCATCCCCTTTTCCCGTCATCTTCTACGTCTAGAAGTCTACCCGAGTCATGGATCCTTGTCATTTACTTGACATACGAAATGGATTCGGGAACAACGGCCTGTTAGCCGTGAACCGTCACTTCACATGGCCTGTTAACCATCACAAGTCTCTACCCTTAGGTTCCATTCGTACTACACACGGGAATCAAACCTGTCAAGTAATGGTGCATACATTTCAGAGGAGCTCGAGACCCATGAAACTACACCCAAGATACACGGTTACGATTACGTGATCACAAACACACAAATGTGATTGTATTCGAAAATCACAAGGCCACATTCGCCTTAAGACTTCTTTGTCTTTTCTCAATTCACACACAATTAACATGATCCATACTAGTGTAATTATTTCCATACCATTCGTTAATAGACGCACGCCTCGGCCCCGCACGCACGAGCGTCGTCACCACGTCGTTCAACAATTTCCAAGCCGTTACTAGGTTCCAACATAATTCAATGGTAATATTCCTCACTCTAACTATTTCATATTTTAACATGCATACACTCTCATACATGCTTAACAATAACATTAGACAAGCATTTTACAACATCAATCATAAAACACACAAGTTAGCATCACATGTAAACCCATATACACACGTTCCACATAGTAGATCATACACATTTTATCTCTACCACATAAATCCATGACCTACAACTATGTTTCTACCTCACCATCACAAATAGCATAAAATTAGCTTTCCAACGCTTCGAACGGGGACCTAAACGGACTTACGGTTCAAAAGTTATGAAGAAAACAAAATTTGACATTTTGGGAAAATTCTGTGACCATGAGCCGACACATGGATTTATGAGTTGACGCATAATCATGCAGATTTCGCCCGGGTCAGCGCATGGATTTATGAGTCGACGCATGGTTGCAGGGGGTTGGCGCATAGTTGCAGATTTTGCTAAAAAAAACTCAGTTTTCGACCGTTAAATGCCTTCCGGACCTCCAATTTTGATTCCGTAAAAAGCCCCAGTCTCAGAATTTGACACACTATGATATTTTCTCCATAAAAAGGCCATCCAACATAATTACAAAATTAATACCCATATAATCAAATATGAAAAATTGGGTTTTCAACCAACTCATCCACTTCAAACTCAGTCCAACATAATCAAACACACAAACAAGTATCAACAGATGATTATACCTATATATCAATCATACTACTCAGTTTATAACGCATTTCAAACGTTAGATTCTTTGATTTAGCAAAATTACTCATTTTCTCAAAATCCAACCTAACTCTAGAAACTCTAGAACTCTACAACTAAAGTATCTAGCTAGAACCCACCTGAATTAGAAGATGATGATGAAGAAGTTGAGGTGAATTGGTGAAGATGGGTTGATGATCCTTGCTCTTGAATTCTTGGATTTCTTCTTCTCTCCTTTTCTCCCTTTTCCTTTCCTTTCTTCTTCCTTCTCTCTACTTTCTCTCTCCAATGTTACTAACTTTGGCCAAATGAGGGAAAAGGAAAGATATAGAGAAACTTATTAATTAGTAACACTACTAATTGTCCGAATTATCTCAAATGAACCAATTAATAAAACCTCAGAGTTAAATAATATTAATCTGACCAGTTCTGAGTTCGTCAGTTTACTCTAATTATTTTATCAAATAAATTCTCAGAGCAAACCGGAACCCAGTTGACCATAATAATATTATTCCGAGTGTAATAATTTACGGGGTATTACATCCTCCACCCCTTAAATAGAAATTTGCCCACGAATTTAAGACGATTACCTGAAAAGATGAGGATAAACTTCTTGCATCTCGGATTCTAGTTCCCATGTTCCATCACCCGGATGCGTCTCATCCCACTGAACCTTAACAAGAGGAATCTCTTTATTCCTTAACACCTTAGTTTCTCTTCCTATGATACGACTCTGTTGAGGCTCAAATGTCAAATCTGCTTCTATCTCGATCGTATCAGGTAAAATTAGCTGAAGAGGATCCGGAACAAACTTCCGAAGCTGAGATACATGAAAAACATCGTGCATTTCTGACAGAGACGGCGGTAAGGCTAATCTCTAAGCTACTTCACCAATTCTTTCTAAAATTTGATATGGTCCCACGTATCTCGGACTTAACTTCTGCGACTTAAACGGTCCTTTCAACCTCAATCTCGGAGTAACTTTCAAAAACACGTGATCACCCTCATCAAACTCCAAAGGTCTTCTACGGTTATCCGCATAACTCTTCTGACGATCTTGTGCTTGTTTTACCTTATCACAGATCATCCAAATCTTTTTCGTAGTCTCTTGAATAATCTCGGGTCCCAAAATTCTATCTTCGCCAACCTCCGCCCAACACAATGGCGTCCTACACCTCCTTCCATACAATGCCTCGTAAGGAGCCATACCAATACTTGCATGATAACTATTGTTATAAGAGAACTCAATCAATGGTAAAAGTTCTATCCAATTTCCTCCACTCTCGAGTACACAAGCTCTTAACATATCTTCCATTGTTTGTATTATTCGTTCCGTCTAACCATCCGTTTGTGGATGATTCGACGTGCTCAAACACAACTTCGTTCCCATAGCTTGTTGAAAAGCTCTCCAAAATCTTGAAGTAAACTTTGGATCTCTATCCGAAATAATACTAAAGGGAATACCATGCAATCCCACTATTTCTGAAATGAACAATCTTGCGAGATGACTCGCCTTGTAAGTAGTCTTTACGACTAAGAAATGCGCAGATTTTGTCAATCGATCCACAATTACCCAAATCGAATCATAACCATCTTGAGTACGGGGTAGTCCAACGGCGAAGTCCATGGAAATACTATCCCACTTCCATACCGGAATTTCTAAAGGTTGCAACAAGCCACTCGATAGTTGGTGTTCAATCTACACTTGTTGGCATACCACACATTCTGACACATACACCGCAATAACCTTTTTCATCCCGGACCACCAATAGTCTCTCTTTAAATCTTGATACATCTTCGAAGAACCAGGATGTATAATAAAAGTACCCTTATGTGCTTCTTCCAAAATCCTTCTTTTCAACACCATATCATCCGAAACACAAACTCTTTGGTTAAATAAAATGATTCCGTTGGTAGCTCGCACAAAACCCGATTGTGCCAACACTTCTTGTAACTTCTCATCTAATATCTGTCCTTGTTGAATTTCCTCTCTAAGAGTAGAAGTGACATTCAAATTCCCCATAATCACATAATTAGGAGTCCAAACAAATTGAAGATTCAGATCTCGAAATTTTTCCAATAAAGTATACTCTAGCATCATCAACTCGGCATTATGCAACACCTTCCTGCTTAATGCATCTGCCACCTTATTTGCTTTACCCGGATGGTATTTTAGTTCCAAATCATAATTCTTCAAATACTCCATCCACCTCCTTTGACGCATGTTCAACTCTTTCTGATCAAAGAGGTACTTTAAGCTTTTGTTGTCGCTGAACATTTCAAAACGCACACCATACAAATAGTGACGCCACACCTTCAAAGTAAACACAACTGCCGCCAATTCTAAATCATGCGTTGGATAATTCTCTTCATGGACTTTCAACTGTCGAGAAGCATAAGCCACCACATGTCCATCTTGCATTAACACACCTCCTAATCCCATCTTCGATGCATCACAATATACCTCATACGACTTGCTAGGACCAGGAATAATCAAAACAGGAGTAGTCATCAATCTTTCCTTTAAACTTATAAAACTTCTTTCACGAGCAGAATCCCACTCATACGAACAATCCTTTCGAGTAAGTCTCGTCATTGGTAAAGCCAATTGGGAAAAGCCTTTAATAAACCTTCTATAATAACCTGCCAATCCCAAGAAACTCCTAATTTCTGCAACGTTCTTCGGTCTCTCTCAATTAATCACCGCCTCAACTTTTGATGGGTCTACCGCCACACCTCCTTGAGATATGACGTGACCAAGAAAATTAACCTCCGACATCCAAAACTCGCATTTACTTAGCATGGCGAAAAATTGTCTCTCTTGCAAAATAGATAAGACGATTCTTAGATGTTCTCCGTGCTCTTGAGAATCACGAGAATAGATAAGAATGTCATCAATAAAGATCACTACAAATTGGTCCAAGTAAGGTTGAAATATCCAGTTCATATAATCCATGAAAACTGCCGGAGCATTAGTCACACCGAAGGGCATCACTAAAAATTCATAGTGACCATAACGAGTTCTAAATGCAGTCTTCGGTACATCCGAACTCTTCACACGAATCTGATGATATCCCGAACGTAAATAAATCTTCGAGAACACACAGGCTCCTTTCAATTGATCTAATAGGTCGTCTATCCTTGGTAATGGGTATTTATTCTTGATGGTAACCTTATTCAACTGACGGTAATCGATACACAACCGCATTCCACCATCCTTCTTCTTTACCAGTAACACTAGAGCTCCCCAGGGCGGAACACTTGGTCGAACAAAATGCTTAGCCATCAACTCCTCCAATTGGTCCTTTAATTCTCTTAATTCAAGTGGTGCCATCCGATACGGAGAAACGGATATTGGAGCCATTCCCGGTATCAGGTCAATAGAGAATTCCACTTCCCTCACCGGAGGAAGAGAAGTGATATCCTCGGGGAAAACTTGGGGAAATTCACCGACTACCGGAATACTCAACACCTGAAGGTTGTTACTCTCCTCCTTAGTAAGAACCAAAAGAACAGACTTTTCCTTTTCAAACAAGAAATTAATCATTCCCACCGTACCTTCCAAAATAGTGGTTAACACATCCCTCGGGGTAGCTTCATCGGATGGAATAATGATTAGCTTTTCTTCACAACCGATAAATACTAAATTAGCCGAGAGCCAATCCATCCCCAACACCACATCCACTTTCTTAAGCGGTAAATAAATGAGATCAATCTGAAAAACTCTCTCATTCATAGATAGAACACAGTTTTCACACATTAACGGTGTTTCAACAATCTCATCCATGGAAGTTGTAACCACCATGAGTGGAGACAACAGAATAGCTTGTAACCCAAGTCGCTTCATACATTGCATCGATATAAAGGAGTGTGTTGTTCCACAGTCAAATAAAACAAAGCAAGGATTTCCATTAACGAAACACGTACCAGCAATCAAAGAGTTGTCACCCTTTGCTTTTCTTGCATCCAAGGTATACACTTGCCCGATATTCTTTTCTTGCATTTGATTTCTATTTTGAGGACAATCCCTCGCCATGTGGCCCATCTTCTGGCACTGATAACACCTCATTCTTTCAACACTGCATCTACCAGAATGCACTTTACCATAAGAACGACACACAGGAGGTGCACTAGTCCTAGAACTTTGAACTTGCTTCCTTTTGAAAGATTGTTTTCTTGGTCTAAATTGTTGATTTGATCTCCCCAGATCACTTTGATTCAACCTACTCAATTCTCCTTCTGCTTGCACCTTCTTTAAGCTATGCTCTGCCACATAACACTGCCTTAACAATTCAGCATAGTTAGTGAATTCCCTCTGAGACACGCTATGTGAAATTTCAGCCCTTAAACCAAACAGAAATTGATCGATCTTCCATCTCTCGTCAGGAGCATACATGGCTTGCCTAGAATAAGCGGACATAACTTCGAACTTTTCCACATAAGAAGCCACAGTCAAGTTGCCTTGTCTCAACTGTTGAAACTCGAACTCCTTCTGAGACCTTAAGGAACTTGGAAAATACTTCTCTATAAAATTTATCTTAAACTGCTCCCATACCTTCGGTACCTCTTGAATTGTCATTAAGACTGAAGCACTTTCCCACTACCTCATGGCAGGACCCTTTAACAAATGAGAAGCGAAAACCACCTTATTCTCCTCACTGCACTGAACTATCAGGAAAATCCGCTCCATACTGAATATCCATTCATGAGCCTTTACCGGATCTAACCCTCCCTGAAACTCCAGAGGATTCATCCGAATGAAATCCCTAAAGGTTCCCCATGCAGCTTCAGGAACAACCACTGGAGGATGCAGGCCACCAGCCATTTGCTGTACCATTTGTTGCACAAACTGATTTTGTTGTTGCTGCATCTGTTGCATGAATTAATACAAAGGGGCATTCCCTTCATCACCTGGTGGATTTGTCCCTGCCGGAGTGGTTCTTGGTCTACCACGGTTATTTCTGCGCCCGTCGGCCATGTTCCTAAATGTCATACAGATAGGATTAAGTTGATCAGGCTCAATACCATAAATATAACACGTAAGACCAATGGCGACAAAACGCATATGAAACGGAAGGAAATACTTATACTATTTCATGGCTAGGTCGAGGATACGACCTGCACTGATACCAACTGTAACGCCCATACATAAATACATACATCAAAGCATATATTATACATGAACTCCATGTTTGGTACTGAAATATACAATAAGTCCCTAGTAAACACATTATATATATACATGCCCAAAAAGCCTAAATACAAAAAACTATGGCATAATATATCTACAAGATGTTCTAAATATAAATACTAAGAACTAGATCAAATAATGATCCCAAAATCTTCACAACGGAAGCCTTGCCACACAAAAGCCACGATCCGTAAGGAAAAGTCAAACAACGTTGTCCTTACCCTTCGCCGAACCTGTAGTACCTGTGATGTAAACAACAACGTGGGATGAGATACATCAAATCTCAGTGAGTTCGCTATCTTATAAGTCCTCTTGGCTTTACAAGGTTCTAACAAACCTAACTCAAGTCAAAGGGAAGGGAAGTGACTTTGAGTACTCACACACACTATATGGATCCATGTTCGTGAGTCTCGCTAACTCACAATATCACTAATCGATAACCTTACCAAGGCATCCCCTTTTCCCGTCCTCTTCTACGTCTAGAAGTCGATCCGAGTCATGGATCCTTGTCATTTACTTGACATACGAAATGGATTCGGGAACAACGACCTGTTAGCCGTGAACCGTCACTTCACATGGCCTGTTAACCATCACAAGTCTCTACCCTTAGGTTCCATTCGTACTACACACGGGAATCAAACATGTCAAGTAATGGTGCATACGTTTCAGAGGAGCTCGAGACCCATGAAACTACACCCAAGATACACGGTTACGATTACGTGATCACAAACACACAAATGTGATTGTATTTGACAATCACAAGGCCATATTCGCCTTAAGACTTCTTCGTCTTTTCTCAATTCACACACAATTAACATGATCTATACTAGTGTAATTGTTTCCATACCATTCGGTAATAGACGCACGCCTCGGCCCCGCACACACGAGCGTCGTCACCACGTCGTTCAACAATTTCCTAGCCGTTACTAGGTTCCAACATAATTCAATGGTAATATTCCTCACTCTACCTATTTCATATTTTAACATGCATACACTCTCATACATGCTTAACAATAACATTAGACAAGTATTTTACAACATCAATCATAAAACACACAAGTTAGCATCACATGTAAACCCATATACACACTTTCCACATAGTAGATCATACACATTTTATCTCTACCATATAAATCCATGACCTACAACTATGTTTCTACCTCACCATCACAAAGAGCATAAAATTAGCTTTCTAACGCTTCGAACGGGGACCAAAACGGACTTACGGTTCAAAAGTTATGAAGAAAACAAAATCTGACATTTTGGGAAAATTCTGTGACCATGAGCCGACGCATGGATTTATGAGTCGACGCATAATCCTACAGATTTCTCCCGGGTCAGAACATGGATTTATGAGTCGACGCATGGTTGCAGGGGGTTGGCGCATAGTTGCAGATTTTGCTAAAAAACTCAGTTTTCGACCGTTAAATGCCTTCCGGACCTCCGATTTCGATTCCGTAAAAAGTCCCGGTCTCAGAATTTGACACACTATGATATTTTATCCATAAAAAGGCCATCCAACACAATTACAAAATTAATACCCATATAATCAAATATGAAAAATTGGGTTTTCAACCAACTCATCCACTTCAAACTCAGTCCAACATAATCAAACACACAAACAAGTATCAACAGATGATTATACCTATATATCAATCATACTACTCAGTTTATAATGCATTTCAACCGTTAGATTCTTTGATTTAGCAAAATTACTCATTTTCTCAAAATCCAACCTAACTCTAGAAACTCTAGAACTCTACAACTAAAGTATCTAGCTAGAACCCACCTGGATTAGAAGATGATGATAAAGAAGCTGAGGTGAATTGGTGAAGATGGGTTGATGATCCTTGCTCTTGAATTCTTGGATTTCTTCTTCTCTCATTTTCTCCCTTTTCCTTTCCTTTCTTCTTCCTTCTCTCTACTTTCTCTCTCCAATGTTACTAACTTTGGCCAAATGAGGGAAAAGGAAAGATATAGAGAAACTCATTAATTAGTAACACTACTAAATGTCCGAATTATCTCAAATGCACCAATTAATAAAACCTCAGAGTTAAATAATATTAATCTGATCAGTTTCGAGTTCGTCAGTTTACTCTAATTATTTTATCAAATAAATTCTCAGAGCAAATCGGAACCCGGTTGACCATAATAATATTATTCCGAGTGGAATAATTTACGGGGTATTACAGAGAAAGTGCTTGATAAGTTCAAACACTTACACTTTAAGGAAGTAACCACTCCATTTGATCCTAGTGTCAAACTTTAAAAGAATGATGGAAGAGTTGTGGCTTAGTTGGAATATGCAAGTGCATGCAATGTACTAGACCCGATATACCATTTGCAATTAGTAAAATGAGTAGATTTTACTAGCAATCCAAATGGTAAGCATTGGAAGGCCATCATTAGGATTTTCGGCTATATTATGAAAACCAAAAATCTTGGTCTCCATTATGGTATATTTCTTACCATGCCAATGCGAGTTGGATATCAAGTGTTGAATATCATAAATTTGCATTTGGGTGGATATTTACACTAGTCGGGGTGCAGTTTCTCGGAAGAGCAAGAAACAAATGTGGATCACTCTTTCAACCATAGAACCAGAGTTTGAGGCTCTTGCTTCCGCTGGTGAAGAAGCTGAATGGTTAAGGGACCTTCTGTTGGAAGTTCCATTGGCTAAAGACAATGTTTCAAAGGTGTTGATACATTATGGTAGTCAAGCTATTTTACCTAGAGCATACAAAAAGTTTATAACAGAAAGTCTAAGAAATTAGGACTTAGACATTCTTTCGTGATAAAATTGATTAAGAATGTAATCATTTCAATCACATATATACAATTGAGCTGTAACTTGGATGATCCATTTACTAAGCCATTGGCCAGAGGACTTAGTAAAGACAACCTCGAGAGGTATAGGGTTGAAACTCCTTGAATAAGAGTTTCAACAACGACGGCAACCCAATCTTACGTTAATAGAATATTAACCTCAAGATTCAATAGGTAACAACAAGTCATTGATTTGGATGCTTGGCGAACATTTGATAATAATGTTGACTATTTTAAATTTAGGGTTGAGTTTTTTCCAAACTCTTAATGAAGTTCAATACTAAGAATAAGTATCTCATGGAAAAGGATACAATAGGAACTTCACCTATGTTAATTTCGAGATGGTGTCGTCTCAAAGTGAGAGTTGGTGTTTCTTTCACGAAAAAATTCATGACACAGGAAAGCACATGACCATAAATTTAATGATAGGCGAGATATGTAGGGGAAGAACCCTTAAAGAATGTGTGTAAGATAACGTCAGTTTAATCATATGGATTAATGGTTTAAAAGCATTGCTACCTAACATTTCGATTAGACTTTGCGTTGTCCTCACTAAGGTTATATTTTAAATCTAAAGATACCTAACTGTATTAACATCCTTTATACATCCTTTTCTAGAATTAGACTTATCATTATTAGAATAAATGAGGGATTGTTAAAAGTTATGGACAATCAATGCCCGTGGGAGTGTTCCAATATGACAAGAAAATATTCAAGTGAAGATTAATTTTTGAATTCATAAATGGGCAACACTTGTGAAGCGTTGCATTAGGTTTGAATTCAGAAATAGTCAACACTTCGTGAAGTGTTAAAGATTGCGAAACAGTGCAAAATTTGAAAATTGTTGTTGTAGGCGAAATTATGCAACACTTGGTAAAAGTGTTGCTGTAGGCGAAATAATGCAACACTTGGTAAAAATGTTGCTGTAGGAGAAATAATGCAACGTTTGAAAAGTTCTGATGTAGGCGAAACATTGCAACATTTAGAAAAAATGTTGCTGGAAGTGTGTTTTCATCAAGGGTCGCAACCTTATGAAACAACATCAGTTTGTCCTATAAATTGAGCATTCTGGATTCAGAAAAAACAGATTAAAAAATCGTGCATCCTCTTCACATAATTCCAAACACTCTTCCCCGCATTCGAATCTTCACCAGTCTTGTACTGATTGGATTAGAAGGCTGAATTATCCTGGGTATTCTTGCGTTCCAACTTTAATACTATAAGAGAGTGCTTGAAATATTTTTAAAGAAAGTGACACCATTCACGATTCTAGCTTCATTCTAATTGATTTAAATTAATTTCTCTAACAATAAGATTGATATATGAAAGAATCCATTTGTGTATTTTTGGGTATATGTTTGGGTATAAAGTAAAATTATGAAGAGAGAAATATGTAAGAGTAAGAATAGAAAAAATATATAGTTGAATAGATTTAAAACATTGATTGTTGTAAGAAAAAGTATAAGAATTATATAAAAAAATAAAAAAAATAGATGAGAGAGAAGTATTAATTAAATACGAGAGAACTCAGTCCATACCGAGCTTTACTCTGACTTTAAAGGGAACCTCCGCTAGTGGACGATGAAATTGATCCTCTTAAATTAGTCGGTCGTAAGATCAGATACCAAAATTTCAAAAATAAAAAAACAAAACAACTAAAATATCTTTGATTTTAAATCATACCCTGAACTAATAGATTATCTATTTTTATAATGTTAATCCATTCGTCAGGATCCTTCAAGAAAATATATCTTTTTAAAAGTGCATAAATTTTCTCAGCTAAACCAGAAACACTTTCGTAGCATTGGTTTAACTTTTTGACCCTCTAGCTTGGATATGAGTCCTCAACTTTTACTGTATCGACTAATATCTGATGCTACTCCACTTTTGTAAAAATATATGTGAAATACCCTAAATAGTCAAAGCAATCATGTATTTTCTCATAACAGAATTTGAACTAAAATTCTACATAAGGTCTTTCGTTAAGCCAACCACAGGATCCTAAGTATATTGTGAAATTACTCACTCACTCGTGGTAATAGAAATCACAGAAATAATTATAAGCGTATAAATTTTGTAGAAAGAAAAAAACTAACTAAATAAAGGAAAGAATTGTAGAACCTAATATTGAAAATGAGAAAAATAAAACAAAGAAAGCTTGTTCTTTAAATTATATATGAAATGGAAGTTGCCAAGAAAACTAAAATTATGTAGAATGTCTAGAGTGTTTGATAGCTTAATATGAAGTTACAATGTGTTTATATATATATATATATATATATATATATATATATATATATATATATATATATATATATATATATATATATATATATTCACTAAAGTAGCCAATAATTCACAATTAAGAATGATTATATCAATGTGTAATAGATATAAAATAAAAATCCCAAGGGTCACTAGGGCCACTACGGGTTGGTTGTAATGGTCATTGTTTCATCCCAATTTTGAAAAATTAGAATTTTCATATCTCTGGGGATATTATGCCGCAATTCCCCGTAGTTAGTGCTAATTTCTATGTTTTCTTATTGAAACCTCTCAACATCTCCATGCATCTTTCTTGCTTAGCTCGTTTTCCAGTTGAACATGCCTTTAAACCTTTAATTCTCTTAAAACTCATGAAACATTAAGATAACAAAGGACACAAACATAAAATGGAACTAAATGAAACAAAGTAAATTTTTTATATAAAATGATAGAATTAAACTCTTAAAAAAAAATAAAAACACAACTTAACAAAGGAATAGTACATGGTCACCATATGGCGGCTTCATCACGAAAATCATGTGTCATGCTAGAATTAGATTTGAATGGGAGAAGACAGTTTCAAGCTGCTTAATGATTCAGAAGATCTCTCTAAATAAGATACATTTAAGAGACGATGATGTGATCCTAGAACATGAACCGTCAAACTTGGAAATTTTTTACTTTTAGATTCCTCAAATTCCTTCAACATAACCCATGACGGCATCAATTATTGGATGCATCCCGAAAAACAACAGGCTAATTCAAAACAACGTCATAACTCTTCATTTCGAATTTAAGCAAGTTTCTTTTTTGACAAACCATGTGATCAACTTTGGAGAAAACGTTCCATTCATACAACTTATTAATGATGATGATGGTAACATTTAATAATTGCCTTGTTTGAATTGTTTTCCTATTTTTTGTTTGATTTATATTTTTTAATTTTTATTTATCATCTTGTAATAGATTTTTTCCTTCCTTAGTAATTTTTCAGCTTCATTCTCTCATATGTGATATATTGGTTCTATGTGCTATTTATTTGTTGTCTTCCTCTCTTTCTGCCTTTTTGATAACTCCAAAAGGGATAAGTATACTCTTAACAGGAGTCAATTATAATGTCATTATCAGTGATCGGGGGATAACTACTCCATTATGTCTATCAATCTCTTTTTCTTTTACCAGGTACCTGAGAGGTGCATTGTCATCATAAAAAATGGGAACTTAGGTGTTCTATATGGTCAAATATGACTTTGACTGTCCAATCAACCAAGTCAAAAGAACACGAGGAAAATTGTGAACTCACTAAAGAGTTATCCAAACTGCTCAAGCTGGAAGAAAAGATCATTCAACCACACTAGGAACACGTTGAAGTTATAAACATTGGGACTAAGGAAGAAAGAAAGGAAGTGAAGAAGGTGTTGCCCTACAAGATGTTGAAAAGAAAAAATTAATAGAGCTTCTTCATGAGTACGTAGACGTATTCTCCTGGTCATATCAAGATATCCCCGGTTTATATATAGATATTTTCTTGCACAAGCTGCTGTTAAAGGAAGAATATCCGTCTGTCAAGGAGAAGCTAAGAAGAACTCGACCAGATATGGCCCTCAAGATAAGAGAGGAGGTTCGAAAGTAGTTCGATACTGGATTCTCAGCTGTATCCAAGTACCCAAAATGGGTTTCCAACATTGTACCGGTACCAAAGAAGGATGGAAAAGTATGAATGTGTGTTGACTACCGAGACTTAAACAAGGCGAGTCCAAAAGGTGACTTCCCATTACCTCACATATATGTATTGGTGGATAACATGACTCAGTTCCCAGTATTTTCCTTCATGGATGGTTTCTCCGGGTATAACCAAATCAAAATGGCCCCAGAGGACATGGAGAAGACAACATTTATCACTCCTTAGGGGACCTTATGCTACAAGGTGATGTCTTTCCGATTGAAGAATGTTGGGGTAACATATCAATGCGGAATGGTGACTCTCTTTCATGATATGATTGATAAAGAGATTGAGGTGTACGATGACGATATTATTGTTAAGTCCCAAACTGAAGAGGATCACATTAATGTTTGAACAAGATTATTCATATCCCTTAGGTTTTGATGATAACAAAGTATTTAGAGAACAAATGAGTATAGTAACATATGTTCAACTATGCAGGATAACTAAGTTTTGATGATTGATCAGAAGCTAGTGACTCTGAATGTGTTCATCAGCCTCTAAAGGTTCAGACTCTGGTAATATGTTCCAGCCTCTGGTGACAACTCAGACTTTGAAGGGTAAAAGTGCCTCTAATTCGTACCCTGTACCAAAAGCAAACCGGTCTTATCAAAGCGCTAGATTTTCGGATAGAGTCAACTAGGGTTTTATTTTGTAAGGCTCAAGGAATGGTGATGTGACATCTTCAGTCTGTTCTACCTTTTGGTAGATACCTAGTACTTTGAAAGGTATTGTAAACAAAGCCATTATTCAATGGGAAATTCTTCTAACTAAATCCATTCTCTAATGACTCTCTTAGCATGCTTCTTCACTAAGTTAGTTCTTATGCTCAAACCCTCCAACAACTCTTTCTCTACCTCTATAAAAGGAAGTTGAAGATTCGGAGGAAGCTTACAACAATGCAATATAATATATTGAGCATAACTCTAAGCTTTTATTTGTAACTGTTATTGCATAAGATTTTAAGATTCATTATTTTTTCTATATCTTAGAAATCTTAAGAGGTTAAGAACCTTTGTGGTTGTTGCACATTTTCTTTACTTCTAATTGTGTATCTAAGTATAATAGTTACCTTTTTCACTAAACTGTTCGTTTAAAGTAGAGGAAGTCTCCTACCTATGTTCTTGAGCAGTGAAGTCTCTTTCTAGGTTCATTGAGCAGAAGTCTCTTGCAAGGTTGCTTGAGCAAAAGTCTCTTTCTAGGTTGATTGAGCAGTGAAGTCTCTTGCAAGTGTTCTTAAGTAAAGTGTAATCTGTTGATTATAGTGAAAAACTCTTGTTGAGGCAAGGGGACCGGGCTACACTCAGTTGAGGATAGGAATCAGAATAAACTTTGTGTGTTGCTTACTTTTCTTCTAATTATTATTATTTTCGATGCTGCTACAGTTTCTAATATCAGACTCTGAACCTTGTTCAGATTCTGAAGTAACTATTCAGAAGCGAAACGATTTTTGGCATACCCAATTCAACCCCCATCTTCTTGTGTATTTTTCTCACCTTTAGTTGGAATTAGAGCACAATATGTGCTAAACACTTCACCATGGTACGGTAAACGATCCAAAGAAAAATATACTTGCCATATCATGTCGTGTGCTTCTGTTCCTTATGACTATAGTACTAATGACAAAAGTCATTACTCTACTAAACGACCTTCATTCAATAGAGATTCCACTCAATTTGAGTGGTGGAAAAGCATAATGTATACCTACATCATTGTCTAGATGATGAGTTGTGGGAGATCCTTGAAGACGGCATTGACATGGCTGTCGATGGTGTTTGGATGCTTAAGGACGGGAAAACTCTTACTCCTGCTCAAAAGAAAGTCTACAGAAAACATCACAGAGTAAGAGGTATTCTGATTGAGGCCCTACCTCACTCAGAATAGATAAAAATCATTGATAAGTCTACTCCTAAGACTATATTTGAATCGTTGTGTTCCACTTATGAGGGGAACCAATAAGTGAAGAATCTAAGGCAAATCTTCTTGTACAACACTATGAGTTGTTCAGGATGAAAGATGATGAAGATATTGAAACCATGTTTTCTAGGTTTCAAACTTTTGTATTAGGCCTTTAGATCCTAGGCAAAAGTTACACTACAACTGACCATGTTAAGAAAATTTTGAGAAGTCTCCTTGTTAAATACAGACCTAAGGTCACAGCTATTCAGGAGGCTAAAGACCTGAATACGATGAGCCTTGAAATTATAATAATAAATCTTTAGATCAATGAAATGTAACTGAATGGAGACGAGTCGGTGATGAAGTCCACAACAATGGTGTTAAAATTTATGGCAGAAAGATCTGGTGGTAAAGCCATTAGATCTTCTAAAGTCTGGAAATCATAAGAAGCTTCTGATGAAGAAGTTTCTAATGGTGACTTTGATGAGGAGGAAATGGCCTTTATCATCAGAAGATTTCAACAACTAACGAGAAGGAAAAACAATTCTCTAATAAAAGAAATGGCTTTAGAGGGACTAGTTCCAAAGACAAAGAAGATGATCAGAAGAACTGCTTCAATAGTAAGAAGCCTAGTCATTTCAAGGTTGATTATCCTCATCTGTAGAAAGAAAGACAGAAGAAAGGAAGCCCCCAAAAGGAAAGCTTCAGAAGTAAATTCAAGAAGAGTCTCATGGAAACATGGTATGTGTCATACCCTAATTTTTACCCCTAAGATCCCACCATCATTTGCATCATTTGATAAGCATCAATCACTTTTTATGTATGTTTTATGTATTGCTAAACCCCTGAAAATACAAAAAATATATCTTGTTTGCTTTGTTTATAAGTTAGGGCTTTGCATCAAGGATTTGAAGTGGTTGATAAATCATGGTTTAGTGTGATCCTCAACATCCCAAGTTCCTCTACCCATTCAGGGTGATCGAGAGATTCCCTTCATCAATAATCAAGTTTGATTTTAAATCAATTCAAGGTCAACAAATCCCAATTCATCAAAAGCCCCAAATTAGGGTTTTGGTCAAAGTCGGCTTGATGTTGAATTTTTTTTTACCAAAACATGATCTCATGGCTTAGAACATGATTCCGAAATTTCAAATACATCTTTGTGGTCCATTCATATGATTCAACTGGCTCAAGAAGTTTGATCTATGGACAGTTGAAGAATTTTAATTCAATTGCAAAAAGTCAACAAATGCTCAAAGTCAAAGTTTGACTTTTGAACTTTTTGGTCAACCATGGACTTCTCAAGTCAAAAGTCAAGAAAGCATGGAAAATGATTGAGTTTGATCAAGTTAAATCAAGAAAATCAAGAAAAGGTCAAAAGTTGTCAAAATTAGCGTTTTGGAAATTTCTCTAAGTACAAAAAATTCATGTTCAAGTGACCAACTTTCCAAGGCCATGGTGTTTGATTCAAGAATCCAATTGAAACACTTGAGGACTGCAATTAAAGATGATGTTTTATACTACAAGTTGATGAAAATTTGAAGCCAAAAGTTTTCTTGAAGTGGGAGAAATTGATAGTGAAAGTTGATATTTCTAAGTTTTTAAGTCTTTCCAAGTGCATGAGTTTATGGTAACCATTCTTTATGCTTGATGGCTGAAATCAAATACCATATTCCATACTTCATATTAGTGGAAATTTGACTCAGAAAGCTTTTACTAATTGAAAGATATGGAAAGCTAAAGTTGAGACTTCAGGGTTATGTAGAACGGCAAGATGATTGAAATTTTCACTAAGTGCCTAAAGTCAGTTTTTTCACACGAGTTAGAGGCTAATTTTAATCACTTTCCAAGCCCTTCCTCAACTTTTTATTAAAACAAAACATGTTCCTTTACATGCTAGCTTTGCAAAGATACCATTTTGGTGCAATCAGAACCTCAACAATAAGGACAAAAACCTGTCCAAACTACTGTACCTGAAATTGCATTTTGGCATTATGTGAAAAAGTGAATTTGGTTAAAACTTGCTACACAATTTGTAGGTTTGTTTCAGTTGAGTTAATATGTCAAAGACAAACTTATCTAACCCTAAAAATGAAAGCTCTAAGTGTCCATTACATGCCAAAATCCGAAACAAGCTTCCATGTACCATTTTACCATTTTTGTTTAAATTAATCCAATGAGCCACTCTCAAGCCTTGCATCTGATCCAAGCCTTGTCCCTACCTTAAATGAGATCTCTACATAAGAAAGCTTCGGCTCGTTATCTCTTCATCCATCAATTACACAAAAATCACATTGAGCAAAACTTAAAAAAACTCCATTAAAGTATTTTTTCGAATTTCACATTTCATTCACTTTCCTTCCAATTTTACTTCACAAACATCATCCATAAACCACATAAAGCATACTGTATGCATTAGAAAACACCTGTAACCTCTAAAACACCATACCCAAACTTCACTTTCATGCATTTGCAACTTGATTTGGGGTGAACAACTCAGAGGATTTCAAGTGATTCCAAGAATACATACATATTCATGCTTGTTTTGGTGTTGTACGTGGTCTGAAGCCCCGTGAAATTGGGTATTGATTGTTGATGTATGCAATTTAATTTTACTCTGAAGTTTTAGGGTTCTTCTGGTTTTTTATTAAATTCATGAGTTAGAGCCAATATCAATATGAACTAAGACCATGGTTGTGTTCCTTGTAAAAATCTGAGCAGAATGGTATATTTACATGTCTTGTTTGGTGCATATTTGATGAAACCATGATTTGATATTTTGAAGTGGTCGTGAGGTCGAAGACGACCTCTGCCCACATTTTTTTCTCAGTTTAAATATTTATTTAATATTTATTTGCTTTGAGTTTATATGATGACAGGCCAGTAGGCCGACGCAGTGGTAGCATGGTTTTGTTGTAATCACCAAGTCCTCGGTTCAACACCCATGTACCTCTTTTTATCATTCTTTTCCTTTTTCCTTCCTTATTTTATCCTTTTTCACTTTCTTTGTTTCTTTCCTTCTCCTCTCTTTTATTTCTTTTATTTTATTTTATTTCTCTTCATTTTTATTTTGTTTATTTAAAGTCCTAATATTTAAAATCTAAAAAATATTTTATTTTATTTGTTTATTTTGTCATTATTTATTTTATGATCTCATGCTTTTGATTATGTTTAACAACTTCCTATTGCTTACTTCTTGATAAGTTTATGCTTGACCATCCTCTTACCATGCCTTATGGTTAATGTCATGTTGATGCTATGCCTTGTTTTGATGTTTTGTCTTGATAAATTTATGATTATATTCTTGAGGCATGTATACTTGCATGATTCATGTGTTGGTGATTGATTTTTCTTTTGCTATACCTTAGGATTGAATATGTTGACTGATTATGATCATGTTACTTGATTTTTGACTTCCTTGTTTGTTGTTTGTTCCTCTTGATATGTTTTAGTTGATTTTAGGGTTTGACTAAAAATAAATGTCTATGTGATTCAAAACCCTAATGACTTGAATTCTTGCATTGATGTAAACCTTTGCCATGTATTGATGCTTTGCTTTGTGACTTGAAGATTTGCTTTAGAATGTTGTTTCTTAATACATGAACTATTCATAATACACTTGAGATGTTTAAATCTTGATGCATGATTAGGGTTTTCAACTTGAAGTTACTTGAGATACTTTTTCTTGTTATGTTGATTATTGAATCATTTCCAAATGCCTTAATGTTTGCCTTACCATGTCTCTTGTATGGTTTGATAGCTTATGTGTTAATGTGATCCATGTTTGTATGCTTCCTTTTGAGTGTTCTCTCACCATGAAATTTTTTGCTCCTTTGCTTTGATTTTAATCCACAACATGGCATGTATTCTTATTTGCTTAGATTATTACTTGTGATTAAGACTTGTCTTGTATTTGAGCATCTTTTCCCACTTAAGCCTTTGCTTTATGCATGAGTTGTAATTTGTTTATGAATCTTTGTTTTGATGCTTGAGACTAGTCTTGTGATCCTTGAATGCTATCTTTATGATGCATGGTCTTCCTTTACCTTGCCTTATATATACTATTGGTCATTGGTTATTTCTTGCTTGATACTTGTACTTGTGTTTAAATCCAAGGGAAAGGGAGTTGACTTATTGTCATGTGCACCCTTAGGTTTCCATTTTTCTAACTTGAACCTCTTTCAATAAAAAAAACTTGACTTAGGTCATTGCATTTTCAAAACTTTCTTTTCTTTTATAAATGCTTCAAGACATCTTAAGCATATCAAACTCTTTTCAAAAGACTAAAAAACACAAAACTCATTCACAACTTTTTGCCATTTGGATTTTCTTTTTAAAACCTTTTTTTCAAAGGATTAGACACGATTCATCTCTATTGTAGAGATATAATTCTCCTACCCCATAACATTGTTGATAATGATGTTGATTCTTTTCCACTTGAGGGAGCCATGAGGTATACTTGTTGATTATATATCCAAGTTGGAGCCCTTCTCTCATTGTGATGCAAAGATCCATCTTCCACGTGTTTGTGGTGGATTAGTTGAGTATTCTCATTAAGATAACAACTTGTCTATTCTTCTAAAGAATCAATCACAACAAATCTCTTTTGTTATTTGTACCCCAAACTATGAGGTTTTGATCGTTTATTGGTACGTAGGCACAAGACTTTATGTCTTTCCAAATCAAAAACAATAAAGAAACACTTTTTTTCTCATCTCCCCAATCTCTTTTTTTCAGCAACATTTTTAACCAAAACACAAATATTTCAAGAGGTTCCTGTAGAGTACTATAGATGCTTAGGCTGCTAGTACCTTCATTTTACATAACCAACCCCCATACCTTTGATCTCTTTATTGCTTTGCTCTTAGCCTTACTTTTTACTTTGCATGTTTATTGTGGATTTATTCGATCTTTCCCCTTCCCTTGGAAAAATAAAAGTTTGGTGGTGACAACGTGTTTTGCGAGTCAAGTAAGTCAATAGCTTGGTCTCTGATTCTTCACCGCGACAGAAATGGCGACTTCATTGGGGATCACCCTCAAGAGGGTTAAACCTAACTTGTTTTATTTGTGTTATTATTAATATTTGTTGTTTTTTCTGGGTATTTTGTTGATCTAAGAGTGGTAAGATAAGTACTAACCCAGACTTGATTGCACAATAAGATATGATGGTGGTATAATCAAAAGTTACATGTTTGGAGTAATCTTAAACATGAGTAACATATGATATAACCCCACTCAGTGGAGACCTCTTTGATGGTAGTATATGTCGTTGCGAGTAGTCGTAATGGCATTATTACTTTCGACTTGGGAGTCTGAGAAGCTAAGGACCATAGAACCCTTTAACCCATCTTGTCCTTTTAGGATGTAGTGTGGTGATTATCCAGGAGTAGAATTGAGGTAGTTGATACACGATACTACACTCAGATGAGTTTCTCTTGAGAATATTATTAACTTGTGCAAGTAGTTGTGCAAGCCGGTAATATCCAAAAGATGAATCAATGACTTTGGGAACCTTTTAGAACCTTGTTCTAGAGGTACAATAAACCCTTAGTGCATACCTTGTGGGATGGTTAGACCCATGGCTCCATGCTCGTGACGTCAAACTTTTGAACCTTGTTTGTGGTTTTTGCATAGACATACATTCATGCATCCATGAAAACTCTTTTGGCTAGGTTTCAAGGAACTTAGATGTATTTTATTTGTGAACATCATAGGTATCATCATCATGGGTTTTGGAAGAAGAAACACTAAGAAATATAGCTTCAGGAATCATGATTTGACAGAGTTGAGAAAGTTAGGATCCATGGTATCTAGTCTTGAGGATTTTAAAGGTCATTATGGAAAGCTTTTGGGTATTCTTAAGACCAAGATTGAAGATGGAGTTCTTGACACTCTTGTGCAATTTTAAGACCCTATTTATCATTGCTTCATGTTCCTTGATTATCAGCTTGATCCTACTTTATAGGAGTATTCGTATTGGGTTGGTTTGCCAGTATCGGATAAAATGCCTTTCAGTGGTTTAGAGATGATTCCTGAACCTTCAGTCATTGCAGAAGCCCTTCATTTAGAGACATCTAATGTAAAAGCTAATCTTACTTCCAAAGGGGAAATCCAAGGGTTGAGTTCTAAATTCTTGGTGGGGAAGGCTTTTATCTTTGCCAAAGCAAATAGTAGGGATGCTTTTGAAGTTATCCTTGCATTACTTATCTATCGTCTTGTCTTATTCCCAAACATTAACAATTTTGTTGATGTTAATGCCATCCGGATATTCTTGATTGGTAACCCAATGCCTACTTTACTCGGAGACGCTTATCATTCTATTCACCATAGGACTTTTAAAGGTGGTGGAGCCATCACATGCTATGCACCTTTGTCGTATAAGTGGTTTAAATCGCATTTGCCTCGATCCCGACTCTTCAGGGAGAATCCAGAAAAGCTTAGGTGGTCTCAAAGGCTTATGTTTCTTACTCAAGCAAATTTGAATTGGTATGAATCAGCTTATGATATTGGAGTGATCATTCACAGTTGTGGGGAATTCCCTAATGTACCTCTTCTTGGTATACAAGGGGGAATTAATTACAATCTTATTCTTGCAAGGCATCAGTTTGGATATCCTATGAAGGACAAGCCTCGCAACATTCTGGTATCAGGTTTCTTTTACCTTAATGAAGAAGGGAATCTAGATTTGAAGGATAAGGTTATACGTGTTTGGCGCAATATTCATAGGAAGGGTAAAGATCAGTTTGAAAAGAAGAATTGCATTGCCTTTGAGCCCTACACTCAGTGAGTGCGTGCTAGAGCTTGTGAAATCAAAATGGCCTACCCCATGAGAGGCCTTCACTACCAATTGACATATCATCATCATCCACCATTCTCATTGAGAATAGGGAAGAGTTTCAAGAAGTTTTGACAAGGATGAAGCTAGAAAGAGACACTTGGGAAAGCAAGTACCATGCTTCAAATGCTGAGAAGATAGGATTAGAGAAACATTTAAAGGAAAAGGATGATTTGATTGAGATACTTGAGCGGCGTGCTGTAGAGAGACAAGAGGAGCAAGAGAATTTATTTTTCTCTAGCGTCTAGGCAGTTCTTTGTGCTCATGAGTATTCTAATATTCTTCCTACCTCATGTGCTTGGAAGAAGATTGTCGACAAACTTGTGGTTAAAACTGCTCAGTTGAAGAGGGAGAAGGGAAGCATCAGCAAGGAGTTGGACCTTCTTCAGAGGGGATTCCATAGGACCCATAGGATCTAGCTGTTTTCCTCTTGTATTTTTAGGATCTTTTGAAATTGTACTTTAAATTGTAATCCTTCCATTATTAATGAAATGAGGTTTTTTTCCAGCTATCTCTTTTATGTTTGCAATTTTTATGACTTTTAAGTTCCTTGAAAACTAAATAACTCATTTGCATTGTATATCATGCATGATTAAACATTAAGTTTATGTATTCCACGAGCTTTCCAGGGACTTATCCATGTCTTTTGTCTTCGTTAGTCAAGTTGTTTCACTAGTACAACACTCGAGCTAGTCGTCGAAGAAAGATGGATCAACTAGAGCAAGAGAATCGCTAGCTCCGAGAGAAAGTGACTACCTTGAAAGACAGTTTAGAAATGCCCTCTACCATGATGGAAGTTCTGGTGGCTACTCAGAATCAGCCACCTCCTCAAGCACCTGTTCAGAGAACTATGATCTCTGAGATTGTTTATAAGCCCGTTTCTGTGGAGTCTGTCAGTGCTCCTCAACACCAGATGCCTCTCGGTTTTCCTTGGCAGATGCCAAAAAAAATTGTGCTAGAAGGGTATCAACCACCAGCTACTGAAGTTCCTATTATTCTTGCTGTTGTATCTGTACCACCCCCCGTGGTTCATACTACTCATATTGAAGAACCTGTTTTCCACACTGCTCCAAGTGAGAGTATTGGGATGTATGAAAGGATAGATGAATTTCAAGACCAATTCCTAGAGATGCAAATGGAAATCAAGGACCTTAGAGGGAAGGATCTGTTTAGAAATAATGCTCATGATTTGTGCCACGTGCTGAATGTGAAGATACCATCCAAGTTTAAGGTGCCTAATTTTGAAAAGTATAAAAGGGATTCCTATCCACGAAGACATTTGACTATGTATGCAAGGAAGATTCCAACCTAGACTGATAACCATCAACTATTGATCCATTACTTCCAAGACAGTTTGACCGGTGATGCCCTTAAATGGTATATGAGTCTGGACAACGCACAAATTTGCACTTTCAATGACTTGGGAGAAGCGTTCATCCGACAATACAAGTATAATGTTGACATGGCTCCGGACAGAGATCAACTCCGAGCTATGTCCCAAAAAGACAAAGAGTCCTTCAAAGAATATGCACAAAGATGGCGTGAGGTTGCCGCCCAAATTTTTCCTCCTCTAGAAGAGAAGGAGATGACAAAGATCTTTCTAAAAACCCTGAGCTCCTTTTACAATGAAAGAATGATTGCAAGTGTGTAGCTCCGATTTTAGTGACGCGACCACTACTGCTTTTAATGCTACTTTCTGATTTCTGTATTTATCCTATGAAGCTTAAAAGGAAGGGGAAGATATCTTAAACTAACCCTGCGTGCAAGTGTTTTCTTTAACAGATGCGAAGAGATCGGGGATCGGGGTTTAGTTGTACAAAGGGAAGCTATTAATACCCAAAGTATCTATAGTAATCTACAGGAACCTTTATTTACACATATTTTCTACTGCTTTGAATGCTTTCTTAAGTCTATCTGTTGTTGATTGGGGAAAGTTTCTCCTTTATGAGGACTGAGGAAATGTTTTTGTTATTTTTGGGTTTTCTATTTTTTTTTGGGAAGGTACCTGACCTAAGATTTTTTACTTGTGTGCTCGCTAAGATTTCGCAATCTTATGCCTACGTATTCTAGTAAAGAGATTTGGGAAATCAGAGCAATCTTAGTTCCTCCTATTTTATGGGAGGAAATTTGGTGTCTTGTTCAAAGTCCAAGATTGAAGCTAACAAGTTATTTATGTCTTGTCTAAAGCCCAAGATTGAAGCTAAAAGGTGTTTGTGTCTTGTTTAAAGCCCAAGATTGAAGCTAACAGGGTATTTATATCTTGTTCAAAGCCCAAGATTGAAGCTTAAGTTGATTGAGAGAGAGAATTTGTCAACTCTAAAGGAAGAAATCTCACCTATTCATCACAAATGTTGAGTAATTGGTTATAAGGGAAGTTACTTTAACTAGGATGTGTGGAATCCAGCAATGTCATATCTTCTTTTATAAATCTTTGCATGCTAAGAGAGGGACATTGGCTTGGATGTGTAGAATCTAGAGGACTTACATCAATTAGATGAAAGAGAAATTTTAGCCATGATAAAGAAGGGACCCCAACTAAGTTTTTGAATCAACAAGTGTGCCACTTACATCAGTTATCTAGAAAAAGGTTTCGATTGTTTGTTTTGATATGTGATGTATAGAGGGGATATCCTCCTACAGAGAGGACTCATGGTCTCATCTGTGGGGATGATGGATTTTGTGCCTTGATCAAAGCCCAAGGTTGAAGCTAAAAAAAGGTTTGGGGATTGACTCCACTGGAGATGTTTTATCTTATTTGAAGCCCAAGATGATGAAGCTGAAGAGTTTGAGTATAGCTTTAAAGAAGACTGACTCAACTAGGGAGTATGATATTTGTCTTGTACAAAGCCCAAGATTGAGGCTGACTGGTTAAATCATTATATGATGCCTAAGAGGAGGCTGATTCTTGCTGAGGACTTATTCAAATCCAGGAGAAGGTCTTAACTATTGTGAGGAATCCAAAGGGAAACTAACTCTTGTTGGTGATTGGAGAAGATTTGAATTATCAGATGCCATGAGGCTCTGATACTTTTTTGAGGATTTGTTGATGGTAACCTGACCCTGGCAGGGGATTTTAAGGTGAAAGTCAAGCCTTGTTGGGGGTCAGAAGGGATTTAAAGATGAGTTCGAATGCCTTAGAGGTTTTAACTCTTTTGGGAATTAATGTATTGGTAAAGATGATTAGGATTTATCTTAAACTTTTAGGAAGCCTGAGAGTTCAAGTATTAAGCCCAAGAGGAGGCTATGGGGTGAGACTTTCCAAGTCTACTTGTATGAAGCCCAAGAGGAGGTTGGGACTATCCAAGTCTCTTAAGAAGAGGCAGACTCTGGTTGAAGGAAGATCTTTGTATGATGCCCAAGAGGAGGCTGGGGGTTCTAGAGATGAAGATCAACCCTTGAATGATTGGATGTTCTAGATTTTTTTACTTTCCTGAGGATTGAACAAGTAGAGATGACCAAACTCTTTCCTATGCTTTTAGGAAGCCTTTGGGTCCTTGTACTAAGCCCAAGAGGAGGTTGGGATGCTTCTAGGAAGCTTGTGGGTCCTTGTACTAAGCTCAAGAGGGGGCTGTGGGGAACTTCTAAGAAGCATGTGGGCCCAAGCCTAAGAAAAGTTCAAGTAAGGTTTCACCGGGAAATAATCATTTCTTTGCTGAACAGCTCTAAGGTTTGAAGAAATTCAAAAGAGTTTTCACCGGGAATTAATCCTCTCTAGGGAAATGAATTTCTTTGTATAAGAATAAACTAGTTGATTGAACTAAGTTATAAGTATCCTACTGTTTAACCTAAGTGTGAACTGAGGATGACCTAACTGCTGAGGGAACTCTAGACAGGTATGCACAAGTATATACATATAAGTATTTTACCAGGTATATAAATGAGTATGTATTGAAAAGGTGATGGGTTTTATTCTCTGGATAGAGGCCCAAGTGTATTGTGATTGGTTGTATTGATTATCATTGTATGATTAGGGTTTTGAGAAATTGAAGAAAGTTTTTAGAAAACTTTGAATTTTGAATTTGTATTAAAAAGAAATGTTATTGTTATTTGGATGAATTGAAAAGAAAGTTTGGGTTATAACTCAAAGAGAGGCCCATGTGGTCTGAGAGCAGTTTCACCGAGAATAATGCTCTTCTTAGTATCAATGTAATTTGAATCTTCTTTTTATTGTAGAAAAGGAAAAGGATGAGACTTATACTCTATTTAAGAGGCCCAAGTTAATGTATTTTTGAATGAAAGAATGAAAAAATTGTATTGGGTCTTATACTCGGGGAGAGGCCCAGTTATTTTCAAATAGTTTAAAACAGACAGATGATTTTGAAAACAGAGATATGGGGCTTAAAAATCAAGGAGAGGCCCGTGGAGGTTGTTTATTGTTTAAAACAAAGTTTATGTACAAAAGATTGGGGCTTATACTCAAGGAGAGGCCCAAATGATATATTTTAAAAACAATGATCGCACCGGGATGCCGAAAGACGTTGTGGGACTTATACTATAGCAGAGGCCTAAAATTTATTTATGTACATAGGGGGTTGGGTCTTACACTCTAATAGAGGCCCAAGTGTGTTTGAAATGAAGTTTTGAAAGATTGAAACAAAGAAAACCCTAATTTCATTTTTAAGATATTTTTCAAAGAAAAATCAAGTAAAAATGATAAAAATACCAAAAAAATTCAATAAACATGTTATGAATTATGTTTAAGGTTTAAAAAATGAAGTTTTGTTCACATGATGATTTAAAATCAAATTGGTTTTGAAAAATCAAGGAAAAGAAATTATTTAAAATGTTTAAAAACAAATTAAAATAAAAATCTTTAAAATATTCAAAATTATATCAAATAAAAATATTTATTTTTTATTTTTTTGTGGAATAAGATATTTAAACATGTGAAGGATTTATGTTTAAAAAATCATTTGAAAAAGATTAAAATTGGAGGAGAAATTAATTTTTTAAAAATAATTAAGAAAATAATTAAAAATTAAAAAATTTGAAAAAGATTTGAACTATGGGGCCAACAGTCATCTTCTTCCGCGCGCGTGTTCTCCATGGCCATTTTGCAAAACCTCACATATCTCTCTCAATACGTAATGATTTTGCACGATGTAAACATGAAAGTTGTGTGTTTTTGAACAAGGATTTCAATGATACCAATTAATTGCAATTCTTTTAAGTGTAGAGTGAGATATCACGTGAAGAACAGATGAACCCTAGTTTTTGCAAGAACACTATGAAATCCTATACACGATTATACATAACAATTGATTGAGGGAAAACATTCTACATAGGTGCAAAAACATGTTGGTAACTTGAAAACACATTTATGATGCATGGATCATGGAGTTTGAAGAGTTCAGGCTTACCTATGCAAGAGAAAATCGAATCCTCAGTTGTAGGCATTTAAGAAGTGTTTTGATGATCTGGACAACTTCCTTGGACCTCAAGTAGTGTGTTGAAATGCTTGGAATGGATTGAAAACCTCAGGATTGGTGGGCACGACTCCAACTACAGATGGCTTTGGGATGAGGTATGAACTTGATGAATTTGGTGTTATAGATGTTGTTCAAGTGTTTAGATCATTCATATATGATGTATGTGAGGTGTTAGGACCATTGGTTTGAGCGGAATTGCTCTCTATCTCAAAACACGGTTCTCACTTCTTTGGAAATGATTTTTTTATGCACAAGAGGGAAATGGTGGAAAACATGTATTGTGATGTTTTGGTGTTATTTGATCAACCAGAAATGACCTCTATTTATAGTACAGGAAGTTTGTTTTGCAAGGAATAGTGAATGGGGGCTGGATCACCCTATTGCCCAATGGATATGGCTATGTGTTCAAAGTCTCCTCTAGCCATTGACTTGAGTTATACTTTGCAAGTTTAGGTCTTTTGATCCTTGGCTAAAGCTTGACTCATATGGACTGATATGGCTTGGTTTATGACACCTCATTGCATCCTTTCAATGCCATATGATAAAATTGGATTTTGGATTTGCAACATTGATGATCACATGCCAAAGGGATATGGTTCTTGACTATTTGGCCTCATGGTTCAGATTATTCATCATTTAGGTTGATATTGGACATAAATCCAATGATGTAAGTGTCCAAAATTGGCTCAAGAAATCGTGGGATACAAGTTATGTGCAAATGCTGTCAAAAAATAGTTTGTATCAAGGCATATTGTGAGGTTCATAACTCCTTGCACAATTTGAATCAATGGATGTTCTTGTACTCTTTGGAAAACTTGTATATCATACTTCAACTTTAATGTTTACATTTGGTCTTGATTCCTCTTGGATCATAATGAAAAATGCCTCCAAAGTTGGACAAAACATGAAACAGATTCTGCCTAAATATTTTCTAAGTGTTAAAGTTCAAATCTTATGAAACCCTAACTTTATGGCCTTATAACTCAAGATCTAGGCAATTTTTGACCATGGATCAGTAGGAAACTTTTGTAGTATGTAATGAGAGCTTTCATTTGAGCTTTAGATGGAAGAAAATGGTTGCTTGGATCACAAGTTATGGCCTTGCAAAGTTGGGTAAAAATCACTCTTTTTCATAACTTAGTGAAATTTCAAGTTTCTCAAGGTTGCCCTTTTTGCAAGTAACCTCACTTTTCTTGATTTTTCTTGATTGATGATGATCCAAATTACAAGTTAACATTGTTTTTGACTTGAAGAGGCCATGTTTGTCAAAAAATCCTAAAAGTCAAACTTGGTTTTGATCACAATTGACTTTTTGTATCAGATGAATTTTGAACTTTGTGATCCTTTATGAAATCAATTCCTTGGTCTAAATTTAACCTAATGGATGGATTCCATAGGTGTTTTAAAGTGTCTTGAATCATGTTCCAAGGTTTGAGATCATGTTTTGGTCAAAAGTCAAAGGCATGGTTGACTTTTTCCTCAGAAACCCTAGTTTGTGGTTTAAATGAATTTGAATCCTTGCATTGCTTATTGTCATACCCCAAAATTTTGACCACCAAGACTTCCCATCATTGTGTAAATCATCATCACAATATGGATGTATTTACATGCCTCATCAGTCTCCCCAAAGATGGGTGAGCATTCACTACAAACAAGAATTAGGGTTTCAAGCCCTCTCCGAGCACTTAGACAAAGGATCAATCAAGGAATGACATGATCTTCAACTAGTCTAACCTCTCAAACCTTCATAAAGAATCAAGAGGACTCCCACATCAAGGATTAAGCACAAGGTTGCAACATTCCAAGTGGATCAAGCCTCAAGATCGCCAGTGTCACCAAATTAGGGTTTTGGTCGACTGAGGCCTCCAGATGAAAGTCACCAAATTGTTATTGTTCTTCATACATTGTATTTATACCTTTGGCGCTTGTAATATGTGTGTTATTATGCAGAAAAGTGCACTAATTGATCAAAGAATTGAGACATAAAGAGATGATACAAGCTGCCACAGAAAGAGGAAAACAACAGAGTGTTCGCTTTGCAAACTCTGGCGAAGGAGCCAGCGAAGGTTTGCTTTGCAAACAACAGCGAGTCTCCCAGCGAATAGCTCCAGAATGTGGCAGAGGGAAAAGAACCTAAAGTTTGCTTTGCGAACTACCAGCAAATATTCGTTGGTTTGCTCGCTTTGCGAAGTACCTGGCGAATGGAGGCAGTGGAAAAAGGACCCAAAATTCGCATTGAGAAGGTTTTGGCGAATGGTCCGCTTTGCGAACGAATGATTCGCAGTGCGAACCCGCGAGGACAGCCTGGGGCGGTTTAACTTTCAGTGGCACTTAGGGTGCCATTTTCTTTCATTCGCTAGGCGAATGATTCATTCGCAGTGCGAATGTAGCAGATCCCAAATGTATTATAAATAGATTTTCACTTGTTCTTGGGATCATAACTTGATATTTTCACACAAAAACATATTTTTCTAAACTTTGATCATCCAAGAGTGAATTTTCACATAGAGAAGCTGAAGTCACATCCAATCTCGATTATTCGACTCAGATGTTCTTTCATCTCCTCTTGAAACTTGTCATCCAAGCTACCATGAGAATGAATAGCTAAACACTTTTGTGTTAAGGTTATATGTAGTTGATCTTGATCATATGTATTTCTTTTGATCTTTTGTATATGAACAAGGTTTATGATCAATATAGATGAAGTTATTTGTTCTTAATGATAGATGTGTGGTTTGTATCACTCTAGTCATAGATTTTACAAATCATGACCTAATATTTTCATCTCTTAAAAACCAAACTCTAGACATAGATTTGGGATTTTTTATTCGCTTTGTGTTGATCTTAACGATTGTTGTTTCGATTGTTAGCGTGAGACACCATCTAACGGTCTAAACAACGACACTCACGGATTTGCTTTAGACATAAACTTATTCGAGAGGATACGCGATTGTATTGGTCGGAACTGAGTTCATATGCTTGATTAATCGGATATGTGTGAAAAGGATTAGCGAAACCTAATCTTGACATGCTTTTCTAAAACTTACAACATCTTTGCTCAAAATTTACTCTTTGCTACAAATTTATGTTAAACAAAACCAAGAATCATTTGAAACTCCTTAACTTAAAACGGTTCGACTATTGAACGGGAGGTATCAAAATATCGCAAAATCCCTGTGGATACGATAAAAACACCCCCCGAAATACTGTTTCAACAATACCCTATATCACCTATGGAGTCCATCCATTAGGTTTGATTTAGGCCAAGGACTTGATTTCACAAAGGATCGCACAGTTTGAATTTCATTTGATAAAAAGTCAACTGTACAAAAAGTCAAGGTTTGACTTTTTGATTTTTTTGGTCAACCAAGGTTCCTTAACCTTAAAACAATGTTAATATGTGATTTGAATCATCATTCATCAAGAAAAATCAAAGAAAGTGAGTTAACTTGTAAAAGGGGTAACCATAAAAAAACATAGAATTTTTCTAAGTTATGGAACAAAGTGGCTAGGGTACCAACTTTGCAAAGTCATATCTCCTTAACCTTAAGGCCTTTCTCTCCCATTCAAAGCTCAGAGGGAAGCTCTCATTACATACTTTAAAAGTGTCAACTACATCTCATTCCAATTCTTCATGGATTTTAAGTTATGATTGGATCAAAATCGCTAAAAGACATAAAAGTGCATTTTTCCAACACTTAGAAAAAATTATGCTCAAGGCAGATTTCAAGTGAAACACCAAAATTTGGAGGGTTGTTTCACATAGTTCTAGGCTGAATCAATTCAAGATGTAAATATCAAAGTTGTTGTGCATATTGCCTACAATCCAAGGAACTCATTGGCATGAAACAACTCAGCTTGAGCCAAGAGTTATGGCTGCTACAAAACACCATGGCAAGGCTGTCATGAAAAACCAGTTTGCATGTTTTCTTGCTTTACATGATTTCTGAGTCAAGGCCTAGGATCACTATGCCACATTCATCCAATCTGATCCGCATCCATCTGATCCAACCTACAAATCTGAGTCAAAAAGCCCAGGGATCTTCCAACTTGAGGTTAATACATTTTGTCACATTATGCCTTGAATTCAAAGGCATTTATGTGAAATAGTGCACTTTCAATAAATCCACTCTACTCAGTCAAGATGATCACTTAAAAAACAATTAAAACATCTGAGAATGTGGATTTGGTCAAGACATAGCCCTGCTCTTGGGAGAGGTTAGTTTGCCTTGCATGAGAAGAAATGCCACCAAGCCAAAGCCATTGAATTTGATCTGATCTTGCAGCCATTCACTATTCCTCAAAGACAAGAGTTGATCCACTATAAATAGAGGTCCTAACTGATCATTCAAACCACACCAAAGCAGCTTACAACATTGCTTTCTCTCATTTCCTTCTAAAACTCCAAATTTCATTGTTTTGGAGCAAGCACTATCGGGTTTTGAGTTGGAGGCCAATGCAACTCAAACCAATGATTCACACACATCACATATGACATATAGAAGGTGTCTGAACAATCACCTCCCATCTGTAACATCAAAATCACCAAATGGCCACTCAATTGCACAAAACTCATGACTTGCTGCAGAAGGAATCAGGTTGATCAATCCAGAGGTTTTCCAATCAACCTAAGCACTCAAACACATCCATTGGGGGTACAAGGAATCTGTCCAAAGCATTGGAACTCATCTGTAATACCTCCAACTCAAAAATCAAATTGCTCTTGCTGCCACAACATTCAAGTAAGCCTAAACTTGGTCATCTCAAGATTCATGCATATTTCCTCGCACAATAATTTTGCCATATGTTCATAATCATGTATGGAGTGTTTTCCCTCATTTTATTTCTTTGTATGACTCGTGTATGAAATTTCTCAGCCTTCATGCAAAAATTAGGGTTCTTGAGGTTTCTCTTTAATTTATCATTCCATACTTAAAATAAATGAAATTAAAGATCATAGACATGATCATGAGTTGAAAACGAGCAGATTGATATGTGGATTGTGTTATTTCATCAAGTATTCAGTGAGAATGATGAGAAAATACAAATCAGACATAAACAGGGCACGCGGGCAAGAACAAGGTGTTCTTGGCGCCCTTTTTCAAACTTTTGAATTTTTGAATTTTTATTATTTTATATAATTGATTCAAAAATTAATTTCTCTCTGAATTTTAATGATTTTGAGTTGATTCTTTTTTTCAAAATTCACAAAAATGTTAAAATATTTTATTTTACAAAAATTTCCCAGAAATATTATTTATTTCATATATTTGATATTTTTGCAAAGAATTAATTTTTATTTGTTTTTTAACATTTTAAAAATTTTCTTTCTCTTGATTTTCCAAACTTGAATGGTTTTCAATCATTTTGTGGATAAAAACATGATTTTTGAGACATTTACCCAAAATCAAAACTCATTTCTCGCATGTTTTCAATAAGTTTATTAATTTTTAATCAAAATTAATTCCATTTTTAACAAAATTAGGGTTTTGATTGATTTCACCCTCATCAATCTTTTTCAAAACACTCATGGGCCTCTTGATAGAGTGTAAGTCCCACCCCTTTGTAAATAAAACATTTTGGGCCTCACACATTGTATAAGTCCCTCTGTATATTTTCAAAAGTTCGGCGCGGTCGTCGCCTTTGTAACAAAATCACCTGGGCTTCTCCTTGAGCTATAAGACCCATCTTTACTCATTTTCCAACTCTTTGGGCCTCTAATATAGTGTAAGACCCAATCCCCTTTTAAACAAAACCATTTTTGGGCCTCATGTATTCTATAAGTCCCTCTGTGTTAAAAGAATCTCGGCGCGATTGCCATTTCAAACAAATCATCTGGGCCTCCCCTCGTGTTGTAAGCCCCATCTTTATTTTTCAAAATAATCCTTGGGCTTCTCCTTGAGTTGTAAGACCCAACCCTTTGGTAAATAAAGCTATGTGGGCCTCAGTCATTGTATAAGTCCCTCTGCGATTTTTAAAACAACAGTGCGATCACTGTTAAACCTTGGGCCTCTCCTTGAGTATAAGCCCCAACAATCTTTTCAAAACAACTTCCCTTTTGATTTAGATTCAATATATATGTTGTTATCAAAACTTTCTTTAATTTCTTTGAATAACTATCAATAGAGCATGAAAGCTTGCTTGCCTGTAAGTTTTAAACAACTTTCATTTACTCGCTTTCATATATATATATATATATATATATATATAACTGTATTGTGGGAAGCTGCGCACTGTAAGTCTTCTTTCACACCCTTTTACATACTTGTCATATATCAACTGCATATATACTAGTATAGTTATTTAGAGTTTTCCCCGGCAACTAGGTCTAGAATTAGGTAAAGCCATGTTGGTCACTCTTAAATACAGTCAAAACTAGATCCCCATAGGATTTCCAGATACAATCTTGCCTTCTCTTGGGCTTAAACAATATGGAACAAAGAGAAAGGCAGTATTCTTTGTGAACCTTTTCTCAGGCTGTCACCCCTAGAAATTGTCAAAGAAATTCTACTCCCCAGAGTTGATCTATTCTCGGTGAATAGCATCTCTTGAGTTTATTCAAACCTCAGAACTTTCACTGAATGATCTATTCTTGGTGAATAGCATTTCTTGAATTTTTCTTGGTTTGAGACCCACAGGCTTCCTAAAAGCATACCCGCCTCCTCTTGGGATTTGTACAAGGACCCTCCGGCTTCTTAGAAGTTCTCATGCCTTCTCTTAGGCTTAATACAAGGACCCTGAAGACCTCTTAAAGGTATAAGATAGAACTTAGTCATCCTTTGCTAGAGCAGTGTTTCCACTGTCAAATCTCAAACCAATTTAGGGTTGATTCTCATCCCTTAAAAACCCTACTCCTCTCGTGGGCATCATAAAAAAGATAAAACTCTTCCACACCAGTAGACTTGGACAATCTAATTACCTCTTGAGTCTCAAAGACATTCTCAAGTTCTCCATAAACATAGGAAGAAACCCCGATCATTCTGGATCGATCTCCAGTAGAGTTAAACCCATGAGTCCTAAAACCCAGTCTCTCTCCTAAAAATCCCCAAGCCAGGGTCAGTTTATCATTAGTATAACACTACCCCAAATCAGAACCTCAAGGCATCTGATATCTCAACTCTTCTGGAGCCCTCAGCAAGAGTCGATTCCCCACGTGGACCTGCCTTGGGATCTCAGTAATTCCCAGCAGAAGATAGCCTCCTCTTAGGCTTTGTATAATGATCTTTCCTCAGCATAGTCAACCTTCTCTTGGGATTCGTACAATGATTCTCCCCAGCGGAGCTAACCTTTTTAGACTCTCTTGTTGAGTCAATCACCTTTTCAGACTCTCTTGTTGAGTCAATCAACTTCTCGACTCTCTTGTTGAGTCAACCCTTTTAGCCTCAATCTCGGGCTTTGTATGAGACAGATAAAAACACTCTCTTGTTGAGTTGATCCTTTTAGCCTCAATCTTGGGCTTTGTACAAGATAGATAAAAATACTCTCTTATCGAGTCAATCTTTTCCAGCCTCGTCTTAGGCTTGGTATAAAGATTCCCCCTAGCGGAAGTTAGCCTCCTCTTAGGCTTGGTATAATGAATCTTCTAGATTGTTCAACCACAATCTTGGGCTTTGTACAGGATAGATAAAAGCACTCTCTTGTTGAGTTAAACCCTTTTAGCCTAAATCTTGGGCTTTGTACAAGACATAAATCTTCATCTCTTAAACTTGGGGATAAACATTTTCCCCAGCATGGTCAGTTCCTGGGAGCCTTTTAGGCTTTGCGAAATAAATTCCTAAGTAGAGTCAAACTCTTTTCCGCCCCCATCTTGGGCATTGTACAAGACATATAATACTCTCCAGCAGAGTCAAATCCTTTTAGCTTCCGTCTTGGGCTTTGTACAAGACACCTAAAATATCCTCACCCGACTCAGTTAAATTTCCCATATCAGCCTCAGTCTTGGGCTTTATACAAGACACATATAAACCTCCCCAGCGAAGTCAAAATCCTTTTTAGCCTTAATCTTGGGCTTTGTACAAGACAGATAGAACATTTTCCCCAGAAAAGTCAAACTTTCAGCCTCTTCTTAGGCTTTGTATAATGATATCCCCAAAATAGTTAGTCTCTTTTGTGCCTCAATCTTGGGCCTTGTACAAGACACCAATATACACACTCTCTTGTTGAGTCGGTCTTACTCAGCCTCCTCTTAGGCTTTGGGTAAGGATTTCCCTAGTGGAGTCCATCAACCTCTTAGCTTCAACCTTGGGCTCTGATCAAGGCACAAAAAAATCAACAATACCTCTTTAGAGATGACAAATTCTCTCTCAGTCAAACCTTTTAGCTTCAATCTTGGGCTTTAAACAAGACATAAATAAACCTTTTAGCTTCAATCTTGGGCTTCGAACAAGACACCAAAACATTATCTTTTCCCTCCCTTAGAATATGAGGAACTACGATTGCTCTGATTTCCCTGTTTCGTTTAAACGGGAATACGTAGGCATAAGATTGCGAAATCTTAGCGAGCATACTAATCCGAAACTCTAGGTCCAGTACCTTCATACTAATAAAAAAATCTAGGTCCAGTACCTTACCAAAAATCTCGGGCAAGCTCGAAATCAAATAAATATTCACTCACTCTCTCATATTTCCCAAGAAACTTTCCCAACCCATTACCGGATAAACACCATCAAGTATAAAGCGAAACCTAAAGCTAATATCCTGTGGATAACCACATATAGGATGGGTAACTGACAACTCCCCATTGTATAACCTGACCCCGAACTCCCTGAATCTCTTTAAGCGTTTGTTCAGTTAAACATTCGTGTGCAAGGTTAGTTTTAGATAGCTTCCCTTTCCCTTTCAGCTTCATGGGATAAATAAAAAATCAGAAAGTAGCACCCCTTCCTGCCATTGCAGTGAGGAAAACCCAGCGATAAGGTGGTCGCGTCACCGACAAAAATTGTGTGCTACAGGAAAATGGCGACTCTGCTGGGGAGAATCTTTGATCTGTTAGGACTAGAATTATAGCTCTTAAGAGGTCTAGGATGTTAGTTTTAGGAATAAATATATATATCGCTTTTCCTAATTGATATCCGTGTTTATTTTTCGGCTAATGGGACTGCGAGTGATGCCGCATCTAGAAAGTTTGAGTGCCACCTTAGATAAGTGATGGCATTAGACGGGTAATCTTACAGGGAGTGACTCGCAAATAAGAAACCTCGGTCGACCATCAAATTAGTGGAGATACCCTTTGCAGATTCAATGCCTATACGAATTCGATTGTTGAAAGCAGATTGTTCGATTGTGGTGTCCATTAAATTGAGGATTTAGTAGGCTGAGACCATGTTACTATTTTGTAGTGCGGAAGCTATCAGAAATAGTTGTCACACGATACTACCCTCATTTGAGATTACTCTAAGATACTACAGCTCGCTCGGGTGAACCAGCCTGCTGTTGTTATCCCAAGAGGGGTCAATGATTTTGAGGACAGGTACAAAAAATCACCAGTACAACCTTTGGGGATGGGTAGAGCCATGACTTCATGACACCGAACCTTTGACCCCATGTTTTTTCTATGTTTTTGTGTGCTGCATTCATGCATTCATTTCATTAAAAAAACTTTAAACAAAGAAAAATTTTCTCTTCTAGTCTCACTTTTCCATATTAAACTAAGACAATGATTGCAAATGTCAAAGAGAAAGAGATTGCGTCATGGATTTCGGTAGAAGGAAGACTCACAAGTACACCTTCAAGGTTCCAAAATTAGAGGATTTGAGAGGGTTGGCAAGGATGATCACCAACCCTGATGCTTTCAAAGCTAAGTACGGAGGACTGCTGTCTCTATTAGGGGTCCATGTAATTGAAGGAGTCTTGTCCACACTCATTCAGTTCTACGATCCGGTCTATCACTGTTTCATATTCCCGGATTATCAGCTAGCACCAACACTGGAGGAGTACTCTCACCTGACTGATTTACCCATCACTGACCAAGATCTTTTTTCTGGACTGGAAGAAATTCCAAAAGATCAAACCATTGCAAGAGCTATCTATTTGGACGAGTCAGAAGTTAGGACTCACATGACCACTAAGGGTGGAATCCAAGGTTTACCAGCCCAGTTTTTGGTAAAGAAAGCCCTGTACTTTGCTAGTATAGGGAACATGACTGCTTTCGAGAGCATCTTTGTACTACTCACCCACGGGTTATTTCTGTTTCCCAACATTGATAGCTTCGTTGATATCAATGCCATTAAGATATTTCTAATTGGAAACCCTATTCCGACCTTGCTCGCAGATGCTTATCATTCTGTACACTTAAGGAATTTGTACAGTGGAGGAATGATCACATGCTGTGTACCCTTGCTATACAAATGGTTCACTTCCCATTTACCCAAGTCTACTACTTTCTGGGATCATAAGAGTACTGTCATTCCCTGAATTTTGACCACTAAGATTTCCCATCATTGTGCAAACCATCACCACGATATGGATGTATCATCATGCCTCATCAGTCTCCCCAAAGATGGGTGAGCATTCACTACAATCAGAATTAGGGTCTCAAGCCCTCTCAGAGCTCTTAGACAAGGATCAATCAAGGAATGCCATGATATTCAACTTGTATAACCTCTCAAACATCCATAAAGGATCAAGAGGACTCCCACATCAAGGATTAAGCACAAGGCTGCAACATTCCAAGTGGATTAAGCCTCAAAATCGCCAGTGTCACCAAATTAGGGTTTTGGTCGTCCAGGGCCTCCAGATGGAAATTTTCTTGTGGGCATGAGCCAATGCTTCAAAACACAGACTAAGATACTCCAAGGGACCTCATGAACCCAATCATCAAGTCAATTTAGCCTCAGGGGATGCATTCATCAAAAATCAGGAATTAGGGTTTCTTGACCTAATTCACCCCTAAGTTGACTTTTGGGACAAATCATGAGCAAAGACCTCAAAACATTGTTTGAGGGTCTCTAACACACTACATTGATCCATTTGCAACAATGGATTGATCCAAGAAGCTTGATCTATAAGTTTCAATTTCATCTGGACCACAATTAGGGTTTTTAAAGAAAAAGTCAACTGTACCTTTGACTTTTGACCAAGACATGCTCCCAAACCTCGGGACATGATTCAATACACCCTATAACACCTATGAAATCAATCCATCAAGTTTGATTTAGGTCAAGGACTTGATTTCATAGAGGATCGCACAATTTGGAGTTCATCTGATAAAAAGTCAACTGTGCCCAAAAGTCAAAGTTTGACTTTTTGATTTTTGGATCAATTATGGTTCCCTAACCCTAAAATGATGTTAATGTGTGATTGGAATCATCATTCATCAAGAAAAATCAAAGAAAGTGGGATAACTTGTAAAATGGGTAACCATAAAAACTTAGAATTTTTCTAAGTTATGAAATAAAGTGGCTAGGGTACCAACTTCCAAGGATCATAACTTAAGATACAAGCAACCATTTAGGCTGATCCAAAGATGGATTTGTAGCTCTCATGGCATACTTTAAAAGTGTCAACTACACCTCATTCCAATTCGTCATGGATTTTAAGTTATAGAATGATCAAAATGGTTGAAAACATGAAATGCCACTTTTTCCAACACTTAGTGAAATTTTCACTAAGTCAGAATCTGTTTCACTTTTTCCAAAAAGTAGGGGGATTTTTAACTTGGATCCAAAAAGTATCAAAACAAACTATGATCACACATGTGTTGTATCATATGAGAGCTTTCCAAAATGGCCAAGAACTCCATCAAATTCCATTTAAGCTAAGAGTTATGACAGTGGCAAAATGCCTTAATGCAACTGTCATGGCAAGGCAGATTTGTGCATTTTGCTCGATTTGAGCAATTTGTGTAAATGACAAACAAGTTTATCCTTCTGAACACCTCAAGGGGAGACCAAGGAGGGACAAACACTGATCCATAAGCCTCCCAAGTCTTTGGAACTAAAAGTAGTATGCCAAACCTAAAAATGCCTAAAGAGGGGACAAGACTCCAATTTTGTTTTGGGGCATTCAATGGATGCACCAAGGTGGCATGAATCGAGCCATTTCTAACTGAATGAGTCAAGGATAAGCTCTGAATCAAAGACATATACGCCTGTGCTCTAACCTCTAGTCAATGTCTAGAGGAGACTTAAGATTCCAAAATGCTACAATTGGCCAAACCTCTGCTGCAGTTGCCATTCACTATTGCTTACAAAACAAACTTGCTCTACTATAAATAGAGCTCATTTGTGCTCAGTTTTAGTACACCAAAGCCATCAAACTGATGCTTTCCTCAAAATCTCCTTCTCACTTCCAAAATTGACTTCTAAAGCAAGTCACTATCGGGTTTTGAGTTTGAGAGAAATTCCAACCAAACCAATCACATATACACACACCTCATAAACATCATATAGAAGTGATCCAAACACTTAAAAAACATCTGGAACACTAATTTCACAAAATCACCATCCAACTGCTCAAGCTTTTAGCAGACTTGCAGTTCGGGTACCATTTTAAGTTCCAGCTTGTTTCAAACCATTCAAAGCATTCAGACACATCACTTGGCACCTAGGGAGGCTATCCACATCATTGGAACGTAGCTGTAACACCTCCAACACAAAACACGATCACCAGTTGCAAGAGGTAAGCCTCAACTTGGTCATCTCTTAATCTAGGCATATTTCCTCGCACAATACTTTTGCCAAATGTTCATAATCATGCATAGAATGTTTCCCCTCAATTAATTGCTTTGTTTGAATCGTGTATCAAAATTCTCAGCCTTCATGTAAATTTTAGGGTTCTTGAGGTTTTGTCTTGATTTCTTATTCCATGCTTAAAATAAATGAAATTAAAGACCATAAACATGATCGTGAGGTGAAAACGAGCAGATTGATATGTGGAATGTGTGATTTCATCAAGTATTCAGTGAGATTGAAAAGAAAATGAAAATCTGGGCAAAACTCAAAACACGCGCGTGTTCTTGGCGCCATTTTTGAATATTCAAATATTTGAATTTTTGTGATTTTATTTAATTGATTCAACAATTAATTTCTCTCTGAATTTTAGTGATTTTGAGTTGATTCTTTTTTTAATAATTCACAAAAATGTTAAAATATTTTATTTACCAAAATTTCCCAAAAATGTTATTTATTTCATATATTTGATATTTTTGCAAAGAATTAATGTTTTATTTGTTTTTTAACATTTGAAATATTTTTTCCTTCTTGATTTCCGAAATTTAATTGGTTTCAATCATTTTGTGGATATAAACATGGTGTTTGAAACATTGATCCAAGATCACCACTCATTTTTCATATGTTTTCATCAATTTTTATTAATTTTTAAACAAAATTATTTCCTTTTTAAACAAAATTAGGATTTTGATTAATTCAACCCTCAGTAATCACTTTCAAACACTTTGGGTCTCTAATAGAGTGTAAGACCTAACCCCTTTTTGAAACCAAAATGATTTGGGCCTCAGGCATTGTATAAGACCCACTGTGTTTTCAAAAACCTCGGCGCGATCGCCGTTTTCAAACAAATAACCCTGGGCCTCTCCTTGAGTTGTAAGTCTCATCTCTTGTACAAAAATAACACTTTGGGCCTCTAATAGAGTGTAAGACCCAATCCCTTTTTAACCAAAACTTTTTGGGCCTCAGTGTACTGTATAAGTCCCGATACCGTCAAAAGGTTCTGCGCGATCGTCGCCTTTTTAACAAAAACACCATGGGCCTCTCCTTGAGTTGTAAGCCCCATCATTTGTACAAAAACACTTTGGGCCTCTAATAAAGTGTAAGACCCAACCCCTTTGTAAATAAAACAATTTTGGGCCTCACACATTGCATAAGTCCCTCTGTACGATTTTCAAAACAACAGTACAATCACTGTTAAAACTTGGGCCTCTCCTTGAGCTGTAAGCCCCAACGATCTTTTCAAAGCACTTTCTCCTTTGATTTTGAATACAATATTGTTATCAAAACTTTCTTTGTTTAACAACTAACATAACAACATGGAAGCTCAACAACGGGTAAGTGTTTATCCGCTTTCGTTTACCGCTTTCATATGTATATAACTGTATTGTGGGGCTGTTTCACTGTAAGTCTTCTTTCACATCCTTTTATATACTTGTCACATATCAACTGTGTAATACTAGTATAGTTATTTAGAGTTTTCCCCGACAACTACGTCTAGAACTAGGTAAAGCCCTGTTGATCACTCTTAAATACAAACAAAACTAGATCCCCCGTAGGATTCCAGATACAATCTTCCCTTCTCTTGGGGTTAAACAATATGGAACAAAGAGAAAGGCAGTATTCTCGGTGAACCTTTTCTCAGACTGTCACCCTTAGAAATTGTCAAAGAAAGTCTATTCCCCAGTGTCGCTCCCGAGGATTTGCATCCATGGTACAAACGCGAAAGTGGCGCGGAAAACAGAGTCGCCAGCAATGTGTATTTATCCCAAGAGAGGGAAAGGAAACACTGCGTAAACCTGAGGGAAGGGAAAAGACATGGTCTCACGACCAAGAGAAATGGGTAAGGGAGTGGGTTACGCGAAGGGAAGGTGTTAGCACCCCACGCGTCCATCGTACTCGACGGGATCCATGCTTGTTGTCTCGATCAAAGGGTGTCATCGTCTGGAGCTCCATTGCTACTGGAAAGAAGAAGGAAAGGGAACGAAAAAGAACGAAGAACGGAGAAGAAAAGAAAAAGAAATGACTCGATAGGACATCAATCGTCCTATGCCTACGTATTCCCTCGTGCAATGGGAAAGTCAGAGTCAACGTAGTTCGGACACGAACTAAGAGGGGAGGTTGCTCGCCAAGACATCGTCATCTTGTGCCTACGTATCCTCAATCGGATGAGAAAGAGGAAATCAGAGCAGTCTTAGTTTGACCTAACGAGGTCGGTTAGTGTTTTTTTTACGAGCGAATTTAGATTCGCGTCTGACAGTTAGGGTCGATGCATGTTTGCGACGAGACGGAAGTAACGTGCCCTTTTCTGAAAAAATAGGTTTGAGATAAACGATCCCGAAGGATGAAAAAGGTTTGAGTTTGTTTTTGTGTTTTTTAGACAGAAGTGGATTGAAGTTAGTTCGTAACTTACATTGCACTAAAGTCTGCTATGCGGGAACGAGTGAATCGCATGGTCGCCCCTAAATGGGACGTATGCTAAACACTCTAGAAGAGGAGGGGAGACCCCTCGTTCTTCATTTCCTACACTTAAGGCTCGAGAGCAATATTCGTTATATTTATTAAGTGTTTTAGAAGTGTTATGAGATGAGAAGAGAAGACTCAAGAAAAGAGAAACACTAAAGGGAAGTTAATTGTTCCTAATGTTGTCATGCAAAAGTGTCATGTAAAGGGGGAATCGCGTGTCGGAAAATTGTGTACATACAATGGTGTGAGGTGCAACAACATCAAAACATTCCACAAATATGTGTCATATCAATCCATGAAGATTAAAAGTGAAACGGGATCGAAACATGCTCAAAAATGCACAGAAAATTCACTATGCAACAGTGTTAATCGGTTAACCAAGTGTGTTAACCGATTAACAGCTCAAAAATCAGCAAAAAACAGCAAAATACACTGGTTAACCGATTAACCAGTTTGCACTGCAATTGGTTAATCGGTTAACCCTGTTACAGCATCAAAAATTAATTTGAAAAATCACTTCCGGCAGCAAAAATCACTTATGCAAACTTCTCCAATGATCATGTAACCAACAATGCACGAGAATTAAACTCAAACACAGTAATCAAACATCAATTAGATCCAATAATCACCAACATCAAGAATCACATTCAAGCAAAATGGATCAAAATCAAGAACAACCAAAGATCTACATTGTATAAATTGCAAATAAGCTAAATCAAGTATAGATCTAAGGAAAACCAACCTACAAAGCTGCAATTTGCTTTGGTATGATTTGTGAACAAAAAATTGGTGGATCCAAACAAGAAAACCAGAGATCCTATGAGCTCCTTGCAAGCAAAAGCTGAAAATCCAAGCAATAAGCTAACAATGCTCCAAAATCACTTCTAATAAGCACTTCTGAAATTCTAGATCTAGATCCAAACGAAAATCACCAATGAAAAGCAAGAATGGAGTGATGATGAGAGGCTTTAGCTCAAGAATTAACAAGTTCCAATGAAGAACTTGTTAATCTCTATGAAGGAGCTTTGAGTGTGGTTGAAAATGGAGGTTGAGAGTGAAAAAGTGAGAGAGAATTGAGAGAATTCTGAGAATTGGGAGTGAAAAATGATCTAGGTCTCCTAGAGGTTTCGAATTGATGAGATTAAATAACCCCTAGGTTAGGAGTTGAGTTTGGGTTTGGAGTGAGGTTAAGTAGGTGGAATTTGGGGTGAAAAATGAATTAGGAATGGAAAATGTGGAATTAGAGTGGAGTGAATTTAAATTTGGATGGAAAATTAACTCTCTCTAGATCCTTCTACTGGTGTGAAATGAGATTTGGTGATTAAAATTTGGATTAAAAAGATGCAGTGCTGAAAATGAAGCATTTGGGCAATTTTCGCCTTGGTTAACCGGTTAACCAAATTGCACTGCAATTGGTTAATCGGTTAACCCAATCAAATTTTCAAATTTTGCGCCAAAAGGAGGGAAACTTGGAGAATCGCCTGATTCCACCTGTTCTGAACCACGTTAGACCTCTGAAACTTGCCATTTGATATTTCCACTGAGTAACACCTGAAAAGAACACAAATTCTTGCTGACACCTCGGGATATCCTGCTGTATTAATAATGCCTGACGCCGAATAACCAATCAAAAATTGACTGCCAGGGTTTCTGATCATCAAATCATCTAATGAGCAAAATAAATGCTCAAAAAGACTTTGAAAGCTGTTTGCTTGGCTCTGAATATTGCTGAAAATCAAACTGGGACCGATAACGCCATGAGCTGCTGAAAAATACCTTGATCCCATGCTCAAAACAACTATGCAAACGCAGAAATGACGATGCAAATGAAATGAAGCATATGCCAAAAAGGTTAGAACACAAAAGGGAAAATTTTGAGGTGTTACAGCTGCCCCTATTCAAACCTCCTTGGATCCGAGGGTATGGAAGCAAAGGCTTTCAGACAATCGGGATATACGGAGATTGAATACCAGAATAACCTGGATATTTGCAACCTGTGGGGGTAGTAAATAGAATGAATATGAGAACGGCCGAAGGCGGACTCGGGATAAAAGACCGACCGAAGGCGGACCCACTGGGGATATAAGAATGAACGAGTACGACCGAAAGCGGACTCGAAAAGAAAGACCGGCCGTAAACGGAATTTCAACAACCAACGAGTACGACCGAAAGCGGACTCGAAAAGAATAAACGAGTACGACCGAAAGCAGACTCGAAAAGAATAAAAGAGTACGACCGAAAGCGGACTCGAAAAGAATAAACGAGTACGACCGAAAGCGGACTCGAAAAAAAAGACCGGCCGAAAACACTCTTTCAACAACCAACGAGTATGACCGAAAGCGGACTCGAAAAGAATAAACGAGTATGACCAAAAGCAGACTTATAAAGAATAAACGAGTACGACCGAAAGCGGACTCGAAAAGAATAAACGAGTACGACCGAAAGCGGACTCGAAAAGAAAGACCGTCCGAAAACGCTCTTTCAACAACAAACGAGTACGACCGAAAGCGGACTCGAAAAGAAAGATCGGGCAAAAACGCTCTTTCAACAACAAACGAGTACGACCGAAAGCGGACTAAAAAAGAATTAATGAGTACGACCGAAAGCGGACTCGAAAAGAAAGACCAGCCGAAAATGCTCTTTCAACAACAAACGAGTACGACCGAAAGCGGACTCAAAAAGAATTAATGAGTACGACCGAAAGCGGACTCGAAAAGAAAGACCGGCCGAAAACGCTCTTTCAACAACAAACGAGTACGACCGAAAGCGGTCTCGAAAAGAAAGACCGACCGAAAATGCTCTTTCAACAACAAATGAGTACGACCGAAAGCGGACTTGAAAAGAATAAACGAGTACGACCGAAAGCGGACTCGAAAAGAAAGAACGGCAAAAAACGCTCTTTCAACAGCAAACGAGTACGACCGAAAGCGGACTCGAAAAGAAAGACCGGCCGAAAATGCTCTTTCAACAACAAACGAGTACGACCGAAAGTGGACTCGAAAAGAATAAACGAGTACGACCAAAAGCGGACTCGAAAAGAAAGACCGACCGAAAAGGCTCTTTCAACAACAAACGAGTACGACCGAAAGCGGACTCGAAAAGAAAGACCGGCCGAAAAACACTCTTTCAACAACAAACGAGTAAGACCGAAAGCGGACTCGAAAAGAATAAACGAGTACGACCGAAAGCGGACTCGAAAAGAAAGACCGGCCGAAAACGCTCTTTCAACAGCAAACGAGTACGAGTGAAAACGGACTCGAAAAGAAAAAACGAGTACGACCGAAAGCGGACTCGAAAAGAAAGAACGGCCGAAAACGCTCTTTCAACAAGGGTTATACCATATAGGATAACTCTACTGGGGATAATGAAATAACAAAGAGTGCGAGGACGACCGAAATCGAACTCGAAAAGAAAGACCCAGCCGAAGATGGGCTTTCCAACCCAAGAGAAGTAGAATCAACGGATCTACAAAGATGACTCCGCTGGGGAAGAGAGAAATTTAAACAGACAACTCTGCGGGGGAGTGCAGGAAGGACCGACAAGAAGGACGAATCCACTGGTTGCGGTGTGATGTTAAACAACATCTTCTGAATCATGTTACTTTCTGCTGGGGAAAGAAACTAGTAAAGGATATCAAACCTGGCTTATGCTTTGAATGCATATGTTTGAATTTTTCTATGGCGTAATGCTCCATACGAAATGGAAGTGCTACACGTTTGGGAGGATGCCATGCAAGAATGCTTATGCAATGCAAAAGAAACGTCTCAGCAAAATAAATGCTGAAGACAAAGGCAACTCCACCGGGGATGACAGACTGAATTGTCCTCTAAAATAAGAGACCCTGCTGAGAAAGACTTCACTCTGCTGAGGAAGACACTGATCAAAAATTCTGCTAGAGATGAATACTCCGAGAGAAAACCCACTCTGTTGGGGACGGATAAAAACAAATATTGTAGGTGGAACCCAAAGAGAAACTCTCTCCGCTGGGGATTACCAATGACTTCTGCCGAAGATCTGAAAGAAGGCCAATAACAATTGGACTTAAGACTCGCTGTGGACATCAACCGCTATTGAACAAGCCACTGAGAAGATCACCACCAAACTATGCTTGGGGAAACAAGTCAATAATTCCGAACCTACTTGGGGATATTACCGAACTCAACCTACTGCTGGGAGATGCTCTTACCTGCTGGGGAGTATCTTCCATTACTAGCAATCTACTTGGGGAACGGTAGACGATGACATCAACTCTACTATAAGATAACATCAAGCTTACTCATCTGAGGGGATTGACCCATACCTTTGCTAGTGAGAAAAGCATTTCTTGACTAGCTGAGGAGAATGAGTGCTCAGGCCCTGTGGGGAAATAACATCTTTGTCCAAAGAAGGAAAATATTCTGTAAGTCTCCTGCTGGGGATGCAGAAGTATCAACTTCTGACCGCCCGCATAAAGAGTAATGAATCAATCACAACTCTAGCTAGGGAAATAATCCTCTGTACTCTGCTGAGGAAGATAATCCTCGACACCCTGGCTAGGGAAAATAACAACCTGCTGAGGAGGATGAACTTTTCAATGCCGAGGAGAGTAGCTCTACTGGGGAAAAATCTTGTTGCCCTGCAAACAAAATCAACAGGAAGTTCTATATGCAAAACGGCTACTTCGATTACCATCACAACTACCGTTGCCTAAGCAATTTCCACTGTTTTATGATATGCTCCGCAAAGCTTAACATTTTCGCATGCAATGTTTTATCAAAATATCGGACGTTTTCACAAACAAAACAGCAAAAGTAAAAACACAAATGGAAAGCTTTTGAGTGAAATGAAAATTTTATTGAATGAATTGGCCTGTAAATAGGCGTTTACATCTGGAAGCAATTCCTGAAAAAAGGTAATTGCGCAAAAAGTAAAAGAAAATACACATGTCGGCAATATGGGGAACAAATATCCACCATGATTCAATTCAGCTATGAGCCAATATGCCTCGCTTATCCGCAGATGCTTTGGCCTTCGAAAAGACTGATTGGACTAATTCCTTTCCCTCAAAATTTCCATGTATCCAAGAATGCTCACAGATCGAACGCAGATCATAGCCTTTTGCTTTTAAATCCCTAACTTTTGCCTGGATCGCCCTTTTCGGGTTTTCAATCCACCGGGATACCCATTTTTGCCAAAGTTGCCTTTTCAGGTTTTCAACTTTGCGGGTTTATTCTTTTTTTCTATTTATCCCTAACTTTTGCCCGAACCCTTTTCTTTTTATAGTTCGTCGGGATGCCCATTTTTGCCTGGACCTTCTTTTTATGTCCAACGGGTCTCTTTTATGCTAAGTATTTTTTGACTATGTCTGCGTTCACAGGGGACGTAAAATCTTCGCCATCCATAGTTGAGAGTAATAAGGCTCCACCAGAGAAAACCTCTCTTACTACATTATGGCCCTTCGTAGTTTGGAGTCCATTTGCCCCTGTGATCTGTCTGAGGAGGAAGGATCCTTTTCAAAACCAATTCACCAGCCTGAAAACACCGAGGACGCACTTTTTGATCAAAGACTTTCTTCATCCTGCTCTGATACAGCCGACCATGTGCAATGGCTGCCAATCTTTTCTCTTCAATAAGGTTCAGCTGATTCAGTCTGGAACGCACCCACTCAGCTTCATCAAGCTTCACATCTGCCAGAATTCTCAAAGAAGGAATCTCAACCTCTAATGGTAGAACTGCTTCCATACTATATACTAACGAGAAAGGAGTTGCCCCAGTTGATGTACGCACCGAAGTACGATAACCGTGTAAAGCATAAGGCAACATCTCATGCCAGTCTTTATAGGTCACTACCATTTTCTGCACAATCTTCTTGATGTTCTTATTTGCTGCTTCAACAGCCCCATTCATCTTCGGATGATAGGGAGAAGAATTGTGATGTTCAATCTTAAAGCTCTGACATAGCTCTTTCATCATCTTGTTATTCAAATTTGAACCATTATCAATAATGATTCTCTCCGGGACTCCATACCGGCAGATGATGTCCTTCTTGATAAACCGAGCTACCACTTGTCTGGTGACGTTGGCATACGAGGCTGCTTCCACCCACTTCGTGAAATAATCAATGGCAACCAAAATGAACAGATGCCCATTGGAAGCAGTCAGTTAAATCTTTCCAATCATATCAATGCCCCACATGGCAAAAGGCCAAGGTGATGACAACACATTCAGTGGAGTAGGCGGTACGTGCACCTTATCGGCATACATCTGGCATTTATGACATTTTCGGGCGTATTTAAAACAATCAGATTCCATAGTCATCCAATAATACCCCGCTCTCAACAGTTTTCTGGCCATAGCATGCCCATTGGCATGAGTACCGAAAGATCCTTCATGAACTTCTTCCATTAACAGGTTTGCCTTGTGCTCATCAACACAAGTAGCAAGACCATGTAAAAGTTTCTCTTGTACAACATGTCATCTTTGTTCAGAAAGAAATTTCATGCCAACCTCCTCAGAGTTTTCTTGTCTTTGGAAGATGCACCGTCTGGATACTCTTGACTCTTCAGAAAAACCTTAATATCATGATACCAAGGTTTGCCATCTGACACATCTTCAATAGAAAACACAAAAGCTAGCCTATCCAAGCGCATGATTCTGATCGAAGGAGTTTCATTCCAACGATTCACCTGATACATCGAAGACAACGTTGCTACGCATCGGCCATCTGATTTTCTAACCGGGGTATATGATGGAAATCAACTCTGTCAAAGAAAGGTAACAACCTTCTGTCATAGTTATTATAAGGCACCAAGTTCGCTTGACGAGTTTCCCATTCACCTGTGATTTGATTAACTACCAACGCGGAATCACCATAAACATCGAGGTTCTTGATTCTCAAATCAATTGCTTCTTATAACCCCATGATGCATGCTTCATACTCCGCCTCATTGTTGGTGAATACGAACACTAACCGGGCAGTAAAAGGTATATGAGAACCTTTTGGAGTCGTAATGATCACCCCGATTCCGTTACCGTACGAATTAACAGCCCCATCGAAGACCAGCTTCCACTGGGATCCAATTTCTGGTCCTTCATCAGGTAGAGGCTCTTCACAATCTTTCATCTTCAGATACATAATGTGCTCATCAGGAAATTCAAACTTCATTGGTTGATAATCCTCAATTGGTTGTTCCGCGAGATATTCTGACAGCACACTTCCCTTAATGGCCTTTTGGGAAACATATTGAATATCGTATTCTGTCAGAACCATCTACCAATGGGCTATCCTTCCAGAAAGCGCCTGCTTTTCAACACATACTTGATCGGATCCATCTTCGAAATCAAGAGGGTTGTGTGGTTTAACATATACTGCCTTAAACGCTTAGTTGCCCAAGCGAGTGCACAACATGTTTTCTCCAGCATCGAGTACCTTGACTCGTAATCAGTAAATTTCTTACTCAGGTAGTAGATGGCATGCTCTTTTCTACATGACTCGTCATGTTGACCGAGCACACACCCCATTGAATTCTCAAGAACCGTAAGATACATAATCAATGGCCTTCCTGGCACTAGCAGCATAAGGACCGGAGGTTCCTGCAAATATTATTTTATTTTTTCGAACGCCTTTTGACAGTCTTCGTTCCACCTGACTGCTTGATCTTTTCTTAGCAACTTGAATATCGGTTCACACGTGGGTGTAAGATGAGAGATGAATCTAGCAATGTAGTTCAACCTCCCTAGGAAACCACAAACCTCCCTATCTCTTCTTGGTTCAGGCATTTCTTAAATGGCTTTTACTTTAGCAGGATCAACCTCAATACCTTTTCCGCTGACAATAAACCCAAGTAACTTTCCAGATCTCACCCCAAAGGTGTACTTGTTCGGATTCAACCTCAGTCTGAACTTTCTCAACCTTTCGAACAGTTTCTGAAGATTCACCAGATGCTCTTCCTCCGTTTGTGACTTCGCAATCATGTCATCAACATAGACCTCGATCTCTTTGTGAATCATATCATGAAAGAGAGTCACCATCGCCCGCTGATAGGTTGCCCCAGCATTTTTCAATCCAAAGGGCATCACTTTGTAACAGAATGTTCCCCACGGTGTTATGAACGTCGTTTTCTCCATGTCCTCTGTGGCCATCTTGATTTGGTTATACCTAGAAAAGCCATCCATGAAGGAAAACACATAATACTGAGCGGTGTTGTCCACTAACACGTCAATGTGAGGAAGCGGGAAGTCGTCTTTTAGGCTTGCTCTATTCAGATCTCTGTAATCAACACACATCCTGACCTTTCCATCTTTCTTAGGTACAGGTACAATATTAGCAACCCACGGAGGATAATTCGTTACAGCAAGAAACCCAACATCTAACTGTTTCTGAACCTCTTCTTTAATCTTGACAGCCATATCCGGTTTTGTCCTTCTCATCTTCTGCTTAACTGGAGCACATCCTTCTTTGAGTGGCAGCCGGTGTACCACGATGTCAGTGTCGAGCCCAGACATGTCTTGGTAAGACCAGGCGAAGATATCCACATACTCTCGGAGCATTTCAATCAATCTTCCCTTGACAGTGTCTTCCAAAGCAGCCCCAATCCGTACCTCTTTCTTTGCGTCCTCGGTTCCCAAGTTAACAACCTTGATTTCCTCCTGATGAGGTAGAATGACCTTTTCCTCCTATTTTAACAGCCTGGCTAATTCCTCTGGTAAGGCACAATTTTCATCAGTCCCCTCTTCAGCCTGATATATGGGATTATCGAAGTCATATCGAGCCATAGCTGAATCATGATGGGTGGAATCTGAACAAGAAAACTTGCATGGTTGATGATTTATGTTTATTATGGATGCATCAAACAAAAACACATTACCATTTTGTTGTGGTTTTAATGCAAAAATAAAAAAACAGAAAAACAGGGATCAAAACATTTGAATGCGAAAACGTCCTTTATTAATGATAAAGAAAAAGCATATAAAAACATTCAAGCCCTACAAACAAGAATCACTACGTCTTGGGTAGAACGTAGGATTAACATAGATGACAAACAGGAGCAATTACTCTGGTCCGGTCACTTGAATGGCTCTCTCTGATGACCAGTTGCGAAGACTTTGTCCTGGAACACAGGGGCGAATCCAACTATCCATATCACAATCACTATCCACATCCTCATTAATATCATTGATTCTATCAAAGAACACACCGGCACTAGTGAAACGAACTGGACCATAGAACTTGGGAGGCTCTTCAGGACGTCTGGGTGGCTTATAACCCAGTCCATGAGTATTCCACTTTTCCTGGACCTTAATAATCTGACCCCACTTTTGTGAACTGCTGGCCTCAACCACGGCTCGTGCATCCTTGAAGGAAGACATAGAAATCTTTGGCTGATGTACCATTGTAGGCTGCTCTACCACTTCAGATTGGCTGACTTCCTTGAGAGATTCCTCAGGGATCTTTACTGCTTCAAAAGCCTGACATAGAGTTTCATGTATTTCGCCATCTACCTCCACATATTTGAAAGTAGATAGTTAGCTTATCATGATATCTTCTTCTCCACAAACCGTCACCACATGTCCGTCTACCATGTACTTTAACTTCTGATGCAATGTAGACGTCACAGCCCCAACACTGTGAATCCACGGACGACCCAACAGACAGCTGTAAGCGGGTTGGATGTCCATGATATAGAAGGTAGCATCGAAAACCTCTGGCCCAACCTTAATTGGTAATACAATCTCTCCGAAAACAGATCTCTTTGAGCCGTCGAAAGCGCGCACCATCAAATCACTTGGTGTGCATATCAACCCTCGGGTGTCCAGCTTCATCAAGGCTTTCTTAGGCAGAACATTCAAAGAGGATCCAGTATCCACAAGCACATGAGACATCAATGATCCACGACACTCAACAGAAATATGCAAGGCATTATTATGGTTTCTCCCAGCTGGAGTCAAGTCAACATCAGTAAAACCCAAACCATTGCCTGCATTAACATGGGCCACTACCCCCTCCAACTGATTAACTGAGATCTCCTGGGGTACGTAAGTAGCATTCAGTACTTTCAGCAGTGCGTTTCGGTGTGCCTTGGAACACAATAACAGGGACAGGATAGAAATCTTGGACGGAGCTGATGCAATTGATCCACAATTTTATAATCACTTTTGCGAATCAGTCTCATAAACTCTTCTACATTCTCTGAAAAAGAATTATCGATCGGTCTTGTCGTGGAATCATTCACTACTGGCGCTTGCACAGAATAATCTACAACCTGCTTTCCTTTGTCTTGTCTAGAACTACCAGCTTGATCATCAGAAGGGATAAAGACTCTACCACTTCTCATGATAGCCCCTGCTTCCTTATTATTCTCAACACAAGAGTTCACCACAGAAGTTCCCACCAGTTCTTGCTTCTGCCCGTTAACAAACACTTCAGCACCATAATTCCAAGGAATGGCCTTGGTACTCTCATATGGCACGGGTCCGGGAGCTGTAATAATAATCGGTGCTGGTCTTACCGGCCCTGAAATAGTGATTGTTTTGAAAAGGATAGTAATGGTAGCAACCTCATTTTTTCTGCTAACAATTTCTTTCTGTTGGTCACACCGGTCAAACTACAATCGACCTTCATCTATCAACTTTTGAATTCCGGATTTCAACAAACCACAACCATTCATTTGCGACATACAATCTGAACAATTCTCATCACATCTGGGGGACACCTCACCCTTCAATAACCTATCCTTTACCACCATCAAAGGAGACTTTAATTCATTAACATCCATAACCAGATTCAAAGATTCACTCTCCTCTAACACCGCATTAACCCTCGGCCCACCATAGTTCGGCATTGGGTTTTGGATGACATTTGGAGCGTGATTTGAAATGTTAATGGCTTTTGAATCCACCAAGTCTTGGACCGTCTGCTTAAAAGCTTTGCAGTCCTCAATATAGTGTCCGGGTGCCCCAGAATGAAAGTCACTGTGAGCATTAGGATTATAACCCGGAGGTGGATTACCGGTGGGAGGAGCTAGAGTCCTTTTATGGATTAACTGCATCTGTAGAAAATGCTGAAACAACTATGAATATGGCAACGGTGGAGTATCGAAATGTCGGTTTTGTTTAGGCGTAAATTGCTTCTGGCGTGGAGCACGATTCTGTTGCTGCTGTGGTGGAAGTGCTGCAGGGATTGTCACTGAAGCTACCTGCTGGTTATAACTCTGATGCTGCTTTTCTTTACTTCGGTAGGACAACACATAATTTGTTTCCTCCTTCTTCTTATAATTCACATAGGGTTTCTTCCCTTGACTAGAAGACGACCCATCATTACCTGGTACTTTCCTGGCTTTGATTCCACTTTCTTGTAAAGGTTTTAGTATTTTTTAAAAATAGAAAATGGAAAAGCATGCAAAATAAAAATGGAAATTAACATTGAATGAGGGAGGGGGTGAAAACATAGCAATTACCACGTTCAAAATGTCATTAGACTTAAAATGAGGGGTGCAAAAAATAATTGGAGCCTGGTCCAGTACACGCGTGTGAGAGGGAGAGTATGTTATGGAATTCAGTTGACAATTGACTCAACACACGCCACATGATCAAGTCAACAAAATCAATCAAGCAAAGTATGCACAATGAATGAATCAGATGCAAAGATCATGATAGCAAACATACACGCACGCACACAACATAAGTCAAAGTCAAAAATCTGTGTGAGAGAGAGAGAGGGAGAGAGAGTCACGCGTGAGGCACATGCCTCATTAATGTGTTGGCAAGTTTCTAGCCCTAGGATTGAAAAGATCTAATGGCTGTGTTATGTTCTGGTTCTAAAACCCTAGCAAACCCTCACCAGCCGGAGAAGGACCTCCGGTCATCTTCTCCGACCATCTCCGATGACTGCAACTAATCAAACTTCCCAGAAATTCACAAAGTACACATCAAAATGATCATGAAGTTATGGAGAATACGAATCCATGCTTAGAATCAACAAATAACACATAACCAGAGAGAAACAAAGGGAGAAAGTTTACCCTAAAAAAATGATCTAAGCTTCTAACAAGCCCTATCAACTAGCCAGATCAATCACAACTCCTATTGAGCTTAAAAAATCACCAGAACCAAGCTTAAATCAGTGAAATCGCGCAAAGAAAGTTTGAGATGAAACCTGAAATGTGAGCTTCTTCAAGTCAAAAGAAATCCAGAGAGGAGAATCCTGAGCTCTCTGAACTTGCTTGAGCAAAATAAATGCTCGTAGATGTTTGAAAATGCAGAGAAATGAATCTGAATTTGAAAAGGCTTCAACAATCTTCACAGCCTCAGTGCCTCAGTGTTGCTCAATGATGAAGATTGAAAGAGAAGTGTGATGAACTCGTGCAAAGGATTTTGAGAGAATCAGAGAGATTTTTGAGTGTGAGGTTTCGTGAATTGTGAAAAATGATGAAGCTCCCTTGAAATTCTTTTAGAAACCTCTTATATAGGTGTAGTTAAGAATTAACCAACTCAGTTGATGGTTAGAACTTAGGTTAAGTTAATTGTGGTGTGAGTAGCAAGAATGAGGTGGAGTGAGCAATTCTGAAAATGAGAGTGAAGAGTGAGCTCGTGTGCATTGCTGTGATCATGTATGGCTGCAGCTCATGGAACTTACAATGAGGATGAGATTCATGATGTTGATGTATGATGATGGTATGACAATGTTGCAGCATTGCTTGACACATAAGTTTCTTGTTTTGCAGCATTTCCACATTGGTGCATAGTCATGTATGGCATGCATATGATCAGTGGTTGTCTCACCAAATGAAGTAAATGTCCGCATGCGTGTTTTGTTGTGAACCTGAACCAAGGCAATGCATCATTCTTTCTATCTTGGCAGAAAATAAACCATGGAAATGATGATGTTTGAAGATGAATTTCTCCCAGGTTAATACATGAAATGATGTGATTCTGGATGCAATGGAGAGAGGATATATGATGGAACATTGTTGTTGTTTATACCAAGATGAGAGGAGACCTCTAAGGCATTCAAAAGTGACAAGGAAAACACTTTTTCATGACTGGCTTCTTGGGCGTGTCAAGTTGTATCATGCATGGCATCATGGGCATATGGAATTCAGTGTTGACACCAATACTTTGAGCAACCATAACTTCCAATCTATTGATCAGATGAAAAATTGATAAACATGAACATTGTAGAGGGCATGGAGATGAACAAGATTGGTGTTCAACATTTTTTCATTTGAATATTTCTTGATGGAGAAAAATGGCTTGACATTTGGCACACCACATGTTTGATGAAATTATGGTCGGGTGCCTTGGAATTACCTTGTCATGACCTGGTTTTTGCCTTGATTTTGTCAAACTTTGATTGATCATAACTCCTTCAATTTTGATCCAATGGAGATGTTCTTGCTATGGATTTGAAACTTAGGATGTGATCTTTAATTGGCTCAACTTAGGCCTGAAGTTTGATGCCTTTATCCTGAAGAAAGAATGCCTTGAAATGGAGTGCAAAATGGTCCAAACTTGCCATTTTTAGAAACCCTAAATTTCTAAAAATGGAAACTTTGTAGAATTCTTGATTTATGATGAATCTCTTGACATTTCTTGATAAAACCTTCACCATTAGACATATTTGACTTGAGGACCATGAATTTGACCTTAAAAAGTCAGGAGTTGACTTTTTTCACTGCATAGTTGACTTTTCCCCAAATTTCTTGATTCTCAAGCAACTGACCAATTGAAAACCTTCTGAAATGACCCAATGGGCAATCTTCCATCCGTAGATACTTGACATCATGTGGAAAACATTGAGATCAAATTTGAACCAAAACTTCATCAGAAGACTGCTTGAACTCAAAACCCTAATTTGGACTGCTTTTGCTAGGAGATGATGAACTGTCCAACTTCTTGATGAATTCCCATCTTCCAATGACTTGTGGGATCAAATGGGATGTCATATGATATAAGAGACCCTTGAGGCTTGTTTGAAGACACTTGGCTCTTGCTCTCTTGCTCTGGATACTCAATACTTTGAAATCAACTGATCACATGCCCTTTGCAACTTGTATGAGATATGAGATGAAATGAGATATAAATGCAATGCAATGAAACATAAGCTATGTAATAACAAGAGGGAAAATTTTGGGGTGTTACAGCTGCCCCTATTCAATCAACTGTGAACCCGAGAAGGATGAAAGCAACGGCTATTCAGACAATCAAGGTGAATTGTGATTGAATACCAAAACAACCAGAAAATTTGCACGCTGAATGAAGAAGAAAAGAGATATAAACCCTTCTGGAAGTATCAGCAAATAACTGCATAGATTGATACGACGTGTATCAAAATAGGGATACGGACGATTATCAATGATCATACGGACGAGTACGGAAAGAAAACACGGACGGGTGTTTAGGTCAACGATGCGAACGAGCAACAGACTATCATCAGAGGAACACGACGAGTGACCAGGTAGACGATACGAACTAGTATCGGACGATGATTAAGAAAAGGAACACACACAAGTGTTCGGGTCAACGATACGAACGAGCATCGGTCAATCATCAAAGGAACACGACGAGTGACCAAGTCGACGATACGAACGAGTATCGGACGATGATTAAAAAGGGAACACACACAAGTGTTTCCGGGTCAACGATACGAACGAGCATTAGACAATCATCAAAGGAACACGACGAGTGACCAAGTCGACGATATGAACGAGTATCGGACGATGATTAAGAAGGGAACACACACAAGTGTTCGAGTCAACGATACGAACGAGCATCAGACAATCTCCAAAGGAACACGACGAGTGACCAAGTCGACGATACGAACGAGTATCAGACGATGATTAAGAAGGGAACACACACAAGTGTTTGGGTCAACGATACGAACGAGCATCGAAAAATCATCAAAGGAACACGACGAGTGACCAAGTCGACGATACGAACGAGTATCGGACGATGATTAAGAAGGGAACACACACAAGTGTTCGGGTCAACGATACGAACGAGCATCGGACAATCATCAAAGGAACACGACGAGTGACCAAGTCGACGATACAAACGAGTATCAGATGATGATTAATAAAATATGGATGAGTATCTCAAAGGTCAATACGGACGAGTATTGGCTTAAAAGTTTAAACACGAACGGGTGTTGAAAAGGGTCAATACGAACAGGTATTGAAAATAAAGGACTCAAACACGGACGGGTGCTGAAAGAACACGGACAGGTGTCTCAAAGGCAATACGGACGGGTATTGAAAAATGAAAGTTTGTAAAGTGATCTCACTGGGGATTAAAACGCTAAAAAGGACACGGACGAGTGTCTAAGAGGTCAATACAGACGAATATTGAGAATAAGGGGTTCAAGCACGGACGAGCGTTGAAAGGACACGGATGGATGTCCAAGGTCAATACGGACGAGTATTGAATTAACATTGTACGATCAAGTGTTGTAGTAAGCTTTGCTGGGGTTGCATGACAATGTTTTGTCTGTGAACTATTCTGGCTTGCAGGTAAACGGTTGAACCTGGCTTATGTTTCGTATGCATATGTTTGAGTTTTTCCATAATGCTCCATATCAATGGAATGCTACACTTTAGAGAATGCAAATGTCATGATATATGCAAATGCAAAAGAGACTCCGGACGAGGAATCCAACTCCGCGGGGAAAAGATCATTGTTCGATCCTTCAATTGCTCTGTGGGGATTAACCCTTCTGCCGGGGATAACGCTTGCCACAAATTGCCAAGAATAAATTGGTTTGCATATACACTGAGGTGTAATGATCCTGTTGAAGAAGTTTCCACTTGAACGACTCTGCCTTGGAGAGAGATTATTCCGTTCATAGAACTCCACTGGGAATGAGAACTTTCTGAGTGACGTTCTGCTGAGGAAAAGAATCATTAAAAACTCTACTTGGGGAACAATGATCACTGATTTGATCTCAGAAGCTCCTGAAAGGATAATATCTCCGCTGGAGAAAATGCGAACAATCTGTCTGCTTCGAATTGCCATGCTTGCAAAAAATAAACTGGACTTTGAGATATAGGGGAGTGATGACTCTGCCAGGAATTATTTCATCTGTCTGGAGATAAATTCTGATCATAGCAACTCCACTGGAGGAATGAAAACTTTCCGACTTGGATGGGGAAAGAATGTACTAACACTCTGCTGAGGAAGAGATTCTGTTGATCTGCTAAACCTCTGCGGGGAGAAAGAACAACTCAGCTAGGGAGTATTACTGACAAGATTCAATGCTGAACTCTGTGGGGATACAACCGTATTTAGCCCTGGTTGCTAAGCAATGAATTTACAGTCTCTTCTTGCTGAGAACAAACTGCCAGGGATACGATCTTGCTGGGGATCGGAGCTACTCCGTCGGGGATACGCAAATCCTGGTTGGAAGACGTTCTGTTGCGATATACTGGGAAAGAAACCCTAGAGATCTACTGGGAAAACACAAAAACCCACGGTAATCTATTGGGGAACAAAGCTGTCGAGCTTAGAATAAGAGCCACAATGTCCCACGCTAGGCAAACCTTCCGCTTGACGACTCCACTAGGGATAATGAGTTTACAACAAACTCTACTGGGGAGAACCGCTTCAAAGCGTCTCGTGCTGGGGAAGCCCCTTAAGAGGATATTACAGAAGACCAAGCATCTTCAAACTCTTAAACAAATTCCGAGACTTGAGCTAAAATACAATAATTGAGAGGTCACTCTACTGGGGATAATAGATCTGCAACACATCTTGTCGGAGGGATTTCACGATGCCCATGCTTGGGAGGGTCACAAACTCACTTTTGCCCCAGATTATAAGGCTGATCTGAAGAAATCGTCCCAAGAGGATTTTACAGAAGAATTGACGTCTTCAAACTCCTAGACACTCACTGAGTCTCGAACATTATTTGCAAAGTCTGCGAAACATCTCTACTGGGGAATTTGCAACTGTTATCAACACAAAAAGCTTGTAGCTGCTGGAAGTACTGAATGGGAGACTCGACTTAATAAGATACAACGACATTGTCGGAGTTGCCTGTCAATCTCAAGCCGTTGCGAGTGACCGCTAATCAACCGATGAACTTAATCAGTAAAAGTTGTGACAAAAGGGTGATACGGGAACCCTTTCCTGAACATGATTGCCTCGGTATTCTGACTTAAGGGTGAGTGATTACTTGTTTGGAAGAAATGGCCCATGCTCTTGAAAAGGCTTCAATCTTACTTTTGAGCCTAGTATGAGGCTGCTACCTGCAAGAAAAAGGATATGCACGTATGCCCCGTGCTGGATATGACTTCTGCAACTGAGAAAATCTAACTCTGAACCACCACTTGTTGGGGAGAAAGGTTTTGATGCATCTCTTGCTGGGAACATGATTAACAAAGTCTACTGAAGACAAGGGACCAAAAATGCCTTGGGTTGGAATGCCCCTTTGTTTCAAGCCTTTTGGCTGATTGACTGCATATGCGTGAACAACAGTTTTTTACAATTTTCCACTTGCCCCAGACCACACGGTCCACCAGAAGAAATTGTCTCAAGAGGATTTTACAGAAGACTTGACATTCGAAATACCTCAATGTCTTCAAACTCTTGGAGAGATTCGTTGGATCTCGAAATAACTGCCTCAGACTGTGTGGTCTACAGAGGAATTCGCCTCGAGAAGATTTATGAACAATCTCATATCACCGTGGGATATTCTGCCTCAGTATTCTGAACCCTGGATAGGCTGATCAGTCGTCTGGATGGACTAACTTCTCGTGCTCTTGGGATGGTGTGCCCCAGTATGAACCTTGAAGTGGTTTTGCCCCTGACTACTGATCTTTGAAGGAAGACCCAAAATACTTGCCTTTGGAGAGATTTGAATCTCGAAGTGATTTCCCCAGTTTAACTGAACTCTAAAGAGATTTCTCGACGTGATTGGCTCAGATTGGCTACACCTTAAAGAGATGATTCGACGTGATTGCCCCAGACCGGCTACGTCTTAACACAACTTGTTGGGAAAGCTCTTGCTCAACAAAGTTTCCTGAGGAAGTACCACTGGATGTGGCTATCCTTCGGGAGTTTCAGGATTCTCAACTCGGCAAGATTTAGCTTCTGGACTGAATTTCCATATGTAAACTTCTTTTGATGTCAAACAAATGTATGCAAGCAGAAAATGTTTTATTCTGAGAATGAAAATTCTAATGCAACACACATGTTAATCTTGAATTTTTACTGAAAAGATGTCGCAAACCCTTTGTGAGCAGATCACGGGTTAGGATACGACATTAATTTTTGAATGAAAGAATGCAATGCACATGAAACACTAACAAAGATCTTTTAGCACAACTCAAAGGAGTCAGGAACGCTATCTCTTGGTAGTACACTTTCGGAATAACCCTGTTTCAATTTTGGACTTTTGGTTTTGTAACGGGGCCTGGTTCACGGTTATTGAAACAAAGGATATAAGGCTCAAAATTTATTAGTGCCCACCCACTCTTCGTGATGTCCTCCAGTCCAACATTCAGCTAGTTTGGCACTAGCGTTCACCTCTCAAAAGAAACCTTTGTGATGATTGAGGAACCATTGACTTTTAACGGTTTAAGCACCAATCAGGTTGTTGGAGTAACAGTCATCCCTTTTCGTCTTTGTGTCTGTGTCACACGACTCTATTATTTCGCTTGAGGATCTTTCATGGGTAATCCTGTTCGCATTTTGCTTTCACATTCTTTTTTTGCTTATCCCTAACTTTTGCCTGGACAGATTCTTTTGAATCTTTGATTTCAGAGTCCAGCGGGATGCCCTAATTTTTTCCTAAGTTGCTTGTTTTCAAGTTTCGACTTAGCGGGCTTTATTCATTTTTTTTTTCATTTTTTTTGAACACATCGTGTGACACCGGCTGTCTTGATTTCTTTGGAAGGGTTGTGACTCTTTCATTTCTCAGTTGATGAGGGATAACCATTGTGATTTCCGCTCTTTGGACCTCTTGATGCGGTAGAGTGAAAAGTAATGGATCCACAGATGCACACTTCTTTCGAGGTTTGAACGCTTGGTCAAACTAACTGACACCTACCCTGCCCCAGGGTTAAATGTTAGGGTTTTTTTACCAAAAGAAACTCCTTCTTTAGGGCTCCTATTTGGACGAGGGTTTATCTCCTTATATCTTCAGTGTTTGGGATTTGAAACAATGCCTTTATACATCGTCAACAAGGTTTTATCCAAGAGCACACAATTAGATATTTTTGCGTTTTCAACTCATCATCCCCCCTCAAGAATTTAAGCACGACAGTTGGTATTGCAATGCACATATACAAACTTATGAGTGAATACTAATGGATTACTTCAGGAAAAACATGCGTGCTTTATTAGGATTAACATTAAAAATAAAAAAACACATTTCATGCATGCATACAAATGTTTTGACAAACATAAAAAGCTACACATGAGAATGCAGTAAAGAAGCTAAATGATTGTCCTTGTTGAGGAGGCTTGACTCCGTCTGGACTTATTGATTCTGAAGACCTCTTTCCAAACTGGGTGCTCTATCTGATGAAGAAAGTTCAATTTATGGGCCACCCGTATGGTGTGATAACCTTTGAGTCAATTAAGTCTTGCACCTTATGTTTGAACACTCTGCAATTGTCAATTGTATGTCCAAACGTTCCCGAGTGAAACTCGCACCTGGCATTCATGTCATAATCCGGAGGAAAAGGAAACGGCACTGGCGTTACCTTGCCCAGCTGAATCAAAGAACCTTAGAGAAGGCGAGCAAGAAGCCGGCTTTGAGAAATAGGAATTGGAACAGACACTCTCTCAGACCTCCTGAGTCCTCGTTGCCTCTGTTGCTGACGGTTTTGCTGCCAATGTTGACTAGGGTGCCTAGTCTGCCCCTGTACTTTTCTTTCCACATTTGGCCGAGGAACAAACAAAGGTTGCTGACGTGATGACTTTGAAACCTGAAGCTGAGGAATACACCCGTGACCTGAGGTAGACCCTAGAGAAGGGGAAGGAATACTCACTTCCTTTGCAACTACTGACGTAAGATCACCTGATACCTTCATGCCACCTAGTCCGAACTCAATTGCTTTAGAGTCAATTAAGTCTTGCACTTGGTGTTGGAATGCTCTACACCCCTCAATATCATGGCCTGGTGCCCCTGAGTGGAAATCACAATGAGCATTAGCATCCCATCCTTTTGGAAGCTCAGCAGGAGGAGGAGTCAACTTCTGGAGCTCAATCAATCTTAACTGAAACAGTTGCTGAAGTAATTTGGCATGACACATCGGTAGAGGATCAAAAATCCTTTCTTGCTTCTGTTGATGACGAAGGGATACAACCGAGAGGGTCCTAGCTGTGATTTGATGATGCGGTAGTTTCGGAACCCAAGGCTTCTGGATTGAGGAAGGTCCCTGAGAGGAGGGAAGAAAATCCATTTCTTTAGCAGCAGTTGGAGAAACACCTTTTCGCTTGACAGTGTTCATAGGCGCAAACTCGATTGCCCCTGAATCAATAAGCCCTTGGACCTTATACTTGAGCATCTTACAATTTTCAACATTATGACCAGGTACCCCTGAATGGAATTCACACCTATCATGGACATTGGAACCCATACTAAACTTGGTGTGTGGAGGTCCCGCAGCAATCAATTCAATTAGCTGAAACTTGAGCAAGTGCTGAAGCAACTGAGCGTATGGCATCGGGATCGGATCAAACTTCTTCTCAGTCTTCTCTGGCATAAGACCCTCAAGAAACAGTTGGTGATGAAAAAGCTCTGACGGTGGAGAGGATTCACGAGGCAATCCATGGTCTAGAGGAGACCCTAAAGAGGTAGGAAGAGTGAGAACCTCTACTGCGGAAACGGACACCTGATTGTTTTCGTTTCTTAAATAATTTAAGTGGGGGAGAGTTGTAACACCCCATTTTAATTATTTAATTGTCGTGTGTTAATTTGTGTTGTTTTGGCCTTGTTAAGGGTGATTGAAGGGTAGTGCCTTATTTAATTAGTAGGGATTAGAGACCTTTGCTTAATAATAATTATATAGCAGTGAAAATAATAATAGTAATATGGTTAATAATGTTATTATTATTATTATTCTTATTATTATTAGGACTATTATTATTATTATTTTTATTAATTAAATAAAATCTGATTAATTAGAATTAGGGGGAGCTTAGTGAGACAAATCAGTTTTCACGTAAAAAGAGAAAAGGTTAGAGAAAGAAGAACAAGAGAAGAACAAGGGTGCTAGGGCTAGGATCTCCATCAATTTTCGCAGGAATTAATCAAGAATTCGAGGTAAGGGGGGAAAATGGGTTCAATACAGGTGATAATAGCGTGAAAGGGTAGTGAGGGGTTCTTTCCCTCGTAGGATTTTCGTATGTTTTATAGTTGATGAAATTCTGAGTATGATATGAGTGTTTGATCTATGATATGTATTGAATCGTTGATGATAGTATGATTTTCATGTATAAGTTTGTACTGTTGCTGCTGTATGAATGCATGTTGTGGCAGATTTATTTTGATGCAGGTTGAGGGAACGAGAGTAGACCTAAGACCCATAATTTTGACTAGTAATAATAGGTAAAAGAAGTAAGAATGAAGAATAGCACCTAAAACTGATGTAGAAACAAGTTTAGGACTAAATTGGAGTGAAAAAGTGAGAATCCCATAGCAGAATTTAGACTGGTGTGGAGAAAGTCCATTTGCGTAATAGACCTGGCCTTACGCGTAATGGAGAGGGTGTTACGCGTAATGCTGGCCCAGGAGGGAGGCAATACGCGTATCTGAGGGCCAAAAAGGAGGATTGGCATGGCCCTCTGCCCATACGCGTAACGGTACGCGTATGGAGATCTGGCCTTACGCGTTTGAGGAGGGAATACGCGTATTGGGTCTGGAAATGGAATTTGATGGAAAAAAACAGGTCTCTGCCCATACGCGTAACAAGTAGGGCAATACGCATATGGCAGGGTGGGAGGAGAGGCGGTACGCGTAGGATACATGAATGGTTGGGCGAGCGAGCTGGGCAATACGCGTATGGCCAGTGAGTGTGCAGAATTTTACCGTTCCGCGATTTCTTTCCCTTTTTCGCATCCGAAGTGGTTTCTTTTGGTTGGAGAGGTTGGGGATAGATGTCAGACCTTGAGAAATGTAGGATGGGTGATAAAAATAATTTATTTAGTAATTTTGGTGAATTAATTGGTAATTAGCTAACTAACGTCGTGTGAGGTGTTTTCTGTGGTGTTATGGATTGATTGTGATCAGGAAGATCGTGGGATTGGATAATTATGGTTATACATGAATTATATGCATATTGATGTCATGCATTCATGGTGTGTCGGTGGTGATGAATCATTGCTCAGGAGGAGTGTATGTGATTCATCCGAACTCCAATGTGGAGTGTGGTGGGATAAATCATTGCCAAGTAGGGGTGTATGTGATTTATCCAGGTTCGATTGAATGAACCTTGGTGATATTGGTACCTCATGCATTGTGTCATTTGTTGAGTCACATTGCATTGTTATTACATGTTGATTGAATGATAATTGAAAATGACAAGTGTGTCGTGATTATGTGATTGTGTGAATGACTGTGAGTAACTACCCTTAATATGTATTATTCACCGTTTATTATTGAATGTAGTTCTCACCCCTTTGTTATTGTTGTGTCTGTGCTTCTTCGGAAGTACAGATAATCCAGATACTTGAGTGTTCATGGAGTGCGTGTTGCCTGATCGAGTCTTAGGAGTCGCTCTGATACGTAACACGGGATTTGGGGATTTTATTATTTGTTATTCATTATTCATCATTCATTTGTTACGTATCTTTCATTTTTACTGAATTTATGGTGGACCACGTTTAATGTGGGTTTTATTTTGATGTAGTTGGCATGTGGCCGTAAATTGGTTAATACTTGTTTTTCCGCTATTTTTATTCCTTCAAATGAAAAGAGATTCAGTATGTTGATTTTTAACGAAGTGACACCTTGCTTGTTGTAGTAAACTCTGATTTTATTGATAATATCTCTATATTAATTATTTTGGGAAAGTGGGGTGTTACACCAAGCATACAAACACACTATATTTCGTGTAGGGAAGCTGTTCAGATCACCACAACTCATCTGTAACACCTCCAACTCAAAAATCACATTGCTCTTGCTGTCACGACCTTTAAGTAAGCCTAAACTTGGTCATCTCTTAATCTATGCATATTTTCTCGCACAATACTTTTGCCAAATGTTCATAATCATGCATAGAATGTTTCCCCTCAATTAATTGCTTTGTTTGAATCGTGTATCAAAATTCTCAGCCTTCATGCAAATTTTAGGGTTCTTGAAGTTTTGTCTTGATTTCTTATTCCATGCTTAAAATAAATGAAATTAAAGACCATAAACATGATCGTGAGGTGAAAACGAGCAGATTGATATGTGGATTGTGTAATTTCATCAAGTATTCAGTGCGATTGGAGAGAAAATACAAATCTGGGTAAAACTCAGAACAAGCGCGTGTTCTTGGGTGTTCATGGCGCCCTTTTTCCAAAATTCAAATATTTGAATTTTTGTAATTTTATTTAATTGATTCAAAAATTAATTTCTCTCTGAGATTTAATGATTTTGAGTTGATTCTTTTTTTAATAATTCACAAAAATGTTAAAATATTTTATTTTACCAAAAATTCCCAAAAATATTATTTATTTCATATATTTGATATTTTTGCAAAGAATTAATCTTTTATTTGTTTTTAAACATTTAAAATTTTTTTCCTCCTTGATCTTCTAAACTTAATTGGTTTCCAATCATTTTGTGGATAAAAACTTGATTTTTGAAAATTTGATCCAAATTTTTTAACAAAATTAATTCCATTTTTAACAAAATTAGGGTTTTGATTAATTCCACCCTCACAAATCTTTTTCAAACACTCATGGGCCTCTTGGTAGAGTGTAAGACCCATCCCTTTGTACATAAACAATTTTGGGCCTCAGTGTATTGTATAAGTCCCGATACCGTCAGAAACCTCAGCGCGATCGCCATTTTCAAACAAACAACTGGGCCTGCCCTCATGTTGTAAGTCCCATTTCTTTTCTTTAAAGCACTTTTGGGCCTCTATTAGAGTGTAAGACCCATCCCCTTTGTAAATACACCACTTTTTGGGCCTCAGTCATTGTATAATTCCCACTGTATTTTCAAAAACAACGGCGCAATCGTCGCCTTTTTAACAAAACCAATTGGGCCTCTCCTCGAGCTGTAAGTCCCATTTCTTTTCTAAAACAAAAACTTTGAGCCTCTTGGTAGGGTGTAAGACCCACCCCTTTGTACAGAAAACCTTTTTGGGCCTCAGTCACTTGTATAAGTCCCTGTACAAATTCAAAACAACAATACAATCACTGTTAAAATTTGGGCCTTTCCTTGAGTTGTAAGCCCCGATCTCTGTTCAAAATACTTTCTCATTTGATTTTGAATCCAAATGTATAGTTGCTATCAAAACGTTCTTTAATTTATTTGAACAACTAATAAAGCAACATGGAAGCTCTACAACGGATAAGTGTTTATCCGCTTCCTTTTATCTGCTTTCATATAAATAACTGTATTGTGGGGAAGCTTCACTGTAAGTCTTCTTTCACACCTTTTAAATACTCGTCATATATCAACTGTATATATACTAGTACAGTTATTTAGAGTTTTCCCCGGCAACTACGTCTAGAACTAGGTAAAGCCTGTTGGTCACTCTTTAAATACAAACAAAACTAGATCCCCATAGGATTTCTAGATACAGTCTTCCCTTCTCTTGGGGTTAAACAATATGGAACAAAGAGAAAGGCAGTATTCTCGGTGAACCTTTTCTCAGACTGTCACCCCTAGAAATTGTCAAAGAAATTCTACTCCCCAGAGTTGATATATTCTCCGTGAATAACATCTCTTGAGTTTCTTCCAAACCCTTGAACTTTCCTGGAATGATCTCTTCTCTGTGAATTGCATTTCTTGAACTTCTCTTGGTTTGGGGACCCACAGGCTTCCTAAAAGCATCCCCGCCTCCTCTTGGGCTTTGTACAAGGACCCTCCGGCTTCTTAGAAGTTCTCATGCCTTCTCTTGGGCTTAATACAAGGACCCTGAAGACCTCTTACAAGTATAGGAACAGAACTTAGTCATCCTTTGTCAGAGTTATCTTTCTAAAAAGAGTTAACACTCTCAGACCAATTTTAGGGTTGATACTGATCAGAAAACATCAGATCTAGTACATTACCAAAAGCCTCATGAACCATCAAGACACTCTATTCTTAAGCAAAATAACCTAAGACAGACCCCCCTATTTTGATAGCATCTGTAAACCAACAGTCACCTGTTTAAACTCAGTATGCAAGCAGGGTTAATCAGAGACATCTATTTCCCTTCCTTAATCAGCTTCACAGGATAAAAAATGAATCGAACTGTAGTACTAAAGCGATAGTGATACGAAACCACAAAAACCGCGCTACAGAAAAATGGCGACCACAGTGGGAGGCATTCTTTCTTACAGTCTTAGGTACAAAAACCTTAAATTCACAAAGTGCCACCGAAATGGCGACTCTCCTGAGGAGTCATTGTCTGTATAGGATCATAGGACTAGAGGTCTAGGATGCTAGGACAAATATATATACTGCTTTTCCTAATTGATATCCGTGTTTATTCTTCTGCTAATGGGAATGCGTGTGATGTCGCATGTGAAAAGATTGAGTATACACCTAAGATAAGTGATGGCACTAGACGAGTAATCTTAAAGGGAGTGACTCCCAAATAAGAGACCTTTGTCGACCATCAAATCAGTGGAGATGCCCTTTGCGGATTCAATGCCTATACGACTTCGGTTGTTGAAAGCAGATTGTTCGATTGGGTTATCTGAGAAACTGAGGATTTTAGTAGACTGAAACCATTCAGTAGTGCGGAAGCTATCGAAAATAGTTGTCACACGATACTACCCTCATTTGAGGCTACTCTAAGATACTACAGCTCGCTTGGCGATCCGCTTGCTGTCGTTATCCCAAGAGGGGTCACTGATTTTGAGGACAGGTACAAAAAATCACCAGTATAAACCTTTGGGGATGGGTAGAGCCTTTACTTCATGACACCGAACCTTTGACCCCATGTTTTTTCTATGTTTTTGTGTGCTGCATTCATGCATTCATCTTAAAAACATTAAAACAAAGAAAAAATTCTCTTCTAGTCTCTCTTTTTCGAATTAAACTAAGACAATGATGGCAAATATCAGGGAAAAAGATTGCGTTATGGATTTCGGTAGAAGGAAGACTCATAAGTACACCTTCAAGGTTCCAAAACTAGAGGATTTAAGAGGTTTGGCGAGGATGATCACCAACCCTGATGCTTTCAGAGCTAAGTACGGAGGACTGCTGTCTCTGTTAAGGGTCCATGTAATTGAAGGGATCCTATCTACACTAATCCAGTTCTACGATCCGATCTATCACTGTTTCACATTCCCGGATTATTAGCTAGCACCAACACTGAAGGAGTATTCTCACCTGACCGATTTACCCATTACTGATCACGCTCCCTTTTCCGGACTGGAAGAAATTCCAAAGGATCAAACCATTGCAAGAGCAATACATTTGGACGAGTAAGAAGTCAGGACTCACCTGACCACTAAGGATGGAATCCAAGGTTTTCCAGCCCAGTTTTTGATAAAGAAAGCCCTGTACTTTGCTAGTATAGGGAATGTGCCTGCCTTTGAGAGCATGTTTGTTTTGCTCACCTATGGGTTATTTCTATTTCCTAACATTGATAATTTCATTGATATCAATGCCATTAAGATATTTCTGATTGGAAACCCCGTACCGACCTTGCTCGCAGATGCTTATCATTCTGTACATTTAAGGAATCTGTATAGCGGAGGAATGATCATATGCTGTGTACCCCTGCTATATAAATGGTTCGTTCCCCATTTGCCCAAGTCTGCTGCATTTTAGGATCAGAAGAGTACTTTACGTTGGTCGCAGAGAATCATGTCTCTTACCAACTCTGACATCGATTGGTCCAATCGAATCTATGACGGGATTAGGATCATTAACCGTTGTGGAAATTTCCCTAATGTACCCCTTATAGGAACTAAGGGAGGAATCAATTATCATCCAGTTTTAGTTCGTCGTCAATTCGGATACCCGATGAGGCATGTCCCGCGTAATGCTCATCTGGAAGGTCTTTTCTTCAAGGAAGGAGAAAATGACAGGGCACTAAAGACAGAAATAGTGCATGCTTGGAAACATGTTCATAGGAAAGGAAGAGAGTCTCTAGAAAAACCAAATTGTGTCTCGGTGGAACCTTATCTCCACTGGGTACAAACTAGAGCTCTCAAGTTGAGGATGCCTTACCCTCGTCACGAGATTCTTCCATTGAAGGAACCTATCCTTTATTTTATGTCTGATACGGAAAGACTTCAGGTTGCTCTCAACAAGGTTCAACAGGAAAGAAGGTCTTGGAAGAACAAATACCGCATTCTCAATATGGAGTGTAAGAAAATACAGCAACTATTGAAAGATAAATATGCTCTGATCGAGATTTTAGAGCAACAAGCTGTAGAGAATCAAGAAGACCGAAGGAATTTGCTCGCTCATTTCACTTGGCAAAGGAATGACAACCCGACAACGGCTCAAGAGCCCCGGTCAAAGAAAAGGAAAGTACCAGAACCAACACCTGAGCTCTCCTCAGAGAGGACTCATGATCCATTAGTTTAGACATTTCCTTTTGCAGTACTATGTAAATTACTGTATTTCCATTTCCGCAATCTTTGAATTCAATAAAACAGGGTTTCCCCACTGTTTGATATTTGTAATCCAATTGTCGAAGTTTCCTTTGAAAATAACAAAAATAATTAATATAATCATTGCATATCATTCATCATTCTCACGTAACACATTCTTCTTCCCTACGAATCTCAAGTTTGTGTCTCGATTCAAAATTAAACTGTCTCATTCGTACAATACTCGGGCCAGTCGACAGAAAAAGATGGAGAATCTCGAGGAAGATAACAGAGAGTTGAGAGAAGAACTTGACGCTCTGAAAGAAGATATGAGGATGCTTCATAATGACATGCAAGCTCGGGCAGAAGCTCAGCTACAAAGGACTGTGATCTCAGAGATCACATCAATGCCCATAGTGGAGAAGTATGATCCTAGGTATAACATGCCAAAAGATCATTCCTGGGGCAAGCCTATTAACTATATCCCGGAAGGATATGTTCTACCGATCACTAAAGATCAGGGAACTGCAACAGGAACCGCTGGGCCTGAAGGTTACAAACTTCGGGAAAGCAAAGATGCCAGGGGCATGACAACAACTCCTGAAGGTTATAAACTTTGAGAGACGCCAAGAGTCACAGCCATAATGACTAAATCACCACCCGTGATACACACTGTCCCGGAAGGACAGGTTCCACGGATACCTTCTAGTGGAAATGAAAGTATGGACGAGAAAATGAAGGAGTTCAAGGAATAGTTCCTGGAGATGCAGAAAGAGCTACAAGCCCTTTGCGGTCAGGATCTATTTGGAAAGGACGTTGCAGACCTTTGTTTGGTCCCCAATGTGAAAGTTCTGCACAAATTCAAGGTGCCCGAATTTGAAAAGTACAAGGGCAACTCTTGCCCTCAAAGCCATTTGGTGATGTACGCTGGGAGGATGTCAACTTAGACAGAGAACAACCAGCTACTGATCCACTTTTTTCAAGATAGTTTAACCGGTGCCCCACTAAAATGGTACATGGGATTAAACCGCACTAAGATCGCCACTTTTCGGGATCTTGGTGCTGCCTTCATTCAACAATATAAGTATAACCTGGACATGGCACCAGATAGAGATCAACTCAGAGCCATGTCACAGAAGGATAAGGAAACCTTCAAGGAGTATGCTCAGAGATGGCGTGAAATTGCCGCCCAGATTTGTCCACCTCTTGAGGAAAAATAGATGACAAAGGTCTTCTTGAAAACCTTGAGCCCATTTTACTACGACAAAATGGTCGCCAGTGCACCCAGTGACTTCACTGAGATGGTGGGCATGGGAGTTCGTCTTTAGGAAGAAGTCTGAGAAGGACGTTTAGTTAAAGACGCTGGATCATCAAGCAGTACCAAAAGATACGGTAGTGCTCTCCCTAAGAAAAAAGAGCAAGATGTTGGTAATATCTCTCTTGGAAAGCAAAGGCGACGGTACCAACCAGTAGCAGCTGTAACTCCTGCTATCAACCCTGCGCCTGTTCCTACGTATCAACCTCAGGTTGCTCAAAGTCAACCGAATCAACAACAATTTCAGCAAAGGACACAACAACCTCTTCAGCAGGCTCGTCCTCAATACAACAACAACTGTACAACACGACTACCAGGGTTCGACCCTATACCCATGTTGTACGCGGAATGGTTTCCATTATTACTGGTCAAGGGGCATGTCCAAACCAGGGCTCCTCTTGCGATTCCGGAGAACCCTCCGTTTTGGTTCAAAGCGGATCAGACTTGCCCTTACCATCAAGGAGGACGGGAGATAACATAGAAAACTGTCTCAGTTTCAAATCTGATGTACAGAAGCTCGTCAGGAGCGGGGTCTTATCCTTCAAGGATACAAATCTAAATGTTCATAAGAACCCGTTGCCTCAACACGAGAAAGCTGCAGCAAATTTGATAGAAGGAGAGTCTAACCACAGCTATCAAATTCATGATGTACTCTTATTGAGGGCCAACTTGGTCAAGATGCATTGTAGATAGAGCGGATACGGCCATGTGCCACCTCAAAATTATCACCAGTGTGATATCTTCTCCAAAAATAATCAAGGATGTTCTGTGGTGCAATTAACTCTACAGGAACAATTGGATCTCGAATGGATCCAAGAGCACCGAGTTCGTGGGGTCAACATGACTTATACGAATTCCAACATCATTCAAAACCACGACATTTGTGTGATGAATGTCAACTTGGTGGCTATGCACTCAAGGCAAAGCCAGTATCATAATCTGCCACAGCACGATTACAATTCCTGTCTGACTTGCTCGGTAAACAAACAGGGATGCTCTTTTGGACAAGAGGCCCTCCAGCGTCAGATGGATCTTGGGTGGATCCAGGACTGCCATGATAGAAATCCTTATCAAGTTAACATGATTCAAATCTTCGATATTCGTTTGATGAATACCAGTTTGGTGGAGTTACACGCCAAGCAAGTCCAACTCGGTTTTCTCACTTCACATGATTATCTGAGCTGTAAAGTATGTTGTAACAGTAACCAAGGGCGCACTCTCGTTCAAAGAACTTTACAACACTTGTTAAACCATTGGTGGCTTCCAATCTATCTAGACGAAGACACGCAACAAATTAGTGTGACAAACGGGAACCCTACTAGACATCAAAGTCAGGATGTCCGATCTATGGAGATAGACCTAGTAAGGTTACACTGCATTCAAAGCGGACGTGGCTAGGTGCTACCATACAACTACGAGCGCTGTAGACACTACTCGGAAAATAACCAAGGATGCTACCTCGTGCGAGAAGCCCTTCAAAGTCAGTTGGACCACAAAGAGATTTGACCGTGTCCAAGTTCTGGGTCAACCAATTCGATGCCAGACTTTGTCACTGATTGAATCAAAGATGTTGTCATAATCTCTGATCATAAGAGGACCAAAGATGTTTGTACCGTAATCCCTCTACTTGACGAATCAAGAATTCCTTTGGACGAACCAGGAATTGATTGAAGTTACTTACAATGGTCATAAGAATTAGAAGGCTCCTGTAGTTATCTATCTACCGGGACCGTTACCATATGAATCAACTAAGGCTATCCCTTACAAACATGGTGCAACAACAATTGAGAATGGAAAGGAAATTCCATTACCCTCCGTCGTGAATATTGCAGACATCAGTCGAGTAACACGGAGTGGTCGAATCTTCAACCGAGGAGTTGGAGAACCTACCAGAGAAAAGGAACCTCAAACGGAAGTCCCTGATCAAGGAGTCGGTCAATCCAGAAGAGTGAGTACAACATTGTTGATCAACTGTTGCAAACTCCTTCAAAAATCTATGTGTTATCTCTATTACTCAGTTCTGAAGCTCACAGGGAGGCTCTACAGAAAGTCTTAGAGCAAGCCTTTGTGGAACAAGACGTAACAATACGACACTTCGACAGCATCATCGCCAACATCACTTCCTGCAACAACTTGGGGTTTAGTGATGAGGAATTTCCAGAAGAAGGCAAAGGTCACAACATGGCGCTCAATATTACAGTTAACTGCCAGGATGATGCTTTAGCCGGCGTACTGATAGATATCGGATCGGCTCTCAACGTTATGCCGAAGTCCACTTTAATGCGACTATCATTCAAAGGACCTCCTATGAGAGGCAGTGAGGTCGTTGTCAAAGTATTTGACGGATCCCGAAAAACGGTTATCGGAGAAGTCGACCTTCCCATAACTGTCGGTCCTCACACTTTCCAAGTCACTTTCAAGGTCATGGAGATCCGAGCAACATACAGCTGTTTGTTAGGAAGACCTTGGATACACCAGGCTGGGGCAGTCACTTCGACACTTCACCAGAAACTGAAGTTCGTCAAGAATGACCAACTCGTCACAGTCTGTGGAGAACAAGCCTTGATCGTGAGTAACCTATCGTTGTCTACTTGTGTAGAACCTGAGGAGGTTGTTGGAACCCAGTTTCAATCACTTTCGGTGAGCAATGGGAATCAATCAGAAATAGGAACATCGATTTCCTCGTACAAAGATGCTCTCAAGGTGATCAAAAGTAACAATGCAAAAGGATGGGGACAGCTTGTCACTCCTACTGATAACAAAGCGAAGAGAGGTATTGGTTTTTCATCAACCTGTACTCAGACTGCTACTAAAGATGAAAGTCTTCATCCCATTCAGAACTTCTTCCACGGTGGAGGTTTCCTTCACCCAGTGTCTCAAGAAATACATACCATCAACGAGGGAGATTCCTCCGATACAGATGAAGAATGGAAGTCCTATCTCAATGAGGACAGTTATATGTCTCAAGACGAAACGCTTACGCCATTTTGCTATCCCGCACAGAGTCCGAGATTTATACCAAGATCAGATGTCAAGATGATATACGGAGATTGTGATCCGGAAGGATGTCGTGCTCCACCAAACTCATTAGAGGAGGATACTCTGATGAAAGATAACTTTGACCACGACTATTATGGCCCAATGGATGGCCTGCCTATCTGCCAACCGTACCCGGGAGACTTGGGGCCAGAGAATCAGCCGAATAATGAATATCAGCTGAGCATCATTGAAAAGAATACCTGCGTCCCCACCATGTCATGGGATCAACACTCGAGGCATTCTGAAGATATCCAGCACGGCGATGAATTTTCAAAACTCGCAGGGCTAGAGTTCACCAACTACGCATTTCCTGAGGTCAACGTCATCGAAAGGGATGACTCCCCCAGTTCCAAAGAAGTATGGGACACCTTGGGACAACCAAGTGGCAAATACGACTTCATGGTCAAGTACACCGCTTCTGAAAGCTCTCGCATCAGGCTCGAAGACATCCAACCGACTGGATGGGGAGATCTGCCTGAGAGTACAAACATTATGCAAGATACAGCAGAAGAATCCTCCTACGACAACTCTGCCCGGGAGACATATTCCAACGATCCTGCTCCACCAGAAATCAGCGTCATTTCTGAGGACAAACCAAGAAAGAAGGTACTAGACTTTGTGATTCACCGAGGAGTTCGCCGCCAATGGGTTGCTGTCAACGTTCTGAAAGTGGTTCATAAGTCGAAATTGCTTGTTTTAAACCCCAATGAAACATACGATCCAATGCCTTCTCCCAACTTTGAATTCCCGGTATTTGAGGCTGAAGAAGAAGATGACGAATAAATTCCAGAGGAAATCTCCCGATTACTTAGACAAGAGGAAAGGTTCATCAAACCTCACAAAGAACCGTTGGAAACGGTCAACTTGGGTTCAGAAGAAGAGAGAAAAGAAGTCAAGATTGGGGCACTGCTCAGTCCAACTGTCAAAGAAAGTTTGACAAGGCTTCTCAAAGAGTTTCCCGATGTATTCACTTGGTCCTATAAGGATATGCCAAGGTTGGATACCAGCATCGTGGAACATCACCTACCGTTGAGATCAGAATGTCCGCCGGTAAAACAGAGACTCAGACGGACTCACCTAGACATGGCCATCAAAATCAAAGAGGAAGTACAGAAACAAATTGACGCGGGTTTCCTCGCCACATCAGAATATCCTCAATGGTTAGCCAACATAGTACCAGTTCCGAAAAAGGACGGAAAAGTCAGAATGTGTGTAGACTACAGGGATCTGAACAAAGCCAGTCCGAAGGATGACTTTCCCTTGCCACACATTGACATGCTGGTAGACAGTACAACAAAGTTCAAAGTCTTCTCCTTCATGAATGGATTCTCGGGCTATAATCAGATAAAAATGGTGCCGGAAGACGTGGAGAAAACTTCATTCATTACCCCATGGGGTACCTTTTGTTACAAGGTAATGCCGTTCGGCTTGAAGAATGCCGAGGCAACCTATCAAAGGGCTATGACTACTTTGTTTCATGACATGGTACACAAAGAAATCGAGGTGTATGTCGATGATATGATTCCCGAATCTAAAATAGAAGAGGAGCATGTGACCCACCTGTCAAAACTATTCAAGCGGTTGAGAAAGTACAGACTCCTCTTGAATCCTAATAAGTGCACATTCGGTGTCCGTTCAGGGAAACTTTTAGGGTTCATCGTCAGCCAAAATGGAATTGAGGTTGATCCTGACAAGGTCAAGGATATTCAAGAAATTCCTTCTCCAAAGACTGAAAAACAAGTTAGGGGATTCCTGGGACGTCTGAACTATATTTCCCGATTTATATTCCTCATGACCGCGACATGCGCGCCGATCTTGAAATTACTCAAAAAGAATCAGGACTGCACTTGGACAGAAGATTGCCAAACCTCCTTCGACAGTATCAAGGAATACCTGTTAAACCCACCGATTCTATCACCTCCAGTGGAAGAAAGACCACTGATCATCTACTTAACAGTCTTGGAAGACTCCATGGGCTGTGTACTTGGCCAACAAGACAAAACAAAAAGAAAAGAGTCTACCATTTACTATCTAAGCAAGAAATTCACCGACTGCGAAACTCGGTACACTATGCTTGAGAAAAATTGTTGTGCTCTGGCTTGGGCAGCCAAACATCTTCTCCAGTATATGATTCGTCACACTACTTGGTTAATCTCCAAAATGGATCCAATCAAGTACGTCTTTGAAAAACCTGCTCTCATGGGAAGGATTGCCCCTTGGCATATGTTGTTGTCAGAATACGACATTAAGTACCACGCTCAAAAAGCCGTTAAGGGAAGTGTTTTAGCCGATCATTTGGCTCATCAACCAATTGACGCTCAGGAATCAGTCGGATTTGACTTCCCAGACGAAGATGTCATGTATCTAAAAATGAAATATTGCGATGAACCGCTACCCAGTGAAGGGCCAGAACCAGGTTCCCAATGGGGACTAATCTTTGACGAAGCTGTCAATCATTATGGAAACAGAATTGGGGCAATCATTATAACACCTCAGGGTACCCACATTCCTTTCACCGCCCGACTGACATTCAAGTGTACAAATAACGAGGCCGAATACGAATCTTGTATCATGGGTCTCAAAGAAGCGATCGATTTAAGGATCAAGAACTTGGATGTATATGGCGACTCAGCCCTAATTATCAATCAGATCAAAGGAGATTGGAACACATACCAATCAGGATTGATTCCTTACAAAGACTACACGAGAAGGTTGTTGCCATTCTTCAACAGAATCGAGTTTCATCACATCCCTCATAAAGAGAATCACATGGATGATGCATTAGCCACCCTCTCTTCCATGATTAGTGTAGGTCAATGGAATGACATACCTAAGATTGACATAATGCGCCTAGAAAGGCCCGCCTATATCTTCTTGATTGAAGCAGACATAGACGACAAACCTTGATATCGCGATATCAAATGCTTCCTTCAGAAATAGGAGTACCCACTTGGGGCGTCCAGAAAAGATAGAATGACCCTCAGAAGGTTGGCAGGCAGTTTCTTCCTGAGCGGTGATACACTCTATAAGAGAAACTTCGACATGGTCTTGCTCTGATGTGTAGACAGACTAGAAGCAGACATGCTGATACAGGAAATTCACGAAGGATCCTTTGACACTCATGCCAACGGACACACAATGGCGAGAAAAATTCGGAGGGCAGGGTACTATTGGTTGACAATGGAATCCGATTGCTACAAGTACATGAGGAGGTGTCACAAGTGTCAGATATACTCAGACAGAATCCATGTACCGCCAACGCATCTCAAAGTTCTTTCTTCCCCATGGCCTTTTTCCATATGGGGAATCGACATGATTGGTATGATTGAACCCAAGGCTTCGAACAGACATCGATTCATCCTGGTAGCCATTGACTACTTCACCAAGTGGGTCGAAGCAGCGTCATACGCCAATGTGAACCGACAAGTGGTGGTCCGATTTATCAAAAACAATATCATCTACCGTTATGGTGTTCCAAGCCAGATCATTACCGACAATGGATCCAACTTGAACAACAAGATGATGAAAGAGTTGTGTGCTGAGTTCAAGATCGAACACCATAACTCATCTCCCTACTGACCCAAGATGAATGGAGCGGTAGAAGCGCCTAACAAGAACATCAAGAAGATCGTTCGAAAGATAGTTGTAACCTATAAAAACTGGCACGAGATGCTACCCTTTGCTCTTCACGGTTATCGCACATCTGTCCGTACTTCAACAGGGGCAACCCCTTTCTCTCTAGTATATGGCATGGAAGCAGTGCTCCCCATAGAGGTAGAGATCCCATCAATCCGGGTATTAATGGAAGCTAAGCTAACAGAGGCTGAATGGTGTCAAAGTCGACACGACGAACTCAATTTGATCGAAGAAAAGCGAATAGCGGCACTATGCCATGGTCATCTGTATCAACAGAGAATGAAGAGAGCGTTTGACAAAAAGGTCCGACCTCGTGTCTTCAGGAAAGGAGACCTTGTGCTCAAGAAGATACTATCATTTCTCACTGATTCCCGGGGCAAATGGACTCCGAATTACGACGGCCTTTATGTGGTCAAGAAAGCCTTCTCAGGCGGCGCCTTGAGACTCGCAACCATGGACGGAGAGGAATTTTCCTACCCCACGAATGTTGACGTAGTCAAGAAATACTTCGCTTAAACAAAAAAAAACGTGTCGGTGGATTGCAAACCCGAAAGGGGGGTCCAGGCAAAAATTAGAGACATACTAAAAAAAAAAGCATCCCGGTGGATTGGAAATCTCAAAGTACAATCCAGGCAAAAATTAGGGATTCATGGCAAGTAACTATGTCCAACAAAGGGGCAAATCCCTCAGCAGCAGTAATGCCATCCATCAGAAAAAAACTCCAGTCAAGGTCATCTTCGACAGAAGCTCAGGATGCCCAGAATTTAAAGTTGGTAGAAGGATAGCGGTCGTTATGTTTCAATGTAGCCCTTTTCCCTTAAATTACCATTTTCTAACTTTGTAAATACTCTATGGAATCACGCGCTTGGTTGATTTCCATCCTATCAATAAAATTTGAGCCCTAGTGCTTTTGTTTGCAATTCTTATTTTTTTTAGCTTTACAGAATGATATTTTTAACATGATCAGCAATTCTTGAAATAAAACAAAAATGAATTTACTTGTCAAACTTTTTCTGCTTTTAAAATAAAGATGGAAATTCTTTTGACTGTTGAACATCGAAAGAACATCGATCGCTTCTCCGAAGATGATTGAACCTCAAAGTGCAGAATCAAAGTACTCCTTCTAAACTGGTACGCCTGAACGAAGGATCAACTGTTTCAGATGCGAATGCCCCATCTGACATCCCCGGCAGGGTTCTTACCTCCTAAGTCCGACCAACATTTTTCCCCACGGGGACTATCTCTCCCAAGCAAGGAAGAGTTGCTATTTTGAACCGAAGGTACTTCTTCGTCCCCAACAGTGGCCGAGTATCCAGTCGTGTTCATCTATTAGTTTGTATGTCGTGTCAGTTTTGCCAGCGTATACATACATACATCATGCATTATTTATTTGCATTTACATTCATATTGCATCACTATCACTCTAGCCGGTCTTGTTCCCAAGTGATAAAAGTCCTCTGTCAATCGAGTTGTCGGTTCTTTCCTCGTCAGGAAGTGAATCATCTAAGCAATCTCTCTCCAGTTTATTTCTAGATTGGAGATGGTCATCGACCACTTTGATAACTTGAACCTTTGAAAGGCAAGAAAACGTTCAATCGACACCTTTGAAACATCACTATTCACCATTGAAGATGATATTGTCGCTTTCCCAGATTAAAGAAAATCCCCAGAGAAATCCTCACGGCTAAAGACTCTCGGCAACACATTGGTTTTTCTCTTTAAAAAGTCGATGTTAATGAAGTCATCAGCACTCCCAAGTTGGATTGCATCACATGGCATTTCTCCGAGAAGACCTCGAGAAAAGTATGATGTAGTATCGCTAAACAGGAAACAGTCTCTCAAGAGACTCATCTTTCCCCAGTAGAGCCAACAAATGGCGTCTCCAACAGAGAAGTTTGTACACCTCTACACTCAGACGAATGGGTTCCCAGCAAGTCTGACATCACAACTTTTTCCGTCAAATGGCATCTCCCTAGGAAAATTCTGCGAGAAGTTTGAGGAAAAACCACTACGAATAGCGTCCTTTGTCAAGAAAGTTTATTGACAAAAGAAACTGAGACCAGTTCCTTGGTAGGAAACCAATATCGAGGGGAGGTTTGTTTAAGAAACTGAGACCAGTTCCTTGGTAGGAAACCAGGATCGAGGGGAAGTTTACATCAGAAACTGAGACCAGTTCCTTGGTAGGAAACCAGGATCGAGGGGAAGTTTATTTCAAAAGAAAACTGAGACTAGTTCCTTGGCCGAAGACCAGGATCGAGGGGAAGTTTACCTTTTCTAAACATCATTGCTTATCAAAAGAAGATGGATAAGCTAATTGCCGTTCATAACTACCATCAAAATTTCGGGTATTCCGATATTTAATCCTCTTGCACCCCGAATGCCCGAATACCTTCACCATTCGCACCTTCGGGTCCAAGAAGATTAAATAGGGGCATCTGTCATACCCCAAATTTTGACCACTAAGATTCCCATCATTGTGCAAATCATCATCACAATATGGATGAACTTTCATATTCATTAGTCTCCCCAAAGATGGGTGAGCATTCACTACAATCAAAGAATTAGGGTTTCAAGCCCTCTCAGAGCACTTAGACAAAGGATCAATCAAGGAATGACATTATCTTCAACTTTTCTAACCTATCAAACACCCATAAATGATCAAGAGGACTCACACATCAAGAATCAAGCGCAAGGTTACAGCATTCCAAGTGGATTACGCCTCAAGATCGCCAATGTCACCAAATTAGGGTTTTGGTCGACCAAGGCCTCCAGATGAAAATTTTCATCTGAACATGAGCCAAGGCTTCAAAGCATACCCTAAAATACTTCATGGGACCTCATAAACCCAATCATCAAGTCAATTTAGCCTCAGGGGATGCATTCACCAAAAATCAGGAATTAGGGTTTCTTGACCTAATTCACCCCTAAGTTGACTTTTGGGACAAAACATGATCCAAGACCTGAACACATGATTTAAGGGTCTCTAAAACACCACATTGATCCATTTACAACAATGGATTGATCCAAGAAGCTTGATCAACAAGTTTCAATTTCATCTGGACCACCATTAGGGTTTTGAAGAAAAACTCAACTGTACCTTTGGCTTTTGACCAGGACATGCTCCCCAAAACTTGGGACATGATTCAATACACCCTATAACACCTATGGAACATAGCCATTAGGTTTGATTTAGGTCAAGGGCTTGATTTCCCCAAGGATCGCACAGTTTGAAATTCATCTGATAAAAAGTCAACTGTGCACAAAAGTCAAGTTTAACTTTTTGAGATTTTTCACAATTTTGGTTCCTCAACCCTAAAATGATGTTAATGTGTGATTGGAATCATCATTCATCAAGAAAAATCAAAGAAAGTGGGATAACTTATAAAAGGGGTAACCATAAAAACTTAGAATTTTTCTAAGTTATGAAATAAAGTGGCTAGGGTGCCACCTTCCAAGGATCATAACTTGAGATCCAAGCAACCATTTTGGCTGATCCAAAGATGGATTTGTAGCTCTCATGGCATACTTCAAAAGTGTCAACTACACCTTATTCCAATTCCTCATGGATTTCAAGTTATGGAGTGATCAAAATGGCTGAAAACCCAAAAATGACATTTTTCCAACACTTAGTGAAATTTTCACTAAGTCAGAATCTGTTTCACTTTTTTCAAAATGTAGGGGCATTTTTCACTTGGATCCAAAAAGTTTCAAAACAAACTATGATCACACATGTGTTGTATCATATGAGAGCTTTCCAAAATGTCCAAGAACCCCATGAAATTCCATTTGAGCTAAGAGTTATGACAGTGGCAATATGCCTTGCTGCAACTGTCATAACAAGGCAGATTTGTGCATTTTGCTCGATTTGAGCAATTTGTGCAAATGACAAACAAGTTTATCCATCTGAACACCTCAGGGGGAGACCAAGGAGGAACAAACACTGATCCATAAGCCTCCCAAGTCTTTGGAACTACAAATAGCATGCCAACCCTAAAAACCCTAAAAAGGAGACAAGACTCCAATTTTGTTTTGGAGCATTCAATGGATGCACCAAGGTGGCATGAATTGACACTATTCCAACTGAATGAGTCAAGGATGATCTCTGAACTAGGGAACCAAAGACCTGTGCTCTAACCTCTAGTCAATGGCTAGAGGAGACTTAAGATTCCAAAGTGACACAATTGGCCACAGACCTGTACCAGTTGCCATTCCCTATTCCTTGCAAAACAAACTTGCTCTACTATAAATAGAGCTCATTTGTGATCAGTTTAAGTACACCAAAGGCCTACAACACTTGCCTTTCTAAAAATCATCTTCTCACTCTCAAAAATGTCTTTCTTAGCAAGTCATTATCGAATTTTTCAGTAGAGAGCAATTCCACTCAAACCAATTGCTGTAACACCTCATAAACATCATATGTGGGCTGATCAAACACTAAACACACAATGTAACACTGATTTCTCAGAATCACTAGCCAGTTGCTCAAGTTTTCAACCAAGTTGCAGTTGAGATGCCATGAAGTGATCCAACCATTTCCAATCAAGTCCAAGCATACAAACACACTTCATATGGTGTAGGGAAGCTGTTCAGATCATCACAACTCATCTATAACACCTCCAACTCAAAAATCACATTGCCCTTGCTGTCACGACCTTCAAGTAAGCCTAAATTTGGTCATCTCTTAATCTTTGCATATTTCCTCGCACAATACTTTTGCCAAATGTTCATAGTCATGCATAGAATGTTTCCACTCAATTAATTGCTTTGTTTGAATTGTGCATCAAAATTCTCAGCCTTCATGCAAATTTTAGGGTTCTTGAGGTTTTTTCTTGATTTCTTATTCCATGCTTAAAATAAATGAAATTAAAGACCATAGACATGATCGTGAGGTGAAAACGAGCAGAATGATATGTGGATTGTGTAATTTCATCAAGTATTCAGTGAGATTGGAGAGAAAATGCAAATCTGGGCAAAACTCGGAACACGCGGGTGTTTTTGGGTGTTCTTGGCGCCCTTTTTCCAAAATTCAAATATTTGAATTTTTGTAATTTTATTTAATTGATTCAAAAATTAATTTCTCTCTGAGATTTAATGATTTTGAGTTGATTCTTTTTTTAATAATTCACAAAAATGATAAAATATTTTATTTTACCAAAAATTCCCAAAAATATTATTTATTTCATATACTTGATATTTTTGCAAAGAATTAATCTTTTATTTGTTTTTTAACATTTAAAATATTTTTTCCTCCTTGATCTTCCAAACTTAATTGGTTTCCAATCAGTTGGTGGATAAAAACTTGATTTTTGAAACATTAATCCAAGATCACCACTCTTTTTTCACATGTTTTCAATACTTTTTATTAATTTTTTAACAAAATTAATTCCATTTTTAACAAAATTAGGGTTTTGATTAATTTCACCCTCACAAATCTTTTCTCAAACACTCATGGGCCTCTTGGTTAAGTGTAAGACCCATCCATTTGTACATAAACAATTTTGGGCCTCAGTGTATTGTATAAGTCCCGATACCGTCAGAAACCTCGGCGCGATCGCCATTTTCAAACAAACAACTTGGTCTGCCCTCGTGTTGTAAGTCCCATTTCTTTTCTTTAAAGCAATTTTGGGCCTCTATTAGAGTGTAAGACCCATCCCCTTTGTAAATACACCACTTTTTGGGCCTCAGTCATTGTATAAGTCCCACTGTATTTTCAAAAACAACGGCGCGATCGTCGCCTTTTTAACAAAACCAATTGGGCCTCTCCTCGAGCTGTAAGTCCCATTCCTTTTCAAAAACAAAAACTTTGGGCCTCTTGGTAGGGTGTAAGACCCACCCCTTTGTATAGAAAACCTTTTTGGGCCTCAGTCACTTGTATAAGTCCCTGTACAAATTCAAAACAACAGTATAATCACTGTTAAAATTTGGGCATCTCCTTGAGTTGTAAGCCCCGATCTCTGTTTAAAATACTTTCTCCTTTGATTTTGAATCCAAATGTATAGTTGGTATCAAAACTTTCTTTAATTTCTTTGAACAACTAACAAAACAGCATGGAAGCTCTACAACGGGTAAGTGTTTATCCACTTCCTTTTATCTGCTTTCTAATAAATAACTGTATTGTGGGGCTGCTTCACTGTAAGTCTTCTCTCACACCTTTTAAATACTCGTCATATATCAATTGTTTATATACTAGTACAGTTATTTAGAGCTTTCCCCGGCAACTACGTCTAGAACTAGGTAAAGCTCGTTGGTCACTCTTTAAATACAAACAAAACTAGATCCCCATAGGATTTCCAGATACAGTCTTCCCTTCTCTTGGGGTTAAACAATATGGAACAAAGAGAAAGGCAGTATTCTCGGTGAACCTTTTCTTTGACTGTCACCCCTAGAAATTGTCAAAGAAATTCTACTCCCCAGAGTTGATCTATTCTCCGTGAATAGCATCTCTTGAGTTTCTTCCAAACCCTCGAACTTTCCTGGAATGATCTCTTCTCTGTGAATTGCATTTCTTGAACTTCTCTTAGTTTGGGGACCCACAGGCTTCCTAAAAGCATCCCCGCCTCCTCTTGGGCTTTGTACAAGGACCCTCCGGCTTCTTAGAAGTTCTCATGCCTTCTCTTGGGCTTAATACAAGGACCCTGAAGACCTCTTACAGGTATAGGAACAGAACTTAGTCATCCTTCGTCAGAGATGTCTTTCTAAAAAGAGTCAACACTCTCAGACCAATTTTAGGGTTGATACTCATCCCTTAACCGAGTCGGCCTCCTCTTGGGCATCATACAAAAAATAAAACTCTACCAATAGGCCTGGACAGTCTAAACATCCTTGAGTCTCAAAGACATTCTCAAGTCCCTTCCAAAACATAGGAGAAGCCCCGGATTCTGGATTAATCTCCTGTAAGAGTTAAAACTTGTGGGTTCTATAACCCTGCCTTTCTTTCGAATTTCCCCAACCGGGGTCAATATAACACTATCTCAAATCAGAGCCTCGAGGGTTCTGATCTATCAACTCTTCTGCATTCCCCTGCAAGAGTTGATTCCCCATTTGGACTTGCCTCGGGATCTCAAGAATCCCCTGCAAAATCTAGCCTTCTCTTGGGCTTTGTACAATGATTCTCCCTAGCAGAATTAACCTTTTCAGACTCTCTTGTTGGGTCGATCAATTACTTTTCAGACTCTCTTGTTGAGTCAATCACCCTTTCAGATTCTCTTGTTGAGTCAGACTCACTTGTTTAGTCAATCACCTTTGAGCACTCTCTTGTTGAGTCATCCCTATTAGCCTCAGTCTTGGGCTTTGTACGAGACAGATACAAACTATTCTCTTGTTTGGATAGTCTTTTCCAGCTTCCTTTTAAGCTTAGCATAAAGATTTCCCTAACAGAGATAGCCTCCTCTTAGGCTTTGTATAAAGATCCACCCTAGTAAAGTTAGCCTACTCTTAGGCTTTCTCCAGCTTGTTCAGCCACCGTCTTGGGCTTTATACAAGACATATAATAAACACTCTCTTGTTGAGTATAAAAGACTCTCTTGTTGAGTCAACTTTTAGCCTCCGTCTTGGGCTTTGTACAAGACATATAAAAACACTCTCTTCTTGAGTATAAAACACTCTCTTGTTGAGTATAAACGACTCTCTTGTCGAGTCAATCTCCTTTTAGCCTCAATCTAGGGCTTCGTACGAGACAACAAATCACTCTCTTGTTGAGTATAAAAGACTCTCTTGCTGAGTCAACTTTTAGCCTCCGTCTTGGGCTTTATACAAGACATATAAAAACACTCTCTTGTTGAGTATAAAACACTCTCTTGTTGAGTATAAACGACTCTCTTGTCGAGTCAATCTCCTTTTACCCTCAATCTCGGGCTTCGTACGAGACAGAAAATCACTCTCTTGTTAAGTATAAAAGACGCTCTTGTTGAGTCAATCATCTTTTCAGACCCTCTTGTTGAGTCAAACCCTTTCAGCCTCCATCTTGGGCTTTATACAAGATACATTCTCCCCAACGGAGTCAAAATCCCTTTTAGCCTCAATCTTGGGCTTTGTACAAGACAGAAAGAACACTTTCCCCAGAAAAGTCAACCTTTTAGCCTCCTCTTAGGTTTTGTATAAAGAAATCCCCGGATGAGTCAATCAACCTTTTAGCATCAAATTTGTGCCTTGCTCACAACATACACACATCAACAATTCCTCTTTAGAGATGACAAAATCCCTTTCAGTCAAAACCATTCAGCCTCATATCTTGGGCTTTGAACAAGATACAAATCACCTTTAGCTTCAATCTTGGGCTTTGAACAAGACACCAAAATATCTCTTTCCTCCCCTTAGAATAGGAGGGAACTACGATTGCTCTGATTTCCCTGTTTCGTTTAAACGGGAATACATAGGCATAAGATTGCAAAGTATTAGCGAGCATACCAATCAAAATTGTTAGGTCCAGTACCTTCATACATCAATAAAAAAAACATCAGATCTAGTACCTTACCAAAAGCCTCATGAACCGTCAAGACACTCTATTCTTAAGCAAAATAACCTAAGACATACCCCTCTATTTTGATAGCATCTGTAAACCAACAATCATCTATTTAAACTCAGTATGCAAGCAGGGTTAATTGGAGACATCTATTTCCCTTCCTTAATCAGCTTCACAGGATAAAAAATGAATCGAACTGTAGTACCAAAGTGATAGTGATTCGAAACCACAAAAATCGCGCTACAAGATGGGTCTTACACTCTATTAGAGGCCCAAAAGTGTTTTGAAAAATGTTTGTGAGGGTAAAAATAATTAAAACCCTAATTTGATTAATAATGCATTTTAATTTAAATTAAAATGACCAAAATTATCAAACATGTATGAAAAACAAGTTATGATCGTGGATTAATGCTTGAAAAATCATGTTTTATCCATAGAATGATTTGAAAATCATTTGAATTTGAAAAATCAATAAAAAGAAATATTATTAAATGTTTAAAAACAAATAAAAATTAATTCTTTACAAAAATATCAAATATATAAAATAAATAATATTTTTGTTGAATTTTTGAAGAATAAAATATTTTAACATTTTTGTGAATTTTGAAAAAAAGAATCAATTCAAAAACAATAAAATTCAGAGAGAAATTAATTTTTGAATCAATTAAATAAAATATCAAAATATTCAAATATTCAAATATTCAAAAATGGCGCCAGGAACAAGTCATCTTCTTCGCGTGAACTCTGGTTTTCCAGATTTGCAAAACCTCTCATATCTCTCTGATTACTCAATGAAAATGACTTTTGTAAACATGAAACTTGCTCGTTTTTGAACAAGGATTACAACCATATAAATTAATTGCATTTATATTAAGTGTGGAGTGAGAAATCAGAAGATGAACTCAAGAACCCTAATTTTTGCAAGAACACTATGAAATCCTATACACGATTCATACATAGCAATTGATTGAGGGGAAACACTCTACCTAATTTCAGAAACATGTTTGTAACTTGAAAACACATTTATGATGCATGGATTATAGAGTTTGAGAGTGCCAGGCTTTACTCTTGCAGCTGATGATCGAATTCTATGTTGGAGGTGTTACAAATGTTGTGTAGTGATCTGGACAGCTTCAATGGACCTCAAATAATGTGTTTGAAGGCTTGGAATGGATTGAATCAGCTCAGAACTTGTTGTGGACCTCAACTGCAAACAGGCCAAAAAGCTTGAGGAAATGGGTGGTGACTTTGTGATTCTGATGTTCCAGATGAGTTTTAAGGTTATGGATCACTCATATATGATGTATGTGAGGTGTTGGCATGATTGGTTTTGATAGAATTGTTCTCAAATGAAAAATTCGAAAGTTTCTTGAATGAGAAGCAAAATTTGGAATTTTGAGAGTGATTTTGAGGAAAGCATCAGTTGTGGCGCTTTGGTGTACTCTATTTATAGTGTGTCAAGTTTGTTTTGGCAGCAATAGTGAATGGTGGCTGGGACAGTCCATTGTCCATTGGTTTTCAAAAGGAATCTCAAGTCTCCTCTAGCCATTGACTTGAGTCAGTGTTGCAGGCCTATGGTCTTCTAATGCAGGGATAAGGCTTGACTCATTCAGTTGTATTTGTTTCAGTCCATGCCACCTTGATGCATCCATTGAATTCTCGATGATAACTTTGAAGTTTTTGGCTTTTGCATCATTAGATATCACATGTATACATGACGATCTTTTGTCTTGGGAGGCTTGTGGGTTAGAGATCTTTTGCTTTGATTTGATCCTTAATGTTTCTAGAAGGATTACAAGACTTGTAATTGCACAAATTAGCCAATTCGAGCAAATGACCTATAATCTGCCTTGGGAAGAAATCAGTTTTTGGTGCCATGTTACAAGGGTTGTAACTCCTTGCTCAAATTCAATTTGGAGATGATCTGGTACTTGTTGGAAAGCTCTCATGACATACTTTAACTTTGATGTCCACCAATGGACCTGGTTCAGCTTGGATCAAGGTGAAAAATGGCCTCAAAGTTGGTAAAAATTCAAGACAGATTTTGTCCAAAATTTCACTAAGTGTTGGAAAAGTGGTCATTTTCATGTTTTTGTGATTTTGATAAATCCATAACTCAAAATCCATGAGGATTTGGAATCTTTTGTGGTTGATACTTTTGAATTATGTCATGTGAACTTTCATTTGAGGTTTGGATGGAAGAAAAAGGCCTTAGGGTTTGGGAGTTATGACCTTGCAAAGTTGGTACCAAATCCATTTTGTGCCATAACTTAGAAAAATTTAAGTTTCTTATAGTTGCCCCTTTTGCAAGAAACCTCACTTTTCTTGATTTTTCTTGATGGATGATGATCAAAACCATGCATTAACATTGTTTTGGACTTAGGGGAGCCATATTTGTGAAAAAATTCAAAAAGTCAAACTTGATTTTGGGCACAGTTGACTTTTTATCAGATGAATTCCAAATTGTGTGATCTTCTATACAATCAAGTTCTTGACCTAATTCAAACCTAATGGGGGGATTCCATGGGTGTTTTAGGGTGTCTTGAATCATGCCCCAGGGTTTGGGAACATGTCTTGGTCCAAAGTCAAAGGTACAGTTGACTTTTTCCTCAAAACCCTAATTGTGGTCCAGATGAATTTGAAACTTGCGAATCAAACTTCTTGGATCAATCCATTGTTGTAAATGGATCAATGTGGTGTATTTAAGGCCCTCAAATCATGTCTTGAGGTCTTGGTTCATGTCTTGCCTCAAAAGTCAACTTAGGGGTGAATTAGGTCAAGAAACCCTAATTCCTGGTTTTTTATGAATGCTTCCCCTGAGGCCATTTTGACTTGATGATTGAATCCATGAGGTCCCTCAGAGCATTTTGGATTATTTTTTGAGGTATTGGCTCATGCCCAGATGAAACTTTTCATCTGGAGGCCTTGGTCAGCCAAAACCCTAATTTGGTGACACTGGCGATCTTGATGCTTGATCCACTTGGAATATTGCAACCTTGTGCTTGATTATTGATATGGGAGACCTCTTGATCCTTTATGGGTGTTTGAGAGGCTAGACAAGTTGAAGATCAGGTCATTTCTTGATTGATCCTTTGTCTAAGTGCTCTGGGAGGGTTCAAAACCCTAATTCTAGATTGTAGTGAATGCTCAACAATCCTTGAGGAGATTGATGAGGTATGATGGTACATCCATATTGTGGTAATGATTTGCACAATGATGGGAAATCTTGTGGTCAAAATTTGGGGTATGACAGAGATGCCATTTGATGAATGGATAATTTGATAATGGTCTTACTAGAGAAATTGCTACTGGCTATAGTTAACATTGCATTGGAGTAGATAAAATTCTCGTAACAAGTTATCTCAAATAAAGAGAAAAACACTAGTAATAATCATCAACAAACTTCTCTGACACAACTTTTTCGGAGAGATAACCATTTGACGAAAGAACATTGATATGTTGATAACTTCGTTAGGGATAGACAAACAGCTCAAAAAGAGACTGCCATTTGTCATCCAAAATGAAATCCAGGAACAAAACTAGCTTCTACAATAAAGAGACCACCACTTGTTGCTAGTTATAAAATCTAAGAGAGCGTTGCAACAACGTTGCTGGGGAACAAGAGGTGTTCTTCAATGGGGAACTGTAAAAATAGATTTTTCCTGGGGATACAAAGTATCCCAAGGTGCAAAATAAATGCACTCTCAATCTAGATTTTATCGCTTAGAGAGATTCAAATCCAGAATTGTCAGAGACCAGGTTTAATCCAGGATAAAAACTAGAGAGAAACAGTCAAACAAGACTGATCGTACCTGGATCAGACAGTATCTAGTGGCCAACAATGTCGTCTGGACTTCAGCTCCGGTGAGGTTGAAAGATGGCCGGGGGGGTGTACCTGCAAGGTACTCCGACGCTCAAGTAAGGTAACGGTCAGAGAAAAAGCAAGTACAGAAGAAGAAGGTTAGGGTGTAAAGAAGTGAGTAACCTGGCCCTCTCAAGTGAGAGGGTATTTATAGAGAGCCCCCAGCGCGGGGCCGACGGTCACTAGCACTGGGCTGGATTTCCAGGCCCAATCCAAGCAACTGCCAGGGCTTACGTGGCGTAGTAAAGACCAGCACATGGTCTTCGTCCTGGGGTAACCGCTCCTAGATCTCTGGAATTAGGACAGACCGATTCCATCGGGAGTGGGCAATTACATTAGAACGTGTCCCCGCGGGGAGGAGTCTTGCGTGTCGGGGAGAGACGTGTCCTCGTGGGGAAGACTTATGTGCAGAAGGAGATGTCCTTGTGTGTCGAGGAGGGGCGAGCTCGGAGAGACTTAGCGCCCCTGCCCGACGCTCTATGCCGCGTGTGTCGGAACACCGCCGAGGTGTTGCATGTGCCCGACATAGTTGAGGTGGGCCTGTGCTCGACATTGGTTGTGATAAGAGGCCTTTGTTGGGCCACCCCAGGACGTGTGGGTTGGGCCTGCTTGATTGAGGAGCAGACCCCGGCCCAGTCCAGAACAGGAGCCCCCCAAGTCGTTGCTCTGAGGTATCAGGGTAATGACTTTAGGGCCAGCACTATGTCGAGGACGCGTCCAACCGGGGAATGGACTCTAAATGAGGAACAGTTGGTAAACCGGGCAGACACAAATAGATCTGCTCATGCTAGACCGGCCGTAGACGGGCGATGTCGCGGTGACACGAGGAGTCTGAACCGAGGTGAATGAAAAGGCGTGTTGGGGAATGAAAAGGCGTTCCTGGGGAAGTGTGTGCCACGTGTTACCCCTCATCATTGCCTAGGGTGGCTACGCTAGGGTAGCGTAATCGATTGCCTAGGAAATCCTCGAGTCTCGTGAGGAGCCTATAAAAGGGCCGCGTTCATGTCAGTTGCACGTTTCCACCTTTTTGCTCCCCTCTTCTTTCTTCCTCCGTTGCTGCTCCGCCGTCGTTCACCGCCGTATCTTCTACTCCGGTCAAGTTTCCGCCACCATTCCAAGTAAGCTTCTGATCCCTTTCTTTTCCGTTTTACTTTCTGTTTGCGGTTTTCTGGTGAACTGATGAAGTTCCCGGTAATCCCTTGAGTTCCGGCTGGGAACGGCTTGGGATGAATACCCCGAGGACTCGATGAATGCCCCGAGGACTCGAGAATACCCCGAGAACATGAGATGAATGTCACGGGGAAACGATATGGGAGGGTTGGAGACCCGAAGAAGGGAGGGACAGCTCACCGTGTCCCCGAGCATTTTCTTTGCTCTCGCTGCCCTTTCACTTGATTGGCGGTGGAAGGGTGGACTTGGTTGCGGCCAACGAATTCACCTATTTCCTCTGCTTTTCAGGTAAAAAATGGTCGTGAGGGTTCCGCGGATTCTCCAGATAGATAATGAACCCGACGTGGACGGGCCCGCTCAGATCCCTGGGGAGGAGCTCGTGTGTCCGGCCGCTGACTGGGCCGGGGAGGAGCCTCTGCGCATAAAGTCGCGTTTCGCTGCCAACGACACTGACGCTTTCGCTTTCGTCGAGAACATCCCAGAGGCCGAAGAGGCGAAGTGGACGGTTTTTCAACCTCGGGCACACCACCGTATATGCTCGAATTACCGTGGGTTGAGGTTCCCTATGTATGAGTTTGTCTTCAAAGAGGCTGGTATTCGTCTCCCCTTCAACAGCTTTCAGTTGGGGGTTTTCAACCGTCTGCACTTGGCGTCGTCCCAGCTTCACCCTAACGCGCTTGCCTTCCTACGGGCCTTTGAGATCGTGTGTGACTATCTCAAGATCGGGGCCACTCTCACGCTCTTCTTCCGCGTCTTCCACCTCCAACATTCAACGGACCAGGGGCGACATAGTTGGGTCTCTTTCAAACAACCGAGGAAGCTGTTCAAGGCGTACTCAGATTAGATTAGGAATTTCAAGGATAGGTTCTACTATGTCATGCCCGCGACGCACGAGGCTGTGGGTACGCTCTACGACATTGTGCCCGACGGCTCCGGGAAGGAAAGGTTTGTGTCCAAGTGTCCCCTGGAGTGGGAGGATGCGCACTTTGTACTCGGCACGGAGGACAACCTCGTGAAGCCTGGCGAGCTATCAGAGGAGGACAAAGGAGCGTACGCCACACTGGTCGAGTATGTCAACCGTTTTAACCGGGCAGAGTGCGTAGGTAGGTGTAGCACCCCAAAATTTGCTCTCCTTACTTTAGTACTAACTGGCTTATGTTTCATTTCATTTTTGCATTATCATGTGTGCATATCATTGGTTCTTAGCATGGGGTCAAGGTTCCAGAGGCAAGTTCAAGAGGAGAAGATGTTCTTCAAAGAGTCAAGCAAGAGAGCTCAAGTGGATCACTCTCTCCTAACCACTGCAGAAATTAGGGTTTTGAGATTCTTGGGTTTATTGCTCCAATAGGCAAGCTTCTTGGGTTTTTATCATCACCAAATGGCATATCTTATCTTTGTTGGAGAGGATACACATCATATTCAGAGGAAATTGGATTTGGAGACTGTGTTATTTCCTCCTAGACTAAGGATACCAAGATTAGGGTTTGCTATAAAGTCAGTTTATTTCTGATTTTTTGGGCAAGACTTAATTCCATGGTATTTCTTGGGTCCCTGAGTATCTAGGAATGGAAGATTGTCCATCAGTTTGGTTCAGGAGAAGTTCAATTGGCCAATGGATTGGGAATCAGGTGAATTGGGTAAAAGTCAACATTGAGAGGGGAAGTCAACTGTGGAATTTTGAGGTTCTCTCCAAGGTTTTCAAGGTCTCACATCCTTATATGGTCTTCAAGAGTCAAATTTCATACCATTCATCAAGAATCAAGGGTTGGTACAAAAGTTGCTAAATATGGAAATGACCTATAATTTGAAAGTTTCCTTTTTGGGCAAGTCCTTACACTACATTCAACTTGACCTTTCACCACCTAAAAAGCTACAAATGAATTTTCCTCAAACATGAAAGTTGAAGATATTTTTCTCCCATTTCCAACAAGTACTAGTGGGTCTCCATATCATTTGTGAAACTCAAGTTATGACCAAAAGAAGGCAAAGTGGTTTTTAGGGTTCCATTTTCACAACTTTTGCATTTTGGGACATATGGACCTATAATTGATTCCATTGCTTCATGTCATATTCTAACCTCAAAGTACAATCCCCAAGGAGCATTGTTGGCCTTTAAATCAAGAGGATCCATGGTTTATTCATTATTTATTTTTTATTATGCAAAATTGCCAAATTATTTAAAAATCATGAACCAAGGCATCTCAAGGCCCAAATCAAATTCAGGTGTGATTAGCAGTTGAAACTTAAGTGATCCATCATGAAATATTTGGATATCCATGCATGGAGGAGGGTGTATTTCACATTATTCAAATTTCTAAAACCACCTAAAACTCTTTAAGTGAGGAATTCTCAAGGCCCAAATGATCATCAGTGGGTTAACCTAATCTATTTAAGCCAATTCATGCACTGGTTAGGGGGGGAACACGTGAATTTGGAGGAGTTTTCAAGTGAACCCTAAAAAAGATCATTCCTTCGAATCTCACATTCTACAAGGGTTTTTCCAAAACTTCTTCCACCATCTGAACCCTTGTGATCCATAGGGTACAAACCATCCCTCGTTTGAAGCTAATAGCAAGGGAATAAGTTGCTTGATCTCAGGTTAGTGATGTTTTTCATGGTCTTAAAACTCTCTTTTTAAATATGCATAATGTCGTGTGACATCCATGGATCATTCTGGTATATTTTGTTTTGCATTTGGACGTGTAGATGGCTTGTATCGTGTGTTTAAAGTTTTGGGCCCAAACCTTTTCTCATTCGTTTTCCTTTATGTGATGGTTATGTGTGAAAAATAATATGATAGTTGAGATCCTTGTGAAAATCTGGTTGGATTGGTATAGTCGTTTGCATTTTCTGGGATTTTTTAAGTTGCAGGTGGCCGTGGGTGGCGGCCGGAGCTAGGGCTCCGGCGACTGGTGGAAGTTCCGGCCGGCCAAGGGTTTCAATGAAGAAGACGAGTCCTCAGCCGTTGAAGTGGTTGATCGTGTGGTCCACAGTTGGCCACGTTGTGTTTTTTTCTTTTTTTTTTCTGAGTTTTATTTAATGTTTGTGTGTGTGCCATCCCATGGGTGATACCATGTGCTTCAGATCCCAGCCTTTGATCTTGCCTAACTTTGTATTTGGTTGACTTATTTTCACGCGTCTGATTCATCATGAGGCCATTACCTTGCCAACGAATTAAATGGGGGCGTGCGTCTCACGTGGCGTGTGCATCGTGTTCTGGGTACTTTGGTGTGTGCGTGATCATTTCATTACCATGTGCGTGTGAATCCTGACCTTTAATCATAATTACTTGGCTGGCATGTTGACTTGTGGTGACTCGTTAGATCAATTGTGTGGTGTTGATTAATTCTGAATTGTTGACTCATTCCATAGATTCCCTTTGACTGCGCTAACGGACTCTTGCGTGTGGGCTTGCTATTTACACACCCCCCTTCAGCCCATTTCAATTTTCCAACATATTTGGATTACTAAACACACCCCCATGTTTATTTCTTTTTTTATTTTTATTTAATCATTACATTTCATTTTAATTTTTTTAAAAAATAGTTTCTTGCATTAAAAAATTACCAAAAAACGCATGAATCACATTTAGCATTTAATAAAATTTTCTCAAATTTTATTTTTTATTTTTATTTTATTTTTATCATCTGAATCAATTAATTGTTAAATTTCCTTTTGAATTTGTTTTATTTTGCACATGTTGCATTGTAGAATTTTGTTCTCACAGTATACATAACATTTAGAGGCCATTCTTTTTGCATTGTTTCATCAACACATTGAATTGCATTAAAATATTTTTCTTTCATTTTTAAAATCATTTCATATTGCATTTTAGTCCTCCTCTTTTGCATATTGAACCATGTTTCTCATCTGAGTTTACATAATTGTTTGAGTGACTTATATCTTGAATTTTTGCATGAGTTTTGGACATATTGTTTGCTTCTGGTTGAGATATATTGATAATTAATTGTGTGATTTTAGAATATGTTTTGCTAATTGTTTGATTGCTTTTATTTGAGGTCTTCTTGTATGCATATTTCTGATCATGTCTGGTTACCTTGTTTGAAAAGGCACTTGTACCATCATTTGGGTGTGTTCCTTTGACTTCACAATTCGTCTTTAGGTCATCCACATTCTGTCTTGGTTGGTTTCATTTGGTTTATAATCATTTCTCTTTGGTTTGTGATTTGTTTGAGTTTCTTTTCTCTTATTGTTACGTATGTCTGTTTTGTACTAACCTTTTATGCAGGGGCTAAGGTAAGTTACTTGAGGGTGTGGATAGTCATCCATATTCACCCTTACTCTTTCCTTTCCTTCTCTCGTCTTTTCTTTTCTTTAGGCTTAGGCTGTCGCCAAACCTACTAACCGTAGGTCACCCATGCATGATAACATTAAGGCTCTTAGTTTCCCTTTAGAGTTTCCTTTGTGTCTTCTCTCTTCTCATCTCAAAACTTCTTGAAAACACTTAATAAGGATAAAGTGTATTGCGCACGAGCCTTAAGCGTGGGGAATGAGAAATGAGGGGCTTCCTCTCATCTTTCTAGAGTGCTTAGCGAGCGTCCTGTCTTGGGACGATGCGTTAAGTATTAGCCCCTGTGCCCTAGACTTTGGTGCAATGCAAGTTATGAACTAACTCAAGTCACTTCTGTCCTAAAAAATACAAATAAACTTCAAACCTTTTTGTCCTTCGGGATTGTCAAACTAAAGGCTATTTTCAAACAGGGCACGTTACTTTCCGTCTGAGTCGTAAACAAGCATTGACCCTAACTGCCGGACGCGAACTTAACGTCGCTCATAAAAAACACAAAAAGAGCTTGGTCCGAACTACGTTGACTCTGAATTCCCCATTGCACAAAGGGGGTACGAAGGGCTAGGACGTCGACGTCCTACCGAGTCTGTCTTTGTCTTTCCCTTCCCCGTCTTAGTACAGCCATAGATGATAGGATAACTCACCCTTAGAATAGACAACAAGCGTGGATCCCATCGAGTACGATGGACGCGTGGGGTGCTAGCACCTTCCCCTCGCCTAACCGACTCCCGAACCCGGGTTATGGTTGTGATGACCATACCTTTCCCTCTTCCTCAGGTTTATGCGGTGTACCATTTCCCTCTCTTGGGATAAATTTACACGGCTGGCGACTCTGTGTTCCGCGCCACTCTCGCGTTTGTACCTGGATGAAAATCCTGGGAGCGACAGCTGGCGACTCTGCTGGGGATTCTGGTTGACCTATGCTGGTCCATCCCTAAGCGAGTCAATCCTAGCGCTTGCTTGTCTTTGTTCTCTTTGGGTGTTTTTGTTTTTGTTTTGCTCTGTTAGTTGTATTTTATTTTTACTGCATTTTCTATATTGCATTTCATTTTTATTACTGTCATACTGGATATTGCTGTGTTGTGTTGGCTGTTTCTGTTTTACAGGTTGGGTTGTTCTGAGAGATAAGCCCAATACCCAGGCTTGAGTACACCCTAGGACTAGAGTGGAGAGTAATGGGACCTACGTGCCCGCTTGGTACGTTTGTGTGTTCACGAAATTCACAACCAGACGAGGCTATCTTGGGACGCATTCTAACGTGTGTGTCTTGCGCATGTTAGGATGTCGATCTAGAGAGCTGTCGACTCTGGTGACCGATCATCGAGGACTTCAGTGGAAACATCCCTCTTTAGTGGTGACAGTGGCAGACCACATCCTGTGGCAAACCCATTCGCACCCGAGGGCCCACTTTGGAACTCGCATAGGATGGCCCTATCTTTTGAAGAGAATCAGTGGAGGCACTCCTCGATTAACGATAATACTGTACCCTGAGGGATGAATGTACTATTGTTTCTCGACCTCAGTGCCAGAAGCTGAGGACCTTCCGTTTTGGAGAATCAGTTGAGGCCTCCTCGATTGATGATGATGCCAAACCAGAAATGGTGAACGTATCATCATTTCTCGACCTGAGAGCCTGGGATACTGAACATCCTAGTACCCACACGTGAGAAGGGATGGACGTTTGCAGGTTTGCAGGTAACCGAAACCTTCAACCTACCTGGTTTTTCTGGATTTCTCGTCAATGTTTGATTATCTGGGTTCCTGGTTATCTCAGTGGTTCGGTATTTTGGAATTCTGGTTTTCTGGGTTGTGGTTCTTGTTCAGTTAACAGCACAGCACATCCAGCAGTGTTGCCTTGATCCCATGTTTGCATGAGCATATCATTTTTCTTGCATTCTGACATGTTTGACATTTTTCAGGGCTTACATCTTACTCTTGATTTCGGCTTTCTGAGGTTGCCTTGACATGGATGTCCAGAGAAAGCAGACTGTTGCATATTCATTCCCAGATCCGACCTTGACATTGATTCACAAGCTGATTAGTATGGCTGGTCCCAGAGTTCGTACAGAGTTCAGTGGAAGGTATGGGAGACTTCTGAAGTTTGTCTACAATATCTCCAAGTATGAGAAGGATGCCATTCATACACTTCTTCAGTTTTACGATCCGTCTTTACGTTGCTTCACTTTCCCAGACTACATCTTGGCCCCGACGTTGGAGGAGTTCTCATTTATTTTAGGAATCCCCATCAGGCATGACATAGTATTCTTTTCTGAAGAACACCCCGGGATAAAAGAAATGGCTATTGCTCTTCATATTGGCGAATCCGTTCTGAGCAGTAATATTGAGGAAAAGCAAGGAGCTAAGGGTTTCTTATTGAATTTCTTGTTTGATCAAGCTTGCATACATGTTAAAGAGAAGAATTGGACTGCTTTCCAAGCTATTCTGGCTATGTGCATCTATGGGATTGTCCTGTTTCCCAATGTTCCTGATCTAGTGGATATGCATGCTGTCAGAATCTTTATTTCAAAGAATCCTATACCTACCTTGCTAGGAGATGTGTATCACTCAGTCCACTACAAGAATGAAAATAGGCGGGGAAAAACCGTGAGTTGTTGTCCACCACTCTTATCTACTTGGTTTCTGAGCCATCTCCCTGAAACTGGTGCTTTCGTTGATACGAAAGATTCTCTGAAGTGGTCAAAGAGGTTAATGGGCTTGACTGCTGACAACATTGTCTGGTTCAACCGTGACTTGCTAGGAATAGAGATTATTTGCAAGTGCGGAGAATTCCCTAATGTACCCTTGATAGGGAGAAGAGGTGGAATTAACTATAATCCTTCCCTTGTTATCAGGAAGTTTGGTTATCCTTTGAAAGGTCCACCTGAAGAGCGAGATGTCAAAGAGTCCTTATTCTTTAATGGTACTGAGGATCAAGAGATGATAAGGAAGATTGTGAATGCTTGGAAGAAGGTGACCAAGAAGGGAAAAACTTCATTCGGGAAAGGTAACAACCGGGCTTTTCCTTCCTATGAAGAGTGGATTAAGAAGAGAGCAGAAGAGGAGCTTATTCCCTTCCCGGTAGAACCACCATCTTACCCCTTGCTGATTGAGCCTCCTACCACAGTTGAGATAGAGAAGTTTAACAAGTTGTGGGCTGAAAAGGAAAAGCTGCGAGAAGAAAATAGTGAACTACAAAGGGAGATTTATCAGTTGAAACATGAGCAGGGTGAAGCTGTTCATGTCGCCAAGCTGAAGACAGAGCTTCTTGCTGAAGCAGAAAAGGAGCTAGCTGTTAAGGTCGCAGCCAGACAAAGGATGAAACAAGCTTTAGACGGTATCAGTAAGGTTCTCGAGTCTAAAAAGGAAGAATTGGACAAGGCTTTGTTAAAAATTCACAGGTTCAATACTCACCGAGAAACTGCAATGGCTGAGAATAAGAGAAAGGAAGACGATTACCTGGCTCAGATTGATCAATTGAAGTCGCACCTCAAGAAGAAAGACGCTGAGATCTTATCAGGGGTATTCCAGAGACAAGCAGTCGAGGGTCGACTCAATGAAACCATAGCCTCCATAGAGGAACTGAAGGTCCAAGCTGAAGTGAAGAGATCTAGACATGAGGGACCTAGCATGGATGGTGTTTCTGGAGAAGACGCTTGGGAGTTACATTGCCGATACTTGGAAGGGATCATGCATAGGAGAGATGTTCTCATTCAAGAGCTAATTCAGAGACCGAAGCATCCCGACACCATAAAGCTGTTCAAAGAAATTCAAGACTGGAGCAAGAAACATAATGGATGGGGGGATTGACACTTGTAGACTTTGATGACATGCCGTAGTTTTCTATTTTATTTCATTATTCGGACCACTGCCAGACTTGTTGGTTAGGATCTATGATTATTGTGTTCAAGCTTGTTATCTTGGATTTGTGATTGTTGACATTTGGTTTTCCTCTGGTTTTCTTAATATATGAGCAGAAGTTTCGTTCTATCTTGTTGTTAAACTGGAATCAAGGGGTGGATCGCCCTGCGGATATTTAAACATGTTCATTTGCATTTGCATATTCATGATCATTTTGCATAATCATTTTGCATGACAGGTGTTTATCTCCGGTTTTCTTACCTTGTTCCAATCTCAGGATTGCAGATCAGCACATTCACCGGTATTCTACCAGAAAAAATCAGAAGAGACTCATGGATCAGCTACAAAATGAGATGACTGAGATGCGGACCCGCATGAACCAATTCATGGATTTAATGCAAGGGGTTGCTCAGGGCCAAGAGCAGTTAAGAACTGTTGTCCAACCACTGATTGCAAGGATTAATGACGAAGCTGTCCTTCATGGAGGAGTTCATACTGGTGTTACTGGTACTAATGTTCAGAATGGCCCTCCGGGCGGAGGTATTCCTGTTTCTGGTGTTGTGATCCCTCCGGGCGGGGCTGAAAATGTTGGGGGAGGTGGTATTGGTGTCTGTGCTACTCATGGCCGTCAATTTGATGATATTCAAGATGATGCATTCTCTGTACCAGGTGGGGATTCTGGTTCCCAGATTGACACTGATCAGAGGTTCAGGTTGATTGAGGAACAATTGAGGGGTGTTGTAAATCAAGATTCTACGGGTATGGATTTGGAGGATTTGGGGCTGGTTCCAGGTGTCGTTATCCCGCGCAAGTTTCAGACTCCTACCTTCGAAAAGTACAATGGTATGACTTGCCCAAGGACCCACGTCAGGGCATACACGAGTAAAATGGCTGCTCATGCAAAGAACGAAAAGTTGATTGTTGTACCCCAAATTTTACCCTTTGATCTTTTTGTTTTTTTGCATATCATTCCATTTTAATTTGTCTTAGGTTATTTAATTTTAATTCAGTTTAATTTCGATTTTTTTTTAATTAGTTCACTTCCATTTAATTTCTTTTAAATATAGTTTATTTTACCTTAGTTCAAAATTTAATTTAGTTTATTTGTAAGTTTTTAGTCAATTAAATTTTATTTCTAATTTAGCCTTTATTTTAGTCTAGGTTAATTTTTAACTTAGCTTTTATTTCTAGTCTAGTCCTAATTAGATTAATCTTCATTTAGTTTACTTTTAATTTTAGTCAAATTTTATTAATTAGCTTAGGTTTATTAATTGTATCTTTCACTTTAATTCTAAGTTTAACTTCAACTTTAAATTTTAGTCTAATTTTAATTAGTTCAATTTTTAATTAACTTAGTTTAATTTTAATTCTTATTATAATTTTATTTTTATTTTGATTTTTAAATTAGTTAATTCAATTACTTTTCTGGTTTTATAAAAGTAGAAATCACAAAAAAAAAGTCCTTAATCTTGTTTGATTCACACCAGTCATGCTTCATTTTAACCAAATTCTGAACCACTCCAATGTACCACCAGCTGACTTTTCTTTACCTATCCCCAACACATGAGCCACCAAAACCGTGCAAAAGGAAGCTTCAAGTACAACCTACTTTGTACTTGATGAAATTGACACACCGAAAATAAAACAAGAGACCATCGTGTGTTTTTGGTTAACACCATAACATGTTGGTCCAAGATCATTCTTTCTGATCCAAGGCTTGAAACAAGCAACCATCAGATCTTTTTCACTTGGCTCAATGGTGATAAAGTGGAATAGGCCATGTAGCTCGAGCTCCACCACCATTTTTCTGCTAGACAAACTGAAGGCCCTTTGAGTTTGCAATGCCATGGACCGATTGGCTCTCCTATAAAAGGAGGTGCATTCTCATTCCTTACAACAGCAACATCAATACACCAACACTACACTCCACACACAATCATCAACACACCAACAACAAAACACAAAAAAAAAAAACACTCTGAAACTTGCTTTTAAAAGAGTGCACGAGAGCTAGCTGCAAGGGAGGAAGTTGTTATTGTTTGAGATCCAGGTAAGTTCCATAACCTTTATCATATGCTATGATTTAGTTTAATCGTGTGCTGTTTTAATGCATAATGTATGAACTTTTGTTGAGATTATTTTAAGAGTTTTGCACATTTTCTTGAATGCATAATGTAATCTTAATGCTTCCATGAGTATTCTGTTGTTAATTCATGTTGAAATAAATGCTACTCGAGGACACTGAACATATCATCCTTGAATGCATGATGTATATTAACCTCATTATTTCATGTGCTGCTGAGTTTCCTTTTTTGTTCTTCGCATGTATAAGCATGGTTGTGTGTGCGTGTAGTTACCAACTTAGCCTGTTTGAATGTGTTTCGCTTGTATGTGAGTCTTACTTGTGTATGCGAGTGTGCATTTTTGTATGTACTCCAGTATGTATCATGTATGCTTGTGTCTGTTGTAATATTGTTTATAAAGTATTTTGAGTGTGCACTGTATTATTATTGCTGTTGTAAAATTTATGTATTGTGTGTGTATGTTGTATGTGTGGTGTGTGCACTATGATCTTATATGCGGTGTAGCTATGAATTGGTGCATGTCGCTATAGTTGTGAATGCAGTAACACTTTAGAGCAGCAGTGTGCATGCGCTGGTATTGTGATTATCGTGTTTGTGTTAAACAGCGTTCATGTTATGAATGTATGTGTCTATCCAATAGTTGCGTGCAAAGTGTAGTGTGAGTGTGAAGTGTGTGCTGTAAGTGTGGACTTTAGTTCGTGGTTATGAGGTTGTAAGTGTTTATGTGTGTATTCGTATACGCGAGTGCAGTAGTGCTGTTTGCTTTTGAATCAGTTTGAATGTCCAACTTGTGTATCATTTTGTGCTATGTTTAAGTTGATAGTTTGAGTCATATGAAGTATGGTGTTACTCTACTCTCCGAGTACTCCATTGGGGTGTTTTATTTTGTTAAATTTGGTTGAGATTTGTTGGTGGAAATGGTTGAGCAAGGAAGAGGTTTGCCATTGCATGTGTCTGGTTTTCACGATTGGTTTTTGGCTTTGGTAATGTTGCATGGAGGATGAGGCGTAATGAATTTTGATTGGCTGGGGAGCACGTTTTGTCATTTGTGACTTAATTGTTACGTGACCAACTAATTCATGTTGTGATACACTCAGTCATATAGAGCGCGTGTTTCATATGATGCTTGTCATGGAAAGATTTTGGCTTAAGTATTATTTGAAGCAAACAATTACCGGATGTACACGCCGTCCCAACGGTTTAACTTGCCTTGCCTTTCACCTCTATGACCTGGGTTCGATCCTGCGGATCAACCCTTTTGGTCATTTTTCTATTTTCGCCTGATTCACTTCATTTCCAACCCGGGCTCGCGCGTTTGATACCAACACCCCCCTGATTTCTGGCCCAATTTCATCCTTCTCATTTTTAAACTAACCAGAATTACTTCCACACCCCCCTTGCGTTTTAATTCTTTTTTTATTTTTATTAATTTCAAATATTTTCTTTATTCAAATCTCTTTTAAAAAATGTTTTATTTCATTTATTTTATAACTTTTTTTCATTTATTCTAAAAAACTCAAAAAATACTTATTTTAATTTCATAGTTTATTTCTTAATTGAATATTAATATGCTATGTATGTTAATTGTTAAATGTTGTGTTAACTTTTAAGTTTTAATTGTCAATTTGCATTTGTATTTTTAATTGTTAATTGTTAATTAATTTGTATTTTAATTGTGTCGTTATTTATTAATTCTAATCGTGTGGTTAATTTTCATTGTGTTGTTAATTGTTAATTGTTTATCACTTTGGATTAATTATTAATTTGAGTAGTTTTATCTTTCCATCCTTAGGCAAGTTGTTAAACTTTTATTCATAACTTTTCTTGCTAATCTTTATTTGGGCCTATGATATATCAAAATCATAATTTTTGTTGATTTACTTGAATCAATAAATTGTGATGAATCTGAGGCCTATTTTTTTATTTTTTTTTTTATTTTTTTTCTTTTTTTCATTTTGTTGGTCAATGAGAGTTTAATTAAGATTTATCGATTTTATCGATCTAAATCCTTATTTAAACAAGACCAACTTTAGTTTTTTCATTTCGGTTCCGTTATCTTTATTTTGGTCGATGATATAACAAACTTCATAGTTTGATTGATCTCATTAAAGCGACAAAACTTTGATCAATATGAGACCACTTTATTTATATTTCAGTTTCATTCGCTTTTTAGTCGATGAAAGTCAAGAATCATTGATTATCGTTTTCTCGATTAAATCGTGATTAAGACGAGACATACTTAGTGTATATACCCTTAGGTTCTTTACCCTTAGCACATCTTTCTTTAACAAGCAAACTCTAATATAACACAAATTAAAACAAGAGGTTCCTGTAGAGTACTACAGATACTTAGGGTGCTAATACCTTCCCTTTGTATAACCAACCCCCGAACATTAGATCCCTCTTTAGGTTTTTCTAACGATCTTGAACCTTTCCTTTGGATAAATCAAAGTCGGTTGTAAAAGAAGATGATGCAAGTTAATAAATAGCTTGTTATCCGATTTTCACCGCAACATTGATGATGCATTGCTTTCAGGATAGCCTATCTGGGGCATCCCTGGAATGGTATATGCAGCTAGAGAGAAAAGACATTCGTAGTTGGAGAGATCTAGCGGGGGCATTTATTAGACACTATCAATATAACACCGACATGGCTCCCAATCGTACACAGCTGCAGAGTATGTCTCAAAAGAGCAGTGAAAGCTTTAGAGAGTACGCCCGGAGGTGGCGTGAATTGGATTCCCTAGTTTAACCTCCGATGTTGGAAAGAGAGCTCGTTGATATGTTCATGGATACGCTTCAGGGGCATTATTATGAGAAATTGGTTGGATGTTTGTCAGCGGGATTTTCAGGTCTTGTATTGGCAGGAGAAAGAGTTGAAAACGGCATCAAAACGGGAAAGATTCAAGTTGCTCCCGGTTATTCTAAAAATGCGAAGAAACGTTACAGGGGAGAAGAAGGAGAGACTAATGTCGTTCAGTACCAACAAGCTTATGCTCCTCAACAACATAAGTATCAGCGTCAGAATCAGCATAGGGCGCGCAACAACTTGGAAAGAAGGAATGCTCCTCTTCATCCAGTTCCCATGACGTACAGTCAACTCTTGCCACACCTGGTTCGAAACTCATTGGTGGAGCCTAAGACTTTGAAGCCTGTTCCAGAACCATACCCTCCGGGGTACAATCCCCATGTGCAATGTGGATATCATGGAGGATCTATGGGGCACGCAACCGAAGATTGCAAAGCCTTCCAAGCCAAAGTTCAACAATTGATTGACAAAGGGTACATATCATTTCCAGAAGGAGACTTGGTTGTGCATGTCGACCTCTCATCTGTTTGAAGACTTCAAGGGTCATCTCCTAAAGCCAGTAGTCCAAGCGGAGTCAAGCCTTCTCAACAACGGTAGCCATCAGTTTCTTTACTGCATTTTCATTTGTAGTTTTTCATTTCTTGTTAAAGCATAGTATGCATGTAAGACTTGTTTGTTTTTTTTTTATGATTATGTTTTCCTTGAAGTAATCCATTCGTGTTCACTCTTAAATGTTTATATGCACTGCAATACCAATTTCCTTTTTTAGAACTCTTGAGGGAGGATGATGAGACGAAAACGCAAAATCTCCGGTTGTATGTTCAAGGATAGAACCCTGTTGAGGATGTACAGGCATTTTTTCAAACCCCTAAACATTGGAGAGATAAGGAGATAAACCTTCGTTAACCTCTTTGAGCCTTGGAGTAGGAGCTTCTTTCGTACGAAAAAACCCTCATACTTAACCCAGGGGCAGGGTAGGCGTCAGTTAGTTTGACCGAGCGTTCAAATTTCAAGGAGAGTGTGCATCTGAGGATCCATTACCTTCTATCCCACCATCAAGAGGTCAAGGGATGTGAAACCGCAATGGTTATCCTTCAACAATCAAGGAGTGAGGCAGTCACAGCCCTTTCAAGCAAGTAAGACAACCAGTGTCACACGCTTTGTTCAAAGAGGGGAATAAAAAAAGAAAGCCCGCTAAGTCGAAACTTGAAAACCAGTGACTTAGGCAAAAGTTAGGGCATCCCGCTGGACTTCAAAATCGAAAAACTCAAAGGAGTCAGTCCAGGAAAAATTAGGGATCAGGAAAAGAGCAAAAGAAATAAAAAGCGAAAAGCATTACAAAAGGAAATCCCCGATAAGAACAAATTCGTGTAATTACAGACACAAGATAAAAAGGGGTGACTGTCATTCCAAAGCCTCCTTAGGTGTCAAACCATTAGTTGCATGGGTTCCTTAAAGATCATAAACCTTTTGAGAGATGAGCATTTGTGTCAGATTAACTGAACATAGGACTGGAGAACATCACGAAGAGTGGGTGGGCACCGATAAATTTTGAGCCATAAATCCTTTTTTCTAAAACCGCGAACCAGACCACGTTACAACCCTTAAAAGTCCTAATTGAAACAGGGTTTATTCCAAAAGCGTACTTCAACAGGATATCGTTCCTGACTCTTATGAGTTGTGCTAATAAGATTTGTTGGTATTGTATGTGCGCATTGTTTTGCCATTCAAAAAATCAAGGTCGCATCCCAGGTAGTGATTCGTTCACAAGGCTTGGCGACGCATCTTCAATAAAAAACTTCAAGGTTAACATAGTTGTTGCATTAGAATTATCATTTTCATAAATAACTTGTTCTGCTTGCATACATGTGCCTAAGCATCAATGCAGCTTACACAGTGAACGTCAGTCAAGAAGCTTGATCCTGCCAAGTTGGGTTGCTTGAAAATTATGAAGGACAATCATATCAAAGGGCATGCTGCCATGAGACTCAGTGTAGAGTGGGCTCTCCCCAGTAAGTCGTGTTAAGATGTAGCCAATCTGGGGCAGTCACGTCAAGAAATCTCTCCGAAATTCAGTTATACTGAGATCAGGGGCAAAGTCACTTCAAAGCTCATATTGGGGCAGGCCACCTCTAGAGCGTGGGAGATTGTCCACTCCTGAAAATGGTTTATTGAAAACACCTCCTTAAGGTTCAAGACACTAAAGCAGAGTATTTTTAAGTCATTACGATCCCTTTCGAGGTAATTTACTTCATGGATTATGAAGACTGGGGCAGTTATGTCGAGATATGATAAATCCCTCCAAAGAGTTTGAAGACCCTGGGGTAGTGTGAACGCCCGGTCTTCTATAAAATCCTCTTGAGATGATTTCTTCCATTAGACCTGGTGGTCTGGGGCAAGTGGAAAGTTCAGAGGGCCGTTTATAACAAGTCAGGATTGAATGGAAACAGGATTGTATTTCCCCAGCAGTTTGCTCTCCCCAACATTGAGATTGCACCTTTCCTTAGCAGAGCAGACTTTCCCCAGTAGGAGACTCGGGAAGTATTTTCTCTGAATCAAGACGTTATTTCCCCACAGAATCAGGGTTTTCACTTCCCCATCCAGTCAAGAAGCGTGCTTTCACCGAAGATGTCATGTTCTAATCCCCAGCAAGATGGGAGCAAAGGCGTTCTCCCCATCAGCAGGCTAAGTTCAGCAGTATCCCCAAGCAGGATGTATTATGGACTGTTTTCCCCAAGCAGGATGGTATTATGGGATGGCATCCCCCAGCAGGTCCTGAGCCCAATTGGATATTAGCAATCTTCAGTAATGGACTTTCGGTTCCGTTATTGGCATTCATTCTCAATTCCCCCGGCAGAGGAGAAATCTCAGGTTTTGGATGTTACCTTCAGTAAAGGACATGCATAACCCCCGGTAGTTCTTTCGGGATTTCATCCCCAGCAGAAGTTGTGGATCTGAAGAGTCAATCAGTATGATCCTTCTCAGCAGAGTTCTTGGATTCAGAGGACAATTTATTTTTGTCATCCCCAGTTGAATTGATCTTTTCTCTCCAGCATTTATTTTGCCAAAGGGACCCCTTTTGCATATCATAAGCATTTGCATTGCATCCTCAAACGCGTAGCATTTCCACTTCGTGTGGAGCATTACGGCAAAGTTCAAACATTTGCATTCGAAGCATAAGCCAGGTTTGATGCTTTCCTTGCCAGTTCTCTTTCCCAGCAGAGATGGCATAACTCAGGAGATTTTGGAGGGATGCGTTCCTCATACTTGTGCTCCTCGGCAGAGTCTTTTATTTAGACTTCTCTTTTCCCCAGCGGAGTCATCTTATCTTTGTTAGGAGTTCGCCTTGGATTGGCCAATCTCCTTTGCAAATCCAGTTCTCGTCTGGTAGTCAGTTCTCGACTGACTTATTTGGTGAAACCCATTTCTCGTCTGGTAGTCAGTTCTCGTCTAACTTATTCTGTAAATCCAGTTCTCGTCTGGTAGTCAGTTCTCGACTGACTTATTTGATGTAAACCCAATTCTCGCCTGGTAGTCAGTTCTCGCCTGACATCTCTTTTGTAAACCCAGTTCTCGCCTCGTAGTCAGTTCTCGCCTGACATCTCTTTTGTAAACCCAGTTCTCGCCTGGTAGTCAGTTCTCGTCTGACATCTCTTTGGTAAATCCAGTTCTCGCCTGGTATTTAGTTCTCGCTTGACATTTATGTTGCTAGTTCTCTTTATCAGCAGGGATAACAATCTTTTGAAGATTTTCTTTCGTCAGTTCCCTTTATCAGCAGGGATGGCATTTATTTTGCTAGTTCTCTTTGTCAGCAGGGATAGCAATCTTTTGAAGATTTTTTTTCGTAAGTTCCCTTTATTAGCAGGGATGGCATAGTTCTAGATTCCTTTGTCAGTTCTCTTTATCAGCAGAGATGACATAACCTGGGAGAGTTTGTTTCACTTTATACCCAGCATACCTAGCACTCGTCCGTGTTGTGACAGTACAACATTTATGGCTGATTCTCCGGTGGAGTTGTCCCTCCTTTGAGGATTGCAAATTTCTAGGTTCTTTGGTATTCAATCTCCATGCATCCCGATTGTCTGAAAGCTGTCACTATCATACCCTCAGGACCAATTTGATTGAATAGGGGCAGTTGTAGCACCCCAAAATTTGCTTTCCTTACTTTAGTACTAGCTGGCTTATGTTTCATTTCATTTTTGCATTATCATGTGTGCATATCATTGGTTCTTAGCATGGGGTCAAGGTGCCAGAGGCAAGTTCAAGAGGAGAAGATGTTCTTCAAAGGGTCAAGCAAGAGAGCTCAAGTGGACCACTCTCTCCTAACCAGTGCAGAAATTAGGGTTTTGAGATTCTTGGGTTTATTGCTCCAATAGGCAAGCTTCTTGGGTTTTTATCATCACCAAATGGCATATCTTATCTTTGTTGGAGAGGATACACATCATATTCAGAGGAATTTGGATTTGGAGACTGTGTTATTTCCTCCTAGACTGAGGATACCAAGATTAGAGTTTGCTATAAAGTCAGTTTATTTCTGATTTTTTGGGCAAAACTTGATTCCATGGTATTCCTTGGGTCCCTAAGTATCTAGGAATGGAAGATTGTCCATCAGTTTGGTTCAGGAGAAGTTCAATTGGCCAATGGATTGGGAATCAGGTGAATTGGGTAAAAGTCAACAGTGAGAGGGGAAGTCAACTGTGGAATTTTGAGGTTTTCTCCAAGGTTTTCAAGGTCTCACATCCTTATATGGTCTTCAAGAGTCAAATTTCATACCATTCTTCAAGAATCAAGGGTTGGTACAAAAGTTGCTAAATATGGAAATGACCTATAATTTGAAAGTTTCCTTTTTGGGCAAGTCCTTACACTACATTCAACTTGACTTTTCACCATCAAGAAAGCTTCAAATAAATTTTCCTCAAACATTAAAGTTGAATATCTTTTTCTCCCCTTTCCAACAAGTACTAGTGGGTCTCCATATCATTTGTGAAACTCAAGGTATGACTAAAAGAAGGCAAAGTGGTTTTTAGGGTTCCATTTTCACAACTTTTGCATTTTGGGACATATGGACCTATAATTGATTCCATTGCTTCATGTCATATTCTAACCTCAACGTACAATCCCCAAGGAGAATTGTTGGCCTTTAAATAAAGAGGATCCATGGTTTATTCATTATTTATTTTTTATTATGCAAAATTGCCAAATTATTTAAAAATCATGAACCAAGGCATCTCAAGGCCCAAATCAAATTCGGGTGTGATTAGCAATTGAAACTTAAGTGATCCATCATGAAATATTTGGATATCCATGCATGGAGGAGGGTGTATTTCACATTATTCAAATTTCTAAAACCACCCAAAACTCTTTAAGTGAGGAATTCTCAAGGCCCAAATGATCATCAGTGGGTTAACCTAATCTATTTAAGCCAATTCATGCACTGGTTAGGGGGGAACACGTGAATTTGGAGGAATTTTCAAGTGAACCCTAAAAAAGATCATTCCTTCGAATCTCACATTCTACAAGGGTTTTTCCAAAACTTCTTCCACCATCTGAACCCTTGTGATCCATAGAGTACAAACCATCCCTCGTTTGAAGCTAATAGCAAGGGAATAAGTTGCTTGATCTCAGGTTAGTGATGTTTTTCATGGTCTTAAAACTCTCTTTTTAAATACGCATAATGTCGTGTGACATCCATGGATCATTCTGGTATATTTTGTTTTGCATTTGGACGTGTAGATGGCTTGTATCGTGTGTTTAAAGTTTTGGGCCCAAACCTTTTCTCATTCGTTTTGCTTTATGTGATGGTTATGTGTGAAAATTAATATGATATTTGAGATCCTTGTGAAAATCTGGTTGGATTGGTATAGTCATTTGCATTTTCTGGGTTTTTTTAAGTTGCAGGTGGCCGTGGGTGGCGGCCGGAGCTAGGGCTCCGGCGACTGGTGGAAGTTCCGGCCGGCCAAGGGTTTCAATGAAGAAGACGAGTCCTCAGCCGTTGATGTGGTTGATCGTGTGGTCCACAGTTGGCCACATTGTGTTTTTTTCTTTTTTTTTTCTGAGTTTTATTTAATGTTTGTGTGTGTGCCATCCCACGGGTGATACCATGTGCTTCAGATCCCAGCCTTTGATCTTGGCTAACTTTGTATTTGGTTGACTTATTTTCACGCGTCTGATTCATCATGAGGCCATTACCTTGCCAATGAATTAAATGGGGGCGTGCGTCTCACGTGGCGTGTGCATCGTGTTCTGGGTACTTTGGTGTGTGCGTGATCATTTCATTACCATGTGCGTGTGAATCCTGACCTTTAATCATAATTACTTGGCTGGCGTGTTGACTTGTGGTGACTCGTTAGATCAATTGTGTGGTGTGGATTAATTCTGAATTGTTGACTCATTCCATAGATTCCCTTTGACTGCGCTAACGGACTCTTGCGTGTGGGCTTGCTATTTACACACCCCCCTTCAGCCCATTTCAATTTTCCAACATATTTGGATTACTAAACACACCCCCATGTTTATTTCTTTTTTTATTTTTATTTAATCATTACATTTCATTTTAATTTTTTTAAAAAATAGTTTCTTGCATTAAAAAATTACCAAAAAATTCATGAATCACATTTAGCATTTAATAAAATTTTCTCAAATTTTATTTTATTTTTTATTTTATTTTTATCATCTGAATCAATTAATTGTTTAATTTCCTTTTGAATTTGTTTTATTTTGCACATGTTGCATTGTAGAATTTTTTTCTCACAGTATACATAACATTTAGAGCCCATTCTTTTTGCATTGTTTCATCAACACATTAAATTGCATTAAAATATTTTTCTTTCATTTTTAAAATCATTTCATATTGCATTTTAGCCCTCCTCTTTTGCATATTGAACCATGTTTCTCATCTGAGTTTGCATAATTGTTTGAGTGACTTATATCTTGAATTTTTGCATGAGTTTTGGACATATTGTTTGCTTCTAGTTGAGATATGTTGATAATTAATTGTGTGATTTTATAATATGTTTTGCTAATTGTTTGATTGCTTTTATTTGAGGTCTTCTTGTATGCATATTTCTGATCATGTCTGGTTACCTTGTTTGAAAAGGCACTTGTGCCATTATTTGGGTGTGTTCCTTTGACTTCACAATTCATGTTTAGCTCATCCACATTCTGTCTTGGTTGGTTTCATTTGGTTTATAATCATTTCTCTTTGGTTTGTGATTTGTTTGAGTTTCTTTTCTCTTATTGTTACGTATGTCTGTTTTGTACTAACCTTTTATGCAGGGACTGAGGTAAGTTACTTGAGGGTGTGGATAGTCATCCATATTCACCCTTACTCTTTCCTTTCCTTCTCTCGTCTTTTCTTTCCTTTAGGCTTAGGCTGTCGCCAAGCCTCACTAACCGTAGGTCACCCATGCATGATAACATTAGGGCTCTTAGTTTCCCTTTAGAGTTTCCTTTGTGTCTTCTCTCTTCTCATCTCAAAACTTCTTGAAAACACTTAATAAGGATAAAGTGTATTGCGCACGAACCTTAAGCGTGGGGAATGAGAAATGAGGGGCTTCCTCTCATCTTTCTAGAGTGCTTAGCGAGCGTCCTGTCTTGGGACGATGCGTTAAGTATTCGCCCCTGTGCCCTAGACTTTGGTGCAATGCAAGTTATGAACTAACTCAAGTCACTTCTGTCCTAAAAAATACAAACAAACTTCAAAGCCTTTTGTCCTTCGGGATTGTCAAACTAAAGGCTATTTTCAAAAAGGTCACGTTACTTTCCGTCTGAGTCGCAAACATGCATCGACCCTAACTGCCGGACGCGAACTTAACGTCGCTCATAAAAAACACAAAAAGAGCTTGGTCCGAACTATGTTGACTCTGAATTCCCCATTGCACAAAGGGGGTACGTAGGCCTAGGACGTCGACGTCCTACCGAGTCTGTCTTTGTCTTTCCCTTCCCCGTCTTAGTACAACCATAGATGATAGGATAACTCACCCTTAGAATAGACAATAAGCGTGGATCCCATCGAGTATGATGGACGCGTGGGGTGCTAGCACCTTCCCCTCGCGTAACCGACTCCCGAACTCGGGTTATGGTTGCGATGACTATACCTTTCCCTCTTCCTCAGGTTTATGCGGTGTACCCTTTCCCTCTCTTGGGAGAAATTTACACGGCTGAAGACTCTGTGTTCCGCGCCACTCTCGCGTTTGTACCTGGATGAAAATCCTGGGAGCGACAGTAGGGATGGAAAATACCTCCTCGACTCTCGAGGAAGGGTTGTGACCGCGGCCCGTTACATAAACACCCGAGGTCTCCTTGAGTGCAAGACTCCCGATGAGGCCAAGAGGTTCTTAGGTAGGAACTCCCCGTCCTGTTCGGGCGTCCGTTTAGTTTTGTTTCTTTGTGCTGACTATTTTCATGTTTTCTCTTGCAGCTCGAATTTTGAACGCCACCGAGCACTTTCTGAAGTTGGCCGCTGAACGGGCACCTAAGCGAACCAAGAGCTGGGTTCGGGATGTTATCCAGGCTGCGGCGACGAGTGGCTCGGCCTCTCCGCAGTGTAGCCAGTCTCCTCCTCCGGAGAGTACCCCTGCTAAGAAAGCGAGGACCGCGGAACATGTTCTCGTGGATCTCGTGGACCCTGCCTCACCAGAGAAGTTTCTGAGGCCCGCCTGTCACCTCCAGCGGAATTTCTTCGGGGGAAGCCCCCCTGTCATTGCTGATGCTGAGGTGAAGGCAGTTCTGGGAATGGACGGTGCGGTCAGGAGAGAGGCGCTTGTCGAGGATCTTGCGGCCATGATGCGAGTCTTCGAGACTGCCTTGATATTGAATGATGAATGATGGGACCCCCTCTCCCTCCGAGTTACAAAAGCTGAAGGATGACTACACTGCCCTCGAGAAGGAGAAGGACAAGGTCGCGACTGATCTGCAAAAGGCCCATGCAAAATGCGAGGACTATGCCAACGCCCTCTGCGAGCTGAATGAGGTCAAGGCTGCACTGAAGGCGACTCAAGAGGAGCGCGATCGTTTTCGGACCAGGATTGAAGAATTGGAAACCGCTGTCCGTCCCGCAGAGAAAGAGTCCGTCGAGGAGAAAAGCTTCGTCGACCGTGCGAGCCTGATCGCTAAGATTCAGAAACTTCAACAAGATAGCCTGGAGGCCCTTGAGATAGGCTTTAAGAATGCAGTGGCGCAGGTCGGTGCTGAGAATTCGGTTGTTCAGCTGGCGCTGGACAGAATCATCCCGTTCCTTCGTGTGGTCGATGGCAAGTTGGATCTGCCAGAGGAGGAGGACGAGGAGGATGGACGCCGGGTTGAGGACGAGATTGCCATTTAGTTTTACTTGTTCGGCTTGCGTGCCACTCTCTTTTGATCTCGGTTTATCTGGCCTGTGCGCCATTTTTTCTTTGTAATGACTTGTGCTCAGCCTGCGTGCCAGGGGCTTTTTGACACTTGTAATATTTGTACGCTGGGCTTCTGCCCGCTTTAATGCAATTTTGCTTATCTGCTCGTGTGCTGTTTGTATTGTTTATACTGTGTGTGATGTTATAGCATTTGTTATACTTTGTTTTTGTCTAAGTAATAAAGACCTTGGGATTTGCTCGACCTTGATAGTCCCTGACCGCGTGGTGAGTTGGTCGGGTGGTCAGAGACGTATTCCGACCTTCAACGAGGCTAAGAGCTCGATCGAGGTCTTAGCTTCCAGGCATGAACTTCCCATCACGAGCTGGGTGTTCTGCCTAATTAGTACAACGACGACGGAGCTCGATCGAGGTATCCCCGTCGGATCAAAAGTCCTTGCGCACACACGACGCGGCCTTTGATCATCGTGTTCTGTATAGGGGTGACGCGCTCGTACCTTAGTGCGTCCCCGTAATCGCGGTGTTCGTGAGTCGCGGGCAGTGCTTAAATGTAGTATTGTTTGAGCTTCTCAGCGTTCCATGGTCGAGCAAGTTCTTCCCCGTGTAGATTTTCGAGGAAATAGGCTCCTGTACCCATTTTCGTGCGGACACGGTACGGGCCCTCCCAGTTCGCGGCGAGTTTTCCTTCTCGCGAGTGTTTCTGGTTCCTTAGTAGGACGAGGGTGCCCACCTAAAAATCACGTTTGATAACTTTGTCGTTATAACGTAGTGTTATTTTCTGCTTAAGTGAAGCTTCTCGGAGAGAAGCTCCCGAACGTGTCTCCTCGACGAAATCGAGTTCTTCCCTCAGGGCTTCGTCGTTCGCGTCCCCGTCGAGGGGGGCTTCTGTCCTCCTCGAGGGTTTCCTGATTTCCACCGGGATCACCGCCTCCGTTCCGTAGGTCAGACGGAAAGGGGTTTCCCCGGTCGTGGAATGTGGGTTCGTCTGGTAGGCCTAGAGGACGCTGTGTAGCTCCTCGACCCACCGTTATTTGGCGTCGCCTAGTCGACGTTTAAGTCCTCGTAGGATGACTCTGTTCGCCACCTCAGCCTGTCCGTTCGTTTGAGGGTGCTCGACCGACGTGAAGTGCTGCTTCATGCCTAGCTTGGAGACGAAGTCTTGGAAGTTCTTGTCGGTGAACTGTGTTCCGTTGTCGGTGACAATAGCTTGAGGCACGCTGAATCGGGCGAGGATGTTCCTTTTGTAGAAACGCAGTATATTGAAGGCCGTGATTTTGGCCAATGCTTCCGCCTCAATCCACTTCGTGAAGTAGTCCACCCCGACGATGAGGTATTTGTTTTGATATAACCCTTGGACGAAAGGTCCGAGGATATCCATCCCCCACCAAGCGAACGGCCACGGGGAGGACAGTGTTTTGAGCTCGTTGGGAGGAGCAAGGTGCATGTCCCCGTGTCGTTGGCATCTGTCACACTTCTTGACGTGTTCCTTGGCGTCCTGTTGCATGGTGGGCCAGTAATACCTTGCTCGTAGCGCCTTACGGGCTAACGATCTCCCGCCGAGGTGCTGTGCATTGATTCCTTCGTGGATTTCCTGGAGGATGCCGGGGACCTTGGTCTCCTCGACGCACCTGAGGAGGGGGATAGAAAACCCTCACCGGTATAGCTTGTCCTCGACTATCGTGTATGAGCATGCCCGCCGCTTGACCATTCCGGCTTCTTTGGGATTTCCGGGCAGTTTGCCCGTCGTGAGGTACTCGTACACGGGGGTCATCCAGCAATTGCTGTCACCAATGGCGTTTACGTCCGCCACTGGAGTGGGTTTGTCGATGCTCGGCCGAGAAAGTACTTCTTGTATGACGGATTTGTTCCCGCCTTTCTTCTTTGTGCTTGCCAATTTGGACAAGACATCTGCTCGGGCATTGTGCTCGCGGGGGATGTGAGTTACTTCCACGGAGGTAAACTTTTTCATCTTTTCTTTCACCAAGGCCAAGTATTCTATGAGGTTGTTGTTCTTGGCCTGGTACTCTCCTCGGACTTGCGAGGCCACGAGCTGGGAGTCGGTGAGGAGTTTGACCTCCTTGGCGCTGAGGTCCTCGACTACCCGAAGTCCGGCGAGGAAGGCCTCGTACTCCGCTTGGTTGTTCGACGTCGGGAAGAATAGTTTGAGGGATACCTCGATCAGGATGCCTTCCTCGTTTTCGAGGATGATGCCCGCCCCGCTTCCCTTCGGGTTGGATGCTCCGTCGACATAGATCATCCATTTCTGGGATCTGTTGGTCGAAGGTTCCGGGACGGTCATCTCCGCTACAAAGTTGGCCAATACCTGAGCCTTCAGGGCTTTCCTCCCTTCGTATTGGATGTCAAATTCGACGAGTTCAAGCGACCACCTGAGCATCCTCCCCGCCATGTCCGGTCGTCCAAGGAGCTGCCTTATAGGTTGTTCGGTCCTTACGACGACAGTGTGGGCAAGGAAGTAGTGGCGTAGCCTCCTGGCCACAGTGACGAGGGCCAGGGCGACTTTCTCTATCTGCTGATACCAAAGCTCGGGGCCTTGGAGGGCTTTGCTCGTGAAGTAAATTGGCTTCTGCCCGTCCGGGGTTTCCCGAATGAGAACGGCGCTGACTGCTTCCCTCGTGATTGCAAGGTACAAGAAAAGTGTCTCCCCGCCCTCGGGCCGTGAGAGGACCGGGGGTTGCGATAGGACTTGTTTTAGGTGGAGGAGCGCCTGCTCGCATTCTTCACTCCACTCAAACTCTGCTTTTTTTCGAAGAAGTTTGAAAAATGGGAGTGCGTACTGTGCAGACTTGGCGACGAAGTGGGAGAGAGCGGTGAGCATCCTGTTCAATGATTGTATCGACTTCTTTGAGTTCGGAGTAGGGATCTCGGAAAAAGCCCTACACTTGTCGGGGTTGGCCTCGATTCCTCGTTCTGTGTGGTAAAATCCGAGGAACTTACCTGCCCGAACGCCGAAGGTGCATTTGTCGGGATTGAACCTCATGCGGCACCTCCTCGCCGTGTCGAACACCTTCTTGAGGTGCACGGCGTGGTCGACTTCTTCCACTGATTTGACGATCATGTCGTCCATGTAGACCTCGAGCATGTCGCCAATTTCAGCCCGGAAAACCTTATTCATCATCCGTTGGTAGGTCGCACCGGCGTTCTTCAGACTGAAGGGCATTACGTTGTAATAGTAGTTGCCCGATGCGGTCATGAAAGCCGTGTGCTGTTTGTCGGCCTTGTCCATGGGAATTTGGTTGTATCCTGAGTAAGCGTCCATGAAGGATATTAGTTTGTAACCTGCAGAATTGTCGACCAGCTGGTCGATGTTAGGCAAGGGATAGAAGTCTTTCGGGCAAGCCCGGTTAAGATCAGTATAATCAACACACATCCTCCATTTTCCATTATTCTTTTTAACAAGTACAACGTTGGACAGCCAGGTCGTGTACCTGGCCTCCGATATAAAATTTTCCTCTAGGAGGTCTTTTACAGCCTTTTCAGCAGCCTCCGCTTTTTCAGGAGACTGCTTACGCCTACGTTGAGCTATGGCCCTAGCGGCCGGATCTACTGCGAACTGATGGCAAGCCACCTCGGGGTCGAGGCCAGGCATCTCGGATGCACTCCACGCGAAGAGATCAGCGTTCTCCCTTAGACATGCCTTCAGCTGCTCCTTCGCCAGGTCGGGGATCCCGGTGCCAATCTTCACGTTACGGTCTGGATCGTCCCCGAGGACCACGAGCTCAAAGTCTCCGTCTGGGATGGGGCGCGTTGGGTAGAGAGGACGCCCGTTGTTTTCCGCCTGGAGGTCGAGGTCTTCTGTCCCGTCTTCATCGGGTTCGCCTGGAAACCTGCTGTCGAATTCGACCGTGTTGACACACGGGAGAGGTACCTGTTCGGCGTCCTGGGGTGGCTTGGCCACGGTCTTGGGTTTGGCGCCGATGGAACTCATGCCTTTGATGGCGGCGTCGAAGCATCTTCTGGCCGCGTCGATGTCCCCGTGCATCGTCACCACTCGTCCCCTGGTCGTGTAGTACTTCATTTTGAGGTGGACCATTGATGGTACCGCCGTAAGTTCATCCAGGGTGGTCCTCCCGAGGACACAGTTGTAAAGGGATGGGCATTCGACGACCAGGAAATGGATCTTCACCTGTCGGGCAGTGCCTCAGGCCCCGAATGTGACCATCAGCCCAACGTAACCCCATGGTCTGGTGGTGGTTCCGTTGAACCCCTGCAGATCTGAACCGACGTACGGGGTCAGATGTCTCTCGTCGAGCTAAAGGGTCCCAAACAGATGGGCATACATGATGTCGACCGAACTTCCCTGGTCGACTAGGATCCTTTGAACGTCAAAGTTCGCCATCTGTGCCCTGACCAGGAGGGGAATAGTGGTGTTTGGCGCTCCCCCGGGGAGTTCCTCGAGGTAGAAAGTGATAGGGTTGGAGTTTCCCCGCACTTTCTCGAGAGTGGTTGTCTTCGCCGACGTTGCGGATTCCAGCTCATCAAATTTCCGCTTGATCGATCCGACGGACAACTTCTTGGGACCACCCCCGGAGATGACCATCGCTTTGGGGAAGCTTTCCCAGGTGCTACGGGCAGCGACGGGGTCCTCGTGGGGGAAGGTCGCCCACATGTTGCGAATTGCTTCTTGGCCTTCAATGCTTGGGGGGACAAAGAACTCTTCGGGTCGAGTGACACTGAGGGCAACCTGAAGCTGACTCTCGTCGGGAGGAGGTGTCGTCTCCTCGACGTTTTGGGCTTCCCGGGAGCTGGGACGAGGAGTGTCATTCTTCTGGGCGTATTTCTTCAAGTGTCCTTCCTTGATGAGAATTTCAATTGCATCCTTGAGATGGATGCAGTCTTCTGTTACATGCCCGTGGCTCCGGTGGAACCTACAGTATTTTGACTTGTCAACGTTTGATTTAGGGGCAGTGGGCTTCGGAAAGCGGACTCCTCCTTTCACAAATTCTGAGTTCTGGCACTCGGAGAGGATTCGCGCGCGGGGAGCGTTGAGTAGGGTGTATTCAGTGAACCGGCCAGCTGGTCCGCGTGGTTCACGAGGTTCCCGGGGGTGATTATCTCTCTTTCTTTCTCCTCCTCGTCGGGGAGGATAGTCTTCTTCTTTGTGGCCGCGGGGGGCTTCTTTGCGTCTCGATTCAAGGGCGATTTGCGTTGCCTCCGACTCCTCGAGCTCGATGTACGACTGAGCCCGTTTGAGGAGATCCTACAGACGGCGGGGTCTGCGAAGGCCCACAGACTTGGCAAAGTCAGATCCAAAACGTAGCCCATGGATGATCAAATACTTCTTCATGTCGTCAGTCGTATGGACCTCGACGGCTTCTCTGTTGAATCTCTCAATGTAGTTCCAGAGAGATTCGTTCTTCCCATGAAAGATGCTTTCTAGGGCAACTTCCGTCTTCGGATGTCGACGAGATGCGGTAAAGTGTTTGGTGAAGCGTTGTCTTAGTTGCTTCCAGGATGTGATCGACCCGGGTGCCAGACCCTTGTACCAAGTCATGGCGGCCTTCCGCAAGGTGGTGGAGAAAATCCTGCACTTGATGTCTCCCCTGACGTTTCTGAAGTCGAGCATGGCTTCGAAACTTTCGACGTGGTCGTCAGGGTCGGACAGGCCGTCGTAGTTCCCTAGCTGCGGAGGTTTCTCCATGCCCGCAGGAATTAGGGCGTTCATGATCTCCCACGACAGAGGGGTCCTCTGGTCGTCGTTGTCACTTCCTGTCGGGGACCTCGAAGGGGATCGCTGATGCAGTGGAGGGGAATTCCTCGAACGGTGCCTCGGCCTCTCCTCGGCCTGCTTGGACTTCTTGGTAGTGGTGGAGGCCCTGGGTTCCTTCCGGGGCGGGGAACGAGGGCGTTTCTGGGAGATCGTCGGCTGGGGGAGCTCAAGACGTGGCCGGCGGCCTTCGCGCACCAGCGAGGGGGTTCGAGATTCATCGGTAGGGGTCCTTCGCGGGGAAGGAGAACGACGAGGTGATGGTGGACGATGATGTCTTCACGGGGAAGATCGTCACGGCCGCCCTTGCTCCAGTGCTTCAATTCTGGTATTCTGGTGTGCGATCAGCTGATTGGTCTGATTGATCAAGGCGAATAGGGCCACGGTGCTCGCATCTGCATTGGGCGGAGGGGCAACAGGCTGAAAGACGGTTTGTTGGTCGTCTTGGCGGGCAGCGTTGTCAGCCACGTCTTGGGAGTCCGGGGAGGCGGTCTGCCCGTCTCTTACGTTGCCTTCATCACCGTTAAGGATAACAGTGTCCTCGTGGTGGTTTCCGTTCTCGAGTTGTGCGAGGACGGTGTCCAGAGCTTTGTGAGCAGACGGATTGGCCATGCTGGTGATGGATGAGAGGATTGCTTTAGTTTATCGAAGGGAAAAACGGGGAAGCAAAGGGTTCCCACAGACGGCGCCACTGATCGTACCTGGATCATACAATATCTGGTGGCCAACAATGTCGTCTGGACTTCAGTTCCGGTGAGGTTGAAAGACGGCGGGGGAGTGTACCTGCAAGGTACACCGACGCTCAAGTAAGGTAACGGTCAGAGAAAAAGCAAGTACAGAAGAAGAAGGTTAGGGCGTAAAGAAGTGAGTAACCTGGCCCTCTCAAGTGAGAGGGTATTTATAGAGAGCCCCCAGCACGGGGCCAACAGTCACTTGCACTGGGCTGGATTGCCAGGCCCAATCCAAGCAACTACCAAGGCTTACGTGGCGTAGTGAAGACCAGCACGTGGTCTTCGCCCTGGGGTAACCGCTCCTAGATCTCCGGAATTAGGGCAGACCAATTCCATCGGGAGTGGGCAGTTACATGAGAACGTGTCCCCGCGGGGTGGAGTCTTGCTGTCGGGGAGAGACGTGTCCTCGTGGGGAGGACTTATGTGCAGAAGGAGATGTCCTTGTGTGTCGAGGAGGGGCGAGCTCGGAGAGACTTAGCGCCTGTGCCCGACGCTCTATGCCGCGTGTGTCGGAACACCGCCGAGGTGTTGCATGTGCCCAGCATAGTTGAGGTGGGCCTGTGCTCGACGTTGGTTGTGATAAGAAGCCTTTGTTGGGCCACCCCAGGACGTGTGGGTTGGGCCTGCTTGATTGAGGAGCAGACCCCGACCCAGTCCAGAACAAAGACTATACCCAATCATAAATGAATTCAACTGGGGGTATACCCTATCCAGAAATGGAAAGGAAAGCTAAAGGAAAAATCTTCCACAAGGAATACACTCAGTGGGGAGTTAGAAAAGATATACACTTTCTGCTTAAGGTTGACAACAACATCAAGAAATGCGAAATGAACATGAATTATGCATGTATGTATGAATGTTGTATTATGTTTATGCTGACAAAACATACGAAAAAGATAAACTAGAGATGAAACAAACATCACTGTACAACCGAGTACTCGACTAATCTCAACAAGATGGAACCATTATTGGAGATAAATCAAAGTCCACAGATGGAACAAAGTCTTGCTACTAGGCTCAAATATCTCTAGGGAGAGGAAGATACTTCTCGGAAAGAAACCCAAAGTTCAATCTTCTAACGTCAAAGATCCACTGGGGGATAACAACATGAACTTCGCTTCGAGGACAAGAAAGATCCACTAGAGAAAGAATCACCCACAACTGGAGAAACTTAAATCAAAGCATAGCTAGGGATACCAGGCTTAAGATAAAGTAAATTCAGTATTCCGCTGGCGAAGAGAAACACATTCAACTGAAGAAACCTGAATCCTTGAATCAAAGCTTAGTTGGAAATTCAGGCTTAGTACTTCACTGGGGAACACCAAGTTCAAAAGAAATCTACCGAGAATCCTCGAGTCACACACCCAACATATCATAGCTATTTGGAGTAAAGACCCATCATTTGGAGATACGCGTAAGGAAGATAATGAAAACATACTGCCTAGGAGAACACATAGTTCTACATTTCGAGATTTAACCATTCTCGGAGCAACTGCTGACATTCTTTTTTGTATTCACAAATTAAAGGAAAACACACACTCTTTTCAAAAGCAAGAGTAAATATTTTAACTTTTGTTTCAAGAATTAATATCAAAAGTAAAAATGAAATTTTGCAAGATAGGAATAAATAAGTATTGCAAACAAAAGGATAAAGGCTCAAATTTTATTAATAGAATGGTAGTCCGCGAACGGCGTGACTCCACTGATCATTACAAAGTTGGAAAATGATAAATAAGGGAAAAGGCTACATTAAAAATACAATGCCCATTATTCTCCCTAACAATTTTGAATTCCAAATGCGCTCGAGCTTCTGATGATTTGATTGAGAACTCTTTGATGGTCAAGGTTACTTCAAATGATCAAGTCTGGCCTGATGCAGTTAGTTGCCATTATCCTTAACTTTTGCCTAGATCGCCTTTTCAGGTTTTCAATCCACCGGGTGATTATTTTCTGTTTATATCTCTAACTTTTGCCTGGACCACCCTTTCGGGTTTTCATTCCACCGAGACGCTCATTTTTCCTAAGCCGCCCTTTCGGGTTTTCAACATAGCGAGCTGTTCTTTCATTCTTTTAGGCGAAGTATTTCTTGACTGCATCGGTATTCACAGGACGGGTGATCTCCTCACCATCCATAGTTGTAAGAATTAATGCTTCGCCAGAGAAGGCTTTCTTTACAACATTTGGGCCATCATAATTAGGAGTCCACTTGCACCTAGAATCAGTAATGAAATACTGGATCTTCTTGAGCACGAGGTCACCTTCTCTAAATACGTGAGGTCTGACCTTCTTGTCAAAAGCTTTCTTCATTCTATGTTGATACAACTGACTATGGAACAAAGTCGTCATTCTCTTTTCTTCAATCAAATCTACTTTGACACCATTCAACCTCAGATAGCTTGGCTTCCATCAAAACCCTCATTGACGGGATTTCAACCTCCACAGGGAGCACTGCTTCCATGCCATATACCAAAAAGAAAGGGGTTGCCCATATTGAAGTACAGACGAAGGTACGACACCGGTGTGAAGCAAATGGGAGCATCTCATGCCAGTCCTTGTAAGTCACTACCATCTTCTGGATAATCTTCTTTATGCTCTTATTAGCAGCTTCAACAACCCCATTCATCTTTGGTCTATAAGGAGAAGAGTTATGGTGTTCAATCTTGAATTCTTCACACATTTCTTTCATCATCTTATTATTCAAGTTCGATTCATTGTCAGTGATGATCTTGCTTGAAACCCCGCAACGGCAGATAATTTGATTCTTAATAAAAAAATGCCATCATAATCTCCGATCATGGAATAACCAAGGACGTTTGCGCCATAATCCCTCTGCTCAACGAGTCAAAAGTCTCTCTTGACAGTAGAAGAATTCTCAACCTCGAACCAATTGAGGTTGCCTATGATGGTCAGAGAAATCAAAAAGCTCCTGTGGTTATCCACCTGCCAGGTCCAATACCATATAAGTCAGAAAAGGCTATCCCTTACAAGTACGGTGCAACGACAATCAAAAATGGAAAGGAAACTCCATTACCCTCCGTCGTGAACATTGCCGACATCAGTTGAGTTACCCGGAGCGGCCGAATCTTCAACAGAGGAGTTGGAGAACCTACCAAAGAAAAGGAACCTCAAACTAAAGTTCCCAATCAACAAGTCGGTCAATCCAGTAATCCAGAACTTGTAAAGAACTACGATGATATGCTGAAGCTCATCCAAAAAAGCGAGTACAACATTGTGGACCAATTGTTGCAAACTCCATCTCGGATCTCCGTACTCTCTCCGCTGCTTAGTTCAGAAGCTCATAAGGAAGCTCTATAGAAAGTCTTAGAGAAAGCCTTTGTGGAAAAAGATGTGACAGTAGGACAATTTGACAGCATCATCTCCAACATCACTTCCTGTGATAACTTGGGATTCAGTGATGAAGAACTGTCGGAAGAAGGCAAGAATCATAATATGGCGCTTAACATTACAGTCAACTGCCAAGATAATGCTTTAGCCAGCGTACTGGTAGACACAGGATCATCTTTGAATGTTATGCCAAAATCAACTCTGATACGACTATCGTTTCAAGGAGCTCCGATGAGAGGCAGTGAGATCATCGTCAAAGCCTTTGACGGATCTAGAAAAACAGTTATCGCCGAAGTCGATCTTCCCATAACCATTGGTCCTCACACTTTCCAAGTCACTTTCCAGGTCATGGACATCCAGCTAGCATACTGCTGTTTATTAGGAATACCTTGGATACACAAAGCTGGGGCAGTCACTTCAAAACTTCACCAGAAGCTGAAGTTCATCAAGAATGAAAAGTTAGTCACAGTATGCGGAGAGCAGGCCTTAATCGTGAGAAACTTATCATCATTCTCCTGTGTAGAACCCGAGGAGGTTGTTGGAACCCAGTTTCAAGCACTCTCGGTGAGCAATGAGTATCGACAAGAAAGAGGGAAGCCGGTTTCCTCATACAAGGATGCTCTCAAAGTAATCGAGAGTAATGACATAAAAGGATGGGGACAGATCATAACTCCTACCGATAACAAGACAAAAAAAGGTCTTGGTTTCTCTCCAACTTGTACCCAGACTACTAAGAAGGATGAAAGTTTTCGTCCCATTTAGGATTTCTTCCACAATGGAGGTTTTCTCCACCCAGTGTCTCAAGAAGTACACATCATCAATGAGAGCGACTCCTCCGATATGCATGAGGAGTGGAAGTCTTATCTCAAAGATGACAGTTATATCTCTCAGGGAGAGGCACACATGTCATTCTATTTTCCAAAGCAGAGCCCGAGATATATACCAAGATTAGACGTTCGAATGATCTATGGAGATTGTGATCCTGAGGGATGTCGTGCTCCACCCAATTCATTAGTGGAAGATAATCTAATGAAATACAACTTTGACCATAGTTATTATGATCCCCTAGATGACTTGCCTATCTGGAAGCCATACACGGAAGACTTGGGGCAAAACAGTCAGTCGGACGATGCCTATCAACTGAGTAATATTGAAAAGAATACCCATGTCCCTACCGAGTCATGGAATCATTACTCAGGACATTCCAAAAATGTCCGACACCATGGTGATGAATCTGTAAAGATTGCAGGACAGGAGTTCATTAACTATGCTTTTCTTGAAATCAACGTCATTGAGGAAGATGAATCATCCATTCCCACAGAAACATGGGACACCTTGGGACAGCCGAGTGGCAAGTATGACTTCCTAGTTAAATACACTGCTCCCAAACGTTCTCGCATCAGATAGGAGGACATCCAACCAACTGGATGGGAGATCCGGTTGGGAGTGAAAACACTATGGAAGATGCAACAGAAGAGTTCGTTTATGACAACTCTGCATGGGAAGAAGACTCCAATGATCCTACTCCGCCAGAAATCAACGTTATTTCTGAAGACAAACCAAGAAGGAAAGTACCAGACTTTGTGATTCACAGAGGAGTTCGTCGCCATTGGGTTGTTGTCGATGTCCCAAAAGTCGTCCATAAGTCTAAGTAATTGCCATCATTGTTTTAACCTTTCACCCTGCCCAGGTGAAATAGATGTTTTATAGGGCTCACTTTTCTGTAAATTTCCCTTTTTGCTTCGCCCAAAGCGACAGAGTTTTGTTTTATAGGGTTCTATTTCAAGAATCGACAAATCATAAATAAATAATGTCATTCTGTCATTCCCGCAGTTATTGATGTTTTCACTTTTCGTTTTTCAGAAAATGGTAATCCTAAAAACAACCCAAAATAAAAACAAGCATTTTTCAGAAAATACACTGCACACACTCTTGCATTCTCTCTGTCTTTGCTAAAAAAACGAATCATCACGTCATGCAGATTGCTTGTTTTAAACCCCATTGAAACATACGATCCAGTGCCTTCTCCCAACTTTGAATTCCCGGTATTTGAGGCTGAAGAAGAAGAGGACGAAGAAATTCCAGAAGAAATCTCCCGATTACTCAGGCAGGAGGAAAGGTCTATTGAGCCTCACAAAGAGCCGGTTGAAACGGTCAATTTAGGTTCAGAGAAAGAAAAGAAAGAAGTTAAGATTGGAGCACTGCTCAGTCCAGCTGTCAGAGAAGACTTGATAAAACTTCTCAAAGAGTTTTCAGATGTGTTTGCTTGGTCCTACCAGGACATGCCAGGATTGGATACCAGCATCATGGAACATTATTTGCCACTAAAAACAGAATGTCCGCCAGTAAAACAAAGACTGAGAAAGACTCATCCTGATATGGCCATCAAAATTAAAGAGGAAGTGTAGAAACAGATTGATGCAGGTTTCCTTGCAGCCTCAGAATATCCTCAATGGCTAGCTAACATAGTGCCAGTTCCGAAAAAGGATGGAAAAGTCAGAATGTGTGTAGACTACAGGGATCTGAACAAAGCAAGTCCAAAGGATGACTTCCCCTTGCCACACATTGACATGCTGGTAGAAAGTACAAAAAAGTTCAAAGTCTTCTCCTTCATGGACGGATTCTCGGGCTATAATCAAATCAAAATGGCGCCAGAAGATATGGAGAAAATTTCACTCGTCACCAAGGTTGTCAAACTCGCGAGTCTACTCATACTCGTAAAGGGTCCGTAGAATCGACTCGCAAACTCGTACGAGTCTATGCAAAATTATAAATGACTTTCAAAAACATATATTTGACACATACATGACACACACATGTATATTTAAACTTGTAAATGCCTCATGTATGATACAAATATATTTATAATAGAACACCAATTAACATCAAAATTTAAATTTCATACTCCATAACAAATTTCTTAACAAAAATAACTCAATAATAAAACAAACAAAATAGCAAAGTATGTCTTTAAAGACTTAAAGTACTAAATTCTTCTTAATTGACTACTACATAAAGCAAAAAAAAATCATAAAAGAAATATGCTAATGGTTGTAAACATCCAAAACTCCAATGAAATCATCATCACCAATATCATCACCATCATCTTCATCGGTATCTTGAGTATCATCAAATTTTAACCTGGATGAAACACCTTCTTCATCATTATCCAAAGTTAGATTGCTTGAAGTTCCACTTCCACCTAATTCAACATTTCAACCACCACCACTTTGCACAACATTAGTAACAACAACATCAACTTCCACAACATTGTTAATAATAACATCATCTTACTCCACATTCACTTCAATTTGCATATTTTTCTCATTAGGATCATCAATTATCCATTCATCATCTTTACAAAAGAGAATATACAAGAGAAACATACAAGTGAAACATATAAGAAAATACTTACACAATAAATGATTGATTTACGAGAACGAACACAAACAAAGCAAGAGACATAATAAATGCACGTCATCTATGAAGGGATGAAGGGAGGAAGAAACTTTGTTGAAAAAATAGATTAGGAGAGAGGCTTTCTAATTCTCGTACAAACAAAAAATAAGGGGTTTTTTAATATAAAATAATATCTTTTGGGGAATTTGGGTCTTTTTTGGGTTTAAAAAGAACAAAATTAAACAAAAATTATATACTCGGAAACTCGCCATAGACTCGCGAGTCTATACGAGTTTATGCATGTCTACCTGAGTCTACTCGAGTCTATCAAAAAATGATTCTATGCGCGAGTCTACTCGTTTACGCTTCCTAGACTCGTAAACCCGTACGAGTTTACGAGTCTACCCGCGAGTTTGACAACCATGTTCATCACCCCATGGGGCACCTTTTGTTAAAAGGTAATGTCGTTCGGTCTAAAGAACGTGGGGACAACCTATCAAAGGGCCATGACAACTCTGTTTCACGATATGATGCACAAAGAAATAGAAGTGTATGTTGATGACATGATTGCCAAATCTAAAACAGAAGAAGAGCATGTGACACACCTAACAAAGTTATTCGAGCGTTTGAGAAAATACAAACTCCGCTTGAATCTTAATAAGTGTACGTTCGGTGTTCGCTCAGGAAAGCTCTTAGGATTCATCGTCAGCCAGAAAGGAAATGAGGTTGATCCTGACAAGGTCAAGGCCATTCAAGAAATGCCTTCACCAAAGAATGAAAAACAAGTTAGAGGATTTTTGGGACGTCTAAATTACATCTCCAGATTCATATCCCTTATGACCGCGACATGCGCGCCGATCTTCAAAATGCTCAAAAAGAATCAAAGCTGCGTATGGACAGAAGACTGCCAAAAGGCTTTCGACAGCATCAAAGAATATTTGTTGAATCCACTTATTCTGTCTCCTCCAGTGGAAGAAAGATCACTGATCATCTACCTAACAGTCTTGGAAGACTCCATGGGTTGTGTACTTGGCCAACAAGAGGAAACAAAAAGAAAAGAGTCTGCCATTTACTACTTAAGCAAGAAGTTCACGGACTGTGAAACTCGATACACTATGCTCGAGAAAACTTGCTGCGCTCTGGCTTGGGCGGCCAAATGTCTTCGCCAATACATGATTTATCACACTACTTGGTTAATCTCCGAAATGGATCTGATCAAGTACGTCTTTGAAAATCCTGCTCTCACAGGAAGGATCGCCCGTTGGCATATGTTGTTATCAGAATACGAAAATGAGTACCATGCTTATAAAGCCGTTAAAGGAAGTATTTTATCCGATCATTTGGCTCATCAACCGATTGATGATCAGGAATTAGTCGGATTTGACTTCCCAGACGAAGATGTCATGTACTTGAAAATGAAAGATTGTGATGAACCACTACCCAGTGAAGGGCCAGAACCAGGATCCTAATGGGCATTAATTTTTGACGGAGCCGTCAATATTTATGGAAATGGAATTGGGGCAATCATCATAATGCCTCAAGGTACCCATATTCCTTTCACTGCCAGATTGACATTCAAATGCACAAACAACGAGGCCGAATACAAAGCTTGTATCATGGGTCTCGAAGAAGCTATTAACTTAAGGATAAAGAACTTGGATGTGTATGGAGACTCAGCCCTAGTTATCAATCAGATCAAAGGAGAGTGGAATACATACCAATTAGGATTGATTCCCTACAAAGATTACGCGAGAAGGTTCCTACCATTCTTCAATAGAATTGAGTTTCATCATATCACTCGTGAAGAAAATCACATGGCTGATGCACTAGCTACTATCTCTTTCATGATTGATGTAAATCATTGGAATGACGTACCTAAGATTGACATAATGCGCCTTGAGAGGCCCGCTTACATCTTCGTGATTGAAGCAGTCATCGATAACAAACCCTGGTATCATGATATCAAGTGCTTCCTTCAAAGACAAGAATACCTGCCTGGGCATCAAGAAAAGACAAGAAGACCCTCAGAAGACTGGCTGGCAACTTCTTCCTAAGCGGTCATACACTCTATAAGAGAAACTTTGACATGGTTTTGCTCAGATGCGTAGACAGACAAGAAGCAAACATGTTGATGAAAGAGATTCACGAAGGATCCTTTGGCACTCATGCCAATGGACACACAATGGCAAGGAAAATTCTTAGAGCAGGATATTATTAGTTGACATTGGAATCCGATTGCTACAAGTACATGAGGAGGTGTCATAAGTGTCAGATATACGCAGACAAAATCCATGTACCTCCAACGCATCTCAAAGTTCTTTTTTCTCCATGGCCTTTTTCTATATGGGAAATCGACATGATTGGCATGATTGAACCCAAAGCTTCAAACGGACATCGGTTAATCCTGGTAGCCATCGACTACTTCACCAAGTCAGTCGAAGTAGTATCATACACCAATGTGACCAGATAAGTAGTGGTATGATTTATCAAGAACAATCTCATCTGTCGTTATGGTGTTCCAAGCTAGATCATTACAGATAATGGATCCAACTTGAACAACAAGATGATGAAAGAATTGTGTACTGAGTTCAAGATTGAACACCATAACTCATCTCCCTACCGGCCTAAGATGAATGGAGCGGTAGAAGCGACTAACAAGAATATCAAGAAAATCGTTCAAAAGATGGTTGTAACCTACAACGACTAGCACGAGATGCTACCCTTTGCTCTTCACGGTTATCGCACATTTGTTCGCACCTCAACAGGGGCAACCTCTTTCTCTCTAGTATATGGCATGGAGGCAGTGATCCCCATAGAAGTTGAGATACCATCAATCAGGGTATTGGTGGAAGCTAAGCTAACAGAGGCTGAATGTGTCAAAGTCGACACGATGAACTGAACCTAATCGAAGAAAAGCGAATAACGGCTTTATACCATGGTCAGTTGTATCAGCAAAGAATGAAGAAAGCGTTCGACAAAAAGGTCCGACCCCGTGTCTTCAGAAAAGGAGACCTCGTGCTCAAGAAAATACAATCATTTCTCACTGATTCCCAGGGCAAATGTACTCCGAATTATGACGGCCCCTATGTGGTCTAGAAAGCCTTTTCAGGCAGCGCCTTGAGACTCGCAACCATGGATGGAGAGGAGATTACCTACCCCACGAATGTTGATGTAGTCAAGAAATACTTCGCCTAAATAAATAAAAAAACGGCTTGGTGGATTGAAAACCCGAAAGGGCGGTCCAAGCAAAAATTAGAGACATAAGCAAAAAAACATCCTGATGGATTGGAAGCCTCAAAGGACAATCCAGGCAATAGTTAGGGATTCATGGCAAGTAACAACGTCCGACAAGGTTAAACCCCCAGCGGTAACACCATCCGTCAAAGGACTTTAGTCAAGATCATCTTCAACAGAAGCTCAGGATGTCCAGAATTCAAAGTTGATAGGAGGATAGCGGTTGTTATGTTTCAATGTAGTCCATTTTCCTTTAAATTACCATTTTATAAACTTTGTAATGCTCTATGGGATCACGCACTCGGCTGATTACCATTCTATCAATAAAATTTGAGCCCTAGTGCTTTTGTTTGCATTTCTCATTTATTTTGCTTTACAGAATGACATTTTTAACATGAACAACGATTCTTGAAACAAAACAAAAATGAATTTACCTATCAAATTTTCTTCTGCTTTTAAAATAAAGATGGTAATTCCATTTGATTATTTAACACAAAAGAGAACATCGATGGCTTCTCCGGACGTGATTAAACCTTAAAATGCAGAATCAAAGTACTCCTTCTAAACCAGTACGCATGAATGAAGGATCAACTGTTTCAGATGCAATGATCCATCTATCATCCCCGACAGAGTTCTTACCTCTTAAAGACTCTAAAGATTTGACTTAAATTATGGTAAAACTCATTGTCAAACAAAAGGATTCAACATCAAGAAATATGCCAAACATAAAGATGTCGAAGGAGATGTCATAGCATGAAGACTTGACATCTTGACTGCTATAACAGATTGTTTAAATCTGTTTCAAATCTGTTCCAAGGTTCTAGGCGTGTTTAGCAGAGGATCAAGGAAAGATTTGTTTAGAGATTTGAAGCCCAACTGAAGAGCCTATAAAAGAAGACTTAGACCTAAGATTTGATATGCCTTTTGTAACCTAGTTCTCTTGCGTAAGAAACATGGGTTTAGGGTTTGAGAGTCGTTGACTCTCTAGGTTGTAAGTCTCCCTTTGTATCAGTTGATGCATTGTGGCAGATATAGGTGTCGCACAAATCTATAAGCCTTGAGGTATTGGATTGTGTGTTGTTCTTGGATGAAGCTTTTAAGCAAATCCGAGTTAGCTTGTTTGTCAAGTAAGCTTGATAGAATTCTGTATTGACAGGGATGATGTAGATAACACAGTTGGTGATTAAGGGAAGTGAGTGGGGTATCTCGTATCAAAGAGGTTGTTCTTTGATAAAGTCTTCATTGGGTAGAGATTAGGATATAAAGTTGTAAATGGGGGAGTTTAGCTTTGTAACAGTTCTACAGATAGTGAAGTCTTCTTCCTGGATTGGTATCCCCCAGTGTAATACCCCAAAATTTGCTCTCCCTCTTTGTCATCATAGCATGGCATTATCATTTATCATATCATATCCACCTCATTAACATTGCATTGCATCTAACATAGAAAAATGAAGCATGGCATCCTTCTTACCATCAGGGCATGTGATCAAGTGGAAGGTGGACAATCAAGGAATCATTCAAAACACCAAGGGGTCAAATAAGTGGTCTCAAGGCAAGCCAAGAGGTCTCTCATGTCTCATACTATCTTAATTGATCATCCACAACCTCAAGGATAAGAGATACAATGGGAGATTGAAGCACTACATCTTTCACTATGCAAGAGGTTCAAAAATTGAAGGAAAACCCTCAAAAGAGATAGCTCCTTGATTCAAAATCATTCTCAAGTGGCATTTCTCATCATCCTTTAAGAGGATACACAACATACTCTGAGGAATTGGAAATTGAAGACTGCACTTTTACCTCCTAACCAGAGGGGGCCAAAATTAGGGTTTCCATTTAAATCAGGGAATCTTTGCTTTTTTGGGTAAAACTTGATGTCATGGTATTCCATATGTCCTTAAGTGTATGTATGTGGAAAATTGCATCTCAATTGGTTTTGGAAGTGTTTCAATTGGAAGAAAGATCAAGAATCAGAGAAATTGGGGCAAAGTCAAATAATCAGGGGAAAAAGTCAACTCTTGACTTTTTGAGCCCAAATTCATGAAATTCATGTTGCATATGTCCAATGTACAAAATTTGGTCAAGAAACTCCAAAGGAATCATGAAAAAATCAAGATGTGGAAAGTTGCCATTTTTGGATGAAGTAGGGTTACTAAAAATAGCAAGTTTTGGCCATTTTGCATCAGAATTTGAACCAAGGCCATTTAAATTTGGAGCACCAAATGAAAAATCCACTCTGCCTCAATGAAAGATCTTGTTTCAAGCTTCAAATCCATGTGTGGAACATCTCCATTGGATAAAAATTGAGTGAGATATGATTGATCAAAGTTTGAGCAAAGTAGGTCCAAAACTAGGTCATGACCAAGATTTTCAGGGCACGCGCGCAGTCATTTTCTCAAACACTTGGTGGGCCAAATGTATTGATCAATTACTCATGATTAGAGGCTTCAAATGGAAAATCTTTCAACATCAAAATTGTTCCTCTATGTGAGATCTTCAAAGTTGGTGTTTATCAATTTTTCATCTGATCAAAGGTTAAGGAGTTATGATGGCTCAAAGAATGGTCATTGCAACTGAAATTTGACCAGGTCACAACCAGGTCATACCACAAGTCTGCGCACCCATGTACCAGCTTCTTTTTCCATCTGTTTGAGGTCATTTTTAGACATGTTTGAGACCTCATTCCTCTTCAATTTCCAAATCAATATTGTGCTCCAATGCATCCTCTTTCCAATGACTCCTAAAACACACCAATTCATTCATTGAGTAGAGAGAGAAACTTCCTCAAACCACCTCATGTTGACACTGATACATTGATGACATGCTGCATGATTTGGTTCAGTCACACCACAAACACCTCCTCACTTTTGTTTCCTCTTTCAACCAAGCACAAGTTACTTACATAATGCACACTGTCACGTGCCATATATGAGAATAGAAGGAACAAACTTGCTTAGCAAGTTTCTGATGCACAGATTGGCAGCTTCACTCTCCTTTTCTCCCCTCCACCATAGCATATCATGAGTTGCCATCACCATATCATTGCTCTCCCTAACTAACTTGACTCAGTTAGTTAGGGATGACTCACCCAAACCACCATGACTCAGCTGACTCACTCAGTTAACTATGGTTAGCTCACACTATAAATAAAAATCACACCCTCAAATTTCATTTCCAACTTCATTTTACACACATTCACTTCAGAAACTTGCTCTTCTTCTCTCTCAATCTCACCATTGCCATTGATGCTCGAGCTTCACTTTGTTCATTTCCTCATTTTCACTTCAGAATCTCTCTGATTCTTTCTCAATTTCACTACCTTGCAACTGGTTTTGAAGCTTGGATTTCATTTCTTCTCCATTGAATCATCATCCACCACTGCATCTAAGCCTTTATTTGGCCAAAAGAAGCTCAAAGAGGAAGCAGCATCTCTGGTTTTCTGAAGAACATCTCAAGGTCTCAAATCTTCAGGTACGAATTTCCACCATTATAGACTTGATTTGAAGTGGTTTTCAGGTTCTTGAGGCTTCTTATAAGCTCAAGAATTTGTCTGGCTAGTTGATAGGCCTTTAGAGGCATAGTTGAAAACTTAGGGCAGGACTTGATCTCTTCTGTTCTTTGTGCACGTGCTTGATATGTGAAAAATAAGTGTGCATTCTTGATCTACATGAGCTCAGCTTCATTTTGGTATGCGTATTGTACATTTCTGTGAACATGTGAAGTTGCAGACGGTGGTGTGTGACCGGAGAAGGTGACCGGAAGTCCCTCTCCGGCCGGTAGCTTTGTGCTAGGGTTTCATTGCCAGAATGAATGTCAGCCACATGATGTTGTTGATCTAACGATCCAAAACGCGCCAGCACATAAAAAACTCACATGCCTCTCACGTGTGGCTTCTAATTCCATTTTAAACATTGTGTGTTGTGGCATATGGTATGGAGCGTGGACATGCGTGTGTGAGCGTTTGATCTGATTACTTTGACTTTGGCTTGACCTTGACTCAATCTAGTGGCTAGTAATAAGTCAATTTTGTTGACTGAAGAACATGTTAATTAGTGTGGATTGCGCAGACTTGGACCTAGACCAATTTGATATTCGCACCTCCCATGTTTTCAAGCCCAATTAAATTGAACTATGGATTTGCTATGGTTGCACCCCCATTCATATGACCATTTCATTTTATTTTCTTCATTTTGCTCACGTTTGCTTTTTAATTTTTAAAATTACAAAATAGCATCATAAAATTCTACAAAAATTCATGTGTATTCTTAAAACATTTAGGAAATTTTCTATGATTTTATTTACTGATTTTATGACCATTTTGCCCCTGTTCCATTATTTCTTTTGAATTTCCATTTGTATGCATACTTAATGTGACATATGATTTTGTGCATTTTTGTTCTTGATCATAAAAAATGATTTTGATGCCTTTCTTTTTGCATTGTGGTCACAATATGTTGAGGTATGTTTGAGATTTATTTGATGATTTTTAAGTCTTTTTTGGATGACTTTTGATGTGTGGCTTTGAGCATGAATGCATGAAGCTTCCATGAGACTTTGACCTAATTGTTGAGTGACTTTGGTTCTGATTCATTGCTTGTGGATTTGATATGTTAATGGCATGTGTTTAAGGTGTTTGATTGGTGAAAGTCATAATTTTTGAAGCATGTTTGCTATTTGTTTGAAGCATGAAGTTTAACTTGTTCATTTTGTGAATGCATGCCTCATGTTTGGTTTGCTTGATCATGAAGGCACTTGTGCCATTGAGTTGTGGTTTTGTTTGATGATGTATAGCATGTTAATTGACTTCTGATTGTGACATTTGGGTTTCATCTTTGCATGTTTGATGTTTATCTTGCACCTTAAGTCACTTGTTTCACAAGTATGAACCACATTCACATCACTTCACCTTTTCTTCTTTGCTTCTTGTTGGATTGAGATTTTGTTTGCATGATTTGGTATGCTCATTTAGGATAACATTAGGTTGTGTAAATATGAGTTACATTCTGACTTGGAAGCATGTATAGCATTCAATCTCATTTTACTTTGTTTGTCAACTTGTTTGAATTTGATTTGTTCATTATATTTTCTTACCTTACTTGTAAGTGATTGTGCTAACCATGTAGGGGCTTTGGTAAGTTTCAATTGAGTGTGGATAAGGAATCCACATTCAACTTCTATCCTTTCTCTTTTACAATTCCATTTTGTGTTTTGTTAAGCACTTATGTGCTTTCTTTTAATAACTCATTACTTTCCCTTTTTGAATTACAATTCATCTTCTACTTTGGAAGTGAATTGTTTAATTCTTTCTTTCTTTAGACTTTAGGTTGAAACCTCACAAACCTTTAGGATCACTCTCTTTAATCTTCAATTAGGATTGAGTCTTAGTCCATATAGGTTTTACCTTTTCTCCTCCCTTGAGTCTCTTTTCTCATCTCAAAGAAAATTCAAAACATATAATAAAGGTAGGCATTTATTGCATTTAGGCCTTTCATATAAAGAAAAGATTATAAGGGGTCTTCTCTTATAATCTTAGAATGTATATCATATAACCCATCTTGGGTCAATGTGTTAAACATTTGATCTTGTATGAGGGACTTAAATGCAATACTTGTTGAAGGTACGAATAAAAAACACTTCTCCATTTCTTAATTAACAAAAACACTTAATAAACACAAGTATGCTAGTGTGTTTGAACCTTGACAATTGGAACTAAGGGTGGGGGTCTTCTTCACTCTTAGTGTGCTTTCTTACCCATTCCATCTTGGAATGTGAGAATGTACACATTCCAATGACTAAGATTTGGATACACTATCATATGCAAACAAATAACAAAACACTTCTTTCTAAAAGACAAAAACAAACAATAACGTCTTTCCTTCGGGAATTCTTTTCTCACCTCATTCACTCTTAGCGTACGAACGCGCTTCTACTCGTTCTCTTGCAAGATGGTAACGCACTCGGACCAGCGAGCCTGCAACACCTGAGCCAGAACGTAAGCCGTTCTCTAAAAAACACAAACAATCCATCCCTAGTGAGGGGAACTACGTCGCTCTGATTCTCATGCTCCCGATGAGATACGTAGGCAGTGGGGTAGGGCCCATGCGAGCACTTCTTTTATTTTCCCTACATTTGTTTCTCTTTTTCTTTCTCCTTTCTTTCCTCCAGTTCCTTTTCCAGTTTCCTTTCCTTACACCCTTTGATCGAGCCAAGCAAGCGTGGATCCCATCGGGTACGATGGACGCGAGGGGGTGCTAATACCTTCCTCTCGCGTAACCGACTCCCGAACCCAGTTCTCTTGGTCGCGAGACCATGCTCTTTCCTTTCCTTCAGGTTTATGTAGTGTTTCCTTTCCCTCTCATGGGATAAATACACATTGCTGGCGACTCTGTTTCGGTGCCACTTTCGCGTTTGTACTAGGATGAAAATCCCGGGAGCGACAGCTGGCGACTCTGCTGGGAACATGTTTTGACCTATTGCTGGTCCATCCCTTAGCGAGTCAATCCTAGCGCTTGTCTGCTTTTCTTTCATTGGGTGTTTACTGTTGTGCCATATTTACCATTTTATTGTATGGGTTATTTACTGCTTTACTGTACATTACTGTATTTACTGCTTTTTAGCATTACATATCATATTATTACTGTTGTGTTGGACTGTGCTATTTTCTGTTTGGCGGGATGGGGATTTCTGAGAGATAAGCCCATTACACAGGCTTGAGTATACACTTAGAATTAGAGTGGAGAGTAGTGGGACCTACGTGCCGTTTGGAGTGCGTTGGGTGTTCACGAAATTCACAGCTAGACGAGGCTATCTTGGGACACGTCGTGGCATACGCATCTTGCGTATTCCAGGATGTAGATCTAGAGAGCTGTCGACTCTAGTGACCGATCATGAGGACCTTAGTGGAAATATCCCTCTTTAGTGGTGACAATGGCAGACCACATTCTGTGGCAAACCCATTCGCACCCGAGGGCCCACTTTGGAACTTGCATAGGATGACCTTTATTTTCTAAGGGGAGTCAGTGGACGACCTCTTTGATTGGCATAGCATTGTATCCTACGGGCTGAATGTGCTATTGCTTCTCAAACCTCCGAAGCTGACAAGCCTTATTTTCTAGGAACCACATGTGAGTATGGGCGGGATGTTTACAGGTTTGCAGGAAACCCAGCCTCCTACCTACCTTATTTGTGATTCTATGACGATTTCAGACATTGTATCCTATGACAGTGATTTAAGTGTTCATCTCAGATATTGCCAGATTCAGTACGGAGACACAGTGCACACAGTTCAATACAGACACCGACACTTGATTACCTGATCACATGCCCTTTTGCATTGCATTACCATATCATAACAGTTATGTTTGTCATTTTCAGGTGCATAATACATTTCTGATTCCAATCCATGGGTTCAACAGAGATCGTCGCCGAGAGAAAGAACAATGTGTCTTACAAGTTTCCAGATCCTGTCTTGGATTCATTGCTCAAAATTATAGATATGGCTGGTCCGGGTATTCTTGATAGATTTCAGAAGAGCTACGGGAATTTGGTTGGGATGGTCCGTACAATCACCAAGTATGAGCATGATGCTTTGCACACTCTGCTGCAGTTCTACGAGCCTTCGTTGAGGTGCTTTCTTTTTTCAGATTACATTTTGATGCCAACACTGGAAGAATTCTCATTTATTTTGGGAATTCCGATCACGTCGGCAATACCATTCTTCTCTGGTAGTTCTCCCAGCGTAAAAGAAATTGCTGCTGCTTTACAAATGGATCAGGCAGTGATAAAGAGTGGTGTGAGCAGTAAAAATGGAGTTAGCGGATTTCATTTAGAATTTCTGTCTGGACAGGCCCAAGAGGCTGCAAGTGCTAAAAATTGGACGGTTTACAATTCCATTCTGGCTCTCTGCATATATGGCCTAGTTTTCTTTCCCAATCAGCAAGACTTTGTGGATATGCAAGCGACAAGAGTTTTCGTTCTTAAAAATCCAGTCCCTACTTTGTTAGGAGATTTTTATCATTCCGTGCACTATAAGAATGAGAAAAGGAGGGGAGGATCTGTTAGTTGCTGTACTCCACTGCTGAGTCATTGGTTTTTCAAACATTTGCCTCAGACAGGTGCCTTTGTGGAAACCAAAGATGTGGCGAAATGGTCTAAACGATTGATGAGTTTAACTGCTGATAACATTGTATGGTTTGACCACCGGTTATTGAGAATAGAGCTTGTCATAAGATGCGGAAATTTTCCAAATGTGCCTTTGATTGGCAGAAAAGGAGGGATCAATTATAATCCAGTTTTGGCCATCCGACAGTTTGGGTATGCTTCCAGGGATCCTCCTACAGAGCAAGATGTGGAAGAATCTTTATTCTTTACAGGAACTAAAGATGCGAAGGTGGTAGAAGTAGTGAATGCTTGGAAAGATAAGCACAAAATTGGAAAAGCAGTTTTTGGAAAAGGAGATTGTAGATCTTATCCTGAATATGACAGGTGGATTGAGACGAAAGTAAAGGAATTGCTTTTACCCTTTTCAAGGGGACCTCTTTTATGTGCAGTACAGCCAGAACAACCCACTATGGTGGCTATTGAAGAATGTGAGAAGTGGAAGAAAATGGTCAGAGAGTTGCAGATAGAGAATTCTGGAATGAGCAGATGTCTTCAGAAAGCTCTAGCTGACAACAAAGAGTTGGAAAAGAGAGCCTTGAAAGCGGAAAAAACCTTGGCTGACAAAGAGGAAGATTTTGATGACCGAGCTCGGTACTTTCGGAAACTTACTTTGGGAGCAGATGACACTAGTCAGGCTCACAAGATTACAAAACAGGCTTTAGCCCGAAGCAAGGATTCATTAGCTCAACTTCGTCAAGCTTGGGATGAAGTCAGAATTGAAAATGCCGAGTTAAAGGATCAGTCGAAGACTAAAGACGAGGAGCTTAAAAAGGCACACGAGCAGAGGAGAAAGTATCGGGAAAGCCTCGGTAAGAGTCAAGAACAGTTAGAAGAAGCTAGAAGTCAGCTGAAGAATGCCAAGAAAGAGCTTGAAGAAGCCATGACAGAAAGAGAGATACTCAAGACGCAAGCCGGCATAAAGAGACACAAAGGAGTGTGTGATGACGAAGCTCTGATGCTGCATATGGGTGCTTTAACTGAAGCTCTTGAGAAAAGGGATGTCTTGATCAAAGAGATGATTGAAAAGCCGAATCACCAGCGTACCCGTATACTTTTTGAGGAAATCAAATACTCAAGTGATAAGCTGAAGGGTGTGGAATTGTCAGACTGATGTTCTTTTCCTTGTATTTTGTTGTTAATGGATACCATCAGGCTTGTTGATGGATCCATTTTTTCCTTGTATTGCATTTGCGGTTGAACCTTTCTTAAATGTACTTGAATATTTCGTTGAATGAGTATGAGCAGTTTTATTCAGGATTATTCCTTATCAGATAGCTGCACACAAGCACATGACCACAATACGTCTCTTTATATCACGATTTCTGGTCTTCAGATTTCTGTGGTTTGGATTGGAATCAGGGTATAAAGCACCTCGGAAATGACAAACATGGCATTGCATATCATTTTGCATTTTGTTACTTGCTTTTCAGGTACTCGTTGCAGGGTCTCTAACCTTTATTTGGTTTCAGGCAGTATAGCGGAGAGTCATATTCACCGATATTCGACGCGAAGAAATCAAGTAAGAATCATGGATCAAGTACAAAGTGATTTGGCGGAAATGAGGGCGCGTATGGACCAGTTCATGACCCTCATGACTGGCATGGCGCAAAATCAGGAGAGACTGAGGCTTCTGGTAGAGCGTCCCGACAATGGGCCCGAAGGTGATCATCATGACAATTCACAGGGACATGGCATTCCTCCTCCCGGTGGCAACCCTCCTCCTGGTGGTAACAATCGGGGTAATGGAAATGGTAGGCATGCTGGTGTTACTCTTGAAGATACTCTGGAAGACCAATTTACTCTACTAGACGCTGATGTGGGTAATCAAGGTGATCGAAGGTATGATGAGTTAGCAGAAAAGATCAGGGCCATAGAATGCAAGAACTCTATGGGTATTGATGTTACCAGCTTGGGGCTGGTCTCAGGAGTCAGAATTCCCCCTAAATTCAAACCTCCCACTTTTGATAAGTATCACGGCAATGCGTGTCCCCAAACGCATCTTCAAGCTTACTTTGGGAAGATTTCAGCCCATACGGATGATGAGAAGCTATGGATGCACTATTTTCAGGACAGTCTGGCTGGGGCATCCTTGACCTGGTACATGAAGTTGAATAGAGCTGCTGTGAAGAATTGGAAAGATCTGGCAGAAGCGTTCCTGAAGCAATACCAGTATAATATCGACATGGCGCCCAACCGCACCCAATTGCAGGGATTGTCCCAGAATGCCAAGGAGAGTTTCAAAGAATATGCACAGAGGTGGAGGGAAATGGCTGCCCAGGTTCAACCTCCCTTGTCAGACAGAGAAATGGCAGATATGTTCATGGGCACATTGCAAGGGGCCTATCTGGATAGATTAGCTGCTTGTCCGTCAACTGGATTTGCTGATATTGTGATTGCGGGAGAAAGAATAGAAAGTCTGTTAAAGCTTGGAAAGATCCAGGATGTGAGTGGGGCTGGCTCTTCGGGGACGAAGAAACCGTTTGCTAGTAACCAGAAAAGAAGAGAAGGTGATACGAACGCTGTGTTTAGAGGACGAGGCAGAGGGCGTTCTCGAGCTTATTATCAGGTAGATGCTGTGACAATCCCCACACCGTCTGTTCAGAAACAACAACCCCAACAACAAGTTCAACAGCAACAACCTTTTTTCCAGCAAAGGTCTAGACAGAGGGATCGTAAGATGGACCCTCTCCCCATGACTTATGCCGCGCTGTTGCCCCGGCTACTCGAGTTAAAGTTGGTAGAACTCCGTACTATGAAAGCTCCGGTTGCTGGAAACCTGCCACCTAACTTCGATGCTAATGCTCGTTGTGAGTTCCACTCAGGTGCTCAGGGGCACTCCATTGAAAAATGCTGGGCTTTCCATCATAAAGTACAAGATTTGATTGATGCTAAAGCCATCAATTTCTCTCCCGCTCCGAATATTACTCAGCATCCCATGCCTGATCATAGTGCAGCAAATGTGTACGTTATTGAAGATGGGAGGAGATTGAATCTGGTATTAGACGTTCATCAAGTGAAAACTTCTTTGTTGGTTGTAAAAGATCGTTTATTGAAGGGACTGGTGTTCCCGGGCTGTAATCAAGAATGCTCTGAGTGTATGAATCAGGAGAACGGCTGTGATAAGTTGAAGATGGGTTTACAGAATCTGATCGATGAAGGATGTCTACAGTTCGATAGAGTCGTGAAAGACACTGATGAGATATCAACCGTGACCATCTATTACACTCCCGCTGAGATTCAAATGCCGGTCAATGCAGTTCCCGTGGCGAGTGTTGCGCCAGAAGGGCCCAGTCCTGTTACTATCACGGTGCCAGGACCAATTCCGTTCACGTCTACGAAAGCTATCCCATGGCACTATGGGGCAGATGTATATTACGAAGGTAAAAAGCAGGAAGTTGAATCATCAATCAGCCCAAATATTGATAATGTAGGGGGTGTAGGGGGCTTTACAAGGAGTGGAAGGTTGTTCGCTCCCCAAACCTTGAGAAGTGATAAAGAGGCAGAAGCTGCAGCAAAGGCTAAGGGTAAACAGGTGGTTGAAAGTGCGCCTACACCTGAAGCAGGGACAAAGATTACTTTTGATAAGGAAATGGAAGAATTTATGAAAATAATCAAGAAAAGCGATTATAAGATTGTGGACCAACTGAATCAGACCCCTTCAAAGATTTCAATCTTGTCACTATTGATGTGCTCTGATGCGCACCGACAGGCGTTGTTGAAAGTGTTGAAGAGTGCGTACGTGCCACAAGAAATTACTGTTAATCAGCTCGAGGGCGTAATCTCCAATGTTAATGTTAGCCATGGCTTGGGCTTTACAAGTAGAGATCTGACGGTTGAAGGAAGAAACCATAATAAGGCTTTGCATATCACGATGGAGTGTAAGGGCGCAGTGTTATCTCATGTACTGGTAGACACTGGTTCATCACTCAATGTCTTGCCCAAGAAGGCATTAATGAAGCTGGAAGTTGACGGTTTGATCTTAAGGCCTAGTGAATTGGTGGTCAGAGCATTCGATGGAACTAGACGATCTGTGTTTGGTGAGGTGGAATTGCCCGTACAAATTGGACCACAGGTATTCAAATCCACGTTCCATGTAATGGACATACAACCTGCATATAGCTGCCTATTGGGACGCCCTTGGATTCACGGAGCTGGAGCTGTTACTTCTACTCTACATCAAAAGCTGAAGTATGAGTTTGAAGGGCAGGTTGTGACAGTGTGTGGGGAAGAAGACATCTTTGTGAGTCACTTGTCTACGTTCAAGTACATTGAAATGGATGGGGAAATTCATGAGATGTTGTGCCAATCATTTGAAGCAGTCAACATTGACGATGCACCTGAGTCTTCTTCTGTACCAGTTGGGGCTGGTACCTCCATTTCATCTTACAAACAAGCTGTCGAAGTCGTTAGGGCAGGCAACGCCCAAGGTTGGGGCAGGTTGATAGAGACCCCAATGAAGGAAGACAAATTTGGTATTGGTTATCATCCCTCTACAACTTCAGATGCGGGGAGCAGGGGACCCATTACTTTCAATAGCGGGGGAATTATCTACACGGACCAGTCTTGTGCAGCCACAGAGGATAGTGTTGACAGTAATTGTGACCTGGACAACTGGGTACGCCCTCGTGCTCCGGGACAACAAGTGCAAAATTGGTCCGTTGAAGAAGTCATCCGGGTTACTCTTCAGACAGAGTAATTTTTCTTTGTTTTTTCTAACCATAATGCATGACAAAATCTTGCGCTCTGCCCAAGGCGTATAGATTCATTTGTAGGGCCACCATGGTTGCATTTGCAATGTTTAATCATTAATAAAGGACGTTTTGCAATCAAATTTTGTTCTCTGTCTTTCAGTTTTTATTTTTGCACAAAAAATAAAATGGCAATGTTTCATTTTCTTTTGTTTTGCTTAAAAATAAATTCTAAAATAAGGCATGAACCCGTTCATGCAGACTTGATCCTCCGGATACCACTGATAACGATTTTGATATGGCCATGTATGACTTTGACAATCCGATTTATCAAGCCGAAGAAGGGGATGAGAAAGATTGTGAACTTTCTGAAGAACTGGCCAGATTGTTGAAACAAGAGGAAAGGGTCATCCAGCCTCATCAGGAGACTGTAGAAATCATCAATATTGGTACCAAGGACGCCCAAAAAGAGATCAGGATTGGTGCCAGCTTGCGAGCAGATGTGAAGCAAACTTTGACGGAAATGTTGCGCGAGTATGTTGACGTCTTCGCCTGGTCGTATCAAGACATGCCGGGGTTGGATACAGATATTGTCGTGCACAGGCTACCATTGAGAGAAGAATGTCTGCCAGTCAAGCAGAAACTTCGTCGGACTCACCCCGACATGGCTTTAAAGATTAAGGAGGAAGTCCAGAAGCAGTGGGACGCTGGTTTTCTTGCTGTGACAAAGTATCCTCCATGGGTAGCCAACATCGTGCCAGTACCGAAGAAAGATGGAAAAGTGAGAATGTGTGTGGATTATCGAGATCTTAATAAAGCTAGCCCGAAAGATGATTTTCCACTACCTCATATTGATGTGCTGGTCGATAATACAGCTCAGTTTTCAGTGTTCTCATTTATGGACGGTTTCTCCGGGTACAACCAGATCAAGATGGCACCTGAAGACATGGAGAAGACCACGTTCATTACTCCGTGGGGTACATATTGTTATAAAGTAATGCCTTTTGGGTTGAAAAACGCAGGGGCAACGTACCAGCGGGCGATGGTGACATTGTTTCATGACTTGATTCATAAGGAGATCGAATGTTATGTAGATGATATGATTGCCAAGTCGAGAACAGAAGAGGAACATCTGGTTAACCTGAAAAAGCTGTTTGAAAGGTTGAGAAAGTTCCGTCTGAGATTAAACCCAAACAAGTGCACGTTTGGGGTGCGTTCTGGAAAGTTGCTGGGTTTCATTGTGAGCGAAAGAGGAATCGAGGTTGATCCTGCCAAGGTGAAAGCAATACAAGAAATGCCTGAACCGAGAACAGAAAAAGAGGTTCGTGGTTTCTTGGGTAGATTGAACTACATTGCAAGGTTCATATCTCACCTAACAGCCACGTGTGAACCAATATTTAAATTGTTAAGGAAAGATCAAACGGTCAGGTGGAATGACGATTGCCAATTGGCATTCGATAAGATAAAAGAATACTTGCAGGAACCTCCGATTTTAATGCCTCCAGTTGAAGGGAGACCGCTGATAATGTATCTGACAGTGCTTGAAGGTTCCATGGGTTGTGTTCTCGGTCAACATGACGAGACAGGTAGGAAGGAGCATGCTATTTACTACCTGAGCAAAAAGTTCAATGATTGTGAGTCCCGATACTCAATGCTTGAAAAGACATGCTGTGCGCTTGCATGGGCCGCTAAGCGATTGAGGCAATATATGGTTAGGCACACGACCTTGTTGATTTCAAAAATGGATCCTATCAAGTATATTTTCGAGAAACCAGCATTGACAGGCAGAGTTGCACGGTGGCAAATGGTCTTGACAGAGTATGACATTCAGTACACTTCACAAAAGGCCATCAAAGGAAGTATCTTGTCTGACTATCTTGCGCAACAGCCGATTGATGATTACCAACCCATGAAGTTTGACTTCCCTGATGAAGACATCATGTTTCTCAAAGCTAAAGACTGCAAGGAACCACTTCCGGAGGAGGGGCCAGACCCTGAATCCAAATGGAGTCTGATGTTTGATGGGGCTGTCAATATGAATGGGTGCGGAGTTGGAGCAGTTCTTATCACGCCGGAAGGTGTTCATATGCCGTTCACTGCCCGAATAACCTTTGGGTGCACCAACAATGAAGCAGAGTACGAAGCTTGTATAATGGGGATCGAGGAGGCGATTAATCTACGGATTAAAACCCTTGATATATTCGGTGATTCAGCTTTGGTAATCAATCAAGTGAAAGGGAGTTGGTACACGCACCAAGCAAATCTAATGCCGTATAGAGATTATACGAGGAGATTGCTGACATTTTTCACAACAGTGAAACTGTATCATATTCCTCGAGATGAGAATAGGTTCGCTGATGCCTTGGCCACTTTGTCTTCCATGATCAAAGTGCAAGGATGGAACCATGTACCTAAGATTGAGGTATCCCGCCTTGACAGACCAGCATTTGTGTTTGCGGTAGATGCAACGTCTGATGACAAGCCATGGTTTCATGACATTAAGTGTTTCTTGAAAAGTCAAGAGTACCCGTCCGGGGCATCGTCCAAAGACAGGAAGACGTTGAGAAGGTTAGCTGGTAGTTTCTTCCTGAACAAAGATGGCGTGCTGTATAAAAGAAATTTTGACACGGTCCTGCTTGGATGTGTGGATAGACATGAAGCAGACTTGTTGATGATTGAAGTGCACGAAGGCTCTTTCGGTACCCATGCCGGAGGGCAGGCAATGGCTAAAAAGTTGTTAAGGTCGGGATATTACTGGTTGACTATGGAGTCAGATTGTTGCAAATATGCCCGCAAATGCCATAAATGCCAGATCTACGCAGATAAAGTGCATGTACCTCCAAATCCGTTGAGTATCATGTCGTCGCCTTGGCCGTTTGCCATGTGGGGCATTGATATGATCGGAAAGATTGAGCCCACAGCTTCCAATGGTCATCGTTTCATCTTGGTGGCAATTGATTACTTCACCAAATGGGTTGAAGCCTCATCCTATGCCAATGTTACAAAACAAGTGGTCGCTCGTTTCTTAAAACGGGATATCATTTGCCGATATGGAGTTCCCGAAAGAATCATTACTGATAATGGTTCTAATTTGAATAATAAGATGATGGCTGAGTTATGCCGGGACTTCAAAATCGAACATCACAATTCTTCTCCGTACCGCCCAAAGATGAATGGCGCGGTCGAAGCGGCCAACAAAAATATCAAGAAGATTGTGCAGAAGATGGTTGTCACGTACAAAGATTGGCATGAGATGTTACCATTTGCTTTGCATGGGTATCGAACGTCGGTACGCACGTCCACTGGGGCAACCCCATTCTCACTCGTATATGGTATGGAGGCAGTGCTACCGGTTGAAGTAGAGATTCCGTCCCTCAGAGTCATGATGGATGTTAAGCTAGATGAAGCTGAATGGGTACGAGCCAGATTTGATCAGCTGAGCCTTATTGAGGAAAAGCGATTGGCGGCTGTATGTCATGGGCAACTATATCAGCGCAGAATGAAACAGGCATTTGACCAAAAGGTGCGTCCTCGGGTTTACAAAGTCGGAGATGTGGTACTCAAAAGGATCCTTCCTCCCAATACAGATCACAGGGGCAAATGGACTCCTAATTATGAAGGTCCATTCGTGGTTAAAAAGGTCTTTTCGGGCGGAGCTTTATTGCTTACAACCATGGATGGCGAAGACTTTTCATCCCCTGTCAACTCGGACGTAGTCAAAAAATACTTCGCATGAATAGACCCGCTGGATAACAAAAATAAAAAAAATAATAAAAAAATCCAGGCAAAAAAGGGCATCCCGGCGAACCAAAAACAGAATAAGGTTCGGGCAAAAATTAGGGATATAATTGAAAAAATTGTACACCCGGTAAGTTGAAAACCCGAAAGGGCAACTTAGGCAAAAAAGGGTATCCTGGTGGATCGAAAACCTGAAAGGGCGGTCCACACAAAAGAGGGATTTAAGCGAATGACTACGGTTTGAGTTATCTGTACCGTTTGAACAACTGACGTTCTGAAAGATAGGAATCGGTCTGATCATTCCTCAGAAGGCAAGGTCGGGGAGTTTTGAAGACATACTGGTCATAACAGAATGGAAACTCAGTGGAATTCCGTTTTCACATTGCCATTAGGATAGTTTCTTTTCTCAATTTTTAGCGATCACCTCTTTCCAGGGATTGCTTCCGGATGTAATTGCCTATTCTGGGCTTTCAGTCAATAAATTGAATTTCAATAAAAGGCTTTCTATTTTTGTTTTATTGCTTTGTTTGCAAAAACGTCCTAATTTTTGATAAAACATTGCATTTGAAAACATGGCAGCCTTACAATAACATGCGCAGAAAAAACATTTGAAATTACTTCGAATGTTGAATACTCCCGGATGATGGATTCTAGCCACGCAATATTCGGGGCATGTGGGCATATTCTTTTGTTGCAGGTAGCAGGTGCAGATGATTTTAAGCACAAGACCAGCAATAAATCACCCCACGCAAAAGACTGGGGCAATTATGGGTAAGGAGATCGGCGTTCATCGTTCGGTCGACGATTGTGCATAACGGGTCGATGTCAGTGAATTAAGTTCAACTGGGTACCGTTGTATCTTATTAAGTCGATTCTCTCATACAGTCCTTCCAACGGCTACAAGCTTTTCTGTGTCGATAACGGTCACAGGTTCCCCAAAAGGGTGGTCTCGTCGACACCAAAACTGATGGTCATTATCCCCAGCGAAGTCACAAGAGTTGGAAGAGGCTAGATCTTCTGTAAAATCCTCTTAGGACATCCGCTTCGGGGACAAATTGTTGGTTTTCTTAAGCATGGGGCATGTTGTTTCCCCAGCATGAAGTGTTGATCACCCCCCGGTAGAGTTTGATGGTCGTTATCCTCAGCGAAGTCGCAGGAGTTTGAAGAAGCTAAATCTTCCGTAAGATCCTCTTATGACATCCTCTTCGGGGACAAATTGTTCGGTTCCCCAGCATGAAGTGTTGATCATCCCCAGTAGAGTTTGAGGACAGTTGGTCTTCTGTAAAATCCTCTCAAAAGGCATTCTCCAGCACGAGACGTTTTAAAGCAGTTTCCTCCAGCAGAGTTTGTTATAAACTCGTCATCCCCAACGGAATTGTCTAAAGGAAAGCTCGCCTAACATGGGGCATTGTGGTAATTATCCTAAGCTCGACAGTCATATTCTTCAGCAGAATACTGTGGATTTGCTTTGGGTTTCCCCAACAGATCTCTAAGAACTCTTTCTAGCAAGTCGCAGTGGAATGTTCTAACCAGGATTTGCATGTCCATGGCAGAGTAGCCTTGATACCCAGCAAGACCGTATCTCTGGTCATGGTATCCCCACAGAGGTCAGCATCGAATCTGGTCAGCAGCTTCCAGCTGAGTTGTTGTTCTCTCCGCAGAGGTTTATCAGATCGACAGAATCTATTCCTCAACAAGGATGGTACAGCCTTTCCCCAGCTGGGTCAGAAGGTTGATAATCCCTATAAAGGATTTTGGGTTGAATAAATCCCCAAGCAGAGTTTTAATGGCTCATTTCCCAGCAGGACGTCATTAAAAATTCTCATCCCCAGCGGAGTTGCTGTGACCAGAATTCATTCCCCCAAACAGATGGAATAATTCCTGGCAGAGTCATCATTCCCTCATATCTTAAAGTCCAATTTATTTTTGGCAAACTTGGCAATTCGAAGCAGACGGATTGTTCATCCATTCGCCGGCAGAGATATTATCCTTTTAGGAGTCTCCGAGATTAAATCATTGATTGTGGTTCCTCAGCAGAGTCGGCAGAGATGTCTGGCGCAGAGGCAGAGAGTAATTCGATTTTAAAATTCCAAAAGTCCAACAGTGGATTGGCAAAAGTCCGTCTTCGGGTGGCAAAGCAGCTAAAAGTCCAACAGTGGATTGGCGAAAGGTCCGTCTAAGGGTGGCATATTCCAAAAGTCCAACAGTGGATTGGCGAAAGGTCCATCTAAGGGTGGCATATTCCAAAAGTCCAACAGTGGATTGGCAAAAGTCCGTCTTCGGGTGGCAAAAGTCCAACAGTGGATTGGCAAAAGTCCATCTTCGGGTGGCAGAGCAGCTAAAAGTCCAACAGTGGATTGGCAAAAGTCCGTCTTCGGGTGGCAAAAGTCCAACAGTGGATTGGCAAAAGTCCATCTTCGGGTGGCACGAAGCTGCAAAGTCCACCAGTGGTGTGGCAGGCCAGTAGTCGTCTGGAATTGCATAAAAGACATTATTAAAGTCCACCAGTAGTGTGGCAAGCCAGTAGTCGTCTGGCGTCGTTCAAAAAGACATTATCAAAGTCCACCAGTAGTGTGGCAGGCCAGTAGTCGTCTGGAGTTGCATAAAAGACATTATTAAAGTCCACCAGCAGCGTGGCAAGCCAGTAGTCGTCTGGCGTCGTTCAAAAAGACATTATCAAAGTCCACCAGTAGTGTGGCAGGCCAGTAGTCGTCTGGAGTTGCATAAAAGACATTATTAAAGTCCACCAGTAGTGTGGCAGGCCAGTAGTCGTCTGGCATCGTTCAAAAGACAGATCTCTCCGATGTTTCATCGAGGATTCAATCCAGCAGTCTCGTTGGGTTTATATCCCTTTTCTTCTTCACTATCCAGAGCAAATTTTTGGTTATATTTGGTATTCAATCACTATATACCTTGAAAGTCCGAAAGCAATTGCTTTCAGGCATTCAGGTCTACAGCGCTTGAATAGGGGCAGCTGTAATACCCCAAAATTTGCTCTCCCTCTTTGTCATCATAGCATGGCATTATCATTTATCATATCATATCCACCTCATTAACATTGCATTGCATCTAACATAGAAAAATGAAGCATGGCATCCTTCTTACCATCAGGGCATGTGATCAAGTGGAAGGTGGACAATCAAGGAATCATTCAAAACACCAAGGGGTCAAATAAGTGGTCTCAAGGCAAGCCAAGAGGTCTCTCATGTCTCATACTATCTCAATTGATCATCCACAACCTCAAGGATAAGAGATACAATGGGAGATTGAAGCACTACATCTTTCACTATGCAAGAGGTTCAAAAATTGAAGGAAAACCCTCAAAAGAGATAGCTCCTTGATTCAAAATCATTCTCAAGTGGCATTTCTCATCATCCTTTAAGAGGATACACAACATACTCTGAGGAATTGGAAATTGAAGACTGCACTTTTACCTCCTAACCAGAGGGGGCCAAAATTAGGGTTTCCATTTAAATCAGGGAATCTTTGCTTTTTTGGGTAAAACTTGATGTCATGGTATTCCATATGTCCTTAAGTGTATGTATGTGGAAAATTGCATCTCAATTGGTTTTGGAAGTGTTTCAATTGGAAGAAAGATCAAGAATCAGAGAAATTGGGGCAAAGTCAAATAATCAGGGGAAAAAGTCAACTCTTGACTTTTTGAGCCCAAATTCATGAAATTCATGTTGCATATGTCCAATGTACAAAATTTGGTCAAGAAACTCCAAAGGAATCATGAAAAAATCAAGATGTGGAAAGTTGCCATTTTTGGATGAAGTAGGGTTACTAAAAATAGCAAGTTTTGGCCATTTTGCATCAGAATTTGAACCAAGGCCATTTAAATTTGGAGCACCAAATGAAAAATCCACTCTGCCTCAATGAAAGATCTTGTTTCAAGCTTCAAATCCATGTGTGGAACATCTCCATTGGATAAAAATTGAGTGAGATATGATTGATCAAAGTTTGAGCAAAGTAGGTCCAAAACTAGGTCATGACCAAGATTTTCAGGGCACGCGCGCAGTCATTTTCTCAAACACTTGGTGGGCCAAATGTATTGATCAATTACTCATGATTAGAGGCTTCAAATGGAAAATCTTTCAACATCAAAATTGTTCCTCTATGTGAGATCTTCAAAGTTGGTGTTTATCAATTTTTCATCTGATCAAAGGTTAAGGAGTTATGATGGCTCAAAGAATGGTCATTGCAACTGAAATTTGACCAGGTCACAACCAGGTCATACCACAAGTCTGCGCACCCATGTACCAGCTTCTTTTTCCATCTGTTTGAGGTCATTTTTAGACATGTTTGAGACCTCATTCCTCTTCAATTTCCAAATCAATATTGTGCTCCAATGCATCCTCTTTCCAATGACTCCTAAAACACACCAATTCATTCATTGAGTAGAGAGAGAAACTTCCTCAAACCACCTCATGTTGACACTGATACATTGATGACATGCTGCATGATTTGGTTCAGTCACACCACAAACACCTCCTCACTTTTGTTTCCTCTTTCAACCAAGCACAAGTTACTTACATAATGCACACTGTCACGTGCCATATATGAGAATAGAAGGAACAAACTTGCTTAGCAAGTTTCTGATGCACAGATTGGCAGCTTCACTCTCCTTTTCTCCCCTCCACCATAGCATATCATGAGTTGCCATCACCATATCATTGCTCTCCCTAACTAACTTGACTCAGTTAGTTAGGGATGACTCACCCAAACCACCATGACTCAGCTGACTCACTCAGTTAACTATGGTTAGCTCACACTATAAATAAAAATCACACCCTCAAATTTCATTTCCAACTTCATTTTACACACATTCACTTCAGAAACTTGCTCTTCTTCTCTCTCAATCTCACCATTGCCATTGATGCTCGAGCTTCACTTTGTTCATTTCCTCATTTTCACTTCAGAATCTCTCTGATTCTTTCTCAATTTCACTACCTTGCAACTGGTTTTGAAGCTTGGATTTCATTTCTTCTCCATTGAATCATCATCCACCACTGCATCTAAGCCTTTATTTGGCCAAAAGAAGCTCAAAGAGGAAGCAGCATCTCTGGTTTTCTGAAGAACATCTCAAGGTCTCAAATCTTCAGGTACGAATTTCCACCATTATAGACTTGATTTGAAGTGGTTTTCAGGTTCTTGAGGCTTCTTATAAGCTCAAGAATTTGTCTGGCTAGTTGATAGGCCTTTAGAGGCATAGTTGAAAACTTAGGGCAGGACTTGATCTCTTCTGTTCTTTGTGCACGTGCTTGATATGTGAAAAATAAGTGTGCATTCTTGATCTACATGAGCTCAGCTTCATTTTGGTATGCGTATTGTACATTTCTGTGAACATGTGAAGTTGCAGACGGTGGTGTGTGACCGGAGAAGGTGACCGGAAGTCCCTCTCCGGCCGGTAGCTTTGTGCTAGGGTTTCATTGCCAGAATGAATGTCAGCCACATGATGTTGTTGATCTAACGATCCAAAACGCGCCAGCACATAAAAAACTCACATGCCTCTCACGTGTGGCTTCTAATTCCATTTTAAACATTGTGTGTTGTGGCATATGGTATGGAGCGTGGACATGCGTGTGTGAGCGTTTGATCTGATTACTTTGACTTTGGCTTGACCTTGACTCAATCTAGTGGCTAGTAATAAGTCAATTTTGTTGACTGAAGAACATGTTAATTAGTGTGGATTGCGCAGACTTGGACCTAGACCAATTTGATATTCGCACCTCCCATGTTTTCAAGCCCAATTAAATTGAACTATGGATTTGCTATGGTTGCACCCCCATTCATATGACCATTTCATTTTATTTTCTTCATTTTGCTCACGTTTGCTTTTTAATTTTTAAAATTACAAAATAGCATCATAAAATTCTACAAAAATTCATGTGTATTCTTAAAACATTTAGGAAATTTTCTATGATTTTATTTACTGATTTTATGACCATTTTGCCCCTGTTCCATTATTTCTTTTGAATTTCCATTTGTATGCATACTTAATGTGACATATGATTTTGTGCATTTTTGTTCTTGATCATAAAAAATGATTTTGATGCCTTTCTTTTTGCATTGTGGTCACAATATGTTGAGGTATGTTTGAGATTTATTTGATGATTTTTAAGTCTTTTTTGGATGACTTTTGATGTGTGGCTTTGAGCATGAATGCATGAAGCTTCCATGAGACTTTGACCTAATTGTTGAGTGACTTTGGTTCTGATTCATTGCTTGTGGATTTGATATGTTAATGGCATGTGTTTAAGGTGTTTGATTGGTGAAAGTCATAATTTTTGAAGCATGTTTGCTATTTGTTTGAAGCATGAAGTTTAACTTGTTCATTTTGTGAATGCATGCCTCATGTTTGGTTTGCTTGATCATGAAGGCACTTGTGCCATTGAGTTGTGGTTTTGTTTGATGATGTATAGCATGTTAATTGACTTCTGATTGTGACATTTGGGTTTCATCTTTGCATGTTTGATGTTTATCTTGCACCTTAAGTCACTTGTTTCACAAGTATGAACCACATTCACATCACTTCACCTTTTCTTCTTTGCTTCTTGTTGGATTGAGATTTTGTTTGCATGATTTGGTATGCTCATTTAGGATAACATTAGGTTGTGTAAATATGAGTTACATTCTGACTTGGAAGCATGTATAGCATTCAATCTCATTTTACTTTGTTTGTCAACTTGTTTGAATTTGATTTGTTCATTATATTTTCTTACCTTACTTGTAAGTGATTGTGCTAACCATGTAGGGGCTTTGGTAAGTTTCAATTGAGTGTGGATAAGGAATCCACATTCAACTTCTATCCTTTCTCTTTTACAATTCCATTTTGTGTTTTGTTAAGCACTTATGTGCTTTCTTTTAATAACTCATTACTTTCCCTTTTTGAATTACAATTCATCTTCTACTTTGGAAGTGAATTGTTTAATTCTTTCTTTCTTTAGACTTTAGGTTGAAACCTCACAAACCTTTAGGATCACTCTCTTTAATCTTCAATTAGGATTGAGTCTTAGTCCATATAGGTTTTACCTTTTCTCCTCCCTTGAGTCTCTTTTCTCATCTCAAAGAAAATTCAAAACATATAATAAAGGTAGGCATTTATTGCATTTAGGCCTTTCATATAAAGAAAAGATTATAAGGGGTCTTCTCTTATAATCTTAGAATGTATATCATATAACCCATCTTGGGTCAATGTGTTAAACATTTGATCTTGTATGAGGGACTTAAATGCAATACTTGTTGAAGGTACGAATAAAAAACACTTCTCCATTTCTTAATTAACAAAAACACTTAATAAACACAAGTATGCTAGTGTGTTTGAACCTTGACAATTGGAACTAAGGGTGGGGGTCTTCTTCACTCTTAGTGTGCTTTCTTACCCATTCCATCTTGGAATGTGAGAATGTACACATTCCAATGACTAAGATTTGGATACACTATCATATGCAAACAAATAACAAAACACTTCTTTCTAAAAGACAAAAACAAACAATAACGTCTTTCCTTCGGGAATTCTTTTCTCACCTCATTCACTCTTAGCGTACGAACGCGCTTCTACTCGTTCTCTTGCAAGATGGTAACGCACTCGGACCAGCGAGCCTGCAACACCTGAGCCAGAACGTAAGCCGTTCTCTAAAAAACACAAACAATCCATCCCTAGTGAGGGGAACTACGTCGCTCTGATTCTCATGCTCCCGATGAGATACGTAGGCAGTGGGGTAGGGCCCATGCGAGCACTTCTTTTATTTTCCCTACATTTGTTTCTCTTTTTCTTTCTCCTTTCTTTCCTCCAGTTCCTTTTCCAGTTTCCTTTCCTTACACCCTTTGATCGAGCCAAGCAAGCGTGGATCCCATCGGGTACGATGGACGCGAGGGGGTGCTAATACCTTCCTCTCGCGTAACCGACTCCCGAACCCAGTTCTCTTGGTCGCGAGACCATGCTCTTTCCTTTCCTTCAGGTTTATGTAGTGTTTCCTTTCCCTCTCATGGGATAAATACACATTGCTGGCGACTCTGTTTCGGTGCCACTTTCGCGTTTGTACTAGGATGAAAATCCCGGGAGCGACACCCAGATGTAGGTGAGTTGCACCAAACTGGGTTAATAATTGATGTGTTCTTTATCATTATGCAGATTTACTTTTCTGTTAGGGTTCATGTTAAACATGTTGGATCAGATGTCGTAACATCTGTGTTGTGGCAGTTCTGATATTCAAGGTATCATTCTGCTGTTGTTCCTCTGTGTTTAAATGTTTATGCAGAACAATGTCGTGACATGTGTTAGGACATCTGCTATCTGCATTGCTAGAATTTCAATTGGTTTCAGAGCAGGCATCCTGTCTGTTTCTGGATGAGATCTTTGGGAGATACTTTCTGGCGTTTAAACAAGGAGGAGTTTTGAAGATCAGAACAATCAACTCAGACATACTCAAGGGTATTAATGGATGGGATGGATGTTCTGGATTGAAGGTAACAACCTAGAGGTTGTTCATGTTGCTGAGGAGGTTCTACAACAACTGCAAGAGAAGTGGCTAGTTCTCTTGTTGGGGTGTCTTATAAGATGTTTTGACATCATATTAGGGCAAGCAAGATTTGTCCCTTGGTGGTTCCGCTGCATGTGTTTCTGATGGAAGAGCTCTAGAATTATGGGATTCTGGAGTTATTGTTGAAGACAGGTGGTGGAAGGTCTCAATCGTCGGCCTCTATAGTTGAAGATATCTGCATCTTTTTATTCCAAAGTCGGGAGCGATGGAATGGAAAGAGTTATTGGAAGATGTCTGTTATGGTGACTTGGTACATGGAAGCTTGGTTCCATGGTACAGTGTGAAGTCAATTGAAGAAGAGAGGAGTTGAGTTTAGGTTTATCAAGTTCTTCCTCTGGGAGTTTGATAAATTATTGATCGGCTAGGTTGTCAAAGATACTTGAGAATTCTCTCAAGTCCACTCATAAAGGCGTCTCAGTCGTGCATCTGGGGTCTTCTAGTTATTCTTCTGACTAGAAGGTGTTTCTATAAAACACAACCTAAAGAAAGTGGAGGTGATTTATTTTCACTCTCCAAAAACAGCAAGGAAGGATTCATCTCTCTTAACCCTAATGGTGGATCCAATCTGATTAGAGTTCTCAGAATTGTTGAGGTAAAGAAGGTTCCTTCAGAGAGAATCTTAGTTACTTGAGTCAAGGGTGGCAGCCTTGGTATCTCAACAGTGTGTGTCAAAGAAGATACTTGCAAAAGATTGAATACTTGATAAGTGTTCATTAAGATCAATTGCTATTTATGGAATTCACAAGTATTTAATTGATTATCCTTGAAAGTCAAGATTGCTGATGTTCAACAAGATGTTGGAACATCTCATCATCAGAGTGTGTGTAGAATCATGGGAGGGGTACTGCATACACTTTAGCATCTATTTTAGTCTTGGGTGTTTACCTAAGAATGGGCTTCAGTCTGGTGTGACAGAAGCATGTGATCTCTGGAGAGTTTCCTGGAAAGAAACTGGTTTGGACTTTGGTGCTGTTGAAGATGAAGATGAAGACATCATAAATCTTGATGGTTATTTCTTGGATCAGTTTCTTTATGATCTAGGAGGATTGGAGTGTTGATAGCACAACTTGGATCAGTATATTTCTGATCTGGGTACTGAGGAGCATGGGATCTTGCTCATTTTGAAGGTCAAGGTTAAGTGGCAGTTATCTCTGACTTTCTACAGAATGCTCTACTAAGGAAAGTGACATTCTTTGGTATGGCTATGGTGTAGTTTAGGACTACTTTATCCTCTGAAGATTCAGATGTGGCAGGTGTAAAGTCTTTGGAGTTTCAAAGCATATAGTTGTTCATCAAGGTGTGAGCTTGAAGGGAATATTTGTGATATGATTAAGCAGGATGGAGGTTGTCTACTCAAACTTGGTTGCTGAATCAAGTCTATGAGAGCATGGAACTCTTGTTCTATAAAAGGGAGGAGGTTCTTCTAAGTGGCAGAAGGAGGAGCTGAATTCAGTAGCTGGATGTCATATCAGAATGTTCTGACATCTAGCTTAACATCAGAATCTCAGCTAATGATGTGGTACATCAGCTTAAGATAAGGTGATCTACAGGAGAATGGAAGTAATGGGTGCTTAAAAAAGGTCTATCTCACGCAGTTTGCGGATTGAGAAGATGTTACATGTCTAGAGGCTTGGTGAATCCAAGATGTCTTACTATGGAGCAAGTAGTTCATGTGACTTGAAGATCAGATTTCATTGGTGGATCAGTGTATCTTGTGGGAGTTCTGAAGAAAAGTGAGATCAATCAAAAGGTGGCATTTGGTTGGTTTCATACTGTGCATTCAAGCAGGAAGCTTGAAACTGATTGCTCTTGTGCAGAAGGGTGGTTGGTTGAAAACGTAAGGAGGATCTAGTTCATTTTGGAGCTTGTGGCAGAAGTTCTCAGTTTATGAAAGATTGCCTTCTTTTGGTGGATGAGATTTTATTTCTCTCTGGGTTTCTGAAGTTCTCTTTGTTCAAGCTGGTGGCGCAGGGTTGTGTGAAGATCTTCAGTTGGATTACTATGCAGATAGTAAGTCCAATGGTGGAGCATATCAAGAACCATGGTGTGTGGTGTCTGTGATGTGTGAAGGATGTCCTAACTGATGTTAGAATATTATCTGGGTTGGTTATCCTTGGAGGAGGATTCTTAAGTTCTGGTCTAGGAACTTGTTGCCTACATCGTGTCTAAGGAGTATCTATCTTGTCATACAGGAGAATGATAGAGTAAAAGAACTGCCTTGGAAGGATGGTGTAGAGAAGACTGAAGTGGATCATGTGTTGATTACATGGAAGTCTGAATATGGATATTCACCAGTTGATTAGAAGTATTCCAGGTTATCATAAGGGAGCATGATGAAGGAATGACTGTCTTGGATTGTTGGGTGTCTATCTATTGATTGACCTTGCTAAGGTCAGATGAAAAGCTTATGGAGGGGATAACGCCCCTATTGGCAAGTCATGTTAAATGGAAGTGGATCAGTTTGGCAGCTGTGAAGTTTTGAAGCATGTATACAGTATCTGACACCGTTAAAAGAAAACAAACTAAGAGGTAATGTATCTCTTTGAGGAATGTGGATCATTCCAGATCAATTGGATTTTATCTCAGGGAACAAGGAGATCTATACATGAGAATTCAAGAGGAATTCGTTTGGTGTATGGATAGTTTCTGGACGAGGGGGATCAATGGAGCTTTGATCTTAATCCAAGAGTCTGTTAATTTATGATGGTGATCCTAATGAGTCCTCACGGGAAGCATGATGGTATTCATGTGTGAGTGATTATTGGTTCTTGTCAGAAGAAGCAATAAGTGGAGTTGATGATTGTGTTCAGCAGATAGGTTGGATAGAAGGTACGCTCTTGAAGACATGAAGATGCGTCTTATGTTTTCCATTCATCAGTATAGTGTTCATTGGAGGAGCACTGGTTATCTTAGATAGGGGGAGGTGCTCCTTGATCTAAGATATATTACTGCAGGAGTGTAGTCTGAATCAAGTTTATATTGTGCGTTAACAAGCTCTGATTATGTTTCCATCCTGGGAGGATGAGATGTCAAGAATGATGTCTTGTCATCAGTGTACTATTCCAAGTTGGGGGAAACTTGACAGTACAAATAACATGACTCTTAATGGATACTTAAGAATCATTAGTTAGGTCTGGGAGAATTTACTCTGCAGAATGTGATCATAAGACTGTGAAGGTAATGGTCAATACAGAAGTTGTCTTTGGTAGACAATGTCTGACAAGATGTCAGAACATTGTTAAAGACATAGGACAAGTCTCTCTGGTTATGTGCTTGTGTGGATGGTTCGAAAGGTGGAGAATTTGTGCATGCGAAACATGTTCTTTGTTATTTGAATTTCTTTTGGATGGTGCTCTGTTAATGCTTTAATTGACTTGACTGGTGTCATTTTCAATGGTTCGATGATTATTATGAGTACTTGGGTATGTAAAGGGGCATTTCCGGATATGAAGCTGCTCTAGACACTTTTGTCAATTTTTGGCAAAAAAGGGGGAGAAAGAAGTTTCTGAATTTCTGCAATGTTCTTCGTGCCCTAAGTATCGCTTGTGTCTTGAGTCCTGAGTTAAGAACACATTGTCAAACAAAAGGATTAAGTTAGGATTTCAGGAATCTCAGGAGTCTTAAATTAATACTTACAAGTTGTTTATTAAGGTTGACACGAATACAGAGTTTTAGCCAAAATTTGTCAAAGGGGGGAGATTGAAGACTCTAAAGATTTGACTTAAATTTTGGTAAAACTCATTGTCAAACAAAAGGATTCAACATCAAGAAATCTGCCAAACACAAAGATGTCGAAGAAGATGTCATAGCATGAAGACTCAACATCTTGACTGCTCTAACAGATTGTTTAAATCTATTTCAAATCTGTTCCAAGGTTCTAGGTGTGTTTAGTAGTGGATCAAGGAAAGATTTGTTTAGAGATTTGAAGCCCAACTGAAGAGCCTATAAAAAAAGACTTAGACCTAAGATTTGATATGCCTTTTGTAACCTAGTTCTCTTGCGTAAGAAACAAGGGTTTAGAGTTTGAGAGTCGTTGGCTCTCTAGGTTGTAAGTCTCCCTTTGTATCAGTTGATGCATTGTGGCGGATATAGGGGTCGCACAGATCCATAAGCCTTGAGGTATTGGATTGTGTGTTGTTCTTAGATGAAGCTTTTAAGAAAATCCGAGTTAGCTTGTTTGTTAAGTAGGCTTGATAGAATTCTGTATCGACAGGGATGATGTAGATATCATAGTTGGTGATTAAGGGAAGTGAGTAGGGTATCTCGTATCAAAGAGGTTGTTCTTTGATAAAGTCTTCATTGGGTAGAGATTAGGATATAAAGTTGTAAACGGGGGAGTTTAGCTTTGTAACAGTTCTACAGATAATGAAGTCTTCTTCCTGGATTGGTATCCCCCAGATGTAGGTGAGTTGCACCGAACTGGGTTAACAATTGTTATGTTCTTTATCATTATGCAGATTTACTTTTCTTTTAGGGTTCATGATAAACATGTTGGATCAGATGTCGTAACATATGTGTTGTGGCAGTTCTGATATTCAAGGTGTCAATCTGCTGTTGTTCCTCTGCGTTTAAATGTTTATGCAGAACAATGTCGTGACATGTGTTAGGACATCTGATGTCTGCATTGCCAGAATTTCACCCCTGAAGACCAATTGATGGTTTTTTTCTTCCCAGTAGGGTCTACCCCTCCTAAGCAGGAAAAGATTACTAACTTGAACCAATGATACTTATTGTCCCCCGCAGTGATTGAGTATCCAATTGTGTTCATCCACCAGTCTGTATGTCGTGTTTGTTTTGTCAGCATAAACATACATACATCATGCATAATTGATTCATATTCATACACATGTTGCATTAATATCACTCTGGTCAGTCTCATTCCCAAGTGATAAAGTCCTCTTACCAATAAAGTTGTCAGTTTTCCTTTCCACGTCAGATAAGACAAAATCCCGGTTTGAGTTCCTTCCTCGTCAAGAAATGTATCGTCTGAGCAATTTCTCCCCAGTTTATTTCTGGATTGGAGCCTGTCCTCGACCACTTTGATAACTTGAACCTCTGAAAGGCAAAAAGACATTCGACAGACACCTTTGGAACATCACTCTTCACCATTGAAGATGATATTTTTTCTTTCCCGGATTAAGGAAAATCCCCCAGAGAAAGCCTCTTAAACCGAAGACAATTGGCAATAAAGAAGTTTCTCCCCGAAAAATTGCCTTCAATGAAGTCATCAACACCTCGAAATTGGATTACATCACATGGCATTTCTCTGAAAAGGTCTCGAAGAAAAGTATGATGTAATATCCCCAAGCAAAAAGCAGTCTCTCAAGAGACTCGTTTTTCCCCAGTAGGTCGACAAATGGCATCTCCCACAAAGAAGTTTGCACACCTCTGCAGTTCAGACAAATGGGTTTCCCCAACAAGTCTGACCTCAAACTTTTTCCATCAAATGGTGTCTCCCCAGTAAAACTCAGCGAGGAGTTTGATGAAGACCGCTATAAATGGCATTCCTTGTCAAGAAAGAAACCCGACAAGAAGAAAATGAGACCAGTTCCGTGGCTAAAAACCAGGATCGAGGGGAAGTTTATTTCAAAAAAAAACTGAGACCAGTTCCGTGGCTGAAGACTAGGATCGAGGGGAAGTTTATTTCAAGAGAAACCGAGACCAGTTCCGTGGCTGAAGACCAGGATCGAGGGAAAGTTTTACCCTTTTCTAAGTAACATTGCTTAGCAAAAGAAGATGAATGAGCAAACCCCTGCTATTCAGAACCGCAATCAAAATTTCGGGTATTCCGATATTTAATCCTCTTGTACCCTGAATGTCCGAATATCTTCGCAATTCACACCTTCAGGTCCAAAAAGATTAAATAAGGGCATCTGTCATACCCCAAATTTTGACCACAAGATTTCCCATCATTATGCAAATCATTACCACAATATAGATGTACCATCATACCTCATCAATCTCCTTAAGGATTGTTGAGCATTCACTACAATCAAGAATTAGGGTTTTGAACCCTCCCAGAGCGCTTAGATAAATGATCAATCAAGAAATGACATGTTCTTCAACTTGTCTAGCCTCTCAAACACCCATAAAGGATCAAGAGGTCTCCCATACCAATAATCAAGCACAAGGTTGCAACATTCCAAGTGGATCAAGCCTCAAGATCGCCAGTGTCACCAAATTAGGGTTTTGGTCGACCAAGGCCTCCAGATGAAAAGTTTCTTCTGGGCAAGAGCCAATACCTCAAAACATAATCCAAAATGATCCATGAGACCTCATGGATCCAATCATCAAGTCAAAATGGCCTCAGGGGAAGCATTCATTAAAAATCAGGAATTAGGGTTTCTTGACATAATTCACCCCTAAGTTGACTTTTAAGGCAAGACATGAACCAAGACCTCAAGACATGATTTGAGGGCCTTAAATACACCACATTGATCCAATTACAATAATGGATTGATCCAAGAAGCTTGATTCACAAGTTTCAAATTCATATGGACCACAATTAGGGCTTTGAAGAAAAAGTCAAATGTACCTTAGACTTTGGACCAAGACATGTTCCCAAACCTTGGGGCATGATTCAAGACACCCTAAAACACCTAGGGAATCCATCCATTAGGTTTGAATTAGGTCAAGAACTTGATTGCATAGAAGATCACACAATTTGGAATTCATCTAATAAAAAGTCAACTGTGCCCAAAATCAAGTTTGACTTTTTGAATTTTTTCACAAATGTGGCTCCCCTAAGTCCAAAACAATGTTAATACATGGTTTTGATCATCATCCATCAAGAAAAATCAAGAAAAGTGAGGTTTCGTGCAAAAGGGGCAACCATAAGAAACTTAAATTTTTCTAAGTTATGGCACAAAATGGATTTGGTACCAACTTTGCAAGGTCATAACTCCCAAACCCTAAGGCCTTTTTCTTCCATCCAAAGCTCAAATGAAAGTTCACATGACATACTTCAAAAGTGTCAACTACAAAAGATTCCAAATCCTCATGGATTTTGAGTTATGGATTGATCAAAATCACAAAAACATGAAAATGACCATTTTTCCAACACTTAGTGAATTTTGGACAGAATCTGTCTTGAATTTTTACCAACTTTGAGGCCATTTTTCACCTTGATTCAAGCTGAACCAGGTCCATTGGTGGACATCAAAGTTAAAGTATGTCATGAGAGCTTTCCAACAAGTACCAAATCATCTCCAAATTCAATTTCACAAAGGGATTTGGTGAAAAACGTTATTCAGGAGGGCAGGCTGAATTCGGGGAGAAGACCAAAGGTCAAATGAAAATTGACTCTGACCCGTTGCAAGCAATGGATGCCCATTATGCTGAGCCCACAGAAGTACATATGGTTGAAGTTGCTAGTGACTTCGACTGTCCAATCAAGATGGTGGAAATTACTGAAGATTTAGCCAATGATGTTGTTTTAGCCAAGGTTACTGAAGACCTTGACATCGATACCATGGAGAAACTCATGAGCGAGGCTGCTGACGGCTTCGACAAACCTACTGATGGCTTAGATGATGGGATCATTGAGGATTCCAACATGATGCTGGTTACCAAAGAAACTGCTGATAGTTTCGTTGAGATGGACAAGGCTGCTGAAGGCCTTGATGTAGACTTCTGCAATCTGAATCTTAGTGCTGATGTCGACATGGACATAAATATGGTCGAGATTACACAACATAAGACCATGGAGGTTGATGAAGCAAGCTGCCAAGAAGAGCGTAACAAAGTGGCGTATCCAAAATAGGAAGAGACTATCATTGAATTCCTTCACCGTTGCCAAAAGAAGGGATTAGGTGTCATGCTATGCCTCATATGCAGTGCAATCTTCGACCAGAAAGCTGCCCATAATCTTGAGGGGGTTAGGAAGGCTAAAGAAAGAAGGGAGCAAAGAACATCTCTAGGTCAAAGGAGTTTAGATCCTAGAAGGTCTTCTTCAAAACAAGTGGGAGGAAAAGCATAGTTCCCAGGGGCCAGACCCAACACCTTCAAACCAAAAAGTAATGCGCCACTGGGAAGCTGGATGAAACCTGTCGAAGGAAAGGAAAAAGGTCAGAAAAAATGGCAGAAGTTTGATGTGAACAGAGGCTCTTCAATAGAGTATCGAAAAGAGTTTCAGACTTCTAATAGGTCGGCTTATGTCTCTGAAAACTATAAAGGGAAGAACCCGATGTCGCGATCTCAATGGAGGAGAGAGCAACATAGAACGAAGGCTCTCAGGGAGGCTCAGCCGAAGGACCAAGGAGAATTCAGTACTAATGTCCCTACTGATAATAACAGAGGGAATCAAATAAAGATTGCTGAGAAAGTGCCTGTGGGGCGAAAATTGTTTTCCTCTCAAGAGGACAAACATGAAAAGACTGTCGAAGATGATGAAGAAATGACAGACAACTTTGACTCCGAGTCTGATGCTTCTCTTGACATCATAGTCAATGTAGTATCTGTAATGCCAAGGGAGTTCGACCAAATTATAGAGGTCGGAGATTTCGATGCTTGTACTGAAGCAGAGATGGCAGCACACAAGCCTGTGTGCTACTATATTATGAATAATGGGTGCGTTGAAGAGCAGAATGCCTTCTTCGACCGACCCACAGAGGCGATGAAGGGTCACCTAAAGCCTCTCTACATCACTGGGAAGGTGGAGAATGTACCAGTGAACAAGATATTAGTGGACTGTGGCGCAACAGTAAATCTGATGCCACATTTCTTATTGAACAAGATTGGCAAGTATGACACTGATACTAAGCCACATAATATGGTTCTTTCAAATTACAAAGTAGTTGGCTCTACACTGGGTGTGATACAATTTGACTTAACAGTTGGGACACTCACTAGGCCTACTGTCTTCATGGTAGTGGAAACAAAAGCCAACTACAATCTGCTCTTAGGACGAGAGTGGATACATGGCATTGGTGCAGTGCCATCTTCGATGCATCAACGAATCACCATCTGGAGGCCAGATGGCATAGTCGAGAACATTGAAGCTGATCAGGGGTATTTTAAGGTACCAATAAATCATGTCGACAGAAGACAGTTCGACAAGCACCTGGCTCATATTGCCCCTTGTGGCCCAGCAGATTTTGAGTTTGTCCCAGATGATGAAACATTTTGCTCATTATACTTACATCCCGTCGATGGATTCCGTTGGGATAAGGAGGTGCCAAGAGAAAGGCTCCCGTACCTTAGTGAGCCTGCAGTAGACCCCACAGGGTGGGGAAGTGAATTCAGTGACAATGACTGAGTTTGAAGCATTGAAAAGAATTTCGGCCTATGTGGCTGAAACCAAACTAGAAGCGGCTTTGGAAGCTGCCAATGAATACATGGCTGTCGAAGCCAATTCCAGATTCCACCAAGAAAGTCCTGGTAAGGACTTCGAGCCAGAGCCAGCTGATAAGGTTCAGGGTGTAGAACAAGGCCAGAGGCTTGATGCCATCTATAATGATAAGCCTTTGGGGTTTGAAAAGAATCCTCTGGCGAACAACATTAAGATGCTAGTGCAGGATCCATTAGAAGAAATTGACCTAGGAGAGGGGGCAACCAGAAGGCCAACGTACATTAGCGTCAACCTCGATCCACAACTCAAGGTCGAAGTTACCCAGTTGCTAAAGGAGTTTAAAGATTGTTTCTCCTGGGACTATGATGAGATGTCTGGTTTGATTAGAGAGTTGGTCGGACATAAGTTGTCGATCAAGTCTGGGAAGAAGCCAGTCAAACAAAATCCAAGACGGTTCGCCCCAGAAATTCTTTCAAAGATAAAAGAGGAAGTCGAAAGACTCCTTCGATGCAAATTCATCCGTACTGCCAGGCAGGGGATTTTCTAGGCTTTGTGGTCCACAAAAAGGGGATCGAGATAAACCAGAATAAGACCAAGGCCATCATGGAAGTGAAAGCGCCATCAACAAAAAAGGAGTTGCAATCACTGTTGGGGAAGATTAACTTCCTGAGAAGGTTCATATCTAACATAAGCGGAAAAAAGCAGGCTTTTTCACCATTACTTTGATCCAACAAAGATGGGCTTGACTTGGGGCAGGATCAGCAGGAAGCCTTTGACAAAATCAAGGAATACCTGAGTCATCCTCCAATTCTTTCACCACCTTGTAGGAAAAGGAGTATGAGATTGTACATAGCTGCGTCAGACAAAACCTTAGGGAGCATGTTGGCTCAAGAGGATGAGAATGGCGTCGAAAGGGTCATTTATTACCTTAGTAGAGTTTTAAATGATGCAGAAACTAGGTATAGCATGATCGAAAAATTATGCTTATGCTTGTATTTTTCTTGTACAAAATTAAAGCAATATATAAAGCCAGTTGATGTGTATGTCTCATCTCATTTTGATGTTATTAAACATATGTTGCCTAAACCTATCTTGCATAGTCGAATTGGTAAATGGGCATTAGCATTGACTGAGTATTCTTTAACATATAAGCGTTTAAAGGCAGTTAAAGGACAATTGGTAGCAGACTTTATAGTAGACCACTCCATAAATGAAAGCACTGTGAATTACGTCGAACTGGAACTTTGGAGGTTATACTTCGATGGCTCTAGCCACAAAGATGGAACAGGTGTAGGCGTGCTAATTATTTCGCCTGAAAAAATTCCAACAAAATTCAAGTACAAGGTCGAAGGACTTTGTTCCAACAACGAGGCTGAGTATGAAGCCTTAATAGCTGGGCTTGAAATTTTGTTAGAATTGGGGGCAACTCGATCGAAATAATGGGAGACTCAGAGTTGGTCATAAAACAAATTACAAAGGAGTACAAATGAGTTAAGGAAAATCTTATCATGTACTTTGTAATAGCCAACAGACTATTGAAGAAATTCGAAGTAGTAAGCATTCGACACATACCTCGACTAGAGAATCAAGTGGCCAATGACTTGGCTCAGATTGCTTCTGGGTATAAGGTTTCGAGGGAAAATTTACAAGAGGCAATCGAAGCTAGAGGTAAAGTCGTGGCTGTTGGATTGTGCCCATCAGATTTAGAAGTGACAAAGCTTGGATACGCTGATGATGTAAATTTTGAGATTTTTGCAATAGACAGCTTGACGGACAGGGACTGGAGAAAGCCCATAGCCGAATACTTATAGAATCCAACAGCATTCACAGAGTGGAAAGTCAGGTATCAAGCTCTAAGTTATGTACTTCTAGGTAATGAGTTATTTAAAAAGACCCCTGAGGGAGTCTTACTTAAATGCCTAAGTGAATCAGAGGCATATCTTGCCCTTTCGATTGTCCATAGTGGAGCATATGGGGCACACCAAGTAGGTCATAAGATGAAATGGTTGTTGTTTCGACAAGGCATGTATTGGCCTACTATGCTAAAGGATTGCATTGAATTCGCCAAGGGCTGCCAGGAATGTCAAGTTCATACTGGCATACATCATATCCCTGCAAGTGAGCTGCATTGCATAGTGAAACCATGGCCTTTTAGAGGTTGGGCTTTGGACTTAATTGGAGAGATTCGACCAGCATCATCCAAAAACTAGAGATACATTTTGGTAGGTATTGATTATTTCACGAAGTGGATCGAAGCAATACCTTTACCGAATATGGATCAAGAAGATGTGATCGAATTCATTCAAAAATATATCATTTACAGGTTTGGAATCCCAAAAACGATCACAAGAGATCAAGGACCAGTCTTTACTGGTCGAAAGATGCAGGAGTTTGCTAAAGAGATGGGTTTCAAACTCTTAACCTCTACATCTTATTATGCTCAGGCTAATGGTCAGGTCAAATCAGCTAATAAAGTGGTGATTGGTTTGATTAAAAAACATGTGGGAAAGAAGCCTAGAAATTGCCATAAGACATCGGACCAGATCCTCTAGGCATGTCGAACCTCTCCCAAAGAAGCCACTACCACTACTCCATTTCGATTGACTTTTGGTCATGATGCAGTGTTACCTGTCAAAATTTACCTTCAATCAACGAGGATCTAAAGACATCATGAAATCCCTTCTGAGTCTTATTGGAATATGATGCTAGATGAGTTGGTGGATTTAGACGAAGAGAGGCTTAGCGCTCTGGAATTGTTAAAGAGGCAAAAGAAAAGAGTCAAGAAGTCTTACAACAAAAAGGTTAAGACTAAGACCTTTTCGCTGGAGATTTGGTTTGGAAGGTAATCCTGCCTATGGATCGAAAGGTCAGAGCCTTGGGTAAGTGGTCCCCAAAGTGGGAAGGCCCATTTCGAATTACGCAAGTATTTTCTAATGGGGCTTATGAAGTCGAAGAAATAGACGACGATAAAAGAATCTTGAAAGTAAATGGCAAGTATTTGAAAAAATATAAACCAGCAATTCAATAAATCAAAATTGCTAAAGAATAATTCGACGTAAAAAATAAAGGCGGAGCCAACAATGGTATTCATGAAATGCCAAAATGGCTTAGAGTCATTACATAAAAGCCTCAAGGGGCTATGGAACAATATGCTTAAAAGAAAAATTACAAAGAAATTAACAAGCTAAAAAGGGAGATTCTCTTTCATCTTCAAGTACTTCGACTTCTGGATTTCGAGTCGCTTTTCACACAGAGCCTTGTCAGATTTTAGGCGCACAACCTCTCTCTCTAGTTGTTGAGCTTCCTCAGCAAAAGTTATGGCATTTTCCAGCTCTTTCGATATGCCTGAATCATCACAGGCAAACAATGCAGCATTGCGCTTTTTGGCCTTTGAAATCTTGGCTCGAAGCTTTTTGATATTTCGCTCCCAGGTGGCAATGTTTTGATCATTAGAGGCAATCTCCTGCTTGTTCTTTTCTTTGGTTGCCTCCAGTTCCGCTACCTTATTCTCAGAGTCAGTGGCAGCAGCCCAAGCAGCAGCCTCACTTCCACACTTGGTGGAAATTTCCTTCTCAATTTGAGGCAGGCACTTGAGATCAGCATTGACCTGGTCAAGCATAGTGCCAAGTTCTAGGATGATGCTGGCAGATTCTGGAGAAATAGCGTGGATGTCGACCTGTTCAAGGAGTTTCTTCAGGGAGATATGAGTGACATTGTCCATCTGCAGGAGTGTGAAAAGGTCACCTTTAAAGATCTTCTCTTTGATCTTCAAGAGGATGTTGTCCTCAGGCTTGCTCGAAGGTGGATCTCCAGAAGCAGTTGATGCACTAGGAGTCTTGTCAGAAGAACTCCCTCGACTGCCAAGAAGGATCTTTATGTACTGTCGAGGGTTGCTTGCCTTCAGAGCATCAAGTTCTTGTTCGGAAAGGCCTCCCCCATACACAGTTGAGGCTGCCTTGACTTCAGGAGCAACATTAGTTGCTGGAATAATGGTGGTATCAATAGGGATCAACTCTTTAATAGGTCATTCATCATTCTTCTTCTCCTTACCTTTCCCTTCCTCTTCTTCATTCTCATCCACTTTGTCATCATTGTTGCCATCAAGTTCGGATTGGTGCATTGTCTCATTATCATCCTCCTCCATTTCTTCACTCCCCTCTGGTTCAGCATTTTCAGCACCAACAGTCTCGTCCACTGGTGAGCCATCATCATCATCGATTAAGGTCGTATCTGCATCCATGGCGACGGCCCCTGGATTTTCTGTTTCAAGATTCTGCTGACCGTCGTCTTCCTCATGGTCGGAGCCATCTGTTTGAGACTGCTGGGTAGTAGTCTTTGTTGGCGAAGGGGGAGCTGTTTCAAAGCCAGGTTTGTTAATTTCACCTAGTGAACTCATTCCAGAGCCCAAATCAGAAGTGGGATGGTATCTAGGCTCACCTTGGATATTCAGAAGAGTGGCTGGAGAAGGAGGATTATCCACTGGTGGCTTTGAGCCACTTGCATCAGCCTGAATCAAATCAAAGCAAATCAGAATAAAAGGAAACAAGGAAAATAAGTGGACATTTTAAAAAATTGAATTAATAAGTTACCTTGACACCTTCAGCATCAGGGCTAGAATTATTGCTTTCAGCATGATCTGCGGCTGGTTTAGAGGCAGCCTTAGAAGAGGCTTCCGCAGCACCACTGGTAGTGGGTGTCTTTTTGGAAACCTTAGCCGTTTTAGGCTCAGATTGGCCACCAGCAGCATTTGTGCCCTGGATTAGTCTTTTCCTCTTCTTTGTCTTTAAGCCTTCAGGAGGAGATTGGTTATCATCCTCTAAATCAATGACAATTTGGGAAGTGCCCCTTTTCGACTTCCTCAGAGGTGTCGGAGGTAGTTTGCGGGAAGCCTGAAATAATGAGAAGTATTAGGGGAAAGAAAGACTAATCAACAAAAAGAAAAGGTGTGTGACGTACCTTGCTGCCTTCACCCTTTGCTTCGACCGGCTGCTGAGGTGTGCCTTTCTTGGGTACAGCTGCAAAACAAACAAAGTTACCATAAGTTAGTAATGATAAAGTTCAAATGAAGGAACATAAAATCGAAGAATCCCAACCTTCATGTATTTCGGATTCGATGCAAACATCTTCGATGCCGATATGAAGATGTCCTTTGAAACTGTCTAGCGTATGCTTAGTCGGAACCACCCGTTGAGCCTTGTGTTTTGACTGCTGACGAAGGATCTTTGTAGAATCCTCACAGATGAACCAATCTGGAAATGGAGGGGCAAAAGCCACTCCAAAATCAGCAGATGACAGTCGAGGAGTCTTTGGAGGAAATAGTTCGAAAGCCACTGCATAGCGTTTCTCAGGAGGAACGTATGAAGGGATTTTCAAACTCTCCATTTTCTTTTAAAAAATTTCCTTCAGTGTAACTGCGGCGTCGCGGACGGTTCGACTAATGTCATCTGGTCCATAAACAGTTTCAAAGTATTTCTGGAAAGCTTGGATTTCTGTGATGTGGGTAGATTTACCTTTCTTGATCTTCTCCTACACATCAACAAAAGCTTGGTCAATCAACTGGGAGAAACTCGAAACATCGAGGAATTCTTCATTGTAATGTTTCGACCACCAGTCATAGAACTCTTGAGTGCAGAGGTGAGAAGGTTCGAAGTAGACAGGAGTGAGGAGTGATTTGTGGGCATGTCGAGCCAGGTGAGTCGAACTCTCTAGGGAGTCATAGATGGTGTGGGGAAGGATCACATGGACCTTCTTCTCATACAGACACTTGGGCAAAGTTTGGACTAGACCAAATTATCGAGAGACAAGATTCGGTTGGTAGGCCATCAAAGCTGTTTGGCCCCTTAGAAGGTTGAGTCGATGAACAATGAGTCGAGGGATTAGAAAGCCCTCCCAAACAAGCTTCGATTCTGCTTCATGCTTCTTGAATGCTGGAGGGAAGGCCCTAGTGAACCATTTAGGACCATACTTTCTTTCTGCAAATGGGGCCATCTTGGTGTAAATTCATATCGCTTGGCAAACATCTTGATGAAGCCAGAAAAGGATGCCCTAAGTGTCTTTCCTTCTTTGCTAAGGGTTATTTTCACCAGTCGAGTCCATTCAACTCGCCTCTCCTTGAAAACCCTATGGTGTCTTGAGCATCTACCTCAGGGTCATAAACTAGTCCGTGTGGTTTTAGATCTGTGATAGCAGCGATGTCGAAGAGGGTGGGTGTCATCATCCCACAAGGGAGATGGAATGTATAATGGGTACTATCCCAGAAATACAAAGACGAAGCTAACAGAGTTGGACAGTAAGCAGGACCTTTCTTCGACATCATAATCAGGTCATAAATCCCTATTTCCTTCCAAGTTTCTGCTTTGAATTTCTCTACTTTGGTCAACCAGTTCAAATAGAGACCAGCGTCTTTAAAATATAGGGTTGCTCTAAACAACCTAGACCCATCATTCAAGTACTTTAAATATATATTTTTTAGGGCTACATTATCATGAGGCTCAGTGGTTACCCTAGCCTTATCTTTTTGTCCTAAGGGTTTAGTTTTACGATATGAAGGGAAGAAATCACTAATGATTGCATAATCTGCACCTAAAGAAGACAAAGGACCAGATAGAGCTAATGGTTTGCTAGAAACGGTAACAGGAATCAATACATGGGATTCGTAAATATGCCTTTTTTCTTCCTTGAGAGGTTCAGGGATGAATTGCTGGTTCTTTACCACTTTAGGCCCATTCAATGTAGCGAAGGGAGGAAGTAGTGGCATGCTCCTTGGCCCTTTGAACTTCTCGCTTTTCTTTGGGTCTTGAGCGGTAGTGTTTGAAGATGCCATTGTTGAATACTTGAAGAAAATGGGTTTACTGAAGGTGAAGGATTGAAAGCTTTTGAGAGAGAAGAAAGTGCGTAGTGATTATTTGGGAGTAGGAAAAGTAAAAATAGTTTCTGAAGAAACTATTTATAAAGTATTTGGAAGCACTAAAAGGTCACTAATAATCATTAAGGAGCTAAAAGCTAGTGGGACATGTGTCCTTCTAGGAGCAAAAGTAGGGGCGGTGGTAGTTATTACCTATGCCCACGATCTCCTAGACCCTAGGAGAGGTGATGATGGTCTGGGATTTGATGTGATTTTCGAGGAGTTGTTTTTCATAATTGGCCATGACGTCATAAATGTGATTAAAAAGAAATTGAACAGTTTCTTGAGACGTGGATTGATCGGTTATGTTGACACCTATGTGGGGTCGAAAGATGGCGTCGAATAGGACACTATCAAAAAATGACCTTTTCTTCAGTACTGTCGAAAAGGACATTTTTGGGGGGAAATTTATTAGCTCATAAATTCGACGCCCATATTAAGTTCGAAGTGTTGATTGGAATGTTAAACTCATGAAGAGGTTTAAAGGAGCTTTCTACTGGATCTTTATGATAGGTTTAAGTCGAAGGTGCTCACATAAGGAAAGGATACTTTTGGGGCTTAGAAGATATTTCTAAGAGTTGCGGAAGTCACCTTCGACCGAGAATACTGATGATGTCCGACGCTAAGAAATTCAAATTTAAATAAAGGAGGGAGTAGTTACTTTTGTTCGCTCCTGAAAAAGACAAGTGGCGTACATCCAAGGGACAGAAGCATTCAGCGCGACACTTGTCATATGTTGATTGTTTCAGGAAGTTGACAGTAGTTAGTTTTAGTATTATAAATAGGGGTTCTAGCAATAGGATCCGGCATGTTGTGTTCACTTTGTACAAGTTACTCCAAATTTAGTCAAAGTATCCGCGTGTAAAGAAAAGAGTCTTGTGAGAATGTACGTGATGTAAACACCATTTATCTTTTCAATGCAATTTACTTCAATCTTTCATTAAGAACTTATATTTTATTTGACGTAAGTTATGTTTCTGCACTTTGTCTTATTTTCATACTTTCGACCTTTACTGTACACCTTCGACTCTTTCCTTTACATTTTCAGCCTTTTGACTTAACATTTTTAAACGTATTTTAAATTATATTCTCGACAAAACTTTCTTCATGAACACTATCGAAGTGTTTAGTTCTTTAGAATTTACTTTAGATCAATGGTTAACACATGTCCTAGGATCAATCTGATCGATCCTGTGAGTCACCAAAGTTAGATTTGGAAGATCAGCGGTTGTTTACCAATTTTCACGGTAAACAATTGGTATATCACCTTTGTTTTACCTTTTTGAGGAAACTGAATCAAGTCCACCAAAAATCCAATTACCATTCCTACATACATCATGTGCATCACTTCATGCATAGCATTTCCTCCAAGGTGAAGAGTTTCCCCATGGCATCACTTCATGCATAACAAAATTCAATCAATCATATACATTCCTAAATGCATTCCATGCATCATTTCATGCATAGCATTTCCGCCGAGGCAAGACATTACAAAAAGACACTCAACTAGTTGCATCCTTACATGCATCTCAGTGCATTGATTCATGCACATTATTTCCACCAAGGTGGAATATTATGCCGTTTAAAATTCAAAATATGATACATAGCATAAATCAAGATTCGAGATCACTCGTGAAAGTCTAGGTCAATCCTCAGCTAAGTCATTGGTATTTCTCTAAGTGAGTTCCTACCTTGCATGCTTTCTCATCGGGCTATGACCTAGTGAGTTCCTACCCTATGTTTTTTCTCATTGGATATTCTCTAGTGAGTCGTTTCCTTTAACCTTTTGATGATAGGAATTATATCTTTCGGTGAATCCTTCCCTTCAACCTTTTGTTGATAAGGATGGTACCACGCAATGAATCGTTTTCTTTAACACTTTGTTAATAATATCCCCCATGCAAGTCTTACTCATTGATGTTCCAATATTCCCTCAGAAAGTTTGTTTTGTTAACCTTTTGTTGATATTCTTATTCCCTAACAAGTCTTTTTACTATCATCCTTTTTTGGTGATGGCAGTCCCCTAATCATTGATGTTAATCATCATCCTTTCGGTGATCGAAGTATGTGCAGTTTTGGTTTAACCATCATCCTTTTTGCGATGTCAATGTTTCTCATTGTGATCTAACCATCATTCTTTTGGTGATGGCGATCTTTGTCATTTTGATTTAACTGTCATCCTTTGGTGTCAGCGAGCTTTGCAATTATGATATAACCATTATCCTTTTGGTGATGGAGATTGTTGATGTTTGGTATAACCATCATCCTTTTGGTGATGGCAATGTTTGTGTTTGTGATATAACCATAATCTTTTTGGTGATGGTGATCTTTGTCATTTTTATCTAACTGTCATCCTTTAGATGCCGACGATCTTTGCAGTTGTGATCTCACCATAGTCATTTTGTCAATGGCGATCTATGCAAGTTGATAGTCTTACAATCATCCTTTTGGTGATATCAAGATTTGTTTTATCTAACTGTCATCTTTTTGGTGTCAGCGATATTTGCAGTTATCATCTCACCATCGTCCTTTTGTCAATATAGATTTATGCAAGTTAATAGTCTTACTATCACCCTTTTTGGTGATAGTAAGCTTTGTTGTTGATCTTATTGTCATCCTTTTGGTGTCGACGATCTTTGCAATTATGATTTCACCATCGTCCTTTTGTCGATGGCAATCTTTTCAAGTTGTTGGTCTTACTATCATCCATTTAGTGATAGTAAACTTTGTATTTTCATCTTATCGTCATCCTTTTGGTGTCAGAGATCTTTATAGTTAATATCACCATCTTCTTCTTTTCGATGGCAATTCTTGCAAATTATTCAGTGTCCACTTGAGGGTTGGCATTGATTTGATATCTTATCCCAATATCTTGGTCCTTTTAAATACATTGCACCTTCCTTTTTTTTCAAGACAAAATTTTGGTGTATTTTTGTATATAATTGACTTCTACCCCGATGGTATGAAAATTGTGGCAGTACATCCTCCTGAGTTTATGGCAATTAGATAAGGAAAACTCTCATACCTCAATTTTGTTCAACTAATTTATTTCATTGCATATATTTAGTTTCATATACATCAGCATGACCATTGCATTTAGTCTTGCATTTAATCAGTCAATGTCCCTTCATTCATCATTCATCAACATACACAGGACAAAACTCATGAGTTTGACTTTTGGACTTGGTGATGTTTCTTTTTTTTCATTTTTCACATTGTTATCCTAAATCATTCATTAGCATACAATTAAAAAAGAATAAAGGAGAAAAATGGAAAGTCAAGAGTTGTTTTTTATTTATTTTGTGGCCTTATTGTTTTCATTTGCATTATTAATATCATTTGATTTTATCCATTTGTGTGTAATTTGTTTTGTTAATCAATTAAGTATAATTGCATCTCATTAAAATGAAGCAATTGATTTATTTGGTACTGAGACAAAATAGAGATTTAAATAAAATAACTTTTTAGACTATTATTATATTGTATAATCATAAGCCCATTGGGCATAATCATCTCATTCTCACTTTTTTTAATAATTATTCCATTTTTTCGTTTTTATCATTTCATTCCCATTTTTCATAATCACTTCTTTCTCATTTAAATAACACTCTCATTTTTTTAACAACTACATAAACTACTAGCATAGACCAATTGCATCACCAAAATTTAACACAATTAAATTTAGTAAATAACCAAGTTTACATCCAAACGATCATTTACAGCAGTAGAAACAAACTTGCATAAAAAATTCCATCAGTAAAAACAAATTAACTTGCATTAGTAAAAACACTAATCACAACAGTAGAAACTAACTTGCATAAAAAATTCCATCAGTAAATTAAAGCGAAAGCTGCATTAGTAAATTTTTTTAACCATTTACATCAGTAGGTTTAACTTACATTAGTAGAAAATGCATTGCATTATCAGAAAAAATTTGCAACCAATTAATCACTCATTCCATAAGTAAAAACAAAAAAAAAAACACTCATATCAGTAAAATAATTTAAAGTTTTACATCAGTAAAAACTTGAAAGTGCAAAGCTCTTGTGAAATCAAAAGTTACAACCGAATAAATTACATTGCAAGAAATGGAATTACATCTGCAAGTTTGTTACAAGGTGGACCCCATCCCTTTTGCACTTCACTCAGACTCTTCAACAATCCCACAATATTAGGATGGATTTCACAAACTGCCAAAATTTCCATCTTCTTTTCAAACCATTTCACAAAATTCACACACTTGTGTGAATCACTCAGATACTCACATCCTGCCTACAAAAGCAACACTAAATTATTATTACAACACACTCTGAAAAACCCTAAAAACTCTAATACAACAACACACACTGAAAAACCCTAAAAACTCTAATGGAACAACCCTAAACTCTTATTTTTGATTTGATGGAGGTTTGGGGTTTATGATTCTTATGAATTTGAATGGCTCGGTCTTCTTTTATTATTGTTTTTTTAATGAATTTGAAGCCCATATTTATGTTCAGGTAAAGGGATTAAGGGAGATTTTTGTTTCGATTCTCGAGTGTTAAGGTGATCGGTGGTTTTTATGCTTTCTTTTACTGTTAATTTTAGTTAATCTTGTTATATGTTTAGTCGCTTTATTTCCCTTTTCCGCATTTTATGCTTTGGTTGTGTCTCTTTTAAGTTTTTAGGTTCAAATAAGCATTCAGGAAGAATCGGAGCAAAAACCAGGAAAAATCGCAAGAATTCGGAAAAGTTTCCTGCACACACTCCAGGAGGTCTGATAGGGTCGCCCGTGTCAGTTGACACTCCCCATGTCAGGCTGACATTGTCCATGTCAGGAGGGCTGGGACCAAAAGACAAAAATGTGAAACTCCAAAGGTCTGACACGGTCGCCCGTGTCAGGACTGACACTGCCAGTGTCGGCTTGTGACGCTAATTTTAGTATTTTTTGATTTTTTTTTGCCCAAGTGTTGGCCTGCGAGGTTGTTTTGGGTATTTTTAACCTGTCTCAGTGGATCTTTTCTATTTAAGTGAGTTTTGAGAAGGAAAAATGGGGACTTTTTGGCTGGGAAAGAATTCTACGATCGAAGATTTGAGGGACCAAGATTATTGGAAGGCGGAAGATTTTCATGAGCGGAAGCAATTGAAGATCAAAGTTATCCTAATACTTGTAATGTGTAATCTTTATTTTGTATTTCCTTTGAAAAATATGAGTAGCTAAATCCCCCAATGCTAGGGGGTGTCCCTAATTTGGATCTAAAATAACTCTAATATTAGTATTGCAATAACAATATTTTTTTCATAATTGATTTGATCTCTAACTATTCTTTATGCTTGCCCTATCGAACAAACAGGGTTTGATTTTCGATTAACTATTAGGCTGGACTATAACACCCTAAAACCCCGCATAAAATAATATAATTATCAAAATAAAAATTCAGCACTTAGGATGTTACTTCCAACATACACCTGCTCAAGCAAATAACATGTAACACATACTTATTATTATAAACGGTACTACGAAATCATTATTAAAAATTCTTCTCAATAAGCAGCGGAAAACTTCTTCGAATCGACAATCAAAACTTCGCATATTTAAACCACATATTCATCATCAATTAAAACAAAATATAATAACTGTAACGGAAATAAAACATAAAGCATTCCATAATCCCCAGTGTTACATATCAGAGCAGACGTTAACCCAAACCATAAAGTGAAGGACTTCATCTTCACTAACCGCAAATCCGCACTATCCTTGATTATCTAGCACGTTACCCGCGTGGAGGCAACATTCAAATAGAAGGGGTGAGATATCATAACTAGATAAAGGAAAACATGATAAAAAGTAGGCAACAACTATATCATGCATATCACCCGTTCCACAACATACCACAACAACATCCAACATACAATACAACATTCACACAACAACAGATGCAACAATTATCCAATGCAATGAGACTCAACAACCAGACTCAATGCATGTGGTACCAATTCGATCCCTTTTTCATGATCATAATTCCCGTCGAAATTTCCATATAAGTCGCTCACACCCCACATGGGCACACGACATCCGTGATCGCTCACACCCCACATGGGCACACGAACACCCGTAATCGCTCACACCCCACATGGACACACGATTACCTCAATAATAATAACAACAACAACAACAACATGATTCCATTTCAAGGAATCCAGATAAGGCGCTCACACCCCACATGGGCACATGACTTATCATACAACTTATGCAATATGATATGCATTCAACGACAACATACAACGACGACCAATGCATATGACTATCATACAACCAATACATCACACCACGACTGACCAACATATAGCATATACCTGTCAAAACATGCAACAATTGCAATCCACAGCTACAATACACATTCGTACAACCGAACTCAACATTTCAATGTTCAACACATCACAACGTACACGGAAACACAATTAATGCGTCGAATATTTGGAATTCTGGCATTGAAAATAATTTTAATAGAAAGTACATGAAACCAGCTTTCCAACGATTTGAACGGCGACTGAAACGGACTTACGAATCAAAGGATATGAATTTTCAAAGTTTTTCAAAAATCAGTCCTAGTGTAATCGATTACCACAAACCGGTAATCGATTACACCCCAAAAAAACCCAGTTTTTCACATTTTCAGTGGTAACCGGTTACCACATTAGGGTAATCGATTACCCCTGCTACAGAAGCACTTTTCTGCTATATTTTCACACCAGAACTCATTTTTAAGTTGTTTCAAAACCAGCTTTTCTTAGGATTCGTCCAAAACACTTTTCAAAGCGAAAATACACTTTTCAAAAGTTTAAAAACTCAAGTTTTCCTTTTCAAAATCGTTCATAACATTGTTCTGACTCTGGCGCGCGAATTACACGTACAACACTCCACATTTACAACATACGCTTCTCAATCCAACGAATTCAACAACAACAATCACACAAGACACAATTTTCAACAGAAATCAACACAGCGACATACAATCCATTGAATTATCAAGAATCAATCACTCATTAAAAATCATCACATTCATGAACAAAGAGAAAAAATTCAAAACCCTACATGTTAGAAACTACCCACCAATCATCATGGCAACCCTTAGATAGTTAGAACCCCACCCTTACCTTAGAGTTTTTCCAAAACTTCAACCTTAGCAATGGAGGTTCTCCCTCTTCTTCTCCTTTGCCCTAGCTCCTCTTCCCCCTTTCTCTCTTGTTTTCACGTAAAACCACTTTCTCCCTATTTCCCTTATTTCTTATATTATTATATTATTATTATTATTATTAATATTTCTATTATTATTATTCTCCCAAATAAATAGTAACAAATAATGCCAATAATAATTATTATTTAATTTCAAATAATATCCATATAATATTATTTCAAATATTTACTAACTAATATTAATAATTAATTACTAACCACACCACTCATCTCTACACAATTGGTCACACACCCCCAATACCTTATTCTCTATAATTCTAAGGTCACTACCCCATACTAAGGGCAATCCAAACATAACCCAACACACATGAACACATACATACACACAACATCACATACTTTAAATTACGAGAATAATTAAAATAAATCGGGGCGTTACATGGACCGCCGTTGTTAATGCTTTGCTTTGGATTATTCTATAGTAGATATCAACTAGGACTAGGGATACCCTATAGAAACCAAAATATTCTTGATAATTGATTGTTTGATTTCATCTGTAATTCTCTATGGACATAGGAATTAGGGTTGATGATTAAAGGTTTTCTCACTAAGGACTTAGGAGTAAACATTCTAAAGAACCGGTAATTAATTAGTTAAAATAAGTTGTTGCAGTGTTAATTCAGAGTTGTTACTGAGTCGGATCACACACCATCCCTAGCATGTTACTCATATTTGTTGAAACCACTTAGTCAATTTCCTTCTTGTATTCGCAATTATTTTTAAAATTAAACCAAACAATTTCAAAACACCAAAGCTTTTGTTTAAATAAAATAAAACTAGAACGCTATATCCTCAAGCAGTCCTTGAGATCGACATTCGGGGAAATTCCATTTTATTACTACATTGGTAGAATAATACACTTGTTATTTTTCCGATCAAGTTTTTGGCGCCGTTGTCGGGGACTGCCAAAGAACAAAGATTTTATAGTTTTATTTTAGTTAAAATTTTGTTGTTCCGCAATTAAAATTTAGTTTTAATTTTATTTTTATTTTTATTTTACTTTATAAAAAAAAAATCATATTATTGTTGCTTCATGAGTTTTTCTATACTTTGCGACTAACAAAGTGTCTGAGTTGTGTAGTTATGAATATTTTTTACACATTGCCACCTGTATTTCCTGCATGTTGGTCACCTGATTCGCGAATCACTTTGGAAGAGGCGACTAAATTTTTTAAAGCATATCGAAGGGAGGTAAGAATCCTTATGAACAAATGTGAGGAAGCTAACTTTTATCCAGATAATTTTATTTGGCGAGAGTTCAGGTTGGAAGAAAATTATGTGAAAGAAGAAGAACAGGGCATGACGTCGGACAAAGAAGATGCATTAGAAATAGAAGAATTTGAGGTAAACAAGAAATACGGGGAAGAAGAAAGAAGGCAACTTGAAGATGATCTAGTGCTGGCTGAAAATACAGATGTAACAATTTGTGTAGACGTAGACATCCAACAAGAAAATCTTCAAGAAAATAGTATTCCTAAAAATTATTTTAACAAGGCACATGAAAGACAAGAAATTGACAATGTATTGGATTTCATTTATGCCTTGTTCACAAAAATCCAACTGAAATTGATTTGGAAGAAACATCATCAATACCTCAAGTTCATGGAATTACTACCAAACAAAAGAAAGAAAAAAATGATGTGTTCTTTGTTTCATATATGCCACCTTAACATTGAATGAGCCGTCGATCCATGCGACGTTAAATGAAGCGCTACGTGGGAGGCAACCCATGCTTTTATTACTAAGCCATTTTTTTGTTGTTGTCTTTTTTTATTTTGAGTCAGGTACTTACATAGGCAAGGTGTAATAAAGGATAATGCGCAAGCGATGATACAATAGATGATGTTGCATTACCCTCCGCCTCCTCTGTGAGTCTCCTCTCTCTCACTTGTGCTAAAACATTGAGGCCAATGTTTAGTTCAAGTTTGGGGGAGGATTTACCGTTTTTAGCTTTTCTCTTTAGTACTTTTTATTTATGTTTTTATGTGTTGTTTTATTGAAACCACTTTGAATTTCTCCTCGAATGAGGACCGTAAGAAATTTTTTTCTGAATACTTTGATTTTAAGGATGTTGATAAAGTATATAGAGTTTGAGGGAAGAGAGGCTAGAACTAGGGACATTGGGAAAGTTTGAAAACTTATGTATGACCCGAATACCCAAGATTCCCCGGAGTAAAAAAACGAGTCCAACATGTAGATTTGTGCCATAGTACTTGGGACTTGAGAAGTATTCCCCGATTAGTTCATAGTGATAGTCTGGCATGATTAAAAAGAATTGCATGTATAAGGTTGATTGAAAGAATGACTTAAGGCACCGAAAAAGTGAATAATGGCGCTAAAGATAACTAGTCCTTCTAAGTTGGGTAACCTTCACTCGGTTACTTAGCCTAACGGTGGTTGAGTCTCAATTGTCGTCCCAAAGTGGACTAATAAACACCAATGCGCGAGAGAGAAAAAAAGAATAAAGGTGCCTAGAAAAAGTCTCGATCAATCTTGTACATGTGAGGGAAAACGATAAAAAAATGCCTTAATCTGATTATCCGAATGAAAGGGGTAGAAAATTGAAGTAAAGACTTAACCCCAAAGCATAGTTGGAGAAGTAACCGAAAGGGGTATTTAGGTCCGTCGTTTACTACGGTACGTGTTTGTGTAATACCTTCGTTAACGGACGATTACCAAGAGAACTAGTTTTAGCCGATCGGAACAAAGGCTCACGAATGAGTATCGACACACCTTACCTTCACAAGTCTTTCATTTGATGTGTACCGTTTGATTTGAAAAATATTTATGCAAGCTTATTGCTTAAGGTCAAACAAAGGTTTAAGTTTGGGGGAGTTTGATTGGTGGTTTTTATGCTTTCTTTTACTATTGATTTTAATTAATCTTGTTATATGTGTATTCGTTTTATTTCCCCTTTTCTGCATTTTATGCTTTGGTTGTGTCTCTTTAATGTTTTTAGGTTCAGATAAGCATTCAGGAAGAATCGGAGCAAAAACCAGAAAAAATCGCAAGAATTTGGAAAAGTTTCCTGCACACTCCAGGAGGTCTGACACGGCCGCCCGTGTCAGGCTGACATTGCCCGTGTCAGGCTGACACTACCCGTGTCAGAAGGTCTGGGACCAAAAGCCAAAAATTTGAAACTCCAGAGGTTTGACACGGCCGCCCGTGTCTGCCGTCATTGCCCGTGTCAGGACTGACACTGCCCATGTCAGGACTGATACTGCCAGTGTCAGGCTAACACAACCAGTGTCGGCTTATGACGCTGATTTCAGTATTTTCTGATTTTTTTTCCCAAGTGTTGGTCTGCGAGGGTGTTTTGGGTATTTATAACCGGTCTCAGTGGATCTTTTCTATTTAAGTGAGTTTTGAGAAGGAAAAAGGGAGACTTTTTGCCTGGGAAAGAATTCTACAATCGAAGATTGGAGGGACCAAGATTATTGGAGGGCGGAAGATTTTCATGAGCGGAAGCAATTAAAGATCAAATTTATCCTAATACTTGTAATGTCTAATCTTTATTTTGTATTTCCTTTTAACAATATGAGTAGCTAAATCCCCCAATGCTAGGGGGTGTCTCTGATTTGGATCTGTAATTACTCGGATATTGGTATTGCAATAACAATCTTTTTTTGTTCATAATTGATTTGATCTCTTGCTATTCTTTATGCTTGCCTTGTCGGACAAACATGGTTTGATTTTCGATTAACGATTAGTCTGGACCGCCGTTGTTAATGCTTTGCTTTGGATTATTCTATAGTAGATATCAACTAGGACTAGGGATACCCTATAGAAACCAGAATATTCTTGATAATTTATTACTTAATTTCATCTGTAATTCTCTATGGACATAGGAATTAGGGTGGATGATTAAAGGTTTTCTCATTAAGGACTTAGGAGTAAAAATTCTAAAGAACTGGTAATTAATTAGTTAAAATAAGTTGTTGCAGTGTTAATTCAGAGTTGTTACTGAGTCGGATCACACACCATCCCTAGCATGTTACTCATATTTGTTGAAACCATTTAGTCAATTTCCTTCTTGTATTCGCAATTATTTTTATAATTAAATCAAACAATTTCAAAACCCCAAAGCTTTTGTTTAACTAAAATAAAACCAGAACTCTATATCGTCAAGCAGTCCTTGAGATCGACATTCGGGGAAATTTCCCTTTATTACTACATTGGTAGAATAGTACACTTGCTATTTTCCGATCATAAGGTGTATGAGGAAATTTTTAGAAAATTTGAGGTTGGGGACAATGAAGGCTCGTCAGTGTTCTTGAGGAACCACTGTGACCCACCGTCCTAGATCCATCTCTGACGATTTTTACCAGGGTTTGTTTGTTTATGGGTAGAGAGGGAAGATAAAAGAGAGAACCGATAGAGGGAGAGAGGGGGAGAGAGAGAGAGAGAGAGAGAGAGAGAGAGAGAGAAATAGGCTGATATAATGAGGTTCCAACTAGGTTATGGAAGTTTTATAATGAGGTGTGAATCTGGGTCATACCCAACCTGGTCCAGTTTGGTTTGACTCAGGGGTTCAGCGCCCCACTTGGTTTCATTGTTTCAGTATTAAGCCTTTTGTTTGTTTGTTTGATGGGCTTTCACACCCCCACTTCTGAGAATACCCCTTTCTGGGTTCTCCAAAGGCCCATTTTCTTTTTTATTTATTAATTTTGTTGTTTCTTTTTTTTTTGTTTCATTCTTTTGTTTAAGTTTTTTCAAAAAAAAAAAAAAAAGACTAAAAGTTTTATTTAAAAAAAGACAACAATAATTTGGTGCATGATTTATCATTCCACTTAATTTCTCTTTTATAAAAAATATCTAAAAAATATAAAAAAATAATTTCTTTAAGAGTTTAATCATTTTTTTCTTAAAATAAAGGTAAGCTTGATTCATTTGAATTATTTGAGTTTTACTTATTATTGTGTGAATGCATGTGTGTACGTAAATACATTGTCCATGATTCTCTAACTTTTCACTTAGACCATATTGATATTTAAAACAAGATAAAAACGAATGTGCGATAAGATCAATCTTTCATAATAAAATACAAACACTTGGTCAACACTAAGTTTTCATATTCAAAATTAACTTCAAAACCATTTCAAAATAAATACTAAGCTATCAATCATGTCATCATTTCATCCCACAACGCAAATAAAAACGCTTGACCCAACATCAAGCTCTTTTCTCAAACAAAATCAAAATGACTAATTGTTGAGGCTAGAATAGCAGCAAGCAAAAATATATAAGTAACCCAGTTTTGTCGTTCTCCACATGGATCAGTGCGAGGAAAAGAATGCCATTCGACGATTTCTATGTTTCTAAGCTCATGGTTCAAAAGTTTTGGTTTTAAGAAGGAATCAAAGTAAAATGCGGAAAATGTATAGACAGAAAATATAAAATAAAGACTGAATTATAAACGGAGCCTTGTTGGAATTGGATCTCATCAATTGATAACACATGCATTCTTCTAATCATATTATACATAAATCAATCATTCGCCTAATATCCTCACGTATCACCCACGACAGAGGTTATGTCTAACGCAACATCGAGAGATTGACCGTATTGCCTAATTGGCGATGTCTCACGCAACAAAAACCAACACAGAGCATTAAGAGCTGATATTCACGCAAATGTTAAGCCTAAATCTATCTCTAGAGTTCAGAATAAAACATATAATCATCTTAGATCCAGATATGAAGAGTATATGTCTATAGCGGTTCAAATCAAAGATAAACAGGTAAACAAAGATGACACCCACATCAGATAAATGATTGCTTCATATAAAATGCCAACGATCAGAATACGTACATACGTTTAACCCTTTTTACATGTATTCAACTAATTTTCCCAATGACTGTGAACACCGTTCTTCATCACTATTATCACGCATCCTTGCAATACCGTATCGATCCTACTCATGCTAGCCATGCTACTTAAGCAACACAATACAACAAAAGATAATATGAATATCAACTCACAAAACCATGTCAAAAGTTTGGTTCATTGATAGTTAAAAATCTAAGATCAAGAATTTGTAAAGGTTTTGTCAAGACCACAAATAATCAATCAAAGACAACAAACAATAGAGAATCAAAACATATTCAAAAACATACATTAGATGAAATACATAAGGTATTAAGAGATTACATCCAACACCAACATGAAATCAAAGTTATTACCTTCACTCCCTTGAAAATGAAGAGATGCAAAGTTTCTCTCTGAAAAATATCTAAATTTATCCAAAAAACTATATCTAAAAAGTGTGAAGAATGTATTTATAACACATTCAGGAAATTACACGTTCGCTAAGCGAACCAATTATTCGCACAGCGAATGGCAAAAATAGGCACTTCAGGTGCCTCTGAATAGTTAAACCGCCCCAGAAATTCTCGTGAGTTCGCAATGCAAAGGACCACTCGCAAAGCAAACACTCGCTTTCCCGTTTCCAAAGTGAACTTTAGTGCATTTTGCCCCTGCCAAAAGCTGGGACCCTTCGCCAGAGACCTCGCCAGAGTTCGTAAAGCGAAGCTTCGCTGGCAATTCGCCAGAGTTCGCAAAGCGAACCTGCTGTTGTTTTCCTCTTTTCTTTGGCATCTTGCACCATTTTCTTGTGTCTTACACTTTGATCATTTAGTGCCTTTTCCTGCACAATAACACCCACATTACAAGCACCAAAAGTATATTCTCATTGTTAGAAGAACAACAACAATCATTAGTAAAACCAATGAAAACATGAGAAAAGAGTGGAAAAAGTGCAAGGAAAGATAGTTCATTTTTAGGTCAAATCCGCACCTAATAACTCTCCCCAACTAGATTTTTGCTTGTCCTCAAGCAAAGTATGCCCCTCATGAAAACAAGAGGATTTGCTCAAGCTTATGACTCAACCAAGAATCGATGAAAATGCGCAAAAGCAACGTTCACCACTCAATAGGATCGAACAATGACAAAGAATTAAGTTCTTAAACAAATATCATGAAATGGTTCAAAGAACAACTAAGTTTTCATACTTGAATCACTCTAACACTCCTCTTCAAAAATTAGAAGAAGAAATTGACGCGTTTGCAACCGCGGGAAAATTTCACTCACCTGACAAACAATGCAAATAGCAATCCAATTCATACAACATCTAACAATCAAAAATGAAAATATGGAAGCAAAAAGATCACTAAGGGCTTTAAAGGTTGTAGCTTGGTCGGGTTAACAATAAAGGGACATTTCTAAAGGCCATTGAATTGAAATTGCCGATGCAAAAAGAAACATTCACTATACATGGTATTTACACATCACAACTTCATTCATCATTTTCATTCCTTTATCACAAACCTTCTCAAACTTTCTTATGCACAATTATTTCATTCTCTATTTTTCTCATTCAAACAAGCATTCTTTTTCTTTTCTTTTTCACATTCATAATCACGCTTTTTCTTCTCATGCTTGTTTGAACTTTTTCAAAAGTTTTAGCAACTTACCAATCTTCTTTTTCATTCTCCCCAACTTGAATTCAACTAAACCTCAAGTGAATGCTCCTTGCTTTTTACGACAAGGAAATCAAATTAAAGCAATGTTCAAAGGTTCAAGAAGAAATTTTTAGAACCTCACAAAATTCAATGATGAACTACACTTTCAAATTATGTACATAAACAAAGTTCATCATTAAAATGAGATCTAAACTGTTTAGGCTCATAGGGGCTAACGAATACTCACTACTCACGGGTAAGGTACTTTTGGATACGGTTGTGCTCAATATAAACAAATGCCTTGATCATTTCTAATGCTTCCACAGAATCACAATAATCAAAAGATAAAGCATGAATCAAACGAATTAAACAAAGTTATCAGTGATCCTAGCATATAGTAAACAATGAAGGTTTCTCACAATTTGAGGCTTTTGGACCTAAGTGAAACAAGCATTTAAACAAGTTGAAAAATGAAACAAGAATACACATTTGCACAAAGCACAAAATTCTTAAATCATTCTAACATTCTATGAAGTAGTACAATTTACCTCGCATACATTCAAATCTTACCATCCAGACTTGGTCGAAGCTTCATTGAATACTTTTATACTAATAGCAACCAATCTAGAAGGAGTTCCCATCATTCCTGATCACACTAGAGAAAACATAAAAGAAAACAAATACATATAATATAAACAAATGTACAAAGCTCAAAAATATAGAAACTATCGCGATGCGATTCAATATCTAGACACCGATCCCCGACAACGGCGCCATTTTGTTGAGGCTAGAATAACAGCAAGCAAAAATATATAAGTAACCCAGTTTTGTTGTTCTCCACAGGGATCAGTGCGAGGGAAAAAATGTCATTCGAAGGTTTCTATGTATCTAAGCTCATGGTTCAAAAGTTTTGGTTTTAAGAAGGAACCAAAGTAAAATGCGGAAAATGTAAATACGGAAAATATAAAATAAAGACTGAATTAAAAACGGAGCTTTGTTGGAATTGGATCTCATCAATTGATAACACATGCATTCTTTTAATCATATTATACATAAATCAAACATTCGCCTAATATCCTCACGTATCACCCACGATAGAGGTTATGTTTGACACAACATCGAGAGATCGACCGTATTGCCTCATTGCTGATGTCTCACGCATCAAAAACCAACACAGAGCATTAAGAGCTGATACTCACGCAAGTGTTAAGCCTAAATCTATCTCTAGAGTTCAGAACAAAACAGATAATCATCTTACATCCAGATCTGAAGAGTATATGTCTATAGCAGTTCAAATCAAAGATAAACAGGTAAACAAAGATGACACCCACATCAGATAAATGATTGCTTCATATAAAATGCCAACGATCAGAATGTGTACATACATTTAACCCTTTTTACATGTATTCAACTAATTTGCCCAATGAATGTGAATACCGTTCTTCATCACTATTATCACGCATCCTCGCAATACCGTATTGATCCTACTCATGCTAGCCATGCTACTTAATCAACACAATACAAAAAAACATAAAATTAATATCAACTCACAAAACCATGTCAAAAGTTTGGTTCATTGATAGTTAAAAATCTAAGATCAAGAATTTGTAAAGGTTTTGTCAAGACCACAAATAATCAATCAAAGACAACAAATAATAGAGAATCAAAACATATTCACAAACATACATTAGATGAAATACATAAGGTATCAAGAGATTACATCCAACACCAACAAGAAATCAAAGCTATTACCTTCTCTCCCTTGAAAATGAAAAGATGCAAAGTTTCTCTCTGAAAAATATCTAAATCTATCCAAAAAACTATATCTAAAAAGTGTGAAGAATGTATTTATAACACATTCAGGAAATTACACGTTCGCTAAACGAACCAATTATTCGCACAGCGAATGGCAAAAGTAGGCACTTCAGGTGCCTTTGAATAGTTAAACCACCCCAAAAATTCTCGTGAGTTCGCAATGCGAAGGATCACTCGCAAAGCGAACACTCGCTTTCCCGTTTGCAAAGCGAACTTTAGTGCCTTTTGCCCCTGCCAAAATCTGGGACCCTTCGCCAGAGACCTCGCCAGAGTTTGCAAAGCGAAGCTTTGCTGGCAATTCGCCAAAGTTTGCAAAGCGAACCTGCTGTTGTTTTCCTCATCTCTTTGGCAGCTTGCACCATTTTCTTGTGTCTTACACTTTGATCATTTAGTGTCTTTTCCTACACAATAACACACACATTACAAGCACCAAAAGTATATTCTCATTGTTAGAAGAACAACAACAATCATTAGTAAAACCAATGAAAACATGAGAAAATAGTGGAAAAAGTGCAAGGAAAGATAGTTCATTTTTAGGTCAAATCCACACCTAACACTAATTCATACTTTAACCATTTTCAACAATAATGGAAGAAAAATACTACTTTGGTGTAAGGTCCAGTCATAGTCCTGAGCATTAGACCAAATTCATAATAGCTTTCAAGTTTAAACGTTCGTCTTCTGCCAAAATTCAAATCCATCTTCTTTTCATAATAAATTGAAAGAAAAGACTGCATGGGTGTAATGTTCAGTCATAGTCCCGAACACTAAGCCCAAGTTGTAATAGCTTGCAAGCCCGAGTGTTTGTCTTTCGCACAAAACACTCGTTAATGTTCCAAACTCTTTCATAACAAAATAGATTAAAAAGACTACTTGGGTGTAATGTCCAATAATAATCATGAGTATTAGACCCAAGGCGTAATAGCTTGCGAGTCATAAATACTTGTTTTCCAACCCTAAAACAAACATTCAACCAATCTAACATATTTTTTCTCTCCCCTGCGCGATCGAAAACCTTTTCAAAAAGAGCATTGATTTGCCCATTCTAATGTGAGTACAAGCGGCGTATAACCGTTAGAGCACAATCTAAACATTCATTCAAATAAAGCAAACCAATTAATACATAGATTTCTACGAAAACTACGTAGCTTTAAATTTCTCATTGTATTTAAGGATACGTATGAGCGTGACCCGCAATCTCGTCAAGCACCCTAATAAAAACATTTTTGCGGCCCCTTTTCTTTTCCTTTTAGTATTTTATCATTTGAAGAAAATAATTAACATAAACTAACATTCAATCGCAAATCTAACTAAATGGTTCTCATCGAGTACAACAGACGTGAGAGGTGCTAATACCTCCCCCTTACGTAATCGACTCCATAACATGAATATGGTTGCGACGGCCATTTTCTTTTCTTTTAGGCTAACGAAGTCGTATTAACCCACCAATGTTTGAAATTGCCTCCATTAACATAGTAATTGCATTGAGCCATTGAGTGAATTCCAATCACTTTATAAATGAAAGCTTCACTCTAGTGTCCGATAACACAATCAATTTATTCACTTGTTACCTTCACCTGTTACCTTTCGCTGCAAATGAGAATTTGTCTCACCTTTTCTTCTCTTTCTCTGTTGCGAAAAATATATGGAGAAGCGTGGGTATTTGCCTAACCATCGTTATAGAGCCTCAAACCAATTGCAACGAGTCTTTTTCTAATTTGTGTAGTCTGTTGCGAATTGCTTTTGGTTCAAAAAAGTTTGACATGATTTGAATAGCAACTTATTGAATTATTTGGTTAAAGAAAAACCATACTTTGTTTTAAGAGATAAAGTCTTTAATTTAGAAGAGGTTATACTTTCCATTAAATTAATTACTTGAAATTGGTTAATTGTAGGAAGTCATATTTATAGTGTTTGTAGATGGTACGACTGGTTTAATACTCCTTTACTTTGTTTGAGCTTAAGATAACCGGCCTATGTTTGTTTTTAAGACATATTTGGTGTCTATAAACATTGCATTACCTTACACTAGATATTAGAATATGATAATATAACTGTTGATGATCAAAGTTTGTTGTCTGTTTATGAGGAATTTAATTTAGTCGAGGTCCCACAAATCACGTGAAGTAGGCAGAAACCTCTCTTGGCAATTTACACAAAATCACAAAAGAATAGTCATTTACAATCTCTTCTAATCCCCTCTCAGCCATTTATCATTTATCTCTCACGTGGGACTATTGGTCCCACCTTACCACCCTCTCTACTTTATATTGTCTTTCGCCTGCATTAAGATTAGATCTTATATGCTACATATATCATATCATATTTGCACCTCTTCTCTACCTACCTAGCTTCACACTAGTTGCACTTTTACACCAATTTTCCTAACTTCACTAGTGTAACAATATTTTCCATTTCTAGTGTTGTTAGGATCATGGGAGAACCTTCTTCTTCTTCTTCATCTGCTTCATACATTCATATGGTTAGAGCTAGAGTTTCATTTCATCAACCTATTCTTTTGATATTAATCATATTTTAATGACTCTTGAATATTATTGACATGTGTTTGTGTATAAATTAGGTGCAACACTTAATTGAAAAGTGTTTGATCTTTCACATGACAAAGGAAGAATGCATGGAAGCTCTTTCTAAGCATGCAAAAATTAAGCCTGTCATAACTTCCACTGGTAAATATGTTTTTAATTAATTAATTACAATTTTATTCCAAAACATCTTTATTTTAAGAGTTATTATTATCACATGGAAAATTAATATGTACTTTAATCTCATGTCATGCAAAATTTAAAGAGATAATAGAGATAAGAGATTTTCTTTTCTTTTTTTTTTAAACATAAGAGTTGTGATCATTTGAAAATTAAGAATTAAGAAATAAAATAATACCTAGTTATTGTATATGTATGTATGCCATATTTATACTATAACTAGTTTAATTTGTTTGATAAACTAATTAAAGTCTTCAAAGGCTTGATCATGTACTGAAAATTTATCAAAGTACTCTTTTAAAGGGGAGACAAAGAGATGATTTAGAAATGAGATGAGTAGAGAGAAAAATAGAAAAATTTTGATTAATTTTTTGATAAAGTGTTTATTGTAGAGAATAATAAATAAATATTTATTATTTATTAATTTTAAATTTTTAGAGTGTTATAACAACATAAATTGAATTCTCAAAAACATGTTTCAATAGAGTTTTCAAAATTTTGAGAGTATTATAACAACATAATTTTTGTGAGTATGATAATTTTTTTTACACACCATAAATGATGATAATTAAAAATTAAATTACAAAATATTGTTTGTGGAAGCTAATATATTTGAAGCAATAATAATTATTAGTTATCGGTTGAATTTAAATTATAATGGTTTGTTATACTTGGACTGGAAATCTACTACATCCTAATTTCTTAATTAGGTTTGGAGTGAAGATATATGGTTTAAGATAATATTGATGCTTAATTATAGTATTTTTATCATAATATTCATATGATCAAATTGATATGTTTTTGTTTAAAATATAATTATTAGTAAAAAAAACTCACATAATTGTTCTATGAATCGCACAAAAAGACGTTCAACATCTTATAATGTTTATGGAAATATACAGTATAAAAATAAAACTTCTTTAATATGATTTATTTAAATTTATTTATTTACATAAATTTTGTGATGTTATTTAAAAGAAGATAAGAAAACAATTCATGACATATTTTATATAAAAAGAATCAACTTAAAAAATTATTCAAGATAGTTTATAAAAATAGTTTATAGATATATACCAAAATATTTAAACTTTATTTTATCTTTTTTATAAAAATGACTTTGTAAACTTATATAAATAAAATGTTTATATAAAGTGGATCAAAGTCCATTAATGATTTTTATTGTTAACCCATTATTAAACATTTTAAGATCATAATACTATTATTCAACTTAATATTATAATACTAAAAGGTGATTTGGTTTAATAATGCAAACTGATTTGTCCATCTTGTTTAAACCTGGTCTGCAAATCTTAAAAAAAAATAAAGCAGAATACGACATGCATAGTTGATGGTGCAAATCTAAATTCTTATCTACTACATAAAAAATGGGATGAGATGGGCGAATTTGTAGACACAACATCTTATAAACTTAAAAATACAAATTTATGTGAATATCATAGCTTGTAAAAGCCAGCATAAAAAACAAAAGATAGAGTGGAAGGACACATTAAAAATGGTGGATCGAAAATTTTGACTTATCCCTCACTAAAGTTCGGATAAAATCGACGTATCTAATCGATCGGAATCATTTTGTCACCCACGGTAACCATGATTCCATGTTGAATAATTTATTCATTTTACTTATGTCCCCCATCTTCACAATTTAAGGAGAATAAAGTAAGAACATAAACATGTTAACTTGTTTCATTTATGTATGATACATTCCATTCCACGCACCAAGCATATATATATACACGTGCCAACTGCATATCACAGTCAATTTATGAACCACATTACATCCGTACATTTAATCAAACATATACATATAATCATTTTCATTTATACAAATAATAAATGCAGTTTGGAATGAGCTGGAGAAAGAGAACAAAGAATTTTTTGAAGAGTATGCAAAATCAAAGAGTAAAGACGAGCGAATGTCCGAGGAAGAGACAAACCGGATGCTACAGAAAATCATCTCAGATTCCTCCAAAGGCTCAACCAATGACTAAAATCTAATTACTCCGTTGAAAACGATTCCTCTCTCATCTTTATGTATCATATTTCAATTCCTCTCTCTCTCTCGTGTAATATGTCTCTGGTTAAATTATTTAAAGAACTTTTATATGTGGTCCCTATGTATTGCAATTTGCATGCATATACATTGTTGTTACTATTGTTGTAATTGTAATATATATTGTAAATTACTCTATCGGTCAAATATAATAATTGTCAAATTTGTAAAATAAAAAAGGTTTTAAATATAATATAAATTATTATTTAATTATATTTTTTAAATTAATATCATATTTAAAAAAAAATAGTTTATAAATATTAACAATTATTTTACAGCAATATATTATTAGAAATATAAAAAATTATTGTTTGATATTGATCTATAAATCAACAGCTTATTATATTCACATTAAACTAGTTGAGTTACTTTTCTAATTCATTAATATTACATGTATTACTTATGAAGTTATTATTTTCTGATAAACTGTATTTATATAATTATATAAAAATAATTTTAAAGCTAACTAAGTTATTACTCTATTATCTGATTCTATTTATAAAAAAAAAACTTATTTTTCAGATTTATTAAAGCAATAATATATCAGTAATATATATAGTTCAAATACATTTTTTATTTAATAAATTTGAAAATAAAAGTTTTCTTATAATTTGGATTGGATATTATTTTAACAGAATTTTTTGCATATGAAATTTCTCTTAATAATTTGCTTTTTTTTTTTTAATTAATATATGCTTTAGTTATAAAAAAAAATTAAAAAACAAACAAGTTACACGTTGAGATTTGATTTGTTAGAAATTTTCCCTTAATAAAATTATTTAAAAACTTTAAATTTCAAAACATATATATTAATGAATATTAAAAGTAAAAGTTTATACAACATTCGTACAATATAAAAAAATAAAATAAACACACATAAGTAATGCTAACAAGATCCAACCAATATAGTTAATAAAATTATCATTTTTTCTTCCTTTATTAAAATTTATAATTTAAAATGATAATATTTTGTTGGAGAAAAAGAGTAATAATTATTAACTATAAAAGTAATGCAAATTAGATTCTCTTGTCTTGTATTTTACGGAAAGAACATGAGCTAGGTTCTATCTTATGTAAATGCTAAGTGATCCATGAATTAGCAAATAACAGCATGCCATGTCAGCAGAACAAGGATTTCTATGTAATTTTATTTATCTTAGATAACGTTATGTAAAATATATTGATACAAGTTGTTGATGTGGCAAGTACCGGTTTTTTCTCTATGCTGTCTATACATATAATGACATATATGATATGATCACAGAACTCAACGTCATGTCAACATACTACATTACTTTATATATTAAAGACGAATCCAAGTGATTCCACTAAAGTTGTTGACATTATTACATTCAAAGATTTTTATATTCAAAATAATACATTAAAGTTTTTTTATATTTAAAATAACTTAAATTATAAATTAATAAAAAAAATGTATAAAGTAAAATGTTAAACTGTTACCCGCGAGAACCGGAACAAAGGATGTAGATTGTTGTGGTGGACCGAAGCTTTTGGTGAGGTGGGAGAGAGGTTAGTAGTTCAACGTTAAAGTTAGTATAAGAATAAGATGAGTGAATGAAGTTTAAGTTCAAATCGTACATGAAAAATAACGTGTTTTTGTTCATATATAGTAAGGTGGTTAGAGCAGTTCATATATAGTAAGGTGGTTAGAGCAATTTGCTAATCTTTAGGCATGAAATATGTTGTAATTTATGAACAATAAATATCCTTGAGTGTGTTCTGAAATGACAAGAAAAGTGAAAGTGAGTAAATGTCAATAAATGTTTGAGAAATAGTTTCACATAGAAAGTGACACTCACATTAAAAGCCTTTATAAAGAGATATGAACATTAACTCAACAAAAAAAGAGGATAAAGTGCCACATGGATAAGTATGATGATCCCAAGCATTATGCCACTTGTCTCCTCCATACACCTCTTCACCGTATCGCCACCAGCGACACCGACTCCGGCTCCAAGTTCAAAGGCGTGGGGGTAGAGGTGCTAGTGGCGGCTTGTAGGTGGCACTCGAGCACTTGTTTTGATCGTTGCTTGAGTTTGATTTTTTTAATTCAAAAATATGAAATACTTCGTGAAGTGTTGTAGAAGGAAAACATGCAACTATTGGAAAACGTTGTTTTAGGTGAAACAACACAACTATTGGTAAAAGTGTTGCTGAAAAGATGTTGTTTCATCAAGGGTCGCAACCTTGTGAAATAACACAAACATGACCTATAAATAAGTCATTCTGAAATCAGAAATCACATCACAAAATCCATATCATCTTCAGAAATTTCCAGATTCTCTTCCCTACATTCGAATTTTCATATGTCTTGTGCAAACTCGAGTATAGGCTGAATAATCTTGGGTATTCTTGCATAGAAACTCGAGAGTGCTTAAATATTATAAGGAAAATGATTTGTTCATGATTTCATCCTGGATCCATTCAATCTAGAAGCTTTATCTAACAGTCTTATAGTATCTCAAATCATGGCAACCGACACTTCAGTTTCAAGCATCAAAGTGATGAACCAGGACCTTGTCAAGTTAGATCGTTTAGATGGAACAAACTTCACACATTAGCAAGATAAGATGACGTTTCTATTGACTTCCTTGAAGATTCATTATGTCATGGATCCTGATTTGACACCAATTCTAGAACCAACAAAAGATGACACCGATGAAGTCAAGAAGGAACGAAAGAAGCGAAAGGAAGATGAATTGATATGTCGTGGACATATTCTAAACGCATTATCCAATTGTTTCTATGATCTATACACTAATACTCAATCTGCAATAGATATCTGGAAATCACTCGAATTCAAATTCAAGGATGAAGAGGAAGGTATGAAAAAGTTCTTAATATCTAAATATTTTGATTTTAAAATGTCAGACTCCAGGCTGATTCTTGCTCAAGTACACGAGTTACACAATTCTTGCTCAATCATTGCAAAATTGCCACCCCCGTGGAAAGGATACAGGAATAAATTACTGCATAGTTCTGAGGATTTCTCGTTGGAGAAACTTCAGAAACACCTTCGAATCGATGAGGAGATGAAGGATACAGAAAAGTCTGAATTCGATGGATACTTTAAAGCCAATGCTGTGATTGCAAAAGGAAAGAGTAAACATGATGGAATGAAGAACCATCTTGGCCCTAAGAAGGAACATAACAATTTCAAGAACTCTAACGGACCAAAAGGCAGCTGCTATGTGTGCGGAAAAACAGGCCACTTTGCTAGAGAATGCAGGCATGACAAGTCTAAAAAAGAAGTTAATGATGTTCATGCAAATGACGACATAATTGCTACGGTGAGCGAGATTATGGAAATCAAAGGCAAAGTCCAAGGATGGTTGTATGATACATGTGCTAATGTGAATGTTTCTTATGACAAAGCAGCATTTAAAACCTATTCTGAAGTAAATGGTGGACAAGAATTGCAGATGGGAAATGAAGTATGATCTAGAGTGGTTGGAATGAGATCCGTCAAGCTAAATTTCACTTCCTAAAAGAAATTCACTCTTGTAAATGTACTCCATGTCCCCGACATGAATAGGAACCTTTGTTAATGAGGACTTGTTGGAAAAAATGAGTATTAAGTCTGTATATGAATCGGACAAACTAATATTAACCTGTAATGGTGTATTTGTAGGAAAAGGATATTTCGTTGATGGAATGATCAAACTTTGTACTATCAATAATATTTTTAATGAAATTTCTAATTCTGCTTATATGCTTGAATCTATTTCTTTATGGTATTCTAGATTAGCACATATTGGAATTAGTATTATGAATAGACTAATTAAATCTGGATTGATCTCATGCAATATTCATGATTTCGAAAAATATGAAATATGTGTCAAATAAAAAATGATCAAGAAACCTTCCTAAAGTGTTGAAAGAAAATCAAATTTTCTTGATTTTGTGCACTCTGATTTTTGTGAATTTAATGGCATCCTAACCCGTGGGGAAAACCGATATTTCATAAATTTTGTCAATGATTGCTTTAGGTTCACACATGTATATCTTTTAAAGCATAAAGATAATGCTTTTAATGCCTTTAAAATTTATAAAGCAGAAGTAGAAAATCAATTAAGTAGAAGTATGAAAATCCTTAGAAGTGATAGGGGCGGTGAATACTTTTCTACGAAATTTGATGCATATTGCGAAGAATATAGCATTATGCATGAATGTTCCGCATCTCTTACACCACAACAAAATAGTCTAGCGGAGAGAAAGAATCGAACATATTAAGAAATGATAAATGCTATGTTAATGCATTTCGAATTTCCATTTAATTTGTGGGGTGAAGCATTACTACCCGTAAGTCATATAATGAATATGATTCCTTTAAAGTTAACCAGTATTTCTCCATATGAGATATGGAAAGGTAGATCACCAAATATCGGTTATTTTAGAGTGTGGGGGTGTGTATCATATTACAAGAATATGGATCCTAAAAGAACTAAATTGGATCCTCGAGGGATCAAATGTGCTTTCATAGGATATGCATCCAATAACAAAGCATATATAGACTTTTAAATTTGGTGTCTAACGTAATTATTGAATCTCGAGATGTGGTGTGTTTTAAAACCTTATCACGAAGGATAAGGAATCTGAGATTCCCAAGAATGAAGAATCTCGTGATGAAGACTCTCCACGAATTTTTGAAGTACAACCCGAAAGTATCTCACGGATTATTGAAACACAACCTCAGCCTAGGATAAGCAAAAGAGCCCAAAAAGCTAAAGTTCTAGGACCAAATGAATTTGATTCTCAACTCATTTCCTTTTATCGAGTTGAAGAAAATTGCAAAAATGATATTCATAATATCTCTATTATTCTTCAATTAGAACATGATCCTAAAACCTATAAAGAAGCAGTAGCTTCAAGGGACTCTTCTTTTTGGAAAGATGTTATCCAAGACGAAATGGATTCAATCATTTCAAACCACAATTGGGAACTTATTGATCTTCCAAAGGGTTCAAGGCCCATTGCATGTAAATGGGTGTTTAGAAAGAAGTATCATAGTGATGGTACATTAAACACCTATATGGCTAGATTAGTAGCAAAAGGGTTCAGACAAAATGAAAGTGTTGATTATTTCGACACATTTGCACCAGTAGCATGGACGACGATAATAAGAGTATTGTTTGCATTAGCTTCTTTGAATGAACTTATAGTTCATCAAATGGATGTTAAAACAAAATTCTTAAATGGATATCTCGATGAGGAAATCTACTTGGAACAACCAGAAGGTTACGTGCGTCTTGGAAATGAACAAAAGGTATGCAAACTTGTCAATTCCTTAAAGACAAAAATATCTTGGCCTTCCTTATAGTAGGTTTCCTTCCATACTAGAAGGATATACTGATATGAGTTATATATCGAGTGTTGGAGATTATAAATCTATATTTGGGTGGATATTTACATTAGTTGGATGTGTGATTTCTTGGAAGAGCAAAAAATAAACATGTATTACTCTTTCGACCATGGAATCAGAATTTGTGGCTCTTGCTTCTGCTAGTCCAAAAGCAGAATGGTTGAGAGACCTTATGTTGGAAGTTACGTTGGCTAAAGAAAAAATGTGTTGATACATTGTGATAGCCAGTCCATGCTAGCAAGAGCATTCAATGATGTATACAATGAAAAGTCTAGGCACATAGGTCTTAGACATACTTTCGTGAGAAAATTAATTAAGGATGGGACCGTTTCACTAACATATATACGAACAAGCTATAATTTAGATGATCCGTTTACTAAGACATTGGCCAGAGACTTAGTAAAGACTACCTTGAAAGGTATAGGATTTAAACACCTTGAATAAGGGTTCTGAGAACGATAGCAACCCAATCTGAAGTTAATAAACCTTAACCTAAGATTCAATGGGTAACAACAAGTCGTTGATTTGGATGGTTATGCAACATTTTGTGATAATCTTGACTATTACATATTGAGGGTTGAGTTTTTCAAACTCTTAATGAATTTCTATATCGAGGATATATATCTTAAGAAATAGATACAAAATGAACTTCACATATATGAATTTTGAGATGGTGTCGTCTCAAAGTGGAAGTTGGAGTTTCTCTCATGAAAATTTCATGAAAACAGGAAAAGCACATGACCATAAATAGTGTTAGGCGAGAGATGTAGGCGAAGAACCATTAAACAGTGTGTGTAAAGTAACGCCGGTATAATCACAAGGGATAACAGTTGAAAGAATTGCTACCTAAAATTTTGATTAGACTTTGCATTATTCTTACTAAGGTTAAGTTTAAATCGAAAGATACTTAACTGTACTAACATTCTCTGTTTCTCTTTTCTATAATTGGACTTGTCATTATTTGAACAAGTGAGGGATTGTTATAATTTATGAACAATAAATGTTCATAGGTGTGTTCCAAAATGACAAGAAAAGTATAAATGGGTAAATGTCAATAAATGCTTGGGAAATAGTCTCACATAGAAAGTGGCACACACATTAAAAGTCTTTATAAAGAGTTGTGAACATTAATTCAACAAAAGAACAAAAGAGGATAAAGTTTCACATGGACAAGTATGGTGGTCCCAAAAATTATGCCACTTGTCTCTTCCATACACCTCATCGTTGGTGTTGCCAGTCCAGGACCGAGTCCCAGGGCGTGGGCGTAGAGGTGCTATTTAAGTGTTGCATAAGGAAAACATACAACTATTAGAAAATGTTGTTATAGAAGAAACAACACAACTATTGGTAAAAATGTTGCTGAAAATATGTTGTTTCATCAAGGGTCGCAACCTTGTGAAACAACACAAACATGGCCTATAAATAAGTCATTCCAAATTCAGAAATCACATCATAAAATTCATATCCTTTTAGAAATTTATAGATTTTATTCCCTTCATTCGAGTTTTCATCCGTCTTGTGAAAACTTAAGTATAGGGTGAATCATCCTGGGTATTCTTGCGTAGAAACTCTAATACATTCGAGAGTGCTTGAAATACTATAAGGAAAGTGATCCGTTCACGATTCCAACCTGGTTCCATTCAATCTAGAAGCTTTATCTAATAAAATATGGGGATCTGTGTGATGGATCTTAGATATAGATTACATGCATTCTATGAAGTTGTATTGTATATCTCTGATACCTCAAGACTTATGGTTTTGATTGCTTCTATTTTAAGCTTTTGATTTTGTTATTTTTGTCATTAAGTTTCTTCCTCAATTTCACATTTCTAGATTGATTTTTAGATCGGTATTTTCGCATCCATAAATTAAAGTGTTTGATTATATCTTAAGCAATATTATTGAAATCAATCTATTGCATTTTTTAATCAAGAACTTTGTTTGAGAATGATTCTAGTTATGAATATAGTAGAATCTCAAAATACTTTGAAAATTTGTGAAAAAGAGATTAATCCGGTGTGATTCGAATCACAGAGTTTGTCTGACTCAAATCAGATTCATAGAGAGCTCAAGAATGCATTTACAATTTTCATGATTTGAATCACATGAACGTCTAATTCGAATCACATTACTCTAATTCAAATCACAAGAATGTTTGATTCGAATCACACTTAATTTCTAATTCTCCTGGTTGCTTCTAGAACTCTGATTCAAATTACCAGTTTGTTTGATTTGAATCATCTGAATTGAATCACAGATCTTGTGACTCGAATCACATGAATGGGTTTCATATACTTTTTGCTTCTTGATCAAATCACTGATTTTCTGATTTCAATCATACCTCTTTCTTTTGACTCGAATCATACACCATTTATATTTTACTTTTGTGCTAGATCTCCAGCATATATAAATACCATTTTCTCTCAAACCTTCACAATGTTAGAAAACATACACTTCCAATATGGTTTGAAAACTCACATGTTAGGTTTTGTTATCGCTTTCATATAATTGTAGCGTGCAATTTTTGTCGGTGACGCGACCACCTTATTGCAATGGTTGGAATTAGGTGCCACTGTCTGATTTCTTATTTATCCTATGAAGCTAGAAAGGAAAGGGAAGATATCTAAAACCAACCTTGCACACAAATGTTTTCTTTAACAAATGCTAAGAGATTGGGGTTCGGGGTCAGGTTATACAAAGGGAAGTTGTCAATCACCCAGTGTATATATGGTTATCCATAGACCTTTTATGGCATGTTTTTCTATTGGTTTAAATACTTTCTGGTGTTTATCTGCTGTGGGTTGGGAAAGTTTCTCCTTTGAGGGGTTTGAGAGGATGTTTTGGTGATTTTTGAGTTTTCTGTTGTTTTTGTGAAGGTACTGGACCTAAAGTTTTTATTTGTGTGCTCGCTAAGATTTCGCAATTTTATGCCTACGTATTCCTGTAAAGATACTCGGGAAATCAAACCAATCGTAGTTCCTCCTATTTCTATGGGAGGAAAGATGTTTGGTGTCTTGTTAAATCCCAAGATTGAAGCTAGCTGAGTATTTGTGTCTTGTTCAAAGCCCAAGATTGAATCTGAAGGTTTGACTGAGAGAGAATTTTTCATCTCTAAAAGGAGATATCTCACCTATTCATCACAAAATGTTGGGTAATTGGTTATAAGGGAAATTACTTTAACTGGAATATATGAATCCAGCAAAGCCATAATTTCCTTTATAAGGGTGATGTCATGAAGGAAGAAACTTTAACTCGGTATTGAGCAATGCCATTTTTCCTTATGAGTCTTTCATGTTAAGAGAAGGACATTGGCATGGATGTAAATAATCCAGAGGCTTGCCACTTACAGCAGTTAGAAGAAAGATGATTTTTGACCAGGATAAAAGAAGGACTCCAGCTTGGATTTTGAATCAACAAGTGTGCCACTTACAACAAATTATCTGGGAAAAGGTTTTGGTTATCTGTTTTGAGATGTGATGTATAGAGGAAATGTCCTCATGTAGAGTGGGCTCATGGTCTCATCTGAGGGAATGTTGGTTTTTGTATGCCTTGATCAAAGCCAAAGGTTGAAGCTAAAAGGCTGACTCTACTAGGGGAGTTTTATATCTGTCTTGTATAAACCCCAAGATTGAGGCTGAAAAGAGATTGACTCCACTGGGGAGGTTTTATTTGTCTTGCACAAAGCCCGAGATTGAGGCTGACTCTACTGAGGAAAATCATTATATAAAGCCTAAGAGGAGGGTGGTTGGGGAAATTCTTATATGAAGCCTAAGAGGGGGCTGGCTTCTACTGAGGATTATTGAAATCCAGAGACAGGTCCAATATGTATTGGGGAATCAGCTCTTGCTGGGGATTGAAGGAGAGTTGAAATATCAGATGCCCTGAGGTTCTGATTCTGTTAGGGTTCTATTGATATTAAATTAAAACTGGCTGGGTTTTTTAAAGTGAAGGTTTAAAGATTGAGTTTGAAAACCTATGGAGGTTTTAACTCTGCTGGAAATTGATGAAATGATCAGGGCTTTTTCCTGTGCTTTTAGGAAACTTGAGGGTTTTTCTTGGTGAGGTCCAAGAGAGAATGAGACTTTCCAAGTCTACTGGCATGAAATGGTTGACTCTTAGTATGAGAATGATCTGTGTATGATACCCAAGAGGAGGCTATGGTTTTAAGGGATGAGAATCAACCCTAGAATGGTTAGATATTTTAGATTCTGGCTCTCTGGAGGATTGAACTAGTAGAGATGACATCCTATACCTGTAGGAGGCCTTTAGGTCCTTGTATTAAGCCCAAGAGGAGGTTGAGGAACTTCTAAGAAGCCTGAGGGTCCTTGTACTAAGCCCAAGAGGAGGCTAGGGATGCTTTTAAGAAGCCTGTGGGTCCAAACCTAAGAAAAGTTCAAGAAAGGTTTCACCGGGAATAAGTCATTTCTTTGCAGAATAGTTCTAGGGTTTGAAGAAATTCAAAAGAAGTTTCACCGGGAATTAATCCTCTTTGGGGAAATGAATTTCTTGTACACATATGTTTCTAAGTTTGGAGAGTCTTGAGAAAAGTTTCACCGGGAATAATGTCTTTCTCTATTCCATATTGTATAAGCCCAAGAGGAGGCAAGACTGTATCTGGAATTTCCTATTGGGAACTAGTTTTGACTGTGTTGAAAGAGTAACCTCTGGCTTGATCTAAACCTAGACCTAACTGCTGGGGAAAACTCTAAGCAAGCATGTACAAGCATATATATACAGATGAAATATATAAACAAGTATGTATTGAAGAGATAATGTAACTTACAGTTGTGCAAGCCCAAACATAGTGTATTTGACTACAGCTGTATGGTTAGATTTTCAAAAAATTGAAGAAAGTTTTGATAAAACTTTGAATTTGAATTTAAATCAAAAGGAAAGTTGTTTTAAAAGGAAGTTTGGGGCTTATACTCAAGGAGAGGCCCAGATGAAAAACAGCGATCACATCGTTTATCGTATCGGGACTTATACAATGACTGAGGCCCAAAATTATTTATGTACAAAGGGGGTTAGGTCTTACACTCTATTAGAGGCCCAAAAGTGTTTAAAAAGAAGAAAGATGGGGCTTACAACCAAAGGGGAGGCCCAGATGAAAATTGTTTTGAAAACGGCGATCGCGCCGAGATTTTTAAAATTGTATCGGGACTTATACAATGACTGAGGCCCAATTTTGGTTTATTTACAAAGGGATGAGACTTACACTCTATCAAGAGGACCCAAAGTGTTTTGAAAAGAAGTTTAAAATCAAGAGAAACCCTAATTTTAATGAAAAAACATAATTTTCAAAGGAAATTAAATATAAAATGAAACAAAATATCAAATATGTTCAAAAATAAGTGGTAAACTTTGAAAAATATTGTGAAAAATCAAGTTCAATCACATAAAAGCTTGAAATCCAATTGGTTTTGGAAAATCAAGGTGAGAATTTCATTTTAAAAATGTTTAAAACAAATAAAATGAAATTAATTACAAAAATTCAAACTATATTAAATAAATAATACAAATTCAGTTTTTTTTGTGGAATAAAATATTTCAACATTTTTGTGAATTTTCAAAAAAAGAATCAATAAAAAATAATTAAAAATGAGAGAGAAATTAATTTTGAGATTAATTGAGAAAAATATGAAAAATATGAAAAATAGCAAAATGAGAGTGAAATAAAAAACGGTCTGGGTGGGTGTTGAACTCACTCCCTCCAACCAAACACGCATGTGCTGCTGCCACTGGGGTGGTGATACAACCGTGTACCAAAACCACCCCATATGTATATAAGGGTGACCTAAATTTCAAGTCAGGCCAAGGCTATTCAAGTTTTGGTAGATTTGCAAGAAGGATCATATCTCCCTCGTTTCTCCATGAAATTGGATGAAATTTAGATGGATCCCGCCTAGAATTTAATGAGGAATCCAATGGTGGTCTTAGATTTTTCTAAATATGCCTACATTTTAAAATCCGATAGTGGTTTCAAAATAGGCCTAAATTTACAAGTTCTATGCTATTTCTTAATACAAGCAACAATAGCATGGTAAATTGGTTCAAACACAACACATATGATATGTATGAGATGTTCATGATCAGTGGACATCAAAGCAATGCATATTTTAAAGAGTTCAAGTTGTTAGGCACTTACCTCTTGAAGCTCCTTGTGCTATCTTGCAAAATGCTTGTGCCAGAAGTAATCCAATGCTTTAGACACTCTTGATAGACCCCTTAGAAGCTTTTAGGATGATCAAAACCAGCTGGAATCCTTAGGAACAAGAACTGGCTCTTTCTTACAAAAGTGGCAAAAGTGACCAAAATAGTAACTCACTCAAATGGTGTTACAGTTGTGAGAAACTTGTTGGGACAATTTGAGGATGATATTTGGAGTGTGTTTGAAGTGTTGTTTGGTTTTGAAAGTGACTGAATCAAGACATGGCTTGAAAAATGCAGAAAAGTCAAAATTTGAGGTTTTAGAGGTTAACTTTCAGATTTTGGTGTTCCATATGTGTTTTGATGTTATGGATCACTTGTATATGACATATGTGAGGTGTTAGGATGGTTGATTTGAATGGAATTGCTCTCTATTTGAAAATTCACTTTTTACTTGCAAAAGAAGTAAATTCTGGTTTTTAACAGAGGTTGGAAGGAAAGCATGAGATGTTGTGCTTTGGTATACTTGAATTGATCAGAAAGAAGCTCTATTTATAGTAGAGCAAGTTTGTTTTGGGAGCAATAGTGAATGGAGACTGATCACCCTATTATCCAATGGTTTTTGTCTTGTTGCCAAAGTCTCCTCTAGCCATTGACTTGAGTCAATCTTGCAGGCTATGAGTCTTCTGTTGCAAGGATAAGGGTTGCCTCATTTAGTGATCAAAGACTCAATCCATGCCACCTAAATGAACCTCTTGAATGCCTTGAAACAAAATGGAAGTTTTTGGATTTGCAACATTGAATTTCACATGCCAAGGAATAGGATTTTTGACTTGGTGGCTTTGTGATCAGATTATCCATCATTCAAGTTGATTTAGGACAGAAATGAAATAATGCAAATGTCCAAAATTGGAAAAAGAAATCATGGGAACCAAGTTTCATGTTCATGCTGTCTTAAAAGATCAGGTTTTTAGGCCATGTTTCAAGGCTTGTAACTCCCTACTCAAGAGGAGTTAGAGTGAGTTCTTGTACTTTTTGGAAAGCCCCAATGACATACTTCAACTTTGATGTCCAACATTAGTCTTGGTTCAGCTTGGATCATAATGAAAAATGGCCTTAAAGTTGGTGAAAAACTAAGACAGATTATGTCCAAAATTTTCACTAAGTGTTGGAAAAAGTGGCCATTTTCATGTTTTTGTGATTTTGATCAATCCATAACTCAAAATCCATGAGGATTTGGAATCTGATGTAGTTGACAATTTTGAAGTATGTAATGAGAGCTTTCATTTGAGCTTTGGATTAAAGAAAAAGGCCTTGTGGTTTGGGAGTTATGACCTTGCAAAGTTGGTATTGTCGCTCTCGGGATTTTCATCCTGGTACAAACGCGAAAGTGGCACCGAAACAGAGTCGCCAGTAATGTGTATTTATCCCAAGAGAGGGAAAGGAAACACTGCGTAAACCTAAGGGAAAAGGAAAGAACATGGTCTTGCGACCAAGAGAACTGGGTTCGGGAGTCGGTTACGCGCGAGGAAGGTATTAGCACCCCCCACGCGTCCATCGTACCCGATGGGATCCACGCTTGCTTATCTCGATCAAAGGGTGTAAGGAAAGGATACTGGAAAAGGAACTGCTAGCTGGAGAACTAGAAAAGGAAATGAGAGAGAAAGAGAAACAAATGTAGGGAAAATAAAAGAAGTGCTCGCATGGGCCCTACCCCACTGCCTACGTATCTCATCGTGAACATGAGAATCAGAGCGACGTAGTTCCCCTCAACAAGGGTTGTTTTGTTTGTGTTTTTTTTAATGGAAACGTCAAAGTGCGCGTCCCAGCAGTTAGGTGTCACAGCTCGCTGTATGGAGACTTAGGCGCTACCTGTTTGCGGTAGAACGGACATGACGACTCCTTAAGAATGGAATGAAGGAGATGAGAAGAGATTTGTTTATTTGTTTTTGTATTTTAGAAAGAAGTGTCTTGATTATTTGGTGTTTTGTAACACATATTGTATTTAAGTCTCTCATGTAGGATCGAATGCCTCGCATATCGACCCAAGACGGGATGTATGCTAAACATTCTAAGAAAGTGAGAGAAGACCCCTCACTATCTTATTCTCACATGAAAGGCTCAAATGTAATATATGTTATGCCTTTATTAAGTGTTTTTTTATTTTTATTTGAGATGAGAAGAAGAGACTCAAATGGGAGCAAAAGGTGAAAACAAAAGGGGACTAAGACTCACGTTAATGTTAGCATGCTTGGAGATCCTATGGTTATGTGAGGTATGAGAACAACCTCAGTCTAGAAGGAAAGACAAGGATAGCACTACCTAATGCATATCCTACCTTCCTTTAATCAAAGATTAAAGATAAGCTAGGATCCCAACGGGTGTGAGAAAGTTCTACACATAGCATTATATCATGCTATTCATAAAAGAGAAAGACAAGTAAAAGAGACAACTCAAGTATTAATCAGAAATTAATCAAAATGAATATCAAAATCAAGATTTAAAATCAATCAAGAATATCCACAAAAATTAAAATGCTAATTAAGCAAGATTAAATTCTAAGTAAAAGTTAGTCTAAAATTAATACTAAGATTAATCCTAAAATTAATATCTAAATCTATTGTTTATTCAAGTTAATTCCTAAAAATCTAATTCTAAAATTATGATTAAGAATTAAAAACAAAACCAAAATTAAATTCTAATTCTCTAATCAAAAATCTAATTTCTAAAATATAAATCCAAAATTATATTTGTTTAATCTATAATCAAAAGGATGAAATTAATTTGAAAGTAAAAACCAAAACAAATAAAAAAAAAGAAGGATGCAGCAGAAAAGTGGGATGCGGATAGTGTGCACAGGCACTGGGTTCTAGCTGCCAGGCCCACGATTTATTTTGTGTCCCAGGAGGGTGTGCAGTTAGCGATACAACGGTGTAGAAAGAAGAAACAAAGGCCTAAGGCCCAGTCCGTAAGAGAAAAACCCTAAAAAATCTAACAGCAAGGCTTCACACATACTCCCCTGCTTCTCATCCGCCGTATTCTCAACTTCAACTCTCTCCTTCTATCTCTCTGAACTCCCGCCGTGACCACACCGCCGGCGCCATCCATTAACTTCTTCTTCTCCATTCAACAACCTCGTAGTGCCGTATCTTCTTCAACCTCATGCCGCTTCGCCATTTTCACCATCATCATGCTCGACCTACTCTCTCTCTTCAGTCGCTCGTTCTCTCAACCGCGATTCAACCTTCAGGATCCACGTAAATGGATTCAGACTCAAGCCAAAACAACAACAAGAAACAACTATCTTACTCTACACGCAATCGTGACCACACAACGAACGGAAAAATTCAATCACGGCGAAAAGCAACAGCAAACTACTCGCAAACTGTCCGTATACAAAAGGAAGAAAAGAAAAGAAAAGTTCAGAGAGCTTACCGACCGGAGACAGTCTGGTGCCTTTTCAAATAGAACGAAATCGCCGAGAAATTCGGAGATCTTTAGCCTCTTATTCAGGTATGTGTGCACTACTCAATCCTCGTCATACTTCATCTATCTCATCTTCTTCTTCCCAGTTCTATCGTGTCGTTGTTGTTGAGAATTGAATTTCCGAATTCTTCTTGCGTGTTCTTCTGTGGCAACGCCTTCGCGTTCAAAAAGATTGTTGTTGACGCTTTTCGATCTCTTCTATTGAACTGGAGCTGTTGATTTTCTGCAGGTTTCGGAGGTGTGGCGATGGAGTAGATGTTGAAGAACTGATGAATTGGTGAAGGTTTGTGATGGTGATGAATTAGGAGTGAAGGAATCTTCTCTTCTTCTAGTTTTGGCTTTTGTTGAAGCTTGTTGATGAAGATGAAGAGAGAATGAGGAGATTGAAGTGTGGAAGAAAGAAAAAAATGAAGAGAGGAACCAAGTAAAGGGATGATCGAGGCTTTATAGAGAAGATTGGAAGGATCTAGAGGAAATTCTGTTAGGAAGTTGGTTAGGGAATTCAGTTAGAGTTTGGTTAATTCTGTTAGCTTTTCGGTTAGGAGGTTGGAAGTTGGGAATGGTGTTAGAAGGATTTTGATTTTCGGTTTTTTGACAGTTAGGAAAAATAGTGAACTGTTATGTAATTTTTTGTTGAATTTTATCTGCTTGTAATGTGTTCTCCTTTTCTTTACTGCTATGCATTTTCTGGTATAGAGTTGTTGTGAAAATTCTGGAAAAATGTAATTGAACCCCTCTTATTTTTTAGCTTTTTGTAATTTATGTTGCTGTTGTTATTTTCAGCTGTTATTATGATTTTCTAGAAAATGGACTTAGTACCAATGAGGGAGAACCCAAATCCAGACTAATATTTGACCCTCCGAAGTCTTCCAATGTTGCAGGAAAAATTTCTGATGAACATTCTGCTGCTCCTGATTTGTTACACTTGCTTCGGGACTCACTGTGTGAGTTTTGGAGGCATGGTTAGAAGGACTGTGACAAACACACGGTTCAATGCACTTTGTTTTTTTGTATTCTTTTTGCTGTTTTGAACTTATCCATTGCAATTTAGAAGTATAATTTCCCAGAGAAAAATGTAAACATCATGCTCATGATTAAAATACATATGTGGTTAAGTTGGATCTTTACGTCCTATATTGTATGCCAATTATTGTCTTTTCTAAACAAGTTATCCTGTTTCAAATTTTCTCCAAACGGCTAGATGAAATAGCTTAACTATCTGAAAATTCATCGCAGGATTACTTGGATATTGGTTTGTAATTGAAAATGCAATTTGGACACAGATGTTTTAATGAATTTTGGATATGGATATGGACAGAGGTTTGGATATTTGGAAACAATTTGGAATATGTTGTTTTGGTTTTGCATAATTGGAAATGGATTGATTTAATTAAGTGGACTTGAAAAATGGTTTAATGGAATTGACTTCTTGAATACGGGCTATGAAATGAATTTACAGGATGGATATCGAATATTGACTTTGGAAGTAATGAAAAATGGTATTAAATGAATATGGGTTAGAAAGTGATTTAAAACGAATATCAAAAATGGTTGTGGGTTAGAAAAAAGGAGTTGTGTCTCGAATTCCAAGTAAGTCACATGATTACATTCAATCCACATCCAACTTCAGATCCAAAGTGACTAGAAAACCTCAGATCAGGAAGATTACAACGTGGAGAATTCAACCTCTTGCTCCAACTTAACCGGGAATAGAAACCGAATGAATCCCTTATGAATAAGGCCAAGAAAATCCTTTGATCTCATGTCTTAGAAGACCAATGCAATGATATGATTATGAGATATGCCTTAATGAAAATGCAGATGAGTGCTAAACAAAACCCAGGAAAAGGTAGGGTAAATTTTGGGGTGCTACAGCTGCCCCTATTCAATCAACTTAGACCTGAAAGGATGATAGCAACTGCTTTCAGACATTCAAGGTACAAGGTGATTGAATAAAAAAAGAACCGCAAAATTTGCAAACCGCGAGGAAAAACAATAAAACTAGAGCCCCGTCACACTTTGCAAAGGAATTTGACGGAAAGACAACATACCCAGCGAACCACATCGTCAAAAGGGTTTGACGGAAAGAAGAATGGAATCCGACTGAAAGGACACATCATCATGGGGATGACAGAAAGAAGATGAAACCCAAGAATCACCTCGTCAAAGGGTTGACGGGAAGAAAAAATACCTAACGGACCACATCGTCAAAGAATTGACGGAAAGACAGCCCGAACGCCCGACCGAAGGGACACATCGTCATAGGGATGACAAGAAGAAAATCTGACCGCAGTTAACACATTGTCATAGGGATAAGAGAAAGGAAACCTGAACGGAGAGAACACATTGTCATGGGGATGACAGGAAGAAGACTCAACCGAGGAAAACACATCGTCATAGAAATGGCGGAAAGAGAAATCCAAGAAACACTTCGTCAAAGGGTTGACGGGGGGAAAAGATAACCAACGGACCACATCGTCAAAGAATTGATGGAAAGATAGCCCGAACACCCGACCGAAGGGACACATCATCATAGGGATGACAGAAAGAAGATGAAACCTAAGAAACACGTCGTCAAAGGGTTGACGGGAAGAACAGATACCTAACGGACCACATCGTTAAAGAATTGACGGAAAGACAGCCAGAACACCCGACCGAAGGGACACATCGTCATAGGAATGACAAAAAGAAGACCCAACTAGGGAGCACATTGTCATAGGGATGACAGGAAGAAAATTCCACCGTAGGGACACATTGTCATGGGGATGACAGAAAGAGAACTTGACCGAAAGAGACACATCGTTATAGAGATGACGGAAAGTAAACTTGTTTTTGGAATGTCGTCATCAAAGGGTTAATGGACAAGGACTGATCGAGGGTAAGATCGACGTATGATCTACGACCCAAAAGAAAGGTAAGCAGAGGGGTTGATTGTAATGTCCGCTGAGGATATGTCACCGTCTTGACTGACCATTGATTTGGGCTTTCGCGCAAGGTACCAAATCTGGCTTATGCTTCGCATGCATATGTTTGAATTTTCTTTCTATGGCGTAATGCTCCATACGAAATGGAAATGCTACGCGTTTGAGGATGCAATGATCACTATATGCAAAATGCCAACGACGCATGCTCGGGCTACCGGGAAAAGAAGGATGTGCCAAGTACAATTGAACTTTGCTGGCTATGACAGGTGAAACCTGATGGTGATTGTTTTTTTTTCAAAGGAGAAATATTTTGGGGTACCAATGGGGATTGGGTTTTGAAATGAGGTGCCAATAGGGATAGGGTTTTAGGTTTTTGAAAGATGCCAGCAAAGTGGGCTGTGGAAGGATGCCGAGCAAGGTTGGGCTATATATTTTCTGTTTGGTTTTACAAGGCTTCATGCAATGCTATGCTGATGATTATGCATGGTAATGACTATGCCATGATGTTTATGATATGCAACAGGACCACTCTAGCAAAATAAATGCTGAAGAGACGAGGCCAACTCTGTTGGGGATAACAAACTGAATCGCCTTCAGTGTCATAACTGCTCGAGATCCCGACTAAACCTCCATTCTACAGGAAAGCATGAACAACAAATTTCTGCTGGAGATCCCAGGAATCTGTTGGAGAAAAGTGCCAATGACAATCGACCTTTGACTTGCTGGGGAATGCTAACCACCACCCAAAAATATGCTTGGGGATAATGGTTGATGATGTCAGCCCTGCTAGGGGACCAGATCAGACTTACTCCTTTGTTTGATGCTTGCCTCTTACCCTTACTCTGTTGGGGAGACGGGAACAACTTTACCGCAAACTGGGGGAAGCACAACCCAACATTCTGTACAGGAATATGAACTCTTGCTGAAAAGCAATAAACTTCGTCAAACTGGCTGGGGGAGAGCGAACACCTGAATTCTTGCTAGGGAGAATGATTCACAATCTCCATAATGCTCTGCTGAGTGATAAAACTTTAGCTATCTCTATTAAGGAGAGAAACTCTACTGGGGATGTCACACATTAACTATCAACGTGAACCCTGCAGAAGTGATATGACCCAAAAGAAATGCCCCGATGCAGCATAACCTATAAATGAACATGTCTTCATGATGTCTCGTGAAGATCCAACATATATTGCCCTAGACTGTGATTTACCGTTCTCCGGAGAGAATAACTTTTTGTGCTCCTAGGGTGACCTGTCCCAGCCTTGAAATGATTGGTGCCCCTGTCAGGCTGATCTGTGAAGGAGCACCTTTAACTGGCCTTTGAGAGATTTGTTGAATCTCGACTTGATTGCCCTAGATTCTCAACATAGTTGCCCCAGATTAACTGAATCTTGGAATGGATCGCCCGTTTGGTATGACTTGCCCCGGCTCCACGGAGTACTCGGGCACTTTGCACATTAGATTAATCAATCTTTCCATTGTAGAAACTTTCCTGATGTCAAGTACTGACTCGCAAATAAAATAATTCGTTTTGAAAAGATAATTTTGATGCAATGCATATGACAGTTTTGAAATCCAAGTTTGTTCACTGGAAAACTGTTGTGACATATAGTGAACGAATCACTGCTTATAATGTCACATCGATACCAACATGAATGGTAAGAAAATCCTTTTGGGAGTCAGAACTGACGCGATCTTTTCTGAGGTATGCTTTCGAAATAACCCTACTTCAATTAGGTCTTTTTAAAGGTTGTAACGTGGCCTGGTTCGCGGTTTAAGAAAGAAAGGATATAAGGCTTAAAGTTTTATTTTAACCCACCCATTCTCCTTGATGTTCTTCAGTCCTATGTTCACCTAACTTGACACAAGCGCTCTCCTTTCAAAAGGTTAATGAATAGTATGAGGCTAGAAGGAACCCACATGATTTTTGGAGTGACAGTCACCCCTTTTTTCCTTGGTGTCTGTATTCACACGATTTGTTCTTTATTCGAGGATTTTTCTTTTTATTCCTCTTATTTTCACTTTTTATTCCTTTTTTTTTTCCCTGATTTTTCCTGGACGAAATCTTTTGATTTTTTCGATTCTTGAAGTCCAGCAGGATGCCATACTTTTGCCTAAGTCATTTGTTTTCGAGTTTCAACTTAGAGGGCTTTCTTTTTTTGTGATATTTTTCTTTGATTCTTTTTCTCTCTCTCTCTCTTCTTTTTTTTTGAACAAACCGTGTGACACTGGCTTGCCTGACTTGTTTGACAGGTTTGTGACTGCCTCACTCTTCAGTTGGTGAGGGATAACCGTTGTGATTTGATCCTCGAATGGGACGCTCCTTTTGAAATTTGAACGCTCGGTCAAATTAACTGACACCTACCCTGCCCCGGGTTAAGATAGAGGGTTTTTCCTTTTTAGAAATAAACTCCTACTACTAGGCTCAATGGGGTTTACAAGGGATTATCTTCCTTATGTCTCCGGTGTTTAAGGAATTGAAATAATGCCTGTACATCATCAGCAGGGTTTTATCCCAAAAGCATACAATTAGAAGTTCTGCGTCTTTGAATATCATCATCCTCCCTAGGATCCTGCTTAAACAAGTGTTAAATATCGAAAAAAAGTATGAGTGAACACGACCGGATTTCATCAAAACATGCATATTCATTTCCTTATCATTATCAATCGAAAACAACAAGTTTTACAAATGAGTTTGTATATTTTAACAGAAAAGAAACTACAAATGCAAAGCAATGACATGATCTAAATGGTCGCCATCTTTGAGAAACTGGGCTTTCTAAGCTTGATTTGCTAATGAGCTAGCCATCTTCAGTACATTGCACGTCGAAGTCAGTCTGATGATCATATGCACAACTGCTCTTGGTGGCTTTCATAACATGGACCGATGAACCCACCTGACTAGACGAAGGAGAATAGTTGATCTGAATACCCTGAGGTGTGAATGAGAACATATTGGAGTCAAGAAGAGTCTAAATCTTGCTCCTGAGCACCTTACAGTCTTCAGTAGAATTCCCCTATGCCCCAGCATGGTAGTCACAACGGGCGTTAACATCAAAACCGGGTGGATACGGAGGAATCACTGGACCTATCTCTTTTGGCACAATAAGTCCACCTCTGATTAAATCAGGCAACATCTGACTGTATGACATTGGCAACTGAGTGAAAAGCCTCTTTGGATTTCTTGGTCTTTGTCGGGCGTGCTGACGCGGCTGACGGCGATATGACCTTTGATTCAGAGGAGTTCCCTGATACGAAGACCCAGAAGATTATTGACTCTGACCAGTTGATATGTTTGAACACCGCGAACGAGGTGGTGAAGATTCTTGAATGGAACTAATTTCTTCCTCGAATTCTTCCTGAGAACTCACAACTGATTCATTTTCATTAGCTTGGAAGTTCGAGACGCCTTGGAGCTTTCCACACTTGAGCAAGCTCTCGATACGTTCTCCCACCATCACCAGGTCAGAAAATTTTGCTGCCCCATTGACAATCATCTTTTCCAAGTATGGCCCTTGCAAGGTATCCATGAACAAATCAACCAATTCTCTATCCGAAAGTGGCGGTTGAACACGAGTGGCTAACTCTCTCCATCTCTGAGCATACTCTCGGAATGATTCGTTATCTGCCTGAGACAAGTCTTGCAAATGCATCCAGCTGAGAGCCATGTCAAGATTATAATTGTACTGCTTTACAAAGGCGTTAGCTAGGTCTGTCCATGATTTGATGCAACCACTTTCCAACTGCATATACCAATACAGTGATGCCCCACTCAGACTGTCCTGAAAGTAGTGAATCATGGGCTTATCATTGTCGACATGTGAGGTCATTCTTCTGCAGAACATCACCAAATGTAGTTTTGGGCAGCTATCCCCTTTGTATTGCTCAAACTTCGGCATCTTAAACTTTGGATGCATTACCAGGCCAGGCACCAAACACATGCTCAAAGCATTCAAATCAAGAGTGTCACGTCTCTCCAGAGCCTTAAGTTTCATCTCCAACTCACAGTATCTTTCATCAAACTGAACAACCCTTGGATCCTTAGGTTTCATCTTTGGAACTACCCCTTGGACATTTGGCATAGAGAAGGCAAAACTCTGATAATCTGTGGCATCAGGAGAAGAAGAATGTCCGTCTTGGAAGATGGTATGCTCGTGTATAGCATGATTCTCAACCGGGATCTGCACAGGCTGAGCTTGAGCAACATTGTTCACCAGAGGTGGAATAACATTCTCATTTCTTTGAACATTGGCCTCTCCCCTTGTCATGGTGGCCATAGCTTCCATAAGTTGATCCAACTGAGTTTTCATCAATTTGACATCGGCCCTAGTCACAAACTGATTCTGCTCCCCAGAGTTCATGATCTTTCCAGAAGCTGATTCAAGTCCAATAAGAAAGTCAGAAAATCAAACTACAGTTTAGACAAAGAACGGATGAGCTCACTGGTTCGACTGGAGAAGGATATGCAAAATGATGCAAGATGCAAATGCAATGCAATATGAATGCAGCAGACATGGGATCAAAGCTTCCATAATAAGTGCTGTGCTGATGACTGAATGAGGTCATAGGTCTGCTCTGGAGAGAATACCAGAATACCAGAATATCCGAATAACCAGAAAACCAGAATGCCAGAATATCGGCATAATAAAAAAACCGGGATAATCAGAACACCATAATATCAGGCTGATAAGTTCACACTGATAAGAAAACCAGAATACCGGGTATGTTGAAGGTCAAGGTTACCTGCAAACCTGTAAACAACCCGCCCCTCTCACATGTGGGTACTAGAAAACGGGATCCTCAGTCTTGGATTCTCGATTTGAGAAGCAATAGTACATTCATCCCTCGGGGTACAATACTATCGCCAAACAAAGAGGTCATCCACTGATTCCCCCAAAAAAGGTCATCATATATCAAGTTCTCAACATTGGGTCCTCAGATCGAGAATCATAATGGGTTTGCCACTTCGGGTCTGCCATTATCGTTCTCGGGAGAAGTACCGCAACTGAGTCCTCAAGAATGGTCACCAGAGTCAACAGCTTTCTAGGTTAACACTTCGAAATGCACAACACGTGCAAATCAGAACATCTCCCAAGAAAACCTCGTCTGGTTGTGGATTTCGTATAAACCATACATAACAAGATGCTACGTAGGCCACACTACTTTCCACTCTAATCCTATGTGTGTACTCAAGCCGGTGTAATGGGCTTATCTCTCAGATCACCCATCCCGCCAAACAGAAAATCGGCACAACATAGTCTAGTATAATACAGTATATGAAATAAAAATGCTAAAATGCGGTAAATACAGTAAAGTACGGTAAAGCAGTAAATACAACAAAATACAACATCAAAGTAAACACCCAATGAACGAAAAACAAACAAGCGCTAGGATTGACTCACTAAGGAAACCAGAGATTATGGGTTCGATCCCCAGCAGAGTCGCCAGCTGTCGCTCCTGGGATTTTCATCTTGGTACAAACGCGAAAGTGGCACCGAAACAGAGTCGCCAGCAATGTGTATTTATCCCAAGAGAGGGAAAGGAAACACTGCGTAAACCTGAGGGAAAAGGAAAGAGCATGGTCTTGCAACCAAGAGAACTGGGTTCGGGAGTTGGTTACGCGCGAGGAAGGTATTAGCACCCCCCACGCGTCCATCGTACCCGATGGGATCCACGCTTGCTTGTCTCGATCAAAGGGTGTAAGGAAAGGATACTGGAAAAGGAACTGCTAGCTGGAGAACTGGAAAAGGAAAGGAGAGAGAAAGAGAAACAAAAGTACGTAAAAAAAAGAAGTGCTCGCATGGGCCCTACCCCACTGCCTACGCATCTCATCGGGAACATGAGAATCAGAGCGACGTAGTTCCCCTCAACAAGGGTCGTTTTGTTTGTGTTTTTTTAATGGAAACGTCAAAGTGTGCGTTCTAGCAGTTAGGTGTCACAGCTCGCTGTATGGAGACTTAGGCGCTACCTGTTTGCGGTAGAACGGACATGACGAGTCCTTAAGAATGGAATGAAGGAGATGAGAAGAGAATTGTTTATTTGTTTTTGTATTTTAGAAAGAAGTGTCTTGATTATTAGGTGTTTTGTAACACATATTGTATTTAAGTCTCTCATGTAGGATCGAATGCCTCGCATATCGACCCAAGACGGGACGTATGCTAAACATTCTAAGAAAGTGAGAGAAGACCCCTCACTATCTTATTCTCACATGAAAGGCTCAAACGCAATATATGTTATGCCTTTATTAAGTGTTTTTTGCTTTTTATTTGAGATGAGAAGAAGAGACTCAAATGGGAGCAAAAGGTGAAAACTAAAGGGGTCTAAGACTCACCCTAATGTTAGCATGCTTGGAGATCCTATGGTTATGTGAGGTATGAGAACAACCTAAGTCTAGAAGGAAAGAGAAGGATAGCACTACCTAATGCATATCCTACCTTACTTTAATCAAAGATTAAAGATAAGCTAGGATCCCAAAGGGTGTGAGAAAGTTCTACACATAGCATTATATCATGCTATTCATAAAAGAGAAAGACAAGTAAAAGAGACAACTCAAGTATTAATCAGAAATTAATCAAAATGAATATCAAAATCAAGATTTAAAATCAATCAAGAATATCCACAAAAATTAAAATGCTAATTAAGCAAGATTAAATTCTAAGTAAAAGTTAGTCTAAAATTAATACTAAGATTAATCCTAAAATTAATATCTAAATCTATTGTTTATTCATGTTAATTCCTAAAAATCTAATTCTAAAATTATGATTAAGAATTAAAAACAAAACCAAAATTAAATTCTAATTCTCTAATAAAAAATTTAATTTCTAAAATATAAATCCAAAATTATATTTGTTTAATCTCTAATCAAAAAGATGAAATTAATTTGAAAGTAAAAACCAAAACAAATAAAAAAAAGAAGGGTGCAGCAGAAAAGTGGGGTGCAGATAGTGTGCACAGGCACTGGGCTCTAGCTGCCAGGCCCACAGTTTATTTTGTGTCCAAGGAGGGTGTGCAGTTAGTGGTACGACGGTGTAGAAAGAAAAAACAAAGGCCTAAGGCCCCGTCCGTAAGAGAAAAACCCTAAAAAACTAAGAGCAAGGCTTCACGCATACTCCCCTGCTTCTCATCCGCCGTATTCTCAACTTCAACTCTCTCCTTCTATCTCTCTGAACTCGCTGCCGTAACCACACCGCCGGCGCCATCCATTAACATCTTCTTCTCCATTCAACAACCTCGCAGCACCGTATCTTCTTCAACCTCATGCCGCTTCGCCATTTTCACCATCATCATGCTCGACCTACTCTCTCTCTTCAATCGCTCGTTCTCTCAATCGAGATTCAACCTTCAGTATCCGCGTAAATGGATTCGGACTCAAGCCAAAACAACAACAAGCAACAACTATCTTACTCTACGCGCAATCGCGACCACACAACGAACGGAGAAATTCAATCACAGCAAAAAGCAACAGCAAACTAGTCGCAAACTGTCCGTATACGAAAGGAAGAAAAGAAAAGAAAAGTTCAGAGAGCTTACCGACCGGAGACAGTCCGGTGCCTCTTCAAACAGAACGGAATCGCCGAGAAATCCGGAGATCTTTAGCCTCTTATTCAGGTATGTGTGCGCTACTCAATCCTCGTCGTACTTCATCTATCTCATCTTCTTCTTCTCAGTTCTACCGTGTTGTTGTTGTTGAGAATTGAATTTCCGAATTCTTCTTGTGTGTTCTTCTGCTGCAACGCCTTCGCGTTCAAAAAGATTATTGTTGACGCTTTTCGATCTCTTCTATTGAACCGGAGTTGTTGATTTTCTGCAGGTTTCGGAGTTGTGGCGATGGAGTAGATGTTGAAGAACTGATGAATTGGTGAAGGTTTGTGATGGTGATGAATTAGGAGAGAAGGAATCTTCTCTTCTTCTGGTTTTGGCTTTTGTTGAAGCTTGTTGATGAAGATGAAGAGAGAATGAGGAGATTGAAGTGTGGAAGAAAGAAAAAAATGAAGAGAGGAACCAAGTAAAGGGATGATCGAGGCTTTATAGAGAATATTGGAAGGATCTAGAGGAAATTCTGTTAGGAAGTTAGTTAGGGAATTCAGTTAGAGTTTGGTTAATTATGTTAGCTTTTCGGTTAGGAGGTTGGAAGTTGGGAATGGTGTTAGAAGGATTTTGATTTTCGGTCTTTTGACAGTTAGGAAAAATAGTGAACTGTTATGTAATTTTTTGTTGAATTTTCTCTGCTTGTAATGTGTTCTCCTTTTCTTTACTGCTATGCATTTTCTGGTGTAGAGTTGTTGTGAAAATTCTGGAAAAATGTAATTGAACCCCTCTTATTTTTTAGATTTTTGTAATTTATGCTGCTGTTGTTATTTTAAGCTGTTATTATGATTTTTTGGAAAATGGACTTAGTACCAATGAGGGAGAACCCAAATCCAGGCTAATATTTGACCCTCCGAAGTCTTCCAATGTTGCAGGAAAAATTTCTGATGAACATTCTGCTGCTCTAGATTCGTTACACTTGCTTCGGGACTCACTGTGTGACTTTTGGAGGCATGGTTAGGAGGACTGTGAGAAACACACGGTTCAATGCACTTTGTTTTTTTGTTTTTTTTTTGCTGTTTTGAACTTATCCATTGCAATTTGGAAGTATAATTTCCCAGAGAAAAATGTAAACATCATGCTCATGATTAATATACATATGTGGTTAAGTTGGATCTTTACGTCTATATTGTATGCCAATTATTGTCTTTTCTAAACAAGTTATCCTGTTTCCAATTTTCTCCATACGGCTAGATGAAATAGCTTATCTATCTAAAAATTCATCGCAGGATTACTTGGATATTGGTTTGTAATTGAAAATGCAATTTGGACACAGATGTTTTAATGAATTTTGGATATGGATATGGACAGAGGTTTGGATATTTGGAAACAATTTGGAATATGTTGTTTTGGTTTTGCATAATTGGAAATGGATTGATTTAATTAAGTGGACTTGAAAAATGGTTTAATGGAATTGACTTCTTGAATACGGGCTATGAAATGAATTTACAGGATGGATATCGAATATTGACTTTGGAAGTAATGAAAAATGGTATTAAATGAATATGGGTTAGAAAGTGATTTAAAACGAATATCAAAAATGGTTGTGGGTTAGAAAAAAAGGAGTTGTGTCTTGAATTCCAAGTAAGTCACATGATTACATTCAATCCACAGCCAACTTCAGATCCAAAGTGACTAGAAAACCTCAGATCAGGAAGATTACAACGTGGAGAATTCAACCTCTTGCTCCAACTAAACCGGGAATAGAAACCGAATGAATCCCTTATGAATAAGGCCAAGAAAATCCTTTGATCTCATGTCTTAGAAGATCAATGCAATGATATGATTATGAGATATGCCCTAATGAAAATGCAGATGAGTGCTAAACAAAATCCAGGAAAAGGTAGGGCAAATTTTGGGGTGCTACAGGTACCAAATCACTTTTCTTCCATAACTTAGAAAATTTTAAGTTTCTTAAGGTTGCCCCTTTTGCAAGTAACCCTACTTTTCTTGATTTTTCTTGATGGATGATGATCTAAATCATGAATTAACATTGTTTTTGACTTAGGGAAGCCTTGATTGTCAAGAAATTCAAAAATTCAAACTTGGTTTTTTGGCACAGTTGATTTTTTGTCAGATGAATTCCAAACTGTGTGATCCTATATGAAATCAACTCCTTGACCTAATTCAAACCTAATGGAAGGATTCCTTAGGTGTTATAGAGTATCTTGAATCATGTCCCAAGGTTTGGGAGCACATCCTGGTCAAAAGTCAAAGATACAGTTGACTTTTCATCAAGAAACCCTAATTGGCCCAGATGAATTTGAATCATTGTACTGCTCATGAACCAAGTTCTTTGAGTCAATCCAACCTTATGAATGGATCAATATGATGTATTGGAGGTCTTCAAAACACTTCTTAAGGTCTTGGCTCATGTCTTGCTCCAAAAGTCAATTTAGGGGTGAATTAGGTCAAGAAACCCTAATTCCTGATTTTTGATGAATGCATCCCCTGAGGCTACTTTGACTTGATGATTGGATCCATGAGGTCCCTTTGAGCTTCTTGGGTCATGTTTTGAAGTATTTGCTCATTCCCAGATGAAAATTTTCATCTGGAGGCCTTAGTCGATCAAAACCCTAATTTGGTGATACTGGCGATCTTGAGGCTTAATCCACTTGGAATGTTACAACCTTGTGCTTGATTCTTGATGTGGGAGACCTCTTGATCCTTTATGGGTGTTTGAGAGGTTAGACAAGTTGAAGATCATGTCAATTCTTGATTGATCCTTTATCTAAGTTCTCTGGGAGGGCTCAAAACCCTAATTCTTGATTGAGGTGAATGCTCAACAACCCTTGAGAAGATTGATGAGGTATGATGGCACATCCATATTGTGGTTATGATTTGTACAATGATGGGAAACCTTGTGATCAAAATTTGGGGTATGACAGATGCCCCTATTTAATCTTCTTGGACCCGAAGGTGTGAATGGCGAAGATATTCGGACATTCAGGGTACAAGAGGATTAAATATTAGAATACCTGATATCTTGATTGTGGTTATGAATAGCAGCTATTTACTCATCCATCTTCTTTTGCTAAGTAATTATACTTAGAAAAGGGTGAAACTTCCCCCTCGGTCCCGGTCTTCTTCCACGGAACTGGTCTTAGTTTCTTGAAATAAACTTCCCCTCGATCCTGGTCTTCAGCCACAGAACTGGTCTTAGTTTCTTTTTGAAATAAACTACCCTTCGATCCTGGTCTTCATCCACAGAACTGGTCTCAGTTTCTTTTTGAAATAAACTTCCCCTTGATCCTAGTCTTCATCCACAGAACTGGTATCAGTTTCTTCTTGTCGAGTTCCTTCCTCGACAACGAGCGCTATTCGTACCAGTTTTAATCAAACTTCTCGCCGAGTTTTTTACTGGGGAGACGCCATTTGATGGAGAAAGATTTGATGTTAGACTTGCTGGGGAAACCCATTCGTCTGAACCGTAGAGGTGTGCAGACTTCTCTGTGGGAGATGTCATTTTTCGAACTACTAGGGAAAAAACTAGTCTATTGAGAGATCGCTTTTTGTTTGGTGTGGTTACATTATACTTTTCTTCGAGATCTTTTTGAAGAAATGCCATGTGATGTAATCCAATTTTGAGGTGCTGATGACTTCCTTAAAAACAATTTTTTCGGGGAAAACCACAGTATTGCCAAAAGTCTTCGGTTAAGAGGCCTTCTTTGGGGATTTTCTTTAATCCGGCAAAGCAAAAATGCCATCTTCATTAGTGAAGAGTGATGTTCCAAAGGTGTATATTGAATGTCTTCCTGCCTTTCAGAGGTTCAAGTTATCAAAGTGGTCGAGGACAACCTCCAATCCAGAAATAAATTGGGGAGAGATACAGACTAGTGAATGAACATATGTATGAATATGAATTAGTCATGCATGATGTATGTATGTTTATGCTGACAAAACAGACGCGACATACAGACTAGTGAATGAACGCGACTGGATACTCGGCCACTCTGGGGGACAAGAAAGTATCATTGGTTCAGGATAACAACCCTTTCTTGCTTAGGAGGGGTATACCCTTTCTGGGAAGAAAAACTAGTAATTGGCCTTCCGAGGTAAGAACCCTGCCAGGGATGATAAATGGATCATTCCATCTGAAGAAGTTGATCCTTCATTCAAGGAGTACTTTGATTCTGCATTTTGAGGTTTAATCACTTCCGGAGAAGCCATCGATGTTCCTTCTTGTGTTTAGTAGTCAAAAGGAATTGCCATCTTTATTTTAAAAGTAGAAGAAAATTTGACAAGTAAATTTATTTTGTTTTGTTCCAAGAAACGTTGATCATGTTAAAATTATCATTCTATAAAGCAAAATAAATGAGGATTGCAAACAAAAGTACTAGGGCTCAAATTTTATTGATAGAATGGTAATCAGCCAAGCGCGTGATCCCATAGAACATTACAAAGTTTAAAAAATGGTAATTTAAGGGAAAAGGGGCTACATTGAAACATAACGACCACTATTCTTCCACCAACTTTGAATTCTGGACATTCTGAGCTTCTGTTGAAGGTGACCTTGACATGAAGTTTTCCTGACAGATGACATTACCGCTGGGGATCTAATCTTGTCACACATAGTTACTTGCCATGAATCCCTAACTTTTGCCTGGATTACCTTTTCAGTTTTCAATCCATCGGGATGATTTTTCCCTATGTCTCTAATTTTTGCATGGACCACCTTTTCGGGTTTTCATTCCACCGAGACGTTTTTTTTAGGCGAAGTATTTCTTGACTACATCAACATTCGTGGGGTAGGTAAAATCCTCTCCATCCATGGTTGCGAGTCTCAAGGCACCGCTTAAAAAGGCTTTCTTAACAACGTAAGGGCCATCATAATTCGGAGTCCATTTGCCCCTGGAATCAGTGAGAAATGATTGTATCTTCTTGAGCACGAGGTCTCCTTTTCTGAAGACACGGGGTCATATTTTTCTCGAACGCTTTCTTCATTCTTTCCTGATATAAATGACCATGGCATAAAGCCGTTGTTCTCTTTTCTTCAATCAGATTTAATTCATCGTGTCGGCTTTGACACAATTCATTTTCTATTAGCTTGGCTTCCATCAATACCCTAATTGATGGTATCTCTACTTCTATGGGGAGCACTGCTTCCATGCCATATACTAGAGAGAAAGGGGTTGCCCATGTTGAAGTGTGAACAGATGTGCGATAACCATGAAGAGCAAGTAACATCTCGTGCCAGTCTTTGTAGGTTGCAACCATCTTCTGAACGGTCTTCTTGATATTCTTTTTAGCTGCCTCTACCGCTCCATTCATTTTAGGTCGGTACGAAGATGAGTTATGGTGTTCGATCTTGAACTCAGCACCCAACTCTTTCATCATCTTGTTATTCAAGTTAGATCCATTATCTGTAATGATCTGGCTTGGAACACCATAACGACAGATGAGATTGTTTTTGATAAATCGGACCACCACTTGTCGGGTTACAATGGTGTATGATACTGCTTTGACCCACTTGGTGAAGTAGTCAATGGCTACCAGGATGAACTAATGTCCGTTTGGAGCTTTGGGTTCAATCATGCCAATCATGTCGATTCCCCATAGAGAAAAAGGCCATGGAGAAGAAAGAACGTTGAGATGTGTTGGTGGTACATGGATTTTGTCTACGTATATCTGACACTTGTGACACCTCCACATGTACTTGTAGCAATTGGATTCCATTGTCAGCCAATAATATCTTGCTCTCAGAATTTTTCTTGCCATTGTGTGCCCATTGGCATGAGTGCCAAAGGATCCCTCATGGATTTCTTTCATAAACATGTTTGCTTCTTGTCTGTCTACGCATTTGAGCAAAACCATGTCGAAGTTTCTCTTGTAGAGTGTATCACCATTCAGGAAGAAGTTGCCTGGCAGTCTTCTGAGAGTCTTCCTATCTTTTCTTGATGCCCCATGCGGGTATTCCTGTTTTCGGAGGAAGCACTTGATATCGTGATACTAGGGTTTGTCATCTATGACTGCTTCAATTGTGAAGATATAAGCGGGCCTTTCAAGGCGCATTATGTCGATCTTAGGTACGTCATTCCAATGATTTACAACAATCATGGAAGAGAGAGTAGCTAGTGCATCATCCATGTGATTTTCTTCACGAGGGATGTGATGAAACTCGATTTTGTTGAAGAATGGTAACAACCTTCTCGTGTAATCTTTGTAAGGAATCAATCCTGATTGGTATGTGTTCCACTCTCCTTTGATCTGATTGACAACCAGGGCTGAGTCTCCATATACATCCAAGTTCTTTATCCTTAGGTCGACTGCTTCTTCGAGACCCGTGATACAAGCTTCGTATTCGGCCTCATTGTTTGTGCATCTGAATGTCAATCTGGAAGTGAAAGGAATATGGGTACCCTGAGGTGTTACGATGATTACCCTAATTCTGTTTCCATAAGTATTAACAGCTCCGTCGAAAATTAGTCCCCAATGGGAACCTGGTTTCAGCCCTTCACTAGGTAGCGGTTCATCGCAATCTTTCATTTTCAAATACATGACATCTTCGTCTGGGAAGTCAAATTCGAATGATTCCCGACCGTCAATCGGTTGATGAGGCAAATGATCGGCTAAAATACTTCCTTTGACGGCTTTCTGAGCATGATACTTGATGTCATATTCCGATAACAACATCTGCCAACGGGCAATCCTTCCCACGAGAGAAGGCTTTTCAAAGACGTACTTGATTAGATCCATATCGAAGATTAACAAAGTAGTGTGACAAATCATGTACTGGCGAAGACGTTTGGCTGCCCAAGCTAGAGCGTAGCAAGTTTTCTCGAGCATAGTGTACCGATTTTCACAGTCCGTGAACTTCTTGCTTAAGTAGTAGATGGCAGACTCTTTTCTTTTAGTCTCATCTTGTTGGCCAAGCACACAGCCCATGGAGTCTTCCAAAACTGTTAAGTAGATGATCAAAGGTCTTCCGTCCACTAAAGGAGACAGAATAGGTGGATTCAACATATATTCTTTGATCTTGTCGAAAGCTTTTTGGCATTCTTCTGTCCATACGCTGGTTTGATTCTTTCTGAGTAGTTTGAAGATTGGCGCGCATGTCGCGGTCATAAGGGATAAAAACCTTGAGATGTAATTTAGATGTCTCAAAAATCCTCTGACCTGTTTTTCAGTCTTTGGTGAAGGCATTTCTTGAATGGCATTGACCTTGTCAGGATCAACCTCAATTCCTTTTTAGCTGACGATGAATCCTAAGAGTTTTCTCGAGCAGACACCGATTGTGCACTTATTGGGATTCAACCGGAGTATGTATTTTCTCAGACGCTCAAATAACTTTGATAGGTGTGTCACATGCTCTTCTTCTGTTTTATATTTGGCAATCATGTCATCGATGTACACTTCAATCTCTTTGTGCATCATGTCATGAAACAGAGTTGTCATGGCCCTTTGATAGGTTGCCCCCGCGTTCTTTAGACCGAACGGAATTTCCTTGTAACAAAAGGTGCCCCATGGAGTGATGAATGAAGTTTTCTCCATATCTTCCGACGCCATTTTGATTTGATTATAGCCCGAGAATCCATCCATGAAGGAGAAGACTTTGAACTTTTATGTACTGTTTACTAGCATGTATGGCAAGGGGGAGTCGTCCTTTCGACTTGCTTTGTTTAGATCCCTGTAGTCTACACACATTCTGACTTTTCCATCCTTTTTCGGAACTAGCACTATGTTGGCTAACCATTGAGGATATTCTGAGGTGGCGAGGAAACCTGCGTCGATCTGCTTCTGCACTTCCTCTTTAATTTTGATGGCCATATCTGGATGAGTCCTTCTCAGTCTTTATTTTACTAGAGGACATTCTGTTTTTAATGGTAGTGATGTTCCACAATGCTGGTGTCCAACCCTGGCATGTCCTGATAGGACCAAGCAAACACATCTGGAAACTCTTTGAGAAGTTCTATCAAGTCTCTTTTGACAGCTGGACTGAGTAGTGCCCCAATCTTAACTTCTTTCTTTTCTTCCACTAAACCCAAATTAATCGTTTCCAACGGCTCTTTGTGAGGCTCAATAGACCTTTCCACTTGCCTGAGTAGTCAGGAGATCTCTTCTAGAATGTCTTCGTCCTCTTCTCTTCAGCTTCAAATACCGGGAATTCAAAGTTGGGAGAAGGCATTGGATCGTATGTTTCAATGGAGTTTAAAACAAGTAATCTTCATGATGTAATGATTCATTTTTTAGAAGGGACGGAGAGAATGCAAGAGTGTGTGCAGTGTATTTTCTGAAAAATGCTTATTTTTATTTTGGGTTGTTTTTAGGATTACCATTTTCTGAAAAAGCAAAAAGTGAAAACAACAATAAATGCGGGAATTCAGAATGACATTATTTATTCATGGTTTGTCAATTCTTGAAACACACCCTATAAAACAAAACTCTGTCGCTTTGGACGAAGCGAAGAGGGACATTTACAGAAAAGTGAGCCCTATAAAACATCCATTTCACCCAGGCAAGGTGAAAGGTCAAAACAAAGATGGCAATTACTTAGACTTATGGATGACTTTTGGGACATCGACAGTAACCCAATGGCGGTGAACTTCTTTGTGAATCACAAAGTCTGGTACTTCCTTTCTTTGTTTGTCTTCAGAGATAACGCTGATTTCTGGCGGAGTAGGATCGTTGGAGTCTTCTTCCCATGCAGAGGTGTCATAAGCGAACTCTTTTATCGCATCTTCCATAGTGTTTTCACTCTCAAGGGGATCTCCCCAACCAGTTGGATGGATGTCCTCAAGCCTGATACGAGAGCTTTCAGGAGTAGTGTATTTGACTAGGAAGTCATACTTGTCACTTGGCTGTCCCAAGGTGTCCCATGTTTCTGTGGGAATAGATGAGTCATCTTCCTCGATGACGTTGACCTCGGGAAATGCATAGTTAATGAATTTTTGTCCTGCAATCTTTGCAAATTCATCACGTGGTGCTGGAAATCTTCGGAATGTCCTGAGTAAAGATTCCATGACCCTGTGGGGACATGGGTATTCTTTTCAATATTACTCAGCTGATAGGCATTGTCTGGCTGACTCTTTTGTCTTGAGTCTTCCATGTATGGCTTCCAAATAGGAAAGTCATCAGGGGATCATAATAGTCGTAGTCAAAGTTGTCTTTCATTAGATTGTCTTCCTCTAATGAATTGGATAGAGCGCGGAATCCTTTAGGATCACAATCTCCATAGATCATTCTGACGTCTGATCTCGGTATATATCTTGGGCTCTGCTTTGGAAAACAGAAAGACATGTGCGTCTCCCCCTGAGATACATAACCGTCATCGTTGATACAAGACTTCCACTCCTCATCCATGTTGGAGGAGTCGTTCCCATCGATGGTGTGTACTTCTTGAGATACTGGGTGGAGGAAGCCTCCACTGTGGAAGAAATCCTGAATGGGACGAGATCTTTCATTCTTCTTAGTAGTCTGGGTACAAGTTAAAGAGAAACTAAGACCTTTTCTTGTCTTGTTATCCGTAGGAGTTACAACCTGTCCCCATCCTTTTATGTCATTACTCTTGATCACTTCAATAGCGTCTTTGTATGAGGAAATTGACGTCCCTTTTTTTGGTCGATTATCATTGCTCACCGAGAGTGCTTAGAACTGGGTCCCAACAACCTCCTCTGGTTCGACACAGGAGAAAGATGATAAGTTGCTCACGATTAAGGCTTGCTCTCCACATACTGTGAGTAATTTGTCATTCTTGACGAACTTCAGCTTCTGGTGAAGTGTCAAAGTGACTGCCATAGCTTCGTGTATCCAAGGTCTTCATAATAAACAGCTGTATGCTGCCCGGATGTCCATGACCTAGAAAGTGACTTGGAAAGTGTGAGGACTGATAGTTATGGGAACATCGACCTAGCTGATAACTATTTTTCTAGATCTATTAAAGGCTTTGACGATAATCTCACTACCTCTCATCGGAGCTTCTTGAAACGATAGTCATACCAAAGTTGATTTTGGCATAACAATCAAAGATGATCCTGTGTCTACCAATATGTTGGCTAAAGCATCGTCCTGGCAGTTGACTGTAATGTTAAGCACCATATTATGATTCTTGCCTTCTTCCGGCAGTTCTTCATCACTAAATCTTAAGTTGTTGCAGGAAGTGATGTTGGAGATGATTCTGTCAAAGTGTCCTACCGTTACATCTTATTCCACAAAGGCTTGTTCTAAGACCTTCTGTAGAGCTTCCCTATGAGCTTCTGAACTAAGCAGGATGGATGAGACAGAGATTCGAGACGGAGTTTGCAACAATTGGTCCATAGTGTTGTACTCGCTTTTCTAGATGAGCTTCAGCATCTCATCATTGTTCTTTACAGGTTTTGGATTATTGGATTGACCGACTTGTTGGTTGGGAACTTCCGTCTGAAGTCCTTTTCTTTGGCAGGTTCTCCAACTTCTTTGTTGAAGATCCGACCGCTCCGTGTGACTCGACTGATGTCGGCAATGTTCACAATGGAGGGTAATGGAGTTTCTTTTCATTTTCGATGGTCGTTGCACCGTACTTGTAAGGGATAGCCTTTTCTGACTTATACGGTATTGGACCTGGCAGGTAGATAACCACAGGAGCTTTTTTATTTTTCTGGCCGTCATAGGCAACCTCAATCAGTTCCTGGTTGGGAACTTTTCTACTATCAAGAGGGATCTTTGATGTATTGAGTAGATGGATTATGGAGCAAACGTCCTTGGTTATTCCATGATCGGAGATTACGACAGTGCTTTTGTTCTGACCAGGGAGGTAATGCTGTATCATGTTGATCGACTCAAAATTTGAACGTGGTTGAATCTCCTTCTGGTCTAACTGATTCTGGAGGGCTGCTTGTACAAGATAGCATCCTTGATTATTTTCCGAGCATACTCTACAACGCTTATAATTGTGAGGTGGTACCCGACCGTACCCACTTTGTATGCAGTGCATTTTTACTTGATCTGTTTCTATTAAGCGAATATCATGACTTTGATGTCTACCAGGATTCCCATCAGTCATGCTAATCTATTGTATGTCTTCATCTAAGTAGATCGGAAGCCGTCTGTGGTCTAACAGATGTTAAAGCGTCCTTTGCACAAGCGCACACCCTTGTTCGTCTTCGCAGCATTCTTTACAGTCTAGATAATCATGTGAAGCCATAAAACCGAGTCTGGCCTGCTTTGCCTATAATTTTACTAGAGTGGTATTCATTAGGCGTATGTCAAAGATCTGAACCATATTGACTTGATGCTCATTTCTTTCATGGTAGTCTTGGATCCATCCGAGATTCATTTGACGTTGGAGGACCGCTTGTATAAAAGAGCATCCCTGATTGTCTGTTGAGCAGATGGGACAAGTGCTATAATCGTGCCGTGGCAGATTATAATACTGACTTTGTCTTGAATGCAATGCCACTAGATTAACGTTCATTAGACGGATGTTGTGGTTCTTAACAATATTAGAATGTGCATGGGACATGTTTACTTTGCGAATCCTGTGATCCTGAATCCAACTCAGATTCATTTGTTCTTGCAGAGCTGTATGTACTATGGCACACCCTTGATTGTCCTTTAAGCAGATATCACACTGATGATAGTCGTGTGATGGCACATGACTGTACCCGCTCTGTTTACAATGCATCTTTACCAGGTTGGTCCCCAGTAAGCGTACATTGTGAATTTGATAATTGTTGACAAGTTCTCCTTCTATCAAATTCACTGTAGTCTTCTCATGTTGAGGTAATGGGTTCGTCTGAACGTTTGGATTTGTATCTTTGAAAGATAAGACCCCATTTCTGACAAGATTCTGTACATCAGACTTGAAGCTGAGACAATTCTCAATGTTATGTCCAGATCCTCCTTGATGGTAAGGACAAGTTTGATCTGCTTTGAACCAAAAAGGCGGATTTTTTGGTCCTGTAAGAGGAGTCCTGGTTTGAACGTACCCCTTGGCCAGTAGAAGTGGAAATAACTCTATGTACAACATCGGTATAGGGTCGAACCCCGATGGTTATGTAGTACAATTGTTATTATTGCACTGCGGACGAGCCTTCTAAAAAGCTTGTTGCTGCCTTTGCTGATACTATTGTTGATTTGGTTGCTGCTGAACAACCTGGGGTTGATAAGTCGGAGTTGGCGCCAGGTTGATAGCGGGAGTTATTGTTGCTATCGGTTGATACCTTTGCCTCTACTTTCCCAGAGAGATATTACTGATATCTTGCTCTTTCTTCTTTTGGAAAGCACTACTGTATATCTTAGTACTGCTATATGGCTCTGCATTTTTGACCAATTGTCCTTCTTAGACTGCTTCTTCAAGGCGTACTCCGATGTTCACCATTTCAGCGAAGTCACTGGGCGCACTAGAAACCATTCGGTTGTAATAAAACTAGCTCGACGTTTTCAAGAAAACCTTGGTCATTTCCTTTTCCTCAAGAGGGGGACAAATCTAGGCGACGATTTCACGCCATCTCTGAGCATATTCCTTGAAGGTTTCTTTATCCTTTTGTGACATCCCTCTAAGCTGGTCCCTATCTGGTGCCATGTCCAAGTTACATTTATACTGCTGAACGAAGGCAGCACCGAGATCTCTGAAAGTACTGATCTTGGTGCAATTTAAACCCATGTACCATTTGAATGTGGCACCGGTTAAACTGTCTTGGAAGTAATGGATCAGTAGCTATTGATTGTCTGTCTGGGTAGACATTTTTCGAGCGTACATCACCAAATAACTTTGAGGGCAAGAGTTGCCTTTGTATTTTTCAAAGTCAAACACCTTGAATTTTTGCGGTATCTTTACATTAGGGACCAAACAGAGGTCAACGACGTCCTTACCGAATAAGTCTTGTCCGCGAATGGCATGAAATTCCTTCTGCATTTCCAAGAATTGTTCCTGGAACTCATTCGTCCTTTCGTAGACGTCTTCATTTCCACCAAAAATTGCTTACAGAATTTGTCCTTCCGGGACAGTGTGTACCACTGGTTGTGGTATAGACATTGCAGCGGTGATTCTTGGAGTTTCAGTGCCCTGAAGTTTGTAACCTTCCGGAGTTGCTGTCGTAACCCTTGCATCTTTATTTTCCTAAAGTTTGTAACCTTCAGGTCCAGCGGTTCCCGTTACGGCTTCCGGGTTTTCAGTGACTGGTGGGATATATCCTTCAGGTATAAAGTTGAAAGGCATGCCCCAAGGGCGACCTTTAGGCATGTTGTACCGAGGATGATTATCATGTGCCTCAAATGTGGGTGTACATGCAATTTCTGAGATCACATTCCTTTGATGTTGTTGCTCGTGAGCTGCGGCCAGGGATTGCATGTTGCTGTGAAGTTTTTCCAAACTTTCTTTTAGAGCATCGATTTCTTCTCATAGCTCTCTGTTCTCTTCCTCGAGATCGTCCATTTTCTTTTGTTGATTGACCCGAGTATTGTACGAATGAGACAGTTTGACTCTCTGATTGTGACACATACATGAGACTCAAAGATAACAAATGCGTTATGTGAGAATGATGAATGATATGCAAAGACATATTTTTTTCGTTTTTATTTTCAAAAGAAACTTTAACAATTAGATTGCAAATATCACACAGTGGGGGAGACCCCTTTTATTAAACTTGAAAGATGGCAGTATTTTACAAAGAAAAGTACATTATTTTACAAAGTGCGAGAAGGAAACGTCTAAGCTCATGGATCTTGAGTCCTCTCTAAAGAGAGCTCAGATGCCAGTTCCTGTATTTTTATTTACTTTGATCGGGCTTCTTCAGCCGTTGTTGGGTCGACGATCCTTTTCCAAGTGAAAGGAGCGAGTAAATTTCTTCGGTTTTTCTGACTTTCTATGGCATGTTGCTCTAATATCTCAATCAGAGCATCCTTTTCCTTTAGCAGTTCCTGAATCTTGGTACATTCCAAATTAAGGATATGGTACTTGTTCTTCCAAGAATTCTTCTCACGTTGGACTTTGTTGAGAGCGACCTGGAGTTTTTCCGCATCAGACATGAAATAAAGGACAAATTCCTTTAATGGAAAAACTTCTTGGCGAGGGTAAGGCATCCTCAGCTTGAGGGCTCTAGTTTGCACATAGTGGAGATAAGGTTCCAGGAAGGTACAGTTTGGTCTTCCTAGAGACTCTCTCCCTTTCCTGTGAATATGTTGCCAGGCAAGCCCTATTTCTTTCTCCAGTGCCCTGTAACGCCCCAGTTTTAGTATTTTTATTTATTTGAGTCGTTTTGAGTATTTTATTACTATATTATTATTATATTATTTTATCTCTGACTTTTGTCTGAAAATATGTTATTTTTAGTCGTGATTATATTTTATCGGGTTTTGGGATCGTTTGCGAGATAATTGAGTGTAGAGGTATTTTGGGCATTTTGATTTAATTGTTAAGTTAAGAGTTGAAATAGAAAGAAAAAGAGAGAAAAACGTAGTAAGAGAAAAGAAGAAAAGAAAAGGAGAAGAGAAGAAAAGAGAGAGATTTGGGAAAAACTTGGAAACCAATCAACCGACTTTTCTACGCGTTATTTAATCGGGTAAGGGTGCGAAACTCGATTATCTTATCGTTGTGCATGATTATATATGTGTGTTTGTATGTGGTATTGGTTTTTCGATAGTTTTTCGGTTATAGGTCGAAAACGCGTAAACGAGTAGAAATCGATGTTTTCACGGACGGAAATTGGTATAATTTGTGTTGTATGATCTCGATATGTTTATGAACCATTGAAATTAACGGTTTTGCTGCTGGAAGTGATTTGGATGGAAAAATGAGATTTTTGGGGGTGAGGAATAGTGAAAACGCAAGCAGAAAATTCTGCTTCTGGTGTGAAGCGCCGGGCGGTGTGCTTGTTTCGCCGGGCGGTTCGTTCTTTCGCCGGGCGGTTTTGAGAGGCGCAGAGGTTACAAGTTCCTGATTCTTTTGAGTCATTTTGGTAGAATTAGTGTCGCCTGTGCTTTGCCGGGCGAGGTAGCGGCGAAGGGTGTTTCGTCGGGCGGTTGGAGTGTTTCGTCCGGCGGTAGTGAGAGTTTTCCAAATAATACTTTTCCTAAAAAAATTCATAACTCTCGAACCGTATTTCCGATTTAAGCGTTCTTTATATCGTTGAAAAGCTTATAAAATGTTCTTGCTTGTGATGATAGTTTTGAGAATTGTTGGCCGATTAAATTATGTCGTAAATTTGAAATAGTGTCGTTTTGTCGACTTTTGCCGTAGTAATCATGTGTAATTGATGTATATCATGCAATATGCTGTTGGTGTGGACATTGTATGACTTGTGTACTGTGGTGAAGTGAAATTGCATGAAATATATGTGGTGATGATGATGTGTGGCCTTACGGCAAGAAAATGCGAATGTGTGATAATTGAGGATATATGCATAATTATGGATGTGTATATGTGTGCATATTAAATGTCACGAGTCATTGTATGCTGAGCATCATGATATGCATTCTTGAGACGTCCTGAGTGACGGATTGATTCCAGAGGGAATCTGCTATAACATCGCGCGCCTTAAAAATAAGAGGACCGAAAGCGATCTGATTGGATCGTGCGCCTTAAACATAAGAGGACCGAAAGCGATGGTTATAGACGATCGTGTGCCCATGTGGGGTGTGAACGATCGGATCGTGCGCCTTATACAAAGAGGACCGAAAGCGATCCATAAATGCCGTGTGCCTTATACAAAGAGGACCGAAAGCGACGGGGAACATCGTATGCCCGACGGGGAGTTACACTAAGTAACGAGCGATGGTTCCAATAGTTCCTGAGTGAACTGGTGTTGAGAATTGATGGAAGTCGGTGCCTCATGTGCATATGCATAGAGTTGTTGTGTCGGTCTCTTGCATTGCATAAATCATTATGGTTGTTTATGTGTGAAATCGTGGATAAAAATTGATATATGGATATGTGTTAGGGATAGAAATATGAATTATTCCTTGTATTGCCTTATGTTTGAATTATGGCGTGAGTGGTGGTAAGAACCGTATATATATATATATATGTGTGTGTTTTTTTGGTGTTATATATATATATAATTATATGCAACTGTAATATGGTTGTTTTTCTCACCCTTCTGCTGTTTTATAATGCTCTATGAGGCATTGCAGATTAGAGTTGCTGGAGGTAGTTTTGTGAAGCTTTGCGTCTTCATTCTTTTGTCGGTCGGCTCTGATATGTGACACCGAGTAGTTAGGAAGGCCGTTTGGGATTATTTGTGTATTATGTATATATATCTTTTGGCTCGTGCATGTATAACCTGATGTATGACAAACTTTTCAAGTGATACATATATATTTATGATATTCAGTTTTTAGATTTTCTGCTTTATTCTAAGTTCTGAAATTTGGGTGTAAGGAACTGAGTTCCTCTGTTGATTGCTACCCCACTGTTGCATATCTTTATGAGCAGGTGTTGTATGTATTGTTTCAATTTGATGTGACCCCTCGGTCTATGCCATGATAATGTTGATATACTCTGACAAAATTTTGAATTTTCTTTTACCGCTTTAATAGCTTGGGGGTATAGATTTGGGGCGTCACATTAAGTGGTATCAGAGCCAGTCCGTGTCAGTTTGTGTCAGTTGTGTCAGTCCTTGTTGGTCGTTGTGTTTGGGTGAGCTGTTTGTTTAACCATAGTTGCTGTTATTGGAAATGAACAGAATATGGCTGTAAGGAACGACGCTGCTTTAGCTGCTGCGATGCAGGCTATGGCTCGGGCTGTGCAGGGTGAACCGAATGCTGCGGGTAATGATGAGTTCAGGAAGAATAAACCACCTGTCTTCAAAGGAAGATATGATCCTGATGGTGCACAGATTTGGTTGAAAGAGATTGATAGGATTTTCCGAGTTATGGATTGTGATAAAGATCAGAAGGTGAGACTGGGTACTCACATGTTGCTGGAAGAAGCTGATGATTGGTGGGTTAGTACACGTAATGTGTTGGAAGCTGCAGAGGAGGAAGAGATCACTTGGGAAGTGTTTAGCCGGGAGTTTCTGAGGAAGTATTTTCCCGAAGATGTAAGAGGAAAGAAGGAAATTGAGTTCTTGGAACTGAAATAAGGTATTATGTCTATTGTTGATTATACGACTAAGTTTGTTGAGCTTGTGCAGTTTTATCCTCACTATGCTGAAGTGTCTGCGGAGTTTTCTAAGTGTGTAAAGTTTGAGAATGGTTTGCGTCCTGAGATTAAGCAAGCTATTGGTTACCAAAGGATTCGGAGGTTTTCTGATTTGGTGGATTGTTGTAGAATTTATGAAGAGGACAGTAAGGCTCGTTCTACACATTACAAGAGTGTGAGCGAGAGGAAAGGGAAGCAACAATTCCGTGGTGGTCCGTATGTGACACCAGCTGATAAGGGTAAACAAAGGGGGAATTTTGAGAAAAGGTCAAGTGGAGGAGGAATTTCTGGTCCTCTGAGATGTTATAGATGTGGTGATGTGGGACATCGTCAGTCCGAGTGTAGGAAAGATTTGAGGACGTGTTCTAATTGTGGAGGGGTCGGACATGTTGTAGCTGATTGTAAAAGGAAGAATGTAGTGAAGTGTTTCAACTGCGGGGAGCCTGGTCACATTAGTACGAAGTGTCCGAAACCGAAGCAAGCTCCAACTAGTGGGAAGGTGTTTTCATTGGCAGGGACACAGACTTCAAGTGCAAATCATCTGATTCGAGGTACTTGCTTTATTTATAGTACTCCTTTAGTTGCTATTATTGATACTGGAGCGACTCATTCGTTTATTTCGTCTGAGTGCGCGAAGTGTTTGAATCTTGTGTTGTCTTCGATGGATGGTGAGATGGTTATTGATACTCCAGCAATGGGTTCAGTAACTACTTCTTTGGTTTGTTTGAGTTGTCCTTTGACCATTTATGATAAAGACTTTGAGATGGATTTGGTGTGTTTGTCGTTGGAAGGATTAGATGTGGTTCTGGGTATGAATTGGTTGCAATTCAATCGAGTTCATATTGATTGTTATCATAAGCTGGTAAGGTTTCCTTCTCTTGAAGAAGACGAAGACTCGAGTTTCTTATCTACCAAAGAGTTGAAGAGACTTTTGGCGGATGAAGCTCAGTTGTTTGGGTTGTTTGCATCTTTGACTGTGGATAGTCAAGTTTCACTAGATGTGTTTCCTGTTGTGTGTGAATTTTCGGAAGTGTTTCCTGAGGATATTTCAGATGTGCCGCCAGAGAGAGAGGTGGAGTTTTCGATAGATCTAGTTCCTGGTACTAGACCTGTTTCTATGGCTCCTTATCGTATGTCGGCATCTGAGTTGGTCGAACTGAAGAAACAATTGATTGACTTGTTGGAGAAGAGGTTTGTAAGGCCTAGTGTGTCGCCTTGGGGTGCTCCAGTTTTGTTGGTGAAAAAGAAAGATGGAAGAATGCGGTTGTGTATGGATTATCGCCAGTTGAATAAGGTGACGATTAAGAATAAGTATCCTCTTCCAAGGATTGATGATCTGATGGATCAGTTGGTAGGTGCGTGTGTGTTTAGTAAGATTGACTTGAGGTCAGGGTATCATCAGATTAGGGTGAAGGAGGAAGATATTCAGAAGACAGCTTTTAGGACACAATACGGTCATTATGAATATTCTGTGATGTCGTTCGGGGTTTCTAATGCGCCAGGTGTGTTTATGGAATACATGAATCGTATTTTTCACGAGCATCTGGATTGATTTGTCATTGTGTTTATTGATGACATTTTGATTTATTCTAAGTCTCGGGCAGAGCACGCGGAGCATTTGCGTATTGTTTTGCAGGTTTTGAAGGAAAGGAAACTTTTTGCAAAATTGTCCAAGTGTGAGTTCTGGTTATCGGAAGTGAGTTTTCTTGGACACGTAATTTCAGGTAATGGTATTGCTGTGGATCCATCTAAAGTAGAAGCTGTAAGTTCTTGTAATTGGCTGTAATTTTGTTAAAACAATGTGTTGTCATGGTTGATGTTACAACATGAGCTTCTAACAGTATAGGTATGTTTTAACTGACATTCTGGTTTGCTGTTGAAGAATTAAAGTGCTGAAGAGTGATGTCACATGCGATGTCGTAACATCACTATACCAGAACATCAGACTTTAATGTGTGTAGGGCTGCACGTGGTTCTGGTGTGTTTGAGATTTTCTGCTAAAGAGATTCAGAGAATGCAGGCGAAAATCAAGGGAGATATATATTCTGTTACAATCTGTTATGAAGATCAGATTGTTACGAATCTAAAGCATAAAGATATGGAGAAGATTCTGATTTAATAAATGAAGATTTATTTGAAGATATGATCAGATTTGTTACAGCTGATATGATATGATTGAAGGCCCAAATTCAGCTGGGATGATATTATAAATAAAGTGCTTGTAACCTAGAATGAGCACGGGTCCAAGATGTAGAACCTTAGGGCTTTGTCTAGTGAACCACTCGGGGTGTGAGATGGTCACTAAGGTTATCTCGAAGCCTGTAGGTAAGAAATGTATTGTTCTTGGAGGAAGCTGTTAAGCAACTCTAAGTATTGGTCTTAGTCATGAGGGTCATGTCTAGGTATTGTCATGGAAGTGTGTCTTCCAAAGTCTATGTAATAGAAAAGTTTAAGGAGTCAAGCTGTTGATGCAGTGACGGTGTAGTTGACTGCTAGACATCATCGAGATGATTGGAAGTGAGATGGAGTCTCTTACCTAGGGAGGACTTAGGTAGAAGGGTCATTGGGTAGTGATTGAATTAGGTAGATTGTCAACTAGTGTGTTGAGTCTGTAATTTGATACTACTAATAGTGGACTTCCTTCCTGGCTTGGTATGCCCCCAGATGTAGGTTGGTTGAACCGAACTGGGTGAACAATTGATTGTGTTCATTTACTGTTTCTATTATTGCCTTGTTCAGCAGATTACGATGTTGTGACATTGCACAAGACATCACACATCTGTACCAGAATTTCAGAAGCAGTTCTACAATGGGAGGCTCCAAGATCTATTACTGAAATTCGAAGCTTTTTGGGGTTGGCCGGATATTATCGAAGGTTTATTGAAGGTTTTTCTAAACTAGCACTTCCTTTGACCCAGTTGACTTGTAAAGGGCAAGCGTTCATTTGGGTTATTCGGTGCGAGGAGAGTTTTAATGAGCTGAAGAGAAGATTGACGACAACTCTGATTTTGATTTTACCGGATCCTAATGAACCATTTGTGGTTTATTGTGATGCTTCTTTGATTGGTCTAGGTGGGGTTCTGATGCAAGACGGTAAGGTTGTGGCTTATGCTTCAAGGCAATTAAGAGTTCATGAGAAAAATTATCCTACTCATGATCTTGAATTAGCGGCTGTGGTTGTTGTGTTGAAGATTTGGAGGCATTATCTCTACGGTGCAAGGTTCGAAGTCTTTAGTGATCATAAAAGTTTGAAATATCTGTTTGATCAGAAGGAGCTGAACATGAGGCAGCGTAGATGGTTGGAATTCTTGAAGGACTACGACTTTGGCTTGAATTACCATCCTGGTAAAGCTAATGTGGTAGCCGATGCATTGAGTCGGAAATCATTGCATATGTCCGCTTTAATGGTTAAGGAGTGGGAACTTTTGGAATCGTTTAGAGACTTGAGTTTGGTATGTGAAGTGACGTTGGATAGTGTGAGGCTGGGTATGTTAAAGGTTACTAATGATTTTCAGATGATGGTAAGTGAGAAGCAGAAGTTGGATGTGAAATTCGTGGATTTGATGTTGGTTGGCGGAAAAGATGCGAATGGTGATTTTCAAGTGGATGTTAATGGTGTGTTGAGGTTCCGTGGGCGAATTTGTATTCTGGATGATTCGGAGTTGAAACAGATGATTTTGGAAGAAGGACATCGGAGTAATTTGAGTATACATCCGGGAGCGAATAAGATGTACCAAGATTTGAAGAAGATTTTCTGGTGGTCTGGATTGAAAAGAGACGTGGCTCAGTTTGTGTATGCGTGTTTGACTTGTCAGAAATCAAAGGTAGAACATCTGAGGCCTAGTGGTTTGTTGCAACCGTTGGACATTCCTGAATGGAAATGGGATAGCATTTCGATGGATTTTGTAAAGGGGTTACCGAATACTCAGCGAGGGCATAATGCTATTTGGGTGGTTGTAGATAGGCTGACTAAATCGGCTCATTTCATTTTGATTGACATCAGTTTTTCTTTGGAGAGGTTAGTTGAGATTTATATCAGTATGATTGTGAAGTTGCATGGAGTTCCGTTAAGTATTGTTTCGGATCGAGATCCAAGGTTTACCTCGAGATTTTGGGAAAGTTTACAGAAGGCTTTGGGTTCTAAATTGAGATTGAGTTCGGCTTATCATCCGTAGACGGATGGTCAGACGGAGAGGACGATTCAGTCGTTGGAGGATTTGTTGCGGGCTTGTGTTCTTGAACAAGGTGGTGTGTGGGATAGTTATCTTGCATTGATTGAATTCACGTATAATAACAGTTTCCATTCTAGTATTGGAATGGCACCGTTTGAAGCGTTATATGGACGAAGGTGTCGAACGCCTTTGTGTTGGCACGAATCTGGCGAGAGTTCGGTGGTAGGACCGGAGTTGGTGGAGCAGACTACAGACAAGGTGAAGTTTATTCATGAGAAGATGAAAGCTTCTCAGAATAGACAAAAGAGTTATCATGATCGGAGACGGAAGGATCTTGAGTTTCAAGAGGGCGATCATGTATTTCTGAGGGTTACGCCGGTAACAGGTGTTGGTCGTGCATTGAAATCGAAGAAACTTACTTCTCGATTTATTGGTCCTTACCAGATATCCGCAAGAGTGGGTGCTGTGGCTTATAGGGTGGCGTTGCCGCCGAATCTGTCGAATTTGCATGATGTGTTCCATGTTTCACAGCTTCGGAAGTATGTTCCGGATCTGTCACATGTGATTCCGATGGATGAGGTTGAGGTAAGGGAGAACCTTACGGTTGAGGCTTTGCCGGTGAGTATTTTAGATCGCGAAGTGAAGCGGTTGAGGGGTAAGGAGATTGCACTTGTGAAAGTAGCATGGGGAGGCGCTGCTGAGGGCAATTTGACTTGGGAGTTGGAGAGTCGGATGCGGGAGTCGTATCCAGAGTTGTTCGCCTCAGGTATATTTTCGAGGACGAAAATTTCTAAGTGGGGGAGAGTTGTAACGCCCCAGTTTTAGTATTTTTATTTATTTGAGTCGTTTTGAGTATTTTTTTATTATATTATTATTATATTATTTTATCTCTGACTTTTGTCTGAAAATATGTTATTTTTAGTCGTGATTATATTTTATCGGGTTTTGGGATCGTTTGCGAGATAATTGAGTGTAGAGGTATTTTGGGCATTTTGATTTAATTGTTAAGTTAAGAGTTGAAATAGAAAGAAAAAGAGAGAAAAACATAGTAAGAGAAAAGAAGAAAAGAAAAGGAGAAGAGAAGAAAAGAGAGAGATTTGGGAAAAACTTGGAAACCAATCAACCGACTTTTCTACGCGTTATTTAATCGGGTAAGGGTGCGAAACTCGATTATCTTATCGTTGTGCATGATTATGTATGTGTGTTTGTATGTGGTATTGGTTTTTCGATAGTTTTTCGGTTATAGGTCGAAAACGCGTAAACGAGTAGAAATCGATGTTTTCACGGACGGAAATTGGTATAATTTGTGTTGTATGATCTCTATATGTTTATGAACCATTGCTATTAACGGTTTTGCTGCTGGAAGTGATTTGGATGGAAAAATGAGATTTTTGGGGGTGAGGAACAGTGTAAACGCAAGCAGAAAATTCTGCTTCTGGTGTGAAGCGCCGGGCGGTGTGCTTGTTTCGTCGGGCAGTTCGTTCTTTCGCCGGGCGGTTTTGAGAGGCGCAGAGGTTACAAGTTCCTGACTCTTTTGAGTCATTTTGGTAGAATTAGTATCGCCTGTACTTCGCCGGGCGAGGTAGCGGCGAAGGGTGTTTCGCCGGGCAGTTGGAGTGTTTCGCCGGGCGGTTGTGAGAGTTTTCCAAATAATACTTTTCCTAAAAAAATTCATAACTCTTGAACCGTATTTCCGATTTAAGCGTTCTTTATATCGTTGAAAAGCTTATAAAATGTTCTTGCTTGTGATGATAGTTTTGAGAATTGTTGGGCGATTAAATTATGTCGTAAATTTGAAATAGTGTCGTTTTGTCGACTTTTGCCGTAGTAATCATGTGTAATTGATGTCTATCATGCAATATGATGTTGGTGTGGACATTGTATGACTTGTGTACTGTGGTGAAGTGAAATTGCATGAAATATATATGGTGATGATGATGTGTGGCCTTACGGCAAGAAAATGCGAATGTGTGATAATTGAGGATATATGCATAATTATGGATGTGTATATGTGTGCATATTAAATGTCATGAGTCATTGTATGCTGAGCATCATGATATGCATTCTTGAGACGTCCTGAGTGACGGATTGATTCCAGAGGGAATCTGCTATAACATCGTGCGCCTTAAAAATAAGAGGACCGAAAGCGATCTGATTGGATCGTGCGCCTTAAACATAAGAGGACCGAAAGCGATGGTTATAGACGATCGTGTGCCCATGTGGGGTGTGAGCGATCGGATCGTGCGCCTTATACAAAGAGGACCGAAAGCGATCCATAAACGTCGTGTGCCTTATACAAAGAGGACCGAAAGCGACGGGGAACATCGTATGCCCGACGGGGAGTTACACTAAGTAACGAGCGATGGTTCCAATAGTTCCTGAGTGAACTGGTGTTGAGAATTGATGGAAGTCGGTGCCACATGTGCATATGCATAGAGTCGTTGTGTCGGTCTATTGCATTGCATAAATCATTATGGTTGTTTATGTGTGGAATCGTGGATAAAAATTAATATATGGATATGTGTTGGGGATGGAAATATGAATTATTCCTTGTATTGCCTTATGTTTGAATTATGGCGTGAGTGGTGGTGAGAACCGTATATATATGTGTGTGCTTTTTTGGTGTTATATATATAATTATATGCAACTGTAATATGGTTGTTTTTCTCACCCTTCTGCTGTTTTATAATGCTCTATGAGACATTGCAGATTAGAGTTGCTGGAGGTAGTTTTGTGAAGCTTTGCGTCTTCATTCTTTTGACGGTCGGCTCTGATATGTGACACCGGGTACTTAGGGAGGCCGTTTGGGATTATTTGTGTATTATGTATATATATATATATATATCTTTTGGCTCGTGCATGTATAACCTGATGTATGACAAACTTTTCAAGTGATACATATATATTTATGATATTCAGTTTTTAGATTTTCTGCTTTATTCTAAATTCTGAAATGTGGGTGTAAGGAACGGAGTTCCTCTGTTGATTGCTACCCCACTGTTGCATATCTTTATGAGCAGGTGTTGTATGTATTGTTTCAATTTGATGTGACCCCTCGGTCTATGCCATGATAATGTAGATATACTCTGACGAAATTTTGAATTTTCTTTTACCGCTTTAATAGCTTGGGGGTATAGATTGGGGGCGTCACATGCCCTGTCATTTTCCCCTTCCTTAAAGAAAAGACCTTCCAGATGAACATTATGTGGGATATTCTTCATCAAGTTTCCGAGTTGACGGCGAGCTAAAATTGGATGATAGTCGATTCTTCCTTTAGTTCCAATGAGGGGTACATTGGGGAAATTTCCACATCTGTCGATGATCTCTATCCCTTTGTAAATATGACTGTACCAATCTATGTCAGAATTGGTAAGAGACATAATTCTCTGTGACCAACGTAGAGTACTCTTGTGATCCCAAAAAGCAGCAGACTTGGGCAAATGGGAAATGAACCATTTATAGAGTAATGGTACACAGCATGTGATCATTCCTCCACTGTACAAATTCCTTAAATGTATAGAATGATAAGCATCTGCGAGCAAGGTTGGTACGGGGTTTCCTATTAAGAATATCTTAACAACATTGGTATCGACGAAGTTGTCATTGTTGGGTAAGAGGAATAGCCCATATATGAACAGAACAAAGACGTCTTCGAAGGCAGTTATGTTTCCTACACTAGAAAAGTATAGAGCTTTCTCCATCAGGAATTTATCCGGTAAACCCTAGATTCCTCCTTTAGTGGTCATGTGAGTCCTAACTTCTGACTCATCCAAAGAGATTGCACTTGCAATGGCCTGATCTTTTGGAATTTCTTTCAGTCCAGAAAATGGAGATTAATTAGTGATAGGTAAATCAATCAGGTGGGAGTACTCTTCCAATGTTAATGAATGCATGAATGCAGCAAACAAAAACATTTGAAAACATGGGTTTAGGGGTTCAACGTCACGAGCATGGAGTCATGGCTCTACCCATTCCCAAAGGTTGTACTACTTTGGTCAATTTTTGTACCTGTAGAACGGGTTCTAAAAGGTTCTCAAAGTCATTGACCCCTCCTAGGGATATAAACAGCAAGCTGATTCACTCGAGCGAGCTCTAATATCCTAGGATGAATCTCTTTTGAGGGTAGTATCGCGTGTCAACTATTCCCGATAGTCACCGCACTACCAAATGGCCATATGGTTAAATGTCTACTAAATCCTCAGGGTCATGGGTACCACACTGGGATAAATGATGCTTTCACGACAATCGGTCGTTCAACATCAATATTTCCACACAGGTACCTCGCCTGATTCGGTGGACTGCCAAGTTAGCTTGGTCGGGATTCACTCCCTATAAGCGTTTCCCAGATATGCCACCACTTATCTTAATGTTCTCTCAAACTTTCCACATGCGTATTAATCGCATTCTCAGTTAACAGAAATTTAAACACGGGTATCAAGTAATATGACAGTAAATGATATATATAGCAGAAAGTATGCAAATAGAAAAATAAATGCCAAACAAAGCCTAGACCTCTTAGGAACTCTAATCCTAAACTCCCCAACAGAGTCGCCATTTTCTGTAGCGTGTAATTTTTGTCAGTGACGCGACCACCTTACCGCAATGGTTGGAATTGGGTGCTACTTTCTGATTTCTTATTTATCCTATGAAGCTGGAAAGGAAAGGGAAGCTATCTAAAACTAACCTTGCACGCAAATGTTTTCTTTAACAAATGCTAAGAGATTTGGGGTTCGGGGTCAAGTTATACAAAGGTAAGTTGTCAATCACCTAGTGTATATATGGTTATCCATAGACCTTTTATGGTATGTTTTTCTGTTGGTTTAAATACTTTCTGGTATTTATCTACTGTGGGTTGGGAAAGTTTCTCCTTTGAGGGGTTTGAGAGGATGTTTTGCTGATTTTTGGGTTTTCTGTTGTTTTTGTGAAGGTACTGGACCTAAAGTTTTTTATTTGTGTGCTCGCTAAGGTTTCGCAATTTTATGCCTATGTATTCCCGTAAAGATACTCGGTAAATCAGAGCAATCGTAGTTCCTCCTATTTCTATGGGAGGAAAGATGTTTGGTGTCTTGTTTAAAGCCCAAGACTGAAGCTAGCTGAGTATTTGTGTCTTGTTCAAAGCCCAAGATTGAAGCTAAAGGTTTGACTGAGGGAGAGTTTTTCATCTCTAAAGGGAGATATCTCACCTATTCATCACAAAATGTTGGGTAATTGGTTATAAGGGAAATTACTTTAACTGGGATATATGAATCCAGCAATTCCATAATTTCCTTTATAAGGGTGATGTCATGAAGGAAGAAACTTTAACTCAGTATTAAGCAATGCCATTTTTCCTTGAGTCTTTCATGTTAAGAGAAGGGCATTGGCATGGATGTAAATAATCCAAAGGCTTAACACTTACAACAGTTAGATGAAAGATGATTTTTGACCAGGATAAAAGAAGGACTCCAGCTTGGATTTTGAATCAACAAGTGTGCCACTTACAGCAAATTATCTGGGAAAAAGGTTTTAGTTGTCTGTTTTGAGATGTGATGTATAGAGGAAATGTCCTCCTGTAGAGTGGACTCATGGTCTCATCTGAGGGAATGTTGATTTTTGTGTGCCTTGATCAAAGCCCAAGGTTGAAGCTAAAAGGTTGACTCTACTAGGGAAGTTTTATATTTGTCTTGTACAAAGCCCAAGATTGAGGCTGATTCTACTGAGAAAATCATTATATAAAGCCTAAGAGGAGGCTGGTTGGGAAATTATTATATGAAGCCTAAGAGGAGGCTGGCTTCTGCTGAGGATTATTGAAATCCAGAGACAGGTCCAATATATATTGGGGAATCACCTCTTGCTAGGGATTGAAGGAGAGTTGAAATATCATATGCCCTGAGGTTCTGATTCTGTTAGGGTTCTATTGATGGTAAATTAAACCTGGCTGGGTTTTTAAAGTGAAGGTTTAAAGATTGAGTTTGAAAACCTATGGAGGTTTTAACTCTGCTGGAAATTGATGAAATGATCAGGGCTTTTTCCTGTCTTTTTAGGAAACTTGAGAGTTTTTCTTGGTGAGGTCCAAGAGAGAATGAGACTTTCCAAGTCTACTGGTTTGAAGAGGTTGACTCTCAATTGGAGAATGATCTTTGTATGATGCCCAAGAGGAGGCTATGGTTTTAAGGGATGAGAATCAACCCTAGAATGGTTAGATATTTTGGATTCTGGCTCTCTGGAGGATTGAACTAGTAGAGATGACTAAGCTCTGTCCTATACCTGTAGGAGGCCTTCGGGTCCTTGTACTATGCCCAAGAGAAGGCTGAGGAACTTCTAAGAAGCCTGAGGTTCCTTGTACTAAGCCCAAGAGGAGGCTCAGGATGCTTTTAGGAAGCCTGTGGGTCCAAACCTAAGAAAATCTCAAGAAAGGTTTCACCGAGAATAATTCATTTCTTTGCAGAAACAGTTCTAGGGTTTGAAGAAATTCAGAAGAGGTTTCACCGGGAATTAATCCTCTTTGGGGAAATGAATTTCTTGTACACATATGTTTCTAAGTTTGGACAGTCTTGAGAAAATTTTCACCAGGAATAATGCCTTTCTCTGTTCCATATTGTATAAGCCCAAGAGGAGGCAAGACTGTATCTGGAATTTCCAATGGGGAACTAGTTTTGACTATGTTGAAAGAGGAACCTTTGGTTTGACCTAAACCTAGACCTAACTGCTGGAGAAAACTCTAAGCAAGCATATACAAGCATATATATATACAGATGAAATATATAAACAAGTATGTATTGAAAAGATAGTGTAACTTACAGTTGTGCAAGCCCAAACATAGTGTATTTGACTACAGCTGTATGGTTAGATTTTCAAGAAATTGAAGAAAGTTTTGATAAAACTTTGAATTTGAATTTAAATCAAAAGGAAAGTGGTTTTAAAAGGAAGTTTAGGGCTTATACTCAAGGAGAGACCGAGATGAAAAACAACGATCGCACCGTTTATCGTATCGGGACTTATACAATGACTGAGGCACAAATTTATTTATGTACAAAGGGGGTTGGGTATTACATTAGAGGCCCAAAAGTGTTTGAAAGGAAGAAAGATGGGGCTTACAACTAAAGGGGAGGCCCAGATGAAAATTGTTTTGAAAACGGCGATCGCGCCGAGATTTTTAAAACCGTATCGGGACTTATACAATGACTGAGGCCCAAATTTGGTTAATTTACAATGGGATGGGACTTACACTCTATCAAGATGCCCAAAAGTGTTTTGAAAAGAAGTTTAAAATCAAGAGAAACCCTAATTTTAATGAAAAAACATAATTTTCGAAGGAAATTAAATATAAAATGATACAAAATATCAAATATACTCAAAAATAAGTGGTGAGCTTTAAAAATATTTTGAAAATCAAGTTCAATCACATAATAGCTTGAAATCCAATTGGTTTTGAAAAATCAAGGTGAGAATTTCATTTTAAAAATGTTTAAAACAAATAAAATGAAATTAATTACAAAAATTCAAACTATATTAAATAAATAATATAAATTCAATTTTTTTTGTGGAATAAAATATTTCTACATTTTTGTGAATTTTCAAAAAAATAATCAATTAAAAATGAGAGAGAAATTAATTTGAGAATAATTAAGAAAATTATGAAAAATATGAAAAATAGCAAAATAAGAGTGAAATAAAAAATGGTCTGGGTGGGTGTTGAACCCACGCCCTCCAACCAAACACACATGCGCTGCTACCACTGGGGTGGTGATACATTCGTGTATCAAAACCACCCCATATGTATATAAGGGTGACCTAAATTTCAATTCAAACCAAGGCAAAATTTATGTTTTGGTGGATTTGCAAGAAGGATCATATCTTCCTCATTTCTCCATGAAATTGGATGAAATTTAGATGGATCCTACCTAGAATTTCATGAAGAATCCAATGGTGGTCTTAGATATTTATAAAGATGCCTACATTTTAAAATCCAATAGTGGTTTCAAAATAGGCCTAAATTTACAAGTTCTATGCTACCTCTTAATACATGCAACAATAGCATGGTAAATTGGTTTAAACACAACATATATGATATGTATGATCAGTGGACATCAAAGCAATGCATATTTTAAAGAGTTCAAGTTGTTAGACACTTACCTCTTGAAGCTCCTTGTGCTATCTTGCAAAATGCTTGTGCCAGAAGTACTCCAATGCTTTGGACACTCTTGATAGATCCCTTAGAAGCTTTTAGGATGATCAAAACTAGCTGGAATCCTTAGGAACAAGAACTGGCTCTTTCTTGCAAAAGTGGCAAAAGTGACCAAAATAGTAACTCACTCAAATGGTGTTACAGTTGAGGGAAACTTGTTGGGACAGTTTGAGGATGATATTTGGAGTGTGTTTGAAGTGTTGTTTGGTTTTGAAAGTGACTGAATCAAGACATGGCTTGAAAAATGTAGAAAAGTCAAAATTTGAGGTTTTGGAGGTTGACTTTCTGATTTTGGTGTTCGATATGGGTTTTGATGTTATGGATAACTTGTATATGACATATGTGAGGTGTTAGGATGGTTGATTTGAATGGAATTGCTCTCTATTTGAAAATTCACTTGTTACTTGCAAATGAAGTAAATTCTGGTTTTTTTAGAGAGGTTGGAAGGAAAGCATGAGATGTTATGCTTTAGTGTACTTGAATTGATCAGAAAGAAGCTCTATTTAAAGTAGAGCAAGTTTGTTTTGGGAGCAATAGTGAATGGAGACTGATCACCATATTATCCAATGGTTTTTGTCTTGTTGCCAAAGTGTCCTCTAGCCATTGACTTGAGTCAATCTTGCAGGCTATGAGTCTTTTGTTGCAGGGATAAGGCTTGAATCATTTAGTGATCAAAGATTCAGTCTATGCCACCTCAATGCACCTCTTGAATGCCTTGAAACAAAATGAAAGTTTTTGGATTTGCAACATTGAATTTCACATGCCAAGGAATAGGATTTTTGACTTGATGGCTTTGTGATCAGATTATCCATCATTCAAGTTGATTTAGGACAGAAATGAAATGATGCAAGTGTCCAAAATTGGATCAAGAAATCATGGGAACCAAGTTTTATGTTCATGCTGTCTTGAAAAATCAGGTTTTTAGGCCATGTTTCAATGCTTGTAACTCCTTACTCAAGAGGAGTTAGAGTGAGTTCTTGTACTTTTCGGAAAGCCCCAATGACATACTTCAACTTTGATGTCCAACATTGGTCTTGGTTCAGCTTGGATCATAATGAAAAATGGCCTTAAAGTTGGTGAAAAACCAAGACAGATTCTGTCCAAAATTTTCACTAAGTGTTGGAAAAAGTAGCCATTTTCATGTTTTTGTGATTTTGATCAATCCATAACTCAAAATCCATGAGGATTTGGAATCTGATGTAGTTGACAATTTTGAAGTATGTAATGAGAGCTTTCATTTGAGCTTTGGATTAAATAAAAAGGCCTTGTGGTTTGGGAGTTATGACCTTGCAAAGTTGCTACCGAATCACTTTTCTTCCATAACTTAGAAAATTTTATGTTTCTTAAGGTTGCCCCTTTTGCAAGTAACTCTACTTTTCTTAATTTTTCTTGATGGATGATGATCTAAATCATGAATTAACATTGTTTTTGACTTAGTGAAGCCTTGATTGTCAAGAAATTCAAAAAGTCAAACTTGGTTTTTTGGCACAATTGACTTTTTGTCAGATGAATTCCAAATTGTGTTATCCTCTATGAAATCGACTCCTTGACCTAATTCAAACCTAATGGATGGATTACTTAGGTGTTATAAAGTGTCTTGAATCATGTCCCAAGGTTTGGGAGCATATCTTGGTCAAAAGTCAAAGATACAGTTGACTTTTCATCAGGAAACTCTAATTGGCCCAGATGAATTTGAATCATTGTACTGCTCATGAACCAAGTTCTTTGAGTCAATCCAACCTTGTGAATGGATCAATATGATGTATTGGAGGTCTTGAAAACACTTCTTGAGGTCTTGGCTCATGTCTTGCTCCAAAAGTTAATTTAGGGTTGAATTAGGTCAAGAAACCCTAATTCCTGATTTTTGATGAATGCATCCCCTGAGGCTATTTTAACTTGATGATTGGATCCATGAGGTCCCTTTGAGCTTCTTGGGTCATGTTTTGAAGTATTGGCTCATGCCCGGATGAAAATTTTAATCTGGAGGCCTTAATCGATCAAAACCCTAATTTGGTGATATTGGCGATCTTGAGGCTTGATCCACTTGGAATGTTAATACCTTGTGCTTGATTCTTGATGTGGGAGACCTCTTGATCCTTTATGGGTGTTTGAGAGGTTAGAAAAGTTGAAGATCATGTCAATTATTGATTGATCCTTTGTCTAAGTTCTCTGGGAGGGCTCAAAACCCTAATTTTTGATTGAGGTGAATGATCAACAACCCTTGAGAAGATTGATGAGGTATGATGGCACATCCATATTGTGGTGATGATTTACACAATGATGGGAAATCTTGTGGTCAAAATTTAGGGTATGACAATAATCATATTTTGTTAGGTATATCCTTGGTAGTGATTTATTTGTTAAGGGTAGGTTTTGTTAGAATCAACACTTTGAATTTGTCTTGATCAAGATTAAGCTAAAAACTATGATTGTAGAATCCACATCATATTGATATTGTACAAATACAGTACACATACACATGTGTTGTAGTTTTTATATATATATATATATACACATTACAATGATTTGTATATTTAATTCTTTGCAATCTCGATTGTCTTGTTTACCGATTAAGTCATTTTGTGCAAATTTCAATTTATAAACATAATTTGTTTTATACGTAAAAGTTTTCTTCTTCCGCGTAAATCATTTAATTTTTCACACTCATATAAAATTTGTATATTTAATTCTTTTCAATCTCGATTGTCTTGTTTACCGATTAAGTCATTTTGTGCAAATTTCAATCTATAAACATAAGTTGATTTATACGTAAAAGTTTTCTTCTTCCGCACAAATCATTTAATTTTTTACACTCATATAAAATGTTTTTAAAAGTATATTCATCTAAGGTTTTTAATTGAGAGGTATTTTCAACCCCCCCCCCTTCTAGACCATTGCTTACACCATATTCTCGCCCAATAATTGGCCTCAAAGTTGATATTTTGATCAGGCATAAGTGACTTAAAAGTTTGATATTATGGATATCGACAATTTAAAGGGAGTGTATAGTAAAACACCAATTTTTAAAGGCCAAAATTATGCCTATTGAAAGGAAAATATGTACGTAGACTCAATGTCTGTAGAATAATATCTATTGGTAGCAATTCCCGATAAGCCAATTATTCCTAAAAACAAAGTTGATAATTATGTTAAACTCCCAAAATATTGGATAGATGATGAAACCAAAAAGGCATCATATGATTTAAAGATGAGAAATATAGTTATCTTCGTGTTAAGCAACAAAATATTGCCTTCTATCTTACATCATAAGAGTGCACAAACAATATGGAACACTCTTCAAGTCCTTTACGAGGGAACTAGAAATGTTAAGTGTCGTACCTCGAAAAATGAGAACGACCTCATAGAGCGCAACCGCACGCTCGCGAGATGGAATTAACAGAGTCGCCACCAATCTTTATTTATTCCCATAGAGGGAAAGGAAAATATCGAAAAAAACCCCTAAAAGAAAGACAAGGATATGGTCATCGCAACCAATATCTGGGTTCAGGAGTTGATTATGCAATGGGAAGGTATTAGCACCCCCTCACGTCCGTTGTACTCAACGGGAACCATTTAGTTAGGGTTGAATGAATGTTAGCTTATGTTAGTTTCTAATCTTCTACTTATTTAGTGGGAAAAGGGAAAGAGAGAAATGTGTTTAGATTTTTCTTATTAAAGAGAGAGATCTAAGGGTTTTTATTATTAGGGGGCTCGCCAAGACTTCACAATCAAGTGCCTATGTATCCTTACAAAGAAGAAATCAGAGTATTCGTAGTTCGGGTCAAAGTTTATTGGTTAATTTTTGTGAAAGCCAAATTGTATTAATCAACGTAAGGACTTTGTTTTACCCAAAACATATGAAGAGTGGACATTTTCACCACATTGAATGGATTTACAAATTTCATTCATGCCACTTATCTATACTCAATGATTGTAGGCAAAACATCGCCCTAGTGTTTATTAAGACAACATCTTTCATTTTGAAAAGAATCTTTAGACCTTATTAGATATCTTGAAGTTTTGTTTAAGAAAATACCCTTGATGATAATCAAGGTTTGCTCATATATGAGTAGATGTTTTGGTCTCTTGATGATAATCAATGTATGGTCCACAAAAATGGAGATTTGAGTATAGGTTTAATATATTTTAAGAATGATGAACAGTTGATGATGATCAATTGTTCAAAGAGTTAATGCTAGAGCGTTGAACTCTAACAGTCTCTTTCATTTAAGATTGATTAGGAAAATTGTTTGTAGATGTCATACCCTAATTTTTGACCCTAAGATTCTGCTTTTCGTTTCACAGCATTTCTAGGTCAATTATCCATGCATAGCTAACCAATTTATCACATTTTGTTCATTTGGTTTGTGAAATCAAGGTTGCCGCAAAGAGTTTCAAAAGTTCATGGAGGCTTTGTGTATACTCATTGGGATTTTAGTCCTTTGCAAGTTGTGTTGAACTCCCGTGGAGATAAAGAAAGGATATGCCTCATTCTTATGGTCCCTCAGTCAGTACAAGGCCAATTTTCCCCAAGATTTCTCAGAGGTTTCCCCAAGGAGGATTACGGTCTCCTATCCTTTGGTATGAAGCATGGTTATTTAAGGAGTGGTTAGGGTTTTATGGTGAGGTGTAATACAAGTTGTATCCCCATCTTCAAGGGCTCCTCAGGGCATAACTCTTGTGTTGAGATTATTGACCATCAAGCCAAGATATCCATTAGAATGACTTGGAAGGTACTAGGACATGGAACAAAAGATCAATTTAGGAATTCCTACCATGGTCAAGACATTGTTGCTCTCACAAGTCGCTCATTATTTATCGCTTATAGTACATGCTATTTAGAAGTGGAATAAAGATGGTTACAATTGAGTCCAATTTAAACAAGGTTGTCAATGTATGGATTACTTAAGGTCCGAGGCCCAATTCATTAATCTTAAGTCATGACTCAAATATTATTCAAGTAGTTCAATCCTATGAATGCCATGAACTAAGAGTCTAATATGTGATCGTCATTTCGAGACTTTAAGTTCACCAATCGAGTGTTCAAGTTACAAATTCAAGGAGACTTTTGCATATTAATGAGATTAAGGAGGAACAAGTTTCATTAAATGTTATGAAAATAAAAAGGTTCTTTACAAAAGCACAAGAAATTGAAAATTCACATTACTTCAAAAAAAATAACAAGGGCAAACATAAGGATCCAAGCTACAACGTTTTTCAAACTTTTAAAATCTTACAAACTCATCCCCAAACCTTGAAAGAAGACACGTCCCTTGAGTTTACAAAAGTCTAATAATCAAAGTTGATTCGGTTGGACCATTGAGTCTAAAAGGAAAAGTTGAGTTTAGGATTCAAACTGCTCTCAAACTATGCTTATCCTCACCAACATATGTTGGTAGCTGTGCCAACTTTAATTGGAGAGCATATTCAGTCCGCAATTTTAGTGAAGACCTAGCCAAGATAAATGGCTCGAAGACAAGCATAAAGATGTCGCCACAAAAATACTTTCAAATTCGTTGACACGCACTAATTCTTCTCTAGGAAACTTTGATAGCTCCATTGGCCGACCTATGAAGATGGCTGAGATTTATTCCGCTGCCGTTTATCTTGAATAACGCTTTACCGCTGATCTTGCCGGTGTTTCAAAGACAACTGAATTATTGATCATTCTTGATTTTCTTGAGTCAGCAAGAGTTAGTTGAATATCTCATCAATTGGGTTACAATGTTCCTTGCCTAGATTGCTGCCTATATACTTTTGTTTGTTTTACTACATCTACCTGCAGTTAGTAAGCTGATGTCAACAACCATGACAATATTCTCGACAGAAAAATCGAACGCATTTCCAAATTTAAAATGACATGTTTGAATCGGATCATCATCATCAAAACACAATCCAGCATGTCTAAGACAAATTTAAAATTGTTTCCAAAACATGTTCAGGACAGTATTCAAGGAGAAATTAAGGTTGTTCCAAACCAATTACTTTATTTCCAAAACAGGTTCAAACATATTCGTACAAAAATGGGAAGAAAATCATTGTTCATCAAGGCAAAACTGTAGAATTTGATTCTCAGAGTGGCATATATAAAGGGCAGAGTTCCGCATACACATATAAATTCCACACAGATTCACAGAAACCACACGCAAGGCAAGGGGGAGCAGATCATATGTCAGAGCATATACAGAGAAACACAGGTTCAGAAGACCACACCAGAGAAAAAACACCTTCACAAGAACAAAGATTTCAAAGTTCATAGAGAGAAAAAAAACCAGTGTTCACACAAGCAGTGAAACTTATACGATCTCAAAACCACCTGAATTGACACACACAACAGTATCACAAAACTAACAATAACACACATACACGCGGTTTGGGAAAGAGAAGAAGACATTCATACCACAACACCATATACTATTTCAGAAGCGGCGTCACACAAACTCGGAGATGAAGAAGACGGTGAAAAAGACGAAAAGTTACGAACCTGCAGCATGTTGATAGAAGTCAAAATCGTGTAATTCACCTCGAGACACCCATTCGCTCAGCCGCGAGCTCCCTCCACACTATCTGGGATCGCGCCATTCATCTCCATGCACCTTCATCACGGCCTAATCAGGTTTGCAATAACCTGTGGTATTGTTTCCCTCCTTCTTGAATCATGTATAAGTTTTGAAAGTCACCTCTTTTAAGATATATGTTTCTGGTTTTCGCCTGGTGTGAATCGATTCTTGGATGCTTGATGTTTATAGCTTGTTTGTTCTTGTGATAAATGTTTACGTCTTGTTACTTGGCTTGACTATGAATGAAGTCGTCTTTTTTAGAGTGATTTGAAGAGATGATAACGAGAGAGATCATGTTTGAATCACGAAACAGAGTGAATCGCGAGGGTATTAGGAATAGATAGAGCGACGGCGAGAAATTTTCATGAACAGCGAGAAAGAGAGAACCGTGAAAGGGAGTTTTTGTTTCATGCAGAGATGCTTTTTGTTTGTGAAGAGGAAAACGGCTATGGTTGAGAACACCAACCGTGTTTCCCTTTCCTTTAGAGATGGGTCGGGTTTTGACAACCCAACTAAACAATAACTGCCCCAACTCTTCTTGGATGTGTACTCACTAACCAAACTGGGTCGTGATCTGCACCTGGCCCAGAATTTTTTACCCAAATATCCCTCATTTTCGAAAAAATTCCCCAAATATCCTTCGTTTCAAAAAAATTTCCAAACTGTCCCAGTTAGGCCATGGGTTTGTACATGGTCGCCAAATGAAATGGCGACACCTTTTTAAGGCTATAACCATGTCGCCAATTGTACTGGAGACTGCTTATCAAGTCGTCGGTGCAATTGGCGACCCTGTACAAAAGCAAAAGGGAGTCACCAATTGAAGTGGAGACTCCCTAGAAACTGATTTTTTTCACTATAAATAGGGGTGTTCAGCTCAGTTTGTTCCACTTCTCTTCTCCCAAGTTTGTTCTACTCAGAAAATGTATCGTCGTCAGTGGGGGAAAGTTATTTTTTCGTGAGACAAGCCACCGATCGACATGCTGTTTTGGAACATACAAGGTTTCAATCAACTTAAGAGAGAGTTGAATCGGTGGTTGGAGGGAGACATTGGGGAAGGGGAGAAAATCCGAAGTATTGAGAGACATGATCGGCTACATGGATGGGTTCGTGTGAAGACTGACAAAGATGCGAGGGAAGTCATGTTTGGACCGAATGAAATTAGTTTGATTCTTGTAATCTGTTAGGAATGTTTTAAGTTGCTTGTGTTGTTTGTTGTTAACACTATTGTTTGTTGTTACAGTTGTTTGTGTTAGTGTTGTTTGTTGTTAAAACTGTTGTAACAAAGACCCATCAATATATGAAAATATTTGGTTATAACAAATGAAAAGATAAGCTAAATTATGATGCAGATGTTCCTCCAACGTTGGGACACTTTTTTTTTTTGACCGGGCTGACGACAGATACTGCACAGTCTTATCATTTTATCAGCGATATCAATTTCAGTTCTTATACGCTTGCTATTTGGGCGCCCCTTTTTCTTTCTTCTCATATCGTTGTTGTGCCAAACTATGTCACCTTCATATGGAGGCCAATAATCCTCCATTGGTAGCACTGCAAAGCCTTCAATGTATACATTCATATCATTAACCACCTTGTAAACATCAGATAGATAACCATAAGCATCCTGACGAGCATGTGCGCATGTTACAATGGCATGTGAGCAAGGTACACAGAGGGCCTGGAACTAGCCAAAATCACTTCAACATTTATTTAGCCTGACAGCATACGATAAATTAGGCCTCCCCTCATTAAAATCCATTATTTCTTGTACACTGAATGATTGCCTATGTCGGTCAAAGATTGTAACTGCATGTGTGCTGGCTCTGATAGCATCAACCTTCATCAATTTCATAACGCTCTCACTGTATACTTAATCAGACGCTAACACATCACTCCATCTTTCGCCTCTTGTTGCGAAAAGTGATGCCAACCTATAATAGGTTGATCTCACCAAAGTAGTGATTGGAAGGTTTCTTATTCCTTTGAATACCCCATTCATGGACTCCACAAGGTTTGTTGTCATGTGACCCCATCGACAACCACCATCAAAAGATCTTGTCCACCTTTCTAGCGGAATGTTATCCAACCAGCTTTCGGCATCAGCATTTGACATCCTTATTTCGTTAAGGTAGTATTGAAATGTTGGTTGAGTTAGCGCATAACCAACATTCATAACCTGTTTGCTAAGGTACTTGTCTTTGATTGCACGCATGAAGTTTTGTTGAATATGTCGAATGCAATATACATGAGTAGAAGGAGGATTATGCCACCCGTTATCATGGTTATTATAGGCACTCTCTATAGCAGCATGCCTGTCTAAAATCAAACAGAGGTTGGCTTGTGGAACTGAAATTCTGGTATCAGACGTGTGATGTTAAGGTGTGATGTCACAACAACACACTCTGCACAATGGACAGCAATAACAGTAAAATAACACCAAGAATTGTTGACCCGGTTCAGTTACAACCAACCTACTCTAGGGGCTACCAAGCCAGGGATGGAATTCACTACTTGTAGATATAATTTACAGACTCAACGACCCATTGACAATCTCCTAAACTTATACTCTACTAATGACTTCCTACCTAAGAAACCTCTTGGGTATGAGAACACCACTCAATCCCTTACAAACACTCAAAGAAACCACTTTGAGTACCCTTGATCTTACTTCACAGCTTCGATCAATCAACCATTCTCTATTGCTTCACAGCTTCTAGAGAGGACAGAAACGCAACACCTATTCAAGCCCTAGAATAGTGTAAATACAAGCACTCTAAACAAACTCTAGATACTAAGCCTCCAGCTCCTGATCTTCTGAATGTTTTCTGTACCTTTTTCCTTTGGTCTTGTATGCTTTATATAGCTCCTTGAATTGGTCTTGGACTTGCTACAATATCTCCCAGATTTGTTATTTAAAACTGAATATTAAAACAGATTTTCTCCTAATATCTTTTTAAATCTTCAACCTTTTAAATCTCCTACAAATCTGCAGCAGATCTCCTATGCAGCAACAAATATCTATCCCAAGATATTCGCATCCAATGAGACAGCTAGCTCTCCACAATTCCAGCTAATACGCAACCCTAACAACATCACAACCTGCTGTTGTTAATTCTGCAGATCTGATGTTACAACATCACCTGTGTGACATCAGACATCCAACTTCAGCAATTAATTACTTAACACAGCCCAGTGTTAAGACTTCAATGTTACAACATCAACACCTTGACATCAACATTGAATATACTTTGTTTTACCAAAATTCCAGCCAATCCAGGAACTAACAATCTCCCCCTTTGGCTAATTTTGGCTAAAATAATCTCTGCACTCTGCAATCAACTTCTGCACTCTGCACCTTCAGAGATTTCAGCAGCGGAATAATCTTCAGAAATTTGAAACTCTCAATCAGCAGCAGTTTGACAATCTTCATAGTCTTCATTACTTGATCTGCTGCAGCACCATCTTCATTATTGACAACAGCCAATTGGTGCTCCCCCTCAAAAACATGAACCAGTATCACAGCTGTTCAGTAGTTCACAATGTGCAGCACTTCTCTCCCCCTTGATGTCTGCTTGGCTGCACTCTTTAAATGCTATGAAATCTTCACTAGCTTAGTCAAAACTCCCCCTCAATGCAGCAACAACTTTCAACAATGTTACTTTCACCAATGTTGCTCCCCCACCAGCATAGCAACTGTCAATAACTGCATTACCATTTTTCAACTAAACACCTTTTAGCAGCATCAATTTATCTCCCCCTTAATATCTGCATCACATTAGCAGCATATGGCAATAATACTCTTGACTATCTTGGCTATTTTCTCCCCCTTTTTAGCCACAATTAGGCAAGCTTCTATAAGAAGCCCTATTAACTATAGTCAGTATACCCTAGCTCTCATTGTTAGCCTTTCAGTTAGTAAACAGGCAAAACAAATCATAGAAGGAAACTAAAACATAAACAGTGCATAAAACAGCACAATATTCAAATTACAAAACTAACAAAAAAAACTACAAACTGAAACAACTATCTAGAAAAAAAAACAGCAGATGGAGATTAGTCTTCATCCGAGCTTGTACCATCAGCATCTTCATCACCCTCATCTGACCTGGAATCCTCAGTGTCACCATTCCCATTGTCTTCCCCCTGTTCCAAGTCTTTAATCATCTGCTCAATCTTCATTTTCCTGTCAGTACTGGTCTTGATAACCAGATCAAGATCCTTGCAGGTCGCCCTTAATTCTTTAATCAGCTCAGATTTTGTACTGACCTTCTTAATCCCAGAGCTTGATGTTGTAACAATGTCTGGAACATGACTCCCAGCAAACAGTTTGGGATGCAAAGATAAAGCTGATTCCCTCTTACATGCTACCTCTGAGCTGGTTAAGATACCAGGATGTTGATCTAAGATCATTCCACAGATAAGGGAAGGGAATGATATAGGCATTTTGATGGCATTGGTGGCACCATGCTTTACTACTTGATCAAATATATAGCTTCCATAGTTGAGCTTGACCTTTTTCCCTACAGCATAGATGAACCTTCCTAATCCCACAGTTATAGTGGTTTTGTGATTAGTAGGTACCCAGTTGGCCGCACCAATTCTGTCCAATATAGCATACTTGATACTTAGTTTGCTGTCTGTTAATTTATTTTTCAGTGGCCACACCTTAACTTGAGTAGCAGTAATCTCTCTACACACTTCATTATCAGTCACCTCCAGCTCACACTCCTCTTGGTCATCTCTTCCCAGATATTTATTGACAGTACTGGGAGAGAAGTCAATACACTGTCCCCTAACAAACACCTTCATGTAGTTCACACTTCTATTGTCAGAAATTTCTATGGGAATGTTGACAACAAATTCCTTAACAAGTCCATTATAGCACTTGGAGAATATGGTCACAGTCTTTAGAAGTCCAGCTCCATGAATGATGTCCATAATTTCTTTCATCTCCAAGACATCTTTTCCAAGCTCCCTTTCCAGAGCTAACCTTCTTTGGCACACAAACTTCCACAATGAAGCACTGCTCGCATAATGGAAGGATATGTTGTCCACTGGCACTTCAGGGACCTTATCAGAAATTCTCTTTAGAATGGTCTTTCTGACTGGTGTGATGTCATTGACATCTTCCTCAACTTCATCCTCAGACTCAGATTCTTCTCTAACCTTTCTCTTTTTGGAAGGTGTAACAACCTTGCTCCAAGGTTTTGTGGGACCAACAACAGTTTTCTTCTTTCCTTCAGTAGGCTTCTTGGGAGAGGATTCATTGGTCTTTTCTTTCCTTGTCTGTAATCTCTTGGCAATACTTGGAACAACATTTCCAATGACTTCATTGTCAGATAAGTCATCCACGTTGATCACGTCCTCACTCTTTTCTTCTTCAGGAGTAGTTCTATCATTAATTCCCTCATGCATATCTTCTTCTTCTCCTCCTCTTTCAGAGTCCTCAATGACAGACACGGCAAGTCTATGAAGATCAAATTCTTCTCCTTGCATGTCTACCTTTTCTGCTGCCATCTGATTCAACGGTACGGAAATTCCTTTCACAGGTATTCCTTTGTCCAGTATTTTGGTTGCCAGATTACCCATACTCTTATCAACATCAAACTTTTCTACCACAGTTTGAGACGTGGATGACCTAGGTGATGATTTATCACTAAATAAGATACTAGTAACTAGCTTCTTTGTTTCACTATTTTTAAAAGTAGTTGCGGCCCTTTTTGAAGCAAGTTTAGAAGGTCTAGGTTTACCTAATTCTGGTAACATCACGGAGATGGGTTGTATATTCAGAGCTTTGTCTTCAGAGTACTCATCTGTAGAAACCCTAGCGTTATTCCGCGAAGAACTTTTAGAAGGAGAAGCTGTTTACTTTGACATGGTTCCTTTGAGGGAGTATAGAGTAAGATGATTCTTCTTGTTGAAGGGGACGAACATAAGAGAGATATGAGTTTTGATGAACCGTGATTTTGCTATAATAGGAAATGAGGGTCTGAGGTAAGGCGCCAGATTTTGTGTACTCTTTAAAGACCAATTACTAATTTTCTCCCTCCATAAAGATTTTCCTTTTAAACAATTCACATCAGGACTCATTAACTCTGAGTGACCTTTCAGCATCCTGATGTCATAGTATGATGTTATAACATCAACTTGAACATCATTAGATGAATTTCCTTCAAGAGAAATCCACTGATAGCAGTTGTCTTTGGTTCTGGCACCCTTCATAACAATCTGATTATGCTCATCAGAAACCACACACTCATGCTTAGTGTAGTTTACCTTGTAACCTTCATCACACAACTGGCTTATGCTGATCAAATTTGCACTTAAGCCACTGACAAACAGAACATTGTCAAGTTCTGGTCTACCATCACCTTGCACTTTCCTAACTCCTGCAACAACACCTTTTTCTCCATTGCCGAATATAACTTCATGAGAGGGACAATGACTAAGATCATCAAACATGGATCTACATCCAGACATGTGTTTGGAACACCCACTGTCAAAATACCATGTTCCTTCTTTAAACTCTCTATCACCCATGTGAGCTAATAAGCACTTCACCTTCTCCTTAGGTACCCATTGTTTAACAACTTTGGGCCTGTGCTCTCTCCATCTGTTTTGAGGTTGAGGGTATCCATACAGCTTGTAGCAAGAGTACTGCATATGTCCAAACTTTCCACAATAATAGCATCTTACCCTTTCATCTCTGAATCTTCTGCCATGATGAGATTGCTTATGCTGCCATCCATAATGTAGTCTTCTCCTACCATAACTGCCCTGCCATCTATTATGTTGATATCTTCTTCCATAAGACGGCTGAGAATGCTGTTTCCTGGATTGTCTCCCATGATGGTGTGGCTTTCTTCTTCCATAGATATAAGGAACAACATTGGTGTATCCATATCCATAACCATACCAGTTGTCCTGATGTTGAGACACCTGATGAGACATGTGCTGTTTGAACTGAGCAACTTGCATGCTCTCGTGGTATTTTGGGGGCATATACTGACTAGCTCCTTGTCGCTGCTTTCTCTTCTGATAAGGACCAGTCTTCTTCTTAGGTTGTGAAACATCAGCTTTCTTAGGGGTAGGATCCTGCTTCTTTGGTTGATGTTGAGATGAAAGGTGTGACACTTCCTTCTTTGAACCTGAAGTGCTTCCTTCTGAAGTTCCCTTGTCCTCAGCCACATAACCTATCCCAGCTTTGTCTCCAGCAGCTTTTTCTGACTGAAGAATCTTGTCAAGTGTGTCTGTACCATAGCTCAGCATCCTAACAGACTTGGTCATTTGATCAAGGTGAGCTCTAACTAGCACCACTTCATTTTCCATATCTGTCTTTTCATTCTCTAGCTGAGCAATCTGTTGCTTGTGGCACTTGTTTTCTTGACAATTCTCAGTACTTTTTAAACACAACTCTTGATAAGTAGATGCTAACTCCTCATAAGTTACTTCTCCATCACTAGAATCATCATCAGAAACAACAGCTCTTGTTAGGGCTCTAACATGCTTTGCTGACTCACCTTCACTTTCACTATCTGAGTCAGACCAGGAAACTGTCATGCCCTTCTTCTGCTTTTTCAAGAAGGTGGGACATTCTTTCTTGACATGTCCATACCCTTCACACTCAAAGCACTGCACTCCTTTATCTTGGGCAGTTTTCTCTTCATCCTTCTTGCTGGTGTCAGAAGTCATGTTCTTGACATTAGGCCTGGAGTTATTATTTATTCTCTTGAATACTTTGGTGAACTGTCTTCCCAACATCACTATGGCCTGAGATAGATCCTCCTGGGATTCAGATCTCTTCCCTTTCTCTTCTTCACCATTTGTCACCAGGGCTAAACTCTTTGGCTTCTTTTCTGGTTCATCTTCATTCAACCCAAGCTCAAAGGTTTGAAGAGATCCAATGAGCTCATCAACTCTCATCTTGCTGATGTCTTGTGATTCTTCAATGGCAGTAACCTTCATCTTATACTTCTTAGGTAGGGACCTAAGGATCTTCCTCACAAGCTTTTCATCTGACATCTTCTCACCAAGAGCACTGGATGCATTAGCCAGCTCCAGAACATTCATGTGGAAGTCATGAATGGTCTCATCATCCTTCATCTTCAGGCTTTCAAATTTTGATGTTAAAATCTGAAGTCGTGACATCTTGACTCTAAATGTTCCTTCATGAGTAGCCTGCAAGATATCCCATGCTTCCTTAGCAACTTCACAGGTATTGATTAACCTGAAGATATTCTTATCCACTCCATTGAAGATGGCATTTAGAGCTTTGGAATTTCCAAGGGCGAGCTCATCTTCCTCCTTGGTCCATTCTTCTTCAGGCTTTAGCTTAGAGGTGCCTTCTTTATCTTTACCAGCATCATCCTTCTCACATACAACAGGTGTTTTCCACTCTTTAATAACAGCCTTCCAAGCCCTACTGTCCAAGGATTTTAAGAAGGTGGTCATCCTTGGCTTCCAATAGTCATAATTGGATCCATCCAAAATAGGGGGACTGTTCACGAATCCTCCAACTTCTTTGTCCATCTTTACACCAGAAAGTAACTTCCCTAGATCTCACCCAGAGATAGACAGGATGCCTGCTCTGATACCAATTGAAATTCTGGTATCAGACGTGTGATGTTAAGGTGTGATGTCACAACAACACACTCTGCACAATGGACTGCAATAACAGTAAAATAACACCAAGAATTGTTGACCCAGTTCGGTTACAACCAACCTACTATGGGGGCTACCAAGCCAGGGATGGAATTCACTACTTATAGATATAATTTACATACTCAACGACCCATTGACAATCTCCTAAACTTATACTCTACTAATGACTTCCTACCTAAGAAACCTCTTAGGTATGAGAACACCACTCAATCCCTTACAAACACTCAAAGAAACCACTTTGAGTACCCTTGATCTTACTTCACAGCTTCAATCAATCAACCACTCTATATTGCTTCACAACTTCTAGAGAGGACAGAAACACAACACCTATTCAAGCCCTAGAATAGTGTAAATACAAGCACTCTAAACAAACTCTAGATACTAAGCCTCCAACTCCTGATCTTCTGAATGTTTTCTGTACCTTTTTCCTTTGGTCTTGTGCGCTTTATATAGCTCCTTGAATTGGTCTTGGACTTGCTACAATATCTCCCAGATTTGTTATTTAAAACTGAATATTAAAATAGATTTTCTCCTAAAATCTTTTTAAATCTTCAATCTTTTAAATCTCCTACAAATCTGCAGCAGATCTCCTATGCAGCAACAAATATCTATCCCAAGATATTCGCATCCAATGAGACAGCTAGCTCTCCACAATTCCAGCTAATACGCAACCCTAACAACATCACAACCTGCTGTTGTTAATTCTACAGATTTGATGTTACAACATCACCTGTGTGACATCAGACATCCAACTTCAGCAATTAATTACTTAACACAGCCCAGTGTTAGGACTTTAATGTTACAACATCAACACCTTGACATCAACATTGAATATACTTTGTTTTACCAAAATTCCAGCCAATCCAGGAACTAACAGGAACGACATGTGTTCTTAGATTCTTAAGGAAGAAACTCCAAGCAGAAGCGGTCTCACCCTCAACCAAAGCAAATGCTATAGGAAAGACATTACTGTTGCTGTCTTGTGCAACAGCCATAAGCAAGGTGCCCTTGTATTTTCCATAGAGCCATGTTCCATCAATTTGAATAACAGGTTTGCAGAATGTAAAACCTCTTATGCAGGGTTGAAGCGACCAAAAGAGACGGTGGAAGATGACATTTCTGTCAATAATGGTACCATCTGGCCTACATGCTGGCACTGTCTGCATGATTGCAACAGTTCCCGATGTGTATGTCTTCCGGGCTACCAAAAATCGCGGTAACTCCTTGTACGAATCCTCCCAGTTGCCAAAGACCCTTTCAACAACCTTTGTCCTTGCAATCCACGCCTTCTTATAAGAGGGAGTATAATTATACCTCGTCACGATGTGAGATATGATTATACTCACTTTGACTGAAGGGTCCTTACTAACCATGGGCAAAATGTCTTGACATATCAAATCTGCACTTAACTTTCGATGATCCTGGACAATATTTGCTGCAGTACAATTATGTAGTGGCTGTATGGAAGTTATCTTCCAACAATCGCTTCTCTTTGTGTAAGAAGCTGCAAGTCGAAACTTGAACAGAGGATTACGACAAATAATTACATACCTTCTCGAATCCGTTTTGTGTACACTATAATCAACAGAGTTTTCCATGTGAAATTTTTTTATGGCTCGTAGACAATCTTCTTTGGTACGAAACATGTCTCCTTCTTTTAATTTGTTCCCTGACCGCATATACGGGTTGTGAAATATATCTGCAGAAGGATCATCTCTTTGCAAGTCCATGTTTGTCATATGTTGAGGCGGACGATGGACATGATCTGGATGTATGGACGGTTCTTCGTCATCCTCATCGTTGTCGTTCAATATCTGATCGAGCAGTTCCTCGCTTCCTTCTTCTTCTTCATCAACGATGTCGACCTCTGCTTCAGTTTCGTCTAAGTACTCTGATTCACTTTCATCTGAATCTACACATGGTGACTGATTTATGATCTGGTACTGTTGAGATGGAATATTGTGTTGAAGAAATGTATACAACTCAATGTAATTAAAACCAGAATATTCTTGACTAACGAACATATTTTCCACATCTTCGTCGTCTCACAATTTTAGTGGATAAAACTTAACTTTGTTGGTTTAAAAAAAAATAGGGTTTCTATATATTATTTGTGATATAGGTCCAAGACCTAACTCGAACTCCAACCTTTGGTGAAAATGGAAAAAACTTGTGGTTCTAGTGACTATGAATTGGACAAAAGCGGTGTTTTGAAAACCAAAATCAGATACATCGGAGACATATGTTTCTCCGTTGTAATGTGCCTTAACAACGTAACTCAGTGCAGATGACATTTTGATACGAGTAGTTTAGGACAGACTAAGAAATTATTTGACAGGAGTTGATATAATGCATGCATGCAAAGACATATAAATAACAAACTTAATGCGTCATAACTTCGCCATTTGAATTGGTGACATAATCAATCCTCATTAATGAACTCGCCATTTGAATTGGCGACAGAATCAATCCTCGTTAATGAACTCGCCATTTGACTTGGCGACATGTTGCAGGCTTTTATGACGTTGTCGCCAGCATGCTGTGCATGCATGAGGCAGTGTTCAGTCTAGGGCACAGGCTACGTGCATTAGGGACAGTCGCCAATAGGGCACAAGCTTTTATGACGAGTACAACAAGTGAGGGTCCCTAGGGGATGTGGAATTGGTGGCCGGTTGGGTGCACTCGGTCACCAACATTAATTAATGTAATATTTTATTAAATTAATGATCATTTTATATCATCGTGCAAACAAAAGTAATGTAATATTTCACAATGGAAAAAAACAACACACACCCTGTCTCCACTTCAATTGGCGACAAGGTTATTGCCTTTGTACAGGGTCGCCAATTGCACTGGCGACTTGCTAAGTAGTCTCCAGTACAATTGGCGACAGGGTTATAGCCTTAAAGAGGTGTCGCCATTTCATTTGGCGACCATGTACAAACTCATGCCCTAACTGGGGCAGTTTAGGAAATTTTTTGAAACGTAGGGTATTTGGGGAATTATTTCGAAAATGAGGGGTATTTGGGTAAAAAATTCCCTGGCCCGTGTTCATTTCCTTTTTTTTATGTGGTTGTTTTTTAGGAATTTAGCTTAATAAGTTATAAGTTTAATTAGGATTTTCTTTGGTTTAATAATTAATTTAATTAGTTTTTTTAGAATTAGTTTAAATAGATTTTAATTAAAATTTAGTATTTAGTTTAATTAATTTAATTAAAATTTAGTTTAATTATAGTTTATTAAAATTTAGTTCATTTAAATTTTAATTAGATTTAATTTATTTAGCTTTCAATTAGACTTTAATTTATTTAGCTTTCAATTAGATATTTCATTAGTTTTCAATTAGATGATTAGCTTAATGGATTAATTAGTTTTGAATTTAAATGTTAGTTTAAATAGTTTCATTTTTATCTTGACAATTTGTATTTTCCATTTTTTAATTCCTGATATTTATGTCGATTCTTGACGCATTTGGCGGTGATTCCTGATTTTTAATGTCCTACTTCTTGAGTTTTGATTTACTTGAGCATTTGCTGTACATCTTGCTACTTATTTTACTCGAAGTTTCTCTCTTTGTCCTTCTGTTGCTTATGTCTAATTCCAAAGGAAAGGGTCATCTCCTTGTCGACTGCCATGTCATAGCTTAGCCTAACTTTAGGTGTTCTTGTTTCATCCTAGCCTTTGGATTAGAGCCGCCGTGTTCTATGTCTCGCCGTAGACATTTCTTCCCTTCATCCTAGCCTTTGGATTGGAGTCGTCGCACTCCTTGTAAGTTCCTGCCATGGACACTTAGTTTCCTTTCAACTTAACCTTAACCTTGGAGTCGCCGCACTTCATGTAAGTATCTTGCCATGGATACTTACCTCCCCCTTGAACCTTGACCATAGTCAAGAGTTCCCCACCCTCATTGAAGTGAACTACGAATGCTCTGATTCCATCCCCGTCAGGATACGTAGGCACGAGATGCGATATCTTGGCGAGCATACTTAGAAACTAACCCCTATGTCCTTGCCTTAGCAGGTCTCCCTTAGTAAGCAAACAAAAAATAACAAAATAAAATAAGAGGTTCCTGTAGAGTACTACAGATACTTAGGATGCTAACACCTTCCCTAGGTATTACCAACCCCTAAACCTTAGATCTCCTTGCTGTGTTTTTACATAGCGCTATTAGGGTTTTTGATCTTTACCCTTTCCTTTGGATAAATTAAAGTTCAGTGGTGAATTCAAAGATTTGTGATTCAAGTTAATCCAATAGCTTGATATCTAATTCTCACCGTAACAGTAGACCATAAACATTGATAATGATCAATGGTTCAAAGAGTTGTGATAGAGTGCTAGACTCTAACACCTCTTGGTCCAAGGTTATTTATTAAGTGTTTTAAGGATGAAAGAAGGGAAAAATTGGCTACCTCAATGTGCAAGACTTGAGACCAATCTTTCAATGGTTTTGCTAGAATGCTAGATTCCAACAATCTTTTTCTTTCAAGTTTATTTTAAAAGAGTCTTTATGTACTTTGAAGTATTTTAGCTATCCTTAAAGAAGGAAAGGGTCTTGAGGTGGCACTTGACAAAAGGTCAAAGTTAAAGAGGGAACTTGACAAAGGGGCCAAAGGTTTGTCAGGGCAATTGATAAAGAGTCAAAGATTTTCTTATGAATAGTTCAAATTTGTAGGAGTAAGTTTGGATTGAGTTGTTTGATGTTTGGGATGTGGATTGGGATTTGAAGGAATTTTCATAATCTTGATGAGGATTAGGGTTTTATGAGAGATGATCATCTTAAGGAAGATTAGGGTTTGATGAAAGGTTGTAATCTTGTTGAAGATTAGGGTTTTATAAAAGGTGATTGTCTTGAGGAAGATTAGGGCTTGATGAGAGGTTATGGTTATGACAATACCACCTACTCATACATGATTTATAAATAAAAAAAGTTATAACTTCTTCCCTAAAGTTAGGTTGGGATAGAATGTGTTGACAAATTTATGGTGGAGATGTTCATAATAGGGATCAAATTAGGGTAACAAAGAGCTTATAAGCTACATATATGAGACTTCATCTAAGGGTAACTTGACAAAGTTACAAGGGATAGATATGATAATAATCAACCAAGGTGAACAAAAAGTTCACAAGTTACATGGATGAAATAATCTTAAGATGAATTGACAAAGTCATAAGGGACCAATCATGTTGAACACAATAGAGGTAAACATATGCATACACATGGATGAGACATCATCAAAATTTAGTGGCATATTAACAATCATGGTTCAAGACTTCACACTCATGGTATAACATGCATTAGGTTCATGTTTGTCATAAAGATTCATCTTGCAAGGTTGATTTAAACATGGTAAAGAAAGTCAAACATGCTTCTTAAACAAATTAGGACAACAAAGCATTTAACCCTCATAGATGTCATTCATCAATCCAAGAATTTCAATTTAAACCAAAGTGATCACTTATTCACAAATTCAAATCATATATGGATTGAACAAATATCCTAATTTAATCAAAAAAATATTCATCAATCTTTTAATTAAAAGTATTTATAAATTATGAACAAAACAAAACATTTCCTAATTCATTGCATATTTAACAAAAAAAAACAAATAGCTCACCTAAAGATTAAAAATAAATTAAGTATACAAGTCTTGATGAATAAATAAAATGTATATCACAAATATTTTGGATGAAAATTAAAGTAGAAAATGAAATGAAAGTTTTTTTAAAAGGTTTTTTAATAATTTAATAACCAAATAAAGTATTTTTTGAATTTTTAAATTTAATTAACAAAATGAAATAAAGTATAAAACAATATTTGGGTTTTAATAAATAAAAAAATATTGAAATAAAATAAATTATTTTGGGGTTTTTTTAAATAAAAGAAAAAATAAATAAGTAAATGAAATAAAACAAATATAAGAAAAAAGGAAGAAAAAAAAAGAGAAGGGAGGAGAAAGAAGAGAAAATGAGGTAGAGGAAAAAATTGGGGAGACAGGGGTTCGAACGCCCTCCCTCACTCTCCACGCATGAAAACAACAATCTGGCCATTGGGACAAGGCGCGCGCCTTGTCAACCAATCACAACGAATAAATAATATATTAAATTCCATTTTAAAGTCTGAAAATGGTGCCACCTGCATTGTCATCTTCTACCTCAAGCTTTCAATTTTCTAAAATGCAACTTTCTTGTTTCTGAATCAAACGAGACAATGTGATATACCATTTTACTCAGAATTTTACCAGGAATTCAACCATGTCATTCAATTTCATTTATATTAATCCTAGCCCAAGAAATCAATGGAAAACCAGAAGAACCCTAATTTTTCTAACAAAAATTAAATTCCATACAAGCATGGTCAATGAACACAAGCATAGGGCTTTCAATCCTCACATTATGGCAAGCATATTGGTAAGAAGAATGAATCAAAATGATGATTCTATCATAGAGTTCCAGAAATGACAACTTACCTCAAAGTGGTGAAATAGTGCTTTGCTTTAGAGCCCTCCCAGAAGCAAAGTGATGATCCCTACAACTTTCTTGGACCTCAAAGAGTGTGTTGATGTGCTCAGCTTGCCTTGAAATCTTCTGGAGCTCTATATCCATACCAACTTGCAAAGTGGAAAAGGTGAGATAATGATATGTTATTTGAGGGGTTTCTGGTTGATTCTAATGCATACAAAAAGTTGTATAAGGTATGTGGAGTGTGTTTGGATAGAAAAGTGACAAGGAAAGTGAGAGATGTGTGAAATGTGAAGTTATGGTTTTTGGCAATTTTGAAAAATTGAAGAAATTGTGCAATTTAATTCTGATGTTCTTGAGGTTTTTTCTGTGTGTTTGATGATTAATTATGGCCTCTACTTATAGTGTAGATGATCTGAATCAAGAGCATTGGACAATAGCATTGTTTGATGAACTTTGGAGGACAACAAAAAAGATGGTTAAGAGTACAAATCTTTCTTTTGGTGGCTCCTAGTTGACTTTGCAAGTGTGATCTGAGTTTTGTACCAACTACATCTGATGTTAGGATCATGTTCTTTCCTTTGCCAACAAGTCAACATGATTAAAGTACTTAATCATGTATTAGCCAAAATTAACTCATGTTAACATGTTGGATCGAAGCTTTGTACCATGAGTGAATATCCAAACTTGCTGAATTTTCCACCTACTTGAAGATTTCATGACAATGAACAAGTTCCAAGTTGAACATATGATGAAAAGAAGCTTAAAAAATGGCCAAAAGATCCCTCCAAATCGTGCACAACCAAACTTGATGCTATTCTGTCTTGGAAAATCAGCATTAACATGGCTACTTCTTGATCTTGTAACTTCATGCTCAAGCAAAAGAAATTCATGCTCTTGGTACCATTGGAAAGAAGGCATCACATACTACAACTTTGGTGTTGATCACTTGAAGAAACTCTATTTGGATCATTGAGAAAACTAGCCATCAAAATTAGATTTTTCAACTGTTTGACACTTGGAAAAATTTTAAGTATTTGGCAATTTTCACAATTTGAAAATCTCAACTTTAATCATTCATAAATTCCAATCCTTGTGAGCTTTTGATCCAATTCTTCCACAATATTGAAGTATGGGATGTCATCTTCAAGTGCATACCTTGGGCATGAAAAGTGGTTACTTGAATTGATCACAAAGTGGTCTTAAAGTCATGCCCTTGATAAGGTGAAAAACTTAGAAAAATTTATAAGTGTTTAGATTTTCATCAAGTTGAAAAATATTAATTTTGAACATTAAGAACTTCCACTCCAAGAAAGTTATAGGCTTGTAATTTTCATCAAATTGAATTATCAAATGCCATCTTTAAGAAGAGTCCTCAAGTGTTTTCATTGGATACTTGAGGAAGAAGTTATGATATTGGAAAGTTGGTCACTTAATCAAACATTTCCAAAACTTAGAAAAAATCCAAAACCCTAATTTCACAACTTTGAATCTTTTCCTTGATTTTCTTGATTAATCATGATCCAATTCACTTATCTTTCATATTTTCATGATTATTGACTTGAGAAGGTCATGTTTGACCTAAAAAGTCCAAAGTCAAACTTTGACTTTGATTAGGTTGACTTTGTATCAGATGAATTCAAATCTTGCATTTGCAAATGAATCAAACTTCTTGAGCTATTTAAATCATGTGAAGGAACTTCAAATATGTATTTGAGGATCTTGAATCATGTTCCTAAACATGGGATCATGTCTTGGTTGGGAAGTCAATATCCAGTTGACTTTGACCAAAAACCTTAATTTGGTGCACCTGGGGGGTTGAGGCTTGATGATCTTGAGTTGATGCAATATCAAACTTTGATTGTTGATGAAGGGAAACCCTTGATCCATGAGTGAGATAGTTGAGATGTTAGTGAACACCACAAGCCTTGATTTATCAACTGCATGGTCTTCTTAATGTTATGCACATGATGCAACTAAACGATGGAATCTATAGGGTAAAATTTGGGGTATGACAGTTGCCCTTATTTAAATATCTTTACTGGATGGAATGAGTGATGATAATCCTCATGAAATCAGGGTGAAAGGTATTTAAATATAAAAAGACCAGAAATTTTTTCCCTGACGTAATGACATGTTATGCTATGGACAGACGAACTTCTTTTTTGATTTGTTGGGGATATGATGTGAAATAAAATGAACCCTAGTGTAGCGTGCGATTTTTGTCGGTGACGCGACCACCTTATCGCAAATGGTTTTCTCCTCACCGCAATGGTAGGAGGAGTGGGGTGCTACTTTCTGATTTCTTATTTATCCCGTGAAGCTGGAAGGGGAAGGGAAGCTATCTAAAACTAACCTTGCACGCAAATGTTTAACTGAACAAACGCTTAAGAGATTCGGGGAGTGTAGCGAGCGATTTTGGATGCGGTTCTTAAGCGCTGGTCGCTCTCTGCGGTTGAGCTTACTACAGGTCGATTCATTTTTTATCCTATTAAAGCTGATGAAGGAAGGGAAATAGATGTCTCCAATTAACCCTGCTTTGCATACTGAGTTTAAACAGCGGTCTATTAGGTTGCGAATGCTATCAATGTGGGGGGGGCCTTTGTACTGGTTATTTGTATTTTCGCCAATACGGTTTTCTTTTCTCTTTCTAGGACTTTATAGCGGGGAACAAGGATTTAGGATGTTAGGACTGATGCTTTTGATAGATACATGAGAGTATGGGATTTTCGGTTTTTGTTTAGTGTGCTCGCTAAGATTTTTCTTGCAATCTTATGCCTACGTATTCCCGTTTACCGAAACAGGGAAATCAGAGCGTTCTTAGTTCCTTCTATTCTATGGGAGGAAATGGTTGTTTTTGGTGTCTTGTTCAAAGCCCAAGACGTGAAGCGAAAAAGGTGATCTGTATCTTGTTTAAAGCCCAAGATATGAAGCTGAAAAGTCTGTTTGTATCTTGTTCAAAGCCCAAGATATGAAGCTAAAGGTGTTGACTTTAGAGAGAATTTGTCATCTCTAAAGGGGTCTGTTTCTCACAACTGTTAGGTGACTGACTGTAAAGGAGGATTACTTTAACCGAGATGTGTGAATCCGGCAATGCCATAAATTCCTTTATAGGGGATTTTAACCTGAAGGAGAAGACTTTAACTTAGTGTAGGGCAATGCCATCTTTCCTTAAGAATTTCTCATGCTAAAAGAGGGACAGTGGCATGGATGTAGATGATCCAGAGGCTTGCCGCTTACAACAATTAGATGAAAGGAGTTGTTGATGTTTGTATCCTGTGAACGAGGCACAATTTTGATGCTAAAAGGTTAATTGGATTAACCAGTGGTTTTCTTATATAAAGCCTAAGAGGAGGCGATTATGTGTCTCGTACAAAGCCCGAGAGAGACGCTAGAAGGTTTTTGACTCAACGAGGGAGTCTTTTGGTATCTGGTATAAAGCCCGAGATGGAGGCTATTATTTATTTGGCTCAATAAGAACCTTTTTGTATCTCGTATAAAGCCCGAGATGGAGGCGAAAGAGGTGATTGACTCAACGAGGGAGTCTCTTATGTGTCTCGTACAAAGCCCGAGAGAGAGGCTAAACGTTGTTTGACGGCGCTGGGGGAGAATCATTGTACAAAGCCCAAGAGGAGGTTGGGGTTACTGTTTTAGTTAAGTGACAGGTCGAGTATACTAATTTTAAAGAGAAAATCAGTTCTTATATGAGCAACACTGTACTCATGGATTTGATTCAAGGATCCGGGTTATTCCTGTTCTTTAAGGAAGCGGGAAATCCGAAGGGTATTGAGACTGTCCGAGTCTACGGGTTTCCTTCCTATTTTGAAGGGTCGCTTGAGAATGTCTTTGAGACTCAAGGAAATTAGACTGTCCAAGTCTAGAGTTTTACCTTTTGTACTATACTTTGAGAAATAGTAGTAGAGTCTTTGAAAGGACTGTTCTATGCAGATGATTAAGTTCTGTTCCTATACCTTTAGGAGGTCGTCTGGACAATTTGTACGAAGCCCAAGAGGAGGCTGGAAACTTTTAAGAAGCCGACGGGTCCTTGTACTAAGCCCAAGAGGAGGCTATCATTCCCGGAGGAAGATATCATTATACGAAGCCTAAGAGGAGGCTGTGAATACTTCTAAGAAGCCGTGGGTCCTTGTACTAAGCCCAAGAGGAGGCGGGGTTGCTTTTAGGAAGCCTGTGGGTCCTTGTATAATGCCCAATAGGTGGCCGCTGCTTTTAAGAAGCCGATGGGTCCCCAAACCCCGAGAAATTCAAGGCAAGCTATCCACAAGGAATAGATCAAGTCAGGAAAGTTCGAGAATTTGGAAGAAACTCAAGAGATGCCATTCACGGAGAAAAGATCATCTCTGGGGAGTAGAGCTTCTTGACAAGTGCTTTTAAGAAGCCTGTGGGTCCCCAAACCCCGAGAAGTTCAAGACATGCCATTCACCGAGAATAGATCAAGCCAGGAAAGTCTGAGAATTTGGAAGAAACTCAAGAGATGACATTCACGGAGAAAAGATCATCTATGGGGAATAGAGTTTCTTTGACAACTTCTATGAGTGACAGTCTATGAAAGGGTTCACAGAGAATGCTGCCTTTCATGTCTCCATATTGCTTAACCCCAAGAGGAGGGAAGACTGTGTCTGGTAATCCTATGGGGATCTAGTTTAAACTATTTCTAAGAGTGATCAACAGGCTTAATGATAGACTTAGTTGCCGGGGAAACTCTAAATATCTATACTATTATTACACAGTTGATATGAGTTTATGAAAGAAGACTTATAGTGAAACAGCCCCACAATACAGTTATATGTATATGAAATCGGTAAATGAAAGCAATAACCACTTACTCGGTTGTAGAGCTTCCATGCTGTTTGGTTAGTTGTTCAACAAAGAAAATTGAAAACAACAGTATATTCAAAATCAAAGGAGAAAGTGCTTTGAAAAACAAATATTTGGGGCTTACAGCTCAATGAGAGGCCCAGGGTTTTATCAGTGAGCGCACTGTTTGAATTTGTACAGAGGGACTTATACAAGTGAATGAGGCCCAAAATGTTTTATGTACAAAGGGATGGGTCTTACACTCTCTCAGGAGGCCCAAAAAGTTTTAAGAAAGGAAATGGGTCTTACTACTCGAGGGTAGGCCCAATTGTTTTTCGTTTAAAGTGGCGATCGCGCCGAGATTTTCTTTTAACGCGAAGGGACTTATACAATAAGTGAGGCCCAAAAATGGTTTTTGGTTAAAAGGGGATTGGGTCTTACACTCTATTAGAGGCCCAATAGTTTTGAATGGGTCTTATAGCTCGAGGAGAGCCCCATGGTTATTTTTTAAAAGGCGACGATCGCGTCGTTTGTTTTTGACGATATCGGGACTTATACAATACACTGAGGCCCAAAAATGGTTTGGTCAAAAAAGGATTGGGTCTTACACTCTATTAGAGGCCCAAAATGTTTTGAAAATGATTTATGAGGGTTGAATTAATCCAAAAACCCTAATTTGTTTTCAAAAATGTATTTAATTGAATAAAAATTCAATTAAAATGATCAAAATTGTTTAACATATGAAAAACAAATTGTGATCTTGGATTAATGCTTCAAAAATTAAGTATTGACCTACAAAATAATTAGAAAGCATTAAAAGTTGCAAAATCAATGTGGAAAAAATATTTAAAATGTCAAAAACAATTAAAATATTAATTCTTTGTAAAAATATCAATTATATGAAATAAATAATATTTTTGGGATTTTTTGATAAAATAAAATATTTTAACATTTTTGTGAATTATTAAAAAAAGAATCAACTCAAAATCATTAAAACTCAGAGAGAAATTAATTTTTGAATCAATTAAATAAAATCACAAAATTCAAATATTCAAATATTGGAAAATGGCGCCAAGAACAAAGGCAAGAACACGCGCGTTTTTCAGTTTTGCCCAGATTTGCATTTTCTCTCCAATCTCACTGAATACTTAATCATATCATGCAATCCACATACCAATCAACTCGTTTCAACCTCACGATCATGTCTATGGTATTTAATTTCATTTAAATTAAACATATAACAAGAAATCACGAAAAATCCTCAAGAACCCTAATTTCTGCATGAAGGCTAGGAATTTTGATACACGATTCAAACAATGCAATTAATTGAGGGGAAACATTCCATGCATGATTATGAACATATGGCCAAATTATTGTGCAAGGAGATATGCATAGATTGAGAGATGACCAAGTATATGCTTACCTCTAGGTCGTGACAGCAAGTGCAATGTGATTTTTGATTTGGAGGTGTTACAGATGAGTGGTGATGATCTGAACAGCTTCCCCACACCCTATGGAGTGTGTTTGAATGCTTGGACTTGATTGAAATTGGCTGGATCACTTCATGGCATCTCAACTGCACTTTGGTTAAGACCTTGAGCAATTGACTGGTGATTCTGAGAAATCAGTGTTCCAGTTGTTGTTTAAGTGTTTGATCAGCTCATATGTGATGTATGTGAGGTGTGTGAGTGATTGGTTTGAGTGGAATTGCCCTCTAGCTAAAAACCCGATAGCTACCTTGCTAAGAAAGGTATTTTTGCCAAGAGAAAGAGATTTTGAGAAAGGCAAGTGTTGTAGGCCTTTAGTGTACTTAAACTGATCATAATTGAGCTCTATTTATAGTAGAGCAAGTTTGTTTTGGGATCCACAGTGAATGGCAACTGCAGCAGGTGTTTGTTCAATGTTGGCCAATGGAAATCCAAGTCTCCTCTAGACATTGACTAGAGGTTAGGGCACAGGGTTGTGGTTCCCTTGGTCTTGGATAAGTCTTGACTGAATTCAAATGAAAATGGCTCAGTCCATGCCACCTTGATGCTTCCATTGAATGCTCCAATCCAAATTTGGAGTCTTGTCCCTATTTTGGCCATTCTGGGTTCAACATGCTATTTCTTGTTCCAAAGACTTTGGAGGCTTGGCTCAGTGATTGTCCCCTTTAGATTCAATCCTCTGATGTGTCCAAGTGGATAGGAGCATTTGGATTTGGCTAATTTTGGCAAATCGAGCAAAAATACAAATTCTGCCTTGCCTTGGCAGATTTCAGCAAGGCAACTTGACAATGTCATATCTCATGACTCAAAAGAAATTTGGTAATGTTCTTGGCCATTTTGGAAAGCCCTTACATGGTACAACAACTATTTGAACATGTTTGGTTTTTATCTCTTTTGAATCCAAGTGAAAAATCCGCCTACATTTGGAAAAAAATGAAGACAGATTTGGACTTAGTGAAAATTTCACTAAGTGTTGGAAAAAGTGACATTTTCATTTTTCAGCCATTTTGATCACTCCATAACTCAAAATCCTTAATGAATTGGACTTAGGTCTAGTTGAAGTTTTTGTAGAGGGTAATAAGGGATACAAATCCATCTTTGGATGAGGAAAAATGGCTTTGTGGTTTAGGAGTTATGATCCTCCAAAGTTGGTACCCCTTTTACAAGTTATCCAACTTTTCTTGATTTTTCTTGATGAATGATGATTCAAATCATACATTAACATCATTTTAGGGTTAAAAATCCATTTTGGTGAAAAATCTCAAAAAGTCAAAGTTGACTTTTGTGCACAGTTGAGTTTTTATCAGATGAATTCCAAACTGTGCAATTCTTCAGAAAATCATGTCCTTGACCTAAATCAAACTTGATGGACATGTTCCATGGGTGTCATAGGGTATATTGATGCATGTCATAGGGCTTGGGAGCATGTCCTGGTCAAAAGTCAAAGTTACAGTTGACTTTTTCCTTAAAACCCTAACTGTGGTGCAGATGAAATTGAGACTTGTTGCTCAAGCTTCTTGGATTAATCCATTGTTCCAAATGGATCAATATAGTTCATTAGAGACCCTAAAACCCTCCTTTGAGGTCTTGGCTCATGATTTGCCCTAAAAGTCAACTTAGGGATGAATTAGGTCAAGAAACCCTAATTCCTGATTTTTGATGAATGCATCCCCTGAGGCAAAATTGACTTGATGATTGGTTCCATGAGGTTCCATGGAGTATATTAGGTTATGTTTTGGATCATTGGCTTGTGCCCAGATGAAAAATTTCCATTTGGAGGCCCTGGTCAACCAAAACCCTAATTTGGTGACACTGTCGATCTTGAGACTTAATCCACCTAGAAGGGAGCAGCCTTGTGCTTAATCCTTGAAGTGGGAGTCCTTTTGATCCATTGTGGATGTTTGAGAGGTTTAGACAAGTTGAAGATCATGTCATTCCTTGATTGACCCTTTGTCTAAGGCTCTGAGAGGGCTTGAAACCCTAATTTTGATTGTAGTGGATGCTCACCCATCTTTGGGGAGACTGATGAAGTATGATGGTTCCTCCATATTGTAATGATGATTTTCACAATGATGGGAAATCTTAGTGGTCAAAATTTGGGGTATGACAGGGAGTTCGGGGTCAGATTATACAATGGGAAGTTATCAATTACCCATCCTATATATGGTTATCCACAGGTCGTTAGCAATTATACCTATTTTTTTCTACTTATTGGTGTTTGTTTGTCGATTGGGAAAGTTTCTCCTTAGGGAGGTTTTGAGAGAGAGAGTTTTTGTTGATTTCGGGTTTATTCCGATGTTTTTGGTAAGGTATGAAACCTAAGGTTTTTTATTGATGTATGAAGGTGCTGGACCTAGAGTTTTTGATTGGTATGCTCGTTAAGATTTTGCAATCTTATGCCTACGTATTCCCATTGAAGATAAACCAGTCGTCTGAGTTGTAGAATTGCACAAACTTATCTGTTAGAGACGCCATTTGTTTCTACTGGGGAAAGCAAGTCTCTTGGGAGACTGCTGTTGCTTGGGATCTTACATCATACTTTTCTCGGGATCTTCCCGGAGAAATGCCATATGATGGGGTCCGATTTTGAGGTGTCGATGACCTTTTCATCAGCGATATTTTCAGAACGAAACTGGCGTGCTGCCGAATCTCTGATTACGAGGTTTTCTCTGTGGATTTTCCTTAATCCGGGAAAGCAAGGATATCATCTTCAATGGTGAAGAGTGATGTTGACTGAGGGCTCTCTGGTTTTTCAGAGGTTCAAGTTATCAAAGTGGTCAAGGGCCAACTTCCTTCCAGAAATAAACTGGAGGCGAGGTTGTTCAAACGTAGCGTTTCCTGACGAGGCAAGAACTGACAATTCGATTGAGAAGACTTTTATCACAAGGGGATAAGATCGACTAGAGTGATAGTGATGCAATATGAAATGTGAATGCAAATCAAATAATGCATGATGTATGTATGTATATGCTGACAAAACTGACACAACATACAGACTAAAGGATGAACATGACTGGATACTCGGCCACAATGGGGCATGTAGAAATATCGCTGGTTCAAGATAGCAATTCTGCCTTGCTTAGGAGAGATAGTCCCTGTTGGGAGCTATGTTGATCGGGCTTAGGAGATGAGAACTCGGCCGAAGCGTGTAAGATGAAATAAGGTCTCTGACATAGTTGATCCCTTCATTCAGGCGTACTGGGTTAGAAGGAGTACTTTGATTCTGCACTTTGAGGTTTGATTACTTCTGGAGAAGCGACCGATGTTCTTCTGATGTTCAACAGTCAAAAGAAATTTCCGTCTTTAATTTAAAAGCAGAAAAAGTTTTAACAAGTAAATTCATTTTTGTTTTATTTCAAGAATCGTTAATCATATTAAAATGTCGTTCTGTAAAGCTAAAACAAATAAGAATTACAAACAAAAGCACAAGGGCTCAAATTTTATTGATAAGATGGAGATCAGCCAAACGCGTGATTCCAAAGTGTAATTACAAAGTTAGAAAATGGTAATTTACAGGGAAAAGGGCTACGTTGAAACATAACAACCACTATCCTTCTACCAACTTTGAATTCGAGGCATCCTGAGCTTCTGTCGAAGATGACCTTGGCTGGAGTTTTCTTCCGATGGATGATGTAACTGCTGCTGAGGGACTTGCCTCTGTTGAACATAGTTACTTGCCATTATCCCTAATTTTTGCCTGGATTGTACTGTGAGATTTCCAATCCATCAGGATGATTTTTTTTTATGTCTCTAACTTTTGCCTGGACCGCCCTTTCGGGTTTTCAATCCACCGAGACATTTTTCTTCTTCTTTTTTTTTTTTTTAGTTTAGGCGAAGTATTTCTTGACTACATCAACATTCGTGGGGTAGGCAAATTCCACTCCGTCCATGGTTGCAAGTCTCAAGGCGCCGCCTGAGAAAGCTTTCATGACCACATAGGGGCCATCGTAATTTGGGGTCCATTTGCCCCGAGAGTCAGTGAGAAATGATTGTATCTTCTTGAGCACGAGGTCTCCTTTCCTGAAGATGCGAGGTCGAACCTTTTTGTTGAACGCCTTCTTCATTCTCTGTTGATACAACTGACCATGGCATAGTGCCGTGATTCGCTTCTCCTCGATCAGATTCAATTCGTCGTGTCGGCTTTTACACCATTCAGCTTCGGTGAGCTTAGCTTCCATCAATACTCAGATTGACGGGATCTCTACTTCTATGGGGAGCACTGCTTCCATGCCATACACTAGAGAGAAAGGGGTAGCCCCGGTTGAAGTGCGGACAGATGTGCGATAACTGTGAAGAGCAAAGGGTAGCATTTCGTGCCAATCTTTGTAGGTTACAACCATCTTTTGAACGATCTTCTTGATGTTCTTGTTAGCCGCTTCTATCGCTCTGTTCATCTTGGGTCGGTAGGGAGATGAGTTATGGTGTTCGGTCTTGAGCTCAGCGCATAACTCTTTCATCATCTTATTGTTCAAGTTAGATCCATTATCAGTAATGATCTGGCTTGGAACACCATAACGGCAGATGATATTGTTTTTGATAAATCGGACCACCACTTGTCGGGTTACATTAGCGTACAATGCTGCTTCGACCCATTTGGTGAAGTAATCAATGGCTACTAGGATGAACCGATGTCCGTTTGAAGCCTTAGGCTCAATTATGCCAATCATGTCGATTCCCCATATGGAGAATGGCCATGGGGAAGAGAGGACTTTGAGATGTGATGGCGGTACATGAATTTTGTCGGAGTATATCTGACACTTGTGACACCTCCTCATGTACTTGTAGCAGTCGGATTCCATGGTTAACCAGTAGTACCCTGCTCTTAGAATTTTTCTCGCCATTGTGTGTCCGTTGGCATGAGTGCCAAAGGACCCTTCATGAATTTCTTTCATCAGCATTTCTGCTTCTGGTCTGTCGACGCATCGGAGCAAGACCATGTCAAAATTTCTCTTATAGAGAGTGTCACCGCTCAGGAAGAAGTTTCCAGCCAATCTTCTGAGGGTTTTTATGTCTTTCCTGGATGCCCCAGGTGGGTACTCTTGTTTCTGAAGGAAGCATTTGATATCGTGATACCAAGGGTTGTCGTCTATGACTCTTCAATTGCGAAGACATAAGCGGACCTTTCAAGGCACATTATGTCGATCTTAGGTATGTTATTCCATTGACCTACACTAATCATGGAAGAGATAGTGGCTAATGCATCAGCCATGTGATTCTCCTCACGAGGGATATGATGAAACTCAACTCTGTTGAAGAAAGGTAGCAACCTCCTTGCGTAGTCTTTGTAAGGAATCAATCCTGATTGGTATGTGTTCCAATCTCCTTTTATTTGATTGATAACCAAGGCTGAGTCGCCGTATACATCCAAGTTTTTGATCCTTAAATCAATCGCTTCCTCGAGACCCATAATACAAGCTTCGTATTCGGCCTCGTTGTTTGTACATTTGAACGTAAGTCGAGCGGTGAAAGGAATGTGGGTACCCTGAGGGGTAACAATGATTGCCCCAATTCCGTTTCCATAATGATTAACTGCTCCGTCAAAGACAAGTCCCCATTGGGAACCTGGTTCTGGCCCTTCACTGGGTAACGGTTCATTGTAGTCTTTCATCTTTAGATACATGACATCTTCGTCAGGGAAGTTAAACCCGATTGATTCTTGATCGTCAATCGGTTGATGAGCCATATGATCGGCTAAAATACTTCCCTTAACGGCTTTCTGAGTGTGGTACTCTATGGCATATTCTGATAGCAACATCTGCCAACGGGCAATTCTTCCCATGAGAGCAGGTTTTTCGAAGACGTACTTGATTGGATCCATTTCGGAGACCAACTAAGTAGTATGACGAATCATGTATTGGCGAAGACGTTTGGCTGCCCAAGCCAAAGCACAACAAGTTCTCTCGAGCATCGTGTACCGAGTTTCGCAGTCGGTGAATTTCTTGTTCAAATAGTAAATGGCAGACTCTTTCCGTTTAGTTTCGTCTTGTTGGTCAAGTACACACCCCATTGAGCCTTCCAAGACTGTGAGGTAAATGATCAGTGGTCTTCCTTCCACTGGAGGTAATAGAATCGGAGGATTCAACAGATATTCCTTGATACTGTCGAAGGCGGTTTAACAATTTTCTGTTCAAACGCAATCCTGGTTCTTTTTGAGTAATTTGAAAATCGGCGCACATGTGGCGGTCATGAGGAATATGAATCTGGAGATGTAGTTCAAACGTCCCAGGAATCCCCTTACTTGTTTTTCAGTTTTCGGAGAAGGCATTTCTTGAATGGCCTTGACCTTGTCAGGATCAACCTCAATTCCTTTCTGGATGACGATGAACCCTAGTAGTTTCCCTGAACAGACACCGAAGGTGCACTTGTTGGGATTCAAGTGGAGCTTGAACTTTCTTAAACGTTCGAACAATTTTGACAGATGTTCAACGTGCTCACTCTCTGTTTTTGATTTTGCAATCATATCATCGACGTATACCTCGATTTCTTCGTGTATCATGTCATGAAACAGAGTAGTCATGGCCCTTTGATAGGTTGCCCCGGCGTTCTTCAAACCGAACGACATCACCTTGTAACAAAAGGTACCCCATGGGGTAATGAATGAAGTTTTCTCCATGTCTTTCGGCGCCATTTTGATCTGGTTATAGCCCGAGAATCCATCCATGAAGGAGAAAACTTTGAACTTTGTTGTACTGTCTACCAGCATGTCAATGTGTGGTAAAGGAAAGTTGTCCTTTGGACTAGCCTTGTTTAGATCCCTGTAATCGACACACATTCTGACCTTTCCGTCCTTTTTGGGAATGGGTACGATGTTGGCTAACCATTGAGGATATTCTGATGTGGCGAGGAAACCCGCGTCAATCTGTTTCTGTACCTCCTCTTTGATTTTGATGGCCATGTCCGGGTGAGTGCGTCTCAACCTTTGCTTTACTGGCGGACATTCCGATCTCAACGGTAAGTGATGTTCCACGATGCTGGTATCCAACCCTGGCATATCCTGATAGGACCAAGCGAATACATCGGGAAATTCTTTGAGAAGCTTTATCAAACTCTCTCTGGCAGTTGGACTGGGCAGTTTCCCAATCCTGATTTCTTTTCTCTCTTTTTCCGAACCCACATTGATCGTTTCTAATGGCTCTTTGTGAGGTTCAATGGACCTTTCCTCTTGTCTGAGTAATCGGGAGATCTCTTCTGGAATTTCGTTGTCAACTTCTTCTTCAGCCCCAAATACCAGGAACTCAAAGTTGGGAGAAGGCATCGGATCGTATGTTTCAACGGGGTTTAAAACAAGCAATCTGCATGATGTGATGATTCGTGTTTAGAAGAGATAGAGAAAATGCAAGTGTGTGCAGTGTTTTATTTTACTGCTTGTTTTTATTATTGAATTGTTTTTTAGGATTACCATTTTCTGAAAAAAGCAAAATGAGAAAATAGCAATAAATATGGAAATTACAGAACGACGTTATTTTATTAATGAACAAGTCGATTCTTGAAACTACAACCCTATAAAACAAAACTCTATCGCTTCGGGCAAAGCGAAGAGGGAAATTTACAGAAAGCGAGCCCTATCAAAACATTCGTTTCACCTGGGCAGGGTGAAAGGTTAAAGATGGCAATTACTTTGACTGATGAACGACCTTCGGAACATCGACAACAATCCATTGGCGGCGAACTCCTCGGTGAATCACAAAGTCTGGTACCTTCCTTGATTTGTCTTCAGAAATGACGTTGATTTCTGGTGAAGCAGGATCATTGGAATCTGTCTCCCAGGCAGAGTTGTCGTAGGAGAATTCCTCTGTTGCATTTTGCAGAGCAGTTGTGCTCTCTGCTGTATCTCCCCATCCAGTAGGTTGGATGTCTTTGAACCTAATACGAGAGCTTTCGGGAGCGGTGTACTTGACCATAAAGTCGTATTTTCCACTCGGTTGTCCCAAGGTGTCCCAAACTTCTTTGGAACTGGAGGAGTCATCTCTCTCGATGACGTTAACCTCAGGAAAGGCATAGTTGATGAATTCAAGTCCTGCAAATGTTGCAAATTCATCTTCATGTGGAGTAGTTTTTGAATGACCTGAGTGTTGATCCTATGACATGGTGGGGACACAGGTATTCTGTTCAATGATGGTTAGCTGATTTTCATTACTCGGCTGACTTTCCGGCCCCAAGTTTCCTGGGTAAGGTTGCCACATTGGCAGACCATCCATTGGGCCATAGTAATTGTGGTCAAAGTTGTCTTTCATCAGAGTGTCTTCCTCTAATGAATTTGGCGGAGCACGGTATCATTCCGGATCACAATCTCCATAGATCATTTTGACGTCTGACCTTGGTATAAATATCGGACTCTGTGCGGGATAGCAAAATGGTATAGGCACCTCTTCCTGAGACATATAATCGTCCTCATTAAGATAGGACTTCCATTCTTCATCTGTGTCAGAGGGATCTTCCTCATTGATAGCATGTACTGCCTGAGACACTGGGTGGAGGAAACCTCCACTGTGGAAGAAGTTGTGAAGGGGATGAAGACTTTCATCGTTGGCAACTGTCTGGGTACAGGTTGCAGAAAAACCAAGACCCTTCTTTGTTGTATTGCTAGTAGGAATGACAAGCTGTCCCCATCCTGTTGTATCGGTACTCTCGACCGCTTTGATAGCATCTTTGTATGAGGAAATCGAGGTTCCTCCTTTGAACTGATTGTCCTTGCTCACCGACAGTGCTTGGAACTGAGTTCCAATAACCTCCTCGGGTTCTATACCAGCAGATGATGACAAGTTACTCACAAGCAAGGCCTCCTCTCCACAGACTGTGACAAGTTGATCGTTCTTGACGAACTTTAGCTTTTGGTGGAGGGTCGAGGTAACCGCCCTAGCCTGATGTATCCAAGGTCTTCCTAATAAACAACTGTACGTTGCCCGGATATCCATGACCTGGAAAGTGACTTGGAAAGTGTGAGGACCGATAGTTATGGGAAGATCAACTTCGCCGATAACTGTTTTTCTGGATGCGTCGAATGCTTTGACGACGACCTCGCTGATTCTCATCGGAGGGCCTTCGAATGATAATTGCATTAAAGTGGACTTCGACATAACATTCAGGGCTGACCCTGTGTCTACCAGTACGCTGGCTAAAGCATCGTTCTGGCAGTTAACTGTAATGTTGAGTGCCATGTTATGACGGTGACCCTCTTCGGGTAATTCCTCATCACTAAATCCCAAATTGTTGCAGGAAGTGATGTTAGAGACAATGCTATCGAACTGTCTGATTGTTACATCCTGTTCCACAAAGGCTTGCTCCAAGACTTTCTGTAGAGCCTCCCTATGCGCTTCTGAATTGAGTAACAGTGATAATACCGAGATCTTTGAAGGAGTTTGTAACAGTTGATTGACAATGTTGTATTCACTCCTTTGGATGAGCTTCAGCATCTCATCATTATTTTTCGAAAGGTCGGGATTACTGGATTGACCGATTGGTGGGTCAGGAGCTTCCGTCTGAAGTTCCTTTTCTTTGTTAGGTTCCCCAACCCCTCGGTTGAAGATTCTGCCACTCCGTGTTACACGGCTGATGTCTGCAATATTCACGACGGAGGGTAATGGAATTTCCTTTCCATTTTCAATTATTGTTGCACCGTATTTGTAAGGGATAGCCTTAGTTGATTCATACGGTGTTGGTCCCGGCAGATAGATGACTATGGGAACCTTCTGATTTTTCTGACCATCATAATTAATCTCGATCCGTTCCCAGTTGGGAACTTTAGATTCATCAAGTAGAGGGATAATGGCAAAAACATCCCTGGTCCTGTGATGACCAAAGATCGTGACAACGTCCTCAACTTGCTCGGCAAGGTAGTTCGGTGTCCAGTTGATGGGTCCAGAACTCGGATATGGACGAATCTCTCCACGATCCACCTGACCCTGAAGAGCTGCTCTCACAAAGTAACACCCTTGGTTACTTTCCGAACAGACGCCGCAACGTTCATAGTTTTGTGGTGGCACCTGGCCACGCCCACTTTGAATACAATGTAACCTCACTAGGTTAGCTTCCACAGATCAGACATCCTGACTCTGACGCCGAGTAGGATTCCTGTTACTGATACTAATTTACTGAGTATCTTCATCCATATAAATTGGCATCCACCAGTGATTTAACAAGTGCTGAAGTGCCTCCTGGACAAGGGTACAACCTCGGTCGTTTTCACAACCCGCTTTACAGCTTTGATAGTCATGTGATATTAAGAATCCGAGTCGGACCTGCTCAGCATGTAACTCTACCAGGTTGGTATTCATCACGCGAATATCAAAGATCTGAACCATGTTGATTTGATAGGAATTCCTATCATGGTAGTCTTGGATCCATCCAAGATCCATCTGACGCTGGAGGGCCTCCTGTATGAAAGAGCGTCCTGTTTGTTTACCGAGCAAGTCAGACAGGAACTGTAATCGTGCCGTGGCAGATTATGATACTGGCTTTGCCTTGAATGCATTGCCACCAAGTTGACATTCATTGCACGGATATCGTGGTTCTGAATGATGTTGGAGTTCGTGTAGACCATGTTAACTCCACAAACTCGGTGCTCTTGGATCCATCCGAGATCCATCTGTTCCTGTAGAGCTGCTTGCACCACAGAACATCCCTGATTGTCTTTAGAGCAGATATCACACTGATGATAATTATGAGGTGGCACATGGCCATATCCACTCTGTCTACAATGCATCTTGACCAGATTGGTTTTCAACAAGAGTACATCATGAATTTGATAGACATCGTTAGTCTCTCCTTCTATCAAATTGACTGCAGCCTTCTCATGTTGAGGTAGCGGATTCGTGAGAACATTGGGATTCGTATCTTTGAAAGATAAGACCACGCTCCTAACAAGTTTTTGCACGTTGGACTTGAAATTGAGACAAGTCTCTATGTTATGCCCTGATCCTCCTTGGTGGTAAGGGCAAGTTTGATCCACCTTAAACCAAAAAGGCAGATTTTCTGGTACTGTAAGAGGAGATTTAGTCTGAATGTGCCCCTTAGCCAGTAGTAACGGAAACAGCTCTGCGTACAACATGGGTATAGGATCAAACCCCGATGGTAGTGTTGTACAGTTGTTGTTGTATGGAGGACGAGCCTGCTGAAGAGGCTGTTGTGTCCTTTGCTTATCAGGTTGGCTCTGCACAACCTGAGGTTGATACGTAGCAATAGATGCAGGGTTGATAGCAGGAGTCACAGCTGCTACCGGTTGATAATGTCGCCTTTGCTTTCCGAGAGAGATATTCCCAATATCTTGCTCTTTTTTCTTAGGGAGAGCACTACCGTATTTTTTAGTACCGCTCGTCGATCCAGTGTCTTTTACCAAACATCATTCTCGGACAGCTTCTTCAAGACGTACGCCCATGCCCACCATCTCGGTGAAATCACTGGGTGCACTGGCAACCATTCGGTCATAGTAAAATGAGCTTAAGGTTTTTAAGAAGATCTTTGTCATCTCTTTTTCCTCAAGAGGTGGACAAATTTGAGCGGAAATTTCACGCCACCTTTGAGCATACTCCTTAAAGGTTTCCTTGTCCTTTTGCGACATTGATCTGAGTTGATCTCTGTCGGGTGCCATGTCCAAATTGTATTTGTATTGTTGGACGAAGGCAGTACCAAGATCTCTGAATGTACTGATCGTAGTATGGTTTAAACCCATGTACCATTTTAATGCGGCACCGGTTAAACTATCCTGGAAGTAGTGAATCAGTAGGTCCTGATTCTCCGTCTGAGCTGACATCCGCCGAGCGTACATCACCAGATGGCTCTGAGGGCAAGAGTTACCCTTGTATTTTTCAAAGTCGGGCACTTAAAATTTGTGCGGAACTTTCACATTAGGGACCAAGCAGAGGTCTGCGGCGTCCTTTCCAAATAAATCCTGACCACAAATGGCTCGTAGCTCCTTCTGCATCTCCAAGAACTGCTCCTGGAATTCATCCATTCTATCGAACATAGTTTCCTTTTTACCAGAAGGTATCGGTGGAATCTGTCCTTCCGGGACAGTGTGCACCACAGGGGGTGGTACCGTGACTACCGTAGTGAGTCTTGGCGTTTCCCGAAGTTTGTAACCTTCAGGAGTCTTCAGTATGCCCCTAGCATCTTCGCTTTCCCGAAGCTTGTAACCTTCAAGCCCAGCGGCTTCTGTTGTGATTCCCTGATCTTCAGTGGTCGGCGGAACATATCCTTCCGGGATATAGTTAACAGGCATGCCCCAAGGACGATCTTTTGGTATTTGATACCTAGGATCATACTTCTGTACTATGGGGGTTGAGGTGATCTCTGAGATCACAGTTTGTTGTAGCTGAGCTTCTGCCATGGCTTGCATGTCGTTACGAAGCTTTCTCATATCCTCTCTTAGAGCGTCGACCTCTTCTTTCAACTCTCTGTTTTCTTCCTCAAGATCATCCATCCTTTTCTGACGATTGGCCCGAGTATTATACGAATGAGACAGTTTGACTCTAGAACCGAGACACAAACGTGAGATTCGTAGGTAAGAAGAATACGCGATGTGAGAATGATGAATGCAATGATTATATTAATTGTTTTTTTTTGTTTAATCAAAATAAACTTCGACAATTAGATTGCAAATATCAAACAGTGGGGAAACCCCTTTTTATTGAATTCAAAGGATTACAGAAATGGAAATACAGTAGATTACAAGGTGCAGAAACAGAAACCTAAACTAATGGGTCTCGAGTCCTCTCTGAAGAGAAATCGGGTGCTGATTCTGGTATCTTCCTTTTCTTTGACCGGGGCTCTTGGGCCGTTGTCGGGTTGTCATTCCTTTGCCAGGTGAAATGAGCGAGCAAATTTCTTTGGTCATCTTGATTCTCTACAGCATGTTGCTCCAAAATTTCAATCAAAGCATCTTTCTCTTTTAGTAATTGTTGTATTTTGATGCACTCTATGTCGAGGGTGCGGTACTTGTTCTTCCAAGACCTCCTCTCCTTTTGAACTTTGTTGAGAGTAACCTGAAGATTTTCAGTTTCCATCATGAAGTACATGACAGATTCCCTCGGCGGAAGAATTCCGTAACGAGGATAAGGCATCTTTAGCTTGAGAGCTCTAGTTTGTACCCAATGGAGATAAGGCTCCACCGAGACACAGTCTGGTTTTCCCAGAGACTCTCATCCTTTCTTATGAACATGCTTCCAAGCGTGCACTATTTCCATCTTTAGTGCTCTGTCATTTTCTCCTTCTTTGAAGAAAAGACCTTCCAGATGAACACCCCGTGGGACGTGTCTCATCGGGTATCCAAATTGACGACGAACGAGAACCGAATGATAGTTGATTCCTCCCTTAGTTCCTATAAGGGGTACGTTGGGGAAGTTTCCACAATGGTCAATGATCTTGATTCCATCATAGATCCTATTACACCAATCTATATCAGAGTTGGTAAGAGACATGATCTTCTGCGACCAACGTAAGGCACTCTTACAATCCCAAAAAGCAGCAGACTTGGGCAAGTGAGAGATAAACCATTTGTAAAGCAGAGGTACAAAGCCCAAGAGGAGGATGGGGTTACTGTTTTAGTTAAGTGACAGGTCCAATATACTGATTTTAAAGAGAAAATCAGTTCTTATATGAGCAACACTGTACTCATGGATTTGATTCAAGGATCCGGGTTATTCTGGTTCTTTAAGGAAGCGGGAAATCTGAAGGGTATTGAGACTGTCCGAGTCTATGGGTTTCCTTCCTATTTTGAAGGGGTCACTTGAGAATGTCTTTGAGACTAAAGGAAATTAGACTGTCCAAGTCTAGAGTTTTACCTTTTGTACTATGCTTTGAGAAACAGTAGTAGACTCTTTGAAAGGACTGTTCTATGCAGATGATTAAGTTCTGTTCCTATACCTTTAGGAGGTCGTCGGGACAATTTGTACGAAGCCCAAGAGGAGGCTGGAAACTTTTAAGAAGCCGACGGGTCCTTGTACTAAGCCCAAGAGGAGGCTATCATTCCCGGAGGAAGAGATCATTATACGAAGCCTAAGAGGAGGCTGTGAATACTTCTAAGAAGCCGTAGGGTCCTTGTACTAAGCCCAAGAGGAGGCGGGGTTGCTTTTAGGAAGCCTGTGGGTCCTTGTATAATGCCCAATAGGTGGCCGCTGCTTTTAAGAAGCCGATGGGTCCCCAAACCCCGAGAAATTCAAGGCAAGCTATCCACAAGGAATAGATCAAGTCAGGAAAGTTCGAGAATTTGGAAGAAACTCAAGAGATGCCATTCACGGAGAAAAGATCATCTCTGGGGAGTAGAGCTTCTTGACAAGTGCTTTTAAGAAGCCTGTGGGTCCCCAAACCCCGAGAAGTTCAAGACATGCCATTCACCGAGAATAGATCAAGCCAGGAAAGTCTGAGAATTTGGAAGAAACTCAAGAGATGACATTCACGGAGAAAAGATCATCTATGGGGAATAGAGTTTCTTTGACAACTTCTATGAGTGACAGTCTATGAAAGGGTTCACAGAGAATGCTGCCTTTCATGTCTCCATATTGGTTAACCCCAAGAGGAGGGAAGACTGTGTCTGGTAATCCTATGGGGATCTAGTTTATGAAAGAAGACTTACAGTGAAACAGCCCCACAATACAGTTATATGTATATGAAAGCGGTAAATGAAAGCAATAACCACTTACTCGGTTGTAGAACTTCCATGCTGTTTGGTTAGTTGTTCAACAAAGAAAATTGAAAACAACAGTATATTCAAAATAAAAGGAGAAAGTGCTTTGAAAAAGAAAGATTTGGGGCTTACAACTCAATGAGAGGCCCAGGGTTTTATCAGTGAGTGCACAGTTTGAATTTGTACAGAGGGACTTATACAAGTGACTGAGGCCCAAAATGTTTTCTGTACAAAGGGATGGGTCATACACTCTCTCAAGAGGCCCAAAAAGTTTTAAGAAAGGAAATGGGTCTTACTACTCGAGGGTAGGCCCAATTGTTTTTCGTTTAAAGTGGCGATCGCGCCGAGATTTTCTTTTAACGCGAAGGGACTTATACAATAAGTGAGGCCCAAAAATGGTTTTTGGTTAAAAGGGGATTGGGTCTTACACTCTATTAGAGGCCCAATAGTTTTGAATGGGTCTTATAGCTCGAGGAGAGGCCCATGGTTATTTTTTAAAAGGCGACGATCGCGCCGTTTGTTTTTTACGGTATTGGGACTTATACAATACACTGAGGCCCAAAAATGGTTTGGTCAAAAAAGGATTGGGTCTTACACTCTATTAGAGGCCCAAAATGTTTTGAAAATGATTTATGAGGGTTGAATTAATCCAAAAACCCTAATTTGTTTTCAAAAATGTATTTAATTGAATAAAAATTCAATTAAAATGATCAAAATTGTTTAACATATGAAAAACAAATTGTGATCTTGGATTAATGCTTCAAAAATTAAGTATTGACCTACAAAATAATTAGAAAGCATTAAAAGTTGCAAAATCAATGTGGAAAAAATATTTAAAATGTCAAAAATAATTAAAATATTAATTCTTTGCAAAAATATCAATTATATGAAATAAATAATATTTTTGGGATTTTTTGATAAAATAAAATATTTTAACATTTTTGTGAATTATTAAAAAAGGAATCATCTCAAAATCATTAAAACTCAGAGAGAAATTAATTTTTGAATCAATTAAATAAAATCACAAAATTCAAATATTCAAATATTGGAAAATGGCGCCAAGAACAATGGCAAGAACACGCGCGTTTTTCAGTTTTGCCCAGATTTGCATTTTCTCTCCAATCTCACTGAATACTTAATCATATCATGCAATCCACATACCAATCAACTCGTTTCAACCTCACGATCATGTCTATGGTATTTTATTTCATTTAAATTAAACATATAACAAGAAATCACGAAAAATCCTCAAGAACCCTAATTTCTGCATGAAGGCTAGGATTTTTGATACACGATTCAAACAATGTAATTAATTGAGGGGAAACATTCCATGCATGATTATGAACATATGGCCAAATTATTGTGCGAGGATATATGCATAGATTGAGTGATGACCAAGTATATGCTTACCTCTAGGCCGTGACAGCAAGTGCAATGTGATTTTTAATTTGGAGGTGTTACAGATGAGTGGTGATGATCTGAACAGCTTCCCTACACCCTATGGAGTGTGTTTGAATGCTTGGACTTGATTGAAATTGGTTGGATCACTTCATGGCATCTCAACTACACTTTGGTTAAAACCTTGAGCAATTGATTGGTGATTCTGAGAAATCAGTGTTCCAGTTGTTGTTTAACTTTTTGATAAGCTCATATGTGATGTATGTGAGGTGTGTGAGTGATTGGTTTGAGTGGAATTGCCCTCTAGCTCAAAACCCGATAGCTACCTTGCTAAGAAAGGCATTTTTGCCAAGAGAAAGAGATTTTGAGAAAGGCAAGTGTTGTAGGCCTTTGGTGTACTTAAACTGATCACAATTGAGCTCTATTTATAGTAGAGCAAGTTTGTTTTGGGATCCACAATGAATGGCAACTGCAGCAGGTGTTTGTTCAATGTTGGCCAATGGAAATCCAAATCTCCTCTAGCCATTGACTAGAGGTTAGGGCACAGGACTGTGGTTCCCTTGGTTTTGGATAAGTCTTGACTGAATTCAAATGAAAATGGCTCAGTCCATGCCACCTTGATGCTTCCATTGAATGCTCCAATCCAAATTTGGAGTCTTGTCCCTATTTTGGCCATTCTAGGTTCAACATGCTATTTCTTGTTCCAAAGACTTTGGAGGCTTGGCTCAGTGATTGTCCCCTTTAGATTCAATCCTCTGATGTGTCCAAGTGGATAGGAGCATTTGGATTTGGCTGATTTTGGCAAATCGAGCAAAAATGCAAATTCTGCCTTGCCTTGGCAGATTTCAGCAAGGCAACTTGACAATGTCATATCTCATGACTCAAATGGAATTTGGTAATGTTCTTCGCCATTTTGGAAAGCCCTTACATGGTACAACAACTCTTTGAACATGTTTGGTTTTGATCTCTTTTAAATCCAAGTGAAAAATCCCCCTACATTTGGAAAAAAATGAAGACAGATTTGGACTTAGTGAAAATTTCACTAAGTGTTGGAAAAAGTGACATTTCATTTTTCAGTCATTTTGATCACGCAATAACTCAAAATCCTTAATGAATTGGACTTAGGTCTAGTTGAAGTTTTTGTAGAGGTTAATGAGGGCTACAAATCCCTCTTTGGATGAGGAAAAATGGCTTTGTGGTTTAGGAGTTATGATCCTCCAAAGTTGGTACCCTTGTCACTTTATTTTTAACTTAGAAAATTTTCTAAGTTTTTATGGTTACCCCTTTTACAAGTTATCCAACTTTTCTTGATTTTTCTTGATGAATGATGATTCAAATCATACATTAACATCATTTTAGGGTTAGAAATCCATTTTGGTGAAAAATCTCAAAAAGTCAAAGTTGATTTTTGTGCACAGTTGACTTTTTATCAGATGAATTCCAAACTGTGCAATTCTTCAGGAAATCATGTCCTTGACCTAAATCAAACTTGATGGACATGTTCCATGGGTGTCATAGGGCTTGGGAGCATGTCCTGGTCAAAAGTCAAAGTTATAGTTGACTTTTTCCTTAAAACCCTAACTGTGGTGCAGATGAAATTGAGACTTGTTGCTCAAGCTTCTTGGATTAATCCATTGTTCCAAATGGATCAATATAGTTCATTAGAGACCCTCAAACCCTCCTTTGAGGTCTTGGCTCATGATTCTCCCTAAAAGTCAACTTAGGGTGAATTAGGTCAAGAAACCCTAATTCCTGATTTTTGATGAATGCATCCCCTGAGGCAAAATTGACTTGATGATTGGTTCCATGAGGTTCCATAGAGTATATTAGGTTATGTTTTGGATCATTGGCTTGTGCCCAGATGAAAAATTTCCATCTGGAGGCCCTGGTCAACCAAAACCCTAATTTGGTGACATTGTCGATCTTGAGACTTAATCCACCTAGAAGGGAGCAGCCTTGTGCTTAATCCTTGAAGTGGGAGTCCTTTTGATCCATTGTGGATGTTTGAGAGGTTTATACAAGTTGAAGATCATGTCATTCCTTGATTGACCCTTTGTCTAAGGCTCTGAGAGGGCTTGAAACCTAATTTTGATTGTAGTGGATGCTCACCCATCTTTGGGGAGACTGATGAAGTATGATGGTTCCTCCATATTGTAATGATGATTTTCACAATGATGGGAAATCTTAGTGGTCAAAATTAGGGGTATGACAGGGAGTTCGGGGTCAGATTATTCAATGGGAAGTTATTAATTACCCATCCTATATGTGGTTATCCACAGGTCGTTAGCAATTATGCCTATTGTTTTCTACTTACTGGTGTTTGTTTGTCGATTGGGAAAGTTTCTCCTTTGGGAGGTTTTGAGAGAGAGAGTTTTTGTTTATTTCGGGTTTATTCCGATGTTTTTGGTAAGGTGTGAAACCTAAGGTTTTTTATTGATGTATGAAGGTGCTGGACCTAGAGTTTTTTATTGGTATGCTCGCTAAGATTTTGCAATCTTATGCCTACGTATTCCCATTGAAGATAAACAGGGAAATCAGAGCAATCGTAGTTCCCCCTATTCTATCGGAGGAAAAGATGTTTTGGTGTCTTGTTTAAAGCCCAAGATTGAAGCTAAAAGGTTTATTTGTGTCTTGTTCAAAGCCCAAGATTGAAGCTAAAAGGTTTGACTGAGAGAGAATTTGTCATCTCTAAAGGGAGACATCTCGTCTGTTTATCACAGTTGTTGGGTGACTGTTTATAAAGGATGATTACTTTAACTAGGATATGTGAATCCAGCAATGCCATAATTTCCTTTATAGGGGATTGATCCTGAAGGAGGAAACTTTAAATCAGTGTAGAGCAATGCCATTTTTCCTTAGGAATCTTTCAAACCAAGAGAGGGACAGTGGCGTGGATGTAACTAATCCAGAGGTTTGTCGCTTATAGCAATTAGATGAAAGAAGAGATTTGTTTTGATTTTTGTTTGTGATCTACAGAGAAATGTATTCCTACAGAGAGTTTTTGATTTCCTCTGAGGGGATGTTGATTTTTGTGTGCCTTGATCAAAGCTCAAGGTTGAAGCTAAGAGATTGATTGACTCCACTGGGGAAGTCCTTATACAAAGCCTAAGAGGAGGCTGGAAAAGACTGACTCAACAAAAGAGGGTTTATCTGTCTTGTACAAAGCCCAAGATTGAGGCTAAAAGAAACTGACTCTTTTGGGGATATCATTATACAAAGCCTAAGAGGAGGCTAAAAGTTTGACTTTTCCGGGGAAATATTTTATCTGTCTTGTACAAAGCCCATGATTGAGGCTAAAAGGATTTTGACTCCGCCGGGGAGATATTTTGTATTTGTCTTATATAAAGCCCAAGATTGAGGCTGAAAAGAAGACTGACTCTGTGGGAAAGAAATCTTTATCTGTTTTGTACAAAGCCCAAGATTGAGGCTAAAATGAGACTTTACTGACTCAGCTGAGGATATTTTAGGTGTCTTGTACAAAACCCAAGATTGAGGCTGAAAGAAGTTTGACTCTGCTGGAGAGTATTATCTATCTTGTACAAAGCCCAAGATTGAGGCTAAAAAAAGAGGATTGACTCTGCTTAGGAAATTTATATGGTGTCTTGTACAAAGCCCAAGATTGAGGCTGACTAAGCTGGAGAAATCATTATACACAGCCAAAGAGGACGCTAACTTCTGCTAGGGGAAATCATTATACCAAGCCTAAGAGGAGGCTGAAAAAAATTGACTCAACAAGAGAGGGTTTTTATCTGTCTTGTACAAAGCCCAAGATTGAGGCTAAAAGGGTTGACTCAACAAGAGAGTATTGTCATACCCCAAATTTATCCTACCCTCTCATTTTTCTTATACCAAGCATGTGTGTTGCTTCATGATCTCTCTCAAGATAATCGTCTGGCCTTTAGTATTGATCCTCTGAAATTTAGGTTATGGAGGTTTTGTTGGTGATTGTTGTGATTATAGTCCCTTGCAAGTTGTGTGGAAATAAAAATAGGGGAATGGGTCCTCATGCTCATAGTCATGCTTTTGCTCTAAGTCATGCTTCAATATTGAACTCAAAGTTATGTGATTGATCAAGTCAATTTTTGGCTAGATTTGTTGCAAATTTGTCTCAAGAGGATTTCAAGCCATGTTCCAATATTTTTTCAAGAGTTAGTTCCGAACCTTGTGTTCACTAGATCTTTGAGCCAATTCAATTAGGCTATGAAGAGTTTGGTGTCATATTTAAACGTTCTCAAATTCTTATTTAGACCCAAGTGTAGAGAGCGATTTTGGACGCGGCTCTTAAGCGTTGTCGCTCTTTGGGGTTTACTACAGGTCGATTCATTTTTTATCCTATTGTGAGCTGACTAAGGAAGGGAAATAGATGTCTCCAATTAACCCTGCTTGCATACTGAGTTTAAACAGCGGTCTGTTAGGTTACGAATGCTATATGGTAATGGGGCCTTTCTTTCTTCTTACTTTATTAAGGTAGAAAACTGGGACTATTCATGGGGAATTTGTCAGATTGGGTGGAGATAGGGGACTTTAGGTTTTTTTATTAGTGTGCTCGCTAAGATTTTTCTTTCAATCTTATGCCTATATATTCCCGTTTGCCGAAACAGGGAAATCAGAGCGTTCGTAGTTCCTCCTATTCTATGGGAGGAAATGGTGTTTTGGTGTCTTGTTCAAAGCCCAAGACGTGAAGCAAAAGGTGATCTATATCTTGTTCAAAGCCCAAGATGTGAAGCTGAAGATGGTTTGTATCTTGTTCAAAGCTCAAGATGTGAAGCTGAAGGGTCTTTTTGTATCTTGTTCGAAGCCAAAGATGTGAAGCTAAAAGGTGTTGTCTTTAGAGAGAATTTGTCATCTCTAAAGAGGGTATGTTTGTCACAACTGTTTATAAAGGAGAATTACTTTAACCGGGATATGTGAATCCGGCAATGCCATAATTTCCTTTATTGGGGGGTTCCAACCTGAAGGAGAAGACTTTAACTCAGTGTAGAGCAATGATATCTTTCCTTAGGAATTTTTTATGCTAAAAGAGGGACAGTGGCATGGATGTAAATGATCCAGAGGCTTGCCGCTTACAGCAATTAGATGAAGGGGAAGGAGTTGTTGATGTTTGTATACTGTGAACGAGGCATAACTTTGATGCTAAAAGGTTGATTGACTCAACCGAGGTTTCCTTATACAAATCCTAAGAGAAGGCTATTGGCCCAACAAGAGGGAGTTTTTATGTGTCTCGTACGAAGCCGAGAGAGAGAGGCTAAAAGGGTTGACTCAATAGGAGAATTTTTTATACTCAACAAGAGAGTGTTTTTGTATCTCGTACGAAGCCCGAGATGGAGGATAAAGGTTTGACTCAACAAGAGAGTGCTTTATACTCAACAAGAGAGTGATTTTATATCTCGTACGAAGCCCAGGATGGAGGCTAAAAGGTGATTGACTCAATAAGAGAGTCTTTTATACTCAACAAGAGAGTGTTTTTATATCTCGTGCGAAGCCCGAGATGGAGGCTAAAAGGGAGATTGGCTCAACAAGAGAGCCTTTTATACTCAACAAGAGAGTGTTTTGGTATCTCGTACGAAGCCCGAGATGGAGGCTAAAAGGTTTGACTCAACAAGAGAGTCTTTATATCTCGTATGAAGCCCGAGATGGAGGCTAAAAAGTTTGATTCAACAAGAGAGTCTTTGTATCTCATACGAAGTCCGAGATGGAGGTTAAAAGGGTATTATTTCAGTTGAGTGACAGGTCCAGTATGTTGGTTAAGAGAAAATCAGTTCTTATATGAGTAATGTTGCACTCATGGATTTGATCTGAGGATCGGGATTATTTCTTGTTCTCTAAGGAAACGGGGAATCCAAAGGGTATTTGAGACTGTCCAAGTCTGCAGACGTTTCCTTACTTGAGAATGTCTCTGTGACTCAAGGAAATTAGACTGTCCAAGTCTAGAGTTTTATCTATTATACTATGCTTAAAGAAACAGTAGTAGTACGTTCACGGTAGAAAGATCTAGACTATTTGAAAGACTGTTTTATTAAGATGACTAATTTCTGTTCCTATACCTCTAGGAGGTCGTCGGGACAATTTGTACGAAGCCCAAGAGGAGGCTATCATTCCCGGAGGAAGAAATCATTTATACGAAGCCTTAGAGGAGGCTGTGAATACTTCTAAGAAGCCGACGGGTCCTTGTACAACGCCCAAGAGGAGGCGGGGATGCTTTTAAGAAGCTTGTGGGTCCCCAAACCCCGAGAAGTTCAAGACAGGCTATTCAGAAAGAATAGATCAAACCAGGAAAGTTCGAGAATTTGGAAGAAACTCAAGGGATGCAATTCACGGAGAAGAGATCATCTCTGGGGAGTAGAGTTTCTTGACAATTCCTAAGGAGGACAGCCGAAGAGAAGACTGTATCTGATGCTCCTATGGGGGATCTAGTATTGTCTATTTCTAAGAATGATCGAAACGTATTTACCTAGTGCTAGACGTAGTTGCAGGGGAAACTCTAAATATCTATACTATTATTACACAGTCGATATGAGTTTATGAAAGAAGACTTACAACGAAACAGCCCCACAATACAGTTATATGTATATGAAAGCGGTAAATGAAAGCATATAAACACTTACTCGGTTGTAGAGCTTCCATGTTGTTTGGTTAGTTTTTCAACAAAGAAAGATTGAAAACAATAGTATATTTCAAAATCAAAGGAGAAAGTGCTTTGAAAGGAAAAATTGGGGCTTACAGCTCAAGGAGAGGCCCAAGTTTTTAGTAGTGATTGCACTATGATATGAGTTTGTACAGTGGGACTTATACAAGTGACTGAGGCCCAAAAAGTTTTCTATACAAGGGGAATGGGTCTTACACTCTCTTAAGAGGCCAAAAAAATGATTTAGAGAAAAGAAGCGGGTCTTACTACGCGATGGTAGGCCCAGATGATTTTGTTTAAAAAATGGCGATCCCGCCGAGGTTTTAGAATGTACAGAGGAACTTATACAATAAGTGAGACCCCAAAATGGGTTATGTAAAAAAGGGGGTTGGGACTTACACTCTATTAGAGGCCCAAGTGAGTTTTAAGAAAAGAAATGGGTCTTACTACTCGAGGGTAGGCCCAAATGATTTTCAGTTTGAAAATGGCGATCGCGCCGAGATTTTTAACGTATCAGGACTTATACAATAACTGAGGCCCAAAATGTTTTTGTACAAAAAGGGTTGGGTCTTACACTCTATTAGAGGTCGAAAGTGTTTTTGAAAAAATATTTGTTAGGGTGAAAATCAAAGAAACCCCAATTTCATTTTTTAAAGGCATTTTTCAAAGAAAAATCAAGTAAAAAATGATAAAATTATCAAATAAAATCATTAATCATGTTATAAACAATGATTAAGGTTTATGAAAAAGTATTTTATCCACATGAATATTTAAAATCATTTTGGTTTTAAAAATCAAGAAAAAGAAATCATTTTAAAAGTATTTAAAACAATTTAAAACAATATTTTTGAATATATTAAAATATATCAAATAATAATATTTTTTTATGATTTTTTGTGGATTAAAATATTATGGAGTATGAATAAGAAGTGTGTAAAACATAATTGGAAAATGATGATTTTTGCTATGTAAAAGAATGGGTTGAGTTTTGAAGATAAACTAAGAAAAAGAGGAAAGATGTCACAACATCACATTCAACATCTTTCATGAGTTTTGAAGATAAGAGAAAAAGGGAAGATGTCACAACATCACATTCGACATCTTAAAAAACCAGAACTGCACCTTGGTTTTCAACATTTTTGCTATCAAACTTCAAACACTTATAACTCTCTCAATTTTCAACGAAATTAAAATCCGTAAGAACCTATCTTGACCGATTTTTCGCAAGGAATCCAATGGTATCACTCATACATACTGAAACTTAATGTACAACACACACATGGCAAAAAACCAGAACTGCATGTTGATTTTAAACATCTTTGCTTATCAAACTTTCAACACTCATAACTCTCTCAATTTTTAACGAAATTAAAATTCGTAAGAACCTACCTTGACCAATTTTTCGCAAGGAATCCAATGGTATCACTCATACATACTGAAACTTAATGTACAACACACACAAGGCAAAAAGCCAGATCTGCACCTTAAATTTTAAAACAACATAAACTACACATATAAGCATGTTAAAGTGCAAACAGTAGGAGGATCATAACATACACATTAAGGACTACATTTTTTCTTCAAGAATTGTTCAATATGATGCATGTATGTGGACATCAAAGGAAAGCATGATTCAAAGAATTCAAGTTGTGAATTTTACCTCTTTTTTGGAGATTTTGTGCAACCTACCAAGTGTTTTGTTCCAGAAATGATTTGATGCTTTGGACACCCTCAAATGACCTCTTAGAAGCTTTTAGGATAGTTGGAATCAGCTGGAACCTGCAAAAACACAAACTGGCCCTTTCTTGCAAAAGGGGGTAAAGTGGCCAAAATAGCAACTCTCTCAAATGGTGTTCCAGATGTGTGGCACCATTTGGGACATTTCAAGGATGATATTTGGAGTGTGTTTGAGGTTTTATCTGGTTTGGAAAGTGTAAGTTCTAGTAATTGGCTGAAATTTTGTTAAAACAATGTTGATGTCATGATTGATGTTGCAACACGAGCTTCTAACAGTATAGTTAACATTCTGGTTTATTGTTAAAGTACTGAAGAGTGATGTCACATGCGATGTCTTAACATCACTATACCAGAACATTAAAACATCAGACAGTTATGTGATTAGGGCGGCAAGTGTTTCTGATGTGAATGGGAAATTCTGCTACAGAGAATATAGGCGAAGATCAATGGAGAGATATTATGTTACAATCAGATCAGTTTGTTGTGCATTTAAAGCTTAAAGATATGGAGAATATTCAGAGTTAATAATTGAAGATTTAATTGAAGATATGATTGAAGATCTATTTAGAAGCAGATCTGTTACAGAAGATATGATCTGATTTGAAGGCCCAAATCCAGTTGGGATTATGTTATAAATAGATTGTTTGTAACCTAGAATAGGCACGGGTCCAAGATGTAGATCTTTAGGGTTTTGTCAAAGTGAACCACTCGGGTTGTGAGATGGTCACTGTGGTTAACTCAGAAACCTGTAGGTAATGAGTTTGGGTTTGTTCTTGGAGGAAGCTTTGAAGCAACTCCAATGTGAGTCATGGAAGTGTGTCTTCTGGTTTTTCTGTGTTAGAAAAGTAGTTGGTAAACAAGCCGTTGATGCAGTGATGGTGTAGTTGACTGCTAGACATCATTGTGATGATAGGAAGTGAGATGGAGTCTCTTACCTAGGGAGGACTTAGGTAGAAGGGTCATTGGGTAGTGATTAAATTAGGTAGATTGTCAACTGGTCTGTTGAGTCTGTAATTTGATACTACTAATAGTGGACTTCCTTCCTGGCTTGGTATGCCCCCAGATGTAGGTTGGTTGTAACCGAACTGGGTGGACAATTGAATGTGTTCATATGCTGTTCCTAGTTTTGCCTTGTTCATACAGCAGAATGCGATGTTGTGACATTGCACTTGACATCACACGTCTGTACCAGAATTTCAGAAAGTGACTGAATCAAGACATGGCTTGAAAAATGCAAAAAAGTCCAATTTTGAGGTTTTGAGAGGTGACTTTGTGATTTTGGTGTTACAGGTCACTTGTGATAGTTTGGATCACCTACATATGATGTTTATGAGGTGTTAGGATCATGAGATGTGATGGAAATGCTCTCTAACTAAAAAACTCAGAATTACCTTACTAAAGAAGGCATTTTGGAGTGAAAGAAGTGATTTTGAGGAAAGCATCTATTTGATGGATTTGGTGTACTCAAACTGAGCACAAATTAGCTCTATTTATAGTAGAGCAAGTTTGTTTTGCAAGCAATAGTGAATGGTGGTTGCAGCAGAGGTTTGTTCAATGTTGGCCAATGAAAATCCAAGTCTCCTCTAGCCATTGACTAGAGGTTAGGGCACAGGCTGTTGGTTCTCTAGTTGTTGGAGGAATCTTGACTGAATTCAGTTAGAGGAAGCTCAGTCCATGCCACCTCTAAGCATCCATTAAATGCTCCAAACCAAAATTGGAGTCTTGTCCCTCTTTTAGGGTTTTTTAGGTTTGGCATGCTACTTGTGGAATCTTGGACTTGGGAGGCTTATGGATCAGATTATCCCCCTTGGATTTGATCCTCAGATGTTTCAAAAATATTGACAAGGCTTGGAAATTCGTGTGGCACAAGAAATGTGCAAATCTGTCCTGAAACATGTCTTAAAAATTAGCTGCAGCAAGCCTTGTTGTAAAATCCATAACTTCTTGCTCAAGAATGATAAATGACTGTTCTAGGACTTTTTGGAAAGCTGAGATGACATACTTCAACTTTGATGTTTGACCCTAGACTTGGTTCAACTTGGATCATGGAGAAAAACATCCTTGAAGTTGGGACATTCTTGCAGGAAAAATATCAATGATGTCATATGAAATGTTGGAACATCTGACAACTTTAAATATTAATAATTCCAAACTTTAATCACTTGTATCTTTTAATCCACTATGATATTTTGAGTTGAAGTGAATTTTACCTTTGATACTTGTCCTGCATGGTGACAAAGCATGAAAATTGTGTGGCACAAGAAAAAGTGCACAAAATTTGTCATAAAAAAACAGCTGCAGCAAGCGTTACTGTAAAGTCCATAACTTCCTGCTCGAGTATGATAAATGGACGTTCTACAAATTTCTGGAAAGCTGAGATTACGTACTTCAACTTTGATGTTCAAGGTTTGTGAAGATAAGACTTGTAAAGTTGTCAAAAATGACCTTGAACTTGTGTGATCAAGTCTGTCCTAAAAGCTGTCATGAAAATTCTGTTTTATCAATGCCTTTTGCAGAGACCATAACTTTCTGCTCGAGAATGATAAATAAGCTTTCTAGGACTTTCTGGAAAGGTGAGATTACGTACTTCAACTTTGATGTTCAAGGTTTGTCTTGAATCAACTTGGATCATGGAGAAAAACATCCTTGAAGTTGGGACATTCTTGCTGGAAAAATATTAATGATGTCCTATGAAATGTCGGAACATTTGACATTAAGAATTCCCAACTTTGGTCACTTATATCTTTCAATCCTTATGATATTTTGAGTTGATTCCTTCTTCGATGTTGAAGTATCAAATACCCTCTTTAAAAGTAGCCCTTATGCAAAACCAATGGATGCTTGGGTCAATAGTTACAACCTTGAAAAGTTGTGCACTTGACATGATTTTAACTTAGAAAAAATTTCTAAGTTTCTCAATTTGATCAATTTTGCAATTTTCCATAATTTCTTGATTTAAATTTGATCAAATTAAATCATCCATCATATTTTCTTGAGTAATGGCTTGTGAAGCTCAAAGTTGACCAAAAGTCAAACTTTGACTTTCTCCGTCAATTGACTTTGTATTAGATGAACTTGAGGCTTGATCCACTTGAAATGTTGCACTCTTGTGCTTAATTCTTGAAAGGTGAAAGATGAGGGGGATCAAGTCTTTGATCTTTCTCTTCAATTGTTTGGGTGCGAGTTCTCTTACTCGTGTGTGGACAACTGACGCCTCTAAAACACTTGTAACTCGACAACATTCAAACCATTTTCTAAGCAATCATTAAAACATTTAATCCATATCTATACACATTTTTACTAAAAGGTGAAATGAGGGTGGTCGAGTCTTTGGCCCTTCTCCTCAATTGTTTGGGTGCGAGTTCTCTTACTCGTGTGTGAACAATTGTCACCTCTAAAACATCTAAAACTCTCCTTTCTCGCCTTGTGCGATCGAAGCCCTAAAACACATTCAAATCAAATCCATTTTTCTCAATCAAATTCTTTAACACACCTAATCATATATTCAAACACAACTTCCTAAAAGGTGATGTGAGGGGAGCCAAGTCTTTGACCTTTCTCCTCAATAGTTTGGGTGCGAGTTCTCTTACTCGTGTGTGGACAATTGGCGCCTATAAAAATACAAACCAAACAATCGTAGTCCTGCGAACTACGAATGCTCTGACTTTCCCATTGCACGAGGGAATACGTAGGCACAAGGATTCTAATCCTTGCCGAGCACCCTAATAAAAACCATCCATTTTCCCATTAGAAAACAAATCCTACTACCTTAGAAGAAAACAAACAAACCTAGCTAACATATCTCACGAATCGATTCAAGAGGTTCCCGTTGAGTACAACGGACGTAGAGGGTGCTAACACCTTCCCTTTGCGTAATCGACTCCCGAACCCGAATTTTGTTGCGATGACCACGTTCTTATCTCCCTTTAAAGGTTTTATCGATATTTTCCTTTCCCTCTTTTGGGATAAATAAAGTTCGGTGGCGACTCTGTTTTGAACGATTCTTTTCGCGTCCATCGCGAGGATCGTATTTTTCGAGGTACGACAGACGGCGACTCTGCTGGGGACTTGCATTTCCCTATGGTAGAGAGAGTCAAGCCTAACTTGACTCGATTCGTGAGTGTTAGATCCGCTTGTTTGTTTATCTTCCCTTGCTTGTTTGCTTGCTTGTCTGATTATCTATTATCTACTCGCATGCTCATTATTATTATATCCTATTATTGTTTCTTGTGACATTGTGGGGGTTCTCTGATCATTGGGAACTTTGTGAGATGGCTCTACACCCGAGTCCGAGAAAACCCCTAGGATTAGGATGGTGGTTGTGTAGTGGAGGTTTGCGTGGTCTTTTCCGCGTGACCCAAAGCAAAGACCCCGCTTGGAGTAGATTCCCTTGGAAATGTTATCGTTTTGATGTTACTTCGTCACGATGATAATGTTTTCGAGCCTGAATCGTTGATCCCAAGGACCATAAACCCATTTTATCCATGGTGGTTGGTAGTGTTAACTCTTTGTGGGTTAATGCGAATGCCACAATCATATGAGATCCCTCGAACGTATTACTTCCTGACAGTAATATTTTCGACCTCGATCTAGGATTCTGAGAACCCTGCTTAAAACCCGTGTGTCGATGGTTGTGTAGTGGACGCCTCCAAGGAGTCTTTCTCGTGGGGAAGAAACGAAGACCTCACCTAGACGTGATTCTTTCAAGGATATTATCATCTGATGTTCCTTCGTCATGGCTATAATGTCTTTGAAAGATATCCATAACTCTAGGCACCTACCCGATTAGAGCCTACCTATGGGGGGTCTTGTGATCAGTGATATCCTGTGTCTGGCTCCTTCCTCAAAATCAGATGATGCTTTTTGATCATGTACCCTTGCATGAGTATCGCATGACCATAACATTTGCACCCTTTTTGTTTTCAGGGAATCTAAGAATTGTCATTTGCTACAGATAGGAATTATGGAAACTGACATTCGTTGCCCTCATTCTTTCAAGTTCAAGAGGTCTGATCTGACTGCTTTACATGGGTTGGCTTCGCGTATGCCTTTCGTCTACCGAATCAACTTTGGGAAGAACTTTGGTAAACTGTTGTGTATTCTGAATAAAGTCATAGACTTTGCCATTCTAAGCACCTTCGTATAGTTCTATGATGCTCCCTTGAGATGTTTCACATTTCAAGACTTTCAGTTGGCACCAACACTTGAAGAGTACGAGAAACTGGTGGGTATCCTAATGAAGGGCAAGTTGCTATTTGAAGGGGTTGATGTGACTTTGAAGGATGAAATTATTGCAAAAGCTCTCCACATGTCTAAACAGGACGTCACCAACAATTGGAAGACTAAGGGAGGGGTCATGGGTTTCTTCCTGTCATTTCTTTTGGAAAGGGCCAACACTCTGTTGAAAGACAAAAGTTGGGAAGCCTGCTATGCTGCTGTAGCATTGGCCATCTATGGGATTGTTATGTTTCCTAATGTGGATGTAGATGATTTCATAGATGTTACTGCCATCCATGTTTTCCTCACAGGAAACCCGGTGCCTACCCTTCTAGCTGACGTATGTTATTACCTGAGTTGGAGACACGTTAAGAAAGGAGGTATGATTGCGTGTTGTGCTCCTCTGTTGTATTAATGGACCCAAATGCACCTTCCGGAGAAGGGACCTTTCATAGAACAAGTGGACAAAAGTTGGGCCCAAAGGTTGGGAACCCTCAGATCAGCTGACTTATCTTGGTACTCCCTAGACTACGATACAGTCATATCCAGTTTTGGTCAGTTCCCTAATGTCCTCCTCATCGGAACCCGCGGCTGTATTAATTCTAATCTTATATTGTCCGTGAGGCAGTTGGGGTATCCTATGAGTGGACCACCTGATGAGAAGGCTTTGGAAGCATTCTTAATACATGGTTTGAAAGCTGAAAACCCTGACCTACTCAAAAGAATCACAAAGGCGTGGAAGGAGGTCCATAGGAAAGGAAAAGCTGAGTTGGGGAGAAGGAACAACATTACTAAAGAGCCTTACTTCATATGGGTCAGAGAAAGAGTGGAAAGAATCAAGATTCCCTTTGCCATTAAGGTGTCCGAGCCTTTGTCTGAGCCAAAGCTTACTCACGTCCCGATTGAGGAGGTCGAGGATCTCAAGGCAACGATAGCCAGATTAGTAAAGGAAAATGAGCAACTTGAGTCTAAGCTTCAGAATGTTACTAAGGAGAAGAATGACTTGAAGTGAGAGCTTCCACGCAAGAACACTCAACTTGAAGCAATAGGAAGTTAGGCGACTGAAGAAGAGCAGCAGAAAAAGAAGGTTAAGGTGTGTCTTGGCCAAGCTGATAGCCGAATAGATAGGCTTAAGGAGGAATTGGATCAATCTTACAAGAAGTGTGCCGAAAATAGGAAAGCTTGGCTCCTTGCCACTAAGAGGAAAAAGACACTTAGGGAAGAGATAGGAGCGGAAATAGAAAAATTAAGTTCAGCTCTACGCCAGTCAAAGGCTTCTGAAGCATTGGAATGCCAACTTAAAGAGGATCTCATGAGAGTTGCTTATGTTGGGCCAGCAAACTGGGATAGAGTGTGTGGCGAGTTGAATAATATCAAAAGGCTTGCCGAAGAGCAGAAGAATCATCTTGAGGATGTCCTTGCAGACAAAGATATTTGGACCTCAACGAGGAAGAAGGTGCTTGATGACTGTACTGGTTATGAACGCTCCATTCACATTCTAATAGCTGATAGGGATATGTACTGCAACAAGCTTAATGGGCTAGCGGATTTTTGTAACTGGTTGGCTGAAGACTTGGTGTGGAAGCATAGAGATGCTTTGGAGGTTCTTGACGAATCTACCCCTCAAGCAATCGTCAATTTTGTTTGCCTTTGTAGGGAGATGTTGAAGAGGTTTAAAGAAGAGTTGAAGGAGCGCGAGGCTCGAATGTAACACCCCAATTCCCATCGCGAATAAATAATACATAAATAAATCAGAGTGAATAAAGATTTATTTTTCTGACAGAAACAAGGATGCTACAACAATAGAAAAAAAATACAATCCCTGCTCATATATTTTGATACATAACACAAAATGGAATAAACCTGTAAGGGAACTTTTTCCAATAAAAGGAAAGGTCAATTATGGAATAAAGCGGAAAGATCCATAACTGCCTTGTTTTATAAAATAAATCATTTTAGAACATCAAAATACTTATACAAAGTTAATACAAAATATATTCAACAAATGTATACATATATATCTACAGCGTTCCCTGACTCCCGTGTTACGTATCAGAGCAGACAGACTGACAAAGGACGGAGGACTAATCTCTACAAAAGCCTCCAAGACCACTAATCTGCAATTGCCTCATAGAGCAACAAACCACAGCAGAAGGGTGAGAAATAACAACTAAATTAGGATTGCATAATAATATGCAAAAACACATAAAAATTCACATGCATAGATATTCTCACCTCAAGCATCACATAATAATACACATATCATATATCAATTACACCAACATAATCACATATTTCACACATAAAGCACACCAAAGTCATAACATATTGAAACACACCACCGCATCACATAGCATATGTCTATACATAAAACATATCATCCATGAGCAATGCATTTATCACAAATGCATATCAAATCACCAATGTTATCACAAGCTCAACACATTATCAATCAATTCACAATTTCCACACATAATCAATCCATTCGTGATTTATGCAAATGCACAGAGATCGACACAACGAATCTATGCAATGCATATGCGGTACCATTCATCCATCATTCTCATCACTAGTTCACTCAGGAACTATTAGAACCATCGCTTGTTACTTAGTGTAACTTCCCATCGGGCAAACGATGTTCCCCGTCGCTTTCGGCCCTCTTGGTATAAGGCTCACGACGTTTATGGATCGCTTTCAGTCCTCTTTGTATAAGGCTCACGATCCGATCACTTTCGGTCCTCTTTGTATAAGGCTCACGATCATCTATAATCATCGCTTTCGGTCCTCTCGGTATAAGGCTCACGATGTTATAGCAGATTCCCTCTGGAACCGTTTCGTCGCTCACACCCACTAGGGCACACGACATCACAAGATGCATATTATGATGCTTGGCACACATGGACTCATGACAATCAAATGCATCTTCACAAATCAACAATATGATTTATCTCATAATCATTATTCATGCATTTGGAAATCAATTCACACAATGCATTTACGTGCCATAAGGCCACCAATTAACACACATTGAATTTCACATAAACAATGCATTTCATCATAATCCACAAACCACAACAATCCCACAAACATCATAACAACATACATTGATATTCAATCAAACAATGTATTTTACCACACAACAACATCATCAGAACATTTCATCACATGCAATCACATCATATAACATCACACAAGTCATATGATATCCATATCAAAAGCACATTGCATGATACACATCAATTACACACAATTATAACGGTAAAAGTCGACAAAATGACACATTCCCAAATTCTCGACATAATTAAATCGGCCAACAATCTCAAAACCATTTTAATAAGAAAGTACATTTTATTAGCTTTCCAACGATACCAAGAATGTTCAAAACGGATAATCGGAACACAAGTTACGGAAGTAAACAGAAAAGGAATCGCGAAAAGACAACATTCTGCACCCTCGCTGGCCATACGCGTATTGCCCTAAGCCATACGTGTATTGCCTTACTCGCTCGCCCATCCATACGCGTATTGCCCAAAGTGATACGCGTATGGGCAGAGACTGATTTCCCCACAAATTCCACTAAAATCCAATACACGTATTGCCTCACTCCATACGCGTATTGCCCACTTCCATACGCGTAATGACTAAATTCCTTCATTGCCATACGCGTATTGCCCAACCCAATACACGTATTGCCTTGCCTGATACGCGTATGGGCAGCGAAAACCCAGAATTTTTCCTGCATAATTTTTCTACGAATTTTCCCCCAAAACACTTGTAACTCGACAACATTCAAACCATTTTCTAAGCAATCATTAAAACATTTAATCCATATCTAAACACATTTTTACTAAAAGGTGAAATGAGGGTGGTCGAGTCTTTGGCCCTTCTCCTCAATTGTTTGGGTGCGAGTTCTCTTACTCGTGTGTGAACAATTGTCACCTCTAAAACATCTAAAACTCTCCTTTCTCGCCTTGTGCGATGGAAGCCCTAAAACACATTTAAATCAAATCCTTTTTTCTCAATCAAATTCTTTAACACACCTAATCATATATTCAAACACAACTTCCTAAAAGGTGATGTGAGGGGGGCCAAGTCTTTGAACTTTCTCCTCAATTATTTGGGTGCAAGTTCTCTTACTCGTGTGTGGACAATTGGCGCCTATAAAAATACAAACCAAATAACCGTAGTCCCGCGAACTACGAATGCTCTGACTTTCCCATTGCACGAGGGAATACGTAGGCACAAGGATTCTAATCCTTGCCGAGCACCCTAATAAAAACCATCCATTTTCCCCTTAGAAAACAAATCCTACTACCCTATAAGAAAACAAACAAACCTAGCTAACATATCTCACGAATCGATTCAAGAGGTTCCCGTTGAGTACAACGGACGTAGAGGGTGCTAACACCTTCCCTTTGCGTAATCGACTCCCGAAACCAAATTTGGTTGTGATGACCACGTTCTTATCTCCCTTTAAAGGTTTTGTCGATATTTTCCTTTCCCTCTTTTGGGATAAATAAAGTTCGGTGGCGACTCTGTTTTAAACGGTTTTTTCCGCATCCATCGCGAGGATCGTATTTTTCGAGGTACGACAAGTATTTTTATCTATCTTGTACAAAGCCCAAGATTGAGGCTAACTCTACTGAGGAGTATCATTATACAAAGCCTAAGAGGAGGCTGAAATGGGTTGACTCAACAAGAGAATCTAAAAAGGTGATTGACTCAACAAGAGAGTCTGAAAAGGTGATTGACTCAAGAAGAGAGTCTGAAAAGGTGATTGACTCAACAAGAGAGTCTGAAAAGGTTAGCTCAGCTGGGGAAAATCATTATACAAAGCCTAAGAGGAGGCTGACTATGCTGAGGAAAAGAAGGATCATTATACAAAGCCTAAGAGGAGGCTAGCTATGCTGGGGGAGAACAAAGAAAGAAATCATTATACAAAGCCTAAGAGGAGGCTACTTTCTGCTGAGGATTATTGAGATCCAGAGGCAGGTCCAAATCAAGGGATCAACTCTTGCTGAGGGTTACAGAAGAGTTAAGGTATCAGATGCCTTGAGGTTTTGATTTGGGATACTGTTATACTGATGGTAAGCTGACCATAGCTGGGGGATTTTTGGGCTAAAAGATTGAGTTTTAGAACCCATGAGGGTTTTAACTCTACTGGAGATTTATTAAAATGACCAGGGTTTTTCCTATGTTTGTAGGGAGCTTGAGAATGTCTTTGAGACCCAAGAGGAGATTTAGACTGTCCAAGTCTACTGGTATAGAAGGATTTATCTTTGTATGATGCCCAAGAGGAGGCAGGTGTTTTAAGGGATGAGAATCAACCCTAAGTTAGTTTGATGTTTTGACACTAGAAAGACTGCTCTATCAAAGGATGACTAAGTTATGTCCTATACCTTTAAGAGGTCTTCAGGGTCCTTGTATTAAGCCCAAGAGAATGCATGAGAACTTCTAAGAAGCCGGAGGGTCCTTGTACAAACCCCAAGAGGAGGCGGGATGCTTTTAGGAAGCCTGTGGGTTCCAAACCTAAGAAAAGTTCAAGAAAGGTTTCACCGAGAATTAATCCTTTAGTGAATAGTTCTAGGGTTTGCAGAAATTCAAGAGAGGTTTCACTGAGAATTAATCTTCTCTGGGGAAATGAACTTCTTTGACAATTTCTAATAGTGATAGTCTGAGAAAAGTTTCACCGAGAATAATGCCTTTCTCTTTGTTTCATATTGTTTAAGCCCAAGAGAAGGCAAGACTGTATCTGGAAATCCTATGGGGATCTAGTTTTGACTGTATTTAAGAGTGACCGACTAGCTTTACCTAGTTCTAAACCTAGTTGCCAGAGAAAACTCTAAGATATACAAGTATATATACAGATGTTATATGACAAGTATTTAAAAGGATATGAAAGAATGACTTACAGGTGAGCAAGCTTCCCACAATACAGTTATATACATATTTAACATGTATTTAAAAGAATGAAAGAAGGACTTACAGGTGATCAAGCTTCCCATAATACAGTTATATATATATATATATATATATATATATATATATATATATTAAAGCTGATAAAAGAAAGCTGATAAAAACTTACAAGTGAGCAAGCTTCCATAGCTGTATTGTTAGTTGTTCAAGAGATTAAAGAAAGTTTTGATAACAACTGAATATTTGAACCTAAATCAAAAGAGAAGTTGTTTTGAATAGAGATCGGGGCTTACAGCTCAAGGAGAGGCCCAAGGTTTATTTTTTTACAAGAGGTAGGGCTTACAGCTCGATGAGAGGCCCAAAAAGGTTTTAGTTAGAAAAGGGATTGGGTCTTACACTCTATTAGAGGCCCAAAATGATTTTAAGAAAAAAAAGAGTGGGACTTACAACACGAGGGTAGGCCTAGAGTTTTGAAAAAGAAAGATGGGACTTACAACACGAGGGGAGGCCCAGAGGTTTTTCTGTACAAAGGGATGGGTCTTACAACTCAAGGAGAGGCCCAAAGTGTTTGAAAAAAAGAAAAGAAATGGGACTTACAACACAAGGGTAGGCCCAGTTGATTTTGCTTTGAAATGGCGATCGCGCCGAGATTTTTGAAAATACAGTGGGACTTATACAATGACTGAGGCCCAAAATTATTTATATTTACAAAGGGGTGGGACTTACACTCTATCAAGAGGCCCAAAAGTGTTTTTAAAAAGATTTGTTAGGGTGATAGTGATCAAGACCCTAATTTTTTGTTTTAAAATGTATTTTAATTGAATAAAAATTTAATTAAAATAATCAAACATGTGAAAAAAAGGTTGTGATCTTGGATTGATATTTGGAAAATCATGTTTCATTCATGGGATGATTTAAAAATCATTTGAATTTTGCAAAACCAAGAGAAAGAAATATTTTTAATGTTTTAAAAACAAATAAAAATATAATTCTTTACAAAAATATCGAATATATGAAATAAATACTATGTTTGTGAAATTTTTTGGAATAAAATATTTTAATATTTTTGTGAATTTTCAAAAGAAGAATCAATAAAAAATAATTAAAATTGAGAGAGAAATTAATTTTGGAATGAATTAACAAGATAGTGAAAAAATGTCAAGGAAACAAGTGGTAAAAATTAGAAATGGCCCCCCCCAAGGTTTGAACTCACGCCCTTGGGGGGTGGAGAGTGTAAAATTTTGCCATCTGGGCCATGTGCGTGGGTTGAAAGGGAATGGCAAGTGTGTATAATATATGAAACAAGCCTTTGAAAATAGTTTTAAAAAAAATAAACCAAAAGGTCTGGGGCGAGGGAGATTCGAACCCCAGACCTCTCGCTCACCACACACACAAAACCAGCTGATCAACCGTTAGGGCACAATGCCAATTCAAGAATAATATGGCAACTGAATAATATATAGAAAGGTTGGTTTTGAAAACTTGAAGAATGGTGCCATGGCCATCTTCTTCCTTGAGCCAAATACGTGAAGCCTCCTATCTCACTCATTTCTCAACCATTTCACATGATCCAAATATGAAAATCATGCGCTTTCAGACAAGGAATACAACGGTAATATTCAATTTTATTGAAATTAAGTGAATCAAAACATAATATGACAAAACCTGATGAACCCTAAAACTTGCATGAACTTAATGAAATCCTACACACGAACTGTAAACAACAATTGATTGAGGGTAAATGATCTACAAACATTCAGAAACACAATGGTATTTTGAAAATATGTTTATGATGCTTGATTCATTGAGTTTGGGAGTTTAAGGTTTACCTCTGCAAGTGAGAATCGAATTCTGGTTTGGAGGTGTTACAGATGAGTTCCAATGATTTGGACAGCTTCCTTGTACCTCAATGGATGTGTTTGAATGCTTAGGTTGATTGGAAAACCTCTGGATTGACCAACTTGATCCAACCTGCTGCTACCTTATAATTTTGAGTAATTGAGGTATGATTTAATGATTTTGATGTTACAGATTGAATGTAATGGTTTAGATCACTTCTATATATTGCATATGAGGTGTGTGAACCATTGGTTTGAGTTGCATTGGTCTCCAACTCAAAACCCGATAGTGCTTTCTCAAGAACAATGAAATTTGGTGTTTTAAGAAGGAAATGAGAGAAAGCAATGTTGTAAATTGCTTTGGTGTACTCCGAATGATCAACAAGGAGCTCTATTTATAGGTGAGTAAGTTTTTCTTGGAGGAATAGTGAATGGTTGCAAGATCAGATCACATTCAATGGCTTTGGCTTGGTGGCATTTCTTCTCATGCAAGGCAAACTAGCTTCTCCCAAGAGCAGGGATAATTATTGACCAAATCAACATTCTTCAGATGTTTTAATTGTTTTTTAAGTTAGCATCTTGACTGAGGAGAGTAGCTTTATTGAAAGTGCACCATTGCACATAAATGCCTTTGAATTCAAGGCATAATGTGACAAAAAGCCATTACTCCAAGTTGGAATTCCTTTTGGCTTCTTGACTCAGCTTTGTAGGTTGGATCAGATCGATCACGATCATATTGGATGAATGTGGCATAGTGATCCTTGGCTTTTACTCAGAAAGTGTGTAAAGTAAGAAAACATGCAAACTGGTTTTTCCAAAACAGTTGCAGCAGAATAACTTCGGGCTGCCATATCTCTTGGTTTCCATGGAGTTTTTTCATGTTGATGGACTCTTTGAATTGCTAGCAATATGCATAATAACTTTAATGTTTACACCTTGAATTGATTCATCTTGCAACTGTGTGAAAAAGTTCCTCAAGTTTTGGTGTTTCACTTGAAATCTGTCTTGGGCAGAATTTCTTCTAAGTGTTGGAAAAAAGCACTTTCATGTTTTTTAGTGATTTTGATCCAATCATAACTTGAAATCCATAAGGAATTGGAATGAGATGTAGTTGAAGCTTTTGTAGAGTGTAGCAAGACCTACAAATCCAGCTTTGGATCACCCAAAATGGTTGCTTGGATCTCATGTTATGGTTCTTGCAAGTTGGTACCAAACCCACTTTTGTTCCATAACTTAGAAAATTTTTGGTTTTTTATGGTTGCCCCTTTTGCAAGTTACCTCACTTTTCTTGATTTTTCTTGATGAATGATGATCAATATCATACATTAACATTATTTTTGACTTAGGGGAACCATATTTGTGAAAATTTCCAAAAAGTCAAACTTGATTTTGTGCACGTTTGACTTTTTATTGGATGAAATACAAACTGTGCGATCCTTTGTGAAATCAAGTCCTTGACCTAAATCAAACCTAATGGATGGATTCTATAGGTTTTATAGGGTGTATTGAATCATGTCCCAAGGTTTGGGAGCATGTTTGGGTCAAAAGTCAAAGGCACAGTTGACTTTTTCCTCAAAACCCTAATTGTGGTCCTGATGAAATTGAAACTTGTGAATCAAGCTTCTTGGATCAATCCATTGTTGTAAATGGATCAATGTAGTGTATTGGAGGCCCTCCAATGATGTCTTGAGGTCTTGGCTCATGTTTTGTCCCAAAAGTCAACTTAGGGGCGAATTAGGTCAAGAAACCCTAATTCCTGATTTTTTATGAATGTTTCCCTTGAGGCTAAATTGACTGGATGATTGGGTCCATGAGGTCCCTTGGAGTATCTTGGATTGTACTTTGAAGTATTGGCTTATGCCCAGATGGAAAATTTCATCTGGAAACCTTGGTCGACCAAAACCCTAATTTGGTGACATTGGCGATCTTGAGGCTTGATCCACTTGGAATTGTGCAGCCTTGTGCTTGCTTCTTGGTGTGGGAGTCCTATTGATCCCTTATGGGTGTTTGAGAGGCTAGAAAAGTTGAAGATCATGTCATTCCTTGATTGATCCTTTGTCTAAGTGCTCCGAGAGGGCTTAAAACCCTAATTCTTGATTGTGGTGAATGCTCAACCATCTTTGAGGAGATTAATGAGGCACGATGGTACATCCATATTGTGGTGATGATCCTCACAATGATGGGAAATCTTGGTGGTTAAAATTTGAGGTATGACTGATGCCACTATTTAATCTTCTTGGACCCGAAGTGTGAATGGTGAAGGTGTTCGGGCATTCGGGGTGCAAGAGGATTTAATATCGGAATACCCGAAATTTTGACAGTGGTTATGAATGGCAGTTTACTCATCTATCTTCTTTTGCTAAGAAATGATGCTTAAAAAAGGGCAAAACTTCCCCTCGATTCTGGTCTTCAGCCACGGAACTGGTCTTAGTTTCTTCTTGTCAATAAACTTCCCCTCGATCCTGGTCTTCAGCCAAGGAACTGGTCTCAGTTTCTGAAATAAACCTCCCCTTGATCCTGGTCTTCAGGCAAGGAACTGGTCTCAGTTTTTGAAATAAACCTCCCCTCGATCCTGGCCTTCAGCCAAGGAACTGGTCTCAGTTTCTTAAATAAACCTCCCCTCGATCCTGGCCTTCAGCTAAGGAACTGGTCTCAGTTTCTTTTGTCAATAAACTTCCTTGACAAGGGATGTTATTTATAGCGGTTTTTCATCAAACTTCTCGCCGAATTTACTGGGGAGATGCCATTTGACGGAAAAAGTCTTGATGTCAGACTTGCTGGGGGTACCAATTCGTCTGAGTTGTAAATGTGTTCAAACTTCTTTGTTGGAGACGCCATTTATTGACTCTACTGTGGAAAACGAGTCTCTTGAGAGACTGCTTTCTGCTTGGGGATATTACATCATACTTTTCTTCGAGATTTTCTTAGAGAAATGCCATGTGATGTAATCCAATTTTGAGGTGCTGATGACTTCATTATCATTGACTCTCTTGGAGAGAAAAATCAATGTGTTGCTGAGAGTCTTTGGTTGAGAGGCTTTCTCTGGGAAAGCAAAGATATCATCTTCAATGGTGAAGAGTGACGTTTTTCAAATTTCTTCTTACCTTTTAGAGGTTCAAGTTATCAAACGGGTCAAAGACTGTCTCCAATCCAGAAATAAACTGGGGGAGAGATTGATTAGATGATTCACTTCCTGATGAGGAAAGAACGGACAACTCGATTGATAAGAGGATTTTTTCACTTGGGGATAAGACCGACCAGAGTGATAGTGATGCAATATAAGTATGAATGCAAATCAATAGTGCATGATGTATGTAGGTTTATGCTGACAAAACTGGCGCGACATACAGAATAATGGATGAACACGACTGGATACTCGGCCACCGCTGGGGACAAAGAAGTACCTTTTGGTCCGAGATAGCAATTCTGCATTGCTTAGGAGAGATGGTTCCTGTGGGGAAAAATTTTGGTCGGACTTAGGAGGTAAGAACTCTGTCAGGGATATCAAACAGAATATTCACATCTGACACAGCTGATCCTTCATTCAGGCGTACTGGTTTAGAAGGAGTACTTTGATTCTGCATTTTGAGGTTCAACCACCTTCGGAGAAGCGATCGATGTTCTTTCGATTTTCAACAGTCAAAAGAATTTCCATCTTTATTTTAAAAGCAGAAAAAATTTGACAAGCAAATTCAATTTTGTTTTATTTCAAGAATCGTTGATCATGTTAAAAAAAAGCCATTCTGTAAAGCTAAAACAAATAAGGATTGCAAACAAAAGTACTAGGGCTCAAATTTTATTGATAGGATGGAAATCAGCCAAGCGCGCGATCCCATGGAGTATTTACAAAGTTTAGAAAATGGTAATTTAAGGGAAGAGGGCTACATTGGAACATAACGACCGCTATCCTTCTACCCACTTTGAATTCTGGATATCTTGAGCTTCTATCGAAGATGACCTTGACTGGAGTTTTCCTGATGGATGGCATTACTGCTGGGGATTTAACCTCGTCGGACGTAGTTACTTGCCATTAATCCCTAACTTTTGCCTGGATTGTACTTTGAGATTTCCAATCCATCGGGATGATGTTTGCTCGTGTCTCTAATTTTTCCCAGGACCGCCCTTTCGGGTTTTCAATCCACCGAGACATTCTTTTTTTATTTAGGCGAAGTATTTCTTGACTACGTCAACATTTGTGGGGTAGGAAAATTCCTCTCCATCCATGGTTGCGAGTCTCAAGGCACCGCCTGAGAAGGCTTTCTTAACCACGTAGGGGCCATCATAATTCGGAGTCCATTTTCCCTGGGAATCAGTGAGGAATGATTGTATCTTCTTGAGCACGAGGTCTCCTTTTCAGAAGACACAGGGTCGGACCTTTTTGTCAAACGCTTTCTTCATTCTTTGCTGATACAGCTGACCATGGCATATAGCCGTTATTCGCTTTTCTTCGATTAGGTTCAGTTCATCGTGTCGACTTTGACACCATTCAGCCTTGTAGCGCGATTTTTGTGGTTTCGAATCAATATCGCTTTGGTACTACAGTTCGATTCATTTTTTATCCTGTTGAGCTGATTAAGGAAGGGAAATAGATGTCTCCAATTAACCCTGCTCGTAAACTGAGGTTAAATAGTCAAAATTGTTGGTTTACAGATGCTATCAAAATATGGAGGTTCGTCTTTTAGGGTTATTTGCTTAAAAACATTATCTACACTATGGACTAGGTTTCTGGTAAGGTGTTAGGTCTGATGCTTTTGATGGATATATGAAGGTACTGGATTTTGGGTTTTTTGGTTAGTATGCTCTCTAAGATTTTTGTAATCTCATGCCTACGTATTCTCGAAACCGGGAAATCAGAGCGATCGTAGTTCCTCCTATTCTATGGGAGGAAAAAGGTTGTTTTCGTGTCTTGTTCAAAGCCCAAGACATGAAGCTAAAGATGGTTTGTATCTTGTTCAAAGCCCAAGATGTGAAGCTAAAGGGTTTTGGATGAGAGAGAATTTGTCATCTCTAAAGAGGAGTTGTTGATGTTTGTATGCTGTGAGCAAAGCACAAATTTGATGCTAAAAGTTTGATTGACTAAACCGAGGTTTCCTTATACAAAGCCTAAGAGGAGGCGGGAAGTTTGACTTTTCAGGGGCAAACGTTCCTTCTATCTTGTACAACGCCCAAGATTGAGGCTAGAAGGGATTTTGACTCCGTTGGGGAGAATATATCTTGTATAAAGCCGAAGATGGAGGCTGAAAGGGTTTGACTCAACAAGAGAGTACTTTTATTTGACCTGTATAAAGCCCAAGACGGAGGCTAAAAAGGTTGACTCAACAAGAGTGTCTGTTTAACAGGTGATTGACTCAACAAGAGAGTCTTTTATACTCAACAAGAGAGTGTTTTGCTATCTCGTGCGAAGCCCGAGATAGAGGCTAAAAGGAGATCGACTCAACAAGAGAGTCTTTTATACTCAACAAGAGAGTGTTTTATATGTGTCTTATATGAAGCCCAAGATGGAGGCTAAAAGGAGGGTGACTCAACAAGAGAGTCATTTATACACAACAAGAGAGTGGGTTTTTATATGTCTTGTACCAAGCCCAAGACGGAGGCTAAAAGGGAGACTGGCTCAACAAGAGAGTCTGAAAAGGTTAGCTCCACTGGGGAGAGTCATTGTACAAAGCTCAAGAGGAGGTTGTGTTACTGCTGAGGATTAGATCCATAGGCAGGCCCAAGGGTGGGGAACTCTCATGAGAGAGACCGGGTTTCAGAGTAATCTGTGTTTTTTCCTATGTTTGAAAGGAACTTGAGAATGTCTTTGAGACTCAAGGGGGTTTAGATTGTCCAAGTCTAGAGTTTTATCTTTTGTACAATGCCCAAGAGGAGGCACGGGCATTAAGGGATGAATATCAACCCTAAAGTGGTAAGAGGTTTGACACTGGAAAGACTGCTCTAGTAAAGGATGACTAAGTTCTGTCTTATACCTTTAACAGGTCATCAGGGTCCTTGTATTAAGCCCAAGAGAAGGCATGGGAACTTCTAAGAAGCCGAAGGGTCCTTCTACAATGTCCAAGAGGAGGCGGGGATGCTTTTAGGAAGCCTGTGGGTCCCCAAACCAAGAGAAATTCAAGAAATGCAATTCACAGAGAAGAGATCATTCCAGGAAAGTTCGAGAATTTGGAAGAAACTCAAGAGATTCTATTCACCCTTATAGTCCCTTTGACAATTTCTAAGGGTGACAGTCTGAGAAAAGGTTCACCGAGAATACTGTCTTTCTCTTTGTTCCATATTGTTTAACCCCAAGAGAAGGGAAGACTGTATCTGGAATCCTACGGGAGATCTAGTTTTGTTTGTATTTAAAAGTGACCAACAAGGCTTTACCTAGTGCTAGACGTAGTTGTCGGGGAAAACTTTAAATAACTATACTAGTATTACACAGTGGATATATGACAAGTATATAAAAGGATGTGAAAGAAGACTTACAGTGAAGCAGCCCGACAATATTGTTATATACATATGAAAGCGGTAAATGAAAGTGGATAAACACTTACCCGTTGTAGAGCTTCCATGCTGTTTTGTTAGTTGTTCAACAAAGAAAGTTTTGATAACAACAGATATTTGAATTCAAAATCAAAGGAGAAAGTGCTTTGAAAAGATGGTTGGGGCTTACAGCTCAAGGAGAGGCCCAAGTTTTAACGATGATTGCACCGTTGTTTTGAAAACTGTACAGAAGAACTTATACGATATGTGAGGCCCAAATCATTTTGGTTTTAAAAAATGGTTGGGTCTTACACTCTATTAGAGGCCCAAAGAAATTTGAAGAAAATAAATGAGGCTTATAACACGAGGGTAGGCCCAGATGATTTAATTTTTGAACTGGCGGTTGCGCTGAGATTTTTCTTTTAACGCAGAGGGACTTATACCATATCTGAGGCCCAAAATTGTTTTGGTTAAAAGGGGATTGGGTCTTACACTCTATTAGAGGCCCAAAGAGTTTTTTATACAAGAGATGTGGCTTACAACTCAAGGAGAGGCCCAAATGAAAAACAACGATCGCACCGTATTTTGAAAACTGTACCGGGACTTATACAATGACTGAGGCCCAAATTTATTTAGGTACAAAGTGGGGTTGGGTCTTACACTCTATTAGAGGTCCAAGAATGTTTGAAAATGATTGATGAGAGTGGAATCAATAAAAACCCTAATTTCATCATTTTTAAAAGTAAATTCTCAAAGAAAATCAATAAAAAATGATAAAACACCAAATAAGCTTGAATAAACAAATTGTGATTTTTGGTTAAGGTTTGAAAAATGAGGTTTTAATCACAAGATGAATTTAAACTCATTTGGTTTTTATTTTTCAAGGTGAATATTCACTTTTAAAATGTTTAAAACAACTAAAAATGAATTTATTCATAAAAATACCAACTATATTAAATAAATAATATAAATTTGATTTTTTTTGGAATAAAATATTTCAACATTTTTGTGATTTGTTTCAAAAAGAACCAATAAAAAATAATTAAAATTGAGGAAGTTATTAATTTTTCAAATCATTAAAAATAATAAGAAAAATAATAAAATATGAAAAAGTGGTAAAAAAGAGGATCTGGGGCGAGGGGGATTCGAACCCCAGACCTCTTGTGTGCAGTGCGCGGGTCCTACCACTGAGGTGGTGATACATCCGTGTATCAAACTCCAGCCACAAATATACAAGACTTGCCTTGTTTTTGGCTTGGCCCAGGCAAGGCAAGACAAGATTTTGGCAAAAAACGTGAAGCTTGTAACTTTCTCATTTCTCCATGGATTGGGACAAAATTTAGGTCTATCCTACCTAGAATTTCACAAGGAATCTAATGGTGGTGGTGGTTTTTTCAGAAAATAAATCCTCCCCAAAACCCAATAGTGGTTTTGAAATAGGCCATGATTTGCATTTTTTGTGCTATCTCTTGTTACAGGCATGAATTACATGATGAATTGGTTCAAACACAATATATATAACATGTATAAGATGTGCATGATCAGTGGACCTTAAAGCAATGCATATTTTAAAGAGTTCAAGTTGAGATGCTTACCTCTTTAGGAGCTTTTTGGGCAATCTGTCAAGGGCATTGTTCTAGAAATGTTTTGATGCTTTGAACACTCTCAAATGATCCCTTATAAGCTTTTAGGATGATTAGAAACAGCTGGAAACCTCAAGAATGGAAATTGGCCCTTTCTTGCAAAAGGGGCAAAAGTGGCCAAAATAGAAACTCCCTCAAATGGTGTTCCAGATGTGTGGAACCATTTGGGACAGTTCAAGGATGATATTTGAAGTGTGTTTGAGATTTTATCTAGTTTTAAAAGTGACTGAATCGAGACATGGCTTGAAAAATGCAAAAAAGTCCTATTTTGAGGTTTTGAGAGGGGACTTTGTGATTTTGGTGTTACAGGTCACTTATGAGAGTTTGGACAGCTTAGATATGACATATTGGATGTGTTTGGATCATGAGTTGTGATGAAATTTCTCTCTAACTCAAAAACTCAGAGTTACATTGCTAAAGAAGGCATTTTTACCTAGAGAAAGAGATTTTGAGGAAAGCAAGTGTTGTAGTGCTTTGGTGTACTTAAACTGAGCACAAATGAGCTCTATTTATAGTAGAGAAAGTTTGTTTTGGCTGCAATAGTGAATGACAACTGCAGCAGAGGTTTGGCCAATGGTTGCATTTTGGAATCTCAAGTCTCCTCTAGCCATTGACTAGAGGTTAGAGCACAGGCTGCTGGTTCCCTAGTTCAGGGATCATCCTTGACTAATTCAGTTGGAAATGGCTCAGTTCATGCCACCTTGGTGCATCCATTGAATGCTCCAAAACAAAATTGGAGTCTTGTCCCCTCTTTAGGAATTTCTAGGTTTGGCATGCTATTTTTAGTTCCAAAGACTTGGGAGGCTTATGGATCAGTGTTTGTCCCTCCTTGGTCCCGCCCTGAGGTGTTCAGATGGATAAACTTGTTTGTCATTTGCACAAATTGCTCAAATCGAGCAAAATGCACAAATCTGCCTAGTTATGACAGTTGCATCAAGGCATTTTGCCACTATCATAACTCTTAGCTCAAATGGAATTTCATGGAGTTCTTGGCCATTTTGGAAAGCTCTTATATGATACAACACATGTGTGGTTATAGTTTATCTTGATACTTTTTGGATCCAATTTAAAAATCCCCCTACTTTTGGAAAAAAAGCAAGACAGATTCTGACTTAGTGAAAATTTCACTAAGTGTTGGAAAAAGTGACATTTCATGTTTTCAACCATTTTGATCATTCCATAACTTAAAATCCATGAGGAATTGGAATGAGGTGTAGTTGACACTTTTAAATTATGCCATGAGAGCTACAAATCCATCTTTGGATCAGCCAAAATGGTTGCTTGGATCTCAAGTTATGATCCTTGGAAGTTGGTACCCTAGCCACTTTGTTCCATAACTTAGAAAATTTCTAAGTTTTTTATGGTTACCCCTTTTACAAGTTATCCCACTTTCTTTGATTTTTCTTGATGAATGATGATTCCAATCACACATTAACATCATTTTAGGGTTAAGGAACCTTGGTTGACCAAAAAAAATCAAAAAGTCAAACTTTTACTTTTTGTACAGTTGACTTTTTCAGCAGATGAAATCTAAACTGTGCGATCCTCTATGAAACCAAGTCCTTGACCTAAATCAAACTTAATATATGGATTCCATAGGTAATATAGGGTGTATTGAATCGTGTCCCAAGGTGTGGGAGCATGTCTTGGTCAAAAGTCAAAGGTACAGTTGACTTTTCCCTCAAAACCCTAATTGTGGTTCAAATGAAATTGAAACTTGTGAATCAAGCTTCTTGGATCAATCCATTGTTGCAAATGGATCAATATGGTATATTGGAGACCCTTAAGTCATGTCTTGAGGTCTTGGCTCATGTTTTGTCCCAAAACTCCCCTTAGGGGTGAATTAGGTCAAGAAATCCTCATTTCTGATTTTTGGTAAATGCAGCCCCTGAGGTTAAATTAACTAGATTTTTCTTGATGAATGATGATTCCAATCACACATTAACATCATTTTAGGGTTAAGGAACCTTGGTTGACCAAAAAAATCAAACTTTGACTTTTTGTATAGTTGACTTTTTCAGCTGATGAATTCCAAACTGTGTGATCCTCTATGAAATCAAGTCCTTGACCTAAATCAAACTTGATGGATTGATTTCATAGGTGTTATAGGGTGTATTGGATCATGTCCCAAGGTTTGGGAGCATGTCTTGGTTAAAAGTCAAAGGCACAGTTGACTTTTCCTCGCGAAACCCTAATTGTGGTTCTGATGAACTTGAAACTTGGGAATCAAGCTTCTTGGATCAATCCATTGTTGCAAATGGATCAATGTGGTGTATTAGAGGCCCTCAAATCATCTCTTGAGGTCTTGGCTCATGTTTTGTCCCAAAAGTCAACTTCGGGGTGAATTTGGTCAAGAAACCCTAATTTCTGATTTTTGGTAAATGCAGCCCCTGAGGTTAAATTGACTTGATGATTGGGTCCATGAGGTCCCATAGAGTATCTTAGGTTATGCTTTGAAGTATTGGCTCATGCCCAGAGGAAAATTTCCACCTGGAGGCCTTGGTCGACCAAAACCCTAATTTGGTGACACTGGCCTCTTGATCCTTTGTGGATGTTTGAGAGGTTAGACATGTTGAAGATCATGTCATTTCTTGATTGATCCTTTGTCTAAGACTCTGAGAGGGCTTGAAACCCTAAGCTTTGATAGTAGTGAATGTTCAACAATTCCTTGAGGAGATTGATGAGGCATGATGGTACATCCATATTGTGCTGATGATTTGTATAATGATGGGAAATATTAGTGGTCAAAATTTGGGGTATGACAGATGCCCCTATTTAATCTTCTTGGACCCGAAGGTGTGAATGGCGAAGGTATTCGGGCATTCGGGGTGTAAGAGGATTAAATATCGAAATACCCGAAATTTTGATGGTGGTTAGGAATGGTAGCTTGCCCATCCATCTTCTTTTGCTGAGCAATGATGCTTAGAAAAGGTAAACTTCCCCTCGATCCTGGTTTCCTACCAAGGAGCTGGTCTTAGTTTCTGATATAAACTTCCCATCGATCCTAGTTTCCTACCAAGGAACTGGTCTAAGTTTCTGATGTAAACTTTCTCTCGATCCTGGTTTCCTACCAAGGAACTGGTCTCAATTTCTGATATAAACTTCCCGTCGATCCTGGTTTCCTACCAAGGAACTGGTCTAAGTTTCTGATATAAACTTCCCGTCGATCCTGGTTTCCTACCAAGGAACTGGTCTTAATTTCTGATATAAACTTCCCCTCGATCCTAGTTTCCCACCAAGGAACTGGTCTCAGTTTCTTTTGTCAATAAACTTTCTTGACAATGGACGCTATTCGTAGCGGTTTTCCTCAAACTTCTCGCCGAATTTTCTTGGGGAGATGCCATTTGATAGAAAAGATTTTGATGTTAGAGTTGCTGGGGAACCCAGTCGTCTGACTTGTAGAGGTGTATAAACTTATCTGTTGGAGACGCCATTTGTCGACTCTATTGGGGAAAACGAGTCTCTTAAGGGACTATTTCCGCTTGGGGTATTACATCATACTTTTCTCGGGATTTTCTCGGAGAAATGCCATATGATGTGATCCAATTTTGAGGTGCTGACGACTTTTTTGTCAGCGGATTTTTCAGAGAAAAACTGCTATATTGCCGAGTCTCTGATTAAGAGAATTTCCCTGGGGATTTTCTTTAATCCGGGAAAGCGAAAATATCATCTTTAATGGCGAAGAGTGATGTTCGTTGACGGTCTTCTTGTCTTTCAGAGGTCCAAGTTATCAAAGTGGTCAGGGACCAACTCGTATCCAGAAATAAGCTGGAGGAGAGATTGTTCAGACACAACATTTCCTGACGAGGAAAGAACTGACAACTTGATTGACAAGAGGACTTTTATCCCTAGGGGACAAGACCGATTAGAGTGATAGTGATGCAGTATGAATGTGAATGCAAATCAATAATGCATGATGTATGTATGTTTATGCTGACAAAACTGACGCGACATACAGACTAGTGGATGAACACGACTGGATACTCGGCCACAGTGGGAGATGAAAAGTATCACTGGTTCACAATAGCAATTCTGCCTTGCTTAGGAGAGAGAGTCCCTGCAGGGAATAACCGTTGGTCGGACTTAGGAGGTAAGAACTCTGTCGGGGATGTCGAATGGAGTATTCGCATCTGACACATCTTATCCTTCATTCAGGCGTGCTGGTTTAGAAGGAGTACTTTGATTCTGCACTTTGAAGCTCGATTACTTTTGAAGAAGCGATTGATGTTCTTTCGATGTTCAACAGTCAAAAGAAATTGCCTTCTTTATTTTAAAAGTAGAAAAGTTTGACAAGTAAATTCATTTTTTTGTTTTATTTCAAGAATCGTTAATCATATTAAAATGGCGTTCTGTAAATCTAAAACAAATAAGAATTGCAAACAAAAGCACGAGGGCTCAAATTTTATTGATAGGATGGAAATCAGCCAAACGTGTGATTCCATAGAGTATTTACAAAGTTTAGAAAATGGTAATTTAAGGGAGCAGGGCTACATTGAAACATAACGACCATTATCCTTCTACCAACTTTGAATTCCGGGCATCCTGAGCTTCTGTCGAAGATGACCTTGATTGGAGTTTTCTTCCGATGGATGGTGTAACTTGTAACGCCCCGGTTTTGTTAGATTTATTTAATAGAGTAGATTTAATTGGTTTTGGTTTTGTATTACTTTATTATTAACTTTTATTTGACAAAATGTTATTTTTCATCATTGTTTATGTTTTATCGCATTTTGAGAGCGTTTAGGAGATAATTGAGCTGAGGGGTATTTTGGTCTTTTTGGGGGTTAGATATTTGTTTTTATATAAATATAAAGAGATAGAGAGAAAATAAGAAAAAGAAGAAAAAGAGAAAGAGAAGAGAAAAAGAGAAAAGAAGGAGAAGAAAGAAAGAGAGAAGAGGAGAAAGAGGAAAAATCGGAAAACTCCGTTTAAAGCGCGAATAATCGGGTAAGGGTGAGAAGTTTCAATTATATCTTGCTTGTATATGTATATGTGTATGTTTTCCTGGATTGTTTTGGTTATTTTTCTAGTTTCCAATTCTAGGTCGAGATGAGAAAAATGAATAGAAATCGATGTTTTCACGGACGAAAGTCGGAATAAATCGCGTAGTAGAGTCGTGTGATGTTGGGTCTTGATTTAGAGTGATTGTTTGATTGAATCGAGTCGAATTCATAACTGTTGAGTTTTTGATATATTGATGTTTTTGTGCAATTGATGTTGTGATCGAGTAAAAGTGTTTGGATATGTCTGGTAATGTTGGTATAGGTTTGGGTTTAATTGGGAATGGGGGTTTGCGTGTTTTCTCGCGGTTTCGATCGAGTTCGAATTTAGAATTCAATGATAAAATTATGTTTCAAAATATGTCAAAAAAATGGAAAATGTGTTGGATGGTTTTTAATAGTGAAAATATTGTAGTACGTTGAATTCTGAGATCGTAGCTTTTTACGGAATCGAAAACGGATGTCCGGAAGTCTAAAAATGGAGTTTTTAAGGCTGAAATTCGTAGCAGGTTTCGCGCTCAGCGCGCAGGTCTGGCGCTCAGCGCGCAGGTCTGGACAAGTGAAAAATTTAAGAAACTTCAAAAATTCATAACTTTTGATCCGTAAGTCCGTTTTGGTCCCTGTTCGAAGCGTTGGAAAGCTTATGAAATGTTATTGCTTTTAAAAATGGGTTGGATGTCAGTAGATGATTTATTTAAGTCGTGATTTTGAAAAAGTGTTGGTTTGTCGGATTTTTACCGTCGTATTGGTGTGCGAATGTTGTGTTATCATGCTACGTGTTTTTGAGATGTAACGTATAGCTTGTGTGCTGTATATGATGTGAATACATGTAATGAAATGTTATGATAAGGTGTTGTGATGCGATGTTGTTATAATGTTGTTGTTGTGTAGTAAATGCATTGGTTATGTGAAATTCAATGTATGTTGTGCGGTGGCCTTATGGTTTGAAATGCATTGTTTGAATTGTTTGCAATGCATGAATGTGATGATGTTGAATCATGTGACAAGTTGTTGTAGTTGTTGTGGTTGTTGATTTGTGGCCTAAGGGCAAGAAAATGCGATATGTGGTAATTGTTGATTTATGCATGATTATGGATGTGTATGTGGGTGCAATGTGAATGTCATGAGTCATTGTATGCCAAACATCATAATATGCATTGTTGAAACGTCCTGAGTGGCGGTTTGATTCCAGAGGGAATCTGTTATATCATCGTGTGCCTCGAAAATATGAGGCGATGCCTGAGGACTGAAAGCGATGAATCAGCTATAACATCGTGTGCCTCAAAAATATGAGGCGATGCCTGAGGACCGAAAACGATGGTTATAGACGATTGTGTGCTCCTTTGGAGACTTAAATCAATCCTTAACGTCGTGTGCCTCGAAAATATGAGGCGCTGCCTGAGGACCTAAAGCGACGGGTGAACATCGTAGGCCCGACGGGGAGTTACTTGAGATTCTCAGTAACGAGCGATGGTTCCAATAGTTCCTGAGTGAACTGATGATGAGACATGTGACATTGGAAGTCGGTACCGCATGGCATGTGCATAGAGTCGTTGTGTCGATCTATGTGTATTTGCATAAATCATGAATTAATTGTGCATGGAAATATGATTGTGCATTGATTTGTTATGTGTTGAGATTGTACTAGCATTGGTAATTTGATGTGCATATGTGATACATGCTATGACTTGGTATGCCTTATGTGCAAATGTGTAATTATGTTGGTATAATTGTTATATGCTATGTGGTTGGATTGTTAGAAATATGTTATACATCTGTGGCTTGCGATATGTTTTGGTTAAGATGTGTGAGGTGAGAATAACTGTGTATGTGATTTTTATGTGTGTTTGCATATTATTATGCAATCTTGCTTTAGTTGTTATTTCTCACCCTTCTGCTGGAATATGCTTTTTATGGCATAGTGCAGATTGTCAGCTTTAGAGGCGTGGAGGCAAGTGTACGAGTTAGATCTTCGTTTGCTTTGGTCTTGGTGTCTGCTCTGATACGTAGCACGGGAGTCGGGGAACGATTATATATATGTATACATTTGTTGAATGTATTTGGTAGTAATTTGGTTTATAGTAGAGGTTCTAAAATGATTTATTTTGTAAAACAAGTCGGTTATGGATATTTCCGCTTTATTCCATAATTGACATTTCCTTTATTGTGGAAAAAGTTTCCCCTTTGAAGGTACTCTATTTTATGCTATGTATCAAATTTATGAGCAGGGATGATGTTTTGTTTATTTAAATGTGACATCCTTGTTTCTGTCGAAAAAATAAATTTTTAGTTACTCTGATTTTATTTATGTATTATTTATTCGCGATGGGAATTAGGGTGTTACATAACTGCTACTGGAGAATTTGCCCTTGTTGGACGTAGTTACCTGCCATTATCCCTAACTTTATCCTAGATTGTACTTTGAGATTTCCAATCCATCGGGATGATTTTTGATTATGTCTCTAATTTTTGCCTGGACCGCCCTTTCGGGTTTTCAATCCACTGAGATGTTTTTTTTTCTTTTTTTTTCAGTTTAGGCAAAGTATTTCTTGACTATGTCAACATTCGTGGGGTAGGCAAACACTTCTCCATCAATGGTTCCAAGTCTCAAGGCGCCACCTGAGAAAGCTTTCTTGACCACATAGGAGTCGTCATAATTCGGAGTCCATTTGCCCCGGGAATCAGTGAGAAATGATTGTATCTTCTTGAGCACGAGGTCTTCTTTCCTGAAGATGCGAGGCCGAACCTTTTCGTCAAACGCCTTCTTCATTCTTTGCTGATACAAATGACCATGGCATAGTGCCGTTATTCTCTTTTCTTCGATCAGATTTAGTTCATCGTGTCAACTCTGACACCATTCAGATTCTGTTAGCTTAGCTTCCATCAATACCCGAATTGATGGGATCTCTACTTCTATGGGGAGAACTGCTTCCATGCCATATACTAGAGAGAAAGGGGTTGCCCCTGTTGAAGTGCAGACAGATGTACGATAACCGTGAAGAGCAAAGGGTAGCATCTCGTGCCGGTCTTTGTAGGTTACAACCATCTTCTGAATAATCTTCTTGATGTTCTTATTAGCCGCTTCTACCGCTCCGTTCATCTTGGGTCGGTAGGGAGATGAGTTATGGTGTTCGATCCTGAACTCAGCGCATAACTCTTTCATCATCTTATTGTTCAGGTTAGATCCATTATCAGTAATGATCTGGCTCGGGACACCATAACGGCAGATGATATTGTTTTTGATAAATCGGACCGCCACTTGTCGGGTTACATTAGTGTATGACACTGCTTCGACCCACTTGGTGAAGTAATCAATGGCTACCAGGATGAACCGATGTCCATTCGAAGCTTTGGGTTTAATCATGCCGATCATGTCGATTCCCCGTATGGAAAAAGGCCATGGGGAAGAGAGAAATTTGAGATGTGTTGGCGGTACATGGATTTTGTCAGAGTATATCTGACACTTGTGACACTTCCTCATGTACTTGTAGCAGTCAGATTCCATGGTCAACCAGTAGTACCCTGCTCTTAGAATTTTTCTCGTCAATGTGTGTCCATTGGCATGTGTGCCAAAGAATCCTTCGTGAATTTCCTTTATCAGTTTGTTTGCTTCTGGTCTGTCCACACATCGGAGCAAGACCATGTCAAAATTTCTCTTATAGAGTGTGTCACCGCTCAGGAAGAAACTGTCGGCCAGCCTTCTTAGGGTTTTTCTGTCCTTCCTTAGTGTCCCAGGTGGGTACTCTTGTTTTTGAAGGAAGCATTTGATATCATGATACCAAGGTTTGTCGTCTATGACTGCTTCAATCGTGAAGATATAAGCGGGCCTCTCAAGGTGCATTGTGTCGATCTTAGGTAGGTCGTTCCATTGACCTACGCTAATCATGGAAGAGAGAGTGGCTAGTGCATCAGCCATGTGATTCTCTTCACGAGGGATGTGATGAAACTCGATTCTGTTAAAGAGTGGTAACAACCTTCTCGCGTAATCTTTGTAAGGAATCAATCCTGATTGGTATGTGTTCCAATCTCCTTTGATTTGATTGATAACCAATGTTGAGTCTCTATATACATCCAAGTTCTTAATCCTTAAGTCGATCGCTTCTTCGAGACCCATGATACAAGCTTCGTATTCCGCCTCATTGTTTGTACACTTGAATGTCAGTTGGGCGGTGAAAGGAATGTGGGTACCCTGAGGTGTTATGATGATTGCCCCTATTCTGTTTCCATATTGATTGACTGCTCCGTCAAAGATTAGTCTCCATTGGGATCCTAGTTCTGGCCCTTCACTGGGTAGCGGTTCATCGCAATCTTTCATTTTCAAGTACATGACATCTTCGTCCGGGAAGTCAAACCCGACTGATTCCTGATCGTCAATCGGTTGATGAGCCAAATGATTGGCTAAAACACTTCCTTTAATGGCTTTCTGAGCGTGGTATTCGATGTCATATTCTGATAACAACATCTATCAACGGGCAATTCTTCCCGTGAGAGCAGGCTTTTCAAAGAGGTACTTGATTGGATCCATTTTTGAGATTAACCAAGTAGTGTGACAAATCATGTATTGGCGAAGACGTTTGGCTGCCCAAGCCAGAGCACAACAAGTTTTCTCAAGCATAGTGTACCGAGTCTCGCAGTCGATGAACTTCTTGCTCAAATAGTAAATGTCAGACTCTTTCCTTTTGGTTTCGTCTTGTTGGTCAAGTACACAACCCATTGAGTCTTCCAAGACTGTAAGGTAGATGATTAGTGGTCTTCCTTCCAATGGAGGTGATAGAATCGGTGGGTTCAATAGGTATTCCTTAATACTGTCAAAGGCGGTTTGGCAGTCTTCTGTCCAAATGCAGTCCTGGTTCTTTTTAAGTAATTTGAAAATCGGCGCGCATGTCGTTGTCATAAGGAATATGAATTTGGAAATGTAGTTCAAACGTCCCAGGAATCCTCTAACTTATTTTTCAGTCTATGGAGAAGGCATTTCTTGAATGGCCTTGACTTTGTCAAGATCAACCTCAATTCCTTTCTGGCTGACGATGAACCCTAAGAGTTTCCCTGAACGGACACCGAAAGTGCACTTATTGGGATTCAAGCGGAGTTTGTATTTTCTCAACCGCTCAAATAGTTTTGACAGGTGGGTCACATGCTCCTCTTCTGTCTTTGATTTGGCAATCATATCATCGACATATACCTCGATTTCCTTGTGTATCATGTCATGAAACAGAGTAGTCATGGCCCGTTGATAGGCTGCCCCAGCGTTCTTCAAACCGAACGGCATTACCTTGTAACAAAAGGCACCCCATGGGGTAATGAAAGAAGTTTTCTCCATGTCTTTCGGCGCCATTTTTATCTGATTATAGCCCGAAAATCCATCCATGAAGGAGAATATTTTGAATTTCGCAGTACTGTCTGTAACACCCCGAAATTATAATTAATTATTTAATTAATTATTTATGAATTATTTGTGAATTTTCGTGGAATTATGGGGTGCATTTGAGGATGTGGTGATGTTATATGTGGGGTAGTGTTGGGATTTAGTGGTGTTGAGAAATTATGGTAATTTAAATAATTTAATTAGAATTATTTGGATTTAAAATAATTAGTTGGAATTTATTGGAGTTTAGAAACTATACTAGTTATTTTGTTGTTATTAGTAAAATAATAGTTATAATATTATTTTATTAGAATTTGAATAAATAAAGAGTGTAGAGAAATTAAGGGCATTATAGTAATGTCTGGTGGAGTAAGTGAGGGTAAATGAGGAATACCCTAATAGGGGTCCAAGGGTTAAAGTAGGGAAAAGAGAGAATTGGGATTACAATCGTAACATTTTGGAACGAGAGAACGAAGAGAAGAGCAATCGTAGAAGAGAGAAGGGGAAGAACGCGAAGAGGCTAGGGCAAGGATTTTTCACCGTCAGAGGTTTAGAATCGTCAAATCTAAGGTAAGGGTGGGATTCTAACTCTATAACGGGATGATATAATGATGGGTATGGGGATTTTGATTGTTATGGTTCTTGTGATGTTGTTTATGATTGTCTTGATTGTGTTGTTGTGGGTTGAATATTGTTGTGTTGTAATTGTTACAATTGTTGTTGTGATTGTGTTATATGATATGAAAATTGATGTTATAATTTTGTTTGGGTTGTTGTATAATGTATGTAATGTATGGGTTAGATATCATGAACTTAGGATTTGGGGATTTGTTATATTCTTGAAAACCCTAACATGAAGCTATGTTTCAATCTATGAAATTGATGATTTATATATGTTATGATGTTTCTATATTGAATTCAATGAATGGGTATGTGTATAGAACATGATTTAGTACATATATGTATGTTTGAATTTCACTTAAAATGCTTGATTTGAGATTTTGGTGAAAATTAGTGAAGCTTAGAATCTTGTTTTTATGATCCTAATAGCTGCTATATGATATATATAGGTTGTATAACTATTTATTTCATGAAAAATGATGGATTAAGGTGGATTTATGGTGCAAATTCGTGCTGGACAGTAGCATTTACGCTACAGTAATTTTACTGTTTTTTTTACAGCAATTTTGAAAAACTTAGAACTTCCATAACTTTTGACTCGGGTGTCCGTTTGACGCGCCGTTTGGACCGTTGGAAAGTTAAAATTATGTTCTAAATTATAAAAATATTTTCAAACACAGTAGACGAATTTTTTTGAATCGATATACCTTTCCGTGTGTAATGTTGTGTAATTATTGAACCGGGTGTATGCTATTAATTGTGTGAATGTTGTATGAACTTGTATGGTTGAATTGCATTGTATGTTGCTGCATAATGATGATGATGGCATGTAATGGCGACTGTTGAGGGCTTATGCCTTGTTGTTGCGTGACGTTGTTGTTGTTGAGTGACGTTGTTGTTGTGGTGTGACGTTGTTGCTGTTGTTGCACGTTGTTGCTGTTGTTGTATGACGTTGTTGTATGATGTTGTTGTGTTGCCTCTATTTATTGGCAAAAATAAGATGTAGGCTTATGACAGTGTTGAATTATTGTTGTTGTTATTGTCGCATTCATAACGTTGTCGCATACATATCATCAAAGTTGGGAGCTTAATTATGCTCTGTAAGTTGGCCTGGATTGGCAAAAGTTGAAAGTTGAAGGCTTATGCCTTGTTGATGCCTCTATTAATTGGCAATATTAAGTTGAGGGTTTTGCCCTGTTGGTACCACATGCATCTGCACAGTAAAGAGTCGCATTGTTATTTTGTTGTTGATGACATGACATTGAATTGTATAGTTGATGATGATTTGTGTTGATAATTATGCATGTCCTATGATAACATGTACTATGATGTTTGTTGCTGTTGTGAAGGTGTGAGATGTGGAATGAATAGATATGCATGATATAATTTCGTATACTTATTATTATATCTCTTTTTATATTGTTTTGATATCTCACCCCTTCTGTTGAATGTCTCCCCTATCTGGACGACGCGCAGGTGATCCGCAGTAGGAGATCGGATGTGAGTGGAAGATGAAGTCTTTCGTTTATGCTTTAGTGTCGGTGTCTGCTCTGATATGTAACACTGGGGTGTCGGAACGCGTTTATGTTTATCTGATTATTAAGGATTATTTGGTTTTATTTCCTTACATTGATATTATGTTTTATTACTAATATGAAGTATATTTTCCGCTGTTTTAATGAAGATGGATTTCCGACATAATTTACTATATTATTAATTAATAATAATTTTCAAGTGGTATGTGTTACATGTCGTATATATGAGCAAGTGAATGGTTGAAGTAACATCCTAAATGCTGGATTTTATTTTAATTTTACTCTGATAATTATATTATAAAATAAGCGGGGGAAAATTAGGGTGTTACAATTGGTATCAGAGCAGGTCGGTCCGTCCGGCCAGGTTGTTTAATGTTGTTTATTCCTTAGTACGCGACATGTGTGTGAAACACTGTCGGTACTTGCTTGTTGATTTTCTAACTGTTTGTCTTCAGGAGTTGGTTTGAAATAAGTGGGGGAGAAGTTTGCTCCCCGGAGACGTTTCTGGTGTGAGGAGTTGGTTCAAGGTGATATTGATTATAAGAGTGCAAGTGTTGTTGGAGCTGTATTGTCGCGAACCGACGAGAGTACGGATTCACGAATTCTTAGCTGCCGGTCAAGTTTGAGATGCCTTGAGGGAGAACGAGCCGGTATGGTTGATGTCTACTTCTCGGAGAATAGAGGACAATGTGACGAATAATGATATGCCAGTAATGTATAATTCTTGGTGTCTCTTGAGGATAATTGCGACTTGCCTCTGGAGTGTAAATTTGAGTTTGGAGACAATTGAGAAATGGTGTTTTTATCTGATAATCAAGTAAAATAACTCTTAGAGAATGAAGCTTATATGAGTGCATGTATGTGATAACGGTTATATGAGATGTGCGTAGATTAATGACGGCAGATTAAGGAGGTGAGTGAGAATAAGGATCCACTCCAAAGAATTGACGATTTGATGGACCAATTTGTAGGCTAGTATGTCTTCAGTATAATTGGATTGAGGTAGGATTAATTTCAGATTTAGGTGAAGAGCGAGAATAGTTGGAGGATCTTAGAAGCAAGAGAGAGGTAGAACTCATGTTCATAGATTTCAAATTTTCATTTTTGCAATTATGGAACAGCCTTCAGAAAAAGGGGCATAACTTTTCACTCGTAAATCCGATGGAAGCGATTCTGGACTTTTCGAAAAGCTTACGAAATTCCCTACAGTTTCCATATAAATTTTGTCTTCGGCATGTTTTTTAAGAGAGAGAAAAACGCGTTTGAATATTTGGGTCTAGTGCTGATTTGTGGTGGAAGTTTTATACGGGATTTCTTGACCAACCTCCATTGCAAAGACGATAACTTTTTACTCGTGATTCGGATTTTAGCGATTCTTAAATTTCTGGAATCTACACGAAATTCCCTTTATTTTAGCATATAATTTTGTCTTAGGGTGGTCTGTATTGAAGGAAATAATTGTGTTCGAAGTTGAACGATTCTTGCTGGAAATGGGTAAGATAAGGACAAGTGTAAGATGCTCGGTAATATGAAGGAGGTGAGGGTATCGGAGGAGCACATGGAGGTGAGGCGTATGCCAGTGGAGAATTATTAGAAAGGGTATATCTTTGAGGGAAGGAGAAGGTCACAAAGTAAAGCGGATTGTGTGTCATTGCGGACATGGTGTCGACATGTGTCAGGAAGATTTTGGAAGTTTTATCGCCAACCAAATAAAGAGATGGTACCGTTGAGATTGTGATTCGAAAGGAGAGCCAAATGTGAAACTATACGGATCATCGAGGTGATGAGATTAATGGAAAGATGAAAGATTGGTTAGTGTTGTTAAAGTGCTCTACTTGAATAAATGCTCCAGTTGAAACAAATCTATTTGGATTGTATTTAGTACAGTAGCAATTCCGGTATTGGGAGAATAGTTAGTAATTGTGTTATGCCACGGGCGTGTATAGGAGAATATGTAATGGATTTTGAGCGTTTATGTACCATTGGCGAGGTTGAGAAGAAGGAAAATAAGAAAATGTTTGTAAGCCTTAGAGAGATTGGAATCATACTAGTGTTGGAAAAGTGTCGACCTATGGCAGAGAGAATTAGAGGAGTTTCTATCATCAACCGTATGTGGAGATGGTATTATCGAGAGTACGATTGGGATGAGATTCGAATGTGAAAAATATATGGATCCTCGATGCTGTGAGATTTAAAGGAGATTATTGGACCATGTTGTTTTAGGTGATTTTGAGAACATGTTCGAGAGGAAACGCTATTATTGTTTAGTAACGATGGTTTATGCTCCATCATGGTTGTCGGCTACCTATTAACAAATTGAGGAACTGATCACCCTTAATCTCTTGTTGATAATAGACGAGATTGTGTTGGATGGTATAGACTTGTCTTACTATCTTAATAGTGTGTAAAGTGATTGATGTATATCGTGAGGATAGTCGCTCACCAGTTTGTGCAAATTAATAGAGGAATGGCTAGGAAAGAGTTGAAACGTAGTGCACAATTTGGAGTAGCGGGTTTATATGCGAGCTAACATCGCAAAGTGAAAGATTCAGAATATCAAGTGAACAACGATTTTATGGTGGATGTTAAAGAAAGTCCGAAACTAGATTGAAACTTGTAAACCATATAGTTAACGGAAATTTTAATGAGGATGGTGACTTAAGATGGATGATCAGAGTTGCACAGCTGAAGAGTGATGTGGCGCAGTTGCTATGCGTGTAAGACTCGTTAGAAGTGAAGGACTAAATATCAGAAGCTTATGGGAATGATATGCCTTGATCTACATGCTTAATTTGGTGGATTGTTGATATAAGGATGGTGTGACAGGATATTGTGTTTTCTCGTAAATATTTGTTGATTTTATAAGGATATTATTGTGGTTGTTGGTTGATGGTAAGTTGTGTGTATATTTGTTGAGTTATACTGTTAAGTTGACGTTATAATGATTTTGTTCCTGTTGCCGTGATGTTGTTGTTGGTTACCGTAAATGATGAATAATACTCCATAATATGACGAAGTTGATTATGTTGGCTATGTTGATGTCACTATAAGGGCGATACGACGATATGGATATAGTTGTTGATATTTTGTTGATAATTGACATACATATATATACGGGAATGAAATTGTGTAAGTGTTTCGGTGTTGAAGATGTTAAGATGATAATGTGATGTTGTATATCCAAGTATAAGTGTGTCACTACTTTAAATGTTGATATGTCAAAATATTGTTGAAGTGGTTGATAAGTTATTAACGATTATGTCGCGAGGGTGATGAATGATTAGCATGTGTGTATTTGATTTAAATCGTGTTGAGTTATTGTTATGTCGGGAAAGTAGTGGTCGAAGTGTTGCCAAATGTGACTTGGGGATCAAAGTGTTAGATGCAGAATTCGCGTAAGAGTGGTAGTATCAAGTAGATTTTCGAGGACGAAAATATTCTAAGTAGGGGAGAGTTGTAACACCCTAAAATTATAATTAATTATTTAATTATTTATGAATTATTTGTGAATTTTTGTGGAATTATGGGGTGCATTTGAGGATGTGGTGATGTTATATGTGGGGTAGTGTTGGGATTTAGTGGTGTTGAGAAATTATGGTAATTTAAATAATTTAATTAGAATTATTTGGATTTAAAATAATTAGTTGGAATTTATTGGAGTTTAGAAACTATACTAGTTATTTTGTTGTTATTAGTAAATTAATAGTTATAATATTATTTTATTAGAATTGGAATAAATAAAGAGTGTAGAGAAATTAAGGGCATTATAGTAATGTCTGGTGGAGTAAGTGAGAGTAAATGAGGAATACCCTAATAGGGGTCCAAGGGTTAAAGTAGGGAAAAGAGAGAATTGGGATTACAATCGTAACATTTTGGAACGAGAGAACGAAGAGAAGAGCAATCATAGAAGAGAGAAGGGGAAGAACGCGAAGAGGCTAGGGCAAGGATTTTTCACCGTAAGAGGTTTAGAATCTTCAAATCTAAGGTAAGAGTGGGATTCTAACTCTATAACGGGATGATATAATGATGGGTATGGGGATTTTGATTGTTATGGTTCTTGTGATGTTGTTTATGATTGTCTTGATTGTGTTGTTGTGGGTTGAATATTGTTGTGTTGTAATTATTACAATTGTTGTTGTGATTGTGTTATATGATGTGAAAATTGATGTTATAATTTTGTTTGGGTTGTTGCAAAATCTATGTAATGTATGGGTTAGATATCATGAACTTAGGATTTGAGGATTTGTTATATTCTTGAAAACCCTAACAGGAATCTATGTTTCAATCTATGAAATTGATGATTTATATATGTTATGATGTTTCTATATTGAATTCCATGAATGGGTATGTGTATAGAACATGATTTAGTGCATATATGTATGTTTGAGTTTCACTTGAAATGCTTGATTTGAGATTTTGGTGAAAATTAGTGAAGCTTAGAATCTTGTTTTTATGATCCTAATAGTTGCTATATGATATATAGGTCGTATAACTATTTATTTCATGAAAAATGATGGATTAAGGTGGAATTATGGTGCAAATTCGTGCTGGACAGTAGCATTTACGCTACAGTAATTTTACTATTTTTTTGACAGCAATTTTGAAAAACTTAGAACTTCCATAACTTTTGACTCGGGTGTCCGTTTGACGCGCCGTTTGGACCGTTGGAAAGCTAAAATTATGTTCTAACTTATAAAAAATATTTTCAAACACAGTAGTGGAATTTTGTCGAATCGATATACCTTTCCGTGTGTAATGTTGTGTAATTGTTCAACCGGGTGTACGCTATTAATTGTGTGAATGTTGTATGAACTTGTATGATTGAATTGCATTGTATGTTGCTGCATAATGATGATGATGGCCTGTAATGGCGACTGTTGAGGGCTTATGCCTTGTTGTTGCGTGACGTTGTTGTTGTTGTGTGACGTTGTTGTTGTGGTGTGACGTTGTTGTTGTTGTTGCACGTTGTTGCTGTTGTTGTATGACGTTGTTGTATGATGTTGTTGTGTTGCCTCTATTTATTGGCAAAAATAAGATGTAGGCTTATGCCAGTGTTGAATTATTGTTGTTGTTATTGTCGCATTCATAACGTTGTCGCATACATATCATCAAAGTTGGGAGCTTATGCTCTGTAAGTTGGCCTGGATTGGCAAAAGTTGAAAGTTGAAGGCTTATGCCCTGTTGATGCCTCTATTAATTGGAAATATTAAGTTGAGGGTTTTGCCCTGTTGGTACCACATGCATCTGCACAGTAAAGAGTCGCATTGTTATTTTGTTGTTGATGACATGACATTAATTGTATAGTTGATGATGATTTGTGTTGATAATTATGCATGTCCTATGATAACATGTACTATGATGTTTATTGCTGTTGTGAAGGTGTGAGATGTGGAATGAATAGCTATGCATGATATAATTTCGTATACTTGTTATTATATCTCTTTTTATATTGTTATGATATCTCACCTCTTCTGTTGAATGTCTCCCCTATCTGGGCGACGCGCAGGTGATCCGCAGTAGGAGATCGGATGTGAGTGGTAGATGAAGTCTTTTGTTTATGCTTTAGTGTCGGTGTCTGCTCTGATAAGTAACACTGGGGTGTCGGAACGCGTTTATGTTTATTTGATTATTAAGGATTATTTGGTTTTATTTCCTTACATTGATATTATGTTTTATTACTAATATGAAGTATATTTTCCGCTGTTTTAATGAAGATGGATTTCCGACATAATTTACTATATTATTAATTATTAATAATTTTCAAGTGGTATGTGTTACATGTCGTATATATGAGCAAGTGAATGGTTGAAGTAACATCCTAAATGTTGGATTTTATTTTAATTTTACTCTGATAATTATATTATAAAATATGCGGGGGAGAATTAGGGTGTAACACTGTCTACCAGCATGTGAATGTATGGTAAAGGAAAATCGTCCTTTGGACTAGCCTTGTTCAGATCCCTGTAATCCACACACATTCTGACCTTTCCGTCCTTTTTCGGAACGGGTACTATGTTGGCTAACCATTGAGGATATTCTGACGTGGCGAGGAAACCCGCGTCAATCTGTTTCTGTACATCCTCTTTAATTTTGATTGCCATGTCCGGGTGAGTCCGTCTCAACCTTTGTTTTACTGGCGGACATTCTGATCTCAACGGTAAATGATGTTCCACGATGCTGACATCCAACCCTGGCATGTCCTGATAGGACCAAGCAAATACATCGTGAAATTCTTTGAGAAGCTTTGTCAAACTCTCTTTGGCAGTTGGATTGAGCAGCGCCCCAATCTTGACTTCTTTTCTTTCTTCCTCTGAGCCCAAGTTGACTGTTTCCAACGGCTCTTTGTGAGGTTCAATGGACATTTCCTCTTGTCTGAGTAATCGGGAGATCTCTTCTGGAATTTCTTCGTCATCTTCTTCTTCATCCCCAAATACCAAAAATTCAAAGTTGGGAGAAGGCATCGGATCGTATGTTTTAATGGGGTTTAAAACAAGCAATCTGCATGACGTTGTGATTGTTTTTTAGAAGAGATTAAGAGAATGCAAGAATGTGTGCAGTGTTTTTCTGAAAACTGCTTGTTTTTATTATTGAATTATTTTTAGGATTACCATTTTCTGAAAAACGAAAAGAAAAAACAACAATAAATGCGGAAATTACAGAACGACGTTATTTTATTTATGATGGAGTCGATTCTTGAAACTACAGCCCTATAAAACAAAACTCTGTCGCTTTGGGCAAAGCGAAAAGGGATATTTACATAAAGTAAGCCCTATCAAAACATCCGTTTCACCTGGGCAAGGTGAAAGGTTAAAACAAAGACAGCAATTACTTTGACTTATGAACAATCTTCGGAACATCGACTGCAACCCATTGGCGGCGAACTCCTAGGTGAATCACAAAGTCTGGCACCTTCCTTGATTTGTCTTCAGAAATAACGCTGATTTCTGGCGTGCAGGATCATTGGAATCTGTTTCCCAAGCAGAGTTGTCGTAGGAGGATTCCTCTGTTGTATTTTGCATAGTATTTGTGCTCTCAAGTGAATCTCCCCATCCAGCTGGCTGGATGTCTTTGAGCCTGATACAAGAGCTTTTAGGAGCAGTGTACTTGACCATATAGTCGTATTTTCCACTTGGTTGTCCCAAGGTATCCCACACTTCTTTGGAACTGGAGGTGTCATCTCTCTCGATGACATTGACCTCGGGAAAAACATAATTAATGAATTCTAGTCCTACAAACTTTGCGAATTCATCGTCGTGCTGGATATTTTCTGAATGACCTGAGAGTTGGTCCCATGACATGGTGGGGACGCATGTATTTTGTTCAATGATGCTCAGCTGATTTTCATTGTTCGGCTGATTTTCTTGTCCCAAGTCTCCTGGGTACGGCTGCCAGATAGGCAGGCCATCCATTGGGCCACAATAGTCGTGGTCAAAGTTGTTCTTCATCAGGGTATCCTCCTCTAATGAGTTTGGTGGAGCACGACATCCTTCTGGGTCACAATCTCTGTATATCGTTCTGACATCTGACATGGGTATAAATCTCGGACTCTGTTCAGGATAGAAAAATGGTGTAGGCACCTTTTCCTGAGACATATAACCGTCCTCGTTAAGATAGAACTTCCACTCCTCATCTGTATCGGAGGAATTTCCCTCGTTGATGGTATGGACTTCTTGAGACACTGGGTGAAGGAAACATCCACTGTGAAAGAAGTCCTGAATGGGATGAAGACCTTCATCATTAGCAGCTGTATGGGTACAGGTTGAGAAAAAACCAAGACCCTTCTTTGTTTTGTTATCAGTAGCAATGACAACCTGTCCTCATCCCTTGGTATTGTTACTTTTGATCACTTTGAGAGCATCTCTATATGAGGAAATCGAGGTTGCTTTCTCTGATTGATTCTCCTTACTCACCAAAAGTGCCTGGAACTAAGTTCCAACAACCTCATCGGGTTCTACAGAAGTAGATGATGATAATTTACTCATGATTAAGGCTTGCTCTCCGCAGACTGTGACGAGTTAATCATTCTTAATGAACTTCAATTTCTGGTGCAGTGTCGAAGTGACTGCCCCAGCCTGGTGTATCCACGGTCTTCCCAACAAACAGTTGTATGTTGCTCGGATGTCCATGACCTAGAAAGTGACCAGGAAAGTGTGAGGACCGATAGTTATGGGAAGGTTGACTTCACCGATAACTGTTTTCCGAGACCCGTCAAATGCATTGACGATGACCTCACTGCCCCTCATCAGGGATCCTTTGAATGATAGTTGCATTAAAGTGGACTTCGGCATAACGTTGAGAGCCGATCCTGTGTCTACCAGTACGCTGGCTAAAGCATTGTCCTGGCAGTTGATTGTAATATTGAGCGCCATGTTGTGACTTTTGCCTTCTTCTGGCAATTCCTCATCACTAAACCCTAAGTTGTACAGGAAGTGATGTTAGAGACAATACTATCGAACTGTCGTATTGACACATCCTGTTCCACAAAGGCCTGCTCTAAGACTTTCTATAGAGCCTCTCTGTGGGCTTTAGAACTGAGTAAAAAAGATAACACAGAGATCTTTGAAGGAGTTTGTAACAGCTGATCAACAATGTTGTATTCACTTCTTTGGATGAGCTTCAGCATCTCATCATCATTCTTTGAAAGGTCGGGACCACTTGACTGAGCGACCGGTTGATTGGGAACTTCTATTTGAGGTTCCTTTTCATTGCTGGGTTCGGTTGAAGATTCGACCGCTCCGTGTTACACGACTGATGTCTGTAATATTCACGACGGAGGGTAATGGAATTTCCTTTCCATTCTCAATTGTTGTTGCACCGTATTTGTAAGGGATCGCCTTATCAGATTTGTACGGCACTGGTCCGGTAGATAGATAATTATAGGAGCCTTCTAATTTTTCTGACTGTCGTAGGTAATTTCAATCAGTTCCTGGCTAAGAACCTTTGATTCGTCCAGTAGAGGGATGATGGTACAAACATCCTTGGTCCTCTCAGGATCATAGATTACAACCACATCTTTGATCGGGTTAGCAAAGTAGTCTGATGTCCAGTTAATGGACCCCGAAACTGAATATTGTTGAATCTCTTCGCGGTCCAGCTGACTCTGAAGGGCTGCTCGCACGAGGTAACATCCTTGATTATTTTCCGAGCAGACTCTACAGCGCTCGTAGTTATGTGGTGGCACTTGGCCACGTCCGCTTTGACTGCAGTGTAATCTCACTAGATCTGTTTCCATTGATCGGACATCCTGACTCTAATGCCTAGTAGGGTTCCCATTAACCACACTGATTTGTTGCGTGTCTCCGTCCATATAGATCGGAAGCCACCGGTGGTTTAACAAGTGTTGCAAAGTGCTTTGAACGAGAGCACATCCTTGGTCACTCTCATAACATCCCTTACAGCTCTGATAATTATGCGAAGTCAGAAAACCGAGTTGGACTTGTGTGGCGTGCAACTCCACCAAGCTGGTTTTCATCAAGCGAATATCAAAGATTTGAATCATATTCACTTGATATTGATTTCTATCATGGTAGTCCTGGATGCATCCAAGATCCATCTGATGCTGGAGGGCCTCTTGTACAAAAGAGCATCCCTATTTGTTTACCGAGCAAATCAGACAGGAATTATAATCGTGTCGCGGCAGATTATGATATTGGCTTTGTCTTGAGTGCATTGCCACTAAGTTGACATTCATTGTACGGAAGTCGTGGTTCTGAATGATGTTGGAATTTGCATAAGTCATGTTCACCCCACGAATTCGGTGCTCTTGGATCCATCCGAGATCCAATTGTTCCTGTAGAGCTGATTGCACCACTGAACATCCTTGATTGTCTTTAGAGTAGATATCACACTGATAATAATTATAAGGTGGTATATGGACATACCCACTCTGTCTGTGATGCATCTTGACCAGATTGGTCCTCAATAAGAGTACATCATGAATTTGGTAGCTGTCGTTAGACTCTCCCTCTATCAAATTGACTGCAGCTTTCGCGTGTTGAGGCAACAGGTTCGTGAGAACATTTGGATTTGTATCTTTGAAAGATAAGATCCCGCTCCTAACAAGCTTTTGTACATCAGATTTGAAACTGAGACAGTTTTCTATGTTATGCCCTGGTCCTCCTTGATGGTAAGGACAAGTCTGATCCGCCTTAAACCAAAAAGGTAAATTCTCCAGTACTGTAAGAAGAGACCTGGTTTGGACGTGCCCTTTGACCAGTAGTAATGGAAACAGTTCTGCGTACAATATTGGTATAGGGTCGAACCCTGGTGGCCGCGTTGTAGGGTTGTTGTTGTACGGAGGACGAGCCTGCTGAAGAGGCTGTTGTGTCCTTGCTGATATTGATGTTGATTTGGTTGGCTCTGCGCAACCTGAGGTTGATACGTATGAACAGGCGCAGGGTTGATAGCAGGAGTTACAGCTGCTACTGGTTGGTACTGTCGCCTTTGCTTTCCGAGAGAGATATTCCCAATATCCTGCTCTTTTTTCTTAGGGAGAGCACTACCGTATCATTTTGTACTACTTGATGATCCAGCGTCTTTAACTAAACGTCCTTCTCAGACGACTTCCTCAAGACGAACTCCCATGCCCAACATCTCGGTGAAGTGACTGGGCGCACTGGCAACCATTCTGTCGTAGTAAAATGAGCTTAAGTTTTTCAAGAAGATCTTTGTCATCTCTTTTTTCTCAAGAGGTGGACAAATCTAGGAGGTGATTTCACGCCATCTCTGAGTGTACTCCTTAAAGGTTTCCTTGTCCTTTTGTGACATCGATCTGAGTTGATCTCTGTCCGGTGCCATGTCCAAGTTATACTTATACTGCTGAATGAAAGCAGCGCCAAGATCTCTGAAAGTAGTGATCTTAGTGTGGTTTAAATCCATGTACCATTTAAGTGCAGCACCGGTTAAACTATCCTGAAAGTAGTGGATAAGTAGCTCCTGGTTCTTTGTCTGAGTTGACATTCGCCGAGCGTACATCACCAAATGGCTTTGAGGGCAAGAGTTACCCTTGTACTTTTCAAATTCAGGCACTTTGAATTTGTGCGGAACTTTCACATTGGGGACCAAACAAAGGTTTGTGGCGTCTTTTCCGAATAGATCCTGACCGCGAATGGCATGCAGTTCCTTCTGCATCTCCAGGAACTGCTCCTGGAACTCATTCATTCTGTTGAACATACTTTCATTTCCACCAGAAGGTATCTGTGGAATCTGTCCTTCCAGGACAGTGTGTACCACGGGTGGTGGTACAGTCATCATGGCAGTGACTCTAGGTCCTTCCCTCTCCCGAAGTTTGTAACCTTCAGGAGTTGTCGTCATGCCCCTGGCATCTTCGCCTTCCCGAAGTTTGTAACCTTCAGGCCCAGCGGCTCCTGCTATAGTTTCCGGATCTTCCATGATCGGCGGAATATATCCTTCTGGGATACAGTTAAGTGGCATGCCCCAGGGACGATCTTTTGGCATTTTATACCTAGGATCATACTTCTCCACTATGGGCGTAGATGTGATCTCTGAGATCACAGTCCATTGTTGTTGCATCTGAGCTTCTTCTAGAGCTTGCATGTTGTTATGAAGCTTTCTCAGATCTTCTTTCAGAGTGTCGATCTCTTCTCTCAACTCTCTGTTCTCTTCCTCGAGATCATCCATCTTTTTTCTGTCGATTGGCCCCAGTATTGTACGAATGAGACACTTTGACTCTAGAATCGAGACACAAACGTGAGATTCGCAGGGAAGAAGAATGCGTTTATGCGAGATTGATGAATGATATGCAATGATTAATATTAATTATTCTTGTTATTTAATCAAAAGAAACTTCGACAATAGGATTGCAAATATCACACAGTGAGGAAACCTCGTTTTATTGAATTCAAAGATTGCGAAAATGGAAATACAGTAGATTACAAAGTGCTGTAAAAGGAAATGTCTAAACTAAAGGGTCCTGAGTCCTCTCTGAGGAGAGCTCAGGTGCTGGTTCTGGTGTTTTCCTTTTCTTTGACAGGGGCTCTTGAGCCGTTGTCGGGTTGTCATTCCTTTGCCAAGTGAAAGGAGCGAGCAAATTCCTCTAGTCATCCTGATTTTCTACAGCATGTTGCTCTAAAATCTCAATCAGAGCATCTTTTTCTTTTAATATCTGTTGTATTTTCTTACACTCTACATTGAGAATGCGGTACTTGTTCCTCCAAGACCTCTTCTCCTGCTGAACTTTGTTGAGAGTAACCTAAAGTTTTTCTGTATCAGACATAAAGTAAAGGGCGGGGTCCCTTATCGGAAGAACTTCCTGACGAGGGTAAGGCATCCTCAGCTTGAGAGCTCTAGTTTGTACCCAGTGGAGATAAGGCTCCACTGAGACGCAGTCTGGTTTTCCTAGAGACTCCCCTCCTTTCCTATGAACATGTTTCCAAGCATGCATATTTCTGTCTTTAGTGCCCTGTTATTTTCTCCTTCCTTGAAGAAAAAACTTTCCATATGAGCATTCCGCGGGACATGCCTCATCGGGTATCCGAATTGACGACGAACTAAAATTGGATGATAGTTGATTCCTCCCTTAGTTCCTATAAGGGGTACATTTGGAAAGTTTCCACAACGGTAAATGATCCTGATCCCGTCATAGATTCGATTGTACCAATCGATGTCAGAGTTGGTAAGAGACATGATTCTCTACGACCAACGTAAAGTACTTTTTTTATCCCAAAATGTAGCAGACTTTGGTAAATGGGAAATGAACCATTTGTAAAGCAGGGGTACACAGCATGTAATCATTCCTCCGCTGTATAAATTCCTTAAGTGTACAGAATGATACGCATCTGCGAGTAAGGTTGGTACGGGATTTCCAATCAGAAATATCTTAATGGCATTGATATCTATAAAGTTATCGATGTTGGGAAACAAAAATAACCCGTAGGTGAGCAAAACAAATATGCTCTCGAAAGCAGGAACATTCCCTATATTGGCAAAGTACAGGGCTTTCTTTATCAAAAACTGGGCAGGCAAACCCTGGATACCACCCTTGGTGGTCATGTGAGTCCTGACTTCTGACTCGTCCAAATAAATTGCTCTTGCAATGGTTTGATCTTTTGGAATTTATTCCAGTCTAGAAAAGGGAGCTTGATCAGTAATATGTAAATCAGTCAGGTGAGAATACTCCTCCAGCGTTGGTGCTAGCTGATAATCCGGGAATGTGAAACAGTGATAAACCGGATCGTAGAACTGAATGAGTGTAGACATGATTCCTTCAATTACATGGACCCTTAATAGAGATAGTAGTCCTCCATACTTGGCTCTGAAAGCCTCAGGGTTGGGCATCACCCTAGCCAACCCTCTTAAATCCTCTAACTTTGGAACCTTGAGGGTATACTTGCGAGTCTTTCTTCTACCGAAATCCATAACGCAATCTCTTTCTCTGACATTTACAATCATTGTCTTAGTTTAATTTGAAAGAGAGACTAGAAGAGAAATTTTTCTTTGTTTAAATGTTTTTTAAATGAATGTATGAATGCAGCACACAAAAACATAGAAAAAACACGGGGTCAAAGGGTCGGTGCCATGAAGTCAAGGCTTTACCCATCCCCAAAGGTTTATACTGGTGATTTTTTGTACCTGTCCGCAAAATCATTGACCCCTCTTAGGATAACAACAGCAAGCGGATCGCCAGCGAGCTGATGTATCTTAGAGTGATCTCAAATGAGGGTATTATCGCGTGATAACTATTCCCGATAGCTTCCGCACTACAAAATGGTTTCAGTCTACTAAAAACCTCATCTTCTCAAATAACCCAATCGACCACACTACTTTCAACAACCGAAGTCGTATAGGCAATGCATCTGCAAAGGGAGTCTCCACTGAACTCTTAACTGGGATTCACTCCCCGTAAGATTACCCGTATAATGCCATCACTTATCTTAGGTGTATACTCAATCTTTCCACATGCGGCATCACACGTATTCCCATTAGCAGAAAAATAAACACAGATATCAATTAAGAAAAGCATTATATATATTTATCCTAACATCCTAGACCTCTAGTCTTATGATCCTATACAGAAAATGACTCCCTAGTAGAGTCGTCATTTCTGTAGTGTTTGGTGAATTTAAGGCCTTCACCTTAAAAGATACTAGAAAGAATGCCTCCCACTGTGGTCGCCATTTTTCTGTAGCGCGATTTTTGTGGTTTCGAATCACTATCACTTTGGTACTACAGTTCGATTCATTATTTATCCTGCTGAGCTGATTAAGGAAGGGAAATAGATGTCTCAAATTAACCCTGCTCGCAAACTGAGGTTAAACAGTCAAAACTGTTGGTTTACAGATGCTATCAAAATAGGGAGGTTCGTCTTTTAGGGTTATTTGCTTAAAAATAGTGTCTAGATTATGGGCTAGGTTTCTGGTAAGGTGTTAGGTCTAATGCTTTTGATGGATATATAAAGGACTGGATTTTGGGTTTTTTGGTTAGTATGCTCGCTAAGATTTTTGCAATCTTATGCCTACGTATTCCCAAAATCGGGAATTCAGAGCGATCGTAGTTCCTCCTATTCTATGGGAGGAAAAAGGTTGTTTTGGTGTCTTGTTCAAAGCCCAAGACATGAAGCTAAAGGTGGTTTGTATCTTGTTCAAAGCCCAAGATGTGAAGCTAAAGGGTTTTGGATGAGAGAGAATTTGTCATCTCTAAAGAGGAGTTGTTGATATTTGTATACTGTGAGCAAAGCAAAAATTTGATGCTAAAAGGTTGATTGACTCAACCGAGGTTTCCTTATACAAAGCCTAAGAGGAGGCGGGAAGTTTGACTTTTCAGGGGCAAACGTTCCTTCTGTCTTGTACAACGCCCAAGATTGAGGCTAGAAGGGATTTTGACTCCGTTGGGGAGAATGTATCTTTTATAAAGCCCAAGATGGAGGCTGAAAGGGTTTGACTCAACAAGAGAGTACTTTTATTTGTCTTGTATAAAGCCCAAGACGGAGGCTAAAAAGGTTGACTCAACAAGAGAGTGTGTTTAACAGGTGATTGACTCAACAAGAGAGTCTTTTATACTCAACAAGAGAGTGTTTTGCTATCTCGTACGAAGCCCCCGAGATAGAGGCTAAAAGGAGATCGAATCAACAAGAGAGTCTTTTATACTCAACTAGAGAGTGTTTTATATGTGTCTTGTATGAAGCCTAAGACGGAGGCTAAAAGGAGATTGACTCAACAAGAGAGTCCTTTATACTCAACAAGAGAGTGGGTTTTTATATGTCTTGTACCAAGCCCAAGACGGAGGCTAAAAGGGAGACTGACTCAACAAAAGAGTATGAAAAGGTTAGATCCGCTGGGGAGAGTCATTATACAAAGCCCAAGATGAGGTTGTGTTACTACTGAGGATTAGATCCATAGGCAGGCCCAAGGGTGGGGAACTCTCATGAGAGAGACCAGGTTTCAGAGTAATCCGTATTTTTTCCTATGTTTGAAAGTAACTTGAGAATGTCTTTGAGACTCAAGGGGGTTTAGACTGTCCAAGTCTAGAGTTTTATCTTTTGTACAATGCCCAGGAGGAGGCACGGGCATTAAGGGATGAATGTCAACCCTAAATTGGTCAGAGGTTTGACACTGGAAAGACTGCTCTAGTAAAGGATGACTAAGTTCTGTCTTATACCTTTAAGAGGTCGCCAGGGTCCTTGTATTAAGCCCAAGAGAAGGCATGAGAACTTCTAAGAAGCCGAAGGGTCCTTGTACAATTCCCAAGAGGAGGCATGGATGCTTTTAGGAAGCCTGTGGGTCCCCAAACCAAGAGAAATTCAAGAAATGCAATTCACAGAGAAGAGATCATTCCAGGAAAGTTCGAGAATTTGGAAGAAACTCAAGAGATGCTATTCATGGAGAATAGATCAACTCTGGGGAGTAGAGTCTCTTTGATAATTTCTAAGGGTGAGAGTCTGAGAAAAGGTTCACCGAGAATACTTCCTTTCTCTTAGTTCCATATTGTTTAACCCCAAGAGAAGGGAAGACTATATCTAGAATCCTTCGGGGGATCTAGTTTTGTTTGTATTTAAGAGTGGCCAACAAGGCTTTACCTAGTGCTAGACGTAGTTGTCGGGGAAAACTTTAAATAACTATACTAGTATTACATAGTGGATATATGACAAGTATATAAAAGGATGTGAAAGAAGACTTACAGTGAACCAGCCCCACAATACAGTTATATACATATGAAAGCGGATAAACACTTACCCGTAGTAGAGCTTCCATGTTATTTTGTTAGTTGTTCAACAAAGAAAGTTTTGATAACAATAGATATTTGAATTCAAAATCAAAGGAGAAAGTGCTTTGAAAAGATGGTTGGGGCTTACAGCTCAAGGAGAGGCCCAAGTTTTAACGATGATTGCACCGTTGTTTTGAAAACTGTACAGAAGGACTTATACAATATGTGAGGCCCAAATCATTTTGGTTTTAAAAAAGGGTTGGGTCTTACACTCTATTAGAGGCCCAAAGAAATTTGAAGAAAAGAAATGGGGCTTATAACACGAGGGTAGGCCCAGATGATTTGATTTTTGAACTAGCGGTTGCGCCGAGATTTTTCTTTTAACGTAGAGGGACTTATACCATGTCTGAGGCCCAAAATTGTTTTGGTTAAAAGAAGATTAGGTCTTACACTCTATTAGAGGCCCAAAGAGTTTTTTGTACAAGAGATGGGGCTTACAACTCAAGGAGAGGCCCAAATGAAAAACAACGATCACACCGTTATTTTAAAAACTGTACCGGGACTTATACAATGACTGAGGCCCAAATTTATTTAGTTACAAAGGGGGGTTGGCTCTTATACTCTATTAGAGGCCCAAGAATGTATGAAAATGATTGATGAGGGTGAAATCAATCAAAACCCTAATTTCATCATTTTTAAAAGTAAATTCTCAAAGAAAATCAATAAAAAAATGATAAAACACCAAATAAGCTTGAATAAACAACTTGTTATTTTTGGTTAAGGTTTGAAAAATGAGGTTTTAATCACAAGATGAATTAAAACTCATTTGGTTTTGATTTTTCAAGGTGAATATTCACTTTTAAAATGTTTAAAACAATTAAAATGAATTTATTCATAAAAATACCAGCTATATTAAATAAATAATATAAATTTGATTTTTTTTTTGTGGAATAAAATATTTCAACATTTTTGTGATTTTTTACAAAAAGAACCAATAAAAAATGATTAAAATTGAGGACGTTATTAATTTTTCAAATCATTAAAAATAATAAGAAAAATAATAAAATATGAAAAAGTGGTAAAAAAGAGGATCTGGGGCGATGGGGATTCGAACCCCAGACCTCTTGTGTGCAGTGTGCACGCCTTACCACTGGGGTGGTGATACATCCGTGTATCAAACCCCAGCCACAAATATACAAGGCTTGCCTTGTTTTTGGCTTGGCCAAGGCAAGGCAAGGCAAGATTTTGGCCAAAAACGTGAAGCTTGTAACTTTATCATTTCTCCATGGATTGGGACAAAATTTAGGTATATCCTGCCTAGAATTTCACAAGGAATCCAATGGTGGTGGTGCTTTTTTCAGAAAATAAATCCTCCTCAAAACCCGATAGTGGTTTTGAAATAGGCCATGATTTGCATTTTCTGTGCTATCTCTTATTACAGGCATGAATTACATGATGAATTGGTTCAAACACAACATATATAACATGTATAAGATATGCATGATCAGTGGACCTCAAAGCAATGTATATTTTAGAGTTCAAGTTGAGATGCTTACCTCTTTAGGAGCATTTTGGGCAATCTGTCAAGGGATTTGTTCCAAAAATGTTTTGATGCTTTGAACACTCTCAAATGATCCCTTAGAAGCTTTTAGGATGATTGGAAATAGCCGGAAACCTCAAGAATGGAAATTGGCCCTTTCTTGCAAAAGGGGCAAAAATGGCCAAAATAGCAACTCCCTCAAATGGTGTTCCAAATGTGTGGAACCATTTGGGACAGTTCAAGGATGATATTTGGAGTGTGTTTGAGGTTTTATCTGGTTTTAAAGTGACTGAATCAAGACATGGCTTGAAAAATACAAAAAAGTCCAATTTTGAGGTTTTGAGAGGGGACTTTGTGATTTTGGTGTTACAGGTCACTTGTGAGAGTTTGGACAGCTTAGATATGACATATTGGATGTGTTTGGATCATGAGCTGTGATGAAATTGCTCTCTAACTCAAAAACTCATAGTTACCTTGCTAAAGAAGGCATTTTTGCCTAGAGAAAGAGATTTTGAGGAAAGCAAGTGTTGTAGTGCTTTGGTGTACTTAAACTGAGCACAAATGAGCTCTATTTATAGTAGAGCAAGTTTGTTTTGGCTACAATAGTGAATGGCAACTGCGGCAGAGGTTTGGCCAATGGTTGCATTTTGGAATCTCAAGTCTCCTCTAGCTATTAAATATAGGTTAGAGCACAGGCTGCTGGTTCCCTAGTTCACAGATCATCCTTCACTCATTCAGTTGGAAATGGCTCAGTTCATGCCACCTTGGTGCATCCATTGAATGCTCCAAAATAAATTGGAGTCTTGTCCCCTCTTTAGGCATTTCTAGGTTTGACATGCTATTTTTAGTTCCAAAGACTTGGGAGGCTTATGGATTAGTGTTTGTCCCTCCTTGGTCTCTCCCTGAGGTGTTCAGATGGATAAACTTGTTTGTCATTTGAACAAATTGCTCAAATCGAGCAAAATGCACAAATCTGCCTAGTTATGACAGTTGCATCAAGGCATTTTGCCACTATCATAACTCTTAGCTCAAATGGAATTTCATGGAGTTCTTGGCCATTTTGGAAAGCTCTTATATGATACAACACATATGTGATCATAGTTTGTCTTGATACTTTTTGGACCCAAGTAAAAAATCCCCCTACGTTTGGAAAAAAAGCAACACAGATTCTGACTTAGTGAAAATTTCATTAAGTGTTGGAAAAAGTGACATTTCATGTTTTCAGCCATTTTGATCATTCCATAACTTAAAATCCATGAGGAATTGGAATGAGGTGTAGTTGACACTTTTAAAGTATGCCATGAGAGCTACAAATCCATCTTTGGATCAGCCAAAATGGTTGCTTGGATCTCAAGTTATGATCCTTGGAAGTTGGTACCCTAGCCACTTTGTTCCATAACTTAGAAAATTTCTAAGTTTTTTATGGTTACCTCTTTTACAAGTTATCCCACTTTTCTTGATTTTTCTTGATTAATGATGATTCAAATCACACATTAACATCATTTTAGGGTTACGGAACCATAATTGATCAAAAAATCAAAAAGGCAAACTTTTACTTTTGGGCACAGTTGACTTTTTATCAGATGAATTCCAAACTGTGCGATCCTCTATGAAATCAAGTCCTTGACCTAAATCAAACTTGATGGATTGATTTCATAGGTGTTATAGGGTGTATTGGATCATGTCCCAAGGTTTGGGAGCATGTCTTGGTTAAAATTCAAAGGCACAGTTGACTTTTCCTCGCGAAACCCTTACTGTGGTTCTGATGAACTTGAAACTTGGGAATCAAGCTTCTTGGATCAATCCATTGTTGCAAATGGATCAATGTGGTGTATTAGAGGCCCTCAAATCATGTCTTGAGGTCTTGGCTCATGTTTTGTCCCAAAAGTCAACTTAGGGGTGAATTAGGTCAAGAAACCCTAATTTCTGATTTTTGGTAAATGCAGCCCCTGAGGTTAAATTGACTTGATGATTGGGTCCATGAGGTCCCATAGAGTATCTTAGGTTATGCTTTAAATTATTAGCTCATGCCCAGAGGAAAATTTCCACCTGGAGGCCTTGGTCGACCAAAACCCTAATTTGGTGACACTGGCGATCTTGAGGCTTAATCCACTTGGAAGGTAGCAAATTTGTGCTTAATCCTTGATGTGGGAGTCCTCTTGATCCTTTGTGGATGTTTGAGAGGTTAGACAAGTTGAAGATCATGTCATTTCTTGATTGATCCTTTGTCTAAGACTCTGAGAAGGCTTGAAACCCTAAGCTTTGATAGTAGTGAATGTTCAATAATTCCTTGAGGAGATTGATGAGGCATGATGGTACATCCATATTGTGCTGATGATTTGTACAATGATGGGAAATCTTAGTGGTCAAAATTTGGGGTATGACAAGCCTCTGTTAACTTAGCTTCCATCAATACCCGAATTGATGGGATCTCTACCTCTATGGGGAGCACTGCTTCAATGCCATATACTAGAGAGAAAGGGGTTGCCCCTGTTGAAGTGCGGACAGGTGTGCGATAACCATGAAGGTCAAAGGGCAGCATTTTATGCCAGTCTTTGTAGGTTGCAACCATCTTTTGAACGATCTTCTTGATGTTCTTGTTAGCTGCTTCTACCGCTCCATTCATCTTAGGTCGGTAGGGAGATGAGTTATAGTGTTCGATCTTGAACTCAACGCATAATTCTTTCATCATTTTGTTGTTCAAGTTAGATCCATTATCAGTAATGATCTGGCTTAGAACACCATAACGGCAGATGAGATTGTTCTTGATAAAGCGGACCACGACTTATCGGGTTACATTGGTGTATGACGTTGCTTCAACCCACTTAGTGAAGTAGTCAATGGCTACCAGGATGAACCTGTGAGAACAAGATTTGGTTCTGCAATATTATCTTTAAGTTTTGATGATAACAGATGAATATTTGTATGAACAATTTTGTGCAACTAATGTTGTTATGAGTGATAACCTAGCAAACAGGTTCTGCTTCCGTGAATTGGCGCAACGCTTAATGAAAGATGCTTCGAAGAACAGAACTTAATTCGAAGATAAGACAAGATTCACATAACTCTGATACGAAAAGAAAAAGAGAATGAATTCTGAAGATCAAGAGACAAGGGTTCTGATGGAACAAAGTAAAATTGCTGAAGCCTCACGATTTTCAAACGAGAAGTTCTGAAGACTCCGAAGACAGGCTCTGAAGATTCAGAAGACTTAAAGCAGAAAAGGATAACGCTCTTAAAGACCAAATGCTGAATTTTTGAAGACTGATTCCTAATGGACTTCTTCAATCAACGGAAGACTTGAAGCATCAGATATTCTGCTATAAATACTCCTTTCATGCTTCATCAAATTAACATCAGAAGCCTCTGGATATGAAGAAAGTGAATTTAGACAACAAGGTTCAAAAGACAAGTTCTGAAGATTCTGGAAGTGCAGAGCTGATGATTCGAAGACTTGATAATCACAAGAACCATACAATGTTTTCCCTTCCTACTCACGCTCACAAAATGCCTCTGAAGTTGAGAAGACAAGAAAACCTACCACACTGTACAGCTGTAGCACATTACAACATTAAAATTCTCGAAGACTGTGCGAAATACAAGAAAGGCAATCTGACGCGACAGGACGCGCCACATGCAGAAGATTTTGTATTTGTCCTCACGCTTCTAGCTGTAAGCCTACTTAGCTATCATGATTTCATTTCAATGGCTCTTTTCACTCGGCTATAAAAGGAAGCTCAAAGACTTGAAGAAAGACACATATGCGAACAACGAAAATACTTTCTAACTCTATTCTTTCTTAAGTCATTCCTGGTCTAAAATTGTGTTTACGTTATCAGCTTGATAAGAAGCAATTCTCTGTAAACTCATTGTGTTTGAATTTAAAGTTGTATTCCTTAAGAGAGTCTTAGTGATTAGATCTCTTGAGAAGTCTAGGACGTGTGTCTTAGAGGTTGTGCCTTGAGTAAGACCTGTGCGGTTGGATTACTTGAGAAGTCTAGAACGTGTGAGTTCTAGAGGTTGTTGTTAGTCACCAGCTGTGTAGCTCGTACAGTGTACTATTTTGTTGAATAGTGGATTAAGACCTCGTTGAGAGAGGCAAAATCACCTGGGCAGGTGGACTAGACTAACTTGAGAGATTATCAAGTGAACTAGTATAAACATAACGTGTTTATATCTTTTATTTAATTAAGTTGTTGTTCTTTAGAAAAGGGAAAAAGGTTTTAACAAGAAAGTTATTTTAAAGAAACAATTATTTTTGAAAAACCAATTCAAACCCCCTTTTCTTGCGTTTTTCACTCCTTCAATTGGCATCAGAGCTCCGGTTCTGAAGTGATAAAAAGATTGAATTTTTATCAAACACTTAACAGTGTTCAGTACCGATCCAAGTGTGAAAAACAATGACTACACCACCACCAACAACTTCTGAAACAAATGTTATTGAAAGAGAATCTTACACTGCAAAACCTCCTATATTTGATGGTGAAAATTTTTATTATTGGAAAGATAGAATTGAAATTTATTTCTTATCATTTGATCTAGATCTATGGGATCTAATACTTGATGGCTATAGTCATCCAGTAGATTCTGTAGGTAAAAAGATTGAAAGAAGTGAGTTTACAGATGCTCAGAAGAAAACCTACAAAAATCATCACAAAGAAAGAACCATTTTGTTGAACGCAATTTCTTATACCGAGTATGAGAAAATCACAAACAAAGAAACTGCAAAATCCATCTTTGACTCTCTTTGTATGACTCACGAAGGAAATGCTCAAGTCAAGGAGACGAAGGGTCTAACGCTGATCCAAAAATACGAAGTCTTCAAAATGGAAGAAGATGAGTCTGTTGAAACCATGTTCTCAAGGTTTCAAATTCTTGTTGCCAGACTCAGAGTTCTGAACAAAGGCTACTCTACTGTTGATCATGTCAAGAAAATAATCAGAAATCTTCCAGCAAAATAGAGACCAATGGTGACTGCCTTGAAAGTTGCAAAGGATTTGAATAATATCAGTCTTGAAGAACTTATAAGTTCTTTAAGAAATCATGAAATAGAGCTTCAAGGAGACCTCAGAAGAAAAACAAATCCATTGTACTAAAAGAAAAGCCAGAAAAGAAGAAGGCGTATCAGGCAGAAGAAGAGATGGAGGAATCTGAAGAAGATTTAGAAGAAGATGATATATCACTCATATCAAGGAAGATAAGTCAACTTTGGAAGTACAGAAGGAACAAGTTCAAAGGACCAAGGAGGAGATTCGAATCTACATCTGGTCAAAGAAGAAACTATGGAAAAGATGTTACGTGTTTTAAATGCAAAGAACCTGGACATCTCAAATATGACTGTCCAAAGGCCAAGAAAGAAGAAAGACCTAGGAAAACCAAAAAGGGTCTCATGGCAACCTAGGATGAATCAGAATCTGAAGATGATGCTGATGAAGGTCGGGTTAACATGGCATTCATGGCAGAAACCAGAAGCAACTTGTCAGAGGAAGAACTATCAGACCCAACGATGAAAGAGAGGTACTTTCTTCCTTATCACGTTCTGAACTTGAATTAGGATTAACTGAACTTATCAAAAGATATTAAAATCTTCAAAGAAAATTCAAAATCCTGAAAAAGAGTTTTATAGTTTCTTCAGAAGATCTTACTAAAAATAAGAAAATCATCTCTGAATAAAATGAGAAAATATTTGTCTTAGAAAACTTAAACTCTGTCCTAAAATGTAAATTATCTAAGGTAGAAGAAGAAATTGTCTCAAACCCAGCTAACACTAGTAAAGAAGACAAATATGATAACCCATTTAAAAACTTTCTTGCCAAAAGCGTAGATAGAAGCAAAATGGCTTCACTAATCTATGGAGTCAGTAGAAATGGTAGTAAAGGTTTAGGATATTCAGGACCATCTCAACCATATGATGAAACCAACAACATTAAAATAATACCTCTGTCCAAACAGTTTATTCCCTCTGGTACTAACCTTAAGCATTCAGAACCAAAAGGTTAAAACACTAGGATTACACAAACACATCCACTAAAGAAGTACTCCAAACACGAATACTATGCACAAACTCCACACCGTTTTACTAACGTAAGGAAATCTAAAGGGGTCAGAACCTTTAGAAAAACTAATGTGAAATGACCCACAAAATGGGTACCTAAAAACAAGATAATTTATGTTGTAGATATCCTTAATAGCTTCATTGAAACACCAGTCATGGTACCTGGACAGTGGGTGCTCGCGACACATGATGGGAGAAAGGCTTATGTTCCAAGATCTGAAACTTAAACCTGGAGGCGTTGACGGTTTCGGAGGAAATCAGAAAGGAAGAATCATTGGCTTCGGAACCGTTGGAAATGGTAAGCTTCCTTCCATTAAAAATGTTCTGTTAGTAGAAGGTCTAATGCATAATCTGCTGTCAATAAGCCAACTTAGCGACAGTGGTTATGATCTCATTTTTAATCAAACATCTTGTAAAGTTGTAATTTAGAAGGATGGATCTGTCTTATTCAACGGAAAGAGGTAAAACAACACTTACAAAATTAAGTTATCTGATTTAAAACATCAAAATGTAAAATGTCTTCTTTCTGTAAACGAAGAGCAATGGGTTTGGCACGGACGTCTTGGCCATGTCAGTCTGAGAAGAATCTCTCAGCTTAACAAGCTTGGTCTTGTTAGAGGCTTGCCAAATCTGAAATATTCTTCAGACGCTCTTTGTGAAGCATGTCAGAAAGGAAAGTTTTCAAAAACCTCTTTCAAAGCTAAAAATGTTGTTTCCACCTCCAGACCGTTGGAACTTCTTCACATTGATCTGTTTGGCCCTGTAAAAATGGCATCTCTCAATGGTAAGAAATATGGACTAGTCATCGTTGATGACTATAGCATATGGACATGGGTAAAATTCTTAAAACACAAGGATGAATCACATTCTGTGTTTGCTTCCTTCTACACTCAAGTAAAAAATGAGAAAATTTGTAAAATAGTCAGAGTGAGGAGTGATCATGGTGGAGAATTTGAAAATAAAAACTTTGAGGAACTTTTTGATTCACATGGAATATCTCACGATTTTTCTTGCCCTAGAACTCCACAACAAAACGGAGTTGTAGAAAGAAACAATCGAACTTTGCAAGAAATGGCTCGCACCATGATCCAAGAAACTGACATAGCTAAACATTTCAGGGCAGAAGCAATCAACACAGCATGCTATATTCAAAATAGAATCTCTATAAGACCTATATTGAATAAAAATCCATATGAATTGTGGAAGAATAAATTACCCAACATTTCTTATTTTCATCCGTTTGGATGTGTCTGTTTTATGCTTAACACTAACGAGAATCTTAGCAAGTTTGATTCCAAAGCACAGAAGTGTCTGTTGTTAGGATACTTTGAACGCTCGAAAGGCTATAGAGTTTACAACACAGAATCAAGAATTGTGGAGGAATCCATTCATGTTAGATTCAATGACAAGCCTGACTCAGAAAAGGCAGAGCTAGTTGAGAAACTTGCAGATTTAGAAATCAGATTCTCTGAATCTAAGGAAAAGGTAAAGGAAGTCAAAGAACAGCAAGATCCTACACCAGAAACCACTGAAGTAACTCCAAATACCCCATCTCAACGAAGAAGAAGACTGTCCACATCACATCCTAAGGAGCTAATTCTGGGTAACAAAGATGCTCCTATCAGGACCAGATCAGCCTTTAGACCATCAGAAGAAACACTTGTAGGACTAGTATCGTTGATAGAACCAGCTACAATTAAAGAAGCTCTCATGGACAAAGACTGGGTTCTGGCTATGGAAGAAGAACTCAACCAGTTCTCCAAAAACGATGTTTGGGATCTAGTTCCTAAACCTAAGAATGTTCATGTCATAGGAACCAAGTGGGTATTTAGGAACAATCTAAATGAAAAAGGAGAAGTTTTCAGAAACAAAGCACGACTTGTTGCTCAAGGATACAGTCAACAGGAAGGAATTGACTTCAACGAAACATTTGCTCCAGTTGCAAGACTTGAAGCAATATGTTTGCTAATATCCTTTTCAGTAAATCATGACATCACTCTATATCAAATGGATGTTAAGAGTGCATTCTTAAATGGTATATATCAGAAGAAGTTTATGTCAAACAACCTCCTGGTTTTGAAAATTCAGAAAAATCAGACTTTGTTTTTAAACTTAAAAAATAACTCTATGGTTTAAAACAAGCTTCCAGAGCTTGGTATGAAAGATTGAGCAAATTTTTACTAGAAAATAATTTCACCAGAGGAAAGGTTCACACAACGCTTTTCTGCAAGACATATAAGAATGACATTCTCATTGTCCAAATCTATGTTGATGACATTATTTTTGGTTCTGCTAACTCTTCTCTATGTCAAGAATTTTCAAAGTTAATGCAGGCCGAATTTGGAATGAGCCTTATGGGAGAACTAAAGTTCTTCCTTGGAATTCAGATTGATCAAAGATCAGAGGCCGCTTACATTCATCAAACCAAGTACACAAAAGAACTTCTGAAAAAGTTCAATATGACGGATTGCAACATTGATAAAACACCAATGCATCCAACGTGTGTCATGGGAAAGGAAGAAATAGGAGTTAAGGTTTGTCAAAAACTCTATCGTGGTATGATAGGTTCTCTCTTATATTTAACTGCTTCTAGACCTGATATATTATTCAGTGTACATCTATGTGCTAGATTCCAATCAGATCCAAGAGAATCACATTTAACCGCTGTCAAGCGAATTCTAAGGTATCTGAAAGGAACGACTAACCTTGGCCTGATGTATAAGAAAACATCAGAGTATACTCTTTCTAGTTACTGCGATGCAGACTATGCCGGAGACAGATTAGAAAGAAAGAGCACATTGGGGAACTGTCAGTTCTTAGGAAGCAATCTAATCTCATGGTCAAGCAAGAGACAATCTACAATTGCTCTCTCAACAGCTGAAGCAGAATACATATCGGCTTCCCTATGCAGTACTCAAATGCTATGGATGAAAAATCAGCTGGAAGACTATCAGATATATGAGAGCAACATTCCTATCTACTGTGATAATACTGCTGCTATCTGCTTAAGTAAAAATCCAATTTTGCATTCTAGGGCTAAACACATTGAAATAAAACATCACTTTATTAGGACTATGTTCAGAAGGGAACTCTATGCTTAAAATTCATTGATACAGACCATCAGTTGGCTGATATTTTCACAAAACCCTTAGCTGAAGATAGATTTCTAATCATTTTAAAACACCTGAATATGAAATACTGTTCAGAATAAAACATTTTCAGAACCTCGTGTGTTTAGTTAGAGAAAAGCATTTCTCAAATCATCAGAACCATTTTCTTAACGCATCTCAAGTTTTGATAATTTTGTGACATGTCATATTTTCGGAAAATTATTTTTGCACGTGATTTAAATAAAATTAAGTCACTTTAACTATTCAAATTAAATGAACAAGCATTTCTCTCGAGATTGACTCAACTTTATCGCGTTTATTAGCTTATCCCCTCAAGAGTGTATCTGTCCTTTAAACTCTCGAGAATTTTTTCCCCCTCACAAACCCTAAAAAGTTAATCAACTCTCATCTAATTCTCTCTCTATCTATCACTCCCTCAAAATCAACTCAAAGATCAATCCTCATTCCTTCTTACCACCGTAAGGATGAACACTCATCAACAAGACACTGTTCAAATCTCCCAAGAAATACAATCCTCATCCATCACACCCACTACTATTCTCTCAACGGCTGAACCAGTTAGTTCAGATCCATTAAATCTTCCCTCAATTGATGCAAACCATATCACCTAGAGAACTCGCTCTGTGACATGTATAACACATGCAAATGACCTAACTGTTCTGAAAGAGCTAGATGTTGATTTCGACAACCTCTCTGATAATGGGTTTAACCTAATTGATCAATTGGGCACTCAAGAATGGAAGAATTACTTTGATAGACTAAGAGGTCCATGCTTTGATGATCTAGTGAAAGAATTCTGGAGACATGCAGATACAGACGAATTCCATGTGGTATCTTTTGTTCTGGAGCAGAAGATTATCATCACTGAGAGATCTATCTCCGAATTACTAGGAATTAAGTTCTTGGAAGGAAAGAGGGTGTACGGAAAAATTGAGAAATCTGAGTCAGTCATCAACAAAGCTATCTTCAAGAGTTGTCAATCAGGAACAACGGACTACAAAAGCAAAAACTTGCGTAACAACCTAAGGATCTAGCACAAGATCATTCTTGGATGCATCAATCCAAGACCGACAAAGAGTGTTACAGATTTTGCTAACGCAAATCAAAAACACATGCTGTACTACCTGGACAAACATGAGAAAATGTGCCTTCCCTCCATTCTGTTCTACTATTTGAGGGATATGGTGCGCAAAACCAGAACAATGGCCTCACCAGAAAACAAGATTGTAAACTACATTCTCTTTGGAAGACTGATCTCTGACATTCTGGTTGAATGCAGATTAGTGGATTATCTGACCAAGGAAGCAAATTTCACGGAATATCTGAATAAAAGAGTTGGAGAACTTTTCAATGCTGTAAATCTTAAACATATGAAGATGATTGCAAGTGTAGAGGTGAAACCAAGACCTATTTCTCCCGACACGGTGAAAAAGATCAGGAATCCAGTGGAAAACTATCCATTCTACCGCAAAGAAGATAATCCAACAATAATAGCCTCTTACATTGCCATAATGAGAGAAGCAGAATCCAGAATTGAAGAAGCTGTCCCTCAGTCAAAGCATATTACCAGGAGTAAGAGGAAGCTTTCCGAAGAGGATGCAGAGGGTAAAAAGAAGAAAAAGGATGAAACTGAAATCTCCAGAAAAGAAGCCCTTCTTCTTGAGAAAATCAACAAACTTGATGCAAATCCATCTGTTGTTGCACCATCTTCATCAATCACCTCTACCTCCAATCCACAAGTAAGGTTTAAACCTCCATCTTTCTCTATTCCTTTACCAACCACTAATCAATCAACCAACAGTCCATCAATAACTACCCCAATCCTGTTCGAGATTGTTTCAACAACAACTACCTCAATAATTCAGCCAAATGAACTAGAACCAACAAATCAAATCTTTGAATCTCTAGCTCCCATTACTGAATCTAGTTCTGAGGGAACCTCCTATGAATCTCTAGAAATTGTCTTACCTGAAAACCTTATGAACTTTGACAATCTAGAAGTCACCTCTCCTAACAATCAACAACAATCACCTGAACCTGCTGCTACTGAGATTAACTTATCTCAACAACCACCATCTGAAACCAACTTTGATAAATCCAACCTCGCTCTGGTTGTCTACAATACTCCACCTCCAACTTCCTTTGAAGAATGTACAAGTCAATTTCATGACAAAGCACTTGAGAAGTTTGCTAGGTTAAGAGCGGAACTTTGTACAAGCATAAAGCTCATGGAACTTGAGAGTGTCTGTCAAAGTTTTCAAAAATGGCTAGACATGGAACTTACAAGAATTGTAAGTTTCTCAAATACAACCATAACTGCTGAACTAGCAAAAGCTAAGGAGAGAGTAGAAGCTGAAGTAAGAGTCAGAGTACTCAAGTTCTTAGCTGCTAAGCAGAAAGAAGCTGAAGAAAAGGTTGCTAAAGAAGCAGAAGAGCAAGCTGTTAGAAAGGCACAAGAAGTTGCAGAGGCTGAAAGAACTAAAGAAAGTGCTATGATTGCTTCCACCTCTGATCCTGTTATCAAACGTCTGGGAGACGTCGTTGATGAAATCATAATTGAGCAGAAGAACTTCAAAGAAAGGTTTGACAAGCAAGATACTATCAATGAAAATCTTCAGATCATGATGAAGAAAATCTGGGACAAACTGTCCTCTGACAGCAAATAAACCTCTGTTTTCCTTTAAGCTTTAGTTCTGTGTTTTTCACCATTGGACATCCCCGTTTTAATCTTTTTGATTTATGACAAAAAGGGGGAGAAAGTAATATAATTGTGATAATTTTGATCCTATAGTCATTCTCCGAAAAACAATGCTGCTTACATGCTAACAGATAAATCCATCATTTCTATTAGATTGTTTTTCTGTATTTTTTCTTCTCTGTGCAGATAACTCAGAGTTCAGATGATGAAGAAAGACTCAAAAGGTTAATGAAGTCAGGGGGAGCCCTAGCAAGAACCTTAGTCTAATACTCAGGGGGAGCACTTCATAAAAAGGATAAGCTATCCTAAAAACCTTTTCATTTTCCCTGTGTTATATATGTCAAAATTGTGTCATCAAATTATATAGTTTTGTCATCATCAAAAAGGGGGAGATTGTGAGAACAAGATTTGGTTCTGCAATATTATCTCTAAGTTTTGATGATAACAGATGAATATCTGTATGAACAATTTTGTGCAACTAATGTTGTTATGAGTGAGAACCTAGCAAACAGGTTCTGCTTCCGTGAATTGGCGCAACGCTTAATGAAAGATGCTTCGAAGAACAGAACTTAATTCGAAGATAAGACAAGATTCACATAACTCTGATACGAAAAGAAAAAGAGAATGAATTCTGAAGATCAAGAGACAAGGGTTCTGATGGAACAAAGTAAAATTTCTAAAGCCTCACGATTTTCAAACAAGAAGTTCTGAAGACTCCTAAGACAGGCTCTGAAGATTCGAAAGACTTAAAGCAGAAAAGCATAACGCTCTTAAAGACCAAGTGCTGAAGTTCTGAAGACTGATTCCTAATGGACTTCTTCAATCAACGGAAGACTTGAAGCATCAGATATTCTGCTATAAAGACTCCACTCATGCTTCATCAAATTAACATCAGAAGCCTCTGGATATGAAGAAAGTGAATTTAGAGAACAAGGTTCAAAAGACAAGTTCTGAAGATTCTGGAAGCGCAGAGCTGATGATTCGAAGACTTGATAATCACAAGAACCATACAATGTTTTCCCTTCCTACTCACGCTCACAAAAAGCCTCTGAAGTTGAGAAGCCAAGAAAACCAGCCACACTGTACAGCTGTACCACATTACAACGTTAAAATTCTCGAAGACTGTGCGAAATACAAGCAAAGCAATTTGACGCGACAGGACGCGCCGCATGCAGAAGATTTTGTACCTGTCCTCACGCTTCTAGCCGTAAGCCTACTTAGCTATCATGATTTCATTTCAACGGCTCTTTTCACTCGGCTATAAAAGGAAGCTCAAAGACTTGAAGAAAGACACACATGCGAACAACGACAATACTTTCTAACTCTATTCTTCTTAAGTCATTCCTGGTCTAAAATTGTGTTTACGTTATCAGCTTGATAAGAAGAAATTCTCTGTAAACTCATTGTGTTTGATCTTAAAGTTGTATTCCTTAAGATAGTCTTAGTGATTAGATCTCTTGAGAAGTCTAGGACGTGTGTCTTAGAGGTTGTGCCTTAAGTAAGACCTGTGCGGTTGGATTACTTGAGAAATCTAGAACGTGTGAGCTCTAGAGGTTGTTGTTAGTCACCAGCTGTGTAGCTCGTGCAGTGTACTATTTTATTGAATAGTGGATTAAGACCTCGTTGAGAGAGGCAAAATCACCTTGGCGGGTGGACTAGACTAACATGAGAGATTCTCAAGTGAACTAGTATAAACATAACGTGTTTATATCTTTTATTTAATTAAGTTGTTGTTCTTTAGAAAAGGGAAAAAGGTTTTAACAAGAAAGTTATTTAAAAGAAACGATTATTTTTGAAAAACCAATTCAAACCCCCCTTTCTTGCATTTTTCACTCCTTCAGAACCGATGTCCATTCGAAGCTCTGGGTTTGATCATGCCAATCATGTCGATTCCCCATATAGAAAAAGGCCATAGGGAAGAAAGAACTTTGAGATGTGTTGGCGGTACATGGATTTTGTCTGAGTATATCTGACACTTGTGCCACCTCCTCATGTACTTGTAGCAATCAGATTCTATTGTCAACCAATAGTATCTTATCCTCAGAATTTTTCTCGCCATTATGTGTCTGTTAGCATGAGTGCCAAAGGATCCTTCGTGAATTTCTTTCATCAGCATGTTTTCTTCTTGTCTGTCTACCCATCGGAGCAAGACCATGTCAAAGTTTCTCTTATAGAGTGCATCACCGCTCAGGAAGAATCTGCCAACCAGCCTTCTAAGGGTCTTTCTGTCTTTTCTTAATGCCCCAGGTGGGTATTCTTGTTTTTGAAGGAAGCATTTGATATCGTGATACCAAGGTTTGTCATCTATGACTGCTTCAATTATGAAGACGTAAGCGGGCCTTTCTAGGCGCATTATGTCAATCTTAGGTATGTCGTTCCATTGACCTACACTAATCATGGAGGAGAGAGTGGCTAGCGCATCAGCCATGTGATTCTCTTCACGAGGGATGTGATGAAACTCGATTCTGTTGAAGAATAGTAACAACCTTCTCGCTTAATCATTGTAAGGAATCAGTCTGGATTGGTATGTCTTCCAATCTCCTTTGATATGATTGATAACCAGGGCTGAGTCTCCATATACATCCAAGTTCTTAATCCTTAAGTCGATTGCTTCTTCGAGACCCATTATACAAGCTTCGTATTCGGCCTCGTTGTTTGTACAGTTGAATGTCAGTCGGGCGGTGAGAGTAATGTGGGCACCCTAAGGTGTTATGATGATTGCCCTAATTTTGTTTCCATAAGTGTTGAAAGCTTCGTCAAAGATTAGTCCCCATTGGGAACCTGGTTCTGGCCCTTCACTGGGTAATGGTTCATTGCAATCTTTCATTTTCAAGTACATGACATCTTCGTCTGGGAAGTCAAATCCGACTGATTCCTGATCGTCAATCGGTTGATGAGCCAAATGATCGGCTAAAATACTTCCTTTGACGGCTTTCTAAGCGTGGTACTCAATGTCATATTCTGATAACAAGATCTGCCAACGGGAGATCCTTCCCTTGAGAGCAGACTTTTCAAAGACGTACTTGATCGGATCCATTTCTGAGATTAACCAAGTAGTGTGACAAATCATGTACTGGCGAAGTCGTTTGGCTGCCCAAGCCAGAGCACAACAAGTTTTCTCAAGCATAGTGTACTGAGTCTCGCAGTCGGTGAATTTCTTGCTCAAATAGTAAATGGCAGATTCTTTTCTTTTTGTTTTGTCTTGTTGACCCAGTACACAGCCCATGGAGTCTTCCAAGACTGTTAGGTAGATGATCAGTGGTCTTCCCTCCACGTGAGGTGACAGGATAGGTGGATTCAACAGATACTCTTTGATACTGTCGAAGGCAACTTGACAGTCTTCTATCCATACACAATCCTGATTCTTTTTGAGTAATTTGAAGATTGGCGCGCATGTCGCGGTCATGAGGGATATGAATCTGGAAATGTAGTTCAAATGTCCCAGGAATCCTCTGACTTGTTTTTCAGTCTTTGGAGAAGGCATTTCTTGAATGGCCTTGACCTTATCAGGATCAACCTTAATTCCTTTTTGGCTGACGATGAACCCTAACAGTTTTCCTGAACAGACACTGAATGTGCACTTGTTGGGATTCAAGCAGAGTTTGTACTTTCTTAGATGCTCGAATAGTTTTGACAAGTGGGTCACATGCTCCTCTTCTGTTTTAGATTTATCAATCATGTCATCGACATATACTTCGATTTCTTTATGCATCATGTCGTGGAACAGAGTTGTCATGGCCCTTTGATAGGTTGCCCCGACATTCTTCAAACCGAAAGGCATTACCTTCTAACAAAAGGTGCCCCATGGGGTGATGAATGAAGTTTTCTCCATGTCTTTTGGCGCCATTTTGATTTGATTATAGCCCGAGAATCCATCCATGAAGGAGAAGACTTTGAACTTTGTTGTACTGTCTACCAGCATGTCAATGTGCGGTAAGGGAAAGTCATCCTTCGGACTGGCCTTGTTCAGAGCCCTGTAGTCTACACACATTATGACTTTTCCGTCCTTTTTCGGAACTGGCACGATGTTAGCTAGCCATTGAGGATACTCTGAGGTGGCGAGGAAACCCGCGTCAATCTGTTTCTGCACTTCCTCTTTGATTTTGATAGCCATGTCCAGGTGAGTCCTTCTCAGCCTTTGTTTTACTGGAGGACATTCTGATTTTAACGGTAGATGATGTTCCACGATGCTAGTATCCAACCCTGGCATGTCCTGATAGGACCAAGCAAATACATCGGGAAATTCTTTGAGAAGCTTTATCAAACTTTCTTTGATAGTCTGACTGAGCAGTGCCCCAATCTTGACTTCTTTTCTCTCTTCTTTTGAACCCAAGTTGACCATTTCCAACGGCTCTTTGTGAGGTTAAATGGACCTTTCCTCTTGTCTGAGTAATCGGAAGATCTCTTCTGGAATTTCTTCGTCTTCTTCTTCTTCAGCTCCGAATACCGAGAATTAAAAGTTGGGAGAAGGCATTTGATCGTACGTTTCAATGGGGTTTAAAACAAGCAATATGCATGACGTGATGATTGTTTTTTAGAAGAGATAAAGGGAATGCAAGAGTGCGTGCAATGTATTTTCTGAAAAATGCTTGTTTTTATTTTGAGTTTCTTTTAGGATTACCAATTTCTGAAAAAGCGAAAAGTGAAAATAGCAATAAAATGCGGAAATTACATAATGACATTATTTTATTTATGATTTTGTCGATTCTTGAAACTACAGCCCTATAATACAAAACTATATCACTTTGGGCAAAGCGAAGAGGAACATTTACAGAAAGGTAGCCCTATAAAAGTATCTATTTCTCCTAGGCAGGGTGAAAGGCTAAAACAAAGACGACAATTACTTAGACTTATGGATGACTTTCGGGACATCGACAGCAACCCATTGGCGGTGAACTCCTTGGTGAATCACAAAGTCTGGTACCTCCTTTCTTGGCTTGTCTTCAGAAATGACGCTGATTTCAGGTGGAGAAGGATCGTTGGAGTCTGTCTCCCAGGCAGAATTGTCGTAGACGAACTCTTCTGTTGTATCTTTCACAGTGTTTTCATTTTCAAGTGGATCTTCCCATCCTGTCGGTTGGATGTCTTCGAGCCTGATACGAGAGCTTTCAGGAGCGGTGTACTTGACCAAGAAGTCATACTTGCCACTCGGTTGTCCTAAGGTGTCCCATACTTTGGTGGGACTAGAGGAGTCATCCCTCTCGTTGACGTTGACCTCGGGAAAAGCATAGTTAATGAACTCTTATCTTGCAATCTTTGCAGATTCATCGTTGTGCTGGATATTTTTGGAATGTCCTGAGTAATGATCCCATGATTTGGTGGGGACGCAGGTATTCTTTTCAATAATGCTCAGCTGATATGCATCGTTTAGATGACTCTTTTGCCCCAAGTCTTCTGGGTACGGCTGCCACATAGGCAAGTCATCCATTGGGTCATAATAGTCATAGTCAAAGTTGTCTTTTATCAGAGTGTCCTCCTCTAAGGAGTTTGGTGGAGCACGTCATCCTTCCGTATCACAATCTTTGTATATCATCTTGACGTCTGATCTCGGTATATATCTCGGACTCTGCGTGGGATAGCAAAATGGCATATGCATTTCTTCCTGAGACATATAACTGTCCTCGTTGAGATAGGACTTCCACTCATCTGTATCGGAGGAGTCTCCCTCATTGATGGTATGTACTTCTTGAGACACCGGGTGAAGGAAGCCTCCACTGTGGAAGAAGTATTGAATGGGTCAAAAACTTTCATCGTTAGTAGAAGTCTGGGTGCAGGTTGAGGAAAAACTAAGACCTTTCTTCGTCTTGTTATCAGCAGGAATGACAAGTTGTCCCCATCCTTTTGCGTTGTCACTCTTGATTACTTTGAGAGCATCTTTGTATGAGGAAATCGATGTTCCTCTCTCTGGTTAATTCTCTTTGCTTAATAATAGTGCTTGAAACAAGGTTCCAACAACCTCTTCGGGTTCTACACAGGATGATGATGATAAGTTACTAACTATTAAGGCCTGCTCTCCCCAGATTATGACTAGCTTGTCATTCTGGATGAACTTCAGCTTCTGGTGAAGTGTTGAAGTGACTGCCCCAGCCTCGTGTATCCAAGGTCTTCCTAATAAACAGTTGTAGGCTACCCGATGTCCTTGACCTGGAAAGTGACTTGGAAAGTGTGAGGACCGATAGTTATGGGAAGATCAACTTTGTCGATAACTATTTTTCTGGATCCGTCAAAGGCTTTAACGATGACCTCGCTGCCCCTCATCGGAGATCCTTGAAGGAAGTGATGTTGGAGATGATGATGTCGAATTGTCTTATCGTCACATCTTGTTCTATGAAAGCTTGGTCCAAGACTCTCTGCAAACCTTCCATATGAGCCTCAGAACTGAGAAGGAGTGATAGCATAGAGATTTTCGATGGAGTTTGCAATAGTTGGTCCACAATGTTGTACTCGCTTCTCTGGATGAGCTTTAGCATCTCATTGTTGTTCTTTGAAAGGTCGGGATTACTGGACTGACCGACTGGTTGATTGGGAACTTCTGTTTGAGGTTCCTTTTCTTTGGTGGGTTCTCCAACTCCTCTGTTGAAGATTCCACTACTACAAAATGCGTAAACAACGACGCCATGCTCATAACCCTTCATCCCTACACCGTTGTGACATATCTAAACTAAGGCGCGGTTGTATTTTATTTGTTTATTGAATAAAAATTATTTGTATATAACAACGGTTGATAAACCAACCGTGGTGATTATCTGTATATAACAATGGTTGATAAATCAACCGTGGTGATACCTTCAAGCTTTCATGTGTTCGAACCTCAGCGCATTCATATATATTATTCCTTTTATGTTAAAGCGCGCCTTTACTTTTTTATTTACTTTTAATTTAAAAAATTCAAAGTTATGACTACGATTGTTTATATACACCGTTGTGATATATTTTGTATGTTTTTTTAATTTTTAATTCTAAAAATAACTCTGGCGCTTTAATATGAAATTTCATTATGAAAATAATATATCATAACGGTTTAAATTGTTGACCATCGCAGTAGCTTTTCAATATTCTCCAAGCTAGCTAGTTTCATTATCTCTTCAGTAACCTTTTTTCCATTGAAAATAGAAACCAGACGAAACGTTACACGATTTCAACCCTAAACCCTAACGTTCAATACTGTGAAAAAATACACGATTTCAACCAAAGCTTGCATCATCAGTATCCATTTGTTGTCATTTTCGTCATCGTCGTCACCATCGTGAAGAAAATAGAAGATTACGCACATACCAACACCGTCATCATCATCGTCACCGTCGAGAAGGAAGATAACAACAACACCATCGTTGTCGTAAGGAAGGAAGACAACAACAACACCAACACCAATGTCGTTTACTTCGTCGTTACATTTAGGGTACGTAAAATATTTTCCCCATGCATCTACAGTAAACTCTTTTTCCATTGTTGTTCATGTTGTTGCTGTTGTTTTTGAACCTAGATGTCGACCTTGTCGAGTTCTTCATCAGAAACCAGCGAAGAAACTCAAACAAATGAAAGGTTAGCCAATGAAACTCAAACGACTGAAAGTCAAACGAAAAGATCACAAAGAGGTGTCATAATGATGCCCCAATTCACATCAGTCCGCAACTCATCTGGTGTAAAAATTCGGATCGAGTTTGATTCGCACTACAGATAAGTGGATTGTCCACATTACGCTACTTTTAGGAGTTATGTTGCATTCCTTGCACGTAGCAAAGTCAGTATACTGATTGATGATTGGAGAGAAGTGGATATTAATGTCAAAGACAGCATATGGACAGACGTTAAGGTATTTCATACTATAATTTTCATATATTTGATATCACTACCTATAGTTTCTAATTCATACTTATATATTGATTTAATGTAGTTGAATTTTGAGTTTACCGATGACTCAAAATTGAAAAGAAAGTGGATAACTTATGCCGGTGTTCGTTGGAGGGGATTTAAGTCACGGCTCACGGCTGACTACATTACGAAACCTAAGAGCGGTCTTCAACCTCCATGGATTCGGTATAGTTTTTTATCGAAGAAGGTGTGGCACAAGTTTGCGAAGAAACGCCGTTCTGAGGAATTCAAGGTTAGTACTAGTCTTGTGTAACCTATAATGTTATGCTAATGAGTTATAGATACTAATTATACAAAGTTTTCACTATGTTAATAACAGGCTAAAAGCGAAGTAGGAATTCAGAATAAGGCGAAAAACATGTACCCCCATAGATTGTCTCGTGGGGGTTACAGGAAACTTGAGAAGAGGATCCTGTAGGAAAAACTACAAGAAGGAGGAGATGGTGAAATTCCATCTCCACCTTCAAGACATGAGAAATGGAAGAGGGCTCGATTAAGACCTAATGGAGAGTACACCTATGAGGCTTCAAGAGTAGTTGCTGAGAAAATTGTAAGTATATGTTTTGTTTAAATGCGTTTGCTTATGTAAGTTGCTCATGAGTTGTTATTTAAATGCGTTTGCTTATGTAAGTTTCTCATGTTGTGTAGGATAATTTGGTTGTGGCGGCCCGTGAAGGCACATTTGTTCCGAAAGCACGACATGACATATTAGTCGAAGCTATCTGAACAGCAGAGCATGGAGGTCGTGTCCGTGGTGTCGGAGATGGTGTCGGCTTGAGGTCATACTTTGGATCTCAAAGAAGAAGCACCGAAACCGCTGAATTTCTTGCTCAATGACTAAAGATTGAGAATGTTGAGAACCAATTGGCGGAGCAAAGGAGGCTGTTTGAAGAGAGGAGGGAAAAAGGGAGAAAAAAATGGAAAGGTTATAAGAGTTGTATTCGGTATGTGTCGTAAATCGCACTTATTTTTGTATGATATATATTGTATGTTCTAATTGAATATATTGTGCTTATTTTTGTTTTATGTTCTAATTGAATGTTATGATGTAGAGATTAAGTGAAAGCCTCAAACAACGAACTAATGAAGATCATCGTTGTGTTGGTGATGATCAAACTCCAAGTAGAAGTGTCGTAAATCACGCTTCTGCAAAAGGGAGTAATTGTACAGCCCCCCTGTAGATAATCGCAATGGGATATTGGACCCTAGTCCAAATGAAATAACAAGTTTATACTTGTCCATTTCAACAACAGACCTTGCACAAGCTCTCCCGCTAGAACATTGCCCTAAATTGGATTTAGTGTATTACACTCCTGAAGATGTGAGGGATTTTCTGGCAGGATATAAGTGGCTTGACATATCTATTTTGCAAGTTTGGTGCACGTAAGTATATAGTCGAATATACATGTCATTATAGAACAGTATAATTTTTTGTATTTTCTCCCTTAATTTATTCATTTTCTTTGACCATTTAGGTACATTCACCGTGTTTGTATAGAATTGAATAAATCAAATACCTATGAAATCTTGGACCCAAGTTTTATTGCTTGGGCGTATAATGATAAAAATATCAGAGAAAAGTATTTGAAAAGCCGGCTAAATGACAGAGGAAAAGAATGTTACCTTGCACCATTCCTATGTAGGTTAGTATTGTTGTAATTTATTTCTATATTCTATATTTTGTTTTGTTTTAGTAACAACTAATAATATATATATATATATATATATTCTCGTGTTCATTCAGTAGTCATTGGCAATTGATCGTAATATCGTTTAGGACAAATACGGTGACATTACTGTGTTCCTTGCACGATCCACTCCATAAACCAATGAAAGATCTTGTATTAACGTAAGTGTCTTTGTTTAATATCATTTTCTTTGGCATTAATTGTAATTATATATTCTATATTTTGTTTTGTTTTAGTAACAACTAATAATATATATATATATATATATATATATATATATATATATATATATATATATATATATATATTCTCGTGTTCATTCAGTAGTCATTGGCAATTGATCGTAATATCGTTTAGGACAAATACGGTGACATTACTGTGTTCCTTGCACGATCCACTCCATAAACCAATGAAAGATCTTGTATTAACGTAAGTGTCTTTGTTTAATATCATTTTCTTTGGCATTAATTGTAATTAGTTTATCATGTAATATGTTTAATTCAATTTTCAATGTGCAGTATTGTGGAGCAAGTTAATATCTTGAATAATGTTAGAAAAAAGCCCACATACCTTGCTCCTAAAGTAAGTGGCCTGATTACCTGTTTATTTCATTTACAACCATGCATGTGTGGTTGTATTCATGTTTTTATATTCATGTAATTTGTAGACGAGGAAACAACGCGGGAGTTACGAGTGTGGGTATTTTATCATGAAATACATGTTAAACATTGTCCTTGCCGGCACTGTTGATTCATGGGATACGGTAATATATGCCATAAAATGTTTACATATATTAATATATAAGTTGACTATTGAATTATTATCATGCATGATCTTCAATTTTTTGCTCTTATGTAGATGTTTAACGGCGAAACCCCATTCCCTGTTGAGGACTTTGTGGATCTTCTTAAACATTGGGTGTATATCCACAATGCGCTTAAGGGTTCTGCTCCTGCTGTTTGATATATCAGCAACATTTTTTGATGCACATGTTTTTTGCTTTTGATGCACATAATGTGAACAATAGTTTTGGCATTTGATGCACATAATGAAATCAATAATATTGGCTTTTGATTTAAACAATGTTAGTAGTTTAATTCTCTGATTCATTTAGCTTTTGATGTAAATTTCTTTTGATGTAAATTCTCTGATTCATTTATAAGGATAAAATATCGGAAGAATTGTGTTTGATGCACATATTGTGTTTGCATGTAAACAGAAGCTGTTTTGACAGGATAAATTATAGGAATAATTTGATAAGCAGATAAATTTTATATTTAAAACAGGCTATTTTTGGCAGCGGTTATAAACCTATCAGTAGTTGTATGTCAAACGCTAATATAAATAAAAAATGTTGTTGTTGGGAATCGAACCAGATCACAGTTTAGTTATATCACAACGGTTGACTTAACTAACCGTCGTGAAATGGTGCGTGCATACTGGAATACAACAACGGTCCCAGGACCGTCATTGTACGTACCTCATATACAACAACACTCTACATAACACCGCCTTCACCCCCTTCATTATATTTCAATTCCAACCGTTGTTAAATGGGTTTTTCGTAGTAGTGTTCGGCCGCTCCGTGTGACCCGACTGATGTCAGCGATGTTTACGACGGAGGGTAATGGAGTTTCCTTTCCATTCTCGATGGTTGTTGCACCATATTTGTAAGGGATAGCCTTATCTGATTTGTACGGTATTGGACCTGGCAAATAGATAACTACAAGAGCCTTCTGATTTTTCTAACCATCGTAGGCAGCCTCGATCGGTTCAAGGTTGAGAATCCTTCTACTATCAAGAGGAACTTTTGATTCATCGAGTAAAGGGACTATAGCATAAACGTCTTTAGTCTGTCCATAATCGGAGATTATGCCAACACCTTTGATTTGATCAAGGAAATAGTCTGGCATTACGTTGGTCGACTCAGAACTTGAACATGGTCGAATCTCTTTGTGATCCAACTGATTTTGAAAAGTTGCTCGCACGAGGTAGCATCCTTGGTTGTTCTTTGAACAAATTCTACAGTGCTCATAGTTGTGTGGTGGCACCTGGCCACGCCCGCTTTGTATGCAGTGTAATTTTACTAGATCTGTTTCCATCGAGCGGACATCCTGACTTTGACATCTAGTAGGATTCCCATCAGTCATACTAATCTGTTGCATAGCTTTGTCCATGTAAATTGGAAGCCACCAGTGGTCCAACAAGTGTTGAACTGTTCGTTGGACAAGTGTACATCCTTGATCGTCTTCACGGCACACCTTATAACTTTGATCATCATGTGAAGCCAGGAAACCAAGCCTGACTTGTTTAGCATGTAGTTCTACCTGGCTGGTATTCATCAAGCGTATGTCGAAGATTTGAATCATATTGACTTGATGGCTACATCTATCATGGTAATCCTGAATCCATCCAAGATCCATATGACATTGGAGGGCCTCTTGTATAAACGAGCATCCCTGATTGTTTATTGAGCAGATCGGACAGGCGTGGTAATCATGCCATGGCAGATCATGAAATTGACTTTGCCTTGAGTGCATTGCCACTAAGTTGACATTCATCGCACGAATGTCATGGTTCTGAATAATGTTGGGATTTGTATAAGTCATGTTGACCTCACAGATTCGGTGGTCTTGGATCCAGCCGAAATCCATCTGTTCTTGTAGAGCTAATTGCACTACGGAACACCCTTGATTATTCTTTGAGCAGATATCACACTGATGATAATTGTGAGATGGTACGTGACCGTACCCGCTTTGTCTACAATGCATCTTGACCAGATTAGTTTTCAACAGGAGTACATCGCGAATCTGATAACTACGACTAACCTCTTCCTCTATCAAATTTACTGCAGTCTTCTCATGTTGAGGCAACGGGTTCGTCTGAACGTTTGGATTTGTGTCTTTGAAGGATAAGACCTCGTTCCTGACAAGCTTCTGTACATCGGATTTGAAGCTGAGACAGTTTTCTATGTTGTGCCCTGGTCCTCCTTGATGGTAAGGGCAAGTTTGATCCGCTTTAAACCAAAAGGAAGGATTTTCCGGTATTGTAAGAGGGGTCCTGGTTTGGACGTGCCCCTTGGCCAGTAGTATTGGAAATAGTTTTGCATACAACATGGGTATAGGGTCAAACCCTGGTGGTCGTGTTGTACGGTTGTTGTTGTACTGTGGACGAGCCTGCTGAAGAGGTTGTTGTGTCCTTTGCTGATATTTTTGTTGATTTGGTTGACTTTGAGCAACCTGAGTTTGATATGTTTGAACCGGCGCAGGGTTGATAGCGGGAGTTACCACTGCTACTGGTTGATACCTTCGTTTTTGCTTTCCGAGAGAGATATTACCAATATCTTGCTCTTTTTTCTTAGGGAAAGAACTACCGTATCTTTTGGAATTGCTTGATGGTTCTGTACCTTTGACCAAACGTCCTTCTCGGGCTGCCTCTTCAAGGCGTACTCCCATGCTAACCATCTCAGTAAAGTCACTGGGTGCACTGGCGACCATTTGGTCGTAGTAGAATGAGCTCAAGGTTTTCAAAAAGATCTTTGTCATCTCTTTTTCCTCAAGAGGGGGACAAATCTGGGCGGAAATTTCACGCCATCTCTGAGCATATTCCTTAAAGGTTTCCTTGCCCTTCTGCGACATTGCTCTTAGTTGATCTCTGTCTGGTGCCATGTCCAGGTTATACTTATACTGCTGAACGAAGACAGCGCCAAGATCTCTGAAAATGACGATCTTGGTGTGGTTTAAACCCATGTACCATTTGAGTGCGGCACCGGTTAAACTATCTTGGAAATAATGGATCAGTAGCTGTTGGTTTTCTGTCTGAGTTGACATCTTTCGAGCGTACATCACCAAATGACTTTGAGGGCAAGAGTTGCGCTTGTATTTTTCAAAGTCCGACACCTTGAATTTGCGCGGTATTTTCAAATTAGGGACCAGACAAAGGTCTGCGGCGTCCTTTCTGAATAAATCCTGGTCGCGAATTGCATACAGTTCCTTCTGCATCTCTAAGAATTACTCTTGGAACTCATTCATTTTGTCGAACATGTTTTCGTTTCCACCTGAAGGTATTTGTGGAATCTGTCCTTTCGGGACAGTGTGTACCACCGGTTGTGGTATAGTGATTATGGTAGTGACTCTTGGTGCTTCCATGCCTCGAAGTTTGTAATCTTTAGGAGTTTCTATCGTAAACCTTGCGTCTTCGCTTTCCAGAAGTTTGTAACCTTCAGGCCCAGCGATTGCTGCTGCAGCTTCTTGGTCTTCAGTGACCGGCGGAATGTATCCTTCAGAGATGAAGTTGAGAGGCATGCCCCAGGGCCGACCCTTAGGTATGTTGTATCGAGGATCGTATGTCTCCACTATGGGTGTAGATGTGATCTCCGAGATCACAGTCCGTTGTTGTTCTCCCTAAGCTGCTGCCAAAGATTGCATGTCACTGTGAACTTTTTTCAGATCTTCCTTTAGAGCATTGATTTTTTCTCTTAGCTCTATGTTCTCTTCCTCGAGACCGTCCATTTTCTTTTTTCGATTGGCCCGAGTATTATACGAATGAGATAGCTTGACTCTAGAATCGTGATATGAACGTGAGATTTGAAGGAGAATGCGTTATATGAGAATGATGAATGCAATGCAAAGTTATATATTTTTAGCTTTAATAAAAAAAGCTTCAACAAAATAGATTGCAAATATCATACATTGGGGAATGCCCGTTTTATTGAATTCAAAGATTGCGGAAATGGAAATACAGAATTTCACAAAGTGCTGTAAGGAAAATAGCTACGCCTATGGATCCTGAGTCTTTTCTGAAGAGAGCCCAGATGCTAGTTTTGATATCTTCCTCTTCTTTGACCGTGGCTCTTTGGCCGTTGTTGGGTTGTCAGCCCTTTGCCAGGTGAAAGGAGCGAGCAAACTTCTTCGGTCTTCTTGATTCTCTGCAGCATGCTGCTCTAATATCTTAATCAGATCATCCTTGTCTTTTAATAGTTCCTGAATTTCGGTACACTCTATATTGAGGATACGGTACTTGTTTTTCCAAGAGTTCTTCTCCCGTTGAACTTTGTTAAGAGCAATCTGGAGTTTTTCCGCGTCAGATATAAAATAAAGGACAGATTCCTTTAACGAAAAAACTTCTTGACGAGGGTAAGGCATCCTCAGCTTGAGAGCTCTAGTTTGCACCTAGTGGAGATAAGGCTCCATGGAGGTACAATTAGGTCTTCCTAGAGACTCTCTTCCTTTCTTGTGAACATGTTGCCAAGCATGCACTATTTCCTTCTTTAGAGGCGCCGCATAACAACAACGAGCTGGTTCACCCGAGCGAGTTGTAGCACCCTAGAGTAATCTCATTTGAGTGTAGTATCGCGTAACAACTATTCCCAATAGTTACCGCACTACCAAATGGTCATGAGTTTAAAGTCTACTAAAATCCTCAGGATCACAGGCACCGCATAGGAAAACTCTGCTTTTAATAACAATCGTGATCAGCAGGCAGAATCCTACAGGCCCTCACCTGATTTGGTGGTCTACCAGGTTCGCTTGTTCGGGATTCACTCCCTACAAGTTTCCCCGTCTTTGCCACCCCTTATCTTAGGTTTCTCTCAAACTTTCTTGATGCGGCATCGCTCGCAGTCCCATTGACAGAAAAATAAACACGGATATCATGTAGGAAAAACAGTATAAATATAAATATATATATATATATATATATATATATATATATAGTATATATTATGTAATATGATTGCTAACAACCTAGACCTCTTAGGAATTCTATCCTAGTCCTAAACAGACAAAATGCTATCCTCAGCAGAGTCGCCATTTTTCTGTTGGAAAATGGGGACGATGATGATAACTAAGGTAAGTCAGATTCTAATGGCACTCCCCAGCAGAGTCGCCATTTTTCTGTAGCGTGCGATTTTTGTCGGTGACGCAACCACCTTATCGCAAATGGTTTTCTCCTCACCGCAATGGTAGGAGGAGTGGGGTGCTACTTTCTGATTTCTTATTTATCCCATGAAGCTGGAAGGGAAAGGGAAGCTATCTAAAACTAACCTTGCTCGCGAATGTGTAACTGAACAAACGCTTAAGAGATTCGGGGAGTTCGGGGTCAGATTATACAATGGGGAGTTATCAATTACCCATCCTATATGTGGTTATCCACAGGTCGTTAGCAATTATACCTATTTTTTTTACTTACTGGTGTTTGTCTGTCGATTGGGAAAGTTTCTCCTTTGGGAGGTTTTGAGAGAGAGTGAGTTTTTGTTGATTTCGTGTTTATTCCGATGTTTTTGGTAAGGTATGAAACCTAAGGTTTTTGATTGATGTATGAAGGTGCTGGACCTAGAGTTTTTGATTGGTATGCTCGCTAAGATTTCACAATCTTATGCCTACGTATTTGATCGGTCATTTTCATACGTTATTTCACTATTTGTTTTAGTTAATATTTTGTCATTGTTTATTTGTTTTACATCTCTTTTACCACATTTTATGCCTTGGTTGTGTCCTTTAGTGTACTCAGGTTTATACAAACATTAAAGAGGAATCGGTGCGAAAGAACGATAAAAATCGCATGTTTCGCAAGAGTTTAAGTAAGAAGCCAGAAGCCTGACACGAGTGCCCGTGTCAACTGACACGGCCCGTGTTAGGAGAAGCAAGGAAATGAAAAAATGGGGCAAGAGTTAGAGGGCTGACACGGGTGCCCGTGTCAGCAGGCCTGGGGGTAAACTTGTTTGCGCAGAAGAAACAGAGGGCTCACACGGGCGTGTCAGCAAGCCTGGGAGAGAAAATTTTTATATTCTTTTCATATTGTCTGAATGTAGTGCTCTGAGGGGTATTCTGGGAATTTCCCATTGTTGTAATTGTTTTGGGAATTACTTAGGCAAGGTTTGGAAAGGAGAGAAAACACTTTTACTTTGACGAACAATTGACGATAGAGTTTGATGCTTTCAAGAGTTCCTGGAGAACGGAGATCATCGATTCGCGGAAGCAATTGAAGATCAAAGTAATCCGTTAACTGTTGTAATGTCTATTTCTTATCTTTTTTTTTTTTTTTGAATATTATGAGAGGCTAAACCCCCCAATGCTAGGGGGTGTCCCTGAATTGTGATGTAATGAACCTTTGTTGAATTATCTGATGAGATTATGTTTTCTTGCCTTAATCTTTTGTTATGCAAATTATTTAACATTTTTCGATCGGTTAAATTGGGAACGATTTACGATTAGGGATTTGGCCTGAAAAACCAATCTATTTATTTTGTATAATAACATTACGGTAGATATTGCCTAGGAATGGGGATGTCCCGTAGTGACTAAAAACTTTGTCAGAACTATTGCTTGATGTTCTTTCTTGACTGCTAAGGAATTAGCGTCAAGGGAGAATATCAAAGGTTTTACGGTTAAGGAATTTAAGAAAAATATTTGAGGGTCGGTAAAATTAAGGTTTTGATGCATATCTCTCTGACGATAATTTAGGGTTCTTATTGAGCCATTTATACATCTTCCCTAGCATGATTCATTATAATCATAAAAGCACTTTGTATTGTTCTGTTTATTTTATATAGTTATTATAATTTTTATAACAAACAAACCCCCAAAGGCATTTTTGTTTAATTGAAATAACATATGCACTTACAATAACACACAGTCCTCGAGAGATCGATTCTGGGGATAACCCGAACTATTACTACATCGTTAAAATAGTACACTTGCTATTTTATCGATCAGTATTCCCGTTGAAGATAAACAGGGAAATCAGAGCAATCGTAGTTCCCCCTATTCTATGGGAGGAAAATATGTTTTGGTGTCTTGTTTAAAGCCCAAGATTGAAGCTAAAAGGTTTATTTATGTCTTGCTCAAAGCCCAAGATTGAAGCTAAAAGGTTTGACTGAGAGAGAATTTGTCATCTCTAAAGGGAGACATCTCGTCTGTTTATCACAGTTGTTGGGTGACTGTTTATAAAGGAGGATTACTTTAACTGGGATATGTGAATCCATCAATGCCATAATTTCCTTTATAGGGAATTGATCCTGAAGGAGGAAACTTTAACTCAGTGTAGAGCAATGCCATTTTTCCTTAGGAATCTTTCAGACCAAGAGAGGGACAGTGGCGTGGATGTAAATAATCCAGAGGCTTGTCACTTATAGCAATTAGATGAAAGAAGAGATTTGTTTTGATTTTTGTTTGTGATATACAGAGAAATGTATTCCTACAGAGAGTTTTTTATTTCCTCTGAGGGGATGTTGATTTTTGTGTGCCTTAATCAAAGCCCAAGGTTGAAGCTAAGAGAATGATTGACTCCACTGGGGAAGTCCTTATACAAAGCCTAAGAGGAGGCTGAAAAAGACTGACTCAACAAAAGAGGGTTTATTTGTCTTGCACAAAGCCCAAGATTGAGGCTAAAAGAGACTGACTCTTTTGGGGATATCATTATACAAAGCCTAAGAGGAGGCTAAAAGTTTGACTTTTCCGGGGAAATATTTTGTCTGTCTTGTACAAAGCCCAAAATTGAGGCTAAAAGGATTTTGACTTCGCCGAGGAGATATTTTGTATGTGTCTTGTACAAAGCCCAAGATTGAGGCTGAAAAGAAGACTGGCTCTATGGGAAAAAATATTTATCTGTCTTGTAAAAAGCCCAAGATTGAAGCTAAAATGAGACTTTACTGACTCAGCTGAGGATATTTTAGGTGTCTTGTACAAAGCCCAAGATTGAGGCTGAAAGAAGTTTGACTCTGCTGGAGAGTATTATCTGTCCTGTACAAAGCCCGAGATTGAGGCTAAAAAAAGAGGATTGACTCTGCTTAGGAAATTTATATGGTGTCTTGTACAAAGCCCAAGATTGAGGCTGACTAAGCTGGAGAAATCATTATACACAGCCTAAGAGGAGGCTAACTTCTGCTAGGGGAAATCATTATACCAAGCCTAAGAGGAGGCTGAAAAAGATTGACTCAACAAGAGAGTGTTTTTATCTGTCTTGTACAAAGCCCAAGATTGAGGCTAAAAGGGTTGACTCAACAAGAGAGTATTTTTATCTATCTTGTACAAAGCCTAAGATTGAGGCTAACTCTATTGAGGAGAATCATTATACAAAGCCTAAGAGGAGGCTGAAATGGGTTGACTCAACAAGAGAATCTGAAAAGGTGATTGACTCAACAAGAGAGTTTGAAAAGGTGATTGACTCAACAAGAGAGTCTGAAAAGGTGGTTGACTCAACAAGAGAGTCTGAAAAGTTGATTGACTTAACAAGAGAGTCTGAAAAGGTTAGCTCAGCTGGGGAAAATCATTATACAAAGCCTAAAAGGAGGCTAACTATGCTGAGGAAAAGAAGAATCATTAACAAAGCCTAAGAGAGGGCTAGCTTTGCTGGGGGAGAACAAAGAAAGAAATCATTATACATAGCCTAAGAGGAGGCTACCTTCTGCTGAGGATTATTGAGATCCAGAGGCAGGTCCAAATCAGGGGATCAACTCTTGCTTAGGGTTACAGAAGAGTTAAGGTATCAGATGCCTTCAGGTTCTGATTTGGGATAGTGCTATACTGATGGTTAGCTGACCCTAGCTGGGGGATTTTTGGGATGAAAGACTGAGTTTTAGAACCCATGAGGATTTTAACTCTACTAGAGATTTATTAAAATGACCAGGGTTTTTCTTATGTTTGTAGGGAGCTTGAGAATGTCTTTGAGACCCAAGAGGAGATTTAGACTGTCTAAGTCTACTGGTATAGAAGGATTTATCATCGTATGATGCCCAAGAGGAGGCAGGTGTTTTAAGGGATGAGAATCAACCCTAACTTGGTTTGATGTTTTGACACTAGAAAGACTGCTCTATCAAAGGATGACTAAGTTATGTCCTATACCTTTAGGAGGTCTTCAGGGTCTTTGTATTAAGCCCAAGAGAAGGCATGAGAACTTCTAAGAAGCCGGAGGGTCCTTATACAAAGCCTAAGAGGAGGCGGGAATCCTTTTAGAAAGCCTGTGGGTCCCAAACCTAAGAAAAGTTTCACTGAGAATTAATCCTTTAGTGAATAGTTCTAGGGTTTGAATAAATTCAAGAGAGGTTTGACCAAGAATTAATCGTCTCTGGGGAAATGAACTTCTTTGACAATTTCTAATAGTGACAGTCTGAGAAAAGTTTCACCGAGAATAATGTATTTCTCTTTGTTCCATATTGTTTAAGCCCAAGAGAAGGCAAGACTGTATCTAGAAATCCTATGGGGATCTAGTTTTGACTGTATTTAAGAGTGATCGACTGGCTTTAGCTAGTTCTAAACCTAGTTGCTGGAGAAAACTCTAAGCAGATATACAAGTATATATACAGTTAATATATGACAAGTATTTAAAAGGATATGAAAGAAGGACTTACAGGTGAGCAAGCTTCCCACAATACATATATATATATATATATATATATATATATATATATATATTTGACATGTATTTAAAAGAATGAAAGAAGGACTTACAGGTGAGCAAGCTTCCCATAATACAGTTATATATATATATATTAAAGCTGATAAAAGAAAGCTGATAAAAACTTAAAGGTGAGCAAACTTCCATAGTTGTATTGTTAGTTGTTTAAGAGATTAAAGAAAGTTTTGATAACAACTGAATATTTGCACCTAAATCAAAAGAGAAGTTGTTTTGAACAGAGATCGGGGCTTACAGCTCAAGGAGAGGCCCAAGGTTTATTTTTGTACAAGAGGTGGGGCTTAGAGCTCTATGAGAGGCCCAAAAAGGTTTTGGTTAAAAAATGGATTGGGTCTTACACTCTATTAGAGGCCCAAAATGATTTTAAGAAAAAAAGAGTGGGACTTACAACACGAGGGTATGCCCAGAGGTTTGAAAAAGAAAGATGGGACTTACAACACGAGGGGCGGCCTATAGGTTTTTCTGTACAAAGGGATGGGTCTTACAACTCAAGGAGCGGCCCAAAGTGTTTGAAAAAAAGAAAAGAAATGGGACTTACAACACAAGGGTAGGCCCAGTTGATTTTGCTTTGAAATGGCGATCGCGCTGAGATTTTTGAAAATACAGTGGGACTTATACAATGACTGAGGCCCAAAATTATTTATATTTATAAAGGGGTGGGACTTACATTCTATCAAGAGGCCTAAAAGTGTTTTTAAAAAGATTTGTTAGGGTAATAGTGATCAAGACCCTAATTTTTGGTTTTAAAATGTATTTTAATTGAATAAAAATTCAATTAAAATATTCAAACATGTGAAAAAAAAAAGTTGTGATCTTGGATTTATATTTGAAAAATCATGTTTCATTCATTGGATGATTTAAAAATCATTTGAATTTTGCAAAACCAAGAGAAAGAAATATTTTTAATGTTTTAAAAACAAATAAAGATATAATTCTTTACAAAAATATCAAATATATGAAATAAATAATATGTTTGTGAAATTTTCATGGAATAAAATATTTTAATATTTTTGTGAATTTTCAAAAGAAGAATCAATAAAAAATAATTAAAATTGAGAGAGAAATTAATTTTGGAATGAATTAACAAGATAGTAAAAAATATCAAGGAAACAAGTGGTAAAAATTAGAAATGCCCCCCGCCCCCCCCCCCCCCCCCCCCCCCCCCCCAAGCTTTGAACTCACGCCCTTGGGGGTGGAGAGTGTAAAATTTTGCCATCTGGGCCATGTGCGTGGGTTGAAAGGGAATGACAAGTGTGTATAATATATGAAACAAGCCTTTGAAAATAGTTAAAAAAAATAAACCAAAAGGTCTGGGGCGAGGGGGATTCGAACCCCAGACCTCTCGCTCACCACACACATAAAACCAGCTAATCAACCGCTGGTGCACAATGCCAACTCAAGAATAATATGGCAACTGAATAATATATAGAAAGGTTGGTTTTGAAAACCTGAAGAATGGCTTCATGGCCATCTTCTTCCTTGAGCCAAATACGTGAAGCCTCCTATCTCACTCGTTTCTCAACCATTTCATATGATCCAAATATGAAAATCATGTGCTTTTCAAACAAGGAATACAATGGTAATATTCAATTTTATTGAAATTAAGTGAATCAAAACATAATATGACAAAACCTGATGAACCCTAAAACTTGCATGAACTTAATGAAATCCTATACACGAACTATAAACAACAATTGATTGAGGGTAAATGATCTACAAACATTCAAAAACACAATGGTATTTTGAAAATATGTTTATGATGCATGATTCATTGAGTTTGAGAGTTTAAGGTTTACCTCTACAAGTGAGAATCGAATTCTGGTTTGGAGGTGTTACATATGAGTTCCAATGATTTGGACGGCTTCCTTGTACCTCAATGGATGTGTTTGAATGCTTAGGTTGATTGGAAAACCTATGGATTGACCAACTTGATCCAACCTGCTGCTGCCTTATAATTTTGAGAAATTGAGGTATGATTTGATGATTCTGATGTTACAGATTGAATGTAATGGTTTAGATCACTCCTATATGTTGCATATGAGGTGTGTGAACCATTGGTTTGAGTTGCATTGGTCTCCAACTCAAAACCTGATAGTGCTTTCTCAAGAACAATGAAATTTGGTGTTTTAAGAAGGAAATGAGAGAAAGCAATGTTGTAAGCTGCTTTGGTGTACTCTTAATAATCAATAAGGAGCTCTATTTATAGGTGAGTGAGTTTGTCTTGGAGGAATAGTGAATGGCTGCAAGATCATATCACATTCAATGGCTTTGGCTTGGTGGCATTTCTTCTCATGCAAGGCAAACTAGCTTCTCCCAAGAGCAGGGATATGTATTGACCAAATCCACATTCTTCAAATGTTTTAATTATTTTTAAGTGAGCATCTTGATTGAGGAGACTAGATTTATTGAAAGTGCACTATTGCACATAAATGCCTTTGAATTCAAGGCATAATGTGACAAAAAGCCATTACTTCAAGTTGGAATTCCTTTTGGCTTCTTGACTCAGCTTTGCAGGTTAGATCAGATGGATCATGATCATATTGAATGAATGTGGCATAGTGATCCTTGCCTTTGACTCAGAAATCGTGTAAAGGAAGAAAACATGCAAACTGGTTTTTTCAAAACAGTTGCAGCAGCATGACTTCGGGCTGCCATATCTCTTGGTTTCCATATCGTTTTTTCATACTGATGAACTCTTTGAATTGCTAGCAATATGCATAATAACTTTGATGTTTACACCTTGAATTGATTCATCTTGCAACTGTGTGAAAAAGTGCCTCAAGTTTTGGTGTTTCACTTGAAATCTGTCTTGGGCAGAATTTCTTCTAAGTGTTGGAAAAAGGCACTTTCATGTTTTTTAGTGATTTTGATCCAATCATAACTTGAAATCCATGAGGAATTGGAATGAGATGTAGTTGAAGCTTTTGTAGAGTGTAGCAAGACCTACAAATCCAGCTTTGGATCGCCTAAAATGGTTGCTTGGATCTCAAGTTATGGTCCTTGAAAGTTGGTACCAAACCCACTTTTGTTCCATAACTTAGAAAAATGTTGGTTTTTTATGGTTGCCCCTTTTGCAAGTTACCTCACTTTTCTTCATTTTTCTTGATGAATGATGATTAATATCATACATTAACATTATTTTTGACTTAGGGGAACCATATTTGTGAAAATTTCCAAAAAGTCAAACTTGATTTTGTGCACGGTTGACTTTTTATCGGATGAAATCCAAACTGTGCGATCCTTTATGAAATCAAGTCCTTGACCTAAATCAAACCTAATGGATGGATTCCATAGGTGTTATAGGGTGTATTGAATCATGTCCCAAGGTTTGGGAGCATATTTAGGTCAAAAGTCAAAGGCATAGTTGACTTTTTCCTCAAAACCCTAATTGTGGTCCTGATGAAATTGAAACTTGTGAATCAAGCTTCTTGGATCAATCCATTATTGTAAATGGATCAATGTAGTGTATTGGAGGCCCTCAATTCATGTCTTGAGGTCTTGGCTCATGTTTTGTCCCAAAAGTCAACTTAGGGGCGAATTAGGTCACGAAACCCTAATTCCTGATTTTTGATTAATGTTTCCCCTGAGGCTAAATTGACTGGATGATTGGGTCCATGAGGTCCCTTGGAGTATCTTGGATTGTGCTTTGACTTATTGGCTCATGCCTAGATGGAAAATTTCATCTGGAGACCTTGGTCGACTAAAACCCAAATTTGGTGACACTGGCGATCTTGAGGCTTGATCCACTTGGAATTGTGCAGCCTTGTGCTTGCTTCTTGATGTGGGAGTCCTCTTGATCCCTTATGGGTGTTTGAGAGGCTAGACAAGTTGAAGATCATGTCATTCCTTGACTGATCCTTTGTCTAAGTGCTCTGAGAGGGCTTAAAACCCTAATTCTTGATTGTGGTGAATGCTCAACCATCTTTGAGGAGATTGATGAGGCACGATGGTACATCCATATTGTGGTGATGATCCTCACAATGATGGGAAATCTTGGTGGTCAAAATTTGGGCTATGACACCTATCATGATTTTTTATTTTATGATGACTGATATGAACAAGTGGGGGATGATTGAAACACATGTGGTGGTGATCCACAGGAAAATGTCAACAATGGGTGAAGACTCATTAGGGATGGCAAATTGTTGGGGATTATCCAAAGTGATTCAACGATATGTTCATACATGACCTGATGACACTTTAGAATATAGTTGATAGTATTGGAGTCTTCTGATGACAAGGTTATCCACAAGAGATAAGATTGGGAGTCTTCTGACGAGAAGATTATCCAAAAGAAGGAAACAAAACTAGGAGTCTTCTAACGAAAAGATCATCCAAGAACAGAAGATGACGTTTCTTTACGAAGAGATCCATCCAAACAAAGCATCATTGGAGTTTTCAAATAACATCTAAGCTTCTGGAAAATCCTTAGAATGAAAATACATATATGACCTTCTAGGATCCATCAGGAAAACAAACAGGGTAATTAAACTCTTTGTGCCAATAAAAATTGGACTTAGACCGCAAGCAATGGTTATGACCGGCTTATAACGGAGTGGTGCTAGCAACAACTGGACTTTAACGGAATTGGCAACAACCAAACTTTAAGTAACAATTACGATTGGGTTTTCAACAGAATGCCAGTTATGACTGGACTTGTAATAAACAGACTTTAATACCTGTTGCGATGGGATTTACAAAAAAGCATGACAGTTACAATTGACCAATAACAATTGGATTTGCAAGATAGTTACAACTGACCAATGATGATTGGATTTAAAACAAAAATAGTAGTTACGACTGACCAATGATGATTGGATTTCACTGAGGATAACAATTATGACTAACCAATGATGATTGGTTTTGAAACAAGAATAGCAGTTACGACTGGCCAATTAGGATTGGATTTTTTGACAACAAATAGATTGTAATCAACGGCAATGAGTGACGACTTACTGGAGATTTGAGAGTTTATAGAGACTCTTTTATGGAGGTTTTGATTCCTCATGGTTGTCACCATGTATAATTATATGTTCCCCAGTCGTCACTGGCATTCACCGGTGTGTTTATCCTTGGTGTCTTGGAATATTGTTGTTACCAATATTTCCTTCCCCAGTAAGTCTGCCGAAAATCCCATTTTTATTGGTAAGTTATTTTGGTTGTCACCAATATCCCCTTGAAGTCTAGTGGTTACTAGCATCAATCCATTGAAAGCCAATTGTTACCTTTGCTTGCAGTTCAAGTCCAATTAATTTGGCACGTACAGAAGAGTCATTACGCTGTACCTTTCCTGATGGTTCTTGAAGATCTCGTTTGAACTCTTCATTGTAAGGCATTTCCAGAGGACTGGATGTTTGAAAACTCCAATGATATGAGTTGTTGATCCTATGGTTATAAGGATCCCTTTTTGGCTTATCAATCCTGTTGTTATGAGGATTCTCTTTATGTGCCGCCCCTGTTCTTATAAGGGTACTGTCAACACATTCCTATTGTTATAATGATTTCTTCCTATCGTCATATGGATCTTTGTTTCCTATCTTCGTGAGGAACGTTGGGATCAACCCTATTGTTATGAGGACCCTGTTTCACTGTTTCTATCGTTATGAGAATCTGTTATATTTCCTTTTGTTCTAGAGTGTCAGCCGGTCATGTTTGGACCTATTGATCAATTACTCTAGGTATTTCCCGGTGGAGACCATCCCATGCCTGTTTCGTTTAAGATTTCCCCTTTTCATCCTTGATCTCTTGTGAGAAAATCTTGTTTCTGTCTATCTTACCCCAGTGATTGCAAGTCATGTCTGAACTTGTTAATCATCACTTTGGATATCCCCAGTGTGGTCTCCCAGTCCCCAGACGTGTTTTCTTTCTTGGGATGTTCCCAATGTATTTTCTACTTTTCTCCAGCAAGTCTTTGCTCTTGGTTATATTGGTCTGCATTGTGCATTCAGCATTTATCATTCTGTCATAGAGCATCATACTAGAGTTCATTGCATGTCTGCACTGTTCCTAGCATTTATTTAAGTCAGTTTTTTCTGTAACATAGCATACCATTGCATCTAGGGGCAAAATTTTCGGTTATTTCTGTATTTAAATACCTTTCACTTTGATTCCTTGAGGGTTGTCACCACTCATGCCATTCAGCGAAGTTATTTAAATAGGGGCAACTGTCATACCCCAAATTTTGACCCTATATTTCATCACCACTCTAGGAGCATTCAAGCATTGCATTGCTAACCCTAATCTTTGTTCAAGTTTGTTCTTGTTTGATTCCATCTGAATTAGGGTTTTGCTCTAGAGAATCAAGAGAATCTTCACATGATCAGTCAATATTTTGGAATGATCATCAACCCATCAAGCTTACATACACTCAAGAGGCCTCTCCTCATCAAGAATCAAGTGCAATTTGGTCTCATTTCAAGTTCTATGAAGTCCAACTTCGCCTGGTCACAAATTAGGGTTTTATCAGGAAAATTTAAATTGTGCCTTTGACTTTTGATCAAAGCATGATCCCAAGCCTTGGGACATGATCCAAGACACCTAAATACATCCTTGGATCCCATCCATGATGTTTGAAAGATTCAAGGATGCAAGATCATTGAAGATCACACAGTTGAATTCATCTAGTAAACAAGCTTTATCTGACAAAGTCAACCCTTTGACTTTTAGGATTTTTGGTCCAAATTGAAGTATTCAAGCCAAATTTCATCAAGACATGTTTAATCAATGAGTTTGAGCATGAAAAATCAAGATCTGAATGGTTTCTTGCAAAAGTGGCAAAGTTAAGATACTTGAATTTTTTCCAAGTATAGGAAAAAAACCCTAGTTGTGAGACCAACTTTGAAAGATCATAACCCCTAATCTACACAACCATTTTGTGTGCTCCAAAGCTCAAATTAAAGCCCTCACAACATACTATAACTTTGTTTGAGAGGTGGAAACCTCAAAAAATGCTTAGATTTTGAGTTATGAGGCTTCAAAGTTTTGAAAAATCTTTGGACACTTAGAAATTTTTCAAGACAGTTTTTGGTCCTTAGAAACAATCTTTGGAACCAGTTTTCACTATGATCCTTTAATATTCAAGATTTTTGTTAAACATGAAAGTTTTAGAGCACATTTGGGGCTTTTCAAAAAATACAAGAACTCCTCCATAGCCTTCTTGAGCTGAGAGTTTCGAAAAGATGAAGTTGGTGTTACAAAGTTGGATTTCATGCCATTTTCATATTTTGCTCTTGATTAAAACTCCAAGTCATGCCCTATGATTCCACTTTTCAAGCCTCATTATCTCTAAATACATCCATAATCAGAAGATTGCATGATTTAGGGAAGCATTACACACTAATTTGAAGCTTTGTCCATTGAATCATGCCATTTTTGGAAGAAAGGTAAGACTTCCATTTTGATAAAGAGGCTTTAACCCAAAGTCAACTTGTCTTGAGCTCTCCACTTGTTCTTTTTGCACTCAACCTTTTTCATGGATAGAAGCAATGTCTCTAAAGTCCCAACCACTCTAGAAAAGTTGTGTCCTTGCACATTGGAACCATGATTTTTGCATGAAACCATTTGGTTCACTTCCAACCAAACCAATTTGCAAAACCTCTAAGAACTTGACAATATGACCAGCTCCCTTTCTCCGTTATTTCCCTATAAATAGAGGGATGTCTCAAGCTTCAAACTCACAACAATCATACCCTCTAAACCTCAGCATTCTCTCTTCCCATAGCTTTTGCAAAAATACCTCAGTTTTGCAAAACCTCTGGCCAAACTCATTTCAGTCGTGAAAACCTCAAACAAACTCCACAAACCATCCCTAAATACTCCATAGAACTTGTTCCAATCATCAAATAAGTTTTGTATCACTCAATACTCAATCCTCCATTTCTCACCTTCACTTTGCAAGAAGGCACGAGTTTGGTTCTTGAAGCAACTTCCAACCCTTTCAAGCATCCAAATCATCTCAATAAGCACCAACAAGGCTAAGGAGGTTGTCACTTCTCTTCTGTAACTCCATTTGAAGAAGCCTTGGCCTATCTCCAAGAGGTATGAACCTTGAAACTTCAAACTCATAGTTCATGCATTTTTAATGTCTCATGTTTGAAGCATAAATGTAGTCTACACTATGCACAATCTGTTTGGAGCTTTGGTTGCATTGTATGAACTAAATATGTGATGTTTTAACATGTTGAGCTAATGACATATTTGGAATCCTCATAAAAAATAATACAATTTTCATTTTTACAAAATTAAAATTGGCTGAGAAATGAGAGAGATATAATCCTGGCCATGGAAGGAGCTAGGGCACGGGGAGAGAGAAAGAAAAAAAGGAAGTGGGGAAGAAGAATGTTGAAGTGGCGTTGAGTTGATGCCCAGGTGGCGCTGACTTGGCCATTTTGGAGTGTTTGTAAAATATATATTTGTTGAATCAGTATAGTTATTGGATGAGAGCATCGCACCGCTGGTCCAGAAGGAGGGTTTGTGTGTTTTGCAAGCGAGAGGACTGGGGTTCGAATCCCCCTCCCCCTAGTCCTTTTTATTATTTTCTGAACTTCAAGTGTTTTCAAAATATATTATTCTGGTTTCATTTCTTATTCACATGCACGCTATGGCTCAGTTGGCTAGGTTTTGGATCATTGAGCATGAGGGCGTGGGTTCTACTCCTGGCTGGGGCAGAACCTATTATTTTATCACTTTTCCTCTTCGCTTTTATTCACAATTTCAAAACACCATAACTTGTTCATCCTTGCATCTTTTTTATCCCTTCTTTTTGCTATGGACTCATGTTGATGTCTATTTTCATGTGGTATAACTTGTTCCCTAAAACTATTTATTTTTGTGACACTTGTTCATGTTTGAAGTATGTGGATTTTTAGAGTTTTCTTAAAGACCATTTTGAGTATATGTTTGGTTCCTTTGATTTTCTTTGCATATCACTACAAGAAAAATGTCATTTTACGACACTTAGGTTGCGACGGTTCATTGAAAACCGTCCTCATTTATATATTACGGCAGTTACTACGGTAGTTTTTTGAAACCGCCCTTATTTTTTAAAAAAGAATACAAATTACGACGGTTCTAATCCTAACCACCATAAATATTATATTGCAACAGTTATTACCGCCGTTACCCTTCTATTCTTGGCCAAGGGCTGAAACAATTCATTGGGCCGCGACGGCTGAGCCCAACCGCCCTCATGTTTGAGCCACACCGCGCTGAAACAGTTTAAGGGTTTTCGAACTTCCCTTCTAAATCTTATGCTACGACGGATAGAAACTGCCTCCACACTCTTATGCTACAACGGATAGAAACTACCTCCACACTCTTATGCTACGACGGATAAAAACTGCCTCCACACAAAAATAAAATAACTGCGCCCAATAATAGAAGAAATTGCTTCTTCTTCTTCTTTTATTCAGAACTCAGAACTTCACTTCTTCACAATTACTGCGAAAATCCTAAAGCAGCCACCGCTGCCGCTGCCGGAACGCCACTGCAACAACCTTTCACGACCAATCCCAAACCAATCTTAACAAGTCAGTTCAAAAACCCTTAATCGCTTTTGTGTGTGTTTCTATTAAGTTGATTATCCATGACCCTGATTCATACTCTCTTTCTCTTGATTCATGAAGTTGTCAACCCTAAATTAGAATCACATTAAGTTTTTTCTCTTAAACTCCTGAAATAAGTTGTATGTCATTAGGTGAAATAAGTTGTTCACTTAGTTGTATGTCATTAAGTGAAATAAGTTGTTCGCTTGTAAATAAGTTGTTCGCATATGCTATATTGCAGAGCTTAGTTGTATGTCATTAGATTAAATTACGGTTTGAGTTCATCGAGTTGACGTTTTAAAATGTTGTAAACTCTTACTTTTCTTTATCAATACAAGGACAGTTGTTAGAAGTTTTCTTATTCATTCTTTTCATTAGTTTCTATGCGCTTAAATTTCTGTAAATATATGTAGCAATAATTCTATGATAGAATTCATTTTGGAGCTTTGCAAGTTTCTCTAACTTATCAAAGTCATGATCTAGTTCACTCACATAAACTCGATCCACCTTTTCTAGAACATTTTTAGCAATTTCTTCTACTAATTCCAATTCTGTCCTGTAAAAACATTAACAAAAATAACATATGTGTGTACTGCGGTAGTACTGTTTAGAATCTATATGGGTTGGAGAAGTTATGGCAGGGATATCATTAAGTTTTGCAAGTATCAGTTAAATAAAAATATGCCATATAAAAGGGATTGCTATATAAAAAATGAGAAATAATTGTATTCAAATTTGTTATAACTAGATGCACATTTAGCATTTTCATGTCTTGTGAATCTTGTCTTGTGTTTGCAACATTTAGCATTTTCATGCATGATTTGGTCTATAGTTGATTCTAATTTTTTGAGTGCAAGCTTGTGAACTATAATGAGTATTAGTTGTATTTGGCATATTCTGTTTTGGACTATTTTGATAGGTAGTGGTTTAGATCTAGTGCACATCCCTATCATGGAAAATACTACTAGTGTTTTCTCTTTTTGAAGTTAGTTGTCCATGACTAGATTGAAGTGAGGAAAATGGTTATGACTAGAATCAGAAGACTTGGTAAGACTTGATAATTGAACAAAGTAGCTTGTGTGATCCAAATTTATATCACCACTTACTACAAAAATGTAAAAGTAAGGAGTCACGATTTAAAAAATATGAAGAAAAAAACGTCAATAAATAGAAAAACTTAGCTGTATGAGGGACACCAAGTCTTGTACAAGATATATTAGAGTTTGGTATTTGCACCGTTTCAGTTTTTTTATTAGAGATTGGTATGCCTATTCGTGCCTCATGTAAAAAATTAAACACGTGTTATGGCTTTGGATATCATTTTAGAAGAAATTCAAATGTTTTTGCTATATACATAACACTAAGGGGTTAAATATCTTTCAAATATCCATAAAAATTGGCATGTCATGAATTGGAAAGACTGAATATGTGACTATGAAACTAGGCTAAACCTGGCTTTTAAACATATTAAGTGTACTTAAAAGATATACATTGTAGACGACTTGTGTAGGTTTTAACCGAATCATTAGTCCAGGAAATTAAACTGATTATCAACAATATAATGAGAATTTGTATACATTATACATACAAGTGTATTAACTAAAGTATTCTACCAACTAATACTTATCAACAATATAATAAGTATTAGTTGGTAGAATACTTTAGTTAATACACTTGTATGTATAATGTATACAAAATTTACAAATACTCATTATATTGTTGATACTGATACAAATTAGATAGGAATGATACTTTTATTTTTGCCCTTCTTCTCTGATGAAACTTGCTTCTGCAGACGGTCATTCTCTTCCATTAACAGCTTGCTCATAGTAGACAGTTTTCTATTCATTGTCTGCAAACGAGAAGCTCAAGTATGTATGCTACTCTTGAACTCAATCACTTTTCCATTTTTCATACTTTTTTAGTTTGCTACATGTTGTTTTATAGAGATGATTTGCAAATATTTGGTTTTCTGCTATATATTTTGGTGGCTGTGAATCTATTACTTTAGAGGATGATATAAGACAGAAACTTCTTAGACTATTTGAAAGTAGAAACTATCACCCCCCCTGAGCCATGAAAACGAGTAGTCAAACAGTTTTGTTGGTTTGTAATGAGCATATAACAGCTTGTAACGAGTAATCAAACAGTTTTTGGTTATGAAAAAAACTTAAGAGCTGAAAATTGTGTGGACACAGGTGATTAATATGCTTCTCACGACACCTACACAAGCAATTTAGCAAGCACATTGTAAGCAAAACTAACACCAACAAAATTATAAGCCATTCAAAACCTTAATTAAGAAACCACATTCACCATTTAATGCAGAAAGCTACATTCAAAATTATAGATCATGAAAGCCAAAGCAACATGCAAAAGTGGTCAACAGCTTCACAAGAAACAAACAAAACAATGATTTGAAAACACATTTTAGTGCTAACTCCGCACTTGTAACAATACCAAACATAACCTTCACAAGTTTAACTTAACTTCAATTAGAATACCTGTTTTAGTACTTTAACCATTTCTGATATATAATCTTGCAATTACAATCTATGACTAGAAAATCAAAGAAGAATCAGAGTATTTACCGTGTCGAGAAAAACCAAGAGAATCCTACTTTTCGCCGCCATAGTCCTTACAATGTTGAAGAATGAGAGACCAAGTGAAAGAACTAGGTAGCCACATACAATAGAATTGGTGGTCACAAAAAACCTGAAATCAATTAAATATGAATCAAATCCTCACACTAAATTCTCCTTTTGTTCAAAATATATCATAGTAAAATTTATGATAACTTACACAAATGTGGGAAGGTCGTGATATACAACTCTGAATCTAAAAAACCTTGTGGCAAAAGGCATAGTTTGTTTTGCTGTTCCCATACTCAATGCACTTGCAAGTGTGGTTACAGCTGCAAAAATTCTCAAAATAAAGTCCATTATTGGCAGCTGCAATAACTATAGTAGATTAGGTTTGCTAAGGTTGAAGTGGCTTTGACAAAAGAAAACGTCAATAAATAGAAAAACTTAGTCGTATGAGGGACACCAAGTCTTGTCTTGTTACTAAGGAAATTAATAAAATTGATACACCAAAAAAACAATTAAGTAAAAAAGCAAAATTTCTTTCACAAAACATTAGATTCATGATGCTTGAACCGTAAAACACCTTATCCAAACTATAATAGAAATACCTATAGAAGCTATCTTCTTGTGCTTGAAAACTGATGGCAAGGCCACACATCAAGCACCATCTTATGGCAGGGTGCTATGAATATTTGAAGGTATGAGGACATTGAATCCATCTGTTGCAGTAGATACTATCAATCCAGGAATCTGTGTGTGCCAATGCAGTTCTTTGGGCTCTTTTTGCCCCTGTTTTGAGTTTAAAGGAAATACCATGGTAAACAGCTAAATTAAACACTTATATAATAAGCTTTTGTATAATCAAGAAGGAATATAGTTAAGCAGTTTTCATAAGCTATTGAAACATCTTTTAATAAGCTGTGAACAGTTTATAGACATGACAGACTAATTTCATAACTTTAGGGGTGTGCATGGTTGTTAATTTTAGAAACCAAACCATATCCATTTTTAAACTATTTAAATGGTTTGGATTTATAACCATAATCATATTTAAATAAAAACCGGTTATTAATTCGGTTATGGTTACACAACCGGTTTTTATTACAAATTTAGTTTTTAACTAGTTATTTTAAAAACTAGTTTTAAACTGGTTATTTATAAATTTGGATAAAAACTATTTTTTTTTTTAAAAAACAGGATTATTTTTAAAATTGGATAAAAATCGGTTTTAATTTGTGATCAACTGTCACACCAGCATAGAAAACCGAAATTCCGTTCTATAATCGCAGACTTGCAATGCACTCACTGTGAACATGCAGTGCACTCAGTAAATTTATGCTTTTATTTGCAACGCACTCATATCTTTATGGTTAATTTTGTGTTGTTATTTTTTACATAGTATCATTACTGATGCATTTTTGCATGAAACATGTTTCTGCATTATTAATAGAGGTGTTTGTTTCGTTCATCATCACTGTGTTGTTACGTTCCTGCATTTTTACATATTTTCATTTCTGTTTCTTCTACTGCATTTTCCCGCCTTATTGTTTCTGGTTTACTGCTATTGAATTTGACAGTCATACACAATATGAGAAGATCCAATTGAGTTCATCTAGTTTAAGAGCAATTTGATATTTATCTTTTCTGTTCTGTCATATCCTAGGATTATACATTTTACTTGAACCATTTTCTTATTTTCCTTATTGTAGATGCATGAAGAGCATCCATAGCACCACTTTGTTCATTTGAATAGTTTCTCTTCTCAAAGTTCATTTGAATTTTTCCTTCTTGTAGGCAACATACTATTTCTCTGTATTTATAGGACAAAACAATTGTATACAAATGGTGCTTGTCTTGTTTGATAAAGTCATGTGGTGTTTTTGAGTATACATTACATCATTTGTCTATCTAAGAGTGTATTTATGAAGTTGATCAACTGTCACACCAAAAACTCACAATGATAATATTTAGCTTTAAAAGTTTAGACACTACGGAATTAGGATTGTAATAATAGTAATTGCATATCAATGAAAATGAAGTTTGGAAATATCATATCAATTGCGTAGTCTATGAAAATGAAGTTGCATTGTAATAATAGTAGTTGCATTGTAATAATAGCTTTATACCAGGAAGCCAATGCTCTTGGGTGATAAAAGCTATATTCAAATATAGAGATGAAATGATTTATTCTGATACGTGGAAACATTTTATCGAAGATGATAAATATGTCACTAAGAAAATGTATGGTGCTTAGAGGGGCCAAGAACAAGGTTCTCTGGAGAAAATTATTCTATAATAACATTGCGGGACCTCGAGCCGTCTTCACCCTATGGATGGTGTGCAATAAACGGTTATATACAAAAGATAGACTGATTAAATTTGGCATGGAATCTGATGGTGTGTGTACTTTTTGTAATTCACAGGAAACTTGTGACCATTTATTTTTTGACTGCCCCGATACTAAATCTGTGTGGGAACAGGTATTGGGTCGCCTTGATATTCAACACCAGGTAAAGGGTTGGAACTCAGAAATGATATGGTGCATTAGCTACACCCGCGGGAAAGGTAGAAGGAAAAAACTTCTCAAGATTGCTCTTGCTGAGACAGTTTATTATATTTGGTCTATTAGAAATAATATCGTTTTCAACGGAGGAGATAAAAAGGATCTGGATAGCAAGCATGTAATTGATATAATTTTATGTAGAGCTGAACTAGACAAGAAATTGGCTAGGTTCTGCAATAGGAATCAGATTGTTTTTTGAGCTTAGTTTTGCGTGTTTCAATGTTGCCTGGATCGTAAGCGATCGGCTTTGTACTTGCACTGTTTTTTGGTAATGAATTTCTTTGTTCCAAAAAAAAAAATAGTAATTGCTAAAAGATATAGTAATGTTGGCCAATTCAGTAAGACCCCTTAGAATCAAAATTAACAAGGTCTGACAAATGACAACAGTCTATATGTATAGTACATCAACATGAAACAGAAGTTACAGTTTGTAATGTTGCTTAGCTAACATCATTACTAGTAGGGAACTTTTTCATTTTAAATCATGTATCACTAAGAATTTAAGGATGATACATATTTATTCATGTAAGTAAAACTTATTAACAAGAGAATATAAATTGAGGCAGGGGAAGCTTACAAGGAAAAGTAAGAATAGGTTATTAAATGAGATGGTGTGACACCATGCAGACATGTAGTAGTACATATAAAATTAGCAATTTGTGCCTTAGTGGTTTTGGTATATGCTTTATCATCTATTATTATTGTTGTTGTTATTAGATTTAATGAGAATTTTTAGCATTCGAGAATAAAATGTATGTAGTATAGTTCCAAATGTATATAGCATGTATTTGCTCTATGCATATTTTATTACTGAATGAAAGTAAGAGTGGTATGCACAATTAATTTTTTTATTCATGCTCGCGTTTTTTTATATGTTATGCAAATATGTGATGATTTATTTTTTATTAAATAGTACTAGAGTTCTTGAACATATAATATAACATCTATATTTTTTTTGAAGAAATGGATAAATCATGGATTACAAAGCCACAATCATCGATCGTGTATCACTAAGGGATAAAAGAATTTATTGATTTTGCATTTAAAGGTGCAAAAGAAAACGACGTAGTAATATGCCCTTGTAAACACCGTGGTTTTAGAAAATCAAAGAGTAGGAGCGAAATGTTCGACCACTTAATGTGGTCACCATTTCCAAAGGGATACACGAGGTGGACTCATCATGGAGAGTCTTTTGACCTACCTAGTACTATCTCCCCTGGTACTAATCCAAATATGGTTGAAGATACTATCATTGTCGAAGATCCTATTCAGAACATGATCAACGATGTATTTGGAGTTGATAGGAATCATGCTAATGAAATATCATCTGCATCAAATTTGGAGATTGACCAAGAAGATTATGTGATGCCTAGTGCAACTCAGGAAAGAAATGAAGCCAAGGAGTACTATGAATTGGCTAGAGAATGAGAACAACCTTTATATGAAGGGTGTAGACAATATTCAAGATTATCTTTTTTGGTTAAGTTGTACCATATAAAATTTTTATGTGGATTGAGTGAGAAGACACTGACAATAATTTTAGAGTTAATAAAAGATGCATTTGAATATGCAAACATTCCAAGTTCGTTCTATGAAGCCAAGAAATCAATCACAAAACTTGGTTTGAATTATGTAAAGATACATGCATGTCCAAACAGTTGTATGCTTTATTGGAGAGAAGATGAAGAGAGGGAGACTTGCAAAAATTGCAACACTTCAAAAAGGAAAATAGATGAAAAGGTCTCTCTGTTAACAAGAAAAAGAAGAAAATTCCTGCCAAGGTTCTTCGTTATTTTCCAGTAAAACCTCGATTATAGAGATTATTTTTGTCATCAAAGACGGCCGATGATATGAGGTGGCATGCAATAGATACTAATAATGATGGAATATTGAGGCATCCTAGAGATTCGGAAGCTTGCAGCAATTGTCTTTCATGGGCTCCAAATCCAGCGCTTTGTTTCTTTACTAGCTAGAATTGACTTTGATAAATGGATTCTAAAATGCATTAAAAGCATTACTTTGGCCATATTAATATAAGAGCAATGAACTGAAAATAAGTTGCAGGACAGTTAAATGTTTGTTTTGTTTGTTCAGGGAAGTTGTTTGATTACAACAACTAAGATTAAGGGATTGGCTTGAATTGAAGTGTCCTACTTTTCCAACACATATGTGTATCTTGGTCTTGGCTACATTTTTTGAGATTAAGAGAAATTGGGGTCCGTTTAAAACTGGCAAATCAAATGCAAGTTTCTGATTTTTGACACAGTTACTGTTAGTGAATGATCTTGATACAGTTTCACTCTTACATTTAAAAATTCATGTGGGTTATAATCTTGTTTATAACATTATGGCATGGAAGGAAATAAGACGAATGCATTCGTTATGGCTATTATAACTTAAAACTTTGATACACACTTGCACATTTGAAATCTACAATCAACTCGTCAGTCCTTACCTAACCATGGAAAACTGAAAATAGTGGTAATTGGGTAGATTCCACAAGCCTTAACTTATCAGCTAAACATTTTCTGGAGTTTGTTGCAAATATTTTTTCAATAATTTTTTTAAGATATTAAGATACTATGCAAATATTTTTTCAATAATGTTTTTAAGATATTAAGTTTGTTGCATCATGATCCTTGTTATATAAACAGTAGCTTAATTTGCTTTTTTGCATGTGCAGGAAAAATTACAAGCTACAATTAAGAATTCCGTGTCTGAAAATGAGGCATTTCAGAAAGTATTTGGAAAAGAGCATCCTGGATATGTTCGTAGTATGGGAGTTGGAGTTACGTCATCTCAGATTAAAAGATCTACGAGATCGTCGTCTTCTTTTGAAGAAAATGAAAAAATAAAGAAAATGCAAGAAGAAATTAATGCGCTTAAAGAACAGAATTCAAAATTTGATGACCTGATGGAGGCAATCACATTCTTAAAGGAAAAGACAATGCTAGAAAAGAAGAAATTGAATTCTTAATGCAAATGCAAAATTCTAGTGAAAGACAGGTATGATTTTCATGAAATCTATTATTAACTTTAAAATATATAAGTTTAAGATTGATGGTTCATTCTAGTGGAAGGCGTTCTTCTAAGTTTAATACTTTTTTTTCAGGGATTGGAATCACCTACTGATGCTAGACGTTCTTCTGAGTCTAGCTACCGAATTGCAGATAATGGATCATCAAGAAGGACAAATTAGACATTGATATGTTTTTCTATGTATTTTTTTAGCTACCTGATGATGGTAGACGTTTTTATGAACTTTTTTTTTATGTATTTTTGGCATTATGATGGTTATTATTATAAGATTAGGATATTATGATTATGGATATTACATGTTTTATGGATATTACATGATTATGATAAGACATGACATGATTATGATTATGGATATTACATGTTTATGATTGGATTTAATTTTACTACTTTAAAAAGTAATATAGAAAATCATATAAAAAATAAAGAAGTATTAAAAAAAATAATACCATAAATAAAAATATTTTTGTGGAAATAATTTAAAGAAAATAAATAATATTGAAAAAAATAATATTATATTTAAAAATATTTTAGTAGATAATAATTAAAATAAAAGAAAAATATAAATAAAATAATACTATACACAAAGTTGTGATGGTTGGTAACTGTCGTAATCAACAATAAAAACAAAAATCATTAGTAAAGTTACGACAGTTATAACCGTCACAATCAACGATATAAACATGAATCAAAAGAAAAGTTACGACAGTTGTAACCAACGTAATAAACAATAAAAACAAAAAATATTAGGATATTTACGACTGTTATAACTGTCGCAATCAATGATATAAACATGTATCAAACGGAAAAATACGACAGTTGTAACCGTGGCAATCAATAATTAAAACAAAAATCAATAAGCAAGTTAAGACGGTTGGAAACAGTCACAATATGGAGTTTATGTTAGTTAGATACCCGTCGTGAAAATTACGACGGTTTGTATGACGGTTTTCACAACCGTGGCAATATGGTCTCGCGACGCACATTTCTACGACAGTACTGAAATCGTCGTAACCTGCAAATTGCGACGGTTCTAACTATCGTAATATGCCAAAATAAACCGTCGTAATTTGCCAATTTTCTTGTAGTGTATATGGACATGCACTATAAGAAATTATTCATTTTGCGACACATGAATAGTGACCCTTGTCTAAAAACCGTCATAATTCTCTAATTGCGATAGTTGTCGCGACAGTTAAACCCAACTGCCTCAATATTTTTAACACAATTGAATAAATCTTACAAAATTATACCCATTAAAAATTGTACGACGGTTAAATTGAACCGCCCTGTATTTTGGAATAAACTTTTATTTTCAATTCATTCTCTATTCCAGAGCCAAAAACAAATTATTCTCGTGTTTGAGAGCATGAAACCCTCCCACTTCAACTCTCTCAAGGAAACACCGATTACATGTTTGAATTTCTTGCTTCAAAATCCTAGTGTCACTGCCGTATCTTCACCTTATCTCTTCATCTTTATTCGCACCATTCTCCTCTTCAAAACTTTGATTTCGTTCACGATTTTAATCTTTCTTTCACGAAATCCTTAGGATTATCGTAAGCCCTAAAATTTTATCATTGTTTGAATCGCCATTCAATACTCATCTCCAATTGTGATCTGATTCTTCAAATCTTCATTATAATCATGTTTTGATTTTTAGTTAAAGGGGAGGAAACAAGAGATTTTATAGCTAAGAGAAGGTCTGAAGAAAGCTTAAGGTTCAAATCTAGGTGAGGTGCTCGTTGAATCAAGGTTTTTTTTATTATTTTCGAATCTATCTTTTTGATGTTGTTTTGAATCTAGGTTTTTGGTACTTAATCAACGAGGTCTTTATTCGGTGTTTCTAGCTTTACTGAAGGAAGGACGTTGAATGTGTTTATCAAAGCTTTTATGTTGAACTAAGGTTAGCTACTTTATTGTTTCATACTTCTTTAGTTTTTTGTGTTTTGTATTAACCTTATCTTATTAGCTATAAAGCAAGTTGATACAACTAAAAGGTATCCCTCCCGTTTGATAATTTAAGATGGGAAACAGGGGTATTCTTTTAATTTGGATAATCTATTGGTGAATCCTTAAAAGATTATTATTCGTGGCCGATGTAGATGACATGGTAAAGGAAGAGGTGTCAGAATCTCCAATTCATCGTATATTTTTATACCCTGCAGCTATTTTGTGTATTGTTTCTCTGTCTCTGGGTTGTTATGATGTAATATAATAGAACTGTATAGGTGATTCTTTTATAATATTCACAATCCTTGATTATGGCATGTTTATTCTTTATATTTTGTTAACTATTTAGAACTCTTTTAAATATATGCTTGTGTGATTTATTATAGATTTGGAGGAAGATCTTATTGTCCATTTGGTTTGTAGCTTTTCTCCTTCCAACATGAGTATAACGCAAAATCTTATAACGAACAACCCACAAATGCAAGAGCATGTTGGGTGGCAGTGGTACCTACTGGCGTGGATGCTAGACAGCAAGCCCTTATTGGCTTTGGAGGTCTTGGTTTTATTGGACTTGAAGGCATGTTGGGTTGTAGTGCTATGCCAGATCCTGCTTTATTAACCTAATTAATTAAATATCCATCTATCTCACAAATGATGCAAAGTATGCTCTCTAACCCCCAAACTTTGAGTTAGGTATCAACTTAATGTGCCTTATATAAGATGCACTGTGCATTTGTTGACCTGAGCATTCTAATATTTAATCAACTTTTTAGATTCACGGTGTTGCTAATACTGAACAACGTGGCATGCCTGATATGAATTCTCTTAGAGATGTGATGAAAAATCCAGAGTTCCTTCGTTTGTTTTCATCACCTGAGACATTCCAGATAGACAGATTTACTAGAAGTCTGCTTCTCACAAGAAGTTGAAGTCCTCTATTTTATTGTTTCAGGAACTATTGTTTCAAGTGTGTAAAATATTATAATTTATTTGACATCTAAATTTTTCCTAGAACACTATAACTTATTCATATCCTATTTTATTGTCGAGATTTAAGGGTTTCCTGGTGCCGTCGAACCGTTCCATGCACACCACCGCTGAACTATTCCTTGCACACCACTGTTGAACCGTACCTTGCAAACCATCCTGCCAGAAATCTCCGTGCCACCGATTTGTCATAATGCCTCCGAAAGTGTAGGTGTGTGTGGAATTAAGTCAACTAATCAATCTCAAGGATCCATGAAACCATTGAGGTCAATTTAGAGTGTAAGAATAATTTAGCAGAAGAGGAATTATGGGGTATTGTTTCTGATCAATTGTGAGCAGGTAGAGAATTAATTAATTTTAAAGAAACAAGTAGTCATTGAGTAATGTTTAATCTCAAGAATGCATGAATATAAATAGCATCCATTCCATATAATAATTTGTTAGTGAATCAATGTAGTGTTATTCATTGTATATGTTTAATCTTTATAATTTTCAACATATTTTATCTACATATCACATTTCAAATGCTATAGCTGAGATATTTCTTCAAATACATAGTGATATAGTATGTCTGAAGCACTGGTATCCCATTCTTTTACAGTGCACCCATGTTGGGTACATACCAGGTCCTCCTGCAAATGAGAATCTTATGGAGCTTCTCGTAATGATTGATGCATGTAGGAGAGCTTCAGCCAAGAACATTACTCCAGTCATTCCGTATTTTGGATATGCTAGAGTTGATAGAAAGGTCTGTTTGTCGGCTTTGTTTATATTGACATTTCTCTGTATCTAATTATCATCATAATTTGGATGTAAAGATGACAATGTCCAAGTCATTAGACCAATCACTTTCTACACGCATCTGCACCAGTACAGTTTCTGAAGTCATATATATTTAGCTATACAAATGTTACCTAGCATTACTTGTACAATGTGTCGCTCCCAGGATTTTCATCCAGGTACAAACGCGAAAGTGGCGCGGAAAACAGAGTCGCCAGCAATGTATATTTATCCCAAGAGAGGGAAAGGAAACACCGCATAAACCTAAGGAAGAGGGAAAGGAATGGTCATCGCAACCATAGCCTGGGTTCGGGATTCGGTTACGCGAGGGGAAGGTGCTAGTACCCCACGCGTCCATCATACTCGATGGAATCCACGCTTGTTGTCTATTCTAAGGGTGAGTTATCCTAAAATCTATGGCTGTACTAAAACGGGGGAGGGAAAAACAAAGACAGACTTGGTAGGACGTCGACGTCCTAGGCCTACGTACTCCCTTTGTGCAATGGGAAATTCAGAGTCAACGTAGTTCGGACCAAGTTCTTTTTGTGTTTTTTACGAGCGACGTTAAGTTCGTGTCTGGCAGTTAGGGTCGATGCCTGTTTGCGACTCAGACGGAAAGTAACGTGCCCTTTTTGAAAATAGCCTTTAGTTTGACAATCCCGAAGGACAAAAATGTTTTGAAATTTGTTTGTATTTTTTAAGACAGAAGTGACTTGAGTTAGTTCATAACTCACCTTGAACCAAAGTCTAGGACACGGGAACGAATGCGTCGCATGATCGTCCCCAATGGGACGTATGCTCAACACTCTAGAAGAGAGAAGGGAGACCCCTCAATCTTCACTTCCTATGTTTAAGGCTTGTGTGCAAGGCAAGTTGACCTTATTAAGTATCTTAGAGATGTTATGAGATGAGAAGAGGGACTCAACAGAAAAGAGAAACACTAAGGGGGAAATCTATCCTAATGTTATCATGCAAAGATGGCCCTAAGGGGAAGTTTGGAGGGAGACTATCCTATGGAATTTAGTCTTAATGTTATCATGCAAAGGTGGCCCTAAGGGGAGGTTTGACAACAACCTAAGCCTAAAGAAAATAAAAGATGAGAGAAATAAAGAGTGAGGGTGGACATGGATAACTATCCACACCCTCAAATAACTTACCTCGGCCCCTGCATAAAAGGTTAGTACAAAACAGACATAAGTGACAATAAGACAAATGAAACCCAAGCAAGTCACAAACCAAAGAGAAAAGGTTACAAACCAAATGAAACTCATCCAAGTCAGTATGTGGATGACCTAAACATGTGCCTAAACATGCTATGCAAGTGTCACATGAGACATACAAACAAGTATCCAAGCATTAGGAATCATTAGAAGAAGGAAGAGGAAGCATGTAGATGAAACATGTTCAAGTATGCAAGATGAAACATGAATGACATATGATATGAATGCAAAGCTCCAAAGTCAAAAACATACATCAAATGAAGTGCAAATGCATGATAAGGTATGGCATACATAAACCAAACATAAGTCATGAGTAAGCATAGATGAGATGAGGTGAGAAGATAAGTCAAAAAGAGGCATGTAAATCAAACATTGAACATGGGCACACAATATGCAACAACCTCACACCAATGACCTATAATTATAATCAAGTGACCTATAATGATTCAAACATGATTTATGAAGTCAAGAAACAATCCCCAAACAATGGCACAAGTGCCTTCTCAAACAAGTAATCAGACATGATCATAGATGTGCATAAAAGAGACCTCAAACAAAGAGCAACCAAACAATTAGAAAAACATCTTTAACAAATACCAAATTAATTCTCAAAACACCTCAACCAGGGGTAAACATCATGTTAAAAACTCATGTAAAAATTCACAAGATAAGTCACTCAAACAATCATGCAAAGATCAAGTAGGAAACATGGTTCAATATGCAAAAGAAAGGGACTAAAATGCAATATGAAATGATTTTAAAAATATGAGAAAAATGTTTTAATGAACTTCAAGATGTTGATGAAGCAATGCAAAAATAATGGACTCAAAATGTTTTGTGTGCTGTGAGAAATAAATTCTACAAGTTAGGGTATGCATAAGATGAACAATTCAAAAAAGAAATTACTCAAATAATTAATTCAGATGCTAGAAATAAAATAAAATGATAAAATAAAATTTGAGGAAATTTTCTAAAACTCTAAATATGATTCATGATTTTTTTTTGTAATTTTCAGATGCAAATATCTATTTTTAAAAATTAAAAATGAAAACAATGCAATTAAATAAAATAAATTAGAAAATAAAGCAAGTGGGGGGTGTATACAGCAACCACAACACGTTGAAAATGATAAGTGGGCTTAAAGGAGGGTGCAAATAGAAGGCCCAATCCACAAAAAAACACCAGCGCAAATAAAAAAAGAGCACAAGGATCCAGTCAACGGTCAGACTCAATATCAACCCTTGGATTGATCCAACGCATACAATCAGTCAACAAATCAATGAAGTAAACGTGATCAACGCTTCAGATCCACACGCACACCATAACAATGAAGCACACACCCACACACAATTACTCATAAATTTAAAACAAAGCGCACGTGGTAAGCACACCATATCATTAATGCGTTGGCATTATAATAGCCACCAGATTTAATCAACGTCCATAAACCAATCATCAACTCAACAATTAAATAGACTGAATGGCTCAGATTAGAGGTGCATGGTAGCAAACATGGTGTGGCACGCATACAACTAATAAATAAAACAGATTTTTTTAAATGATGTGGCAACGCATGGACCGTGGGATCAAAGCCATGGACGGCTGAGATTGTGTCATCTTCCTCCAAACCCTAGCCTCACCGGAGATCAGACCAGACGCCGGAGCCCTAGCTCCGGTCATCTTCTCCGGCAACCTGCAACCAAAAACTTCCCAGAAAATGCAAAAGGGTACACTGTCTTGACCAGAATTTAATGAGGATCAATAATATGCCATTAAAAATCACAAATAACCAACACATAAAGAGAATCGAATGGAAAAAGTTAGGGTTCAAAACTTTCAAAATCACAGTATGCACATAATACACGTCCAATCTCAAAATAAAACATACCAGAATTATCAGTGGATATCATAGATCATTGTGCACATCAAAAAAATGAGTTTTAAGAGCATGCAAATTATCACTAACCTGAGATTATGCAATTCGTGTCCTTGTTGTTAGCTTCAAATGATGGGAGCTTTGTATTCTATGGATCCCCAGGACTCAGAATGTGAAAGAACTTTGTGAAAAGCTCTTGTGGATGATGAGATTCGAAGGAATGAAGGATTAGGGTTGAAACTTGAATTCTCCTCAAACTAACGTGTCCTCCCTCCAATGAGTGCATGAGTTAGCTTAAATACATTAGGTCATTCCACTGATAATCATTTGGGCCTTATTAATTCCTTGATTAATGAGTTTTGGGTGATTTTGGAAATTTGAAGCAATAGAATCAATTATAGGTCCATATGTCCCAAAATGCAAAAGGTATGAAAATGGAACTATGAGAAAACCCTAAAAACCCCCTTGCCTTCTTTTGATCATAACTTGAGTTTCACATATGATATGGAGGCCATCTAGTACTTGTTGGAAAGGGGAGAGAAAGATCTTCACCTTTCATGTTTGAGAAAAATTCATTTGAAGCTTCCTTGGTGGTGAAAAGTCAAGTTGAATGTAGTGCCAAAACTTGCCAAAAATGGAAACTTCAAATTATAGGTCATTTCCATATTTAGTAACTTTAGCACAAACTCTTGATCCTTGATAAATGGTATGAAACTTGACCCTTGAAGACGACCTTCTCCTTTTGAACTGCCTCAAGCACCTTGACCCCATGCTAAGAACCAATGATATGCACACATGATAATGCAAAAATGAAATGAAACATAAGCCAGTTAGTACTAAAGAAAGGAGAGCAAATTTTGGGGTGCTACACAATGCTATTGAATATTTTTACGATTATTATTGTTTCAGACTCAAGGGCGTGAATCAATTGCTACTAAGCTTGTAGCTAATTTAATTACAGAAGCAGGTGCAAATCGTGTTCTTGCATGTGACCTCCACTCTGGGCAGTCTATGGGCTACTTTGATATTCCAGTTGATCATGTGTATGGACAGGTACATAGGCTGTCATTAGCATATAATACTTTTGAAGAATAAAATTATGGGATCTGCTAAACATAAACAAACATACTATGAGTGTGCTGTATATTTGTAATAATTTATAGTAAGTTAATAATTTGTTACTTTATTCCATTGAGTCATCTTAATTCTGAATGGAAATGACAATGTTCTAGTGACATATTTCTGACACATTTTTCATTTGTGGTTAATTATTCTAACCTCGAGAATGTCAATATAATTTATTTTGTTGATTAATCATTTGTTGTTTTGTGCCACCACCAGCCTGTTATTCTCGATTACCTTGCCAGCAAGACTATTTGTTCCGATGATTTGGTAGTTGTCTCGCCAGATGTTGGTGGTGTCGCTAGAGCACGTGTTTTTGCCAAAAATTTATCTAATGCTCCTTTAGCTATCATGGTCATTTGCCCGTGTGAATTGGCATTCGAGGTAACACAATTTCTAGAAAATTGGCTTACCACCTTCATCAGCAGTTCTGGACAAGGTAGCAGTAGGTGTTGTGGTGCTGTCTTATTTCTGGTTTGAGCATTTCTGGCTACAGTCAGCTGTGTTTTTCAGGCTGTGTGGTGATTCTATGGTTTGGAGTTAGGTGTGTATTGATATTGTTGCATAGCTGTTTGTGCAAAGTGATCATTGGCATAAGTGGCTGATTCCGGCAACGAAGTCTCTGGTGATGGTTTTACTCCAACGGAGAAGAGTAAAACGCCACAGGTGAACAGGTTGTTTTCACCACCGCAGGACCAACAACGGGTGGAATTGAGGATTAGTAAGAGTGAAACTCTTACAATAGTTGATTATGGTCATGATGAAGTAGCAATGTCACCTGAGCCTGAGGTACTTTCTTTTCCTTTTATCCTTTACCTTCTTTTTAGTTAGATTATATTCTCAAATGTATATAGTTGAATTATTTGATATATGATTTACCCTAATAATGAATATAGATATGATTGTGCCGTGAACATTGAGGATCTTGTGAAACTTAGTGATGTCATGATAGAACATTCTCTTGGTCCCAATGGAGGTAAGTCTATTGCTTTTTTTATTATTTGAAGTTATTATTTATTGTAATTTTTTTGCTCATTTTGATTTCACAACCAATAGTATTAGGTGTTGGCATATTTGAAGTGTAGGCATGTGTAATGATACATAGCATCAACACTTTAGATTTGAAAGTGGGTTAGGTTTTAAACAACGCCCGCGTTGCGATAGCGTAAAGGCTTTCGCGGGTTCTGTTAGTACACTTTGTAGATAGATAAAATAGTTGCTTACTTGCATCTGTTTGTGACAGGCTACAAGACATTGGTCAATCTTGAATGCTACCATAGTTTCATCTGCAAATTAGTGATGAGTGAATTTTTGGCTTTTTTATTCATGTTTCTCAAGTTATTTTTGTATTGGTAGAGCAGGAGATTGATGGCTTCCTGGTTCAAGGATGGTCTTAATCTGGTCTGATACTATTATAAGGTTTATCAATGTCTGATTGGGGATTTTTGTAGGCCACCCAAAACTCCGTTATATAAATGTGGCATTGCAGTCTAAGGTAGAAACATATAGGATATAATAGGCTCTGGCCTATAGCGGCAGATAGTTTCAGCACTGTCATAACTGACGGTGTCGTGCTGACATGGCGGAATTTTAGTCAACACTGACCATGATAAGAGAAATATCGGGATTGGAAAGAAAGGTATTTACTAAATTAAAATGCTTTCAAAATACTACTGTCGGATCTCTTATATGTTATGGGAATACATGAAGTTATACCAACTTTCGACTCTTTTTTACTGTAGCAATAATAATGTCAGTACTGAGCTCTGTTGTGAACTTTTTAATTAGCCAACATCTGCTTCATCAAACATTTAGATGGAATATATACAAAACTGTGATTGAAAACTAAATAGAGACATTTTTATGTCCTCTTCATCCCTTCTCAACTTGGGTGTTTGTGATTGTGTTAATTTTCAGAATTTGTTGTTGCGCTGCCAAATTGTTAAGATATTTGTTGCAGTGTAATAAAGTAGCAACCTACTTTCTGTTTTAGTTGGAAAGCTAATTTCTGATATATGAACAGGAAGATGTTGATGAAGGCAGTGATCAAAGAACAAATGAAGTGACTGCTTCTAACTTGGATGATGCCGAGACTGGTTCAAAGCCCCACCAGAAATCAGGCATTGACCATTTTAACATTGAGGAAATTTATTCTATGAAGTCAGGCTCCATGAGTGGCTAATTTGTAAAGTGACATGATGCTTGTATAAATGTAATATGGTATATATGTTTAGTTGAATGAAGAATATATGTAATTTTCTTTCCCATTCTATTCATATTTCTACAAACAATTTTTTTTTATTTTAAAAATAAATTACCTGTGGAAAATAAATTTGGGATTTACCTGCAAATGTAACTGTGGAACAGAAAGTTGCGACAGTTGGAACCGTCGTAATAAACAATAAAAACAAAAATCAAATGGAAATTTACGACGGTTGGAACCGTCGCAATATGCAAATTATGACAGTTCCCTACCCGTCGTGAGAGATAACGGCAGTTGGTGTAACGGTTTTCACAACCGACACGATATGGCCTCGCGACGCACGTTTCTGCGACAGTGTAACAACCGTCGTGACTTGCAAATTACGGCGGTTTTAACCGTCGTAACCTTAAAAAATAACCGTCGCAATCTGCCAATTTTCTTGTAGTGATGCTTGAACCATTTGCAATTCATGTGAACCTTGTGTGATGTTATCAACTTGTATCTTTGGTTTTGACTTGGTTTTTTACTCATTTTTTATGTATGTTTACATGTTTAAATGCCTTGGACTTTGTTTGCCTACACCATGAACCTTTGAACAATTATCTTGCCTTAACATGAGATGTCTTCTCCATGTTTACATGACCATGATATGCATGTTTGCCTTTGTGAATGATTTCACCATGCTTGGTATTTTTAAACATTTGAATGTTGTCATAAATATGCCATTAAGTACATGTTTGTTTGCCTTGGCCTTTGTGATGCTCTTACTTGTTCATGACCATGATTGATTTCTTAATATGTATGATTGGTTGTAGTTACTTACTTGTATTTAACATGTTCAAACTTGTATCATGCCTAAGTGTCCAAGTAATGCCATAACTTGTTCATATGATGTTTGAACTTTCAACATGTCATCTTTAAGCATTCTCACATGCCATCCCTTGTATGTCTACACATTCATTCACATGTTATTGTTATAAACATGTTCTTCTTTTGTTCAAGAATGATTGGTTGTTACCATTTACTTGTTTTAATTTGTATTCATGATTAAATAATGTCCTAACTTATCCATGTATACTTTGAACCTTGATTGTTATCATGACTTGCATGTGCCTTACTTTCATCCATGTATAACTGATGTTTTGACTTATACATGTTAACTTTGAAATCTTGTCTTTGTCCATGTTTAAGTGTTGTCGTAACTTTCACATGTTTTGAATCTTATCATGCCTAAGTGTTGTAATAACTTATCCATGCCTTGAAATGTTTTCATGATTAAGTGTTGTTACAACTTGTCTTCCTTTATCTTGTATTCTTGATTAAGTGGTGTTAGTAAACCCTAAAACATGCTTGCCTTGATTATGTACTTAAACTTATCCATGACACCTTGGTCTTGTTAGAACTATATCTTATGTTTGTTTAGATGTTGTAACATCTTTGTTTGATTAAACTAACTTGGGTTGTCACCATGTTGATTTGAAATTTCTTTGAACCTTTGAACATACTAGGTAGTTACCTTGTCTAGTTCATGAATTTGTTAAGTCTTTACTCAAAATGTTGTCACATTTATCTTTATGCTTTTGGTTGTAACCATATGCTTTACCCTTGTCATACTTTCATTAACATCATGTTTGAATGTTACTTTGATTTACTTTTAATTGACATCATGTTTGTTCATATCATCCATACTTAATCAAACTTCTTTGACTTTGTCAAGTTATTTCCCACAAGAGATGTTAGCTTGTTAGCTTCCATCCTCGAGTTGCCCTCTCTTCCTTAATCCAAGGGAAAGTCTCTTTATTGACTCCATGTCATAGATAGGTCATCATTATCCATCCTCTTTGACCTTGTTAGAGTCATTAGGATTTTACAACTTAGACTTAAGTTAGAATAAACAAAACTTTTGAGTGTATCAAGTCAAGTAAGTGTTAGGACATAACACTTAGCTCCCCCTTTGAACCTTGATCATAATCAAGGGTTCATTCATCCCTAGTTAGGTGAACTACAAATGCTCTGATTCCATCCTTGTAAGGATATGTAGGCACAAGACCGCGAAGTTTTGGCGAGCATACTTAGTGACTAAAACTTTAGGTTCCTAACTCTCACCATCAACCCAAACACAAAACAATAGCAAACAAAAATCACAAATACTAGTAAGAGGTTCTTATAGAGTACTATAGATACTTAGGGTGCTAACACCTTCCTTAAGTATAACCAATCCCCGACCCCCAAAATCTCTTGGCATTGTTGTTACATTGCAAACTTAGGGTTTTTTACGATCTTTACCCTTTCCCTTGGATAAATCAAAGCTCAATGGTGAATCTTTAAAATATTTGTGATTCAAGTTTAATCAATAGCTTGATTTCCAATTCTCAACGCAACAACACTGCAACAACTTATTTTAAATAATTAATCACCGGTTCTTTAGAATGTTTACCCCTAAGTCCTTAGTGAGAAAACCTTTGATTTCATAACCTAATTACTATGTCCATAGATAATCACGTTTGATATCAAGCAATCAATTATCAAGAATATTCCGGTTTCTATAGGGTATCCCTAGTCCTAGGTGATATCTACTATAGAATAATCTAAAGCAAAGCATTAACAACGGCAATCCAACCTAATCGTTAATCGAAAATCAAACCCTGTTTGTCCGACAGGGCAAGCATTAAGAATAGCTAGAGATCAAATCAATTATGAAAAAGAAAGATTGTTATTGCAATATTAATATAAAAGTCATTACAGATCCAGATCAGGGACACCTCCCCAGCATTAGGGTTTATCTACTCGTATTATTCAAAAGAAAAACAAAACAAAGATTATACATTACAAGACAATAGGATTACTTCGATCTTCAATTGCTTCCGCTCATGAAAACCTTTTGTTCTCCAATCGCCTTGATCTCCCAATATTTGATCGTAGAATTCTTTTGCAGCCAAAAAGTCCCTTTTTTCCTTCACCAAACGCGTCTTAAATACTCCCAAGTCTATTACAGCGGATAGAAAATACCCAAAACACCCATAAGGATCCCAAAGGTAAAAAAATCAAGAAAATCAGCATATGACACGTCACAGCCAACATGGGCCGTGTCAGCTGACACGGGAGGACGTGTTGGCCCTCTGGCTCTCTGATAACAAAGCTTCATACTCGATGCTTGCTAACACGGGCCGTGTCAGGTGACACGGGCACCCGTGTCAGCCCACTGCCTCTTCTCCAATTTTCATTCTTCAGGTGCCTTCCTGACATGGGTGGCCGTGTCAGGCCACAGTAACTCTTCCAAAACTCGTCTGAACTTCCGGAAATCCCGTTTTCTTCGTACGAGTCCTTTGGGCTTTTTGACCGGAAAAATAGCAAGTGTACTATTTTTACCGATGTAATAATAATATGGGGTTTTCCCCATAGTCGATCTCTTGAGGACTGCTCAGAATATGTAGTGCAGAGGTTATTTCAATTAAACAAAAGTTCTTTTGTTTTGTTTTTATAATGTTTCTACAACTATGCTCTACGAATAAAAGCACTTAAAAGATAAATAAGCTGTTTTGACAAATATGAGAATAACACTAGGGAAAGGTGTATGAAATCCCTTATAATAACAAATTACCCTACATTAGAAATATCACCACTAAGCTAAATCATCACCGTCTTTTTAGAGTAGTTTCCCAAAATTCCTTTAAAAGAAAACCTTTTGGTATTCCCTCTATACCCCAATTCCTTGGATGTATAAAAGGAGTACCAAGCTTTTTAGTTTATAAAAAGTAATACGGTTACAGTATGATATTCCAATTCCTTGGTGATATCTAATAGAGTATTGTTGTATAAAAGCGTTAACGATGGTCTTCCTACCTAAAGTGAACTGTAACTCAAAACCCTATTTTCCAATACAGGTTCGCATTAAGAACATTATACAACAAGATGATAATGAGAAAGTGATGAAATTACTATGAAAGAAATTAAAATGTCATTACAAAAGGAAATCAGGGATACCCCCTAGCATTGGGGGGTTTAGCCTCTCATGTTCATAACAAAAACAATAAAAACAGAAACATAGGAAATAATCATTACAATGGTATTTGGATCGCTTTGATCTTCAAATGCTTCCGCGGTTGAATGATCTCCGTTCTCCAAATTCCCTTGATAGCATAAACTCTCTCCAATTTTTTATAGTAAAAACTCCAGTCATCCCCTCCTCTTTGTTTCTCAGCTTAAAAGTATCAGATCACATAACAGCATGTGGAATTCCCAAAAATACCCTCAGAAGACAATTAAACGGGATAAATAAAAATCACAAAATTCCCCTCCAGTGGCCCTGACACGGGCCGTGTCCCATGACACGGGCAGCCGTGTCAGGCTGCTGACTCTCATGCGCCAAGATATCTCCTTCAGGGGCCCTGACACGGGCCGTGTCCCATGACACGGGCAGCCGTGTCAGGCTTCTGGTTGATCTTTTCCTTGTCCAATTTTTTGCTCAAACTTCCATCTCTCAGGCCTCCTGACACGGGCCGTGTCCTATGACACGGGCAGTTGTGTCAGGCTTCTGGTTGGTCTTTTCCTTGTACTTTTAGCACTCCAGCTTCTCATATCACGCGCATCTGATTAATGACTTTTATAAATACCTGAGAAACACAAAAACACTACAAAATCAAAGCATAAACGGTCTAAAAATGGAATAACTTTAAAATAAGAACTTACTTAAATAAAACACAAACACAAGGTAGAAATGCAATACTATGAATTCAAATACCGAAAACATAACGAAAAAGATAGACACAAAAGCCTGAAAAACTACGAGTGAAAACCACTGATCAAACTCCCCCAAACTTAAACTTTTTCTTGACCTCAAGCAATAAGCTTGCATAAAGAGTTAAAGCGCAAATGAACTGTCATAAGAAAGATTATCTCGAGTGGAAGTCACAATACTCATACGTGAGCTTTTCGTTCCAAGTCGCTCAACAAGGAATCTTGGTACTTCTCCGTCAACAAAGGTATCACACAAACACTACACCGCGGTGAAACCACAGACCTAAATCCCCTTTTCGGTTACCTCTCCAACTATGCTTTGGGCTTAAGTCTTTTCTCGATTTTCTACCCTTTTTATTCGGACAATCACTTTAAGGCACTTATGATGATTTTTCCTCACATGCACAAAATCGATCAAAAATTTTCTAGGCACCATTATTTTTCGCGCACATTGGTATTTATTTGTCCACTTTGGGACGGCTTTTTAGATTCGACCGCCGTTAGGCTAAATAACCGAGTGAGGATTACCCAACTTAGAAGGACTAGTCGTCTAATTACCTTTATTGATTTTTTTCGGTGCCTTAGGTCATTCTCTCAATCAACCCTGTACATGCAATTCTTTTTAGTCATGTCGGACTATCACAATGAACAAATCGGGGAATACTTCTCAAATACAAGTACTATGGCACAAATCTACACGTTGGACTCGTTTCCTTACTCCAGGGAATCTAGGGTGTTCGAGTCATTCCTAAGTTTTCAAACTTTCCCAATGTCCCTAATTCTAACTCCTCTTCCCTCAAACTCTATATACTTTCTTGACTACCTCAAAATCACAGTATTCACAAGAAAAATTTTAACTGTTCAAATTCAGGGAGAATTCAGAATGGTTTTCAACACACAAAACAGACATGACCCGTACAAAAAGGAAAAACTAAAAGCAATAAATCCTCCCCCAAACTTGAACTACACATTGGCCCCAATGTGTTAGAACAGAAGCGAGAAAGGTCACTCACAGAGATCCTTCTCAGGATGCTAACGGTAATGCAACACCACTGCTACATCATCGTTTGCACATGTAGGATCCAGATTATTTCCTGCAACCAAAACAAAACAAACAACAAAAAGAAAGAAATTAATTAGAAAAGTGTGGGTTGCCTCCCACGTAGCGCTTTGTTTAACGTCGCATGGCTCGACGGTCCACTCCCCATAGTTATGGGGGATACTTCAGCTTCCCCATCTTGTTGCGTGACCTTTCCGCTACCAAGAACTGACCTGATGGAGAGATACGAGCTACTTGTTGCCTCAAGTCAACACCCACTTCCATATCCTTCCTTCGAAGTTTCTTTTTTTTTCTTTTCTTGATTTCATGAGTGGACCTTGGCGTATTGTTGCCATGTGCAATAGATGACCGAGACTCTGCATTTTTGGAGATTATGCCCAAGACTTTTTCAGGAGGTGGTCTTGCATTTCTAATTTTTTCCACCATTCCGATCATTCCAATTGCAGCTTGCTTACCCTTACCTTCATTTTGCTTCTTGATATCCAAAACTTTCAAAGTTATTTCCTCATCAAAAGATTTAAAAGTCACTGTGCCTTTGTCAATATCGAGGTTGCACCGACTAGTGAGCAAGAATGGTCTACCGAGGATGACAGGGGTGTCTTCATCTTCTGGAATATCTATGATCTCAAAGTCAACTGGAAAAACCAATTCACTGATCGTCACTAACACATCCTCAGCTACCCCATAAGATTTCTTAGTTGTGTGGTTTGCAAATTTTAAATTTGTTCCCGTATCGCTCACCCTTCCAATTCCCAACTTTTTATAAATGGACAATGGCATGAGACTAACACTAGCACCTGAATCAATCAGAACTTTTTTGAAATTTCTGTCTTTTATAGTGCACGGTATTGCCACAGATCCGGGATCCTTCTGCTTGGCAGGGATTTTCCTATTTTGGAGTACTTCAGTACACTTCTCATTTACATTTTTTAGCTCTTCCTCCATAGGTTTCTTTTTAGTGATCATCTCTTTCATGAATTTCTGATACACCGACATTTTCATTAGTGCCTCAAAGAATGGCACATGAACCTCCAACTTTTTGAACAATGCGACAAATTTCTCAAAGTCCTTCTCTTGTGTCTCCTTCTTTGTCGCTCTTAAGGGGTACGGTAACTTGATCTTAGGTTTAACCGCTTCTTTTCTTTTCTCTCTGTAATTCTCACTTGACTCACCACTTCCAGCCATGATGGCATTCACATTCTGGCTATTTCTTGGGTTTGTCACTGTTGCACTCGGTAAGGCACCTGGTGTTTGGGAATGTGCTAGTTGTTGCGCTATCTGGCTCATCTGAACTTCAAGATTTTTTATGGAGGCTGTGGTATTCCTATAGCTATTCCGGGTATCTTCTTGAAATTGCAGGTTATGAGCTGCCATCTTCTCAATGGCAATCTCCCATTGTGCTTTTTGGGGAGCTTGCTGCTGCTGTGGATATTGTTGTTGATTCTGATCTTTCCAGGAGAAGTTAGGGTGATTCTTCCACCCTGGATTATAAGTTTGAGCGTAGGGATTATTCTGCTTCAAGAATTTTATCTCTTCAATTTGTTGCGGAGTTGTAACACAATGTGCAGTAGAATGAGGTCCACTACAAATCTCACACTTTACCGCTTGAACCGGTTGAACCTGTGCTACGGTTTGTGTTTCAAGACTCATTTTCTTTAACCTTCTCTCAACCTCGGCCGCAATTTGATCCTCCATTTTTACAACCTGTTCTGTTAGCTTCAAATCAATTATCTTCTCAGGTTGACTAACACTGCGATCATACAACTCAAGGTGCTTATTTGCTGTTATCGCTTCAATTATCATTTTAATGTCAGTGGCTGTTGAAAAGTTTGTAGAGCCACTGGCAACTGTATCAATAAGTTGCTTTGTCTTCATCTTTAACCCATTCACAAAATTCCGCATTTGTTCGGTTGCGTCCATATTATGAGTGGGACATGCAACTAAACACCTCTTAAATCTCTTGTAAGCATCTCCAAGTGATTCTCCTTCTTTCTGATTAAAATTAACAATGTCATATCTTTTCCGAATGTATACAGATGCAGGAAAATACTCGTTCAGAAATGTAGTCTCCATCTCTTGCCAAGTAGTAATACTCCTAGCGGGTAGTGAATAAAACCACTCTTCGGCGTCCTCGGATAAAGTAAACAGGAACATCACTAACTTCTTTGCCTCTTCAGACTGTCCCTCAATTTTCAAGGATGTGCTCATGGTAAGGAACCTTTGCAAGTGCTTGTTGGCATCTTCATTGATTCTTCCTGAAAACGGCCTACTCTGATGCTATCGGATGGTAGATGGGTGCAGCTGGAACTGTGCAATAGTAACTGGTTTATTAACGATTGTCAACCGTACTGCTGGAGCATTTGCTCGGCCATAATCACCGAGAAGTCTTTCGGCAGGTGGATCTGCCGCCATGATACTAAGTTCCGACTCGGAGTCTGTACCGGAATCTGTGTGCTGAGAGTAGCCTGAAACTGGCTCTTCTTTCTCGAGCTCAGGGATAATTGGTGCTGAACTCGATGTTGCCAGCCTTTCTAGCTTAGCTTGTCGATGTCTAGCGTGCAATGATCTTTCGGGTTCTGTGTCAAGAGAAAATTCTGCTGAGGGATTGCCTAGCATATACAGGTTAGACAAATAATAGTAATAATAAAAATAACAGAAAAATAAAATAAAAAATTTTAGTCACAAAGTGACAAAATTTCAATTGAAATAAAATAGACACTATGAATTTGGCAGTCCCTGGCAACGACGCCAAAAACTTGACCGGAAAAATAGCAAGTGTACTATTTTTACCGATGTAGTAATAATTTGGGGTTTTCCCCAGAGTCAATCTCTTGAGGACTGCTCAGAATATGTAGTGCAGAGGTTATTTCAATTAAACAAAAGTTCTTTTGTTTTGTTTTTATAATGTTTCTTCAACTATGCTCTACGAATAAAAGCACTTAAAAGATAAATAAGCTATTTTGACAAATATGAGAATAACACTAGGGAAAGGTGTATGAAATCCCTTATAATAACAAATTACCCTACATTAGAAATATCACCACTAAGCTAAATCATCACCGTCTTTTTAGAGTAGTTTCCCAAAATTCCTTTAAAAGAAAACCTTTTGGTATTCCCTCTATACCCCAATTCCTTGGATGTATAGAAGGAGTACCAAGCTTTTTAGTTTATCAAAAGTAATACGGTTACAGTATGATATCCTAATTCCTTGGTGATATCTAATAGAGTATTGTTGTATAAAAGCGTTAACGATGGTCTTCCGGCCTAAAGTGAACTGTAACTCAAAACCCTATTTTCCAATACAGGTTCGCATTAAGAACATTATACAACAAGATGATAATGAGAAAGTGATGAAATTACTATGAAAGAAATTAAAATGTCATTACAAAAGGAAATCAGGGACACCCCCTAGCATTGGGGGGTTTAGGCTCTCATGTTCATAACAAAAACAATAAAAACAGAAACATAGGAAATAGTCATTACAATGGTATTTGGATCGCTTTGATCTTCAATGGCTTCCGCGGTTGAATGATCTCTGTTCTCCAAATTCCCTTGATAGCATAAACTCTCTCCAATTTTTATCGTAAAAACTCCAGTCATCCCCTCCTCTTTGTTTCTCAGCTTAAAAGTATCAGATCACATAATAGCATGTGGAATTCCCAAAAATACCCTCAGAAGACAATTAAACGGGATAAATAAAAATAAAAAAATTCCCCTTCATTGGCCCTGACACGGGCCGTGTCCCATGACACGGGCATCCGTGTCAGGCTGCTGACTCTCATGCGCCAAGACATCTCCTTCAGGGGCCCTGACACGGGTCGTGTCCCATGACACGGGCAGCCGTGTCAGGCTTCTGGTTGATCTTTTCCTTGTCCTATTTTTTACTCAAACTTCCATCTCCCAGGCCTCCTGACACTGGTCGTGTCCTGTGACACGGGCAGCCGTGTCAGGCTTCTGGTTGGTCTTTTCCTTGTACTTTTAGCACTCCAGCTTCTCATATCACGCGCATCTGATTAATGACTTTTATAAATACCTGAGAAACACAAAAACACTACCAAATCAAAGCATAAACGGTCTAAAAACGGAATAACATTAAAACAAGAACTTACTTAAATAAAACCCAAACACAAGGTAGAAATGCAATACTATGAATTCAAATACCGAAAACATAACGAAAAAGATAGACACAAAAGCCTGAAAAACTACCAGTGAAAACCACTTATCACTTTTCCATATATACCTGAAATCATAAAAACTACCAAACAAACGCATAAAATGCAACAAAAGGGAAATAAAACAAAAATGTGAGAATAAATAAGAAACGTAAAATTAACTTGAAAAACAACGAAAAGACTAAAGAAAATATTACCGATTCAGGGATAAAGTGCCGAATACGTGACGGAAACATGGTAGAAATGGTGACAGATCAATCTTCCCATATGTCAAAGAAAATTGTGTTTCTTCAATGTATTTTGTTTTAAAACCTTTTCAATTTCAAAAACTCATTGTTAATAAATGAATGACATTTTGCATAACAAATAAAAGTAGATAAAACACAGATGATAAAAATGATATGCAAAATGGTATTTATTCAAGAATGGTAGCATGTCAATGGCAATACTCCATGGAATATTACATTTTGAAAATGGCAATGAGGAATGGGTTTACATTGGATCTAGTGACCACTACAAACCCTAATAACTATGACTTCCTAAGGCCTTGCTTTTGACGAAAGCGACGGGATTGATCTTCCATCTTTGACTCTTCTTGTATTGATGAGCACCATCTGATGCAGTCAATGCCTTTTGTCCCTAACTTTTTCCTGGATCGCCCTTTCGGATTTTCAATCCATTGGGATACCTATTTTTTCCTAAGTCGCCTTTTCAGGTTTTCGACTTAGCGGGCTTTTATTAGGCATAATATTTTTTTACTGCATCAGAGTTCACGAGGTGTGTGAGCTCTTCACCATCCATAGTTGTAAGCTTTAAGGAACCTCTGGAGAAAGCTTTCTTTACAACATATGGGCCTTCATAGTTAGGCATCCATTTCCCACGTGAATCTTTCTGTATAGGCAAAATATTCTTGAGTACGACAGCCCCTTCTTTGAATTCACGCAGATGGACTTTCTTGTCAAACGCCCTCTTGATCCATTTCTGGTACAACTGTCCATGGCACATTGCGGCCATACGCTTCTCATCAATGAGGTTCAATTGGTCATATCTGTTCTGGATCCATTTTGCTTTTTTGTGCTTGGTCTCCATCAAGATTCTCATAGACGGTATCTCCACTTCGATTGGGAGAACTGCTTCAATCCCATACACTAAGGAGAAAGGGGTTACCCCTATTGAAGTACAGACTGAGGTCAGGTATCCATGCAAAGCAAAAGGTAGCATTTCATGCCTATCCTTGTAGGTTTTCTCCATTTTCTGCAGGATCTTTTTTATATTCTTATTAGCGGCTTCAACAGCTCCGTTCATTTTAGGACGATATGGGGAAGATTTATGATGCTCTATCTTGAAGTTCTCGCATAACTCTTTCATCGTCTTGTTGTTCAAATACGTCCCATTATCTGTGATAATCCGGTTTGGGATTCCATAGCGGTGTTGCACCCCAAATTTTGCCCTCCTATTCTCTAACCTTAATTGGCTTATGTTCGCATCCATACACATTCCAGAGCAGTTCAACATGCATTGCATTTTGTTCTCAAGCCATGGGATCACCATTTATTTATTGCAACTCAATGTTATTCAGAGCTCAGCAGCACGCATCAATAGTTTCAGCATTTATTTTGCTCAACTGGTTTGATTATTGTGGAATCAGAAACAGATAGCAGTGGATCATTTGATTGGTTCAGGACAAGTTCATCATCATATTTCAAGTATTTCTCAAGTACAACACCAAAGGTTGAGGTTCAAGTGCGGAGCCATGTCCAAAATAGGGTGCAATAGGCCAGGAAATTCACTTTTTTGATGTCGTAATCGATTATCACTTTTCAGATAACCGATTACACCTTTGAAAAATGGCCTGGGAGGGTATTTTTGCCTTCATAATTGGTTATACGTATTCTGGTAACCAGTTACACCTGTTGGTTTTCAAAAAATAATAGATTTTTCAGCATCTGCAGCATTTGCACTCAATTTCAATCACTTGTGATCACTTCTAACATTGTGTGGAAGGATCTAGAACCTGCAGAATTTTAACAAACTCCACACCAAATTCCAAACCTATTTCCATACCATTCGCCAAATCACATTTCCAAACCCAATTCCAAGCCTCCTTGAGCTCCAAGCCTAATTTCTATTTAAACATTTCCCTCCAAACCACACTAGAAAGAATTCATTTTTTCACTCATTTTCTGAAATCACTCTCAGTTCTCTCTCACTTTGAGCAGAATTTTTCTCTCACATTTTCACTTCATCTTCAACCTCACTCCAAAGCTCTTCCCTTAGAGTTATCAAATTCTTCACTAGAATTTATTAATCTTTGAGCTAAACCTTCATCATATCGCTTTTCCATTGCTTGATTCTGCAGTAGATTCTTATTTGAATCCAGATCTGAATTTTGGAAGTGATTATTTGAAGTGATTTTTGAGCAATTCTAGCTTATTACATTGTTCTTCAACTTTTCTTGCAAGAGGCTCTCGGATCTCTGGTTTTCTTGAGTGCATTGATCAAATTTTGTTTACAATACTCACCAAAGCAAATCTCATCTTTGTAGGTTGGTAATTCTTGGATCCAAACTTATTTTAGCTTATTTGCAACTTTCACAATGTAGATCTTTGTGGTTTGGGTGTTGCTTGATCATTGATTTACATGCTTGATAATTATTGATTTTTATTGATTATTTTGTTGCTAATTGATGTAATTTTCGTGTACAATTTCATGCCATTACATATTGCATATGATTGTGGGGGAAATGCTGGAAAAGTGCTTTTCATGCAGGTGTTGTTGCTGCTGTCACGTCTGTAATCGGCTATCACATTTGGCGTAACCGGTTACGCAGTTCAAAAATGACCTGGAACTGCTGTTTTCGCTGTTGTAACCTGTTACAGAATATGGCGTAACCGATTACGCCTGCAAATTTTACAGTTTTTGCTGCTTTGTGGACTGTTTTGGGTCCATTCTTTTGAGGACTTGTTGTTACTTTGTATGACTATCATTTCTTGATATATTTTGGTCTAGGAGCAGTATGTATGCGAATCTTGATTGTTTAATTGATTGCATTCTTGATACATGTTTATGTTATGTAATTGTTCACATGTTATCATTTTCTTGTTGTGATTGCTTATTCATGATGCTTGATCCATAATTACATGTTCACATTGCTTGTTTAAATGTTGATGCATGCTCGTACGCATTGTCGATTGTTGCATTATTGATGTATGTTCTTGACGTTAATTGCTTGCATGTTGATACTTGCTTGTTGTTGTCACATGTTCATGATGTTTGCTTGATTTTGTGAAATACATGATGCATGTTCATGTTGATATGCTTGATTCATGATTGAATGCATTCTTTGTTGTGCATACACTGCTATCATGAGCTATACAAGTTGTTAAATGTCAACATTCTGCCATTGCTGCATACATGCCTGTCCTGAAAATATGTGTTGTTAAATGTTGTTCTACTGTTGCTAGAAATACACTATTGTTCTGTTTGAAGCAATGTCGTATGCTGCTGTTTGTGTTATTTTCTAGCTTTTTGCTTGTTCTTGCATGTTCCTTTAAGGCTTCCTAGTCCAACTTAATTTTTTATTAAGCTTGGAGTAGGATAGACATTAGGTTGTGAACCTAAGCAAGACACATTAGGGTAGCTTTTCCCTGATCCCAACTTTAGGTCCATCTTGCATGACAACATTAGGATAGAGTCGTTTTCTAATCCTAACATTAGGGCCACGTTGCATGATAACATGTAGGACCGAGTTTCCCCTTAGACCTTGTGTTGTGTCTTTCTATTCATCCTCCTAATCCATTCAAAACACTTAATAAATACGATGTGTATAGTGCGTCACTTGCTCCTATTGTCATATACTTTAGTGCATACACATCAAAACCCAATTCAATTCACTTCTTTAAAACACTCCAACAAATTCAATCATTTTGTCCTTCGGGATTTTCTTCAAATATTTTCAGAAAGGGCATGTTATTTCCGTTCTACCGCAAACAGGTAACGCGTAAGACTCGAGACTTCGAGTGGCAAACACCTAAACTACTAAACGTGAGCGTTAGCATTATTCATAAAAAAAACCCTAAGCAACCTGTGGTCCCACGAACTACGGACACTCTGATTTCTCATTCCTGTTGAGAATGCGTATGCACAAGGGCCCCAATCCTTGGCAAGCAACCTTCCCTTTCACCCATAGTCCATCGAACTACGTTGACTCTGACTTTCCCATTGCACGAGGGAATACATAGGCATAGGATTACGAGATCCTATCGAGTCCCCTTTTTGTTTTCTCTTCCTTTTCATTTTTGCGTTCCATTAGCAAGTAAGTTTTAGATATACACGCCCTTTGATTAGAACAACAAGAGTGGATCTCGTTGAGTACAACGAACGAGGGGGTGCTAATACCTTCCTCTTGCGTAATCGACTCCCGAACCCTGACTTTGGTTGCGAGACCATGTTCTCTCCCTTTTGAGGTTTTCTCAATGTTTTCCTTTCCCCGTTGGGATAAATAAAGTTCGATGGCGACTCTGTGTCTTCGCCGGTAGTTTTTCACGGTAGCAACAGCTGGCGACTCTGCTGGGGACTCTAGTTCCTTATGTGAGTCAGTTCTAGCTCTTGTTGGTTTACTTTTTCCTTGGGTGTTTATCTATATGATTTCCTTGCTTATTATTTTGCATGCATTGCATTTCGTTTCGTTCACCCCACTATTTTGTATATTAATGTACTGTTCGGAGGGATTGTTACAAAGAGATAAACCCATTACCCAGGCTTGAGCATATACACAGGATTAGAGTGGACTTGTGTTGACATGCATAGCGTTTGATACGTATAGTCGACATGAGATCCACATTCAAACGAGGCTTTCCTAGAGATACTCTGCCATGCATGTTTATGCAGTAGCCAGGGTGCTTTCCTTGAGGGCTTACGACTCTGAAGACCGTTCATTGGAAATCAGTAGAGGCCTCCTTAAGGGATAATAATGCCAAACCAGAAATGGTGAACATATATTGCTTCTCGACCTGAGAGCCGAGAAGCTGAGGACCTGTTAGGAGCCTTGTCCAAGACTAGAACCCACATGTGATGAGGGATGGATTTTTGCAGGAAAACTTGACCTTCATCCTACCTGGTTTTTGGTATTCTTGTCAGAGCAAACTCTTGAACCTGGTTTTTTGGTATTCTTGTCAGAGCGAACTCTTGAACCTGGTTTTCTAGTATTCTTGTCAGAGCAAACTATTGAATCGGGTTTTCTGGCATTCTCCTCAAAGAAAACTTTTGATTCTTTTATGTTCAACTTGCTCTATATCAGTGCAACAGATATCCAGAATATATGGGAGTCGTGATCCCATGTCTTTGCATTTATACTATCATATCATGACTGCATTTTAACACATGTTTTTCCATTTCCAGGGGTTATCTTATCTGTGATTCTAGTTACCGAAGCTTCTTCTTCAAATGGACATAGGTAGAAAGCACAATGCCAGCTACAAGTTTCTGTTACCCGATTTGAGTTCTCTTCATCAGATGGTTGCTAGTACTACTTCTGACAACTTGGAAGACTTCAGGAAGAATTATGGGAAGATCCTCAGTATGCTCCATACTATCACAGATTATGAGAAAGGCGTTATTCATACATTGCTTCAATTCTATGATCCCCTGCTAAGATGCTTCATGTTTCGATATTGTCAGTTGGCTCCGACCTTGGAAGAGTTTTCTCTTATTTTGGGGGTATCGATCAAGGATCAAGTGCCATTCTAAAACTCTATGCAAATTCTCGATCTGCAGGATAGTGCCGACACTTTTTATTTGAGCACATCAGTGGTGAAGGCCAATCTGAATAATAAGGGAGGTTTACCTAGTTTTCATCTGGTTTTCTTGGTGAAGGAGGCTAAAGTCCATGTTGATACTGGTAGTTGGGGGACGTTTAACATTCTCCTTGCTCTCTGCATTTATGGTATTGTTCTTTTTCCTAACATGGCGGACTTCGTGGACATGAATTCCATCTGGTTGTTTGTGATGAGGAATCCTGTGCCTACTCTCCTGGATGATATTTACCATTCAGTGCATACGAGGAATGAAAAGAAGAAAGGAGGACTTGTCTTTTGTTGCGCCCTACTTCTCTATAAGTGGTTTGCAAGTCATCTCCCTCGTAGCGGTACATTTGTAGAAACTAAGGAGTGTTTGAGGTGGTCAGAAAGGGTAATCGATCTGATTGCTAAAGACATTGTTTGGTTCGATCAAAGGTTGCTGGGACTGAGATGATTTATATTTGTGGGGAGTTTCCCAATGCACCCCTTATAGGAGTGAGGGGTGGTATCAATTACAATCCTTCTCTTGCCAGAAGACAATTGGGATATGCGCTGAGAGATCCAACGAAGGATGAAGAGGTAAAAGAGTCTTTGTTTGTCAGCGTGACCGATTATCCTGAATTGTTAGAGAAAGTTGTAAAGGCTTGGCACCATATTCATCGGAGGGGGAAACCTTTCTTGGGGAAGAGTGACTGTGTATCTTATCCTCCATATGTTGAATGGATAGAGAAAAGGGTCGAAACTTGCTTCTTACCTTTTCCTATTAGGTCGCTCCTATTTTCGCTGAGTACTGAACAACCTGCTTCTGTGCCAATGGAGGAATGTGACAAGCTCAAGGTTGCTAATCAGGACCTGCTTACAGAGAATGAGGAGCTGAAGAGACAGATCAATGCAGTTAGGCGTGCAAATGATGAGTTGGTTCAAGAGTCCAAGTTGAGAATCAAGTTGATATCCGAGAAAGACAAGTTGATCGTATTGGAGAATCAGAAAAGGGAAAGGATTCGTGCAGACTTGAAGAGTGTCAATAGTATCCTCAAACAGAAGAAGGAAGATTTGAACAAAGTTTATTCGAAGATTTCAAAAATAAACAAGCAACGGGACGAAATTTTGACTTCTCGCAAGAAGATGGAGGATCGTTATAAAGCTTGAGTCAAAGACATGAAGAAGCAGCTCGAGATTAGAGATGAAGAGATCAGAGAAGAACGTCATCAGAAGGATGAGACTGATCGTCAGTTGGTGGGTTGCTAGTTCTGTTTGAACCAAGTCTTGACCGAGATGGAAGAGCTCAAGATCAGAGCAGAAATCAAGAAGCCTAGAGGTGAAAGTCCTTCTGAAGAGATTGGTGATTCTTGGGAACAGAGGAGCTGTTACTTAGAGGGGATTATCCATCGGAGGGATGTTCTCATTCAAGAACTGATTCAGAATCTGAAGCATGATGCGACCAAGAAGCTCTTCAAGGAGGTTCAGGATTGGAGCAAGAGGCACTTCGGTTGGGGAGGGCTTGCTCTGGTAGAGATGGAGGATGTGCCTTAGGGTTGTTTTATATTTTTGTTGATGTGATCACCATCAGGCTTATTGCTAGGGATCCTTTCTTGTATTCTATATTTGGCTGTATTCTCTATACTCTTGTTTCTATTTTTCCATATATATGATGAGTTGTTTTACCGGTGTTCCATGGTGTTCTTTCGCTTTAAAACTTGAATCAAAGTGTAGATTACCCTGGAAATGATTAAACATGGTATTTGCATACATTCATGCATTTTCATTCATAGCATGCATAGCAGGTGTTCGTGACTGGCCTTCTTATCGTGATCCGGTTTTCTTCATAATTACATACTTGACTTTTCATTGATATACTACTCGAAGCAATCAAAGGTTGATCATGGATCAGATTCAAGCAGAGTTGATGGAAGTCCGAAGCCAGATGGGACAGTTTTTGGTGGACGTGCAGGTCTTGTCCCATGGTCAAAAATTGATGAGGGAGGAAGTTCAACAATTGAAAACTCAGGTGAGTCTAGTCATGGAAATCTTGAGGATAGTGTTGAGAAAAGAAGGTAATCCAAGGCCCGTTGCTGCAACAGAAGTCGTTATTCCTCGCTTTCCTTTAGGATCTTTCCCAGATCATGAGTTACCTCGCGGATCTCCTCCGCAACCTGGGGTTCTAGAACTTTCCCGTCAGCAGCCATTTCCTGTTCCCCAAGAGAATCCTAAGGGTAGAGAATATGAACCGAGGCCAAGGAAGCCTGAGAAGAAGTTTGATCTGATCCCCATGTCGTATGCGTAGTTACTGCAACCCTTGCGCAAGCTTCAATTGATTGAGCTCGTTACTTTAGGACCTCCTCCCGCAAAGTTTCCTCTGGGCTATAATGTCAATGCTAGGTGCGATTTCCATTCTGGGGCACATGGTCACAACATTGAAGATTGTACAAGGTTCAAGTATAAGGTCCAAGAGCTCATTGATTCAAAGGCAATCGAGTTCGCGCCAAGTGGCACGGACGTGCAGGGTGATTCTACTCCAACCGCTGCAAAAGAGATGGATGCTCTTTTCCTTTCTCCAGGATCAGCCTTAGGACAGGGGCATATTCCATACTCTCGAGTTCCAGAATCTCCACGTCAGCAACCTTTGTCGGTTTCTTAGCCAAATCTGAAGAGGGAAGTGCCTGGACACGTTGGGTGCCCAAATTAGTATCAAAAACAGAACTGCTCTCAGAAGAGACAATGAAGACCAAGAAGGCCTGAGAGAAGGTTTGATCCTATTTCTATCCCTCATGGTCAACTGCTTGCCCGTTTGCTCCAAGGTTCTTTGTTTAGCCAGGAGAGGACTAGCCAATTCCAAATCCTATTCCTCCAGCTTATAACATGAATGTTAGGTGTGAGTTCCACTCAGGAACACTCGGGCATTCAATTGAAAATTGCAAGGTGTTCAAGCACAAGGTATAAGATCTGATTGACTCAAAGATCATCACGTTCATACCAGCTGGTCTGCACATAAATTAAAGCCTCATTTCCCAAGTGAGCATTCAGACTGTAAATACATCCTCAGAAGAAATAAGTCCAGACGGAGTCTAACCTCCTCAGCAATGGCAATCATTAGCGTCTTTACTGCATTTTCATTTGTAGCTTTTATTGTTTGTTAAAACATTTTTTGCATGTAGGAACTTTTTTGTTTTTTTAATGATAATCATAATGCAATGAGTATGCTTTTCTTGAAGTAATCCATTTGTGTTCACTCATAAAATGTTTATATGCACTGCAATACCAACGTCTTGCTTAAACTCTTAGAGGGAGGATGATGAAGTAAAAATGCAAACTTTCTGGTCGTATGCTTTTGGAATAAAACCTTGCTGATGATGTACAGGCATTGTTTTAAATCCCCAATCACCGGAGATATAAGGGAGATAAACCCTTGTCAACCCCTTTGAGGCTTGAAGTAGAAGTTTCTTTTCATATGAAAAAACCCTCACATTTAACCTGAGGCAGGGTAGTCTTTAGTTAATTTGACTATGCGTTCAAATTTCAAAAAGGTGGAAAAGAGGAGTGTCCCTTTTGAGGATCAATAACCTTTGTATTCCTCACGCATCAGGAGGTAAAGAGACGTGAAACCAAAGTGGTCATCCCTCATCACAAGAAACGAGGCAGACACAACTCTTTCAGAGAAATCATGACGAACAAATGTCACACGATTTTTTCCCAAAAGAAAAAAGAGAATAAAAAAAGAGAAAGAAAGCCCGCTAAGTCGATACCTTGAAAACAACTGACTTAGGCAAAGATTATGGCATCCCGTTGGACTTCAAAATAAACAAATATCGGTTCAGGCAAAAATCAGGGAACAAAAAGCAAAAAAAATGAAAAGCGAAAAGTGAAAAGGATTACAAAAGAAAAATCCTCGATAAAGAATAAAGTCGTGTGACTACAGACACCAAAGACAAAAGGGGTGACTTCCACTTCGAAAACCTTGTGGGTTCCTTAACCATCACTTCTACCATTCAATAACCTTTTGAAAGGTGAGCACTTGTGCCGAATTAACTGAACTTAAGACTGGAGAACATCACGAAGAAGGAGTGGGTACAAATAAACTTTGAGCCTAAAAATATTTTTTTTCTAAAATCGTGAACCAGGCCACGTTACAACCCTCAAAAGTCCTAATTGAAGCAAGGTTTATTCTGAAGGCATGCTTTAACAAGATATTGTTCTCAACTCCCGTGAGTTGTGCTAAAAGACCTTTGTTGGTATTGCATGTGCATGTTATCTTTCATTCAAAAATATCAGTGTCGCATCTTAACCAGTGACTCGTTCACAGGGTTTGGCGATATATTTTCAGTAAAAACTTCAAGATTAGTATGTGTGTTGCATTAGAATTATCATTCTCAGAATAAACATTTTCTGCTTGTATACATGTATTTGACGCTAATGAAGCTTGCATAAAGAGCATCAGTTGAGAAGTTTAATCTTGCCAAGAGGAAATTCCTGGACAGTCATATCAAGGAGCATGTGGTCCAGAGACTCGATCGAGTAGCAGCTTTCCCAACTAGTTATGCTAAGAGGTTGCCAGTATGGGGAAATCATGTCGAGATTGAACAAATCTCTCAAAGATCAATCATTCAGGGGCAAAGTCACTTCGAGGCTCGTACAGATGCAGGCCACTTCAAGATCACAAGAAGTTATCCTCTCTAGAAGATGATTAATCAGAATCGCCTCCCCAAGGTTCAGAATACTGGGACAGAATATCTCAAGTCTTTGGGATACCTCTCAGGGCAAGTTCCTTCATAGGTTATGTTGTACCTGGGACACACTATTTTGTTGTTCCACCTTTTGCAATATCGTTTTCCTCTCATAGCAACTGGTGCACCGCTCAAAAAATTGGAAGCTCGAGAAGGTATGAGTTCCTTGTGTATTGTCTCCCCAACAGGGACCGCTAGGGTTTTATCTTCATCAGCAGAGCACTATGAGATTTCTGACTATTTTCTCCAGCGAGGGTCTAGAAGGTTGCTTTCCCCAGCCAGGATCAGAATTGCTTGTTTTCTCCCCAGCAAGAGCTAAGGGTTCATTTTGTCATACCCCAAATTTTGACCACTAATATTTCCCATCATTGTGAAAATCATCATCACAATATGGAAGAACCATCATACTTCATCAGTCTCCCCAAAGATGGGTGAGCATCCACTACAATCAAAACTAGGGTTTCAAGCCCTCTCTGAGTGCTTAGACAAAGGATCAATCAAGGAATGACATGATCTTCAACTTGTCTAAACTCTCAAACATCCACAATGGATCAGAAGGACTCCCACTTCAAGGATTAAGCACAAGGTTGCTCCCTTCTAAGTGGATTAAGTCTCAAGATTGTCAGTGTCACCAAATTAGGGTTTTGGTCGACCAGGGCCTCCAGATGGAAATTTTCATCTGGGCACAAGGCAATGATCCAAAACACAACCTAATATACTCCATGGAACCACATGGACCCAATCATCAAGTCAATTTGGCCTCAGGGGATGCATACCTCAAAAACCAGGTATTAGGGTTTCTTGACCTAATTCACCCCTAAGTTGACTTTTGGGGCAAATCATGAGCCAAGACCTCAAGAGAGGGTTTGAGGGTCTCAAATGAACTATATTGATCCATTTGGAACAATGGATTAATCCAAGAAGCTTGAGCAACAAGTCTCATTTTCATCTGCACCACAATTAGGGTTTTAAGGAAAAAGTCAACTGTAACTTTGACTTTTGACCAGGACATGCTCCCAAGCCCTATGGCATGCATCAATATACCCTATGACACGCATGGAACATGTCCATCAAGTTTGATTTAGGTCAAGGACATGATTTCCTGAAGAATTGCACAATTTGGAATTCATCTGATAAAAAGTCAACTGTGCACAAAAGTCAACTTTGACTTTTTGAGATTTTTCACCAAAATGGATTTTTAACCCTAAAATGATGTTAATGTTTGATTTGAATCCTCATTCATCAAGAAAAACCAAAGAAAGTGGAAAAAGTACCACTAATACACTAACTTTGGAGGATCATAACTCCTAAACCACATGGCCATTTTTTCTCATCCAAAGATGGATTTGTAGCCCTCATTACCCTCTACAAAAACTTCAACGAGACCTAAGTCCAATTCATTAAGGATTTTGAGTTATGGAGTGATCAAAATCAAGAAATCACACTTTGTTCCAACACTTAGTGAAAATTTCACTAAGTCAGATTTTGCTTCACTTTTTGCCAAATGTAGAGGGATTTTTCACTTGGAATCAAAAGAGATCAAAACCAAACTTATTCAAATAGTTGTTGTATCATGTAAGGGCTTTCCAAAATGGTCAAGAGCATTACCAAATTCAACTTACACCATGAGATATGACATTGGCAAGTTGCCTTGCTGAAATCTGTCAAAGGCAAGGCAGAATTTGCAATTTTGCTCGATTTGCCAAAATCAGCCAAATTCAAATGCTCCTATCCACTTGGACACATCTGAGGATTGAATCTAAAGGGGACAATCACTGAGCCAAGCCTCCAAAGTCCATGGAACAAGAAATAGCATGTTGAACCTAGAATGGCCAAAATAGGGACAAGACTCCAAATTTGGATTGAAGCATTCAATGGAAGCATCAAGGTGGCATGGACTGAGCCATTCTCATCTGAAATCAGTTAAGATTTATCCAAGACCAAGGGAACCAAAGCTCTGTGCCCTAACATCTAGTCAATCGCTAGAGGAGACTTGGATTTTCATTTGCCAACATTGGCCAAACCTGCTTACCAGCTGCCATTCACTATTCCTTGAAAAACAAACTTGCTCTACTATAAATAGAGCTCAATTGTGATTAGTTTGAGTACACCAAAGCCATCTAATAGATGCTTTCCTCAAAATCTCTTTCTCTTGGCAAAAATGCCTTTCTTAGCAAGGTAGCTATCGGGTTTTGAGTTTGAGAGCAATTCCAATCAAACCAATCACTCACACACCTCATATACATCACATATGAGCTGATCAAACACTTAGACCACTTCTGAAACACCAATTTCACAAAATCACCAGCTGGTTGCTCAAATTTTCAAACAAGTTGCAGCTGAGGTACCACAAAGTGATCCAGCCAATTTCCATCAAGTCCAACCATTCAAACACACTCCATAGGGTGTAGGGAAGCTGTTCAGATCATCACCACTCATCTGTAACACCTCCAAATCAAAAATCACCTTGCACTTGCTGTCACGGCTTGGAGGTAAGCACATACTTGGTCATCTCTCAATCTATGCATATTTCCTCGCACAATAATTTGGCGATATGTTCATAATCATGCATGAAATGTTTTCCCTCAATTAATTGCATTATTTGAATCGTGTATCAAAAATCCTAGCCTTCATGCAAAAATTAGGGTTCTTGAGGTTTCTTCGTGATTTCATGTTTTATGTTTAATTTAAATGAAATTAAGTGTTATAAACATGATCGTGAGATTGAGACGAGCATAATGATATGTGGATTGCATGATATGATTACGTATTCAGTGAGATTGGATGGAAAACGCAAATCAGCCAAACCCAGAAAAACGCGCGTGTTCTTGCTTGTGTTCTTGGCGCCTTTTTCACAAATTCAAATATTTGAATTTTGTGATTTTGTTTAATTGATTCAAAAATTAATTTCTCTCTGAGTTTTAATGATTTTGAGTTGATTCTTTTTTTAATAATTCACAAAAATGTTAAAATATTTTATTTTTATCAAAAAATCCCAAAAATATTATTTATTTTGTATAATTGATATTTTTGCAAAGAATTAATATTTTAATTGTTTTTGACATTTTAAATATTTTTTCTACATTGATTTTGCAACTTTTAATGCTTTCTAATTATTTTGTAGGTCAATACTTAATTTTTGAAGCATTAATCCAAAATCACAATTTGTTTTTCACATGTTAAACAATTTTGATCATTTTAATTGAATTTTTATTCAATTAAATACATTTTTGAAAACAAATTAGGGTTTTTGGATTAATTCAACCCTCATAAATCATTTTCAAAACACTCTGGGCCTCTAATAGAGTGTAAGACCCAATCCTTTCTTGTACAAAACATTTTTGGGCCTCAGTGTATTGTATAAGTCCCGATACCGTCAAAAAACGAACGACGCGATCGTCGCCTTTTGAAAAATAACCTTGGGCCTCTCCTCGAGCTATTGGACCCATTCAAAACATTTTGGGCCTCTAATAGAGTGTAAGACCCAATCCCCTTTTAACCAAAATCATTTTGGGCCTCACTTATTGTATAAGTCCCTCCGCGTTAAAAGAAAATCTCGGCGCGATCGCCATTTTAAACGGAAAAATCAATTGGGCCTACCCTCGTTTTATAAGCCCCACTCTTTTTCTTTAAACTTTTTGGGCCTCTTGAGAGAGTGCAAGACCCATCCTTTTGTACAGAAAACAATTTTTGGGCCACAGTCACTTGTATAAGTCCCTCTGTACAAATTCAAATAGTGTGCTCACTGATAAAACCCTGGGCCTCTCCTTGAGCTGTAAGCCCCAAATCTTTCTTTTTCAAAGCACTTTCTCCTTTGATTTTGAATATAATGTTGTTTTCAATCTTTCTTTGTTGAACAACTAACCAAACAGCATGGAAGCTCTACAACCGAGTAAGTGTTTATACGCTTTCATTTACCGCTTTCACATATATAACTGTACTGTGGGGCTGTTTCACTGTAAGTATTCTTTCATAAACTCATATCAACTGTGTAATAATAGTATAGATATTTCGAGTTTCCCCGGCAACTACATCTAGAACTAGGTGACGCCGTTTCGTTTGTTCGTAGAAATAGACAACTAGATCCCCAATAGGATCACCAGATACAGTCTTCTCTTCGGCTGTCCTCATTAGGAATTGTCAAGAAATTCTATTCCTCGGAGATGAATTATTCTCGGTCAAACTTCTCTTGAATTTCTTCAAACCTCAGAACTGTTCACTAAATGAATTATTCTCGGTGAAACTTTTCTTGAACGTTTCTTTGGTTTGGGACCCACGGGCTTCTTAAAAGCATCGGCCTCCTCTTGGGCATTGTACAAGGACCCACAGGCTTCCTAAAAGCAACCTCGCCTCCTCTTGGGCTTAGTACAAGGACCCTACGGATTCTTAGAAGTAATCACAGCCTCCTCTTAGGCTTCGTATAATGATCTCTTCCTCCGGGAATGATAGCCTTCTCTTGGGCATCGTACAAGGACCCGTCGGCTTCTTAAAAGTTTCCAGCCTCCTCTTGGCCTTCATACAAATTGTCCCGACGACCTCCTAGAGGTATAGGAACAGAACTTAGTCATCTTAATAGAACAGTCCTTTCAAAGAGTCTACTACTGTTTCTCAAAGCATAGTACAAAAGATGACACTCTAGACTTGGACAGTCTAATTCCCTTGAGTCTCAAAGACATTCTCAAGCACCCCTTCGTTAAATAGGAAGGAAACCCGCAGACTCAGACAGTCTCAATACCCTTCGGATTTCCCATTTCCTTAAAGAATAGGAATAACCCGGATCCTCGAATCAAATCCTTGAGTACAGTGTTGCTCATATAAGAACTGATTTTCTCTTTTAAAATCAGTATACTGGACCTGTCACTCGACTGAAACAGTAACCCTAGCCTCTCTCTCGGGCTTTGTACGAGACACATAAAAGATTCCCTCGTTGAGTCAAAAACCTTTAGCCTCCATCTCGGGCTTTATACGAGATACCAAACGACTCCATCGTCGGGTCACAACCTTTTAGCCTCTCTCTCGGGCGTTGTATGAGACACATATTAGCCTCCTCTTAGGCTTTGTATAAGAAAACCACTGGTTGATCCAATCAACCTTTTAGCATCAAAGCTGTGCCTTGATCACAGTACGCAAACATCCATCTAATTGCTGTAAGCGGCAAGCCTCTGGATCGTCTACATCCATGCCACTATCCCTCTTTTAGCATGAGAAATTCCTAAGGAAAGATAACATTGCTCTACACTGAGTTAAAGTCTTCTCCTTCAGGTTAAAACCCCCTATAAAGGAAATTATGGCATTGCTAGGATCCGCGTATCCCGGTTAAAGTAATTCTCCTCAAACCCTTCTTTAGAGATGACAAATTCTCTCTAAAGTCGAGGTCCTTCAGCTTCACATCTTGGGCTTTGAACAAGATACAAATAAACCCTTCAGCTTCACATCTTGGGCTTTGATCAAGATATAAACCACCTTTAGCTTCACGTCTTGGGCTTTGAACAAGACACCAAAAACCCATTTCCTCCCATAGAATAGGAGGAACTACGAACGCTCTGATTTCCCTGTTTCGGTAAACGGGAATACGTAGGCATAAGATTGAAAGAAAAATATTAGCGAGCACACTAAACAAAAAAAACAAATCCCATATCTCCATCAATCAAAAGCAGTAATTCAAAACATCAGTCCTCACATCCTAATCCTTGTTCCCCGCCAGAAACCTTCTGTCTAGATAAAAAGAAAGAAATTGTATTGGCGAAAATACAAATAACCAGTACAAAGGCCCCCCCACATTGATAGCATTCGTAACCTAACAGACCGTTGTTCAAGCTCAGTATGCAAAGTAGGGTTAATTGGAGACATCTATTTCCCTTCCTTATTCAGCTCACAATAGGATAAAAAATGAATCGACCTGTAGTTTAAGCCTAAACCGCAGAGAGCGACCAGCGCTTAAGAACCGCGTCCAAAATCGCTCGCTACAGAAAAAATGGCGCCCACCGTGGGGCCGGTTCTTTCTTTCTTACAATTTAAACCTTGGGTAAGTCATTTTCATGGTGGTGGCCGCCAACAGAAAAAATGGCGCCCACCGTGGGGCCCGTCTTTCTTTTTCTTTTTTCTCTTCACTTATGTGAAAACCACAGATTGGGGCTTCCGCCGGGGAACCCATTTCTGTCAGGAACTTAGGATTCTTAGCTTTATAAGTCTAGGATTTTTAAGACAAATATATATACTGCTTTTCCTAATTGAATATGTGTTTATTTTTCTGCTACTGGGAATGCGTGTGATGCCGCATGTGGTGAGATTGAGTATACACTTAAGAAAAGCCAAATCTTTTTTGTAGTGTGGAAACTATCTGAAATAGTTGTTACGCGATACTACCCTCATTTGAGGCTGGTGATCTATTCTCGGTGAATGGCACTTACTCTAAGATTGCACACAACTCGCTGGCGGTCCGCTTGTTGTCTGCCTTCCTGGGAGGAGCTGATGATAATGAGTACAGGTACAAAAATCACCCTAGTATAAACCTTTGGGGATGGGTAGAGCCTTGACTTCATGACAACGACCCTTTGACCCCATGTTTTTTCTATGTTTTTGTGTGCTGCATTCATGCATTCATTTAATAAAACATTAAAACATTCAAAAAACTTCTCTTCTAGTCTTTCTGTTTTTCAAATTAAACTAAGACTGTGATTGTAAATATCAGAGAAGAGGATTACGCTAATGGATTTCGGTTGAAGGAGAACTCACCAGTATACCTTCAAGGTTCCAAAGTTAGGGGATTTGAGAAGGTTAGCAAGGATGATCACTAGCCCTGAGGCTTTTAGAGCCAAGCACGGAGGTCTGCTACCACTGTTAAGAGTCCATGTGATTGAGGGAATCATGGATGCGCTCATTCAATTCTACGATCCGGTTTATCACTGTTTCACATTCTCGGATCACCAGCTAGCACCAACGCTGGAGGAGTATTCTCATCTGATCGATCTACACATCACAGATCGAGCTCCATTTTCTGGACTGGAAGAAATTCCAAAGAATCAGACCATTGCAAGAGCAATTCATTTGGACGAGTCTGGGGTCAGGACTCACATGACTACTAAGGGTGGCATCCAAGGTTTGCCAGCCCAGTTCTTAACAAAGAAAGCTCTGTACTTTGCTAGTATAGGGAACGGGATTGCTTTTGAAAGCATCTTTGTTTTACTCACCTACGGATTATTTTTGTTTCCCAACATCAATAACTTCGTCGATATCAACGCCATTAAGGTTTTTCTCATTGGAAACCCTGTGCCGACTTTGCTCGCGGATGCGTATCATTCTGTACACTTAGGAAATTTGTACAGCGGAGGGGAGATCACATGCTGTGTACCTCTGCTTTACAAATGGTTTATCTCTCACTTGCCCAAGTCTGCTGCTTTTTGGGATTGCAAGAGTGTCTTACGTTGGTCGCAGAAGATCATGTCTCTTACCAACTCTGATATAGATTGGTGTAATAGGATTTTTGAGGGAATCAGAATCATTAATCGTTGTGGAAACTTCCCCAACGTACCCCTCATAGGAACTAAAGGAGGAATCAACTATCATTCGATATTGGTTCGTCGTCAATTTGGATACCCGATGAGACACATCCCGTTGGGTGTTCATCTGGAAGGTCTGTTCTTCAAAGAAGGAGAAAACGACAGAGCACTAAAGATGGAAATAGTGCACGCTTGGAAACACGTTCATAAGAAAGGACGAGAGTCTCTGGGAAAACCAGACTGTGTCTCGGTGGAGCCTTATCTCCACTGGGTACAAACTAGAGCTCTCAAGCTGGAGATGCCTTATCCTCGTTACGGAATTCTTCCGCCAAAGGAATCTATCATGTACTTCATGACTGAGACTGAAAAGCTTCAGGTTACTCTCAACAAAGTCCAGAAGGAGAGAAGGTCTTGGAAGAACAAGTACCGCACCCTCGACATAGAGTGCATCAAAATACAGCAACTACTAAAAGATAAGGATGCTCTGATTGAAATTTTGGAGCAACATGCTATAGAGAATCAGGATGACCAAAGGAATTTGCTCACTCCTTTCACCTGGCAAAGGAATGACAACCCGACAACGGCCCAAGAGCCTCGGTCAAAGAAAAGGAAGATACCAGAATCAGCACCCGATTTCTCTTCAGAGAGGACTCGGGACCCATTAGCCTAGGTTTCTGTTTCTGCACCTTGTAATCTACTGTATTTCCATTTCTGTAATCCTTTGAAATTCAATAAAAAGGGGTTTCCCCACCGTTTGATATTTGCAATCTAATTGTCGAAGTTTATTTTGATTAAACCTTAAACAATTAATATAATCATTGCATTCATCATTCTCACATCGCGTATTCTTCTTACCTACGAATCTCACATTTTGTGTCTCGATTCTAGAGTCAAACTGTCTCATTCGTATAACACTCGGGCCAATCATCAGAAAAAGATGGATGATCTTGAGGAAGAAAACAGAGAGTTGAAAGAAGAGATCGACGCTCTGAGAGAGGATATGAGAAAGCTTCGTAACGACATGCAAGCCATGGCAGAAGCTCAACTACAAAGGACTGTGATCTCAGAGATCACCTCAACGCCCATAGTGGAGAAGTATGATCCTAGGTATCAGATGCCGAAAGATCGCCCTTGGGGTATGCCTGTTAACTATATCCCGGAAGGATATGTTCCGCCGATCACTGAGGATCAGGGAATCACAACAGAAGCCGCTGGGCCTGAAGGTTACAAACTTCGTGAAAGCGAAGATGCCAGGGGCATACTGAAGACTCCTGAAGGTTACAAACTTCGGGAAACGCCAAGATTCACCGCCGTAGTCACGGTACCACCCCCTGTGGTGCACACTGTCCCGGGAGGACAGATTTCGCCGATACCTTCTGGTAAAAAGGAAACTATGTTCGACCGAATGGATGAATTCTAGGAACAGTTCCTGGAAATGCAGAAAGAGCTGCAGGCCATTCGCGGTCAGGATCTATTTGGGAAGGACGCCGCAGATCTTTGCTTGGTCCCCAATGTGAAAGACCCGCACAAGTTCCAAGTGCCCGACTTTGAAAAATACAAGGGTAACTCTTGCCCTCAAAGTCACTTGACAATGTACGCTCGACGAATGTCAGCTCAGACGGAAAATTAGGACCTGCTGATTCACTACTTCCAGGATAGTTTAACCGGTGCCGCGCTCAAATGGTACATGGGTTTAAACCGTGCTACGATCAGCACTTTCAGAGATCTTGGCAAAGCCTTCGTCCAATAATACAAATACAATTTGGACATGGCACCCGACAGAGATCAACTCAGATCGATGTCACAAAAGGACAAGGAAACCTTTAAGGAGTACACTCAAAGATGGCGTGAAATTGCCGCTCAAATTTGTCCACCTCTTGAGGAAAAAGAGATAACAAAGATCTTCTTAAAGACCTTAAGCTCATTTTACTATGACCGAATGGTTGCCAGTGCGCCCAGTGATTTCACCGAAATGGTCGGCATGGGCGTACGTCTTGAGGAAGCCGTCCGAGAAGGACGTTTGGTAAAAGACACTGGATCGACGAGCGGTACTAAAAAAATATGGTAGTGCTCTCCCTAAGAAAAAAGAGCAAGATATTGGGAATATCTCTCTCGGAAAGCAAAGGCGACGTTATCAACCAGTAGCAGCTGTAATTCCTGCTATCGGCCATGCGCCTATTCCTACGTATCAACCTCAGGTTGCGTAAAGCCAACCTAATCAGCAAAGAACACAACAGCCTCTTCAGCAGGCTCGTCCTCCATATAACAGCAACCGTACAACACGACCATCAGGGTTTGATCCTATACCCATGTTGTACGCAGAACTATTTCCGTTACTACTAGCTAAGGGGTACATCCAGACTAAGTCTCCTCTTACAGTACCAGAAAATCTGCCTTTTTGGTTTAAGGTGGATCAAACATGCCCTTATCATCAAGGAGGTTCAGGGCATAACATAGAGACTTGTCTCAATTTCAAGTCCGACGTACAAAAGCTTGTTAGGAGCGGGCTCTTATATTTCAAGGATACGAATCCCAATGTTCTTACGAACCCGCTGCCTCAACATGACAAGGCTGCAGTCAATTTGATAGAAGGAGAGACTAACAACGTCTATCAAATTCACGATGTACTCTTGTTGAAAACCAATCTGGTTAAGATGCATTGTAGACAGAGTGGATATGGCCATGTGCCACCTCATAACTATCATCAGTGTGATATCTGCTCTAAAGACAACCAAGGATGTTCTGTGGTGCAAGCAGCTCTGCAGGAACAGATGGATCTCGGATGGATCCAAGAGCACCGGGTTCGTGGAGTTAACATGGTTTACACGAATTCTAACATCATTCAGAACCATGATATCCGTGCAATGAATGTCAACTTGGTGGCGATGCACTCAAGGCAAAGCCAGTATCATAATCTGCCACGGCATGATTACAGTTCCTGTATGATTTGCTCGGTAAACAAACAGGTATGCTCTTTCATACAAGAGGCCCTCCAGCGTCAGATGGACCTTGGATGGATCCAAGACTACCATGATAGGAACCCTTATCAAATCAACATGGTTCAGATCTTCGATATTCGCGTGATAAATACCAACCTGGTGGAGTTACATGCTGAGCAGGTCCGACTCGGATTCTTAATATCACATGACTATCAAAGCTGTAAAGCGGGTTGCGAAAACGATCGAAGTTGTACCCTGGTCCAGGAGGCACTTCAGCCCTTGTTAAATCACTGGTGGATGCCAATCTATATAGATGAAGATACTCGACAAATCAGTATCAATAACAGAAACCCCACTCGGCGTCAGAGTCAGGATGTCCGATCTGTGGAAGTTAACCTAGTGAGGTTACATTGTATTCAAAGTGGGCGTGGCCAGGTGCCACCACACAACTATGAACGTTGCGGTGTCTGTTTGGAAAGTAACCAAGGGTGTTACCTTATGAGAGCAGCTCTTCAGGGTCAGGTCGATCGTGGAGGAATTCGTCCATATCCGGGTTCTGGACCCATCAACTGGACGTCAAACTACCTTGCCGAGCAAGTTGAGGATGTTGTCACGATCGCTGGTCATAACCATACCATAGATGTTTTTGCCATCATCCCTCTACTTGACGAATCTAAAGTTCCCATCTGGGAACGGATCGAGATTACTTATGATGGTCAGAAAAATCAGAAGGTTCCCGTAGTCATTTATCTACCGGTACCACTACCGTATGAATCAACTAAGGCTATCCCTTACAAATACGGTGTAACAACCATTGAAAATGGAAAGGAAATTCCATTACCCTCCGTCGTGAATATTGCAGACATCAGTCGTGTAACACGGAGTGGTAGAATCTTCAACCGAGGAGTTGGAGAACTTAACAAGGAAAAGGAACTTCAGTCTGAAACTCCTGATCCACCAGTCGGTCAATCCGGTAATCCCGACCTTTCGAAAGACAATGATGAGATGCTGAAGCTCATCCAAAGGAGTGAATACAACATTGTCGATCAACTGTTACAGACTCCTTCAAAGATCTCGGTGTTATCACTGTTACTCAATTCAGAAGCCCACAGGGAGGCTCTACAGAAAATCTTGGAGCAAGTCTTTGTGGAACAGGATGTAACAATCAGACAGTTCGATAGCATTGTCTCTAACATCACTTCTTGCAACAATTTGGGATTTAGTGATGAGGAATTACCTGAAGAGGGTCACCGTCATAACATGGCACTCAATATCACAGTCAACTGCCAGGACGATGCTTTAGCCAGCGTACTGGTAGACACAGGGTCAGCCCTGAATGTTATGCCGAAGTCTACTTTGATGCAGTTATCATTCAAAGGCCCTCCGATGAGAGTCAGCGAAGTTGTCGTCAAACCATTCGATGGATCCAGAAAAATGGTTATCGACGAAGTTGATCTTCCCATAACTATCGGTCCTCATACTTTCCAAGTCACTTTCCAGGGAATGGACATCCGGGCAACATACAGTTGTTTATTAGGAAGACCTTGGATACATCAGGCAGGGGCGGTTACTTCCACCCTCCACCAAAAGCTAAAGTTCGTCCAGAACGGCCAACTCATCACAGTCTGTGGAGAACAGGCTTTGCTTGTGAGTAACTTATCATCATCTGCTTGTGTAGAACCTGAGGAGGTTATTGGAACGCAGTTCCAAGCACTGTCGGTAAGCAAAGACAATCATTTCAAAGGAGGAACCTCGATTTCCTCATAGAAAGATGCTATCTAAGCGGTCGAGAGTACCGATACAACAGGATGGTGACAGCTTGTCATTCCTACTGACAATAAAACAAAGAAGGGTCTTGGTTTTTCTGCGACCTGTACCCAGACAGCTGCCGGCGATGAAAGTCTTCGCCCCCTTCAAAATCTCTTCCGCAGTGGAAGTTTCCTTCACCCAGTGTCTCAGACAGTTCACGCTATTAATGAGGAAGATCCCTCTGACACGGATGAAGAGTGGAGGTCCTACCTTAACAAGGACGGTTATATGTCTCAGGAAGAGGTGCCTATGCCTTTTTGCTTTCCTACAGAAAGTCCGAGATTTATACCAAGATCAGACGTCGAAATGATATATGGAGATTGTGATCCGGAAGGATGTCGTGCTCCGCCAAATTCATTAGAGGAAGACACTCCGATGAAAGACAATTTTGACTACAATTACTATGGCCCAATGGATGGCCTGCCAATGTGGCAGCCTTACCCAGGAAACTTGGGGCAAGAAAGTCAGCCGAGTAATGAAAATCAGCTGACCATCATTGAACAGAATACTTGTGTCCCCACCATGTCATGGGATCAACACTCAGGTCATTCAGAAACTACTCAACATGAAGATGAATTCGCAACATTTGCAGGACTTGAATTCATCAACTATGCTTTTCCCGAGGTCAATGTCATTGAGAGGGATGACTCCTCCTGTTCCAAAGAAGTTTGGGACACTCTGGGAGAACCAAGTGGAAAATACGACTTCATGGTCAAGTACACCGCTCCCGAAAGTTCTCGTATCAGGCTCGAAGATATCCAGCCTACTGGATGGAGATATACAGCTGAGAGCACAACTACTCTGCAAAATGCAACAGAGGAATTCTCCTACGACAATTCTGCCTGGGAGACAGATTCCAATGATCCTGCTCTGCCAGAAATCAGCGTTATTTCTGAAGACAAATCAAGGAAGGTGCCAGACTTTGTGATTCACCGAGGAGTTCGCCGCCAATGGGTTGTCGTTGAGGTTCCGAAGGTCGTTTATCAATCAAAGTAATTTCCATCTTTTAACCTTTCACCCTGCCCAGGTGAAACGGATGTTTTGATAGGGCTCACTTTCTGTAAATTTCCCTCTTCGCTTTGCCCGAAGCGACAGAGTTTTGTTTTATAGGGTGTAGTTTCAAGATTCGACTTGTTCATTAATAAAATAACGTCGTTCTGTAATTTCCACATTTATTGTTGTTTTCTCTTTTTGCTTTTTCAGAAAATGGTAATCCTAAAAAACAATTCAAATAAAAACAAGCAGTAAAATAAATACACTGCACACACTTACATTTTTTCTACCTCTTCTAAACACGAATCATCGCGTCATGCAGATTTCTTGTTTTACACCCCGTTGAAACATACGATTCGATGCCTTCTCCCGACTTTGAGTTCCCGGTATTTGGGGCTGAAGAAGAAGATGACAACGAAATTCCAGAAGAGATCACCCGACTACTCAGACAAGAGGAAAGGTCCATTGAACCTCACAAAGAGCCGTTGGAAACGGTAAACTTGGGTTCGGAAAAAGAGAGAAAAGAAATCAGGATTGGGGCACTGCTCAATCCAACTGTCAAAGAAAGTTTGATAAAGCTTCTCAAAGAATTCCCCGATGTATTCGCTTGGTCCTATCAGGATATGCTAGGGTTGGATACCAGCATCGTGGAACATCATTTACCGTTAAGATCGGAATGTCCACCAGTAAAGCAAAGGTTGAGACGCACTCACCCGGACATGGCCGTCAAAATCAAAGAGGAGGTGCAGAAACAGATTGACGCGGGTTTCCTCGCTACATCTGAATATCCTCAATGGTTAGCCAACATCGTACCCATTCCCAAAAAGGATGGAAAGGTCAGAATGTGTGTCGACTACAGAGATCTAAACAAGGCAAGTCCAAAGGACGACTTTCCTTTACCACATATTGACATGCTGGTAGACAGTACAGCAAAGTTCAAAGTTTTCTCCTTCATGGATAGATTCTCGGGCTATAACCAGATTAAAATGGCGCTGAAAGACATGGAGAAAACTTCGTTCATTACCCCATGGGGTACCTTTTATTACAAGGTAATGTCGTTCGGTTTGAAGAACGCCGGGGCAACCTATCAAAGGGCCATGACTACTTTGTTTCATGACATGATACACAAAGAAATCGAGGTATATGTCGATGATATGATTGCAAAATCTAAAACAGAAAGTGAGCACGTTGAACATCTGTCAAAATTGTTCGAACGTCTAAGAAGATTCAAGCTCCGCTTGAATCCCAACAAGTGCACCTTCGGAGTCCGTTCAGGGAAACTCTTAGGGTTCATCGTCAGCCATAAAGGAATTGAAGTTGATCCTGACAAAGTCAAGGCCATTCGAGAAATGCCTTCTCCGAAAACTGAAAAAACAAGTCAGAGGATTCCTGGGACGTTTGAACTACATCTCCAGATTCATATTCCTTATGAACGCCACGTGTGCGCCGATTTTCAAATTATTGAAAAAGAACCAGAATTGCGTTTGGTCAGAAGATTGCCAAACTGCCTTCGACAGCATTAAGGAATATCTATTGAATCCTCCGATTCTATCACCTCCAGTGGAAGGAAGACCACTGATCATTTACCTCACAGTTCTAGAGGACTCAATGGGGTGTGTACTTGGCCAACAAGACGAAACTAAAAGAAAAGAGTCTGCCATCTACTATTTGAGCAAGAAATTTACCGACTGCGAAACTCGATACACGATGCTTGAGAAAACTTGTTGCGCTTTGGCTTGGGTAGTCAAACGTCTTCGCCAATACATGATTCGGCATACTACTTGGTTGGTCTCCGAACTGGATCCAATCAAGTACGTTTTCGAAAAACCTGCTCTTACGGGAAGAATCGCCCGTTGGCAGATGTTGTTATCAGAATATGACATAGAATACCACGCTCAAAAAGCCGTTAAGGGGAGTATTTTAGCAGATCATTTGGCTCATCAACCGATTGACGATCAGGAATCAATCGGGTTTGACTTCCCAGACGAAGATGTCATGTATCTAAAAATGAAAGATTGCGATGAACCGTTACCCAGTGAAGGGCCAGAACCAGGTTCCCAATGGGGACTTATCTTTGACGGAGCAGTTAATCATTATGGAAACGGAATTGGGGCAATCATTGTTACCCCTCAGGGTACCCACATTCCTTTCACTGCCAGACTTACGTTCAAGTGTACAAATAACGAGGCCGAATACGAAGCATGTATCATGGGTTTCGAAGAAGCGATTGATTTAAGGATCAAAAACTTGGACGTATACGGTGACTCAGCCCTGGTTATCAATCAGATAAGAGGAGATTGGAACACATACCAATCAGGGTTGATTCCTTACAAAGACTATGCAAGAAGGTTGCTGCCTTTCTTCAACAGAGTTAAGTTTCATCACATCCCTCGTGATGAGAATCACATGCCTGATGCATTAGCCACTATCTCGTCCATGATTAGTGTAGGTCAATGGAATGACATACCTAAGATTGACATAATGCGCCTTGAACGGCCCGCTTACATCTTCACGATTGAAGCTGTCATAGACGACAAACCTTGGTATCACGATATCAAATGGTTCCTTCAGAAACAAGAGTACTCACCTGGGGCACTCAGAAAAGACAGGAAAACCCTCAGAAGATTGGCTGGAAACTTCTTCCTGAGCGGTGACACTCTCTATAAGAGAAATTTTGACATGGTTTTGCTCCGATGCGTCGACAGACCAGAAGCAGACATGCTTATGAAAGAAATTCATGAAGGATCCTTTGGCACTCATGCCAACGGACACACAATGGCGAGAAAAATTCTCAGAGCAGGGTACTACTAGTTGACCATGGAATCCGACTGCTACAAGTACATGAGGAGGTGTCACAAGTGTCAGATATACTCCGACAAAATCCATGTACCGCCAACGCATCTCAAAGTTCTTTCTTCCCCGTGGCCTTTTTCCATATGGGGAATCGACGTTATTAGCATGATTGAACCTAAGGCTTCAAATGGACATCGGTTCATCCTGGTAGCCATTGATTACTTCACCAAGTGGGTCGAAGCAGCATCATTCTCCAATGTAACCCGACAAGTGGTGGTCCGATTTATCAAAAACAATATCATCTGCCGTTATGGTGTTCCAAGCGAGATCATTATTGATAATGGATCTAACTTGAACAATAAGATGATAAAAGAGTTGTGTGATGAGTTCAAGATCGAACACCATAACTCATCTCCCTACCGACCCAAGATGAACGGAGCGGTAGAAGCGGCTAACAAGAATATCAAGAAGATCATTCAAAAGATGGTTGTAACCTACAAAGACTGGCATGAAATGCTAGCCTTTGCTCTTCACGGTTATCGCACATCTGTCCGCACTTCAACAGGGGCTACCCCTTTCTCTCTAGTGTATGGCATGGAAGCAGTGCTCCCCATAGAAGTAGAGATCCCGTCAATCCGAGTATTGATGGAAGCGAAACTCACCGAAGCTGAATGGTGCCAAAGTCGACACGACGAATTGAATCTGATCGAAGAAAAGAGAATCACGGCACTATGCCACGGTCAGTTGTATCAACAAAGAATGAAGAGGGCGTTTTATAAAAAGGTCTGACCTCGCATCTTCAGGAAAGGAGACCTCGTGCTCAAGAAGATACAATCTTTTTTCACTAATTCGCGAGGCAAGTGGACTCCGAATTATGGTGGCCCCTATCTGGTCACGAAAGCTTTCTCAGGCGGTGCCTTGAGACTTGCAACCATGGACGGAGAGGAATTTGCCTACCCCACGAATGTTGATGTAGTCAAGAAATACTTCGCCTAAACTAAAAAAAAAAAAAAAAAAACGTCTCGGTGGATTGAAAACCCGAAAGGGCGGTCCAGGCAAAAGTTAGAGACATGAAAAAAAAATCATCCCGATGGATTGGAAATCTCATAGTACAATCCAGGAAAAAATTAGGGATAATGGCAAGTAACTATGTTCAGCAGAGGCAAATCCCTCAGCAGCAGTTACATCATCTGTCAGAAAACTCTAGTCAAGGTCATCTTCGACAGAAGCTCAGGATGCCCCGAATTCAAAGTTGGTGGAAGGATAGTGGTCGTTATGTTTAAACGTAGCCCTTTTCCCTGTAACTTACCATTTTCTAACTTTGTATATACTCTATGGAATCACGCGTTTGGCTGATCTCCATCTTATCAATAAAATTTGAGCCCTTGTGCTTTTGTTTGTATTCCTTATTTGTTTTAGCTTTATAGAACGACGTTGTTAACATGATTAACGATTCTTGAAATGAAACAAAAATGAATTTACTTGTTAAAACTTTTTCTGCTTTTAAAGATGGCAATTTCTTTTGACTGTTGAACATCAGAAGAACATCGGCCGCTTCTTCAGAAGTGGGCGAACTTCAAAGTGCAGAATCAAAGTACTCCTTCTATGCCAGTACGCTTGAATGAAGGATCAACTATGTCAGAGACCTTGTTTCGTCTGACCCGCCTCGGCCGAGTTCTCATCTCCTAAGCTCGACCAGCATGGTTCCCCGCAGGGACTATCTCTCCTAAGCAAGGTGGAATTGCTATTTTGAACCAGTGATATTTCTATACGCCCCGCGATGGCCGAGTATCCAGTCGTGTTCATCTTTTAGTTTGTGTGTCGCGTCAGTTTTGTCCGCATATACATACATGCATCATGCATCATGCATCATTTGATTTGCATTCACATTTCATATTGCATCACTATCACTCCAGTCGGTCTTGTCCCCTAGTGGTAGAAGTCCTCTCAATCGAGTTGTCAGTTTTTGCCTCGTCAGGAAATGCTGCGTCTGAACAACCTCGCTTCCAGTTTATTTCTGAAAAAGAAGTTGGTCCTTGACCACTTTGATAACTTGAACCTCTGAAAAACCAGAGAAACCTTCAACCAATATCACTCTTCGCCATTGAAGATGATATCCTTGCTTTCCCGGATTAAGGAAAATCTCCAGAGAAAGCCTCTTAATCAGGGATTCGGTGGCATGCCAGTTTCGCTCCAAAAAATTCGCTGATGAAAAGGTCATCGGTACCTCAAAATTGGACCCCATCATATGGCATTTCTCCGGGAAGATCCCGAGAAAAGTATGATGTAAGATCCTAAGCGGCAACAGTCTCTCAAGAGACTCGCATTCCCCCAGTAGAATCGACAAATGGCGTCTTCAACAGAGAAGTTTGTGCAACTCTACAATTCAGACGAATGGGTTCCCCAGCAAGTCTGACGTCGAAGCTTTTTCCGTCAAATGGCATCTCTCCAAGAAAATTCGGCGAGAAGTTTGAAGAAAATCCGCTACTAACAGCGTTCCTTGTCAAGAAAGTTTATTGACAAAAGAAACTGAGACCAGGTCCTTGGTAGGAAACCAGGATCGAGGGGAAGTTTATATCAGAAACTGAGACCAGTTCCTTGGTAGGAAACCAGGATCGAGGGGAAGTTCATTTCAGCAACTGAGACCAGGTCCTTGGTAGGAAACCAGGATCGAGGGGAAGTTTATTTCAGCAACTAAGACCAGGTCCTCGGAAGGAAACCAGGATCGAGGGGAAGTTTACCTTTTCTAAGCATCATCGCTTAGCTAAAGAAGATGAATGCGCAAGCTACCATTCATAACCGCCATCAAAATTTCGGGTATTCCGATATTTAATCCTCTTGCACCCCGAATGCCCGAATACCTTCGCCATTCACACCTTCGTGTCCAAGAAGATTAAATAGGGGCATCTGTCATACCCCAAATTTTGACCACTAAGATTTCCCATCATTGTGCAAATCATTATCACAATATGGAAGAACCATCATACTTCATCAGTCTCCCCAAAGATGGGTGAGCATCCACTACAATCAAAACTAGGGTTTCAAGCCCTCTCTGAGTGCTTAGACAAAGGATCAATCAAGGAATGACATGATCTTCAACTTTTCTAAACTCTCAAACATCCACAATGGATCATAAGGACTCCCACTTCAAGGATTAAGCACAAGGTTGCTCCCTTCTAAGTGGATTAAGTCTCAAGATTGACAGTGTCACCAAATTAGGGTTTTGGTCGACCAGGGCCTCCAGATGGAAATTTTCATCTGGGCACAAGCCAATGATCCAAAACACAACCTAATATACTCCATGGAACCACATGGACCCAATCATCAAGTCAATTTGGCCTCAGGGGATGCATACCTCAAAAATCAGGTATTAGGGTTTCTTGACCTAATTCACCCCTAAGTTGACTTTTGGGGAAAATCATGAGCCAAGACCTCAAGAGAGGGTTTGAGGGTCTCAAATGAACTATATTGATCCATTTGGAACAATGGATTAATCCAAGAAGCTTGAGCAACAAGTCTCATTTTCATATGCACCACAATTAGGGTTTTAAGGAAAAAGTCAACTGTAACTTTGACTTTTGACCAGGACATGCTCCCAAGCCCTATGGCATGCATCAATATACCCTATGACACCCATGGAACATGTCCATCAAGTTTGATTTAGGTCAAGGACATGATTTCCTGAAGAATTGCACAATTTGGAATTCATCTGATAAAAAGTCAACTGTGCACAAAAGTCAACTTTGACTTTTTGAGATTTTTCACCAAAATGGATTTTTAACCCTAAAATGATGTTAATGTATGATTTGAATCCTCATTCATCAAGAAAAACCAAATAAAGTGGGATAACTTCTAAAAGGGGTAACCATAAAACTTAGAAATTTTTCTAAGTTATGGAAAAAGTACCACTAATACACTAACTTTGGAGGATCATAACTCCTAAACCACATGGCCATTTATTCTCATCCAAAGATGGATTTGTAGCCCTCATTACCCTCTACAAAAACTTCAACTAGACCTAAGTCCAATTCATTAAGGATTTTGAGTTATGGAGTGATCAAAATCAAGAAATCACACTTTGTTCCAACACTTAGTGAAAATTTCACTAAGTCAGATTTTGCTTCACTTTTTGCCAAATGTAGAGGGATTTTTCACTTGGAATCAAAAGAGATCAAAACCAAACTTATTCAAACAGTTGTTTTATCATGTAAGGGCTTTCCAAAATGGTCAAGAGCATTACCAAATTCAACTTACACCATGAGATATGACATTGGCAAGTTGCCTTGCTGAAATCTGTCAAAGGCAAGGCAGAATTTGCAATTTTGCTCGATTTTCCAAAATCAGCCAAATTCAAATGCTCCTATCCACTTGGACACATCTGAGGATTGAATCTAAAGGGGACAATCACTGAGCCAAGCCTCCAAAGTCCATGGAACAAGAAATAGCATGTTGAACCTAGAATGGCCAAAATAGGGACATGACTCCGAATTTGGATTGAAGCATTCAATGGAAGGATCAAGGTGGCATGGACTGAGCCATTCTCATCTGAAATCAGTCAAGACTTATCCAAGACCAAGGGAACCAAAGCTCTGTGCCCTAACCTCTAGTCAATGGCTAGAGGAGACTTGGATTTTCATTTGCCAACATTGGCCAAACCTACTTACCAGCTGCCATTCACTATTCCTTGCAAAACAAACTTGCTCTACTATAAATAGAGCTCAATTGTGATCAGTTTGAGTACACCAAAGCCATCTAACAGATGCTTTCCTCAAAATCTCTTTCTCTTGGCAAAAATGCCTTTCTTAGCAAGGTAGCCATCGGGTTTTGAGTTTGAGAACAATTCCAATCAAACCAATCACTCACACACCTCATATACATCACATATGAGCTGATCAAACACTTAGATCACTTCTGAAACACCAATTTCACAAAATCACCAGCTGGTTGCTCAAATTTTCAAACAAGTTGCAACTGAGGTACCATAAAGTGATCCAGCCAATTTCCATCAAGTCCAACCATTCAAACACACTCCATAGGGTGTAGGGAAGCTGTTCAGATCATCACCACTCATCTGTAACACCTCCAAATCCAAAATCACCTTGCACTTGCTGTCACGGCTTGGAGGTAAGCACATACTTGGTCATTTACCAATCTATGCATATTTCCTCGCACAATAATTTGGCCATATGTTCATAATCATGCATGAAATGTTTTCCCTCAATTAATTGCATTGTTTGAATCGTGTATCAAAAATCCTAGCCTTCATGCAAAAATTAGGGTTCTTGAGGTTTCTTCGTGATTTCATGTTTTATGTTTAATTTAAATGAAATTAAGTGTTATAAACATGATCGTGAGGTTGAGACGAGCATAATGATATGTGGATTGCATGATATGATTACGTATTCAGTGAGATTGGATGGAAAACGCAAATCAGTCAAACCCAGAAAAACGCGCGTGTTCTTGCTTGTGTTCTTGGCGCCTTTTTCACAAATTCAAATATTTGAATTTTGTGATTTTGTTTAATTGATTCAAAAATTAATTTCTCTCTGAGTTTTAAAGATTTTGAGTTGATTCTTTTTTTAATAATTCACAAAAATGTTAAAATATTTTATTTTTAACAAAAAAATCCCAAAAATATTATTTATTTTGTATAATTGATATTTTTGCGAAGAATTAATATTTTAATTATTTTTGACATTTTAAATATTTTTTCTACATTGATTTTGCAACTTTTAATGCTTTCTAATTATTTTGTAGGTCAATACTTAATTTTTGAAGCATTAATCCAAAATCACAATTTGTTTTTCACATGTTAAACAATTTTGATCATTTTAATTGAATTTTTATTCAATTAAATACATTTTTGAAAACAAATTAGGGTTTTTGGATTAATTCAACCCTCATAAATCATTTTCAAAACACTTTGGGCCTCTAATAGAGTGTAAGACCCAATCCTTTCTTGACCAAAACATTTTTGGGCCTCAGTGTATTGTATAAGTCCCGATACCGTCAAAAAACGAACGGCGCGATCGTCGCCTTTTGAAAAATAACCTTGGGCCTCTCCTCGAGCTATAAGACCCATTCAAAACATTTTGGGCCTCTAATAGAGTGTAAGACCCAATCCCCTTTTAACCAAAATCATTTTGGGCCTCACTTATTGTATAAGTCCCTCCGCGTTAAAAGAAAATCTCAGCACGATCGCCATTTTAAACGGAAAAATCAATTGGGCCTACCCTCGTGTTATAAGCCCCACTCTTTTTCTTTAAACTTTTTGGGCCTCTTGAGAGAGTGTAAGACCCATCCTTTTGTACAGAAAACAATTTTTGGGCCACAGGCACTTGTATAAGTCCCTCTGTACAAATTCAAATAGTGCGCTCACTGATAAAACCCTGGGCCTCTCCTTGAGCTGTAAGCCCCAAATCTTTCTTTTTCAAAGCACTTTCTCCTTTGATTTTGAATATACTGTTGTTTTCAATCTTTCTTTGTTGAACAACTAACCAAACAGCATGGAAGCTCTACAACCGAGTAAGTGTTTATACGCTTTCATTTACCGCTTTCACATATATAACTCTACTGTGGGGCTGTTTCACTGTAAGTATTCTTTCATAAACTCATATCAACTGTGTAATAATAGTATAGATATTTCGAGTTTCCCCGGCAACTATGTCTAGAACTAGGTGACGCCGTTTCGTTTGTTCGTAGAAATAGACAACTAGATCCCCAATAGGATCACCAGATACAGTCTTCTCTTCGGCTGTCCTCATTAGGAATTGTCAAGAAATTCTATTCCCCAGAGATAAATTATTCTCGGTGAAACTTCTCTTGAATTTCTTCAAACCTCAGAACTGTTCACTAAATGAATTATTCTCGGTGAAACTTTTCTTGAACGTTTCTTTGGTTTGGGACCCACAGGCTTCTTAAAAGCATCGGCCTCCTCTTGGGCATCGTACAAGGACCCACAGGCTTCCTAAAAGCAACCCCGCCTCCTCTTGGGCTTAGTACAAGGACCCTACGGCTTCTTAGAAGTAATCACAGCCTCCTCTTAGGCTTCGTATAATGATCTCTTCCTCCGGGAATGATAGCCTTCTCTTGGGCATCGTACAAGGACCCGTCGGCTTCTTAAAAGTTTCCAGCCTCCTCTTGGGCTTCATACAAATTGTCCCGACGACCTCCTAGAGGTATAGGAACAGAACTTAGTCATCTTAATAGTACAGTCCTTTCAAAGAGTCTACTACTATTTCTCAAAGCATAGTACAAAAGATGACACTCTAGACTTAGACAGTCTAATTCCCTTGAGTCTCAAAGACATTCTCAAGCACCCCTTCGTTAAATAGGAAGGAAACCCGCAGACTCGGACAGTCTCAATACCCTTCGGATTTCCCATTTCCTTAAAGAACAGGAATAACCCGGATCCTCGAATCAAATCCTTGAGTACAGTGTTGCTCATATAAGAACTGATTTTCTCTTTTAAAATCAGTATACTGGACCTGTCACTCGACTGAAACAGTAACCCTAGCCTCTCTCTCGGGCTTTGTACGAAACACATAAAAGATTCCCTCGTTGAGTCAAAAACCTTTAGCCTCCATCTCGGGCTTTATACGAGATACCAAACGACTCCATCGTCGGGTCACAACCTTTTAGCCTCTCTCTCGGGCTTTGTACGAGACACATATTAGCCTCTTCTTAGGCTTTGTATAAGAAAACCACTGGTTGATCCAATCAACCTTTTAGCATCAAAGCTGTGTCTTGATCACAGTACGCAAACATCCATCTAATCGCTGTAAGCGGCAAGCCTCTGGATCGTCTACATCCATGCCACTGTCCCTCTTTTAGCATGAGAAATTCCTAAGGAAAGATAGAATTTCTCTACACTGAGTTAAAGTCTTCTCCTTCAGGTTAAAACCCCCTATAAAGGAAATTATGGCATTGCTAGGATCCGCGTATCCCGGTTAAAGTAATTCTCCTCAAACCCTTCTTTAGAGATGACAAATTCTCTCTAAAGTCGAGGTCCTTTAGCTTCACATCTTGGGCTTTGAACAAGATACAAATAAACCCTTCAGCTTCACATCTTGGGCTTTGATCAAGATATAAACCACCTTTCGCTTCACGTCTTGGGCTTTGAACAAGACACCAAAAACCCATTTCCTCCCATAGAATAGGAGGAACTACGAACGCTCTGATTTCCCTGTTTCGGTAAACGGGAATACGTAGGCATAAGATTGAAAGAAAAATCTTAGCGAGCACACTAAACAAAAAAACCAAATCCCATATCTCCATCAATCAAAAGCAGTAATTCAAAACATCAGTCCTAACATCCTAATCCTTGTTCCCCGCCAGAAACCTTCTGTCTAGATAAAAAGAAAGAAACTGTATTGGTGAAAATACAAATAACGAGTACAAAGGCCCCCCCACATTGATAGCATTCGTAACCTAACAGACCGCTGTTCAAGCTCAGTATGCAAAGTAGGGTTAATTAGAGACATCTATTTCCCTTCCTTATTCAGCTCACAATAGGATAAAAAATGAATCGACCTGTAGTTTAAGCCCAAACTGCAGAGAGCGACCTGCACTTAAGAACCGCGTCCAAAATCGCTCGCTACACATTTCCCCAGGAAGGGTCGGGGTGGTTAGTTTGTTTCTCCAACAATGGTGTTTCCTTATCCCCGGTAGAGTAAGGTGAAAAATATCTCTGGTTGGACCAAGTTAGCAGTAAGACGAAAGGTTTTGTTTTTTCCCACAGGTCATTCTCGACGCGAATCCCTCAGTAGCGTCACCATTCTTGCAGAGTATATCAGATATTAGTTCCCCGCGGGATAAAACCTAACAGCTATTGGCATTTCCCAGTAATATGCTATGTATTATTCCCCAACATAGTAATGCACCTCGTATTGGCAGTTCCCAACGAAGTATTATACCTGAAGATGTTCCCCAAGAGAGTTGGCATCATTGGTTATCTTCCACTAGCGGATTTGGTTATTAATTTCCTCAGTAGGTGGAAACCAGTAGTGGTTGGTAGCCCCAGCCGGTTAAAGCCCAATCATTATTGGCATATCTATTCATCATAATCTCGGTGATATTTCCCTAGCAGTGGCCTGTTGGTCATGTTTGCTCCATCAGAGTAGAAGTTCAGATGGGTTTTCCAGCAGAGTTTATGGCCCCGAAGACAGTTCGTTTGTCCTTTCCCAGCGGAGATGGCTTTGGTTTTTCAGCACTTCCCTCAGTGAAGTGTCCTTTCTGCATCTCATAAGCATCATTACGTTGCATCCTCAAAACGCATAGTATTTCCATTTAATATGGAGCATTACGCCATAGAAAAAGTCAAACATGCATGCGAAGCGTAAGCCAATTTTGGTACCTTGCATGAAGCCTTAATCACCTTTCAGTCAAAACAGTGACATATCCACAGAGAGAGGATCGATCCCATTATTCAGCTGTATTTCAATCTTACACTATTTTCCTTCCGGTGGAATCATCTTTCTTATCTCCCGCAGAGTTGGCTGTTTGAGATTTCTTTTCCCTCAGTGGATTCATCTTTTCTTCACTTTAGGTCGTAGGTCCATTGATTCTACTTCCTTTCACCCATTGTTCGAGTATTGGATCAGTTGATCTTATTTGTTGAAGTTGTAGATCGATTGATCTTGCTTCTTTTCTTTTGTTGTAAGTCCGCTTTCGGCCGACGTTCATTTTAAAATCCAGTTCCCGACTGGTATTCGGATCCCGACCATTCCTTTGTTGTAAGTCCGCCTTCGGTCGGCGTTCTTTTCAAAATCCAGTTCCCGACTGGTATTCGGTTCCCGATCGTTCCTTTGTTATAAGTCTGCCTTTGGCTGGCGTTCTTTTTAAAATCCAGTTCCCTACTGGTATTCAGTTCCCGACTGTTCCATTGTTGTAAGTCCACCTTCGGTCTACGTTCTTTTCAAAATCCAGTTACTTACTGGTATTCGGTTCCCGGCCGTTCCTTTGTTTTAAGTCCGCCTTCGGGCAGCGTTCTTTTTAAAATCCAATTCCCGACTGGTATTCGGTTCCCGACCTTTCCTTTGTGGTAAGTCCTCCTTCGGGCGGCGTTCTTTTCAAAATCTAGTTCCCGACTGGTATTCGGTTCCTAAACGTTCCTTTGTTGTAAGTCCGCTTTCGGCCGGCGTTCTTTTCAAAACCTAATTCCCGACTGATATTTGGTTCCTGATCGTCCCTTTGTTGTAAGTTCGCCTTTGGCCGGTGTTCTTTTCAAAATACAGTTCCCGACTGGTATTCGGTTCCCGACCCTTCCTTTGTTGTAAGTCCGCCTTCGGCCGGTGTTCTTTTTAGAATCCAGTTCCCAACTGGTATTCGGTTCCCGACCATTTCTTTGTTGTAAGTCTGCCTTCGGCAGGCGTTCTTTTCAAAATCCAGTTCCCGACTGGTATCAAATTCTCTTTTCTTTCCCCACATAGTGTAAATTTTTTGGTTATTTTATATTCAATCCCCTTCTACCTCGAATGTCTGAACATCGTTGTCTTTCATACCTTCAGGTTCAAGTTGATTGAATATGGGCTGTTGTTGCACCCCAAAATTTTCCCTCCTGTTCTCTAACCTTAACTGGCTTATGTTCGCATCCATACGCATTCCATAGCAATTCAACATGCATTGCATTGTGTTCTCAAGACATGGGATCACCATTTATTTCTTGTGACTCAGTGTTATTTGGAGCTCAACAGCAAGCATCAATAGCTTCAGCATTTATTTTGCTCAACTGGTTTAATTATTGTAGAATTAGAAACAGATAGTAGCAGATCATTTGATTGGTTCAAGACAAGTTCATCATCATATTTCAAGCGTTTCCCAAGTGCAACACCAAAGGTTGAGGTTTAAGTGCAGAGCCATGTCCAAATCAGGGTGTAATACGCCAGGAAATTCACTTTTTTGTTGTCGTCATCGATTACCACTTTTCAGGTAACCGATTACGCCTTCGAAAAATGGCCTGGGAGGGTATTTTTTGTCTTCTTAACTGGTTACACGTATTCCTGTAACCGGTTACGCCTGTTGGTTTTTCAAAAAATCACAGATTTTTCAGCATATGCAGCATTTGCACTCAATTTCAATCACTTGTGATCACTTCTAGCATTGTATAGAAGGATCTAGAACCTGCAGAATTTTAACAAACTACACACCAAATTCCAAACCTATTTCCATACCATTCTCCAAAGCACATTTCCAAACCCAATTCCAATCCACCTTGAGCTCCAAGCCTAATTTATATTTAAACATTTCCCTCCAAAGCACACTAGGAAGAATTCATTTTTTCACTCATTTTCTGAAATCACTCTCAATTCTCTCTCACTTTGAGCATAATTTTTCTCTCACATTTTCACTTCATCTTCAACCTCGCTCCAAAGCTCTTCCCTTAGAGTTAACAAATTCTTCACTGGAATTTGTTAATCCTTGAGCTAAACCTTCATCACATCGCTTAATCCTTGAGCTAAACCTTGGTCGATCAAATCCAGGACGCCTCATTGTACCATCTCGCATCCTCTTGGATGGATGGCGCATTCTGCACAGTCCTCATGACACTCTTTCACCATTCTAGCTTCTACTAGCTTGGCATGGAATGCTAGCAAAGGGGTTTTGATCTTATTAACATCTATGATTAAATTCTCTTCAGACACTTCATCTATTGTATTGGCATCCCCATGTGCGGGTAAAGTATTGGTATTGACATTCGGCCCCAAATCTGCGAACTAAAGGATCTTCTTTTCTATCAATTCTCTCACAATGTTCTTCAAAGTGTAGCATCCCTCCAAATCAAGTCTGGGTGCACCCTCATGGAAAGGTAAATGAGCATCTGGGTTGTAATATGGAGGTAGAGGATCAGGTGGTGGACCCAAAGGTCTAGGAGTCATCAATCCTCTTTGTAGTAGAGAAGGATACAACTCAGTGTACGTCATTGGGATCGGACTGAAAGGGGGTTTGCCACCTTGCCTTCGGTTCTGAGCTGGCGCATTCTGACGAGGTGCCTGGACTTTTGGTTGTTGATAAGTTAGAGCTACATGCGCTCGTTGATATGTGGGAGCAACCTAATCTGGTTGTTGATAAACTGGTGCTTGTTGTGTTGGTTGAAACATAGGAACTGGTTGCTGATTAAAAGATGACGTAACAGCCGTCATATAGGGTTGTTGAGCATATTGCACTGGGTAGGTGGGTTGTTGTTGAGTTAAGCCTTGTTGTTTTCTCCAATGTTGATTCCTTCCTCGGCTTGACGACATAGCATTTGTCTTGCCTTCTTTCTTCTTATGAAAGTTCCCTGAGACCTTTTTGGTATTGTTGTTTTTGGAAGTTCTAATTGTGCTAACTATTTTTCCACTTTTTAAGTCGAGCTGGATTTTTATTCCCACAGCAACCAAATCAGAAAAATTTGCAGATACACTACCCACCATCCTTTCATTATTGAAATAACACATTTTAAAATACTGAAAATCTCATTTTATTGATATTGGAAAAAGGATTACAAAGTCTGAAATACAATCTCAAAGAGTTTCAATACATCAGAGGAATAAAAGTATATCTATGGAATCATGTCAGAAGATGACCCAACCCTAGGCCGATACTTCTCATAAAGCCTCTTGACCTCTCCCTTGTAGTAGCTTTTGATGGTGTCCTTATCCATCACGAGTCGGTCCACGATGCTCTTCCATGCTCCAGGGGTAGGAAGATGAGCAGATGATGAAGTGCTAGAGGAAAATAAATCCTCTAGCTGCCTAGATCTCTTCGTAACAAGTTGATCAAGAAACTCAATCAAGTCATCCTTCTCCTTTAGTTGTTTTTGTAACTCCGTCTTCTCCTTGTCTGAAGCATGAAACTTGCTCTCCCACACTTCTTACTCTTGCTTCATCTTAGCCAAAGCTTCTTGAAGTCTTCCTCTATCATCAACAGGAACAAGAGAAGATGATGGTGTAACAATAGGAAATAATGGCTTCTCAAGAGGATAAGGCATCTTGAGTTGACAAGCTCTATTACAGACCCACTGAATATAACACTCAGAAGCAGCACAATGTTGCCTTCCTAACTGACCCTTCTCTTTCCTATGGACATTGCGCCAAGAATGCACAATCCTCTTCTTCAACTCCAAGCTCTCTACTCCATCAAGGAAAAAGAAACCCGATAATGGAAGACTACTAGGTTTGTCCTTTAAGAAATATCCAAATCGGCGCCTAGAAAGAATAGAGTTGTAGCCAATTCCTCCTTGTGTGCCAAGAAGAGGCAAATTGGGGAACTCTCCACAACCATCAATAATCACTCCAGTATCATAAGTTGAATAATACCGAGTCATGTCTGCATGAGTGAGGGACATAAGCCTCTGAGACCATTTGAGTTTATCCATGTTATCCTTGAAGAGTTGAGACTGTGGCAGGTGCAAAATAAACCACCTGTATAATAGAGGTGCACAACAGGTAATCTCTCCACCACCCTTGGAAGTCCTATAGTGAATGGAATGGTAAGTGTTCCCTAGTAAGGTAGGCACGGGGTTCCCTATCAAAAAGATCTGAATGGCATGAACATCGATAACATCATCCATGTTAGGAAACAACACAAGACCATAGATAAGTAAGGCAAGAATAGCCTTAAAAGCGTCCATACTCCCCATAGTAGCAAAGGTAGAAGCTTTCCCCATCAAAAACTTGGCACTAATCCCAAGAATTCCTCCTTTGGTGACAAACTTTCCCTTAAGATCAGACTCTCTAAGATGAATATCTTTGGCAATAACTTTGAGTGTATGAATTTCCTTCAAACCACTGAAAGGGATCTTGTCAGAAATAGGCAAACCCATCTAATAAGAGTACTCATCTAAAGTTGGCACAAACTGATAGTCAGGAAAAGTGAAGCAATGGTGCAACGGATCGTAGAATTGAATCAAGGTGTTGAGAATCCCATCTTCCATATCAGTCTTCAGAATAGACAAAAGTCTCCCATAACGGCCTCTGAAATCCACGGGACTAGACACCAAAGATCCAAGCTTTCTCAACTCTTGTAGATCGGGACTCTTGAAATTGTACTTTTGAGTATTCCTTCTTCCAAGATCCATAACCACTGACATCTGAAATATTTACAAAAAGCACCTCTAAGTTCCTTGAAATCTTGAGAAAAAGTGCTCATGAATGGATGAGTGCATGGATACAACAACCACAAACAAGATCACACAAGGCACATGGGTTCAAGGTTTTGAGTCACGAGCATGGAGCCAAGGGTGAGAACCAACCCACGAAGGTATGTACTAAGGGTATAAACACCTGTAGAACAAGGTTCTAAAAAGTTCCCCGAGTCATAATTCCATCTTTCGGATATTATCGGTATGAACGACTACTCGCCTACCAGTAATATTCTCAAGAGAAACTTGTCTGAGTGTAGTATCGCGTGACAGTCACCTCAGGTCTACACCTGGATAATCTCTGCACTACATCCTAATAGGATAAGATGGGACAAAGGTTATGCGGTCCCCAGCTTCTCAGGCTCCCAGTTCGAAAAAAGTAATGCCAAACACGACTACTCTGTATGACATCAGTAATTCCAAAGGGGTCTCCACTGAGCGGTGGATCTCGACTTGACATGCAAAGGACTACTCTATGCATATCTCCTCGATTATACCATATATCCTATCATAAGAGCTCTCAGGTTCGGGTATAGAACCTATCTCACCACACAGAGATTACCAAGCACCGAAACAGAACAAACAATAACAAACAAATCAAAAAAATAAGCGTAAATAAATCAAAGTAGGTTGAACCCACTAAGAACCAGAGTCCCCAGCAGAGTCGCCCCTTTTCTGTAGCAGTAAAAGTTGTGAGTGTAAGTTGTTAATTAACTTAACTCGTAAAACAAGAGCCGCCACCGCACTTTTATTTTATCCAAAAGGAAAGGAAAAAGAGCGAACAAAATCTAAACAAGTTCTAAAACAAGAACAAATAAATAGAGACAGGGTAAGGGGGTTGGTTACACTATGGGAAGGTGTTTCAAAACGTCTATAGTACTCTGTATGAACCCTTTGAAATATTTACACTTTTTGGTTTGAAAATGTTTGTTTGAAATGAGATTGGGGAGATGAGAAGAGAAATATTTTTTAAGAATTTTGTGTTTGGAGAGACTTCTAGAGCCTCATGCCTACGTACCCACAAAGTGAAATATAGGATCAAAACCTCGTAGTTTGTGGTACAAATAACAAAATGGATTTGTTTGGTTCATTTTAAATGAAAAGACAAGTTGTCATTTTAAGGAGAAAACTACAACTAGTCACCCACAAGTATAAGAAAACAACATTTACATCATCTTAAGATGGATGATTTTTGCTTGGATAAAAATCAACAAGTCTATCACTCAACATCTAAGTGAAAATTGAAGAATAGGAGGAGATGAAGTGACTACCCTAAAACACAAAATAAAATCTAAGGAAAGAAAGATCTAACCACACAAGGAGCAAACACTTGACAATAAGTCAACATACGCATTCCTTTTCCCTTTTGGATTTAAGCCACAAGCATAATAACCATATGAATTAAAGCATCAGAGGAAGTCCCAAGTTAAGCCATAGCAAAGTCAAAGCAAGGTCTTCCCAAGGGTTAAAAACCAATTAGGAGAGTCATGCATCAGATGATTTTCATAATTTTAAAGTAACAACACCTGCACACAGAAAATTTTCCAACAAACGGACAAAGGCAACACAAAGGTTCAAGATCTCAAATCTCCAAGAGCATAGGGCAAGGATCCTAGATCTAAGTCCAAAGTCCAAGTCCAATCACAAGGTCACAACAGTCCGAGATTAAGAGAACCAAGTTTTTTTAAGTGTTTTGATATTTATTAATGTCTTAATAGAAAGTCCAAATGAACTAAACAAGAAAAGTAAAAGCAAAAACAAAGGTCCAAGTGGACAAAGAGAAAAAAACAAGATAATAATATGATATGAAATGCTAAAATAAAGGCATAAAATAAATGACAAGAATTAAAGAGAAATAATTAAATGGCTCAAAGTAAAGTTAGTTCAACAATATAGTTAATATGTTAGTATTAGTGATGATGAACATTTTGTCATTTTTCGGAGAATACTCGACTAGTCAACCATAAGCATGAAAACATGAATCTATACATCATTAAGAGAAAGGCTCCAACTTGGATAAAATCGACAAGTATGCCACCAGCTCTCTTAAATGACAAAGAGACAATTTATTTCACACCACACTATGGAGAGTAGGAGGCTGATAATCTCGCTTACAAAAATGACTTGATTTTCGATTCGAGACGAAATGTAGCGCTATGTTAAGCAATCGTAGCACGACCTATAAAGAAGGTCATATTATGGTAGGCCGGTCAATAACACTATTTGTGTTAATACAAGCTAGAGAAATGACATATAAGTCACTCTCCTAAAGTTTGCCACACTAAAAGAAAAATATGGAACGGTCTCATCTTAATCAAGATTTTTCATCGATTAATCAAAGGAAATCTATCACTATTCCAAAGTATGGAGAATGGTCCAAATGATCATTCATCCATAGATTTGAAATAATGAAGATTAAACATCCTTGAAAACCAATGATCCATTATCCATAGATTTCATTGACCAAAAGAAAAAAGAAGAAGAAGAGAACAACAAGACACAAAACCAAAACCAAATTGAATCAAAGTAAGGATCAAGTTATCATCAACATCATTCAACCATCTCGGTGGATTAGAGTTTTCACTCCATCAACACCCAAGTTCCAATGATGTTGGTGAAACTTAAGATCAAACTTCACTATGATCCAATAACAGCCAACAATTAATCAATCAACAATAAAAAAAAGAAAATCAATAACAAAGTAAATCACATGAATTTTTAAAATTAATTTTAAACTAAATTCAAAAGCAACAAAATCAGAGAGAGAGAGAGAGAGAGAGAGAATTTAATCAAAGAAAACCATAAGAAAACAAAAATGGAAATCAAATAATACTAAAAATTGAATCAAAAAGTTTAAAGAAAAATTTTAAAAAAAAAATAGAAGGAGGTTTATGAGAAATGAAGTGATGATGATATAGCAATAGTATGCGCATGGCCCAGCCCATACTTTGAAGCTCTCCGCTCGCATTTTGCTCATTCGCATTCCATGTTGTTCTATGTTGTTCTTTGATTTTTTTTCTTTTGTTGCCGTTTTAGTTCAATACGTAGCTCATGATGTCGTTTTGAATTGTGGGGTTTGCGTTTCGTCATTCTAATCATGTGCAGCGTTTTGGAAATTTCTATGCGTGATATGCGTGAACTTCTTGTTGCATAGTCATTTCATGTTTTGCGTTTTATGCTTACGCTTACAGCTTGAACGTGATGCGTTTTACTCACATGATGCTTGCGTTTTGATGCTTTTCTTTGTTGTGGTAGCTTGGCTTGTGAAACTTGGTTCGTGTGGCTTCATGAAGTTCTTGGTGTGTATAGCTTGTTTATGAGGAAGTTTTAGCTTGAGGCTTATGAATTGTGAAGGCTGGTAGTTTTCCTTGTGTAAGGGTTTATGAGAAATTGGTAGCATGAAGTGGCTCATGTGCGTGTGACTGCAAATGTGTGGCATGGCTTGGATTCATTCAGGTCAAATCATCATCATTTTTTCCTTTTGACAAAGCATTGTGTGGGCGCATGAGTCCTTGGTTCTGTCGTACCTCAAAAAATACGATCCTCGCGATGGACGCGGAAATAACTGTTCGAAACAGAGTCGCCACCGAACTTTATTTATCCCAAAAGAGGGAAAGGAAAATATCGAGAAAACCTTTGAAAGGGAGATAAGAACTTGGTCGTCGCAACCAAATTACGGGTTCGGGAGTCGGTTACGCAAGAGGGAAGGTATTAGCACCCTCTACGTCCGTTGTACTCAACGGGAACCTCTTGATTCGATTCGTGAGAAAGTTAGTTAGGTTTGTTTGTTTATCTTCTAAGGATCTGCTTCTAAGGGGAAGATGGGTGGTTTTTTATTATTGTGCTCGGCAAGGATTAAGATCCTCGAGCCTACATATTCCCTCGTGCAATGGGAAAGTCAGAGCATTCGTAGTTCGGGGGACTACGGTTGGTTTGTGTTTTTTAGGCGAACGAGTGTTTAATTCGCATTCTAACTGCTAAACGTTGGCTTGTCTGCTCGTCAAGGGAGGCTGAAGCACTAGTTCATATGCGCGGAAGAATGGACTAAACAATGTTCTTTTTGTGAAAAGTTGTTTGAGTATGAATTAAGTGTATTGAGGATTTGATTGAGAAAAAGAGTTTAATTTGGACGTGTTTTAGGGTTTCGGTCGCACGGGGCGAGGAAAGGATAAATTTGATCGCATTGGATATTTTAGAGGCAACAATTGCTCACACACGAGTAAGAGAACTCGCACCCAAGCAATAGCTGACGATTGCTCATACACGAGTAAGAGAACTCGTACACAAGCAATCGACGAATTAAGGTTTATGTCTTTTAGAAGTGTCAATTGTTCACACACGAGTAAGAGAACTCGCACCCAAACAATCGAGGAGAAAGACCAAAGACTTGATCCCCCTCACATCACCTTTTAGGAAATTGTGTTTGAACATATGATTAAGTGTTTTGATAATTTGATTTTGAAAAGGTTTGAATATTTGTCGAGTTCGCATGTCTTAAAGGAGTCAATTGTTCGCACACGAGTAAGAAAACTCGCACCCAAACAATTGAGGAGTTAAGGTTTAAGTTTTTAGAGGCGTCAATTGTCTACACACGAGTAAGAAAACTCGCACCCAAACGATTGAAGAGAAAGACCAAAAACTTGATCCCCCTCCTTTTCACCTTTTAATAAATGATCTTTAAGTATGATTAAATGTATTCATGGTTGATTAAGAAAAGGAGTTTGAGTCTTATCGGATTATATGTATTTTAAAGACGTCAATTGCCCACACACGAGTAAGGAAACTCGCACCCAAGCAATTGAAGAGAAAGACAAAAGACTTAGTCCCCCTCTTTTTCACCTTTATGAAAATGTTTAAGTATTATTACGTACGTTGGTTTGATTTGAGAAAAGCACTCGACGTTGGATCGAGGTTTTAATTTACGTATGAAGAGGTTAAGAAATGGAAGGAAAGGAAGTCATGGTGTGAAGTGAAGGTTGGAAATACTTGATGTATGGATCAAGTAAATGTTTAGGATTGAATTGATTGAATTTATTTGGAAAATACTTGATGTTGGATCAATTTTGTTTTACTCTTATAAAAAGGGTTGATTTAAATCTTATGGAATTAATTAAGCCATGATTAAACATAAACCAATCACGTACAGGCATACAAATCAAAATAGAATGGGTAATCGTTGCATAAGGCCCAAGAGGAGGCAAAGGGGATGTCGGTTGCGATCGTGAAAACGATCGACTTATCAGGTATGAAAATGATTGACACGAAGTCTAAATATTAGTTGAAAAATATTTTGATTTGAATAAACACGCAATGACATAGCATAATATAATCAAGGCACGAAATAAATCCACAAGAGAAAATTATACACCTCACAAAGATTAAAAAATCAAACAAAGTGGGGGGAAGAAACATGCTTCTAACATGGATACAACCCTAGAATGATACTTGAAAGAGAAAATTGTGATTCTAGGGGTACCTAACGGAGAAGGTCCGTTGCCTCTTCGATGCACACAAAAGCTCAAGAACACTTGCAAAAGCTTCCAATGATCAATCGAATCAACAATCAAGATTGACAAACTCAACTAAGCAAGGCTCAAAGGGAGAGGATTCCAAAGTGGACGAGAATCAATAAATCAAGTACTTCACGATTTGCATCAAGAGATCTCATTAGTTCAATGAGGCTATGGAAATAAATCTAAGAGAAACAAGAAAATCAACACAAGGTTATAATTAAATACATATTCTAAAATAAAAAGTAATCATAAATCTACACCAAGAAATTAATCATGTCAAAATTCAATTCTAACTAACCAAAGTTTTAATCAAAATGTATAATAATCCAAGATCAAACTAATTAACATCTAACAACTCGATTAAATTTACCAAAATCTAAATTAACTAAGGTTTAAATCAGAAGAGAGAAAAACAATAGAAACAAAAATAGGAATTAGGAATAAAACTACATCAATCCAAAATGAGGATCACATGGGCCAACGGCCCATCACCCAAACCAAAGAACATGGCTGAAAACTAAATAATGGTGTTGTAAAAAGACGCACGGGCCTCAGCAACTCAACATTCCTACGGCCCATTTAAAGATCAACAGAATGTCAAACAAAATGAACATCATCAACTTATAGCATCAACGACAAAGCAACATTCAAAAGGCAATGAATAGATCCATTATATAAAAGATAAGGTTCATTCTCAGCATAAAAAAAAAAACGAAATAATAAAAGGAGAGTTGAGGAGCAGGGTAGAATGCTGCAATCTCCAACTCTCTCTAAACCACATCAAGTTTCCTGCGTTGTTGATTCGCAACTTCCATCTTCCATATCCACACGGCTCACCATCAATATGGGATCTCGACGCCAGGGAGTTTACCGCCTTTAAAAATTGATGAAATCGCTCTCGATTTTCCTTTGGAGATTCAAGGTGAGAAGCTCTGCGGAGAGACGGTGTTGTGAACCGATGTCATGGCCACGAGTTGGTGAGTTCTAAGTTCTAACTCCATGAACGTGAAGATTCTCTTCTTCGATTTGAATCTCCATTCTCTTCTCTGTTCGATTCACGTTTGGATTCGACTCAGCTTCAGATGTGCGTTCAAGATTCAAGGTTTGTTGTTGTTTTACTTTGTTTCGCTCATCTCGCTCTGTTTCAGGTTCGACTTGATTCGCACCACTTTCTCCTCTTCTTCTTCTGTTCGATTCTGAGTTTGTGGTTTGATTCGTCCGAATCTTCTCTTCTCATTCTCTTATTTGAAATGATTTGAGTTCTGTGTAGGGAAGAAAATTGAGGTTTGATGAAGAGGATTGTTGATTTATGGTTAAAAGGTTAAAATGGTGAGAGAGGAAAAGGAAAACGGTGGGAAGTTTGATGGAGACTTGAAGGGTTTTAGAAGGTTGGGTTAAGGTATATGGTGAAGAGTGATTCAGTGGTGTTGATGGATTGCTTGGATGAAGAAGGACTTCAGTGTTGTTGTTGTTGTTGTTCGAAGGGGAAAGGTCTTGACGGAGAGTGAGGGGTGAGAGCGGGCTTTGTTTCTGTTCGAAGAAGTTGGAGCGTATAGGTGAGAAGCTCACGACGGAGGGAGTAGGATGACGGTTTAAGGAGGCTGAGGAAATGGTGTGATGGTGGTCGGTGCGCCGTTTTATTGATGTGGCTGCCAAAAATTTTCTCTTTTTTGTTTCTAGGTTTCTGCGCCAACCTCCTTAAATAGCTAGGTCAAACTTCTCCCTTTTTTTTTGTGCATCATCCAAAAAACGACATGGGCTTTGAGTTATTTTTGTGGTGTGCGTGTCCGTCGTGATTGATGCGGGTTCATGGAGTTTTTAGTGCAGGACGTTTTGTTGGCAATTTTATTGTAATGATGATGGGCCTTTGATTTGTAGGATTTTTTTGGTAATGGTTATATGGACTTGGATGTTGTATTAACAATGTGTTAAACCTTAGATATGATTTTGTTAATTAATAAAAAAACAAATGGATTGGATCTTTGGTTAAAAATGGATTGGATTAATAAGATAATAATAAATAGATATTGAAATGAAAATGGTTAGAAAATGGAATTGGGATTATGGTTTTTTGGTTAATGATTATGGATTTAAAATTGGAATAATAAGTGAAAAATGAAAATGATGGATTATCTGAATGGTTAATTGAGAAAAAGGAATTTGAATTTAAAAGGTGGATATGAATGAAAAGGGGAATTAAATTGGATATGGATTTTTATGGATAAATGGGACTAAATGGATATGGGTTAGAAAGTGGTTTAACATAGATTATAAATAATGGATATGGATATGGAATTCAAAATGAATATTGAAACGGGATTTGGATAAAGAGTAGATATCTAAATGATGTAGATAAATTGGCTTAGAAAAATGGATATGAATATTTGTAATGGGAAGTGAAAACGGATATTAATAATTGGATTAAAAATGGATAAAGAAAAATGGGCATGGAATTTAAAATTTGGTTGTGAATTTGAAATGAACTTGTAAATTGAATTGAGATTGGATTTTTGACAATGAAATGGCAAATTGAATGAGAAATTAAAATGAATTTGAGATTGGTCTTTTGGACTTGAACGGGTGATAGATGAACATAGCACGTGGACTTGGACAAAATATGAATGGATATATATAAAAAAAAATGTGGATTTAGGAAATGAATTTGGATATGATATCTTGGATATGAAGTATGTATTTGGAAACTGGAATGGTTTGGAAGAAATGGGTATACAGAGGTCAGCTATGCACAGGTAGGACAAATTTGGGGTATGACAAATGCCCCTATCTAATTGGCTTGAACCCGAGAGAGTGAACGGTTGTATGACGTTCATTTTAAGGGTAGAAGTCAATTAGATATAAGAATGCCCCGAAAATTTGTCTCACAAAAGGTAAGGTGTTTGTAGAATAAGAGCTGACAGAATGCAGTAGCGGGGTACAAAATGAACAAAATAACTTGAGATCCTTTGGGTGGTCGAAGCAGTCCCTTATCCATATAAGGTTCCTCAATGGTACCAAAGTAATATTTCTGAAGGCATGAGATTCTTCGGGTGGTCGAAGCAGTCCCTTATCCATTAAGGTTCTCCGATGATACAAAAGCAGTATCTCTGAAGGCAGACGATTCTCTGGGTCGTCGAAGCAGTACCTTATCCGCTAAGGTTCCTCAATGATACCAAAGCAGTATCTTGAGAGCAGAAGATTCTTTGGATCATTGAAGCAGTCCCTTATCCATTAAGGTTCCTCAACGATACCAAAGCAGTATCTTTGGAAGTAGAAGATTCTCTGGAACACTGAAGCAGTACCTTGTCCGTCAAGGTTCCTCAATGATACCCAAAGCAGTATCTTTGGAAGGAGAAGATTCTCTGGACCATTGAAGCAGTGCCTCATCCGTTAAGGTTCCTAAATGATACCAAAGCAGTATCTTGAAAGCAGAAGATTCTCTGGAACATTGAAGCAGTACCTTGTCCGTTAAGGTTCCTCAACGATACCAAAGCAGTATCTTTGGAAGCTGAAGATTCTCTGGAGCATTGAAGCAGTACCTTATCCGTTAAGGTTCCTCAACGATACCAAAGCAATATCTTGGAAAGCAGAAGATTCTCTGGAGCATTGAAGCAGTACCTTATCCACTAAGGTTCCTCAACGAAACCAAAGCAGTATCTTTGAAAGCTGAAGATTCTCTGGAGCATTGAAGCAGTACCTTATCCGTTAAGGTTCCTCAACGATACCAAAGCAGTATATTGGAAAGCAAAAGATTCTCTGGAGCATTGAAGCAGTACCTTATCTGTTAAGGTTCCTCAACGATACCAAAGCAATATCTTGGAAAGCAGAAGATTCTCTGGAGCATTGAAGCAGTACCTTATCCGTTAAGGTTCCTCAACGATACCAAAGCAGTATCTTTGGAAGCAGAAGACTCTCTGGAACATTGAAGCAGTACCTTATCCGTTAAGGTTCCTCAACGATACCAAAGCATTATCTTTGGAAGCAGAAGACTCTCTGAAACATTGAAGTAGTACCTTATGCGTTAAGGTTCCTCAACGATACCAAAGCAGTATCTTTGGAAGCAGAAGACTCTCTGGAACATTGAAGCAGTACCTTATCCGTTAAGGTTCCTCAACGATACCAAAGCAGTATCTTTGGAAGCAGAAGATTCTCTGAAACATTGAAGCAGTACCTTATCTGTTAAGGTTCCTCAACGATACCAAAGTAGTATCTTTGGAAGCAGAAGACTCTCTGGAACATTGAAGCAGTACCTTATCCGTTAAGGTTCCTCAACGATACCAAAGTAGTATCTTTGGAAGCAGAAGACTCTCTGGAACATTGAAGCAGTACCTTATCCGTTAAGGTTCCTCAATGATACCAAAGCAGTATCTTTGGAAGCAGAAGACTCTCTGGAACATTAAACTAGTACCTTATCCGTTAAGTTTCCTCAACGATACCAAAGCAGTATCTTTGAAAGCAAAAGATTCTCTGGGTCGTCGAAACAGTCCCTTATCCATTAAGGTTCCTCGATGATACCAAAGCAGTATCTCTGTGGTAAATTTGCTAAGAGGTAGTTGAGCAAGATTCCTGTCAGAGGAAATATGTTGGCTTTGCAGGGGAAAGTTCACAAGAAACTTTCTAAGATAGCTCTGCTTGGGGAGTAAGAAAATCAACAGTTGCTGATGATTGTCAATGTCAACTGCATGGCTGACGAATGACTTGCTGGGGAATTAAATTCCTTGAGCACGTGCGGGGTATCAACTCTTTTCAAAAGAATACTGCCGACTTTGATGGAGGTATGGCCAAGATGCTTGCAAACCGATCCTGGATCCTGCTATGCTATGCCAGGGATGGATATGCCATGCATACAGGAATGCAAATGAACTTGTTTACATGAGATGCATTTGGGAATGCAACCGGGCAAGGCTTCAATTCTGGTTTCCGAAGAAGGATTAATGGGGATTAGATGGAGCAAGGTGAAAGACTCACTGGGAATACTGGCATATCAACTCGGGGGTTGAGAAAAGGAAATACGATATCGACTCGGAGGTCGAGAAACATTAAGATAAATTGTCGTCAACTCGGGGGTTGAAAGAAAGGCAAAGGTAATATCGGCTCAGGGTCGAGGAAATAAAGACAATATTGACTCGGGGGTCGAGGAAATAAAGACAATATCGACTCAGGGGTCGAGTAAATAAAGACAATATCGACTCGGGGGTCGAGGAAATAAAGACAATATCGACTCGGGGGTCGAGAAAATAAAGACAATACCGACTCGGGGGTCGAGAAAATAAAGACAAAATATCATCAACTCGGGGGTTGAAAGAAAGGTAAACATCGACTCGGGGGCCGAAGAAAATAAAGACGAAATATCATCAACTCGGGGGTTGAAGGAAAGGTAAATATCGACTCGGGGGCCGAAGAAAATAAAGACAATATTGACTCGGGGGTCAAGAACAAATCAATATATCAACGCGGGGGTTGAGGAAGGGGAAAGGTTATTATGTCTGCATATGATGCTTGTATGTTGTATATGATGCATATGTGGATTCCAGCAGGTTATTGATTTTATGAAGGTGCCAGCAGGGTGGACTTTTGGTGGTTGCCAAGCAAGGTTGGACTTTTAGTGGTTGCCAATGAAAGGTTGGGCTTTGGAGGTACCAAGCAGGGTTGGACTTTTGGTAGGTGGAAGGATTTGATTTCCCGACACTTAGTATCTAATAGTACCATTATCAGAGGATAGTTATGGATGCTCTTGGTGCCCCAAGTTTGATCCTTTGCAGAAATCGCGTGCTTGGTTCATGAGAGAACCTCACTTCTAGCTGATATGCCATAAATGGTTGTATGAGCGCAGCGACATAACCAATGCATGTTGATTGTGTGAGCGTAGCGACTTATCCAATGCATTCTGATTGTGCATTTGCTCTGCCCCAAGGCTTTTAATACTTGTTGAATTCAAGGGTCGCTTAGTGCATGACATGGCCAGCTTGACCAACTTGAATGTATGAAGGGAATCTGCCCCTGTCTGGAGGGTAATGAGATGATCTGCCCCAGTGTCTGGATTTTGAAAGACTTGCCTCAGATTGACTAAGTATTGCTTTGAAGGACTTGCCCCAGATTCACGAAGTTATGAGATAGTCTCGATTCGAGTCAGTGCCAACGAATACTCAAGTTTTTCTCTGATTGCACTTTGTTGGAATTTCTAAAATATCAAGTACTGATTTGCAGCTAAAATTGATCATTTAGAAATGGTAATTTTAATGCGACACTCATGCAAGGTTTGAAACATCAATTATTGGAATGATGTGTCAGTGTGTGACGAGTAAACCATTAGTCCAAACGCAGTGCTGATTTACTGGTGTGTGACAGATACAGCAAGAATATGATACCAACCTAGAAGATTAGCAAATATGTAGGAGTCAGTTTACGCAACCTTGCTGTAGTATGCTTTCAGAATAAACCCCGCCTCAATTAGGTCTTTTGAGGGTTGTAACGTGGTCTGGTTCACGGTTATAGAAACAAGGGATATAAGGCTCAAATTTTGATTTGTACCCACCCCTTCTTCGTGATGATCTCCAATCCTACGTTTAGTTAAATCGACACGCGCACTTAGATTTTGACGGTGTAAGCATGAAGATGAAGGTTCAAGATTCGCTTTGAAATGGCAGTCATCTTATTTTACTTTTGTCTTGATGTCAGTGACCCTTTGGTTTTTTCGAGGGCCTCTTTTGTTTTTGATCCCTATCTCTTGCCTGGACTGATTTCGCTTTTCGAGTCCATCAGGGTAGCCTTGATTTTTGCCTAAGTCTCCTTTGAGGTACTTGACTTAGCAGGCTTTTGATTTTTTTTTGTTTTTTTTTTTGTTTTTGTTGGATGATTGTGACTGCCAAGTCATGGGTCTTTGATGAACAATCGACATGTCTTTTAGATTTTGCTTTGTGATTTGAGTGTGTAGTTGGACTAACTGAACACTACCCTGCCCCAGGTTAAGTGTAAGGGTTTGAATATCCGAAGGAAACTACTACTTCTAGGCTCGAAGTGGTTAACTAGGGATTAACTCCTTATCTCTCCAGTGTTTAGGAATTTGAAATAATGCCTGTACATCCTTGGCAGGATTCTATCCGAAAGCATACCATCAGCAATTATGGGTATCTCGTTTTCATCATCCTCCCTTCAATCTTTGCTAAACAACAATTTGTAAAGAAAGTGAATGAGAGGTATATAGGTGAATTTTTTTTTTTTTTGTCTTTTGATAAAAGTGAAGAAAATGTGAGCGAATGTGACGTGATTAGTTCAAAAACTGCATGATCACTTCATTAATATTACCATTAATAAACAACAATGTCTAAAAGCAAATAGCACATAACAAAAAGAAACTACAAATGCATAGAAATGACATGATCTAAAAAATTGTCAGCATTGGGGACTGGGCTCTTCTTTCTTGAGTTGCTGTTGGACTAGCATTCTTATTCATCGAGACCACTATGATAGCCTTCTTCACACCTACTCTCAGCAACTTCTTCCATAACATGGGCGGATGGACCCACCTGATCAAGTGAGGGATCGACGTTGATTTGAAGACCTCGAGGCGTAAATGAGATTAGCTTGGACTCAATCAAATCTTGGATCTTGTTTTTGAGCTGTTTGCAATCCTCAGTTGAATGCCCCATGGCGCCAGCATGGTATCCACGTCGTGCATTGGCGTCGAAGCCTAGTGGGTATGGAGGAATAACAGGATCCAAGACCTTTGGCACTATTAACCCACTACTAATCAAACGTGGCAATATATGACTGAATGGCACTGGCAAATGATCAAAATGCCTTTTTAGTTTTTGACTATAGTAGCGTCAGGGTTGTGAAGAGTGTTGTTGTGCAATCTGTTGTTGATGAGGGGGACCTCTATTGGCAGGAGTATATTGACCATGTGGAGAGAATGGAATCACACAGGGAGGCCCATGGGATTGCTGACTCTGTACATTTAAGATGCTTGGGTATTGAGGATAAAGTACCGGAGACGGAGCTTGTAAAGTGTCCCAGATTGCATTGATTTCATCTTCCTTTTCCTCTTGAGAACTGACAATGGATTCACTCTCAATAGCCTGGATGCTCGAGGCTTCTTGGATCTTTCCACTCTTGATATGACTCTCAATGCGTTCTCCTACTAAAACCAAGTCAGAGAAGTTTGTCGTCCCATTGCTCATCATTTTTTCTAGGTATGGGCCTTGCAAAGAATTTATGAACACGTTAACCAATTCTCTATCTGAAAGTGGTGGTTGAATGCGAGCAGCTACCTCTCTCCATCTCTGAGCATACCCCCTGAAGGATTCGTTCTCCTCTTGAGATAAGCCTTGCAACTTTATGCGGTTGGGAGCCATGTCAAGATTGTATTGGTATTGCTTCACAAATGCACCGGCTAGGTCCAACCATGATTGGATATGGCTACTCTATAGCTGCATGTACCAACTCAACGATGCCCCGCTCAGACTGTCTTGGAAATAGTGGATCATAAGTTTATCATTGAGAGCATTGGAGGTCATCTTTCTATAAAACATCACCAAATGCTGCTTTGGACAACTATCTCCTTTGTATTTCTCAAATCTTGGCATCTTGAACTTTGGAGGTATTACAAGTCCGGGTACCAAACACATGTTCAAAGCATTCAGATCAAAAGCATCACGCCCCTTAATGGTTTCAAACTTTTCTTCCAACACACGACATCTTTCAGCAAACTCAACATCTTGAGGTCATTCAGTATTCACCCCCAGGCTTGTCCCTCGGGAATTCGTACAGTGAATGCAAAGCTATGGTATTCAACTGCATCATGAGATGAGGCATGTTCATCTTAAATAGTGTGACATTCTTGTATAACCTGGTCCCCAACAGGAATCCGCACAGGTTGAGATCGGACAAGACTATTCACTTGAGGCAGAATGACGTTCTCAGTGACTGTGCCTTTGAATGTTGTCCTCTTTCCTTGCCAAGGCTATCATAGCTTCCACAAGTTGGTCTAGCTGGTTCTTCATCAAATCAACATATGCTCTTGACGCAAACTGGTTCTGCTCTTCTGAATCCATGATTCTTCCAAAAGCGGCTTCAATTCCGATACGAGTGTCGGGAAATCAACTGCGGGTTATGGACAAAGGATGGTTGAGTTTGTGGTTTTGGAAGATGATATGCAATGCTGGTGAATGCAAATGCAACGGTATACAAATGAATGTAATGCAGACAGATCCAGGATCCAGGATATCAAGTCACTTCCCAACCCTCTTAACAGGTAGACTCTAATCGGGTAGGTGCCTAGAGTTATGGATATCTTTCAAAGACATTATAGCCATGACGAAGGAACATCAGACGATAATATCCTTGAAAGGATCTCGTCTAGGTGAGGTATTCGTTTCTTCCCCACGAGAAAGATTCCTCGGAGGCGCCCACTGCACAACCATTGACACACGGGTTCTAAGTAGGGTTCTCAGAATCCTAGATCGAGGTCGAAAATATTACTCTCAGGAAATAATATGTTCAAGGGATCTCATCTGATTGTGGCGTTCGCATTAACCCACAAAGTGTTAACACTACCAACCACTATGGATAAACGGGTTAATGGTCCTTGGGATCGACGATTCAGGCTCGAAAACATTATCATCGTGACGAAGTAACGTCGAAACGATAACATTTCCAAGGGAATCTACTCCAAGCGGGGTCTTTGCTTTGGCTCACGTGGAAGAAACCACGCAACCCTCCACTACACAACCATCATCCTAATCCTAGGGTTATACTCGGACTCGGGTATAGAGCCATCTCACAGAGCACCAATGATCAGAGAACCCCAACAGTGTCATACAAGATAATAATAGGATATAATAAAAATAATCAGACAAGCAAGCAGACAAGCAAGAGAAGATAAATAAACAAGCGGATCTAACACTCATGGGTCGAATCAAGTTAGGCTTGACTCTCTCTAGCATAGGGCAATAGATTTCCCCAGTAGAGTCGCCATCTGTCGTACCTCGAAAAATACGATCCTCGCGATGGACGCGGAAAAAATTGTTCGAAACAGAGTCGCCACCGAACTTTATTTCTCCCAAAAGAGGGAAAGGAAAATATCGAGAAAACCTTTGAAAGGGAGATAAGAACTTGGTCGTCGCAACCAAATTACGGGTTCGGGAGTCGGTTACGCAAAAGGGAAGGTATTAGCACCCTCTACGTCCGTTGTACTCAACGGGAACCTCTTGATTCGATTCATGAGAAAGTTAGTTAGGTTTGTTTGTTTATCTTCTAAGGATCTGCTTCTAAGGGGAAGATGGGTGGTTTTTTATTATTGTGCTCGGCAAGGATTAAGATCCCCGGGCCTACGTATTCCCTCATGCAATGGGAAAGTCAGAGCATTCGTAGTTCAGGGGACTACGGTTGGTTTGTGTTTTTTAGGCGAACGAGTGTTTAATTCGCATTCTAACTGCTAAACGTTGGCTTGTCTGCTCGTCAAGGGAGGCTGAAGCACTACTTCATATGCGCGGAAGAATGGACTAAATAATGTTCTTTTTGTGAAAAGTTGTTTAAGTATGAATTAAGTGTATTGAGGATTTGATTGAGAAAAAGAGTTGAATTTGGACATGTTTTAGGGTTTCGGTCGCACGGGGCGAGGAAAGGATAAATTTGATCGCATTGGATATTTTAGAGGCAACAATTGCTCACACACGAGTAAGAGAACTCGCACCCAAGCAATAGCTGATGATTGCTCATACACGAGTAAGAGAACTCGCACACAAGCAATCGACGAATTAAGGTTTATGTCTTTTAGAAGTGTCAATTGTTCACACACGAGTAAGAGATCTCGCACCCAAACAATCGAGGAGAAAGACCAAAGACTTGATCCCCCTCACATCACCTTTTAGGAAATTGTGTTTGAACATATGATTAAGTGTTTTGATAATTTGATTTTGAAAAGGTTTGAATGTTTGTCGAGTTCGCATGTCTTAAAGGAGTCAATTGTTCGCACACGAGTAAGAAAACTCGCACCCAAACAATTGAGAAGTTAAGGTTTAAGTTTTTAGAGGCGTCAATTGTCTACACACGAGTAAGAAAACTCGCACCCAAACGATTGAAGAGAAAGACCAAAGACTTGATCCCCCTCCTTTTCACCTTTTAATAAATGATCTTTAAGTATGATTAAATGTATTGATGGTTGATTAAGAAAAGGAGTTTGAGTCTTATCGAATTATATGTATTTTAAAGGCGTCAATTGCCCACACACGAGTAAGGAAACTCGCACCCAAGCAATTGAAGAGAAAGACCAAAGACTTAGTCCCCCTCTTTTTCAACTTTATGAAAATGCTTAAGTATTATTACGTACGTTGGTTTGATTTGAGAAAAGCACTCGACGTTGGATCGAGGTTTTAATTTACGTATGAAGAGGTTAAGAAATGGAAGGAAAGGAAGTCATGGTGTGAAGTGAAGGTTGGAAATACTTGCTGTATGGATCAAGTAAATGTTTAGGATTGAATTGATTGAATTTATTTGGAAAATAATTGATGTTGGATCAAGTTTGTTTTACTCTTATAAAAAGGGTTGATTTAAATCTTATGGAATTAATTAAGCCATGATTAAACATAAACCAATCACGTACAGGCATACAAATTAAAATAGAATGGGTAATCGTTGCATAAGGCCCAAGAGGAGGCAAAGGGGAGGTCGGTTGCGATCGTGAAAACGATCGACTTATCAGGTATGAAAATGATTGACACGAAGTCCAAATATTAGTTGAAAAATATTTTGATTTGAATAAACACGCAATGACATAGCATAATATAATCAAGGCACGAAATAAATTCACAAGAGAAAATTATACACCTCACAAAGATTAAAAAATCAAACAAAGTGGGGGGAAGAAACATGCTGCTAACATGGATACAACCCTAGAATGATACTTGAAAGAGAAAATTGAGATTCTAGGGGTACCTAACGGAGAAGGTCCGTTGCCTCTTCGATGCACACAAAAGCTCACGAACACTTGCAAAAGCTTCCAATGATCAATCGAATCAACAATCAAGATCGACAAACTCAACTAAGCAAGGCTCAAAGGGAGAGGATTCCAAAGTGGACGAGAATCAATAAATCAAGTACTTCACGATTTGCATCAAGAGATCTCATTAGTTCAATGAGGCTATGGAAATAAATCTAAGAGAAACATGAAAATCAACACAAGGTTAGAATTAAATACATATTCTAAAATAAAAAGTAATCATAAATCTACACCAAGAAATTAATCATGTCAAAATTTAATTCTAACTAACCAAAGTTTTAATCAAAATCTATAATTAATCCAAGATCAAACTAATTAACATCTAACAACTCGATTAAATTTACCAAAATCTAAATTAACTAAGGTTTAAATCAGAAGAGAGAAAAACAATAGAAACAAAAATATGAATTAGGAATAAAACTACATCAATCCAAAATGAGGATCACATGGGCCAACGGCCCATCACCCAAACCAAAGAACATGGCTGAAAACTAAACAATGGTGTTGTAAAAAGACGCACGGGCCTCAGCAACTCAACACTCCTACGGACCATTTAAAGATCAACAGAATGTCAAACAAAATGAACATCATCAACTTATAGCATCAACGACAAAGCAACATTCAAAAGGCAATGAATAGATCCATTATATAAAAGATAAGGTTCATTCTCAGCATAAAAAAAAAAGAAATAATAAAAGGAGAGTTGAGGAGCAGGGTAGAATGCTGCAATCTCCAACTCTCTCTAAACCACATCAAGTTTCCTGCGTTGTTGATTCGCAACTTCCATCTTCCATATCCACACGGCTCACCATCAATATGGGATCTCGACGCCAGGGAGTTTACCGCCTTTAAAAATTAATGAAATTGCTCTCGATTTTCCTTCGGAGATTCAAGGTGAGAAGCTCTGCGGAGAGACGGTGCTGTGAACCGATGTCATGGCCACGAGTTGGTGAGTTCTGAGTCTAACTCCATGAACGTGAAGATTCTCTTCTTTGATTTGAATCTTCGTTCTCTTCTTTGTTCGATTCACGTTTGGATTCGACTCAGCTTCAGATCTGCGTTCAAGATTCAAGGTTTGTTGTTGTTTCACTCATCTCGCTCTGTTTCAGGTTCGACTTGATTCGCACCACTTTCTCCTCTTCTTCTTCTGTTCGATTCTGAGTTTGTGGTTTGATTCGTCCGAATCTTCTCTTCTCATTCTCTTATTTGAAATGATTTGAGTTCTATGTAGGGAAGAAAATTGAGGTTTGATGAAGAAGATTGTTGATTTATGGTTAAAAGGTTAAAATGGTGAGAGAGGAAAAGGAAAACGGTGGGAAGTTTGATGGAGACTTGAAGGGTTTTAGAAGGTTGGGTTAAGGTATATGGTGAAGAGTGATTCAGTGGTGTTGATGGATTGCTTGGATGAAGAAGGACTTCAGTGTTGTTATTGTTGTTGTTCGAAGAGGAAAGGTCTTGAAGGAGAGTGAGGTGTGAGAGCGGGCTTTGTTTCTGTTCAAAGAAGTTGGAGCGTATAGGTGAGAAGCTCACGACGGAGGGAGTATGATGACGGTTCAAGGAGGCTGAGGAAATGGTGTGATGGTGGTCGGTGCTCCGTTTTATTGATGTGGCTGCCAAAAATTTTCTCTTTTTTGTTTCTAGGTTTCTGCGCCAACCTCCTTAAATAGCTAGGTCAAACTTCTCCCTTTTTTTTGTGCATCATCCAAAAAACGACATGGGCTTTGAGTTGTTTTTGTGGTGTGCGTGTCTGTCGTGATTGATGCGGGTTCATGGAGTTTTTAGTGCAGGAGGTTTTGTTGGCAATTTTATTGTAATGATGATGGGCCTTTGATTTGTAGGATTTTTTTGGTAATGGTTATATGGACTTGGATGTTGTATTAACAATGTGTTAAACCTTAGATATGATTTTGTTAATTAATAAAAAAAACAAATGGATTGGATCTTTGGTTAAAAATGGATTGGATTAATAAGATAATAATAAATAGATATTGAAATGAAAATGGTTAGAAAATGGAATTGGGATTATGGTTTTTTGGTTAATGATTATGGATTTAAAATTGGAATAATAAGTGAAAAATGAAAATGATGGATTATCTGAATGGTTAATTGAGAAAAAGGAATTTGAATTTAAAAGGTGGATATGAATGAAAAGGGGAATTAAATTGGATATGGATTTTTATGGATAAATGGGACTAAATGGATATGGGTTAGAAAGTGGTTTAACATAGATTATAATTAATGGATATGGATATGGAATTCAAAATGAATATTGAAACGGGATTTGGATAAAGAGTAGATATCTAAATGATGTAGATAAATTGGCCTAGAAAAATGGATATGAATATTTGTAATGGGAAGTGAAAACGGATATTAATAATTGGATTGAAAATGGATAAAGAAAAATGGGCATGGAATTTAAAGTTTGGTTGTGAATTTGAAATGAACTTGTAAATTGAATTGAGATTGGATTTTTGACAATGAAATGGCAAATTGAATGAGAAATTAAAATGAATTTGAGATTGGCCTTTTGGACTTGAACGGGTGATAGATGAACATAGCACGTGGACTTGGACAAAATATGAATGGATATATATAAAAAAAATGTGGATTTAGTAAATGAATTTGGATATGATATCTTGGATATGAAGTATGTATTTCGAAACTGGAATGGTTTGGAAGAAATGGGTATACAGAGGTCAGCTATGCACAGGTAGGACAAATTTGGGGTATGACAGGTTCAACTTTGTTTTTGGACTTCAATTATTTGAGAATTCTACCTGCCACCCCTGTAACACCCTGTATCTATACCCCCAATTAGATAAAGAGATAAAAAATAATCAGAATATAATTAAAATATTCATGGCATAGACGGAGGCGTCACATCAATTGAGACAAAACACAATAAACCTGCTCATAAAGATATGCAACAATCAGGTAGCAAATAACAGAGGAACTTAGTTCCTACTACCCACAATTTAGATACAGAATAAAAATGGAAAATCTGCAACTGAATCTCATATATATATATCACATAAAAAGTCTGACTGTCATACACAGATTCATACATGTACAATCCAAAAGATATATATACATATACACATAAATCACAACGATCTCCCCGACTACCCGGTGCTACATATCAGAGCCGACCGACAAAAGAATGAAGACCTAAGCTGCACAAAAAGACCTCCAGCATCTAATTTGCAATGCCTCATAGAGCATTCAAAACAACAGAAGGGTGAGAAACACAATCATAATATAATTGCATACCATTATATAATAACACCAAAATACACATGTAAAATATTCTCACCACAACTTACACTAGAATTCAAATACAAAACAACACAATGCATATCTCATATCCATCACCAAGGCATATCAATCATGCTCAATACATTTATCAACAACATATATATATATATATATATATATATATATATATATATATATATATATCTCAACTCATCAAATCCACTCACAATTCCACACAAAATCAATCCATTCATGATTTATGCAAATGCAAAGAGACCGACACAACGACTCAATGCAAATGCAGTACCATCCATCTGTCAATCTCATCATTAGTTCACTCAGGAACTATTTGAATCATCGCTTGTTACTTAGTGTAACTCCCCGTCGGGCAAACGATGTTCCCTGTCGCTCACACCTCTTTGTATAAGGCACACGACGTTTATGGATCGCTCACACCTCTTTGTATAAGGCACACGACCCGATCGCTCACACCTCTTTGTATAAGGCACACGATCCTCTATAATCATTGCTCACACCTCTTTGTATAAGGCACACGATGTTATGGCGGATTCCCTCTTAAACCGTTTCGTCGCTCACACCCACTAGGGCACACGACATCACAAGAATGCATATCATGATGCTTGGCATACAATGACTCATGACATTCAAATGCACACATATACACATCCATAATCATGCATATATAACCAAATACAACACAATGCATTTTCTTGCCCTTAGGTCACAAACCATCTTCACAACATTCCATCACGTGCATTCACATCATTTAACATCACACAAGTCATACGATATCCATATCAACAGCACATTGCATCATACACATCAATTACACACAACTACAACGGTAAAAGTCGACAAAATGACACATTTCCAAATTCCTGACATAATTAAATCGGCCAACAATCTCAAAACCATTTTAATAAGAAAGAACATTTTATTAGCTTTCCAACGATACCAAGTATGTTCAAAACGGATAATCGGAACACAAGTTACGGAAGTAAAACGAAAAGGAATCGCGAAATGACAACATTCTACACCCCAGCTGGCCATACGCGTATTGCCCTGAGCCATACGCATATTGCCCATCCTCATACGCATACCATTAGGCGTTTCAGCAGATGGCCGAGAAAAATGGTTTTCATTACGCGTATTGCCTCAATTTGCACCTGCCATACGCGTATTGCCCAACCCAATACGCGCATGGACATGCCTGATACGTGTAACGGCAGCTACAACCCATAATTTTTCTGCAGAATTTCTGCTGCGAAATTTATCCCAAAATACTCCAATTTCCCCCTAAACACCAGAAAATGTCCAATAGATTACACAACAACATATATCTAACATGTATCAACAATAAGGAACCTGAAAACATGATTTCCGACACAATTTAATCGAATTCTAACAATCTCAACATATTATGGTTTTTGTTCTACATCCAATTTCAATCCAAAAATAACCAAATACATACATACATAATCATACACAAGTATAAGATAATCGAGTTTCGTACCCTTACCCGATTTAATCATGTTTGAAAAGTCGGTTGATTAGATTTCTTCCTTTCCAAGTTTTTCTCTCTTTTCTTCTTTCTTTCTCTTTTCTTTCCCTTTTCCTTCTTCTCTTTTTCTTTCTCTCTATTTTTCTCTCTTTCTATTTTACTAACTTAAGAAAAATAAAGTGAAATGACCAAAATACCCCTACACTCAAATATCTCCCAAACGCTCTCAAAACGCGATAAAACATATTCACGATGAAAAATAATATATTATCAAATAAAAGTCAAAAATAAAATAATATAATAATAAAAATAATCAAATCGACTCGACTAAATAAATCTAACAAAAACTGGGGCGTTACAACTCTCCCCCACTTAGAAATTTTCGTCCTCGAAAATATTACCTGAGACGAACAACTCCGAATACGACTCCCGCATCCGACTCTCCAACTCCCAAGTGAAATTGCCCTCAGCAGCGCCTCCCCACGATACTTTCACAAGCGCAATATCCTTGCCTCTTAACTGCTTCAACTCGCGATCCAAAATTCTCACTGGTAATGCCTCAACCGTAAGGTTTTCCCTTACCTCAACTTCATCCATCGGAATCACATGCGACGGATCCGGAACATACTTCCGAAGCTGTGAAACATGGAACACATCATTTAAATTTGAAAGACTCGGCGGTAACGCCACCCGATAAGCCACAACACCCACTCTCGCGGATATCTGGTAAGGACCAATAAACCGAGAAGTAAGCTTCTTCGACTTCAATGCACGACCAACACCCGTCACCGGTGTAACTCTAAAAAATACATGATCGCCCTCTTGAAACTCAAGATCTTTCCTCCTTCGATCATGATAACTCTTTTGCCTACTCTGAGAAGCCTTCATTTTCTCACGAATAAGTTTCACCTTTTCCGTAGTCTGTTGCACTAACTCCGGTCCAACCACCGAACTCTCACCAGATTCATGCCAACACAACGGTGTTCGACATATTCTTCCATACAACGCTTCAAACGGTGCCACTCTAATACTTGAATGGAACCTGTTGTTATACGTGAATTCCACCAACGAAAGATAACAATCCCAAGCACCACCTTGCTCAAGAACACAAGCTCGCAACAAATCTTCCAACGACTGAATAGTTCTCTCGGTCTGACCATCCGTCTGCGGATGATAAGCAGAACTCAATCTCAACTTGGAACCTAACACCTTTTGTAAACTTTCCCAAAATTTGGAAGTAAAACTCGGATCTCGATCTGAAACAATACTCAACGGAACACCATGTAATTTCATAATCACACTGATATAAATCTCAGCCAACCTCTCCAAAGAAAAACTGATGTCAATCGGAATGAAGTGCGCCGATTTAGTCAGCCTATCCACAACTACCCAAATGGAATTATGTCCCTTCTGTGTATTCGGCAACCCTGTCACAAAATCCATAGAAGTGTTGTCCCATTTCCACTCGGGAATATCCAACGGTTGCAACAATCCACTAGGCTTCTGATGTTCTACCTTAGACTTCTGACACATCAAACACGCATAAACAAACTGAGCCACATCCCTCCTCAATCCAGACCACCAAAAGATCTTCTTCAAATCTTGATACATCTTATTAGCTCCCGGATGTATACTCAAATTACTACGGTGTCCTTCCTCCAAAATCATCTTTTTCAAGTCCAAATCATCAGGAATACAAATTCTACCACGAAATCTCAAAACACCCTTATCATCCACTTTAAAGTCACCATTCACACCTTGATCTCCAACCATCAACAAATCAACAAATTTCACATCCAACTTCTGTCTCTCGCTAACGGTTAACATAAAATCATTAGTAACCTTTAACATACCAAGCCTCACGCTATCAGATGTCAATTCACACACCAAACTCAAATCTTTAAATGCTTCCAAAAGTTCCCACTCTTTAACCATCAAAACAGACATATGCAAAGACTTCCGGCTTAACGCGTCGGCTACCACATTAGCTTTACTAGGATGGTAATTCAAGCTAAAATTGTAGTCCTTGAAAAATTCCAACCATCTCCGTTGCCTCATATTCAACTCTTTTTGATCAAACAAGTATTTCAAACTTTTATGATCACTAAAGACTTCGAATCTTGCACCATAGAGATAATGCCTCCAAATTTTCAACATAAAAACCACTGTCGCTAATTCCAAATCATGAGTAGGGTAATTTTTCTCATGCACCCTCAATTGCCTTGAAGCATAAGCCACAACCTTACCTTCTTGCATCAACACTCCACCTAAACTAATCAAAGACGCATCACAATACACCACAAACGGTTCACTAGGATTCGGTAAGATCAAAATCGGAGCTGTAGTCAATCTTCTCTTCAGCTCATTAAAACTTTCCTCACACTGAATGTCCCAAATGAACGCTTTACCTTTACAAGACAACTGGGTCAAAGGAAGTGCTAACTTAGAAAAACCTTCAATGAACCTTCGATAATAACCAGCTAAACCCAAAAAGCTTCTAATTTCAGTAACAGATCTAGGAGCCTCCCATTGTAGAACTGCATCTACTTTAGATGGATCCACAGTAATCCCATTACCTGAATCACATGCCCAAGAAAACTCACTTCTGACAACCAGAACTCACACTTGGACAACTTGGCAAAAAGTCTCCTTTCCTTCAAAATTTGCAACACAACACGCAAATGTTCCGCATGTTCCTCTCAGGACTTAGAATAAATCAAGAAGTCATCAATAAACACAACAACAAATCGATCCAAATGCTCATGGAAAATACGATTCATATACTCCATAAACACACCCGGCGCATTAGAAACCCAGAACGGCATCACAGAATATTCGTAATGACCGTATCGTGTCCTAAAAGCCGTCTTCTGAATATCTTCCTCTTTCACTCTAATCTGATGGTAACCTGACCTCAAATCAATCTTACTAAACACACAAGCACCTACCAACTGGTCCATCAATTCATCAATTCTCGGAAGAGGATACTTATTCTTAATTGTCACCTTATTCAGCTGGCGATAATCAATACACAATCGCATACTTCCATCTTTCTTCTTCACCAATAAAACTGGAGCACCCTAAGGCGATACACTTGGCCTCACAAACCTCTTCTCTAACAATTCATTCAACTGCTTCTTTAACTCAACCAACTCAGATGCCGACATACGATAAGGTGTCATAGACACAGGTCTAGTACCAGGAACTAGATCAATAGAAAACTCCACCTCTCTCTCTGGCGGCAAATCCGAGATATCCTCTGGAAACACCTCTGGAAATTCACACACAACTGGAAACACATCAAGTACAACTTGACTATCCACTGTCAACGATGCAAACAACCCGAACAACTGAGCTTCATCCGCGAAAAGTTTCTTCAACTCTTTGGTAGATAAGAAACTCGATTCCTCGTCTTCTTCAAGAGAAGTAAATCTTACCAGCTTATGATAACAATCAATATGAACCCGATTGAACTGCAACCAATTCATTCCCAAAACCACATCTAAACCCTCCAACGGCAAACACACCAAATCCATCTCAAAATCTTTACCATGAATGGTCAAAGGACAACTTAAACAAACCAAAGAAGTAGTTACTGACCCCATTGCCGGAGTATCAATAACCATCTCTCCACCCATCGATGACAACAAAAGATTCAAATGCTTCGCACACTCAGACAAAATAAACGAATGAGTCGCTCCAGTATCAATAATAGCAACTAAAGGCGTACTATTAATAAAACAAGTACCTCTGATCAGACGGTCTGCACTAGTAGTTTGAGTCCATGCCAATGCAAATATTTTCCCACCAGCTGGAGCTTGCTTTGGTTTTGGACACTTCGTGCTAACATGACCAGGTTCACCACAGTTGAAACACTTCACCACGTTCCTCTTACAATCAGCTGCAACATGTCCTAAACCTCCACAATTGGAACACTTCCTCATATCCTTCCTGCATTCAAACTGACGATGTCCTAAGTCACCATAACTATAACATCTTAGAGGATTAGACATACCTCCCCCACTTGGCCTTTTCTCAAAACTACCTCTTTGCTTACCCTTGTTAGCTGGTGTCACATAAGGACCACCACGAAACGGTTGCTTCCCTTTCCTTTCGTTCACACTCTTATAGTGAGTAGAATGAACTTTGCTATCCTCCTCATAAATTCTACAACAATCCACCAAATCCGAAAACCTCCTAATCCTTTGATAACTGATTGCCTGCTTGATCTCAGGACGCAATCTGTTCTCAAACTTCACACACTTGGAAAACTCTGCAGTTGCTTCAGCATAATGTGGATAAAACTGAACAAGTTCCACAAACTTAGCAGTGTAATCAACAACAGACATGTTACCTTGTTTCAACTCCAAGAACTCTATTTCTTTCTTTCCTCTAACATCTTCAGGAAAATACTTCCACAAAAACTCCCTGCTAAACAAAGCCCAAGTGACCTCTTCACCTGTAACTTCCCAAACATGACGCGCACTAACCCACCAATCATCAGCCTCCTCCTGCAACATGTGAGTACCCAGTCTCACCTTATGTTCCTCAGCACAGTCCATCACTCGAAAGATTCTTTCAATCTCCTTAAGCCAAATCTGTGCACCATCAGGATCATGTCTCCCTTTGAAGACAGGCGGTTTGTTCTTCCTGAACTCATCATTCCCACCAGCATTAGGTGCACCCTGCACAGCCCGAGCCATAGCTTGCATAGCAGCAGCCAAAGCAGCATCATTCCTACCAGCCATATTTTGTTCATTTCCAATAATAGCAACTTTGGTTAAACAAACAACTCACCCAAACACAACGACCAACAAGGACTGACACAAACTGACACGCACTGGCTCTGATACCACTTAATGTAACACCCCGTATCTATACCCCCAATTAGATAAAGCGATAAAAAATAATCAGAGTATAATTAAAACATTCATGGCATAGACGGAGGCGTCACATCAATTAAGACAAAACACAATAAACCTGCTCATAAAGATATGCAACAATCAGGTAGCAAATAACAGAGAAACTTAGTTCCTACTACCCACAATTCAGATACATAATAAAAGCGGAAAATCTGCAACTGAATCTCATATATATATCACATAAAAAGTCTGTCTGTCATACACAGATTCATACATGTACAATCCAAAAGATATATATACATATACACATAAATCAGAACCGACCGACAAAGAGACCGACACAACGACTCAATGCAAATGCCGTACCATCCATCCGTCAATCTCATCATTAGTTCACTCAAGAACTATTGGAATCATCGCTTGTTACTTAGTGTAACTCCCCGTCGGGCAAACGATGTTCCCCGTCGCTCACACCTCTTTGTATAAGGTACACGACATTTATGGATCGCTCACACCTCTTTGTATAAGGCACACGACCCGGTCGCTCACACCTCTTTGTATAAGGCACATGATCGTCTATAATCATTGCTCACACCTCTTTGTATAAGGTACACGATGTTATAGCGGATTCCCTCTGGAATTGTTTCATCGCTCACACCCACTAGGGCACACGACATCACAAGAATGAATATCATGTTGCTTGGCATACAATGACTCATGACATTCAAATGCACACATATACACATCCATAATCATGCATATATAACCAAATACAACACAATGCATTTTCTTGCCCTTAGGCCACAAATCATCTTCACAATATTCCATCACATGCATTCACATCATATAACATCACACAAGTCATACGATATCGATATCAACAGCACATTGCATGATACACATCAATTACACACAACTACAACGGTAAAAGTCGACAAAATGACACATTTCCAAATTCTCGACATAATTAAATCGGCCAACAATCTCAAAACCATTTTAATATGAAAGAACATTTTATTAGCTTTCCAACGATACCAAGTATGTTCAAAACAGATAATCGGAACACAAGTTACGGAAGTAAAACGAAAAGGAATCGCGAAATGACAACATTTTGCACCCCTGCTGGCCATACGCGTATTGCCCCGAGCTATACGCGTAATGCCCAGCCTCATACGCGTACCATTACGCGTTTCAGCAGATGGTCGAGAAAAATGGTTTTCATTACGCGTATTGCCTCAATTTGCACCTGCCATACGCGTATTGTCCAACCCAATACGCGTATGGACATGCCTGATACGCGTAACGGCAGCGACAACCCAGAATTTTTCTGCAGAATTTCTGCTGCGAAATTCATCCCAAAATCACTCCAATTTCCCCCTAAACACCAGAAAATTTCCAATAGATTGCACAACAACATATATCTAACATGTATCAACAATAAGGAACCTGAAAACATGATTTCCGACACAATTTAATCGAATTCTAACAATCTCAACATATTATGGTTTTTGTTCTACATCCAATTTCAATCCAAAAACAACCAAATACATATATACATAATCATACACAAGTATAAGATCGTGTTTGAAAAGTCGGTTGATTAGATTTCTTCCTTTCCAAGTTTTTCTCTCTTTTCTTCTTTCTTTCTCTTTTCTTTCCCCTTTCCTTCTTCTCTTTTTCTTTCTCTCTATTTTTATCTCTTTCTATTTTACTAACTTAAGAAAAATAAAGTGAAATGACCAAAATACCCCTACACTCAAATATCTCCCAAACGCTCTCAAAACGCGATAAAACATATTCACGATGAAAAATAATATATTATCAAATAAAAGTCAAAAATAAAATAATATAATAATAAAAATAATCAAATCGACTCGATTAAATAAATCTAACAAAAACTGGGGCGTTACAACCCCTAATCGTACCTGGCACCCCCACACAACTAGTGAAAAGACTTAACTGACCCTAAAAAAAACATTCTCACATTTAAAAAAACCGGTAACTACACGGATTTTTCAAAATTACAGGTGATACCGAGAATTTCGTTGACCCTACTGGGGATTTCAATTTAACAAGTAAGATTTTCTGGTTTTTTTGAAATAACCGGTGAATATTACCGGTAATTTCATAAATCCCGGTATTTTCTTACCGTGAATTTCTAAATTACCGGTAATATTTACCGGTTATTTCAAAAAAAAAAACCAGTACTTTTGATTTTTTTTATTTTTCCGAAAATTGCAAATTTCCGGTAGTTATGAAATATTTGTTTTATTTTTTATCTTTTTTTTTTTTGCAGTGAAAACCAGAGGTCGTGATGGTAGCATCGCTGGGAGGGCGCTTGATTTGACAGGAGGTGGTAGGGGTAGGGCTAGAGCTGTTCCTAATGCTCAAATCTCGACCGTTAAAAAAAAACCCTAAAATTATACCTACCGGGACTTTCAATGGATGTGAAATTCCTGGTACTAAACTGCACTTTTCAGCAATAACCGGATTTTTTAATGCATATCAGAAATTTGAAATTACCGGTATACCGGTAATTTCAAATGAACTACCGGGAATTTTGATCCATACCGGAAATTTTTTTATAACTTCCGGGAATTTGTTCCGGATATTGCTTGTAAAATGCTAAGGGACATTTTTGCCATTATTAAAATATGGGGGGTGCCAGGTACGATTGGGGGGGGTGCCAGGTAGATTTCTCCAATTATTTGTATCATGTACATGGGCTTGCTCTTTGTTGTATGTTTTGAATTATGAAGCAAAAACATAAGGCCTTGGTGAAATTTGTAATGTGCATATTTTTTGGACATTGATTTTTTGTAATAGACTATTTGGCTAGAAAAATATATATAATTGAAAATTGGTTATGGATATGAAAAATGGATAAAGGTTTAGGGAAAAAATGGGTTATTTGAATCGGAAAAATGGAATTAAATTGAAATGGAATTTGGATAAATGAATGGAATTGGATATATTTTTTTGAATGAAAATGGATTTAGGAATACGAATATAATTTTGAAAACTTAGAATTTGGAAATGGATGATGGATATTTGAATAATATGGATAATGGATTTTTGTGAATTGGATTTAGATAGTAATTGGATATGAATAATGGATATAACAAAGAAAATGGATATTAAAATGGAATTTGAAGAAAATGGATTATGGGCATAACACACTATTTGCAATTCCCAAAATTAAATCACGCCCTTGACTTTGCTTTGACTTGAAATCCAACAAATTTTGAACTATGTTCTTGAGTTTGATCCTTGAATAAAATTTGCCTCTCATCAAACTTGAATCAAACTTGAAATCAATCAGAATAAATGGCATGCTTGAATGGACTTGAATCTCATGATTAAAACTCGCACCTCATAATCGAGATTTTGCAAATGATTTGAAATATAGACCAGATGTCTTTTGAAAACCCAGACACTTGACTTCATCAGTTGAAATTGGACTTGCACAAACCCTGATATTGATCACTTGATGATTTGAAAATCCATGGCACAGATAACTTGAGAATGAAACCATCTTAATTTGTTTGACCAAGATTAGGTCAAATTTCCGTCTTATCTTGACCATAACTGAATAGCCACACTTGACTCCAACCCATGTTCTTGCCATCAATCTCTCTGTAAAACTCTAAACATATAGAGAAGAAAAAACAGGCAGAATTGCAAAATATTTTTGGTATTTTGGTTAGAGGTTAGTAAACATAGGCATACAAAAAGCAGATAAGAAAAACACAAGTGTCTGGTGATCTCTTCTCAGAAGCAAAACCACAAGGGAGGGCAGGAGGACCAAGTATGATCTTGTTTATATGCAAAGATGCAAATGATAAGTGGAATATTAGGAGTAAAAATTAGCGTATTACAGTTACTACTATATTTTATTTATTATTATATGGTTTATTATTTTGTTTGTTATTCAAGTTAAAATGAATTTTGGAATTTTAGACATTGATATTTACACCACTTACATTTTATCATCTTATTTTAACTTTTTCTTTTTGCTAGTAATGGGCTTTGAGACATGTATATGTTAGATTGGGTGAAATTTAAGCCCATGGTTCATTTACTTTATGACACCCCATGTCTATGCATTACCCACATGTAATTTCTTTTTATTTTTATTATTTAATTTACATTTTGTTATTTAAATTAGCAATCAATTAGTATATTACTTGTTAATTAATTAGTTGATTAGTTTATTTAATTAAATACTTTTGATTTATTAAGTAGAGTGTTTTATTTTGTTTAAATTGATTGCAATTTTGTTTAGTCATTTAATTATATTTATCCATGTTCATTTCTCACTAACATTTCGATTCAATTTCACTAACTTTCCATAGATTCAACATTCAATTTCATTTCACCTTCAAATTCAATTTCAAAATCAATTTTCACCATTGATTCAAAATTATCTCAAACTATAATAAAATCATAATTCTACACAATCAAATTTTTCCTAAATCAAACGTATATTAAACCTATTTCTAAATAAACATAAAAGAAGAGGATCGTTGGAATCTAGTCATGGAATAGCAAAAGTGTTATGAAAATGACACACAAACATGCATAAATATTACTATCAACAATGTGATGTTATTTGTCATCCATTTGGTCTTCCGCGTAAAACATTCACATAACTTAGAGTATAGGTAGACTAAACAAGCCCCCCTCCCCAGTTCTACTCATGGATCGACTCCAAGTTAGCGAAGTATCGTAGGTAGACCACATCCACATAAGTGGCACTCTTGTCAATAAAATGGATGTGCCGACCAAATACAACAAATATACTCTCAAAGCATATGCTCTATGTTGCGCAACTTGCTAGTAATCACCAGCAGTCTACTCTGCTGTATACAGCTGCTGTATATACAACCTCTCCAAGAATCGAAACCTGACATTAGCCCTTCGAGTGGCTTCTAACTCCTTTATGGCATACCTTGGGTCATATTCCATATGTCATACCCCAAATTTTGACCACCAAGATTTCCCATCATTGTGTAAATCATCAGGACAATATGGATGAACCATCATGCCTCACTAATCTCCTCAAAGAGGGGTGATCATTCACCACAACCAAGAATTAGGATTTTGAGCCCTATCAGAGCACTTAGACAAAGGATCAATCAAGATTTGACATGATCTTCAACTTTGTTAGTTCTTGGATTGGCTAGAATTTTGGTAAAACAAAGTTGTTCAATGTTGGTGTCACATGGGTGATGTCTTAACATTGAGTCTTAACATTGGTTTATGTTAAGTGTTTAGCTTGTTGAAGTTTTGTAGTCTGATGTCACATGTGATGTCATGACATCAGATATGCAGATCAGTAAAACATCAGGTCTGAGATGTTTTTAGGGTTTGCGTTTTAGCTGGATTTTGGAAGAGCTGACAGAGTAATTGGATGCGAATATCTTGGAGGAGATATTTTCTGTTACAAAAAGATTTGATGCAGATTTTTAGGAGTGTTTAAAGGCTAAAAATTTAAGAAGATTTTGAGAGAGAAAATTTGTCGAAGATTCAGTTTTAAATAACAAATCAGGTCAGATATTGTAGCAGGTCCAAAACCACATCAAATAGCAATATAAAGCGCATCAATCCTGAAGAAAAAGTACAGAGGAAAGAGAGCATAGACTGAGTGTCAATCATTGTCTTTGTACGAGTGTTGTGTTAACCATTCAAGTGTGAATTGGTGAGTGTAATCTGTCCTCTCTAGAGCTGTGAAGCAAGAGAGTTTTGTAACTTGATCAAAGCTGTGAAGCAGGATCAAGGTGTTTCTCAAAGTGTTTGATCTTTGAGAGGTTTTAGGGATTGAGTAGTGTTCTCATACCTAAGTGGGCTCTTAGGTAGAAAGTTCATTAGTAGAAATTAAGTTTAGGAGATTGTCAACTAGGTTGTTGAGTCTGTAAATTAATTCTACAAGTAGTGAATTTCATCCCTGGCTTGGTAGCCCCCAGATTAAGTTGTTGAACTGAACTGGGTAAACAATTCTGTGTGTTTCTGTTGTTGTTTGTTATTGTCCATAGCAGAGTGTGTTGTTGTGACATTAAGTGTGACATCACATATCTGGTACCAGAATTTCAATTGGTATCAGAGCAAGCATCTTGCTCTGCATCTGGGTGAGATCTAAGGCTGATACTTTCTGGTAAGATGGACAAGGAAGCTGGTGGATTTGTGAATAGACCCCCTATTTTGGATGGCTCTAATTATGATTATTGGAAACCAAGGATGATCACCTTTTTGAAATCCTTGGACAGCAGGGCTTGGAAGGCTATCATAAAAGAATGGAAAGCACCTGTTGTGTTTGAGAAAGATGATGCTGGGAAAGATAAAGAGGGCACCTCAAAGCTGAAGCCTGAAGAAGAATGGACCAAGGAAGAAGATGAGCTTGCCCTTGGTAACTCTAAAGCCCTAAATGCTATCTTCAATGGAGTTGATAAGAACATCTTCAGGTTGATCAACTCATGTGAAGTTGCTAAGGAAGCATGGGATATTCTGAAGGCTACACATGAAGGATCATCTAGAGTTAAGATGTCAAGACTTCAGCTTCTAACATCAAAGTTTGAAAGTCTGAAGATGAAGGAAGATGAGACTATCCATGACTTCCACATGAGTATTCTTGAGCTGTCCAATGCATCCAGTGCTCTTGGAGAAAAGATGTCAGAAGAAAAGCTTGTAAGGAAAATCCTTAGGTCCCTTCCTAAGAGGTACAAGATGAAGGTGACTGCCATTGAAGAAGCACAAGACAACAACCAGATGAGGGTTGATGAGCTCATTTGATCTCTTCAAACTTTTGAGCTTGGGTTGAATGAGGAAGAACCTAAAAAGAACCCAAAGAGTATAGCCTTGGTTTCAAATGCTCAAGAAGAGAAAGGGAATAATGTCGAATCCCAGGGGGATCTATCTTAGGCCATTGCTATGTTGGGAAGGCAGTTCAACAAGGTGTTCAAAAGAATGAACAAGAACTTCAAGCCTAATGTCAAGAACATCGCTTCTGACATCAGCAAGTCTAAGGAGAAGGATGAAGAGAAGACTGCTCAACACAAGGGTGTTCAATGCTTTAAGTGTGAAGGTTATGGACATGTTAAGAAAGAATGTCCCACATTCCTGAAGAAGCAGAAGAAAGGCATGATAGTTTCTTGGTCAGACTCTGACAGTGAAAGTGAAGGAGAGTCAGCCAAACATGTCAAAGCTTTAACTGGAACAGTTGTTTCTGATGGTGATTCAAGTGATGAGGAACTGACTTTTGAGGAGTTAGCATCCACTTATCAAGAGCTTTGTCTGAAGAGTGCAGAAATCTGTCAAGAAAGTGAAAAACAGAAGAAACAGATTGTTCAACTTGAGACTGCTAAAGCTGATTTGGAAAATGAAGTCTTATTGGTCAAAGCTCATCTTGATCATATGACCAAATCTGTTAGGATGCTGAACAGTGGTACAGAGACACTTGACAAGATCCTTCAGACATAAAAGGTTGCTGGAGATAAGTCAGACATAGGATTTGTGGTTGAGGAAAAGGTATCTGCTGAAGCAAGCACTTCAGGAACCAAGAAGGAGATGTCTCAACCAATGTCTCAACATCACACAAAGAGACAGGATCCTAAACCTAAGCAGGTAGCTCATCCACAACCTCAAAATGTTAGGAAGAGGCATGATCAAAGGAAGGCACATGTTTCTGGAGCTAGGCGGTATATGCCTCCACAATATCATAAGAGCATGCAGGCTTCTAGGTTCAAACAGAACATGTTCCATCAGATGTCTCAACATCAAGGAAACATGTATGGCTATGGATATAATAATGATGTGCCTTATTATTATGGAAGAAGGAAGCCTAATCACCATAGAAGACAGCCAAAAGGACAGCATCATTACCATAGAAGACAGTCAAACTATGGGAGAAGAAGACAACATTATGGTGGCAGCCACAGCATTTTCATCATCAAGGTGGCAGGAAATTTAACAACTTCAGAAAAGAAAGAGTAAGGTGCTTCTATTGTGGAAGATTTGGCCATATGCAATTTTCTTGCTTCAAGCTTCATGGTTATCCAAAGTCTATCCCTCAACCTAGACAGAAGGATAACAGGCCCAAGGTTGTTAAGCAGTGGGTTCCTAAAGAAGAGGTTAAATGTCTATTGGCTCACTTTTTAGACAGACACTCTGCTAAGGATGGATGGTACTTTGACAGTGGTTGTTCAAAGCACATGACTGGATTCAAAAACCAATTGGTGGATGTTAATTCTTGCTCATCAATTGATGTTACTTTTGGAAATGGAGAGAAAGGGGTGGTAAAAGGTGTTGGAAAAGTGAAGTGTCATGATGGACCTGATCTTATCAATGTGTTACTTGTCAAAGGTTTGAGTGTTAACCTGATTAGCATAAGTCAGTTGTGTGATGAAAGGTGTAAGGTCAACTACACCAAAGATGAGTGTGTGGTGACAAATGAGCATAATGAAGTAGTGATGAAGGGAATAAGATCCATAGATAATTGCTATCAATGGGTACCTCAAATGGACAGCTTATCTGTTGATGTTGGACATGATGTTGAAACATCACCTGCTAGGGATGCTACTCCTAGTCCCAAAGGGAAGAAGAATGCTGATGTGGTGGATGTTGTTGACTTATCTGATAATGAAGTAAATGGTAATACAGTTCCTGGGATTGCCAATAGATTGAAGACAAGAAAAGGAAAGACTGTGGAATCTTCTCCTAAGATGACAGCTGAAGGCAAGAAGAAAAAGACATATGTTGTTGGTCCAACTAAATCTTGGAGCAAGGTGACTGTGTCCTCAAAAAAGAGGAAGGTTAGAGAAGAATCTGAATCTGAGTATGATGTTGAGAAAGATGTTCAAGACATCATACCTGTCAGAAAGTCCATTTTGAAGAGGATTTCTGATAAGGTTCCTGAAGTGCCAATAGACAACATATCTTTTCATTATGCTAGTAGTGCTTCTATGTGGAAATTTGTGTGCCAAAGGAGATTAGCTTTGGAAAGAGAGCTGGGCAAAAATGCATTGGAGATGAAAGAAATTATGGAGCTCATTCATGCTGCTGGGCTGTTGAAGGCTGTGACAAAATTCTCTAAGTGCTATGGTGGACTTGTTAAGGAATTTTTTGTTAACATTCCCATAGACATTGCTGATAAAAGAAGTGGGGACTTCATGAAGGTGTTTGTTAGAGGTAAGTGCATTAATTTCTCTCCTAGTACCATCAATAAGTATCTGGGAAGAGATGATCAAGAGGGGTGTGAACTGGAAGTGACTGATAATGATGTTTGTAAAGAGATCTCAGCCACTCAGGTAGAGGTTTGGCCACTGAAAGGTAAATTGACAGCTAGCAAACTCAGTATCAAGTATGCTATTTTACACATAATTGGAGCTGCTAACTGGGTGCCTACTAATCACAAAACCACCATAGCTGTGGGATTAGGAAGGTTCATTTATGCTGTTGGGAAAAAGGCCAGTACTAAAGCTGAGTTGATTGAAGAATTAAAGGCAACATGCAAGGATCTTGATGTGGTTATCAATACTAGCACTGCTAGGAAGTTGAGAATTGAGCAGATGATCAAATCCTTGGAACAAGGTGAAGATGATGTGAGTGCCAACGTTGAAGATTCGGGCTCAGAGGAAGATGAGGAGAATGGTGAAGATGGGTCTAGCTCAGATGAAGATTAAATTTCTTTAGCTATTTCTGATAGACAGTAGTTTTTTTTTTTGCTGGTTGTTTTGTTCTGCACTTGATGTACTTATATATGTAAGTTGAATATTGTGGCTGTTTAAGCACTATTTACGTTCTATGATTTGTCTTGTCACTTATTGTTGACTTTTCACTGACAATGAGAGCTAGCTTAGGGCTAACTGGTAGTTAGTAGGTGGTTGTCCAATTATGTCTAAAAAGGGGGAGAGTTAGCCTAGGCGTGTGGGTGTATCCTATCTGAGATCTAGTGCGATGCTGAAATGCAGATATTGAGGGGGAGAGTTCTTGAACAGTTGCTGGTATGTTGATTCTTGCTTTGAGGGGGAGCTTGCCCAATGCTGCTACTAGCAGAGTATTAGAGTGTGTGCAGCATGCTGAAAGCATTGTGAAGCTGTTATGAAGAAATGCTGCTGCAAAGGTTGGTAAAACATTCATGTTTATCCGCTGATGAAGTCTCTGATGTTGCAGAGATTGTTTTAGCCAAAATTAGCCAAAGGGGGAGATTGTTAGTTCTTGGATTGGCTAGAATTTTGGTAAAACAAAGTTGTTCAATGTTGATGTCACATGGGTGATGTCTTAACATTAAGTTTTAACTTTGGTTTATGTTAAGTGTTTAGCTTGTTGAAGTTTTGTAGTCTGATGTCACATGCGATGTCATGACATCAGATATGCAGATCAGTAAAACATCAGGTCTGAGATGTTTTTAGGGTTTGCGTTTTAGCTGGATTTTGGAAGAGCTGGCAGAGTAATTGGATGCGAATATCTTGGAGGAGATATTTTCTGTTACAAACAGATTTGATGCAGATTTGTAGGAGTGTTTAAAGGCTGAAGATTTAAGAAGATTTTGAGAGAGAAAATCTGTCGAAGATTCAGTTTTAAATAACAAATCAGGTCAGATATTGTAGCAGGTCCAATACCAGATCAAATAGCTATATAAAGCGCATCAATCCTGAAGAAAAAGTACAGAGGAGAGAGAGCATAGACTGAGTGTCAATCATTGTCTTTGTACGAGTGTTGTGTTAACCATTCAAGTGTAAATTGGTGAGTGTAATCTATCCTCTCTAAAGCTGTGAAGCAAGAGAGTTTTGTAACTTGATCAAAGCTGTGAAGTAGGATCAAGGTGTTTCTCAAAGTGTTTAATCTTTGAGAGGTTTTAGGGATTGAGTAGTGTTCTCATACCTAAGTGGGCTCTTAGGTAGAAAGTTCATTAGTAGAAATTAAGTTTAGGAGATTGTCAACTAGGTTGTTGAGTCTGTAAATTAATTCTACAAGTAGTGAATTTCATCCCTGGCTTGGTAGCCCCCAGATTAAGTTGTTGAACTGAACTGGGTAAACAATTCTGTGTGTTTCTGTTGTTGTTTGTTATTGTCCATAGCAGAGTGTGTTGTTGTGACATTAAGTGTGACATCACATATCTGGTACCAGAATTTCAAACTTGAATAAACTCTCCAACACCCATAAAGGATCAAGAGGACTTCCACATCAAGAACCAAGCACAAAGTTGCTACATTCCAAGTGGAGTAATCCTCTAGATCGCCAGTGTCACCAAATTAGGGTTTTGGTCGACCAAGGCATCCAGGTGGAAATTTTCCTCTAGGCATGAGTCAATGCTTCGAAACATAACTCAAGATACTCCAAGGGACCTCATGGACCCAATAATTAAGCCACTCTAGCCTCAGGGGATGCATTCACCAAAAATCAAGAATTAGGGTTTCTTGGCCTAATTCACCCCTAAGTTGACTTTTGGGACAAAACATGAGCCAAGACCTCAAGACATGATTTGAGGGTATCTAATACACTACATTGATCCATTTGCAAAAATGGATTAATCCAAGAAGCTTGATTCACAAGTTTCATTTTCATCTGGACCACAATTAGGGTTTTGAGGGAAAAGTCAACTGTACCTTTAACTTTTGACCAAGATATGCTCCCAAACCTTGGGACATGATTCAATACACCCTATAACAGCTATGGAATATGTCCATTAAGTTTGATTTAGGTCAAGGACTTAATTTCACGAAGGATCGCACGGTTTGGATTTCATTTGATAAAAAGTCAACTGTACAAAAAGTCAAAGTTTGACTTTTTTATTTTTTGGTCAACCAAGGTTTCTTAACCCTAAAATAATGTTAATGTGTGATTAGAATCATCATTCATCAAGAAAAATCAAAGAAAGTGAGGTTTCTTGCAAAAGGGGTAACCATAAAAAACTTAGAATTTTTCTAAGTTGTGAAACAAAGTGATTAGGGTACCAACTTCCAAGGATCATAACATGAGATCCAAGCAACCATTTTGAATGGTCCAAAGCTGGATTTGTAGCTCTCATGGCATACTTTAAAAGTGTCAACTACATCTCATTCCAATTCCTCATGGATTTTTAGCTATGGAGTGATCAAAATGGCTAAAAACATGAAATGCCACTTTTTCCAACACTTAGTGAAATTTTCACTAAGTCAGAATCTGTCTTACTTTTTTCAAAATGTAGGGGAATTTTTCACTTAGATCCAAAAAGTTTCAAGACAAACTATGATCACCCATGTGTTGTGTCATATGAGGGATTTCCAAAATTCCCAAGAACTCCATCAAACTCCACCTGAGTTAGGGGTTATGACAGCTGCAACATGCCTTGCTGCAAACTGTCTTGGCAAGGCAGATTTATGCATAAGGGCTCGATTTGATCAAATTGTGCAACAACAAGCATGGTTATCCATCTGCACACCTCAGGGGGGAACAACCAAGGGACAAGCACTGATCGATCAGCCTCCTAAGTCCAAGATTCCACAAATAGCATGCCAAACCTAAAGAGCTAAAAAGGTGCCAAGACTCCAATTTTGTTGCAATGCATTTAATGGATACACCAAGGTGGCATGGACTGATTCATTCCTAAGTGAATGAGTCAAGGATAAGCTCTGAATCAAAGAACCATAGGCTTGTGCTCTAACCTCAAGTCAATGGCTAGAGGAGACTTGAGATTCCATTTGATCCACATTGGCCAAAGGCCTGCTGCAGTTGCCATTCCCTATTGATGCCAAAACAAACTTGACACACTATAAATAGACTTCATTTCTGATCAGTTTGAGTACACCAAAGGCCTATAACACTTGCTTTTCTCAAAATCACACTCTCACTTCCAAAAATACCTTCTAATGCAAGCTAATATCGGGTTTTGAATTAGAATGTATTTCCAACCAAACCAATCACACACACACCTCATAAACATCATATGTGAGCTGATCAAATACTAAACCAAAAACTGGAACACCAAATTCCTGAAATCATCATCCATTTGCTCAAGGTTTCAACAAAGTTGCAGTTGAGGTGCCATAATATGTTCCAGTTCATTTCAAATCAATCCAAGCTTTCAAACACACTCCATATGGTGTAGGGAAGCTGTTCAGATCATCACAACTCATCTGTAACACCATTAACTCAAAAATCAAATTGCTCTTGCTGCCACGACCTTCAAGTAAGCCTAAACTTGGTCATTTCATAATTTATGCATATTTCCTCGCAAAAAACTTTTGCCAAATATTCATAATCATGAATAGAATGTTTCCCCTCTATTGATTACTTTGTATGAATCGTGTATCAAATTTCTCAGCCTTCATGCACAAGTTAGGGTTCTTGAGGTTTTGTTTTGATTTCTCATTCCATGCTTAAAATAAATGAAATTAAAGACCATAGACATGATCGTGAGGTGAAAACGAGCAAAATGATATATGGATTGTGTGATTTCATCAAGTATTCAGTGCGATTAGGGAGAAAACGCAAATCTGCAAAAATCAGAACACGCGCGTGTTCTTGGTGTGATCTTGGCGCCTTTTTTCAAATATTCAAATATTTGAATATTGTGATTTTATTTAATTGATTCAAAAATTAATTTCTCTCTGAATTTTAATGATTTTGAGTTGATTCTTTTTTTCAAAATTCACAAAAATATTAAAATATTTCATTTTACAAAAATTTCCCAAAAATATTAATTATTTCATATATTTGATATTTTTGCAAAGAATTAATTTTTATTTGTTTTTTAACATTTTAAAAGTTTTCTTTCTCTTGATTTTCCAAACTTGAATGATTTTCAATCATTTTGTGGATAAAAACATTATTTTTGAGACATTGACCCAAAATCACAACTCATTTCTTACATGTTTTTAATGATTTTATTAATTTTTAATCAAAATTAATTCCATTTTTAACAAAATTAGGGTTTTGATTGATTTCACCCTCATCAATCTTTTTCAAACCACTCATGGGCCTCTTGATAGAGTGTAAGTCCCACCCCTTTGTAAATAAAACATTTTTGGACCTCACATTATATAAGTCCCTCTGTATATTTTCAAAAGTTCGGCGCAGTCGTCGCCTTTTAAAACAAAATCAATTGGGTTTCTCCTTGAGCTATAAGACCCGTCTTTATTCATTTTCAAACTCTTTGGGCCTCTAATAGAGTGTAAGACCCAACCCTTGTTGTACAAGAACTTTTTTGGGCCTCAGATATTGTATAAGTCCCGACACGATAAAAAAGTCCCGGCGGGATCGCCATTTCAAAATCAAATCACTTGGGCCTACCCTCGTGTTGTAAGTCCCATTTCTTTTCTTTAAATGATCTGTGGGCCTCTCCTTGAGTTGTAAGACCCATACCTTTGTACAGAAAACCTTTTGGGCCTCAGTCATTGCATAAGTCCCGGTACAATCTTATCAAAACAACTTCCCTTTTGATTTAGGTTCGAATATATAGTTGTTATCAAAACTTTCTTTAATTTCTTTGAACAACTAACAATACAACATGGAAGCTTGCTCACCTGTAAGTTTTTATCCGCTTTCATTTACCTGCTTTAATATATATATCTGTATTGTGGGAAGCTGCACACTGTGAGTCTTCTTTCATTCTTTTAAATACATGTCAAATATATATATAACTGTATCATGGGAAGCTGCGCATGGTTAGTCTTCTTTCATACCCTTTTAAATACTTGTCATATATCAACTGTATATATACTAGTATAGTTATTTAGAGTTTTCCCCGGCAACTAGGTCTAGAGCTAGGTAAAGCCATGTTGGTCACTCTTTAAATACAGTCAAAACTAGATCCCCATAGGATTTCCAGATACAGTCTTGCCTTCTCTTGGGCTTAAACAATATGGAACAAAGAGAAAGGCAGTATTCCTCGTGAACCTTTTCTCAAACTGTCACCCCTAGAAATTGTCAAAGAAATTCTACTCCCAGGAGTTGATCTATTCTTGGTGAATAGCATCTCTTGAGTTTCTTCAAACCTCAGAACTTTCACTAAATGATCTATTCTCGGTGAATAGCATTTCTTGAACTTTTCTTGGTTTGGGACCCACAGGCTTCCTAAAAGCATCCCCGCCTCCTCTTGGGCTTTGTACAAGGACCCTTCGGCTTCTTAGAAGTTCTCATGCCTTCTCTTGGGCTTAACACAAGGACCCTGAAGACCTCCTAAAGGTATAGGACAGAACTTAGTCATCCTTCGTTAGAGTTGTCTTTCTAAAAAGGAGTCAAAACCTCAGACTAATTTTAGGGTTGATACTCATCCCTTAAAAGAGTCGGCCTCCTTTTGGGCATCATACAAAAGATAAAACTCTTCCACACCAATAGACTTGGACAGTCTAAATCCCCTCTTGAGTCTCAAAGACATTCTCAAGTTCCCTACAAACATAGGAAGAAACCCGGTCATTTTAAATAAATCTCCAACAGAGCTAAAACCCAGTCTCTCCCCTAAAATCCCCTAGCCAGGGTCAATCTATCACTAGTATAACACTATCTTAAATCAAAACCTCAAGGCATCTGATACTTCAGCTCTGCTATAAACCCTCAGCAAGAGTGGATTTCCCCACTTGGACCTGCCTTGGGATCTCAATAACCCCCGGCAGAAGATAGCCTCCTCTTAGGCTTTGTATAATGATCCTTCCTCAGCACAGTCAGCCTCCTCTTAGGCTTTGTACAATGATGTTCCCCAATAGAGCTAACCTTTTCAGACTATCTTGTTGAGTCAGTCACATTTTCAGACTCTTTAGTTGAGTCAATCACATTTTTCAGACTCTCTTGTTGAGTCAGTCACATTTTCGGACTCTCTTGTTGAGTCAATCACATTTTTAGACTCTCTTGTTTAGTCAATCACCTTTTCAGACTCTCTTGTTGAGTCAAACACTTTTCAGACTCTCTTGTTGAGTCAATCACATTCCAGACTCTCTTGTTGAGTCAACCCTTTAGCCTCAATCTTGGGCTTTGTACAAGATAGATAAAAGTACTCTCTTGTTAAGTCAATCTTTTCCAGCCTCCCTTTGGCTTAGTAAAAAGATTTCCCCTAGCACAAGTTAGCCTCCTCTTAGGCTTTGTATAATGATTTCTCCAGCTTGTTCAGCCACAATCCAGGGCTTTGTACAGGACATATAAAAGCACTCTCTTGTTGAGTCAAACCCTTTTAGCCTCAATCTTGGGCTTTGTACAAGACATAAATCGTCATAACCTTCTATTAATCTCGAGACAAATAACTTCCCCAGCAGAGTCAATTCCGCCCAGCCTTATGTTAGGCTTCGAGGAATGATTTCCCAAGCAGAGTCAAACTCGTTTCAGCCTTAATCTTGGGCTTTGTACAAGACAGATAATACTTTCCCGTAGAGTCAAACTCATTTTAGCCTCTATCTTGGGCTTTGTACAAGACACTAAAAATATCCTCAGCCGAGTCAGTAAAGTCTCCATTTAAGCCTCAATCTTGGGCTTTGTACAAGACAGATAAAGATTGTTTCTCACTGAGTCAGTCTTCTTTTCAGCCCCCTCTTGGGCTTTGTACAATGATTCTCCCGAACGGAGTCAAAACCTTTCTCAGCCTCCTCTTAGGCTTGGTATACAGATATCCCCAAAAGAGTCAGCCTCTTTTTTGCCTCAATCTTGGGCTTTGTACAAGACAGATAATAAACTCCCCAGTGGAGTCAATCAACCTCTTAGCTTCAACCTTGGGATTTGATCAAGGCACACAAAAATCAACAATCCCTCTTTAGAGATGACAAGTTCTCTCTCAGTCAAACCTTTTAGCTTCAACCTTGGGCTTTGAACAAGACACAAATAATCCTTTTAGCTTCAATCTTGGGCTTTGAACAAGACACCAAACATCTTTTTCCTCCCTTAGAATATGAGGAACTACGATTGCTCTGATTTCCCTATTTTGTTTAAACGGGAATATGTAGGCATAAGATTGTGAAATCTTAGCGAGCATACTAATCAAAAACCCTAGGTCCAGTACCTTCATATCAATCAATCCTTAGGTCCAGTACCTTATCAAAAACATCAACAAAAACTCAATCTCAATCTATCATATTTCCCAAGAAACTTTCCCAACCCATTAACGGATAAACACCATCAAGTATAAAGCGAAACTTAAAGCTAATATCCTGTGGATAACCACATATAGGATGGGTATTTGACAACTCCCCATTGTATAACCTGACCCCGGACCCCCCAATCTCTTTTAAGCATTTGTTCGGTTAAACATCTGCGTGCAAGGTTAGTTTTAGATAGCTTCTCTTTCCCTTTCAGCTTCATGGGATAAATAAGAAATCAAAAAGTAGCACCCCATCCTACCATTGCGGTGAGGAAAACCCAACGATAAGGTGGTCGCGTCACCGACAAAAATCGCTCAATACAGAAAAATGGCGACTCTGCTGGGGACACATTGACTATATAGGATCATAGGCTATAGCTCTTAAGAGGTCTAGGATGTTAGTTGTAGGAATAAATATATATATCGCTTTTCCTACTTGATATCCGTGTTTGTTTTTCTGCTAATGGGACTGCGGGTGATGCCGCATCTGGAAAGTTTGAGTGACACCTAAGATAAGTGATGGCACTAGACGGGTAATCTTACAGTGAGTGACTCCCAAATAAGAGACCCCGGTCGACCATCGAATCAGTGGAGACACCCTTTGCGGATTCAATGCCTATATGACTTCGATTGTTAAAAACAGATTGTTCGATTGTGGTTGTCCATGAAACTGAGGATTTAGTAGGCTGAGACCTTGTTACTATTTTGTAGTGCAGAAGCTATCGGAAATAGTTGTCACGCGATACTACCCTCATTTGAGATCACTCTAAGATACATCAGCTCGCTCGGGTGAACCAGCCTGCTGTTGTTATCCCAATAGGGGTCAATGATTTTGCGGACAGGTACAAAAAATCACCAGTATAACCTTTGGGAATGGGTAGAGCCATGACTTCATGACACCGAACCTTTGACCCCATGTTTTTTCTATGTTTTTGTGTGTTGCATTCATGCATTCATTTCATCTAAAAAACTTTCAAACAAAGAAAAAATCTTCTTTTCTAGTCTCTCTTTTTTTTCAAATTAAATTGAGACAATGATTGCAAATGTCAGAGAGAAAGATTGCGTTATGGATTTCGGTAGAAGGAGGACTCACAAGTACACCTTCAAGGTTCCAAAACTAGAGGATTTAAGAGGATTGGCAAGGATGATCACCAACCCTGATGCTTTCAGAGCTAAGTACGGAGGACTGTTGTCTCTGTTAAGGGTCCATGTAATTGAAGGAATCCTGGCTACGCTGATTCAGTTCTACGATCCAGTCTATCACTGCTTCACATTCCCGGATTATCAACTAGCACCAACGCTGGAGGAGTACTCTCACCTGACTGATTTACCCATTCCTGACCAAGCTCCCTTTTCTGGACTGGAAGAAATTCCAAAAGATCAAACCATTGCAAGAGCAATCTATTTGGACGAGTCAGAAATCAGGACTCACATGACCACTAAGGGTGGAATCCAAGGTTTACCAGCCCAGTTTTTGGTAAAGAAGGCTCTGTACTTTGCTAGTATAGGGAACGTGACTGCTTTTGAGAGCGTCTTTGTTCTGCTCACCTACGGGTTATTTTTGTTTCCTAACATTGATGGCTTCGTTGATATCAATGCCATTAAGATATTTCTTATTGGAAACCCTGTGCCGACCTTGCTCGCAGATGCTTATCATTCTGTACACTTAAGGAATTTATACAGCAGAGGAATGATCACATGTTGTGTACCCCTACTATACAAATGGTTCATTTCCCATTTACTCAAGTCTGCTGCTTTCTGGGATCACAAAAGTATTCTACGTTGGTCGCAGAGAATCATGTCTCTTACCAACTCTGACATCGATTGGTATAATCGAATCTATGACGGGATAAGGATCATTGACCATTGTGGAAACTTCCCTAATGTACCCCTCATAGGAATTAAAGGAGGAATCAATTATCATCCAGTTTTAGTTCGTCGTCAATTCAGATACCTGATGAGACATATCCCACGTAATGTTCATCTGGAAGGTCTTTTCTTCAAGGAAGGGGAAAATGACATAGCACTAAAGACAGAAATAGTGCACGCCTGGAAACATGTTCACAGGAAAGAAAGAGAGTCTCTTGGAAAACTGGATTGTGTCTTTGTGGAACCTTATCTCCACTGGGTACAAACTAGAGCTCTCAAGCTGAGGATGCCTTACCCTCGCAAGAAGTTCTTCCATTAAAAGAATCTGTCCTTTATTTTATGTCTGATACGGAAAAGCTTCAGGTTACTCTCAGCAAAGTTCAAAAGGAGAAGAAGTCTTGGAAGAACAAGTACCGCATTCTCAATGTGGAGTGTACCAAAATGAAGCAACTGTTAAAAGGAAAAGATGCTCTGATCAAGATTTTAGAGCAACATGCTGTAGAAAATCAAGAAGACCAAAGGAATTTGCTCGCTCCTTTCACTTGGCAAAGGAATGACAACCCGACAACGGCTCAAGAGCCCCGGTCAAAGAAAAGGAAAATACCAGAACCAGCACCTGAGCTCTCCTCAGAGAAGACTCAGGATCCATAAGCTTAGACATTTCCTTTTACAGCACTTTGTAAATTACTGTATTTCCATCTCCGGAATCTTTGAATTCAATAAAATGGGGTTTCCCCACTGTATGATATTTCCAATCCAATTGTCAAAGTTTCTTTTGATTAAATAACAAAAAATTTAATTAATTAACCATTGCATATCATTCATCATTCTTGTAGCGGTGAAAATTGGATACCATAGTTATTTGTTAACTAGGATCGCATTTTAATGTCACCACCGGTCTTTGATTTTATCCAAGGGAAGGGAGAAAAAACCGAATTCCCACAATGCAATGCAAATGCACTAAGATTCTAAGTTTGGGGGTTGGTTATACCTAGGGAAGGTGTTAGCATCCTAGATATCTGTAGTACTCTACAGGAACCTCTTGATTATTTTATGTTATTTGTTTTTGTTTTGCTAAGGGTTTAAGGGTAGGTGATTTATTGTTTTTATTCCTAAGCGTGCTCGACAAGATATCGCATCTTGTGCCTACATATCCTGTCAGGAGGGAATCAGAGCACTTGTAGTTCCTTATTAAGGATACTAAATGTTTAAAGGTTTAGTTTCTTGGATTGGCTAGAATTTTGGTAAAACAAAGTATGTTCAATGTTGATGTCATATGGGTGATGTCATAACATTAAGTCTTAACACTGGGCTGTGTTAAGTGTTTAAGTTACTGAAGTTTGGATGTCTGATGTCACAAGCGATGTTGTGACATTAGATCTGCAGAATTAATAACATCAGGTTGTGATGTTGTTAGGGTTTGCGTGTTAGCTGGAATTGTGGAGAGCAAGCTGTCTCATTGGATGTGAATATCTTGGGATAGATATTCTCTGCTGCATAGGAGATCTGGTGCAGATTTGTAGGAGATTTAAAAGGTTGAAGATTTGAAAAGATTTTAGGAGAAAATCTATTTTGAATATTCAGTTTTAAATAACAAATCAGGTCAGATATTGTAGCAGGTCCAAGTCCAATTCAAGGAGCTATATAAAGCGCACCAGTACTGAAGAAAAGGTAACGAAGAAAGAGAGCTAAAGACTGAGTGTCGATTGTGTCTTCGTGTATGTTTTGTAAACCATTCGAGTGTGAATTGGTATTGTTATTTTGAGTTGTTCTTGATCAAAGTTGTGAAGCAGAATCAAGTAGTGTTATTCAAAGTGTGTGATCTTTAAATTGTGTCACAGAAGTGTTTTAGGGATTGAGTAGTGTTCTCATATCTAAGTGGTTTCTTAGGTAGAAAGTCACTAGTAGGAATTAAGATTAGGAGATTGTCAACTGGGTTATTGAGTCTGTAATTTAATTCTACAAGTAGTGAATTTCAACCCTGGCTTGGTAGCCCCCAGACGTAGGTAGTTAGACCGAACTGGGTGAACAATTTTGTGTGTTATTCTGCTATTTATTTTGTCCATTGTGCAGAGTGTGTTGTTGTGACATCGCACTTAACATCACACGTCTGATACCAGAATTTCAATTGGTATCAGAGCAGGCATCATGTCTGTCTCTGGGTGAGATCTAGGGAAGTTACTTTCTGGTGTAAAGATGGACAAAGAAGTTGGAGGATTTGTCAACATACCCCCTATTTTGGATGGATCCAATTATGACTATTGGAAGCCAAGGATGACTAATTTCTTAAAATCCTTGGACAGCAGGGCTTGGAAGGCCATTATTAAAGAGTGGAAAGCACCTGTTGTGTGTGAAAAAGATGATGCTGGCAAAGATAAAGAGGGCACTTCAAAGCCGAAGCCTGAAGAAGAATGGACCAAGGAAGAAGATGAGCTTGCCCTTGGAAATTCCAAAGCTCTAAATGCAATCTTCAATGGAGTGGATAAAAACATATTCAGGCTGATCAATACATGTGAAGTTGCTAAGGAAGCATGGGATATTTTGAAGGCTACACATGAAGGAACATCTAGAGTTAAGATGTCAAGACTTCAGCTTCTGACATCAAAGTTTGAGAGTCTGAAGATGAAGGAAGATGAGACTATCCATGACTTCCATATGAGTGTGCTTGAGCTGGCTAATGCATCCAGTGCACTTGGTGAAAAGATGTCAGATGAAAAGCTTGTAAGGAAGACCATAGGTCCCTTCCTAAGAGGTACAAGATGAAGGTGACTGCTATTGAAGAAGCTCAAGACATCAGCAAGATGAGGGTTGATGAGCTCATTGGATCCCTTCAAACTTTTAAGTCGGGGTTAAGTGAAGAAGAACCTGAGAAGAAGACCAAGAGTATAGCTTTAGTTTCCAATTCTGAAGAAGCCAAGAAAGAGAAAGTAGATGACTCTCAGGAGGAGCTGTCTCAGGCTATTGCTTTGCTGGGTAAACAGTTCAACAAAGTTATGAAGAGGATAAATAGGAGTTATAATCCCAATATCAAGAACATTACCTCTGACGTCAACAGATCAGGAGATCAAGGGAAGACGTCTAATGATGAAGAAAAATCCAGTAATGACAAAGGGGTACAATGCTTTGAGTGTGAAGGGTATGGACATGTAAAGAAGGAATGTCCCACTTTTCTAAAGAAGCAGAAAGGGTTATCAGCTTCTTGGTCTGACAGTGAGAGTGAATCTGAAGAAAATTCAGCTAAACTGGTTAGAGCTATGGTTGGGGTTTATGAGTCAGATGATGATCCTTGTGATGATGAGGTTACTTATGATGAACTTGCTGTCACTTATAAAGATCTTTTCATAAGAAGTGAACAAGTGTGTCTTGAAGGAGAAAAGATGACGAAAACCATAGTACAGTTAAAAGCTGAAAACACCGAACTTGAATCTGAAGTCAGTATGCTTAACTATAAACTGGACTCTATGACCAAAACTATCAGAATATTGAACAATGGTACTGATGCTCTAGACAACATTCTTAGTATTGGGAAGATGGCTGCAGATAAATGTGGTTTGGGATTCACCAATGATGCAGGTTCTAATGATGTTATCACCTCCAATCCAGTGATGTTAAAACAGATGTTAAAACATCATGACAGAACTCCATCTAAGAATAAATACAGACGCTGGAGATGTCACCATTGTGGATGTTTTGGACACATTAAGGCTTATTGTTATAAGCTACATGGGTATCCACAGAAGGCTCATCAGGCTGTTCACAAATAGAACTGTGATAAAGGAAGACAGGTTTCCAAGCCTAAGAAGCAATGGGTCCCTAAAGTTAAGGTTACCAGCTTGATAGCTCACACTTCCTTAAGGGTTTCTACCAAAGAAGACTGGTACTTTGACAGTGGGTGTTCAAGGCACATGACTGGAGTAAAGAATCTGTTGGTAGATGTGAAACTTCAGTCTTCAGGCTATGTTACATTTGGTGATGGGGTCAAAGGAGAGATCAAGGGGATTGGTAAACTAAACTGCGCTAGTTCTCCCAGACTGGAGGATGTTCTTCTTGTTAAAGGACTAACAGCAAATTTGATTAGCATTAGTCAACTTTGTGATCAAGGATTCAAAGTAGACTTTACAAAGTCTGAATGTATTGTCAAAGATGATAAAGGAGAAGTCATTATGAAGGGAGCCAGGTCTAAGGACAATTGTTATCTTTGGGTGCCTCAAAACTCAAATTCTTCCTCGTGTGTGCTTGCTAAAGAAGATGATGTCAAAATCTGGCATCAGAAATTGGGACATCTTCACCTAAAGGGAATGAAGAGAATCATCTCCTCAGAAGCAGTCAGAGGAATTCCCAAACTTAGTATTGAGGAAGGAAAGGTGTGTGGAGACTGTCAAAAAGGGAAGCAGACAAAGATGTCTCATCCGAAGCTTCAACATGACACCACCTCCAAGATATTGGAACTACTTCATATGGACTTGATGGGACCTATGCAGGTGGAAAGTCTGGGTGGAAAGAAATATGCTTATGTAGTTGTGGATGACTATTCAAGATACACCTGAGTGAACTTCATCAAAGACAAATCAGAGGTGTTTGATGTCTTTAAAGAGCTTTGTCAAAGACTCCAAAGAGAAAAGAAGAGTAAGGTTATCAGAATAAGAAGTGATCATGGAAGAGAGTTTGAGAATAGCAAGTTTGAAGAATTTTGCTCTGCTGAAGGTATAAGTCATGAGTTTTCATCGCCTATTACTCCTCAGCAAAATGGAGTTGTTGAGAGGAAGAACATAACTATCCAAGAGTCTTCTAGAGCAATGATCCATGCCAAGAAACTTCCTTATCATTTATGGGCTGAAGCCATGAACACTGCCTGCTACATTCACAACAGGGTTACCCTGAGAAGAGGCACTTCATCCACTCTGTATGAACTATGGAAGGGAAGAAAACCTAATGTTAAGTACTTCCATGTGTTTGGAAGTAGATGTTATATTTTGGCTGATAGAGAGCAGAGAAGAAAATTGGATTCCAAAAGTGATGAAGGAATATTTTTGGGATACTCTACTAACAGCAGAGCATATAGGGTGTTCAACTCTAGAACCAAGGTGATGATGGAGTCAATCAATGTGGTGATTGATGACAGTGACAAGCAGGAAGATGATGATGTCCCAGATGTTGTTGAGACATCAGTTGGTGAAGTTGCACCAGAAGCTGAAGACAGAAGCCAAACTCCTAGTGGTGCTGCTGCTGAGCCTGAAGCTGAGCAACCTCATAAGGATCCCTCCATCAAAGTGCAGAATGACCACCCAAAGGAGCTCATTATAGGTGATCCAAACTCTGGAGTAAGGACTAGGTCAAGAGATGTTATAGCAAGTTCATGCTTTGTCTCCAAAATTGAGCCAAAGAATGTCAAGGAAGCATTGACTGATGAGTTTTGGATAAATGCAATGCATGAAGAGCTGGAGCAGTTCAAGAGGAATGAAGTATGGGAGCTTGTTCCTAGGCCTGATGGAGTTAATGTGATTGGTACCAAGTGGGTCTACAAGAATAAATCTGATGAACAAGGAGTGGTCACCAGAAACAAGTCCAGACTAGTTGCTCAGGGATACGCTCAGGTTGAAGGAATTGATTATGATGAAACCTTTGCTCCTGTGGCAAGACTGGAGTCTATCAGATTGCTCTTAGGCGTGGCTTGTAATTTCAAATTCAAGCTATTTCAGATGGATGTTAAAAGTGCCTTCTTGAATGGCTACTTGAATGAAGAAGTGTATGTTGATCAACCAAAAGGATTTATTGATCCAACATTTCCTGACCATGTGTACAAACTAAGGAAAGCTCTATATGGTTTGAAGCAAGCACCAAGAGCTTGGTATGAAAGACTCACTGAGTTCCTGGTTGTGAATGGCTACAGAAAAGGAGGGATTGACAAGACCTTGTTTGTTAAAGAGGAAGAAGGGAAACTGATGGTAGCTCAAATCTATGTTGATGACATAGTATTTGGTGGGATGTCGGATGCGATGGTTAAACAGTTTGTGGAACAGATGCAGTCTGAATTTGAAATGAGTCTTGTTGGTGAGCTAAACTATTTTCTTGGCCTACAAGTTAGACAAATGGAGGACTCCATATTTATTTCGCAGAGCAAGTATGCAAAGAACATAGTGAAGAAGTTTGGTTTGGAGAATGCTAATCACAAGAGGACTCCTGCTCCTACTCATATAAAATTATCCAAGGATGAACATGGTGTCAGTGTGGATCAAAGTTTATATAGAAGCATGATTGGGAGTTTATTGTATCTCACAGCTAGCAGACCTGACATTGCTTTTGCTGTTGGAGTTTGTGCCAGATATCAATCTGAACCTAAGGCCAGTCACTTAAATCAAGTGAAAAGGATCTTGAAATATGTTAATGGCACCCGTGACTATGGGATGCTATATAGTCATGGATCTGGGACTGAGTTAAGGGGATATTGTGATGCTGACTGGGCTGGAAGTGCAGATGATAGGAAAAGCACGTCAGGAGGGTGTTTCTTCTTGGGGAATAATCTGATATCATGGTTTAGCAAGAAGCAGAATTGTGTGTCGCTCTCTACTGCTGAGGCAGAGTACATAGCAGCAGGAAGTAGTTGTTCTCAACTTGTTTGGATGAAGCAAATGCTGACTGAATACAATGTCAAGCAAGATGTCATGACATTGTACTGTGATAATTTGAGTGCAATCAATATTTCTAAGAATCCTATTCAGCATAGCAGGACTAAACACATTGATATAAGGCATCCTTTTATAAGAGAGTTGGTTGAAGACAAAGTTGTTGTCTTAGAACATGTAGCTACAGATAAGCAATTAGCATATATTTTCACTAAAGCCTTAGATGCAAACCAATTTGAAAGTTTAAGAAGTAAATTGGGAATTTGCATTTATGAAGATTAAATGTGGTGGAGAGTGTATTGTGCAGTTATGTATTTTTTTGAAAATGGATTCAACTGCTGAAAGCATACAAGATTGGAGTGCTAACAAAGAGTCTACAGGTTGTCAAATTGTGGCTAAAAAGGGGGAGAAGTAGCCAAGAAGTTAAAGGCCAAGGAGTTAAAGTTGTCAAATATTCTCTGTTGAAGGGTGTTGCTGCTGAGGATGTAGCTGATTGCTGAAGTTATAGTTCAGAAGTGCAGATATTAAGGGGGAGTAATTACTGAATTGCTGAACAGCTGCTATGCTGGTCGTTGCATTGAGGGGGAGTGCTCATTGCTGCTAATGATGAAATATGGGCAGCTTTTTGAAAATTTGTAGCAGCTGTTGAAAGTGGTGCTGCAGCAGAGTTTTGTGAAGTGAAGTCTTTTTGTATTGAAGATGTTGCTGCTTGAAGGTTCAAAATTAGTCCAGTTAATTCCGCTGCTGAAGTCTCTGAAGGTGCAGAGATTGTTTTAGCCAAAATTAGCCAAAGGGGGAGATTGTTAGTTTCTTGGATTGGCTGGAATTTTGGTAAAACAAAGTATGTTCAATGTTGATGTCATATGGGTGATGTCAAAACATTGAGTCTTAACACTGGGCTATGTTAAGTGTTTAAGTTACTGAAGTTTGGATGTTTGATGTCACAAGCGATGTTGTGACATTAGATCTGCAGAATTAATAACATCAGGTTGTGATGTTGTTAAGGTTTGCGTGTTAGCTGGAATTGTGGAGAGCAAGCTGTCTCATTGGATGCGAATATCTTGGGATAGATATTCTCTGCTGCATAGGAGATCTGGTGCAGATTTGTAGGAGATTTAAAAGGTTGAAGATTTGAAAAGATTTTAGGAGAAAATCTATTTTGAATATTCAGTTTTAAATAACAAATCAGGTCAGATATTGTAGCAGGTCCAAGTCCAATTCAAGGAGCTATATAAAGCGCACCAGTACTGAAGAAAAGGTAACAAAGAAAGAGAGCTAAAGACTGAGTGTCGATTGTGTCTTCGTGTATGTTTTGTAAACCATTCGAGTGTGAATTGGTATTGTTATTTTGAGTTGTTCTTGATCAAAGCTGTGAAGCAGAATCAAGTAGTGTTATTCAAAGTGTGTGATCTTTGAATTGTGTCACAGAAGTGTTTTAGGGATTGAGTAGTGTTCTCATATCTAAGTGGTTTCTTAGGTAGAAAGTCACTAGTAGGAATTAAGATTAGGAGATTGTCAACTGGGTTGTTGAGTCTGTAATTTAATTCTACAAGTAGTGAATTTCATCCCTGGCTTGGTAGCCCCCAGACGTAGGTAGTTAGACCGAACTGGGTGAACAATTTTGTGTGTTATTCTGCTGTTTATTTTGTCCATTGTGCAGAGTGTGTTGTTGTGACATCGCACTTAACATCACACGTCTGATACCAGAATTTCAATTGGTATCAGAGCAGGCATCATGTCTGTCTCTGGGTGAGATCTAGGGAAGTTACTTTCTGGTGTAAAGATGGACAAAGAAGTTGGAGGATTTGTCAACATACCCCCTATTTTGGATGGATCCAATTATGACTATTGGAAGCCAAGGATGACTAATTTCTTAAAATCCTTGGACAGCAGGGCTTGGAAGGCCATTATTAAAGAGTGGAAAGCACCTGTTGTGTGTGAAAAAGATGATGCTGGCAAAGATAAAGAGGGCACTTCAAAGCCGAAGCCTGAAGAAGAATGGACCAAGGAAGAAGATGAGCTTGCCCTTGGAAATTCCAAAGCTCTAAATGCAATCTTCAATGGAGTGGATAAAAACATATTCAGGCTGATCAATACATGTGAAGTTGCTAAGGAAGCATGGGATATTTTGAAGGCTACACATGAAGGAACATCTAGAGTTAAGATGTCAAGACTTCAGCTTCTGACATCAAAGTTTGAGAGTCTGAAGATGAAGGAAGATGAGACTATCCATGACTTCCATATGAGTGTGCTTGAGCTGGCTAATGCATCCAGTGCACTTGGTGAAAAGATGTCAGATGAAAAGCTTGTAAGGAAGACCATAGGTCCCTTCCTAAGAGGTACAAGATGAAGGTGACTGCTATTGAAGAAGCTCAAGACATCAGCAAGATGAGGGTTGATGAGCTCATTGGATCCCTTCAAACTTTTAAGTCGGGGTTAAGTGAAGAAGAACCTGAGAAGAAGACCAAGAGTATAGCTTTAGTTTCCAATTCTGAAGAAGCCAAGAAAGAGAAAGTAGATGACTCTCAGGAGGAGCTGTCTCAGGCTATTGCTTTGCTGGGTAAACAGTTCAACAAAGTTATGAAGAGGATAAATAGGAGTTATAATCCCAATATCAAGAACATTACCTCTGACGTCAACAGATCAGGAGATCAAGGGAAGACGTCTAAAGATGAAGAAAAATCCAGTAATGACAAAGGGGTACAATGCTTTGAGTGTGAAGGGTATGGACATGTAAAGAAGGAATGTCCCACTTTTCTAAAGAAGCAGAAAGGGTTATCAGCTTCTTGGTCTGACAGTGAGAGTGAATCTGAAGAAAATTCAGCTAAACTGGTTAGAGCTATGGTTGGGGTTTATGAGTCAGATGATGATCCTTGTGATGATGAGGTTACTTATGATGAACTTGCTGTCACTTATAAAGATCTTTTCATAAGAAGTGAACAAGTGTGTCTTGAAGGAGAAAAGATGACGAAAACCATAGTACAGTTAAAAGCTGAAAACACCGAACTTGAATCTGAAGTCAGTATGCTTAACTATAAACTGGACTCTATGACCAAAACTATCAGAATATTGAACAATGGTACTGATGCTCTAGACAACATTCTTAGTATTGGGAAGATGGCTGCAGATAAATGTGGTTTGGGATTCACCAATGATGCAGGTTCTAATGATGTTATCACCTCCAATCCAGTGATGTTAAAACAGATGTTAAAACATCATGACAGAACTCCATCTAAGAATAAATACAGACGCTGGAGATGTCACCATTGTGGATGTTTTGGACACATTAAGGCTTATTGTTATAAGCTACATGGGTATCCACAGAAGGCTCATCAGGCTGTTCACAAATAGAACTGTGATAAAGGAAGACAGGTTTCCAAGCCTAAGAAGCAATGGGTCCCTAAAGTTAAGGTTACCAGCTTGATAGCTCACACTTCCTTAAGGGTTTCTACCAAAGAAGACTGGTACTTTGACAGTGGGTGTTCAAGGCACATGACTGGAGTAAAGAATCTGTTGGTAGATGTGAAACTTCAGTCTTCAGGCTATGTTACATTTGGTGATGGGGTCAAAGGAGAGATCAAGGGGATTGGTAAACTAAACTGCGCTAGTTCTCCCAGACTGGAGGATGTTCTTCTTGTTAAAGGACTAACAGCAAATTTGATTAGCATTAGTCAACTTTGTGATCAAGGATTCAAAGTAGACTTTACAAAGTCTGAATGTATTGTCAAAGATGATAAAGGAGAAGTCATTATGAAGGGAGCCAGGTCTAAGGACAATTGTTATCTTTGGGTGCCTCAAAACTCAAATTCTTCCTCGTGTGTGCTTGCTAAAGAAGATGATGTCAAAATCTGGCATCAGAAATTGGGACATCTTCACCTAAAGGGAATGAAGAGAATCATCTCCTCAGAAGCAGACAGAGGAATTCCCAAACTTAGTATTGAGGAAGGAAAGGTGTGTGGAGACTGTCAAAAAGGGAAGCAGACAAAGATGTCTCATCCGAAGCTTCAACATGACACCACCTCCAAGGTATTGGAACTACTTCATATGGACTTGATGGGACCTATGCAGGTGGAAAGTCTGGGTGGAAAGAAATATGCTTATGTAGTTGTGGATGACTATTCAAGATACACCTGAGTGAACTTCATCAAAGACAAATCAGAGGTGTTTGATGTCTTTAAAGAGCTTTGTCAAAGACTCCAAAGAGAAAAGAAGAGTAAGGTTATCAGAATAAGAAGTGATCATGGAAGAGAGTTTGAGAATAGCAAGTTTGAAGAATTTTGCTCTGCTGAAGGTATAAGTCATGAGTTTTCATCGCCTATTACTCCTCAGCAAAATGGAGTTGTTGAGAGGAAGAACATAACTATCCAAGAGTCTTCTAGAGCAATGATCCATGCCAAGAAACTTCCTTATCATTTATGGGCTGAAGCCATGAACACTGCCTGCTACATTCACAACAGGGTTACCCTGAGAAGAGGCACTTCATCCACTCTGTATGAACTATGGAAGGGAAGAAAACCTAATGTTAAGTACTTCCATGTGTTTGGAAGTAGATGTTATATTTTGGCTGATAGAGAGCAGAGAAGAAAATTGGATTCCAAAAGTGATGAAGGAATATTTTTGGGATACTCTACTAACAGCAGAGCATATAGGGTGTTCAACTCTAGAACCAAGGTGATGATGGAGTCAATCAATGTGGTGATTGATGACAGTGACAAGCAGGAAGATGATGATGTCCCAGATGTTGTTGAGACATCAGTTGGTGAAGTTGCACCAGAAGCTGAAGACAGAAGCCAAACTCCTAGTGGTGCTGCTGCTGAGCCTGAAGCTGAGCAACCTCATAAGGATCCCTCCATCAAAGTGCAGAATGACCACCCAAAGGAGCTCATTATAGGTGATCCAAACTCTGGAGTAAGGACTAGGTCAAGAGATGTTATAGCAAGTTCATGCTTTGTCTCCAAAATTGAGCCAAAGAATGTCAAGGAAGCATTGACTGATGAGTTTTGGATAAATGCAATGCATGAAGAGCTGGAGCAGTTCAAGAGGAATGAAGTATGGGAGCTTGTTCCTAGGCCTGATGGAGTTAATGTGATTGGTACCAAGTGGGTCTACAAGAATAAATCTGATGAACAAGGAGTGGTCACCAGAAACAAGTCCAGACTAGTTGCTCAGGGATACGCTCAGGTTGAAGGAATTGATTATGATGAAACCTTTGCTCCTGTGGCAAGACTGGAGTCTATCAGATTGCTCTTAGGCGTGGCTTGTAATTTCAAATTCAAGCTATTTCAGATGGATGTTAAAAGTGCCTTCTTGAATGGCTACTTGAATGAAGAAGTGTATGTTGATCAACCAAAAGGATTTATTGATCCAACATTTCCTGACCATGTGTACAAACTAAGGAAAGCTCTATATGGTTTGAAGCAAGCACCAAGAGCTTGGTATGAAAGACTCACTGAGTTCCTGGTTGTGAATGGCTACAGAAAAGGAGGGATTGACAAGACCTTGTTTGTTAAAGAGGAAGAAGGGAAACTGATGGTAGCTCAAATCTATGTTGATGACATAGTATTTGGTGGGATGTCGGATGCGATGGTTAAACAGTTTGTGGAACAGATGCAGTCTGAATTTGAAATGAGTCTTGTTGGTGAGCTAAACTATTTTCTTGGCCTACAAGTTAGACAAATGGAGGACTCCATATTTATTTCGCAGAGCAAGTATGCAAAGAACATAGTGAAGAAGTTTGGTTTGGAGAATGCTAATCACAAGAGGACTCCTGCTCCTACTCATATAAAATTATCCAAGGATGAACATGGTGTCAGTGTGGATCAAAGTTTATATAGAAGCATGATTGGGAGTTTATTGTATCTCACAGCTAGCAGACCTGACATTGCTTTTGCTGTTGGAGTTTGTGCCAGATATCAATCTGAACCTAAGGCCAGTCACTTAAATCAAGTGAAAAGGATCTTGAAATATGTTAATGGCACCCGTGACTATGGGATGCTATATAGTCATGGATCTGGGACTGAGTTAAGGGGATATTGTGATGCTGACTGGGCTGGAAGTGCAGATGATAGGAAAAGCACGTCAGGAGGGTGTTTCTTCTTGGGGAATAATCTGATATCATGGTTTAGCAAGAAGCAGAATTGTGTGTCGCTCTCTACTGCTGAGGCAGAGTACATAGCAGCAGGAAGTAGTTGTTCTCAACTTGTTTGGATGAAGCAAATGCTGACTGAATACAATGTCAAGCAAGATGTCATGACATTGTACTGTGATAATTTGAGTGCAATCAATATTTCTAAGAATCCTATTCAGCATAGCAGGACTAAACACATTGATATAAGGCATCCTTTTATAAGAGAGTTGGTTGAAGACAAAGTTGTTGTCTTAGAACATGTAGCTACAGATAAGCAATTAGCATATATTTTCACTAAAGCCTTAGATGCAAACCAATTTGAAAGTTTAAGAAGTAAATTGGGAATTTGCATTTATGAAGATTAAATGTGGTGGAGAGTGTATTGTGCAGTTATGTATTTTTTTGAAAATGGATTCAACTGCTGAAAGCATACAAGATTGGAGTGCTAACAAAGAGTCTACAGGTTGTCAAATTGTGGCTAAAAAGGGGGAGAAGTAGCCAAGAAGTTAAAGGCCAAGGAGTTAAAGTTGTCAAATATTCTCTGTTGAAGGGTGTTGCTGCTGAGGATGTAGCTGATTGCTGAAGTTATAGTTCAGAAGTGCAGATATTAAGGGGGAGTAATTACTGAATTGCTGAACAGCTGCTATGCTGGTCGTTGCATTGAGGGGGAGTGCTCATTGCTGCTAATGATGAAATATGGGCAGCTTTTTGAAAATTTGTAGCAGCTGTTGAAAGTGGTGCTGCAGCAGAGTTTTGTGAAGTGAAGTCTTTTTGTATTGAAGATGTTGCTGCTTGAAGGTTCAAAATTAGTCCAGTTAATTCCGCTGCTGAAGTCTCTGAAGGTGCAGAGATTGTTTTAGCCAAAATTAGCCAAAGGGGGAGATTGTTAGTTTCTTGGATTGGCTGGAATTTTGGTAAAACAAAGTATGTTCAATGTTGATGTCATATGGGTGATGTCAAAACATTGAGTCTTAACACTGGGCTATGTTAAGTGTTTAAGTTACTGAAGTTTGGATGTTTGATGTCACAAGCGATGTTGTGACATTAGATCTGCAGAATTAATAACATCAGGTTGTGATGTTGTTAAGGTTTGCGTGTTAGCTGGAATTGTGGAGAGCAAGCTGTCTCATTGGATGCGAATATCTTGGGATAGATATTCTCTGCTGCATAGGAGATCTGGTGCAGATTTGTAGGAGATTTAAAAGGTTGAAGATTTGAAAAGATTTTAGGAGAAAATCTATTTTGAATATTCAGTTTTAAATAACAAATCAGGTCAGATATTGTAGCAGGTCCAAGTCCAATTCAAGGAGCTATATAAAGCGCACCAGTACTGAAGAAAAGGTAACAAAGAAAGAGAGCTAAAGACTGAGTGTCGATTGTGTCTTCGTGTATGTTTTGTAAACCATTCGAGTGTGAATTGGTATTGTTATTTTGAGTTGTTCTTGATCAAAGCTGTGAAGCAGAATCAAGTAGTGTTATTCAAAGTGTGTGATCTTTGAATTGTGTCACAGAAGTGTTTTAGGGATTGAGTAGTGTTCTCATATCTAAGTGGTTTCTTAGGTAGAAAGTCACTAGTAGGAATTAAGATTAGGAGATTGTCAACTGGGTTGTTGAGTCTGTAATTTAATTCTACAAGTAGTGAATTTCATCCCTGGCTTGGTAGCCCCCAGACGTAGGTAGTTAGACCGAACTGGGTGAACAATTTTGTGTGTTATTCTGCTGTTTATTTTGTCCATTGTGCAGAGTGTGTTGTTGTGACATCGCACTTAACATCACACGTCTCATACCAGAATTTCAAAAGGTTTAGGAAAAGAAGATGAGTCATCATCTTAAGAAAGACCACCACAGTTTTTGAAAATTGTTTGTGGTGTATGGGATTGTATGTCCCTTTCTTTGAGATGATTAACATCTAATTCTCTTGTGTGGAGAATTAGGTGGGCTAAAGTTTGATTTTAAATCAAAATTGAGGGGGACTAACCTAGGTAATCTATCCTAAGTTGTCTAATTGACTTATCTTAAGGTGTCGATTATGAGATGCAAATGATGTGCACCATGCACGATAACGTGGTTATCATACATGGGATTTTCCCTTGGATATTAATGCGATTAAATTATTGTTAAAGTTTAAACGACAGTGCTAGCAAAGTGGGCTAGTCTTGTGTCTAGTGACCAAAAGGTTGAATGCGATGCCTAAAGGCGATCGACTTACATGGGTAGAAAATGGGCTCGACGTTGGATCGAAAGTTTTATAAGTTTGAAACGGTTTAGACATACAAAACATACATTCAAGTAGAGGCATAGTAAACAGATAAACACGCAAGCGTACACTCGAGCGCGAGAGATTCTAAACGAGTTTTGATTTATTGAGAAAAAGAGTTAATTTGATTTTAAGGTTTATTAAGAAAAAAAGTTAAAAGTTTATTATTATATTTGGAATTATTATTAAAGGTTGTTATTAAGGTTTATTATTATTTTAGAGTTTAATTATGTTAGAGATTGTTAATTTCTTATAAAAGATTTTAATATTAAAAGTTTTATTTTATTTATCTTTAAAATTTATTATGTTAAAAAGTGAAAAATAAATTCTTAAGAAAAAAGAGTTGAAGGCTTATTTCGTTTAGAAAAAGATTAATTTTAATGTCTTAAAAAAAGTTTAGTTTTATTTTGAGAATTATGTTAAAGAATATTTTAATTTGAAAGAGTTAAAGGTTTCTTATTAATGAAAAATGGTTTTAATTATTTTAAAGTTTTTATTATTAGCCTTAAGGTTATTTAAAGGAAAAAAGAGTTTAATCTTTAAAGGGAAATTAAAATATGAAAGATTTATATTATTATTTTTTAGAATTATTATGTTAACTGTTACTATTAAAAAAAAGTTAAAGGTTTTTTTTTTAATTAAGAAAAGGTTTTAATTTTATTATTTTAGTAAAAAAGTTTTTATTATTTAAAAAAGTTTTACTAATTTAAAAAAGGTTTTAACAAAAGTTTTTAATTAAATTTTTTTTTTAGGTTATATTTTATTAAAAAGTGATATTTTTTTAGAATATAAAGAGAAGTTATATATTTTTTATTAAAAAGGGGTACTTAAGAAATTCTAAATGTTTATTATCATTTTTTAGAATTTATGTTAAAAACAAAACCTAATTATTTTGAAAAAAGGATTATCTGAATATGACATTATTAAGAAAAGCTTAAATTAAATAAACAGATATTAAACGGAGGGATTAAGTGGTGACGTGGGGAAGAGGGTCTATCACAGACCCTCAGATCCTAACCGTGTGATGTGTGTGTTTATGATCAACGTGAACAAAACAAAGGAAAAAAACGTAGGAACTCTCTCCTCTCCGTTTCTAATCATCACTCTCAATCTCTCGCTATTCTCCGTCTCTCTCCCTCGCTCAAATGGAAGGGTTTCAAAACCCTAAATCCAGCCTCGCCGCCACCTCTCAATCTCACCTCTCTCGTATCTTCTCTCGCCAAATCCCTCTAGTCTTCTCTCAATCGCGACGAGGATAAACCCTAATCGAAGGAAACAGAACGAGCAAAAACCCTAACCCCCATAGATCCCAGCCCCGATTTCATTATTATTATATGATTACATATTACAACGATTATTAGAGCATGGAAAAGAAAACGGTTGCAGCGATGGCGGGGTGAGATGGTTCGCTTCACAGGTAACGTCTTTGAAATCTTCCTCCTCCTCCGTTGATTTGTTTTATTGACCGGCGTGACGAGAATTTGAAATTCTGAGCCTTTCTTTTCATGTATCGTTGCTTTGTGGTTTATTGGATGGTTGGAATTTCTGGATGATGAATGTCTGGTTGGTGTGTGATTGGTTTATATAAGTTTTGTTGGGTGGTTTTCTAATGAAGTGGTGAACAATTTGTTTCTGATCTTGGTGTTGGATTTCTGGTGAATTGGTTGCGTGAGATTGATGGTTTTCTCTTTGGCCTGTTTATGGATTAGTTGAGTGAGATGTATGATGGTTGTGCTCTGCTTTTTTTTTGTTCCCTCTGATGCGTATGAGTATATATGTATTTATAGGCTGAAGTTTGAATCATGCTTGAATGCTCTTCATTGTATGTGTTGAAACATGTTTTATCAAAGTAGGAAGGTTTTTGAAATTTGTCTGATGTGCTTATTTGGTTTTAGAAAGCAATTGATACTGTCTACAACCTGTTGGTTTTATTTTGGACGAGAATTGTGTTGTCTGATATATTCCTTTTTCTGGTTTTGGAAACTCTTAATGATGTCTGATGTTGTTCCTTGTAATCTGAGAAGCTTCCTTGCATGTTTAAACATTGCCTTTTCCAGCTGAAACATACTTGATTTGGCTTTGGAAATTTTGAATTGTTTGATCCTATTTTCCTTTCTGATTCCGATGTGTTGTGGTAAAGTTAGGAATACACTTTAATGATGGTTTGGTCTAGAGAAAAACGGTTTGAACGAGCTGAACTTTGATTGAAACGTGTTTTGTCTTGCTTGAATAGACTAATCTGCTTGAAATAATTTGGGAACCAAAACTTGGTCCTAACTTTCTGCTTTGATTTTCATGTTATGCTCGGATCTCCTCAACACAAAATTGAAAATGGAAGTATCACACATCTGACATCCATCAATGTCTTATAACAGTGAGCAAGGGAGTTATTATCACATGATTTACTGCGAAGTTCCGCAAATGAATTCACCAAACTCTGCTGAAGATGGCTCTTCTCAGTGAGTTAATTGGAAAACCTTAACTTGTCGGCAAAAAGGTACTCCCTTATATTCACGTGTTCTTTATGATTTGTATGACTTGGTTACCCTTTTGCACATGATATGTTTTGAATGTAACGACGAGTGGATGAACTGGTGTGTGGACTGATGTGAGAATTGTCTGATTGTGCTTTCTCTTAATCTTTTTACTTAGATTGTAGGCTTAAAATTCCTTAAAGTTTATTCCTAAAAAATGTTTCGCGTTCAGCCCTATGTCTTGCTTCTGTTAACTTATTCCATTTTCTTTTCATGTGATCTCTATGACCTGAACACGAGGTTCGACAATTGAGCAACCTTGGTTTTCTTAACGGCTTTTTTGAAATGGAGGAACTCCATTACGCTTAAATTCCGAAATAGATGGACCAATGCCACCACTTGAATTTGGTTTGGTTCGGAAATATTGATGTAGTCTCGTTGCCATAAATTTGGTGTGGTCATGTAGCATTCCACATAGATGGTGCAGAAGTCTCATATGATGAAGCGAACGCGTTGCCAAAATCTTAACCGGTGGGTTTAGGCGGTTGAGCGACCCAATTTTGATAATCTACTGTTGCTCATGTAAGAAAATTTGTTACTTATTCAATTTCAATTGCATGGCTTGTAATATGTTCCTCTTGGATTCTCTTTCGTGCAGGTTTACTAGTAGAGGGTTTGAATGTGGAGGGTAAGTAAAGATTGATGGAGGGTAACTGGTTTATTCTTTCTTTTTGCAAGTTGCAGCTTTTCCATCGTGGCAGCTTCTTTTGGTTGTGAGTTATTTGATAATATGGTACACTCTTTTTCCATACTGGTGTATGGTGATCAATATATTCTTTGACCATTTCTTGGCTGCTTACTCCATTCCAAAACATGTCCAGGTGATGTAATGATACGGCATATACCTTTACCCAACATTGAAGAATTGTACGGCTACTGTTCAGAATAATTTGGACTTGCGCTTATGGTAGGTGTGCTCCTTTGGACTCTGATTTCTTGCGGTAATTAATCCTTTGTTGGTAAATCTACAGTTGTTTTTCGGTGATGAGACAAAAGGTTGAAACATGAGAACGTAAAAACGTGTTTGGGAGGATTTTGTATGAATTTCCTTTGGATCTGTTCTCTCCCTTATTTGGCTTGGATGTTATGTTTTTTTGGATATGAGTGGTAAGGCTTTGTGTTTTATGAGTGAAGTGTTATGTATTGTTGATGCAGGTAGTAATTGTCTCGGTTAAATGCTGCAGTTGAAGATGGTGGATCGGAGTGCAGTGTCATTTAGATACCTCGTAAAGTTAATGTCGGGTGAGTTAACAACTACCACGTCTCGTACTTACAGATTGGCGTCGCAAAAACCGTATATAAATCCAAACCGTGTCTCACATGTTATAACTTGTTATCTGTCATATGGATTGGATGTATGGAGCATTGTTTTGGAAATATTTGATCAAAGGTTCTGTTATAATCCTAACAGGTCAAAGTAACCGGAAATGATGTCGATTGGATTAGAAACCATTACTTGCGCGACCTGGTGTACTTCAGAATATCTCGACGCCGGCAATGTTTCCAATTTGTGCGGTCCATCTCCAATGATTCAAGAACCGTGCACTTTTGTGTTATAAGAGCGACAGACTATAAAAGATCAGATTCACCAGGGATAACCTTGTGGACTTTCTCTTTTCAAGCTTTTTCACAAGAGTTCCAATATCATCCACTTGACATGCTTTGGATTTGTGATTCCTAACTTTGATAATGGTTTGGTTCACTTGCAGGTTTTAATCTTGGGGTAAGGATTTCCTTGGAGTAGGCAATGGACATGGGCTGCGTACATGGGTACAAGCCCGTGACTTCAATTAGTGCTTGTATTTTTGCGAGAACAATAATTCTTGTACTTTTAGGAAGTGGATTGTCCTTCAACTAGTCTTACTTAGGAATTCATGAAATTGTAGATTGTTAGAGACACCTATGTGACCTATAGCTTTGATGTCAATGGCTTAATCCTTGCCTTCACGTGAGTCAAGTGATAGCCTTTGGATTGTAACTCCACATTTCGCATTGTATTGGCGCGTTAATGAATCCAAAATCACCTAAAAGGCAAACAGCGACTGGCCTTGAATTCAACGCTCACATATTACCCCAAACTTGTAATTTGGTTTGTAAGTTTGAATCAATTATGATAACAATCTTTTAAATAAACTTGAATCTTGCGTTGGCTTTAAGAAATGAGTTCCAAAAAAAGCAGCTTGCTCTTATAATGACTTTTGAACTTGTACATAAAAGGATTGAATTCAACTTGAAACTTTGTATGCTTTAAGTATACTTCTAAAGGACACTTGATTGAGTAGTATTGGAAGAGATCTTAATTACTTTTAAAACAAACTTGAAGCCACAATTAAACCAAATGAATCCAACCTTGCCAAAACTTCACTTGAAATGGGACCAAACAATCTTGCAAACTTGGGCTAAAATCAAAGACTTTAAACTCTCAAATGAGAACTGCCTTGTAACAAATATAACTTGGACTTGGATTTAGAAACTCCAGTTCTAATTCTTTCCAAGTTGAACTTTCGTTGCTTAAGAATATAGCATCATAGAGCAATCACGTCTCTTGCACTTGAGGAGTACAACATACTACACAACCAGTGACTAATCTTTAGGGACCAATTCTCCATATCAGAGGGTATAAGGACTTAATCTTTGCGGGGGGAAAACTGAGGAGTCTTGAGGGAGAAAAGGCTTGGCAGCGGTTTAGGGATCAAAAAGGGTGAGGGCACAATCTCACAGGGCCAGAGAACCTCCACAATCACACACACAACACAGTCTTCAGGACCTTGAATCTTCTGCAGCAGCACCTGTCCTTAACAAGAAACAAATGGACGAATCTAGATAAACTGGTTAGTTATGCACGAATGATGACCTAATATGCTATGCAAAGAACAAGGTGGGGATCTTAGGGTCAAAAATTAGGGTGCGACAATTCTCACCTAACGCCTTCTTCTTCCCTACGAATCTCACGTTTGTGTCTCGTTTCTAGAGTCAAACTGTCTCATTCGTACAATACTCGGGCCAATCGACAAAATAAAATGGATGATCTCAAGGAAGAGAACATAGAGTTGAGAGAAGAAATCGACACTCTGAAAGAAGATTTGAGGAAACTTCACAATGACATGCAATCTCTGGCAGCAGCCCAGATACAATAACAAAGGATTGTGATCTCAGATATCACATTTGCGCCCATAGTGGAAAAGTATGATCCTCGGTACAACATGCCTAAAGATCGTCCCTGGGGCATGCCACCCAACTATATCCCAGAAGGATATATTCCGCCGATCATGGAAGATCTAGAAACTGCAGCAGGATCCGCTGGGTCTGAAGGTTACAAACTTCGGGAAAGCGAAGATGCAAGGGGCATGACAGCAACTCCTGAAGGTTACAAACTTCGGGAAAGGGAAGCACCAAGAGTCACTGCCGTAATGACTATACCACCACCCGTGGTACACACTATCCCGGAAGGACAGATTCCACAGATACCTTCTGGGGGAAATGAAAGTATAAACGACAAAATGAAGGAATTCCATGAACAGTTCCTGGAGATGCAGAAGAAACTGTATGCCCTTCGCGGTCAGGATCTATTTGGAAAGGACGCCGCAGACCTTTGTTTGGTCTCTAATGTGAAAATTCCGCACAAATTCAAGGTGCCCGAATTTGAGAAATACAAGGGCAACTCTTGCCCTCAAAGTCATTTGGTGATGTATGCTCGGAGAATGTCAACTCAGATAGAGAACCAACAGCTACTTATCTATTATTTTCAAGATAGTTTAACCGGTGTCGCACTCAAATGGTACATGGGTTTAAACTGCACTAAGATTGTCACTTTCAGAGATCTTGGTGCTGCCTTTGTTCAATAGTATAAGTATAACCGGGACATGGCACCAGACAGAGATCAACTTAGAGCCATGTCGCAGAAGGATAAGGAAACCTTAAGGAATATGCTCAGAGATGGCGTGAAATTGCCGCTCAGATTTGTCCACCTCTTGAAGAAAAAGAGATGACAAAGATCTTCTTGAAAACCTTGAGCTCATTTTACTACGACAGAATGGTCGCCAATGCGCCCAGCGACTTTACTGAAATGGTAAACATGGGGGTTCGTCTTGAGGAAGCTGTCCGAGAAGGACGTTTAGTTAAAGATGCTGGACCATCAAGCAGTACCAAAAATACGGTAGCGCTTTCCCTAAGAAAAAAGAGCAAGATATTGGTAATATCTCTCTCGAAAAGCAAAGGCAAAGGTATCAACCAGTAGCAGCTGTAACTCTCGATATCAACCCTGCGCCGACTCCGACTTACCAACCTCAGGTTGCTCAGAGCCAACCAGGTCAACAACAATATCAGCAAAGGACACAACATCCTCTTCAGCAGGCTCGTCCTCAGTACAGCAACAACCGTACAACGCGACCACCTGGGTTCGACCCTATACCAATGTTGTACGCATAACTGTTTCTGTTACTACTGGTCAAGGGGCATGTCCAGACCAGGTCTCCTCTTCCAATACCGGAGAATCCACCTTTTTGGTTCAAAACGGATCAGACGTGTCCTTACCATCAAGGAGGACCAGGGCATAACATAGAAAACTATCTCAGCTTCAAGTTTGATGTGCAAAAGCTTGTCAGGAGCGGGGTTTTATCCTTCAAGGACACAAATCCAAATGTTCAGACGAACCCGTTGCCTCAACACGAAAAAAGTTGCAGTCAATTTGGCAGAGGAAGGATCTAAGCACAGCTATCAGATTCACGATATACTCTTAATAGGAACCAACCTGGTCAAGATGCATTGTGTAACACCCCATTTTTAGTTATTTAATCGTCTGGTTTTATTTTAATTGTTGGCCTTGTTTAGGGTGCGTGTCTGAGTGCGTAGGGGGTAATGTTAGTAATATGGAAATATTATTATTATTATTATTTTTATTAATAGTATATTTCATATTATTATTATGGTTATTATTATTATTTAGTAAAATAAAATCTGATGTAATTAAGTAGATAATGGGATAATAGAATTAGTGAGGGCAGTTTGGTAATTAGAGATTAATTAGTGAAAATTAGGGAGGATTAGCCATAATCAAAATTTTTAGATAGAAAAGGGAAAAGGCTAAGGAGAAGGGGAGAATAAGGGAGAGCTAGGGCACCCATCTTCATCAATTTTCACAAAAATTAATCAAGAATTCGAGGTAAGGGGGGAAAATGGGTTCAATCCAGGTGATAATAACATGAAAGGGTAGTGAGGGGTTCTTTCCCTCGTAGGATTTTCGTATGCTTTCTAGTTGATGAAATTCTGAGTATGATATGAATGTTTGATTTATGATATGTGTGGAATTGTTGATGATTATTAGATTTCATGTATAAATCGTATGGTGTGTTGCTGCTGTGTAAATGCATGTATTGCAGATCTGGTGTTGATGCAGGTTGAGAGGACGATTTAGATCCAAAACTTGTAATTCTAATGTAGTAATGATAGGTGAAGTTGTAAGATGAGATTATAGGTCCTAAAACTAATGTAGAAACAAGTTTAGGACTGAATTTGAGTGGAAAAGTAAGGATCCTGTAGCAGAAAACCAGACTGGGTGGGAAAATTGCATTTGCGTAATAGATCTGGCCATATGCGTATCAGGTAGGGTAATACGCGTATGGCGATGGTCATTACGCGTATGGGGGGCCAAAAGGAGGATTGGCACGGCCCTCTGCCCATACGCGTAACGGTACGCGTATGGAGGCTTGGGCAATACGCGTAAGGGAGTGGCATTACGCGTAAGGAGATCTGAAGTGGAATTTTGAGGGAAAACAAGTCTCTGCCCATACGCGTATCAAGTGGGGCAATACGCGTATGGATGGGCGAGTGGGATGGGCAATACGCGTATGGCCAAGGGCAATACGCGTATGGCCAGGGTTAGTGCAGAATCTTACCGTTTCGCGATTTCTTTCCCATTTTCGCGTCCGAAGTCGTTCCTTTTGGTTTGAGAGGTTGGGAATAGATGTCAGACCTTGAGAAATACAAATTGGAGTCGAAAATAATTAATTTAATAATTTTTATAGAATTAATTGATTAATAGTTAATTGGTGTTGTGTGAAGCAATCCTTGGTGTTGGATGTTGATGTGTGATTCAGGTGTCATCAGTAGGATCGTGAACATGTATATATGTTGTTGTACCTGTGTTTTGTATGCATTTTGTGTCATGCATTTCATGGTGTTGGTGGGATGAATCATTGCTCAGGAGGAGTGTATGTGATTCATCTGTACTCCGATATGGAGAATGGTGGGGATAGATCATTGCCAAGTAGGGGTGTATGTAATCTATCCGGGTTCGATTGAATGAACCATGATGTTGGTACCACATGCATTGTGTCCATAGTTATGTCGATTGCACTTTGTTGTTGGATGTGTGTTGTATAGTGATGATTGGTGACCAGTGGGTCTTGATTGCTTGATTGTACGTGAATACTACTCTTATCATGTATTTATTCACCGTTTAATATTGAATGTGATTCTCACCCCTTTGTTGTTGTTGTGTCTGTGCTTCTTCGGAAGTACAGATAATCCAGGTACTTAGGTTGCTGGAGTACGTGTTACTTGTTCGAGTCGTAGGAGTCGCTCTGATACGTAACACGGGATTTACGGGGATTTCAGTTATTTGTTATTTGTTATTGTTTTTGTTATGTATCTTTATTTGGATGAATTTATGGTAAACCACGATGTTATGTGGAGTTTTTCTTGAGTTGTTGGCATGTGGCCGTGAAATAAATAAATAAATTATTTTCCGTTGTTTATTTCATTCAATAAAAGGAGTTTTGATGTTGATTTCATAAATGTGGCATCCTACTTTATTTTTGGTGTAAAAAAACTCTGATTATTTTCATAGAATTTTATGTATTTTTCATAAATGGGAAAGTGGGGCATTACAATTGGTATCAGAGCAGGTCGGTCCGTCCGGCCAGGTGTAGTAGTTGAGTCTGTCCTTAGTATAGGAGTCGTTTGTGTGTTCCAACCATATGTTAATTGTTGAACAGTATGGCAGGAAGGAATGATGCTGCTCTTGCTGCTGCTATGCAAGCCATGGCACAAGCTGTAGAGAACGCCAATCAGGCTGGAGGTGCTCAGTTTCGTGACTTAGCACAATTCCAGAGCAACAAGTAGCCTACTTATGAGGGAGGTACTTGGATCCAGAGGCTGCACAGAAATGGCTGAAGGTTGTGGAGAAGATCTTCAGGACCATGGAATGCAGTGATGCTCAGAAGGTATGGTTTGGTACGCATATGCTGGAAGGAGAGGCTGAGGCTTGGTGGGACAATAGTCGTCAGAGATTGGAAGCTGCGGGTACTGAGATTACTTGGGCTGTGTTTCAAGCTGAGTTTCTGGAAAAGTAATTTTCGGAAGACATTCGTAGTGCAAAAGAGGTTGAATTTTTGGAGCTGAAACAGGGTGATAAGACAGTTGCTGAGTATGCCGCTAAGTTTGAGGAGCTGGTTCATTATTGTGCTCATTACAATACTGAAGAAGCTATGACTTCGAAGTGTTTGAAGTTTGAGAATGGGCTGCGTCCCGAGATCGAATTAGGTATTGCTTGTCAGAAGATAAGAAACTATCCAGAGCTGGTAAGTAGAAGCAGAATTTATGATAATGATAACAGAGCCAGAATTGCTCATTACAAGGCTGTGAATGAGAAGAAGGGTAAGCAGAGATTTGGAGGTACTCCTTACAGTGCTCCGGCTGATAAGGGGAAACAGAAAGCTGATGTGGGGAAGAAACCAAAGGATAAAGGAGTAGGTTCTGATACTCTCAAGTGCTTCCGATGTGGTGGTGTGGGTCACCGCGCTAATAACTGTCCAAATGAAGTGAAGAAGTGTTTCAAATGTGGGAAGCCTGGTCATGTTATAGCAGATTGCAGAGCCACTATGCCTACTTGTTATAATTATGGAGAGAAGGGTCACATCAGCACTCACTGTGAGAAGCCGAAGAAGTCTCAGGCGTCTCAAACTGGTGGGAAAGTGTTTGCCTTGGTGGGAGCTCAATCCACTAATGAAGAGCATTCCGTCAAAGGTACTTGCTTTATTAATGATATTCCTTTGATTGCTATCATTGACACGGGTGCATAACACTCATTCATTTTTGTTGATTGTGTGAAGAGATTAGGAATTGTGTCGTCTACTCTAGAGCAGGGGATGATGATTGAAACTCTATCTATTGGTTCTGTGGTTACTTCTTTGGTGTGTTTGAAGTGTCCACTGACCATGTTTGGTAGAGATTTCAGAGTGGAATTGATTTGTTTGCCACTCGGTAATCTCGATGTTATTTTGGGAATGAACTGGTTGGAGTTCAACCGGGTTTATATTGATTGCTTCAGGAAGACGTTACTGTTTCTTACTCCTGAAGAGGAAGCATTAGCAGATTCGTTATCCAGCAGGGAGTTTAGGGCGTTGTTGTAGGGTGAAGCGAAGCTGTTTGCGGTGTTTGGCTCGTTATCTATTGAAAGCAAAACTTCAGTTAATGAATTACCAGTGGTTAATGAATTTCCTGAAGTGTTTCCAAATGACATCACAGAATTGCCTCCGACAAGGGAAGTTGAATTCACTATTGATCTTGTACCAGGTACCGGACCTATCTCTATGGCACCGTACAGGATGTCTGCATCAGAATTGGCAGAGTTGAAATCTCAGGCCGGAGAATTGCTCGATAAGAAGTTTATTAGACCAAGTGTGTCGCCGTGGGGAGCTCCAGTGTTGTTGGTGAAAAAGAAGGATGGTAGTATACGTCTGTGCATTGATTACCGTCAGTTGAATAAAGTGACCATTAAAAATAAGTATCCACTTCCTAGGATTAATGACTTAATGGATCAGCTAGTAGGAGCTCGTGTTTTCAACAAAATTGATCTGAGGTCGGGTTACCATCAGATTAGAGTAAAGGAAGGTGATATTCAGAAGACTGCTTTCAGAACTCGCTACGGACATTACGAATATGCAGTGATGCCTTTCAGAGTGTCTAATGCGCTGGGTGTATTTATGGAATATATGAATCGTATTTTCCATTCTTATATGGATCAGTTTATTGTGGTATTTATTGATGATATACTGATTTATTCTAAGTCTGACGAAGATCATGCAGGACACTTGAGAATTGCATTGCAGGTGTTGAAAGATAATAAATTGTTTGCAAAGTTCTCGAAGTGTGAGTTCTGGTTGAAGATTGTGAGTTTCTTGGGTTATGTTATTTCTGGTGATGGTATAATGGTGGATCCATCTAAAGTAAGCGCAGTACTTCAATGGGAAGCTCCGAAGACAGCAACGGAGATTAGAAGCTTTTTGGGTTTGGTAGGTTAATATAGAAGATTCATTGAAGGGTTTTCTAAATTAGCGTTGCAATTGACTCAGTTAACCAGGAAGAATCAAGCTTTTGTCTGGGATGCTGCCTGTGAGGAAAGTTTTGAGGAACTGAAGAAGAAATTGACAACAGCACCAGTGTTAATTTTGCCAAGTCCAAATGATTCTTTCGTAGTGTATTGTGATACGTCTAAGATGGGATTAGGCGGTGTGTTGATGCAAGATGGCAAGGTAGTGGCTTATGCTTCAAGACAGTTGAGGGTGCATAAGAGAAACTATCCTACTCATGATCTTGAATTAGCTGCAGTGGTGTTCATGTTAAAAATCTGGAGGCATCATTTATATGGATCATGATTTGAAGTATTCAGTGATCACAAGAGTTTGAAATATTTCTTCAACCATAAAGAATTGAATATGAGGCAGAGAACATGGTTAGAGTTCTTAAAGGATTATGATTTCAATTTGAGTTACCACCTGGGAAAAGCTAATGTTGTGGCAGATGCTCTGAGTCAGAAGACAATCCATATTTCTGCGTTAATGGTGAAGGAAATGGAATTGATTGAACAGTTCAGAGATTTGAGTATGGTTTGTGAAACTACACCGGGAAGTATCAGATTGGGTATGCTGAAAGTGAATAATGACTTTTTGGATGTAATTAAGGAAAATCAGAAACTGGATGTGAAATTAGTGGACCTGATGCCTACAGGAGGAGATGATCCTGATAGTGACTTTAAAGTGGATAATGTTGGTGTGTTGAGATTCTGGGGCAGGATTTGTGTGCCGGATAATGTGGAATTGAAAAAGGCAATCTTAGAAGAAAGTCATCGAAGTAGCTTGAGTATTCATCCGGGAGCTACAAAGATGTACCATGATTTGAAGAAGTTGTTTTGGTGGTCCGGTATGAAGAGGGACATAGCCCAGTTTGTCTACGCTTGTTTAACATGTCAGAAGTCAAAAGTAGAGCACCAGAAGCCTTCGGGATTGATGCAACCGTTAGAGATTCCTGAATGGAAATGGGACAGTATTGTGATGGATTTTGTGACTGGTTTGCCGAATACGACGAGGGGCTTTGATGATATTTGGGTAGTGGTGGATCGACTTACAAAGTCATTGGAAATGTTGTTCCAAGTATTTCCAAGAGACTAAAGACAAGGAAAGGAAAGACTGATGAATCCTCTCCAAAGAAGTCTACTGATGGCAAGAAGAAAACTGCTGTTGGTCCCACAAAACCTTGGAGCAAGGTTGTTACACCCTCCAAAAGAGAAAGATTAGAGAAGAATCTGAATCCGAGGATGACGTTGAGGAAGATGTCCATGACATCACACCAATCAGAAAGACCATTTTAAAAAGAATCTCTGATAAGGTCCCTGAAGTGTCAGTGGACAACATATCCTTTCATTATGCTAGCAGTGCTCCCTTGTGGAAATTTGTATGCCAAAGGAGATTAGCTCTGGAAAGGGAGCTTGGAAAGGATGTTTTGGAGATGAAAGAAATTATGGACCTCATTCATGTTGCTGGACTGTTGAAGACTGTGACCAGATTCTCTAAGTGCTATAGTGGACTTGTGAAGGAATTTGTTGTCAACATCCCCATAGACATTTCTGACAATAGAAGTGTGAACTACATGAAGGTGTTTGTTAGGGGGCAGTGTATTGACTTCTCTCCTAGTACCATTAATAAATATTTGGGAAGAGATGAACAAGAGGGGTGTGAGCTGGAAGTGACTGATAATGAAGTGTGTAGAGAAATCACTGCCACTCAAGTTAAGGTGTGGCCACTGAAAAATAAATTGACAGCTAGCAAACTCAGTATCAAGTATGCTATTTTGCACAGAATTGGTGCTGCTAACTGGGCACCTACTAATCACAAAACCACCATAACTGTGGGATTAGGAAGGTTTATCTATGTTGTTGGGAAAAAGGTCAAGTTCAACTATGGAAGCTATATATTTGATCAAGTGGTGAAGCATGGTGCCACCAATGCTATCAAGATGCCTATGTCATTCCCTTCCCTTATCTGTGGAATGATCTTAGATCAACATCCTGGAATCTTAACGAGTACAGAGGTAGCATGTAAGAGGGAGTCAGCTTTATCTTTGCATCCCAAACTGTTTGTTGGGAATCATGTTCCAGACATTGTTATGACATCAAGTTCTGGAGTTAAGAAGGTCAGTACAAAATCTGAGCTGATTGAAGACCTGAAGGCAGCCTGCAAGGATCTTGATATGGTTATCAGTACTAGCACTGTTAGGAAAATGAAGATTGAGCAGATGATCAAAGACTTGGAACAGGGAGAAGATAATGTGAATGGCGATACTGAGGATTCCGGGTCAGATGAAGGTAATGAAGATGTTGATGGTACCAGCTCGGATGAAGACTAACTTCCATCTGCTGTTATTAGATAATAGTTTAGTTTTTTTTGTTTGTTTTGCACTTGTTATGTCGGTTTGTAATTTGAATATTGTGCTGTTATATGCACCCTTTATGTTTTTGTTCTATGATTTGTTATATCTTTCTGCTGACTGTGAGACTGACAATGAGAGCTAGGGTAGTACTAACTGTAGTTAGACTAGCTTGATGAGGTTGTCTAATTGTGGCTAAAAAGGGGGAGAAGTAGCCAAAGAAGAAAGAATGCCAAAAGTACAAATGTCAAATGATTGCCTAATGCTGTCAAAGGAGTTGTGGTGCTGTCAAAGGAATATGTTAGCTATAGTACAGTAGTGCAGAAATTAAGGGGGAGTAATGAGAAATTACTGAACTGCTTGATAAGCTATTTTTGCTGGTTCATGATTGAGGGGGAGCAACATTGTTGAAAATTGTTGTTGTTGCTGTTGAAGATGTTGAAATATGTGCAGGAGAGTTTTTGTGAAGCAAAGTCCATAATGAAGTTTTTATGATGCTGCTGCTGGATGCTGAAGTGAATTAAAGTTGCTGATAATAATGAAATATGTGCAGCTGTTTGAATGTTTGAAGAGTGTAGCTGTTGAACTTGGTGCTGCAGCAGAGTTTTTTTTTAAGTCTTTATTGAAGATGTTGCTGCTTGAAGTTTCAATATCACTATTTGATGTTTTTTTTCCGCTGCTGAAGTCTCTGAAGGTACAGAGATTGTTTTAGCCAAAATTAGCCAAAGGGGGAGATTGTTAGCTCTTGGATTGGCTGGAATTTTGGTAAAACAAAGTATGTTCAATGTTGATGTCAAGGTGGTGATGTTGCAACATTGAGTCTTAACATTGGGCTGTGTTAAGTATTTAAATTACTGAAGTTGGATGTCTGATGTCACATGGCGATGTTGTGACATTAGATCTGCAGAATTAATAACATCAGGTTGTGATGTTGTTCGGGTTTGCGTGTTAGCGGGAATTGTGGAGAGAAAGCTGTCTCATTGGATGCGAATATCTTGGGTTAGATATTTCCTGCTGCATAGGAGATCTGGTGCAGATTTGTAGGAGATTTAAAAGGTTGAAGATTTAAAAATATTTTAGGAGAAAATCTATTTTGAATATTCAGTTTTAAATAACAAATCAAGTCAGATATTGTAGCAAGTCCAAGCCCAATTCAGGTTGCTATTTAAAGCGCACAAAGCCAAAGGAATAGGTACAGAAATATAGAGAGAAGATCAAGAGCATAGGCTGAGTGTCTTGAGTATATTGTACGAGTTTTGTATACAGAATTCTAGGTTGAATTGCTGAGTCATTTTATGTCCTCTCTTAGAAGCTGTGAAGTAATAGAGAGTTATTACTTGATCAAAGCTGTGAAGTAAGATCAAGGTTGCTCAAAGAGGTTGTTCCTTGAGTATTGTTTTAGGGATTGAGTAGTGTTCTCATATCTAAGTGGTTTCTTAGGTAGAAAGTCACTAGTAGGAATTAAGTTTAGGAGATTGTCAACTGGGTTGTTGAGTCTGTAAATTAATTCTACAAGTAGTGAATTTCATCCCTGGCTTGGTAGCCCCCAGACGTAGGTAGTTAGACCGAACTGGGTGAACAATTTGGTGTGTTATTTTGCTGTTAATTCTGTCCATTGTGCAGAGTGTGTTTTTGTGACATCACACCTTAACATCACACGTCTGATACCAGAATTTCATCCTCAATGGTTAGCCAACATAGTACCAGTTCCAAAAAAGGACGGAAAGGTCAGAATGTGTGTGGACTATAGGGATCTAAGCAAAGCAAGTCCAAAGGATGATTTTCCCTTACCACACATTGACATGCTGGTAGACAATACCGCGACGTTCAAAGTTTTCTCCTTCATGGATGGATTCTCGGGCTATAATCAGATAAAAATGGCGCCGAAGGACATGGAGAAAACTTCGTTCATCACCCCATGGGGTACTTTTTGTTATAAGGTAATGCCGTTCGGTTTTAAAAACGTCGGGGCAACCTATCAAAGGGCCATGACTACTCTGTTTCATGACATGATACACAAAGAAATAGAAATATATGTCGATGATATGATCTCCAAATCTAAGACAGAAGAAGAGCATGTGACCCACCTGTTAAAACTATTCGAGCGTCTTAGAAAGTACAAACTCCGCTTGAATCCCAATAAGTGCACATTTGGTGTCCGTTCAGGGAAACTGCTAGGGTTCATCGTCATCCAGAAAGGAATTGAGGTTGATCCCGACAAGGTCAAGGCTATTCAAGAAATGCCTTCTCCAAAGACTAAAAAACAAGTCAGGGGTTTCCTGGGACGTTTGAATTACATTTCCAGATTTATATTCCTCATGACCGCGACATGTGCGCCGATCTTCAAATTACTCAAAAAGAATCGGGACTGCATTTGGACAGAAGACTGCCAAACCGCCTTCGACAGTATCAAGGAGTATCTGTTAAATCCACTGATTTTATTACCTCCAGTGGAAGGAAGACCACTGATCATTTACTTAACAGTCTTGGAAGACTCGATGGGTTGTGTACTTGGCCAACAAGATGACACCAAAAGGAAAGAGTCTGCCATCTACTATTTAAGCAAGAAATTTACTGACTGCGAGACTCGGTACACTATGCTTGAGAAAACTTGCTGTGCTCTGGCTTGGGCAGCCAAACGTCTTCACCAGTATATGATTTGTCACACTACTTGGTTAATCTCATAAATGGATCTAATCTTTAGCCAATCATTTGGCTCATCAACCGATTGACGATCAAGAATCAGTCGGATTTGACTTCCCAGACGAAGATGTTATGTATCTAAAAATGAAAGATTGCGACGAACCGCTACCCAGTGAAGGGCCAGAACTAGGTTCCCAATGGGGACTAATCTTTGACGGAGTTGTCAATCATTATGGAAACGGAATTGGGGAAATCATAATAGCACATCAGGGTACCCACATTCCTTTTACCGCCCGACTGACATTCAAATGTACAAACAACGAGGCCGAATACAAAGCTTGTATCATGGGTCTCGAAGAAGCGATCGACTTAAGGATCAAGAACTTGGATGTATATGGAGACTCAGCCCTGGTTATCAATCAGATCAAAGGAGATTGGAACACATACCAATCCGGACTAATTTCTTACAAGGACTACGCGAGAAGGTTATTACCATTCTTCAACAGAATCGAGTTTCATCATATCCCTCGTGAAGAGAATCACATGGTTGATGCATTAGCCACTCTCTCTTCCATGATTAGTGTAGGTCAATCGAATGACATACCTAAGATCGACATAATGTGCCTGGAAAGGCACGCTTACATCTTCACGATTGAAGCAGGCATAGACGACAAACCTTGGTATCACGATATCAAATGCTTCCTTCAGAAACAAGAGTACCCACCTGGGGCACTAAGGAAAGACAGAAAAACCCTCAGAAGGATAGCAGGTAGCTTCTTTATGAGCGGTGATGCTCTCTATAAGAGAAACTTTGACATGGTTTTACTTCGATGTGTAGACAGATCAGAAGCAAACATGCTAATGAAAGAAATTCATGAAGGATCCATTGGCACTCATGCCAACAGACACACAATGGCGAGAAAAATTCTGAGAGCGGGGTACTACTGGTTGACCATGGAATCTGATTGCTACAAGTACATGAGAAGGTGTCACAAGTGTTAGATATACTCCGACAAAATCCATGTACCGCCAACGCATCTCAAAGTTCTCTCTTCCCCAAGGCCTTTTTCCATATGGGGAATCGACATGATTGGCATGATCGAACCCAAGGCTTCAAACTGACATCGGTTCATCCTAGTAGCCATTGACTATTTCACCAAGTGGGTCGAAGCAGCATCGTACGCCAATGTAACCCGACAAGTGGTGGTCCGATTCATCATAAACAATATCATTTGTCGTTATGGTGTTCCTAGCCATATCATTACGGATAATGGATCCAATTTGAACAATAAGATGATGAAAGAGTTGTGCGCTGAGTTCAAGATCGAACACCATAACTCATCTCCCTACCAACCTAAGATGAACGGAGCGATAGAAGAGGCTAACAAGAACATCAAGAGGATTGTTTAGAAGATGGTCGTAACCTACAAAGACTCGCACGAAATGCTACCCTTTGCTCTTCACGGTTATCGGACATCTGTCCGCACTTCAACAGGGGCAACCCCTTTCTCTCTAGTATATGGCATGGAAGCAGTGCTCCCCATCGAAGTAGAGATCCCATCAATCTGGGTATTGATGGAAGCTAAGCTAACAGAAGCTGAATGGTGTCAAAGTCGGTACGACGAACTGAATCTGATCGAAGAAAAACGAATAACGGCTCTATGCCATGGTCAGTTGTATCAGCAAAGGATGAAGAAGGCGTTTGACAAAAAGGTCCGACCTCGCGCCTTCAGGAAAGGAGACCTCGTGCTCAAGAAGATACAATCATTCCGCACTGACTCTCGGGGCAAGTGGACTCCGAATTATGACGGCCCCTATGTGGTCAAGAAAGCTTTCTCAGGCGGCGCCTTGAGACTCGTGACCATGGATGGAGAAGAATTTGCCTACCCCACGAATGTTGACGTAGTCAAGAAATACTTCACCTTAATAAAAAAACATCTCGGTGGATTGAAAACTCGAAAGGGAGGTCTAGGCAAAAATTAGAGACATAATCAAAAATCATCCCGGTGGATTGGAAGCCTCAAAGTACAATCCAGGCAAAAGTTAGGGATTAATGGCAAGTAACTACGTCTGATCAGTTCAACTCCTCAGCAGTCGCGCCATCCATAAGAAAACTCTAGTCAAGGTCATCTTCGACGGAAGCTCAGGATTTTCAGAATTCAAAGTTGGTAGAAGGATAATAGTCGTTATGTTTCAATGTAGCCCTGTTCCCTTAAATTACCATTTTCTAAACTTTGTAAATACTCTATGGAATCATGCGCTTGGTTGATTTCCATCATATCAATAAAATTTGAGCCCTAGTGCTTTTGTTTGCAATTCTTATTTGTTTTAGCTTTACGGAACGACATTTTAGCATGATTAACGATTCTTGAAATAAAACAAAAATGAATTTACTTGTCAAACTTTTTCTTCTTTTTAAATAAAGATGGCAATTTCTTTTGACTGTGGAACATTGAAAGAACATCGATTGCTTCTCCGAAAGCAATTGAGCTTCAAAGTGCAGAATCAAAGTACTCCTTCTAAACCAGTACACCTGAATGAAGGATCAGCTGTGTCAGATGCGAATATTCCGTCCGGCATCCTCGGCAGAGTTCTTACCTCCTAAGTTCGACCAACGGTTGTTCCCCCACAGGGACTATCTTTCCTAACCAATGCAGAATTGCTATTTTTGGACCAAATGATACTTTCCATCCCCTGCAGTGGCCGAGTATCCAGTCGTGTTCATCTATTAGTTTGTATGTCGCATCAATTTTGTCAGCATAAACATACATACATCATGCATTATTGATTTACATTCATATTCATATTGCAACACTATCACTCTAGTCAGTCTTGTCCCCTAGTGATAAAAGTCCTCTTAATCGAGTTGTCAGTTCTTTCCTCATCAGGAAGCGAATCATCTAAGCAATCTATGCCCATTTTATTTCTGGGATGAAGTTGGTCCTCGACCACTTTGATAACTTGAACCTCTGAAAGACCAGAAGGCATTCGACAAACATCACTCTTCACCATTGAAGATGATATCTTCGTTTTCCCGTATTAAGGAAAATCCCCAGAGGAACCCTTACAACTAAAGACTCTCAGCAACACATTGGATTTTCTCTCCGGAAATTCAATATTAATGAAGTCATCAGCACCTCAAAATTGGATCACATCACATGGCATTTCTCCGAGAATATCTCGAAGAAAAGTATGATGTAATATCCCCAAGCAGAAAGCAGTCTCTCAAGAGACTCATTTTCCCCAGTAGAGTCGACAAATGGCGTCTCCAAACGGGGAAGTTTGTGCACCTCTACAACTCAGACGAATGGGTTCCCCAACAAGTCTGACATCAATAGTTTTTCCCATAAAATGGCATCTCCCCAGGAAAATTCGGCGAGAAGTTTATGGAAAACCGCTACGAATAGCGTCCCTTGTCAAGAAAGTTTATTGACAAGAGAAACTGAGACCAGTTCCTTGGTAGGAAACCAGGATCGAGGGGAAGTTTATTTCAAAAGAAAATTGAGACCAGTTCCTTGGCTAAAGACCAAGATCGAGGGGAAGTTTACCTTTTCTAAGCATCATTGCTTAGCAAACGAAGATGGGTGGACAAACTGCCATTCATAACCACTGTCAAAATTTTGCGTATTCCGATATTTAATCATCTTGCACCCCGAATGCCCGAATACCTTCACCATTCACACCTTTGGGTCCAAGAAAATTAATTAGGGGCATCTGTCATACCCCAAATTTTGACCACCAAGATTTCCCATCATTGTGTAAATCGTCATCACAATATGGATGAACTATCATGCCTCACTAATCTCCTCAAAGAGGGGTGAGCATTCACCACAACCAAGAATTAGGGTTTTGAGCCCTATCAGAGCACTTAGACACAGGATCAATCAAGAGTTGACATGATATTCAACTTGTCTAAACTCTCCAACACCCATAAAGGATCAAGAGGACTCCCACATCAAGAACCAAGCACAAAGTTGCTACATTCCAAGTGGAGTAAGCCTCAAGATCGCCAGTGTCACCAAATTAGGGTTTTGGTCGACCAAGGCCTCCAGGTGGAAATTTTCCTCTGGGCATGAGCCAATGCTTCAAAACATAACTCAAGATACTCCAAGGGACCTCGTTGACCCAATCATCAAGTCACTCTAGCCTCAGGGGATGCATTCACCAAAAATCAGGAATTAGGGTTTCTTGACCTAATTCACCCCTAAGTTGACTTTTGGGACAAAACATGAGCCAAGACCTCAAGACATGATTTGAAGGTCTCTAATACACTACATTGATCCATTTGCAACAATGGATTAATCCAAGAAGCTTGATTCACAAGTTTCATTTTCATCTGGACCATAATTAGGGTTTTGAGGGAAAAGTCAACTGTACCTTTGACTTTTGACCAAGACATGCTCTCAAACCTTGGGACATGATTCAATACACCCTATAACACATATGGAATATGTCCATTAAGTTTGATTTAGGTCAAGGACTTAATTTCACGAAGGATCGCACAGTTTGGATTTCATCTGATAAAAAGTCAACTGTACAAAAAGTCAAAGTTTGTCTTTTTTATTTTTTGGTCAACCAAGGTTCCTTAACCCTAAAATAATGTTAATGTGTGATTGGAATCATCATTAATCAAGAAAAATCAAAGAAAGTGAGGTTTCTTGCAAAAGGGGTAACCATAAAAAACTTAGAATTTTTCTAAGTTATGAAACAAAGTGGTTAGGGTACCAACTTCCAAGGATTATAACTTGAGATCCAAGCAGCCATTTTGGATGGTCTAAATCTGGATTTGTAGCTCTCGTGGCTTACTTTAAAAGTGTCAACTACATCTCATTCCAATTCCTCATGGATTTTTAGTTATGGAGTGATCAAAATGGCTAAAAACATGAAATGCCACTTTTTCCAACACTTAGTAAAATTTTCACTAAGTCAGAATTTGTCTTACTTTTTTCAAAATGTAGGGGCATTTTTCACTTGAATCTAAAAATTTTCAAGACAAACTATGATCACACATGTGTTGTGTCATATGAGGGCTTTCCAAAATGCCCAAGAACTCCTTCAAACTCCACCTGAGCTAGGGGTTATGACAGCTGCAACATGCCTTGCTGCAAACTGTCTTGGCAAGGCAGATTTGTGCATAAGGGCTCGATTTGATCAAATTGTGCAACAACGAGCATGGTTATCCATCTGCACACCTCAGGGAGGAACAACCAAGGGATAAGCACTGATCTATCAGCCTCCTAAGTCCAAGATTCCACAAATAGCATGCCAAACCTAAAGAGCTAAAAAGGTGCCAAGACTCCAATTTTGTTGCAATGCATTTAATGGATACACTAAGGTGGCATGGACTGATGCATTCTTAATTGAACGAGTCAAGGATAAGCTCTGAATCAAAGAACCATAGGCTTGTGCTCTAACCTCAAGTCAATGGCTAGAGGAGACTTGAGATTCCATTTGATCCACATTGGCCAAAGGCCTGCTGCAGTTGTCATTCCCTATTGATGCCAAATTCCTGAAATCATGATCCATTTGCTCAAGGTTTCAACAAAGTTGCAGTTGAGGTGCCATAATCTGTTCCAGTTCATTTCAAATCAATCCAAGCTTTCAAACACACTCCATATGGTGTAGGGAAGCTGTTCAGATCATCACAACTCATCTGTAACACCTCTAACTCAAAAATCAAATTGCTCTTGCTGCCACGACCTTCAAGTAAGCCTAAACTTGGTCATCTTATAATTTATGCATATTTCCTCGCACAAAACTTTTGTCAAATGTTCATAATCATGCATAGAATGTTTCCCCTCTATTGATTACTTTGTATGAGTCGTGTGTCAAATTTCTCAGCCTTCATGCACAAGTTAGGGTTCTTGAGGATTTGTTTTGATTTCTCATTCCATGCTTAAAATAAATGAAATTAAAGACCATAGACATGATCGTGAGGTGAAAACGAGCAAAATGATATATGGATTGTGTGATTTCATCAAGTATTCAATGAGATTTGGGAGAAAACATAAATCTGCAAAAATCAGAACACGCGCGTGTTCTTGGTGTGTTCTTGGCGCCTTTTTTCAAATATTCAAATTTTTTAATTTTGTGATTTTATTTAATTGATTCAAAAATTAATTTCTCTCTGAATTTTAATGATTTTGAGTTGATTCTTTTTTTCAAAATTCACAAAAATGTTAAAATATTTTATTCTACAAAAATTTCCCAAAAATACTATTTATTTAATATATTTGATATTTTTGCAAAGAATTAATTTTTATTTGTTTTTTAACATTTTAAAAGTTTTCTTTCTCTTGATTTTCCAAACTTGAATGGTTTTCAATCATTTTGTGGATAAAAACATGATTTTTGAGACATTGACCCAAAATCACAACTCATTTCTTACATGTTTTCAATGATTTTATGAATTTTTAATCAAAATTAATTCCATTTTTAACAAAATTAGGGTTTTGATTGATTTCACCCTCATCAATCTTTTTCAAAACACTCATGGGCCTCTTGATAGAGTGTAAGTCCCACCCCTTTGTAAATAAAACATTTTTAGGCCTCACACATTGTATAAGTCCCTTTGTATATTTTCAAAAGTTCGGCGCGGTCGTCTCCTTTTAAAAAAAAAATCAATTGGACCCATCTTTATTCATTTTCAAACTCTTTGGCCCTCTAATAGAGTGTAAGACCCAACCCTTGTTGTACAAGAACTTTTTTAGGCCTCAGATATTGTATAAGTCCCGACACGATAAAAAACTCCCGGCGGGATAGCCATTTCAAAATCAAATCACTTGGGCCTACCCTCGTGTTGTAAGTCCAATTTCTTTTCTTTAAATAATCTTTGGGCCTCTCCTTGAGTTGTAAGACTCATACCTTTGTACAGAAAACCTTTTGGGCCTCAGTCATTGCATAAGTCCCATTACAATCTTATCAAAACAACTTCCCTTTTGATTTAGGTTCAAATATACAGTTGTTATCAAAACTTTCTTTAATTTCTTTGAACAACTAACAATACAGCATGGAAGCTTACTCACCTGTAAGTTTTTATCCGCTTTCATTTACCTGCTTTAATATATATATTTGTATTGTGGGAAGCTGCACACTGTGAGTCTTCTTTCATTCTTTTAAATACATGTCAAATATATATATATATATATATAACTATATTGTGGGAAGCTGCGCATGGTTAGTCTTCTTTCATACCCTTTTAAATACTTGTCATATATCAACTGTATATATACTAGTATAGTTATTTAGAGTTTTCCCCGGCAACTAGGGGCCAGTTTGTTTCAGCTTTAAAAAAATGGATTTTTTCTTTGTATTTTTTAAAATGGATTCTACAGAAACGTTTTTCAAAATATTACAAGTTTTTTTAAATTTGTTTTTTATAAATTAAAAGACTAATTTGGACATTCTATAACATAAATATACATTATTGAAGATCAAAACATAGTCAAAATCACAATTTTTTCAAAAAGTTGTATTTCAAAAATGACTTTTATGAAAAGCTATTTGAAATAGCTTCAAAATTAAGTGATTTTTTGAAATTTTGATATCCAAAAAAAAAATTCAATAAAATGATGAAATATCTAAAATAATATTTTAAAAATAACTATTCAAACCAAATTTTCATTTGAAACTTTTATGAAAAGTTTCTTTGTAAAATTTTTTTTCACAAAATTATGTTACACTATAAAAATCATTTTTAAAAAAAGCTAAAACAAACGGGCCCTAGGTCTAGAACTAGGTAAATCCATGTTGATCACTCTTTAAATACAGTCAAAACTAGATCTCCTTAGGATTTCCAGATACAGTATTACATTCTCTTGGGCTTAAACAATATGGAACAATGAGAAAGGCAGTATTCCTCGTGAACCTTTTCTCAGACTGTCACCCCTAGAAATTGTCAAAGAAATTCTACTCCCCGAAGTTGATCTATTCTCGGTGAATAGTATCTCTTGAGTTTCTTCAAACCTCAGAACTTTCACTAAACGATCTATTCTCGGTGAATAGCATTTCTTGAACTTTTCTTGGTTTGGGACCCACAGGCTTCCTAAAAGCATCCCCGCCTCCTCTTGGGCTTTGTAGAAGGACCCTTAGGCTTCTTAGAAGTTCTCATGCCTTCTCTTGGGCTTAACACAAGGACCCTGAAGACCTCCTAAAGGTATAGGACAGAACTTAATCATCCTTCGTTAGAGCTGTCTTTCTAAAAAGGAGTCAAAACCTCAGACTAATTTTAGGGTTGATACGCATCCCTTAAAAGAGTCGGCCTCCTTTTGGGCATCATACAAAAGATAAAACTCTTCCACACCAATAGACTTGGACAGTCTAAATTCCCTCTTGAGTCTCAAAGACATTCTCAAGTTCCCTACAAACATAGGAAGAAACCCGGTTATTCTGAATAAATCTCCAACAGAGCTAAAACCCAGTCTCTCCCCTAAAATCCCCCAGCCAGGGTCAGTCTATCACTAGTATAACACTATCTCAAATCAAAACATCAAGGCATCTGATACTTCAGCTCAGCTATAAACCCTCAGCAAGAGTGGATTTCCCCACTTGGACCTGCCTCGGGATCTCAATAACCCCCGGCAGAAGATAGCCTCCTCTTAGGCTTTGTATAATGATCCTTCCTCAGCACAGTCAACCTCCTCTTGGGCTTTGTACAATGATGCTCCCCAACGGAGTTAACCTTTTCGGACTCTCTTGTTGAGTCAGTCACATTTTCAGACTCTCTTGTTGAGTCAATCACATTTTTCAGACTCTCTTGTTGAGTCAGTCACATTTTCGGACTCTCTTATTGATTCAATCACCTTTTCAGACTCTCTTGTTGAGTCAATCACGTTCCAGACTCTCTTGTTGAGTCAACCCTTTAGCCTCAATCTTGGGTTTTGTACAAGATAGATAAAAAATACTCTCTTGTTGAGTCAATCTTTTCCAGCCTCCCTTTGGCTTAGTAAAAAGATTTCCCCTAGCACAAGTTAGCCTCTTCTTAGGCTTTGTATAATGATTTCTCCAGCTTGTTCAGCCACAATCCGAAGCTTTGAACAGGACAAATAAAAGCACTCTCTTGTTGAGTCAAACCCTTTTAGCCTAAATCTCTGGCTTTGTACAAGACATAAATCGTCATAACCTTCTCTTAAGCTCGGGACAAATAACTTCCCCAACAGTGTCAATTCCGCCCAGCCTTATGTTAGGCTTCGAGGAATGATTTCCCAAGCAGAGTCAAACTCGTTTCAGCCTCAATCTTGGGCTTTGTACAAGATAGATAATACTCTCCCGTAGAGTCAAACTCATTTCGGCCTCTATCTTGGGCTTTGTACAAGACACTTAAAATATCCTCAGTCGAGTCAATAAAGTCTCTATTTAAGCCTAAATCTTGGGCTTTGTACAAGACAGATAAAGATTCTTTCCCACTGAGTCAGTCTTCTTTTCAGCCTCCTCTTGGGCTTTGTAAAATGATTCTCCCCAACGGAGTTAAAACCTTTCTCAGCCTCCTCTTAGGCTTGGTATACAGATATCCCCAAAAGAGTCAGCCCCTTTTTTGCCTTAATCTTGGGCTTTGTACAAGACAGATAACAAACTCCCCAGTGGAGTCAATCAACCTCTTAGCTTCAACCTTGGGCTTTGATCAAGGCACACAAAAATCAACAATCCCTCTTTAGAGATGACAAGTTCTCTCTCAGTCAAACCTTTTAGCTTCAACCTTGGGCTTTGAACAAGACATAAATAAACATTTTAGCTTCAATCTTGGGCTTTGAACAAGACACCAAACATCTTTTTCCTCCCTTAGAATAGGAGGAACTACGATTGCTCTGATTTTCCTGTTTCGTTTAAACGGGAATACGTAGGCATAAGATTGTGAAATCTTAGCAAGCATACTAATCAAAAACCCTAGGTCCAGTACCTTCATATCAATCAATCCTTAGGTCCAGTACCTTACCAAAAACATCAACAAAAACTCAATCTCACTCTATCATATTTCCCAAGAAACTTTCCCAACCCATTAACGGATAAACACCATCAAGTATAAAGCGAAACCTAAAGCTAATATCCTGTGGATAACCACATATAGGATGGGTAATTGACAACTCCCCATTGTATAACCTGACCCCGGATCCCCCAATCTCTTTTAAGCGTTTGTTCAGTTAAACATCCGCGTGCAAGGTTAGTTTTAGATAGCTTCCCTTTCCCTTTCAGCTTCATGGGATAAATAAGAAATAAGAAAGTAGCACCCCCTCCTACCATTGCGGTGAGGAAAACCCAGCGATAAGGTGGTAGCGTCACCGACAAAAATCACTCGCTACACCATATAGTCTACTGTCATCTCTAGTGTTTCATCTCTATTAATATGGCATGGGCTAGCAGTCTTCCCTGATCGGAAGATGCAGTAGGCACGAGACATCGCCTAGTGTGATAGACATCTCACTGTATGGAAGATAAAATAATGACGTGTCCAAGTTCCGTCTCTTACAAACACGGACAACATACCATGGTTAACCGTAACATAATCGATCATGCACAAGTCTCTTAGCCCAGATAACTGTATCACATCCTGAAACCACTGTTCATTAGTCTGCAACATACCCTTAATATTTCGACCATGGTTGATACATTTTAAAGTATCACAGCCCTTCAGAAAAATAAATCATCGACGAAAACTTTGAATATTATAACAAACATGGCTTTCAAAGAATGAATACAACTAAATTTTACCTCTCTATTCCAGGCATGTCTGACAGGTCTCCTCCAAGCCCGTCGGGTGCCTCAATCTATCTTGGTTATCAACCATAATGCCTATAAGTAAACCACACAAACATAATACATATGAAACACAATGAGGTCAAGCCAAAAAGTGCAGACTAATAAATTTCGGAGATGCATTTCCAGATTCAGTAAAGCAAAACATTGGAAAATCCGAATATGCATCTTTGTAATGTTTTGCAACACAGAAGATCGTCAATGGCGGAAACGCAGTCCATGCCAACATCCAAAATAATGCTTAATCATTTAAACTACCTATCAAACACATCGTTCATTCAAATAACATATCTAAACTACATATTACATAACCTAATGCACAATTTCGACAAATGTATATAGTAATAAAATATAATAAAAATTAGAAAAATCGAAAACTTACTGAATGTGGATCTAAATTGATGTTAAGTGAGCTCTTTGATCGATTTGATGTTGATGGTGAAGTGAGTTGAATGAGTTTGAGAGAATGTGAATTGAGAGAGTTTGAGATTTGAGAGATTGAGAGTTTGAGAGAGTATTTTTAAAAGTGAAAAAGGAGAAAAGGTCTGGTGCCTTCTTCTTTTTTAATAAAATAATGTTCGGAGATGCATCTTCGTGTCTCCATAAATTACACGAAAATGCATTTTTATAAAAATATTGCATTATCTTATGGTATGATTCATGAACAAATGTGTTTTGATTGTGTTTGAAAATGTATTTTCTAAAATCTAAAGTAATTTTGATTTTTTACAAAAGTGTGAAAGCTAGAATGTGTTAAGCAATTTCCAATAAATATTAGAGTATGGGATAAAATTTCTCTTGTTTGGATCCGTACACGTGTGAAGCAAGTGTCCCACTATATTTTCCAATACTTTTTTAATATGACATATATATATATATATATATATATATATATATATATATATATAGGGTTCATATCTTATGAGAATGTCATTTTTATGTAAGAACGTGAGAATGAATCTGAATCATTAGATTTTAAAATAAATGGTGGAGATTATATGTGATTTTTGTTTTTCTCTCTCCTCCATTATTAAAATAAATGATAGAGGAGAGAGAAAAAAACTTACACATAATCTCCACCATTTATTTTAAAATCTAATGGTTTAGATTCATTCTCATGTTCTCATATAAAAATGTCATTCTCATATGATACGTTCCCTATATATATATATATATATAGGGAACGTATCATATGAAAATGTCATTTTTATGTGAGAACATGAGAATGAATCTAAACCATTAGATTTTAAAATATATGGTGGAGATTATGTGTCAGTTTTTTTTCTCTTCTACATCATTTATTTTAATAATGGAGGAGAGAGAAAAACAAAAATCACACATAATCTCCACAATTTATTTTAAAATCTAATGATTCAGATTCATTCTCATGTTCTTATATAAAAATGGCATTCTCATAGGATATGAACCCTATATATATATATATATATATATATATATATATATATATATATATATAGGATTTGCTTTTAACTAAAAAATTCTTAAATGCACTTTAAGAGACATGTTACTAAAACATACCTTCATAAAAATAAGTGGGTGTATTATAGCAAATCTCACAGAAGTTTGCTATAATACACCCACTTATTATTATGCAAGTGTGCTTTAACAAACTTTAACTAAAAAATGATTAAATGCACCCTAAGGTGCATGTTGTTAAAATAGATCTTCATAAAAACAAGTGGGTCTACGTTAGCAAATTTTATATATATATATATATATATATATATATATATATATATATATATATATATATATATATGGGTTATGCTAATGCACACCCATGTAGATGTGCATTAGCAACATACACCTTAGTGTATTTTTGTGTGGGGCCCACTAATTTTGGGTGGGACCCACATTAGAAAGATGAAGAAAAAAAATAGAAAGAAAATAGATGTAGTATATTTTTGTGTGGGGACCACCAAGTTTGGGTGTATGTTAGCATTTCCCTATATATATATATATATATATATATATATATATATATATATATATATATATATGGGTTATGCTAATGCACACTCATGTAGGTGTGCATCAGCAACATACACCTTTGTGTATTTTTGTGTGGGACCCACCAATTTTATGTGGGACCCACATTAAAAAGATGAAGAAAAAATATAGATGTAGTGTATTTTTGTGTGGAACCCACCAATTTTGGGTGTATGTTAGCATTTCCCTATATATATATATATATGGGTTAAATAGGTATTAGGTCCCTGAAAATAACCCAACATTCAAGTTCGGTCCCTATAAATATTTTCTTCAAGGTTTGGTCCTCCTAAAATTTTCCGTTTGTAACTGTAGTCCCTCCCGTTAGTTTTCACTAACGGAAGATGATCTGGCGTGCCACATGTGTAACCATTTCTTGCCAACAGTGTTTTATTTCATTGACCAGTCAGAGACGAAACTTGAATGTTGGGTTATTTTCAGGGACCTAATACTTATTTAACCCTTTATTCAACTATCCACTCATGCTTCAAAATCTGCATATATGATATATTTTGATCGTTATACAAAATGTTATAGCTTACAAATCTCCATATAAATAACATAAATAAACTGAAGAAATTATATAACTTTCATCAAGATAGATAAAGCAAATGCACTGAATACTCCGTAGAGCAGTAAATCCAACGGTTTAGATGCGTGGAACGAAGTGCAGAAGAATTTCGATAAACTTGCTAAAGACGGTTATCTCCATCGCGTCAATTTCGGTCAATGCATAGGTCAATTTCTTTTCTGAAATCTCCATTCATAATCTTGCATTGTTCGTTTAAACCGTTTAATTTTTCTCTCTGTTTCAAATTTCAATGCATTATAGTTTAGTCAATTTTATAGCCTAAAAATTGCTTAGATCTTGCTTAGTGCTTTTTCTCTCTGGACGCAAATTACTAATCAAAGTTTTGATTCCCGGCTCCAGATCTTCTTCGACATGTAATCTTTCAATGCTTATTGTTTATTGATTATTGTTATAAGTTCTATTTAATTAGTGATTAATAATCTTCTATGGTTACCTTTAAAATTCGCACTGGCACTATTCAATGTGAAATTAAACACCTCATTATTAAATGTCACCGTATACTTTACTTTAATATTTTAATGTCACTTTGAAGATTTCTTAGCTTGTAATTCAATTATTATTATTGTAGAACTAGTAGTAATCATTAAGTGCTTTATTATTTTAATTTTCATATAATATTTTAATTGTCTTCACAGGGTGGACAAGAACGAAGATGGAAGAATCACCGAAGAAGAAGTAAAGGTATTTCAAGGAGCCAGTACTACTGCTGTATCAATTATCTTCCATAGCATTTTCAGTGATATCTTTGATCTGTCCTCTAAGTCACATTCTTCCTCCATGCTCATGATCCTGTGTTAACATGACTTGACTGTAAACACACCATCTGCACTTGAAGTCCACGCATGTTTATCCATTTCATTTCTTCTTGGCCCTATCTCTGTAAGGATCATCTCCAATTCATCTACATCTCCAATTCAGGTCCAAGAACCATCAATCCAGGAGTCCATGTCCTCCACACTCCACGCAAATAACAACTCAGCAGTAGCTCTCATCATTAAACATCAACAACGCATTGGTTCGATGAATTCGACTCTGTTTCACAACAACAAGTAGCGGCATCGAGACTCAATGGCCATGACTTCAAGCATTGTTTGGTATGGTGTTCAAACATATAAATCAAAGATGAGAGTAGAATAAAGGGTTAAATAAGTATTAGGTCCCTGAAAATAACCCAACATTCAAGTTTGGTCCTTGACTGGTCAATGAAATAAAACACAGTTGGCAAGGAATGGTTACACATGTGGCACGCCAGGTCATCTTCCTTTAGTGAAAACTAACGGGAGGGACTACAGTTACAAACGGAAAACTTTAGGAGAACCAAACATTGAAGAAAATATTTATAGGGACCAAATTTGAATGTTGGATTATTTTCAGGAACCTAATACTTATTTAACCCTATATATATATATATATATATATATATATATATATATATATATATATATATATATATATATATATATATATAAGTATTAGATAATTGCGTGAGATTAATGTTTAAGTAATTACTCAATTACGTTTAAAGATTTATATTAATATTCAAAATGAAAAAAAGGTAACCAATATTAAATATTTTGAAGAGATTATTTGGAATACACTGTCAGTGTAAAACTACTTTACACGGTCATCCAATTAGAATTAATTATTTTGACACATATTTATAAAATTAAAAATTAAACAAATTACATTATAAATAAATCATTTTAATAACCACTTCTTCATTGTTTCTCTCTTCTCATGTGTCAAAATAACTAATTCTAATTAGATGACAGTGTAAAGTAATTTTACACTGACAGTTTATTCCAATTAATCTCTATTTTGAATATAAAAAGTTGTATAAAGAATATTTTATGATGTATATTAAAATTTTTAAGAAAAACTATTTTATATATATATATATATATATATATATATATATATATATATATATATATATATATATATATATATATATATATATATATATATAATCCACCAAACTTTTAAGAAAAACTACTGTCGTTAAAATTTATTTTTTAAGATATATAATCCAGCGGTCTTTTAAATGAATCAACTAATTTTAATATCAACATAACCTATTAAGAAAAACAATTGAAAATATAGTTTCATTGCATTCATTAACCAAATGAGGAATAAGAGACAACTCCAGAAATATCAAACAACTCTTAAATAACTTAAATGTGATATTAATAAATTATTTTTAAATAGAAAACTTTATCAATTACAATTAAAAATATACAAATTTAACAGAATAAAAAAATTAATTGGGTCATATTCAAAGAAATAAAATTGATAATTGGGTCATATTCAAAGAAATAAAATTGATAAAAAAAAAAGTTAAATAAGTATTAGGTCCTTGAAAATAACTCAACTTTGAGGTTTGGTCCCTATAAAAATTTTCTTCAAGGTTTGGTCCTCCAAAAGTTTTTCGTTTCTAACTCTAGTCCCTCCCGTTAGTTTTCACTAACGGCGGATGACGTGGCGTGCCACATGTGTTTTATTGCATTGACCAGACAGGGTCCAAACTTGAATGTTAGTTTATTTTCAGGGACCTAATACTTATTTAACTCTTTATCCAAACAGCCTGCAACTTTTTCTCCATTCCAAGTTTTTCCCTCCATGCCAAGCTTTCCTCCATTCCAATGCTTATCAAATATCCTCATGCACACGCATACGTCATATTTTTATTCTCCTCCTTCTCTCTCTCACTCCTCTTCTTCTTTCCCTCTCCACCTTTTTCTCTACCCTCATTTCTCTTTCTCTCTCACACAATCCTTCTTTTCATTACAACAACAACATCAGAAATAACAAAAACAAGATCCTCTATTATTATTCTTTCTATGCCCCTTCTTCTTCTTCTTCAACCCAATTTTCTTCTCCTCAGTTTTCCACCTTTTTTCCTTAACAAGCTTTAGTTATTTGATGAGCAGAAGAAAAACAGTACTTGGAGTATCATCCTGGGAGAGAGATTGTGTTAGCTACAAAGAAAGACGTCCATTTTTTCCTTGCTGTGAGAAAAACATTTCCACGACCATTTTCCATTGTCGTGAGTAAATAACTCAATGTTAAAGTTTATATATTATTATGTATTACCACTATGACATATGAAGAGTTGTATGCATACTGTTTTTCTGTTTTTTTTATGATGTAGTTTATACATTTGCTTATTCTATTATATATTTTTATGTACATGTTGTTCTTACTCTTTTTTATTTTACATAAGAAGTGATTAAATTTTAAACACAACATATCATATCCATAAATATATAAGACAAAGACTCAATATATCATAACTAATAAGATTATAAAGGATCCAAAATGTTTTAAGTGATGTCTGTAAAGTGTTTGTTTTCTCATGAACAATTATTCAAATGCTCCGTATTATCTAAAGAAAATCTTTGGAATTAAGAACTTTCAAGGTTTCATATCCACATATCTATGATACATCCGTAAGCAATAATTTTATCATCTCGTGACACAATTTTAAAAGGGACTATATTAGGTGCAACATTAACAAAATATAGTGAGAGATTAGACTATATTAGGGACTATATTAGGTACATCATATACCACTATAACATCGTATTACCATATACAACCATAATATTAATGCTAAAAAAATAGCAGTGGATAGCAGTATATAACACCAAATACATAAAAACATGTAACACTATAATACTATAATAATATATACCCTTATATAAGTGATGGACAATGCATACAAGTGATGACAAAAAATATAATGCTACTGCAGTCTTAATTATTTGATATGCATAAACACAGCAGCAACCTACTTCAAAAAAAACTAGTGATGTACAAAAAATAGCTACGAAACATAAACTATTTACAATTCATATACTTATTCATCAACACATTGATACAAAACATAACAAAATCAGAAATTTAATTATTTGTAAAAGAATACATTTTATACATATAGAAGAAAAAGAATCCAACAAACTGAATATTTAAGATAGCTTGAAGGTCGACAGGAATGATTATCCAATGGGGGCGATTCACCTCCAGCAAGGGGGCAGCATATGAATGAAGACATCATTACTCTATTTTTACAGCATGTAATATCCACTATACTTCTAGACCATTTCCATAATGAAAAAGTTCAATTGCTAGAAATATATTACACTAGTGAAATTCGTAAGCAACATGCCTTCTTCAGACACCACATCTTGTTCCTGTTCAAGTGGTGATATTAAGACGTATGCATGTGCATGAGAATATTTGATAAGCATTGGAATGGAGGAAAGCTTGGAATGGAGAAAAAGTTGCAGGCTGTTTGGATAAAGGGTTAAATAAGTATTAGGTCCCTGAAAATAAACTAACATTCAAGTTTGGTCCCTGTCTGGTCAATGCAATAAAACACATGTTGCACGCCACGTCATCCGCTGTTAGTGAAAACTAACAGGAGGGACTAGAGTTAGAAACGAAAAACTTTTGAAAAACCAAACCTTGAAGAAAATTTTTATAGAAACCAAACCTCAAAGTTGAATTATTTTCTAAAAAAATTTGAAATAGAATTGGAGGTTAGGTTAGGGAGGCCCGCACTTGTGAGTTCTGCAAAGTAAGCAGCGTCAACACAAGACCAGCCTATTACCCATCCAAAAATATTTGCATCATAATGATAGATGCGGCAATCAGTTCCCACTGATTACTTTGTTTTCCTTACTCATTAGTTTAAGGCAAGTCTAAATATGCCTGCAACCATCATATTTATACATCTCACTTTGCCCACTCAAACTAAACACAAATGATGTGGGACTAAAGACCAAAGCATCCTCAACTTTCAATATTATTTTTTTCTTGAGGTGAAAATATGTCTTGAATTGGTTTTTCTTCTTCTTTTGAATGAGTAATGCAAGATCAGTGGTTAATCATCAAGGTGTTGCGAGATCAAGAGTATATGACATAGTTTCGAGGATCATAATTGCATGTTCAAGAAGTCAGTTAATGTTAATTTTGAATTTTAGGGTGCCATTGCAACAATCCAGTCTGCTCTTGGTTCAAATTCTATATCTTGTTTGTCTGAGCTCAACTGATCATCTTTGCTGGTTATCAGTTTTGCCAAATCTAATTATCTAAACATAATTATTTTTCAGGTAGATTATGATGAGGCCATTTTCAAGTTAAAAAAAAATACATTGCACTATTAGTAGATTTAAAACATGACACCTCTAAACAAAAATATGTTTCAGACACCGACACATGTTCAATTTATTCATTTGTTTAAATTATTACTCCTGTCTGTCTATGTGTAAGTGTGGTGATTGTGTATTCACTTCATAAATTACTGGCACAATTACTTGGTTCCTTAGTATTGAGATTAGACTACTTGTTGTGGCGAGTACATGGTGAAATTTGTCATGTCAAGAAGTTATAGTAACATGACTCTCATGAGTCATGACAGTTTTGAAATTGTAGGTTGGAGCATCATTTGGTTTTGTTGTATACGAGTCAAATCCTCATATTGGTAAGTTTATTTGGTTATGTTTAGAATAGTTACATAAACTCTATTGGCATGGTTATGATGGATGCTGCTATGACCTACATAGACTCTATTGTTGTTAAGGCTTTCTTTCAAAGACTTGTATCAGTGTCTGTTTACCATATCCATTCCAAAGTTAGATTTTCTGCTTATTTTGTCTAAATCTGGTCTAGTGGAGTTGATGTAATAAATGCCTTGTCCCTTTTGTAATTCATTAGAGAAATGAATCATCTTTTTATTTATTAGTCCCTCTAACAAAATGAGTGACTCATTTGTAAAATAAAGTGTTTTAAAATAAATTATTATTTTTAATTTTCAATGCAATATTAATTTTTTTTTTAATTTTACTTTCTAATTAATACTATTTTTATTATTTCTAATACTTGATAAGAGTATTTTAGCAAAAACATTATTCTCTCTTTTATTTATATATTTTCTTTAATATGTGTAAAATGATCAACTGAATCATCCATGGTAAGACGAAAGGAGTACATAGTTTTATCATCTTTTAACTTTTTTCTTAGTTTAGTGTTTTACATTACTATCATATCATTTAGTGCTATTATTTTTAAATTTCATTCATTCCTATACATATTATCCTTCCTCCACCTATTCATATGTTACCACTCCATTTTCATTTTTATTCTCGGCAATCCCATATACTCCATATGCATCTTCTTATATACCAAACATTCGTGATTACCAAAACTACCACAACTATCAAAACTAGCAACAGCAACAAAGACCTCATCCTTTCTTGCAATTCGACCCCATCCTTTCTTGCAATTTGTATTACAGGTAAACAACAATTTTCAATCCCGAAGAGATGGCCTCATGCTCCACCTTCTTCTTGTTGAGATAAACAAGTGTGAGTTAGAAGTGTTGAGAAAAATAAATGTGAGTTAAAAGTGTTGAGAAACAAAGTGTGGAGAAGTCCCACATTGATTAGAAAAGTGGAACAAAATATCAAACTTCAAAGAAAATATTGATTGGTCTCAACAGAATTTACTAAATAAAATAACTCAAACATCTCAAGAAACAAAACATGTAAAAAGCAACTCATCCCCAGTGTTATATATCAGTGTGATGCCAAAAATAAACAACTCGACAAAAAACTATAAATAGACGAATATGCATCGATGTCATCCTCTATCTCAATAGCAACTAGTGCTCATCTATTTGAGTATTTGTACCACAATAGTACATAACACCACAAACAAAACAACTAGGGATGAGAATACATTCAATAGAGTTAGCAGTGCATAAACAGTAAAGGATATATAATTCAAACAATCAGCGATCACATAGATATCATTCACAACAATGCACCAATTACAATATTAACTCCATCACAAAGCAGGTATGCGTGCAATGTCTTAACTCCTCAAATCTATATGCATCTGGTACCAATTTGGATATGAGAGGTATATTACTGATTTTGTCTACTCACCAAGGATCCCTCTTTGAACCATAAATATCACTGATCCCCCTTCTAAATTAAGACTTGTCACTGATCCCCCTTTTAAATCAGTGGCTCGTCACTAGTCCCCCCTTCTAAATCAACGACACAACACTAGAACGAAGTTCGTACACCATGATGCATGAAATGTAACAACACGCACAAATGTAATAATCGTCATCGGGTCCCCCTTCGAACAACATACATCGTCAATATGGCCACCACCTCGACATAATAAACATGTTATGTAATTATGACTCACCAATACATAATAATACAAGCATTCTGCAATAATTTACTCATATATCAATAGAGCAAATTTAAGCAATACATAAAACATAACAACTTTACTCACTAACTCACCAAACTCAACAAAACAGCGACAAACAGTCACCAAAATTTGAAACACCTCGAAAAATTGAACCGACAATTCAAAATTGGTCAACTGAAGTGCTGACGGTCAACTCACCCGTCATGACGGTAGTCATGACAACCCGTCACTCTTCCTCTACACAAACATGTCACCCTATGATGCTCGGGGCAAGAAGTCTGTTTGAAGACCATGACGGTCTCCCAGTCATCACGCTAACGCCCATCAGCTTTCCCATTTGCAATGACGGGTTGCCTGTCACCCTGGTGACGCCCGTCACCGTTTTGCATAAGGCATAACTGTGTTTTCTGCCATAGAAGCATTTTCAAAGCTTTGATTTCAACCCCTAACCACTCAAATCAAACAGAAAAATGTTATACATATTCATTCCATATTTAACACATCGTTTGCACACAGATTCACCTTATATTCTATGGATTTTCACCAAATCAATTCACATGTTCATCGTATTAAAGCATAGTAACATGAACCTCAACATCTAGATTTTCACATACAAATTTACACGAATTTCAGCAATAAATTAATACGCGAGTTACCATTAATCACATAAATTAAGAGAAAGGTTGTGCATAAACTTTCTCCACATCCATAAACTCGTCAATGGAGAGAAATACAAACACGACAAGAAAGAGGGTGAGGATCTCTCATCATCCCTTATGAAATATACACCTAATAGTGAATAATTTGCCCCCTACCTAAATTTTGCAGCAATAAGATTGAATTTTTAGCAATGGTAGTTCGTCCCTCTACGTTTATTTTTTTGCCTCTACAACTTCTCTTTTCTCAAATTTCACGTACTGCACAAACCTATTTTTCTCCTTCTTTTTCTTTTAAATGAAAACTTAATTTAATCTTTTATACACAATGTGGAACTTTGATTTTTTTTTTCCATTTCACACACAAACACACAGTGTTCCAACATCTCCCCCTAGAATTTAAAAAAATGACTTGAACGTTTGTTTAAAATTGTGCATAAACAAAGTTGTCTTGCAACTTAAATTTTTGCGTAGTATATAAAATTTAGATTTTACTACAATATCTTGTAGTTTAAAGTCTTAAACCATGTCTTTAACATCACAACATATACAACCTTTGTAAGGTATCAATCTTTGTGTAGTGTATAAGATTCAGATATTACTTTAAAAACACAAATCTATCAATATCTATAGCCTTTGTAAATCCATAAACTAATTATAAATCGCTAGGATAATATACAACATCAATCATTTCATTTATAACTTGTTCTCTAATAAAATAAAATATATAGTTTCAATATACTGGCTTCTACCATGTGAGACAGGATTTTGGCAAGGGTGATAGATGATCTATTGGCCATCAACAGTTTTAATGGTTTGTTTACTTCACACTTCAATTCCTTTAGAAAAGAATCCAACCATATATAATGACGAATTGCAAGGTTCCTACAATATATTCAGCTTTCTAAGATGACAATGTTGGCATTGGCTACTTCTTGAGACTCAAAGTTGTCGCTACTTTCTCAACAATTTGTTGATTTGTTATGGCTTTACTACAATGCCTTCATTTGATTTACTAGAGTAATTAACCTTGATTAATAATCAGCTATCTACTTATCTTCTACCATATGCAGCAATTTATACTTCCTTCTCAAGGACTGGAGCTTCACTTTCTTGACCTTGTCTAACCCATCACAATTTCACTGATATATCCCAAGGCTCCTTACATCTTGTTATTTTTGAGATTTTTTTCAAAATTGTTTGAATCAACACTTTGATGAATGTAGAATAGAGCTTTGTAATCTTTCTTTTTTGCGTCTTTCAAAGATGTTCTTTGTGCCTCTGCTGGATTATTGCTCAGTTCTTCATACCCATTTTGTACCACTTCAAACATTTCTTAAGCTCCAAACATGCTTCATCAATGCACACCATCATTCCCAATTACTTCCATCGAGAATTGAAAGATTTGAAGGGAAGTCACTATTTTCAGTCATGATTGCTTGCAAGAATTTTCCATTAGATTACTCACATTCACTTGTGTTTCTTAGAATTTTAACCTCACAAACTCTTGTGTTTCTCCGATTTCAAATCTGGCTCTCAATGCCCCAATTGTTGGCGCAACAGATGCAATATTGCAGAGAAAGGAATGAAAAATGCTGATAAATAACAGTAAAAAATGCAACATTTATTAACTGGTGTAATGTGTTCTCTCATTTAATATATGATTGAAACATTACGACCTTTATGGCTAGTACATTGTTAGATAAGTAACCAGATTTTAGGCAAAAACAAAAAGATTTTAAGTTTGATATCAGAGCATAGTATATACACTAAAAATTCTTTCATAAAATTTCATAGTGTATTTTACAATTTACAACAACTTGCCAATCAAATATTACATAGATTATTGTTGTTTAACACTCACTTGATTACCCTGCATTTCACCTTGAAAGAATGACTAACTACATATTTTTACAATACTTTTTTTTTTGCTTTTCTTTTTATAAGAGTTGGTTTTTTCAAAAAAATAACATATTTTTACAATACAAAGCAAACTTCAACGGTCTTTTGGCAACAATGGCTCTGATTGAGAATCTCTGATCGGGGCAAGTGGAGGCCTTCCATTACCAGACTCTAAGTCGGTAGTTGTACGACTCTCTCTCTGTTTAAACAATTGTGGGAAGATGCTTGGTTTGTCTTCTGATGAAGAAGAGCGTGATGATTGTGAACTTTCATATCCTGGTTTCAAGCTTTGAACATGCTGTAAGCAAACTTGAACAGCATCGTGTACTCTCACAAAGTACCATTCTTTGCCTATCAACTCCACCAGACCGGATTTAGACAAAGTAAGCAGAATATCTGGGTTTGGATTGGATATTGCAATCTACAAAGTGACAAAAAAAATTTTACGGACATTGGTGGGAAGAATAATAAAGGACTTTTTTGATAATTTCATGAATTAAACCGTCCTAAAAAAAGTCCAAAATCTCACTATACCTGAATGTCCCGTAATTTGTACTCTTGATACAAGTCTTTCAAAGCCTGAACAGCACTAGAGTCTACGTAGGTCACAGCTGCATCCATCATAACCACATCATAAAACAAAATAGTCATTTTCTATCATCATCTTTAATAATTGAGTTTATGAGAAAATATAGTATAAGAAACAATTAAGAACTTCAGTACAATGTTCATGTGATTCATGAGATCAAGGGAGCTAACAATTAATTATGTAACACACTTCATATGCATAGGATCCATAGAAAACAGAATTAAGAGTAATTACATTATTAATTAACTAGTAAACTACACAGGTTAAGCAGCACTTACGCGCCATCTCTAGAATCACAAAACTGATTCTTTCTACCTCGGGTCCACGTCTTGTAGAGCTGTCAACAACAACTTCATATTCCCGCAACCTGATATAGAACTCTAAATCAATTAAACAATAATCTTGATCGGATATATGTCAATTACAACTCATTTATTTATTGTTACCTGTCCTTTATGTAACTGATATTTGCAAAATAAATAGGAGCATCAATACGAACAATTACAATTCCATTGTATGTATATGCTTCAGGATACTGTTTAACATTTCTATAAACCGTTGTCCCTGGCAAACGACCCAAAACAGCTGCAGCACACCACAAACAATAGAATTAAGAAACCAACATATTTTACACCATGTGTATCTATCTATCTATCTCCATGCACTTGAACAAACACATCTATACACTAGCACACTATATCCTCAAATCCATGAGAAATCCAGTCCATAAAAATAGAGAAATATTATTGATAACTTTCTTTTATTTAACGTAAGATTGAATTATTCATAAAATATAAAATATAAAATATAAACTCAAAGCATATGTTAGATGGGTTCAAAAAACAAATTTTGTACTTTGAAATACATCCTTTATGACATCTGACTAAAGTATGAGCCAATAAATTAACGTAACACGTGATGCAATTTACATCACCAAATCTGAGTACCTTAACCCATTAACCTAATGGATTAGTATATTGCAACCGAAACCAAATCCTACGTACTGTAACATTTTCTAGCTATTTTTTCTGTACTGATCTGTTAGCAACTAAGTATCCGTTTACTGTTAATCTGTTATAGGTTTTGATTGCAGCCTTTTTAACAAAGATTCTAGAGTTGTTTCTTTCAGGATTAGTGATAGTCTGGTATAATTTCCTTGAACCATAAAGGTCCCACACTTTTATTGCTTTAGGGTACACCTAATAATAATAGGTTCTATTAAATGAAGTTTTCTGGTCTTCAGAAAAGTGATCTTTTCAAAGTATGTGAAATGTGAATATACGCTCATAGATCTTGATAAATTTGTGTTAACTTATCACTCCATGTTCGAGATAGCCAGCACTAAGAACACAAGATAGGTTTTCATTTTTTAATTAACATTTATATGAATGATGACATGATTTTTTTTATATTTAGGTCGAAAAGGTAGTGTTAGTAAGGTGATTCAAGTCCATACATAGATATAAAATTGGAATTAACAACAGCATACATAATTCCTAAGCACAAATAAATAAACTTACCAATGTGAGGATTTGCTGACTCATGAATGACAAAAGCAAGTGACGCTCCAACCTACAATTTCAAAACCCTTATGAGAGTCATGTGACAATTACTTGTTAACATAACAAAGTTCCCGTTGTACTCACCCCAACAAGTACGCCAATCTCAATGCCAAGGAACAATGTCATAGTGCTAGTAATGGTCCAAAGAAGAAAATCTTTTTTATCTACACGCCACAAAAAAATGGCTTCATCATAATCTACCTGAAAATATTATGTTGAACAGTCCAAATAAATGCTTAGATGTTGTAAAACTGATAACCAGCAAACATGATCAGTTGAGTTTAGACGAACAAGATATGGAAGCTAACTCAAGCTTTCGAAAATACATAATTTTGGTTGAATAAGTAAATTATAAAATAATTTAGGATAGACAACAAAATATTCTATAAAAGCTAGATATTTATTAACGAAACAAATACTTTACAAAATGGAATAATACTATAAACTAAATAAACATATTTTGTGCAGTTTCGCATAGAAACCAAACTAGATTAATGTATGTTATCAGTATCAAATAAAATTTTGTTCAGTGAACTAATTTCACAAAGAAAACAAACTAGATTATTGTACCATTGTATGTTATCAATGTCGAATAAAATCTCGCAACAGTCTGAATAAGGATGGAGTCAAAGCATTAAGAAAGATTCATATTTATGATATATCATTATCAATATTTATGATATGACATAATGACATCATTTGATTATTGATTAATGTAGCTAACCCCATAGGTTCAAAAGGGTGGTCTTTGTAGCTGTGAATTGGCCACTTGTCACCACAAATATATATTACACACGCTCATCAGCGTTTGGCATGAAATTAATCACTCGGCACAAAGAGCAATGCTTACCAGACCAATCACAGCAGAGATCACGATGGCAGCAAGAGCAGACTGGATTATTGCATTGCAAACATAAAATTCAAAATTAGTATTATGTCTGTAACAAAGTAGGAATAAAGTAATACTAGAATTTAATGAAAAGGAATTGGGAAACAGCTCAATAATTTTGCTAGCTTTAATGTATGTCCTATTGAATGTCAATGGGTAAAAAATCAAACTACTCCTCAATAGATGTGTAGGGTCATATCAAAGATGATTCTCTAAAAGATTTTGGACATCAATTAGGTTCTTAAATTGATGGATGCCTTGGCGCAAAGTTTAGAGTTCATTCCATGTGACCGGAGGTCACATGTTTGAGCCATGGAATTAGGCTTTGGAAAATACAAGGTAAGGCTGTCTACAAAAGATCCAAAATAACTCTGGCCCTTCCCTGGAGCCTATTATGACAGGAGCTCCATACAACCAACCAACCACCAGGTTGCCCTTTCTTTAACAATTTGGTCCTTAAATCAGTGATTACATTAAACAGTGCAGGATTGAATTACTCTCCAAAATGGATCAACTTAGTAGCTATCTTTCAATGATCAATTTTAACATTTGCTTAATATTTCAATCTACTTCAATGGATTAAATCCCAGCAGATGTCAGCTGTATAATGTAATAGGTGTAAGCAGAACTTCAATTTTAAAAAATTTAGTCTGACTCGGATAACATCGGGAAAAAACATTTTCAAACATGACATAAATGACCTATAAAAACTTCAGGCAAACCTGAGGTATGCTCTCAAATAGTGGCGTTAGAAACAAAAGTGCACATGTAATTATGATCCCTGAAACTATTCCAGATACTCCAGATTTTGCACCACTTTCATGATTAACAGCTGATCTTGAAAAGGATCCTGCATAACCCCATTTAAAAGGAGAAAAAATCAATTCAAGATTTATATTCATCTCTGGTAAAACATAAAATGGAAATATGATGATGCTTTGGTACCAAAAGCCAAGTAGCCAACTACAAAATATTGACGACCTACTGTAAGTTTCAAAGTCAAATAGAAGTCTGACCTGTGGTGGGGTATGCTGAAAAGAATGAACCAAGAACATTGGAAACACCAAGACCGAACAACTGTTCAAAATCATTCAGAAGAATAGTTACAGAGAATTATTTTTATCAACAAAACAGCAACCTGTCTTATTTCCTATAACTAACTACAAGAATACAAAAGCCACTTTCTAGAAAAGCAAACTAACTACCAATTGGATTCTTAAATAAACCAAGGGAACAGCTATATCAGTGGCAGATGGCGATTTATAGCGGCCAGACAAAAATCTGCCACATCTATATGCCGATTCGGCCTATGGCGGCTTGGCACTTTATCTGCCATTTCAGGGAAGAAATTCGACAATACTGCTAGGGAGGTACCCCTTACATATCCACTAATTGGTTGGAGCAGTATTGCTCAAATTTTTAGGATGCATAACTTGAACGGATAAACTTATGTAAGTAAAACAGAAACAATCAGGGAGTTGTACATGTAAATATATTATGGAAAGAAATATACCTCTTGATTTGAATCCAGCTCATACCCATTCTTTGCAGCTAATGCCTTTGCAATTCCTACAGATTCCTGTATTTTGAAAATTTAGTGAATTTGAGAACAAAGTTACCAATCTATTACTTCAATTAAACTAAAAGTAAAATTAATTAGGACAAAACAAAGATCTTACCAGTATAGCCACACCAGTTATAAGAAAAGCAGTTGGAATTAAGGACTCTGCATACTCAAAAGCTCTCGGAACAGAAAATTTGGGGAGGCCCTGCGGTATCTCTCCCACCTAATTAAAATACAAAAATCTTTATCAAGTTAATTTAATTGCTATCAGCTTCATTAAAATGTTGGTGAATCATTGTCCCAAATTAGTCATAGTAGTCATTCACAAAAGAACATCCATGCCAACAAAATAAGGAGAGTTACTCGAGAAGATTAAAGCAATTTTCACATTTAGTAGTACTTAAAATATCAAAAACTGAATGACCATACCAGACAACAATGCCAAGATTTCTCAGTTAGGACAGTCAATTTAGGGAGGTGATTAGAGAAAATGAATGGGCCACAAAACAACAAACTTTTTGGAGCACACAATGGCAGTAGACTCAAATGAATTTATAAATAGGGTTTGTCATTGAATTAAAACAGTAGTTTTTATAGTATATTGACGGGTTAAATGAATATTTAGAATAATCTTTATAAAGCTGGCTTCTTCAAGAAAACACAAAGATAAGCTCTAAAAAATCAATTGAAATGAAAATTTACAAAACAAAATTTAATACTGATTTAATCCAAAGTCATTTTCAATGTCACTGTCAACTGTATACAAGCCAAAAGAAAACTAGAAGCATTCATATTTTTTAAAAGTATTAGTTCAATTAGGTTTTAATTAGAACTAACTCAGCAAAATAGGAACTTGTATATTTCTTTTTTTTTAATCTGAATACAATACATTATCCAATATCCAATTCTTTAAACAAAATGCAAACTAACATGAACAATATGTATTTGGATTAAAGTCATAACCAAAAGAGTAGTTAATTAAGTCAGTAGGATCAACCACATCAGTTATTACTATTTTTCCAAGTAGAAAATTATCAGAAATTTTAGAATACATTTTTCAGCAATTTTATGCACAGTAATTATAGAGGGGTATAAGAACATAAGGTTTTAATTTTATCATCTAATTTTTAAATCTAGTTTTGTAGCTTCACCAAGATCCATTTGGTTCTTACCAAAGAAATTGATGGTGGGTGAAATATTTTTACAAAAACCGTTCCCAGAACCACTGCTGTGAGAGGACCTGCAGCCCTCAAGAATCGTAAGTATTTCCTCGATTTTCCCTGGATATATAACATCATACAATGAGCAGGATATTCATAAGTAATATAAGTATTTCACCAAGCATCAGAGATAGATTGATAGATTTATACCAGGTGTTTCATGACAAGAAGTATTGCCAGCATAACTGATCCCATTACAAAAGGGGGCCAAGAAAACTACAAAAGGAAAAAACTCTTCTGTTAAATTAAGGGATTTGATGGGTATGGCACCAGAACAACTTCAGAAAAAAGAAAAGACATAGATAACTGAACATATATGATGATTTAAAAGCATTAAGTAAAAGATCATTGCAGGCTGAACTTTAAAATAAAAATCTTGATTCAAAATAATGTATTACGAATTTTAGAGGGAACTTTAACTTGTTAAATTGAAATATCTTGAACTTTAACTTATGATCATGCAGTGTGATAAAGTACATTAAAAATAATGAATTCCTAAATGTCTACTAGAAAGAAATAACTGACATCTGAAGAACTGCTCAAAGCTACAATTTTAGCTATAAATACCAGTTCATTTAACTACTTAGTATAATGTGCAAATTCAAGGTTATGAATAGTAAATTCCCTTTATTTTAACCTTGTGCCTACTCTATGTATCTAAAATTTTGTGTTATCGTATGGAAAAATTGCTCACCCATTAAATTAATGAAATAAATATTAAAAACACAACAAATCCATTTCCACCAATAGTCCACCCTACAAAACCTAACATTGTATTTCATCAAACTTTATCCTAATTTCTTTAGTATCCTAAATAATTTAGTAACGTCTATAGGTATTCTAGAACTACAAGCATAAGTTTTTTTAACCAGAAAATTTGGTAGATAATCACACCTAGTGGAAGAAACTTTAATGGAAATTCATTGTCAAAATTTATTGCATACCTTATCAGCTCCAGCTATTATACTTTTAACCAACGGTATAATCTTGCTACTTCTGTCTATATCATACCCCAAAAAGTACTTTGCTTGAGATAAACCAATCACGATAGCTGAAGCACTTGTAAAGCCAGATATTACAGAATGGCTAATGAAACGGATCAGCCACCCAAGCCTGTAAAAGCCAAAGACAGGTACTTATAGGTTATCCATAAAATCACTTTCATGAGAAAAGTCAGCCTTGATGCTGAGAAGTAAGTTGTCAAAACAATGTAACTGATAAAAAAGTTCAACCCCTCCTCTTGGCATTAAAATAAAGTAGTATGCTTGCAATTTAAGCCATTATAATTATAATGACTATACTGCAGCAAAGTTTATTGGCAATGGCATATCAAAATAATCATTTGATCATTTGTACATGTTTAGATGCATGATCACTGAGGAAAAAGTACAATTCAATATTTAGTTTTTGCAGAAGATGCCCTAGGAAATAAAGCCCAAAGAAGAAAACTCTGTTTCTGCAGCCCAATATAAAAAATAAAAAAAAAAAAAATACCTCAATAGTCCCATTACGCACTCCAGTACCCCAACCATAAGGGCCAATAAAATTGCCAACTCTGTGTATAATTCACTGGACGTATCAGCTACGCTACCAAGAACATTAGAGACCAATAGAGAAACCAATGCTACCGGGCCGACTGCAAGCTGGCGGGAAGACCCAAATATGGCGTACATAAATATGGGCACAAAACCAGAGTCTTCCTTGCAAAGAGAAAAACATTAATTACCAGATATTACTTCGAATTTCTTGATACATAAAGATTAATGACACAGAATTCAACAGCGTGAAGTGTTATAAAAACAATAAGAAATTGACAGACAATTAATGAGAGCAAAAAGCTAGAATTTCATTGACATCAAAATGGCATAAGCAATACTGTTGTTTAGATCAATGAGAGATGAAATTCATAAACATAAAACTCCAAGACATGCTAATTTAGCTGGTTTGGCAAATACTATTTGGTAAGATGCAAATCTAAAAATTACAAAAACCAACAAAGACTTTCCTTTGATCTAGCACACAAACTCCTTCTAGCATACTTGTCTTACGTACTTAATTGTTTAAAATAAACTAAATCACTAACCCCTGAAGAAATTTTACACAACAAACTTCACTCTTCAAAATTTTCAAGACAACCGTTTGTAAATTTGCTTGTATCACACAAATTAGTAGAAAATTAGGAAAATTAAAACTACGATCCTATGAATTTAATTCATATAGATCGTTGATGTAAATAATTTCTAGATCACCAATCATTCATAACAGGCAAATCAAAGTTTGATTATAATCGTATCTACTTCTAAAGTCACAAATATTTGATTGTGATTTGCTGAAAGCGTATCAAAACTAAACTCGTGTATTTAATTCATATACATAGTCCATGTAAAGATTTTTGAGCACTGTAATTGTGTGTGACAGCATCATAAAAAACATTTGACTTTAATCATATCTACTTCTAAAAGTGTTTTGAAAAGCAACACCACTATAATACTCTCTCAAGTTATCGTTACAAGCAAAAACTCATTTTTTAGATTCAATAAATAATCCATGTATCTGGTCTATATATAGACCAGGTGTAGCAATGATTAAAATTATTTTTTAGATTTAATGAATAATTGGCTGTTGTATCAGTGATTAAAATTATTTTTTAGATTCAATGGATAATTGATGTATCTGGTCTATAAATACACAAGGTGCATCAGTGATTGGATGAACCTGAAAACAATGAATTTTAGCTTATAATGGTGAGTGGAAGGAGTTCGAGCCTAATCTGAAAACTTCATCAACAGCTTAGTAGTTAAGCAATCTTACAGAGTCCGTATATTGGTTGAAGTCCAGCCAATTTTGCATATGACATCGACTGAATGAACAAAAATAACTTGATTAGCACAAGATTAAACTGAATAAACTATTGAATGAATAAAAAAAGGAAAAAGAAACGGAAATGGAAACATTTTCTACTGTTTTCGTTTTCAAAGTAACTAAACGGAGCAAAACCACTACCTGAGGAACGAGCATAACTCCGACGGTGATACCGGCCATAAGATCCAACTGAAAATACTCGCGCCATTTGTAGATGCGAATCCACCGGTAACAAGGGAGAAAAAACTCGAGCCATTCGAGCGCCGTCATTCGCCGGAGCTTCGAAGCCCACTGTGAGAGAGCGACATTCGGAGGCAACGAAGAGGATGACGCAACGTTCGGATGTTGCATAGGAATAACTCTGATAGGACGAGATGAACCGGAGGCGGACGGCATGGCGGTGGAGGGAAGGTCGGAGTAACTGTGCGATGCGAAGGTTATCTCCATGCGCACCGCCGGCGCATTGGTTTGATCAGAGCGAGCGCGTGTGGCGCGTGGTGGTTGGAAAAATCTAAAGTGAATGCGATGGTGGAGATTAGAGGAGGAACGGGGTTGAAAGATATAACAGAATGTGGACCCGTGAAAATAAAAATTATATATTCTGTGGAATAAAAAAGAATAAATTTCCTCAAAGAAAAATAAGAATAATATTTTTTATCTTTGTTACAGTTGTAAAAAGAAAGAAGAAACGTGGGGAAACCGGGTTTTCATTTTTTTAATTTTATTTTTCTTTGTTTAATATTTATTTGATATTGAAACTGCTAGTGCCACGTAAGCAAGCGCGCACTGAAATTAAATTAACCCACTAAATTTCATGTACTAAAAACAAAACACTCTTGCCAACCATTCAATATCAGCCGATCAAATATAAGATTCCTAAAACCAGTGGCGGATCTATTAGAATTGCACCCCTCAAATTTTTATTCTACCATATAAGAAAAGCAATGCCTCTGGAAATGTCTAAAATGTCCCTCTGATTCCACAGTCCTCCACGTGGCTTCCTGGCTGATCAGCAACTAAGTCCTACACTTGAAACACTCATGTTTGCCTTTTGTAACAACACTACTAAACTTTCTCTTCTTCAAACTTATAAAATATTACTCCCTCCATTTTTATTTATAAGCAAATTTTAACATTTTAGATTTATTAAATAAGTAATACATCTAACCTATATATAGTCCAAATGCATTATTTATTGAATGAATCTAAAAAGTCAAATTTTACTTATAAAGGAGAATGGAGGGAGTATTAAATAACAAATATTTTAAAAACCAACATTTTTCAATGCATATCCCATATTGCAACAGGCTTTTCCATTTTCCAAAACATGTCAAATCAACACTTATATATTGCTTTTGATATTACATAATTATTCAACACAAATCTGCATTTCTTCTTCTCTAAATGATTTCTTCATCTTTCTCCTTACGAAAATACTATCTTTCTTCCTTCTAACTTCTTTTTTGAACACAAATCTCACTCTAATCTCTCTTGCAAACAAAAACCAATTGACTTGATCAAAGTGCAATCAAGAAGGAGAAATTGAGTACAAATTAGAATAGGAGAAATGACAGCGGATTTGGCGTTTTCGACGGTTTTACGGTGGTGTGCGGTTTTGTGGTGGTAGATCTGTGGTGGTGGCAGCGTGTTTCCGGTGGTAGATCTGTATTCCTCCAGATTTTTTCGTAGCCTACACATGTTAGATGTAACACCCCAATTCCCATCGCGAATAAATAATACATGAATAAATCAGAGTAACTAAAAATTTATTTTTCCGACAGAAACAAGGATGCCACATTTTAAAGTAAGAAAACACAATTCCTGCTCAATTATTTAATACATAACATATAATGCATCCATTCACAATTCTCACACATAATCAATCAAATCATGATTTTCCACATATAATGCATCCATGATTTATGCAAATGCACAGAGACCGACACAACGACTCTATGCAAATGTCATGCGGTACCGACTTCCAACATTTCTCATCACTAGTTCACTCAGGAACTCTGCTGGAACCATCGCTCGTTACTTAGTGTAACTCCCCGTCGGGCATACGATGTTCCCCGTCGCTCACACCCCACACGGGCACACGGCGTTTATGGATCGCTCACACCCCACACAGGCACATGACCCAATCGCTCACACCCCACATGGGCACACGATCGTCTATAATCATCGCTTTCGGTTCTCTTATTTTTAAGGCGCACGATCCAATCAGATCGCTTTCATTCCTCTTATTTTTAAGGCGCACGATGTTATAGCAGATTCCCTCTGGAACCAATCCGTCGCTCACGACGTCACAAGAATGCATATCATGATGCTTGACATACAATGACTCATGACATTCAAAATGCACACATATACACATCCACAATCATGCATATATCATCAACTCATCAATTCCATACATTCACAATTCAACAATATGAATTATCTCATCATCAATATTCATGCATTGGAAACCAATTCAAACAATGCATTTACTTGCCATAAGGCCACCAAATAACACCCATTGAATTTCACATACACAAAGCATTTCATCACAAACCACAAACCACAACAATCATACAATCACAATTACTTCCACAAGGGATTCACACCACAAAGGCTACCCACAACACATCATAACAACATGCATCAACATCATATAAACCACATAAAAGCTCAATGTTATGCAACAATAGCATAACACACGGTAAAACACCAACCGCGCGCATTTAACGCGATAAAAACCTGACAACCCGACTATTTTTCAAAAACATGAATTAATTAAATCATCTTTTACCATCCAAACCATTTTTAATAAAAAGAATATTTCATTAGCTTTCCAACGCTTCGAACGGGGACCAAAACGGACTTACGGATCAAAAGTTATGAATTTTTGAAGTTTCTTAAATTTTTCATTTTTGCCCAAACCGCGCTGAGCGCGCTACCTGCGGACACTCAGCCGTGTTTGGCCTTAAAAACACCAGCGGAAAACTTCCGGACATCCGTTTTCGATTCCGTAAAAAGCTGCGATCTCAGAATTCAACGTACTACAATATTTTCACCATTAAAAGGCCATCCAACACATTTTCCACGGTTGAAATATTTTGAAACATACTTTTATCAGTTTAACCCAATTCCAAACTCGATCAAAATCACTTAAAAACACACAAAAAAACATTCCCGATTAAATATCAACCTATACCAATGTTACCAGACATGTCCAAACACTTTTACTCGATCACAACATCAATTTGCACAAAAACATCGATATATATCAAAAACGCAAAAGTTATGAAATCAACTCAATTCAATCAAACGATCACGCTAAATCACGACCCAATATCACTCGACTCTACTACGCGAGTTATTCCGACTTTCGTCCGTGAAAACATCGATTTCTAATCATTTCTACCATTTCGACCTAAAATGAAAACTATAAGAAAACAACCAAAACAATCCAAGAAAACATACACATATACATATACAAGCAAGATATAATCGAAACTTCTCACCCTTACCCGATTATTCGCGCTTGAAACGGAGTTATGTCGATTTTTCCCACTTTTCCTCTTCTCCCTTTTCTTTCCTCCCTTTTCTCTTCTCTTCTTTCTTTTTCTTTTCCTTACTATCTTTTCTCTCTTTTCTTTCTATTTATATAAAAACATAAAGCTTACCCAAGCAAAAGACCAAAATACCCCTCAGCTCAAATATCTCCCAAACGCTCTTAATATGCGATAAAACATAAACATACCGATGAAATATATTTCGGGAAATAAAAGTTGAGAAGAAATTATAATTTAATGCAAATATTTTATCTATCAGAGAAATTAACCAATTAACTCAATTAGCAGGTAAAATACAATAAATTCACACATTTCACAAAATTCACATAAATGAAATAAATAAATAGAATTAAACAAATTGGGGCGTTACAACTCTCCCCCACTTAGACATTTTCGTCCTCGAAAATATAACTGATACGAACAACTCCGGATACGACTCTCGCATCCGACTAACCAACTAACATGCCAACACTAGGCACACCACGAATAACACAAACTGACAAACCACCTAGCTAACAGCAGCTACAACAACGACACGATAACGACGACAACTACAACGACAAGATGCAAAGCCCATACAATGCACTTGACGACCAACTCACGACTCAAAGAAAACCAGATTACGAACACACATAGGAATTAGCTATGCGCACTCGAACCAACACCATGGAAACGAGGCAACAACACAAACAAGAACATAAAGTTCCACGACACACCATCATCTCAACAACATTAACAAAACCAGAATACCAACATCCTTGTCACACACCCTTATTACAACAATGCTACGATTCACCAATCGAACATATAACCAAAACATCCAACTACCTATTAGTACCTGATTAATATTGAAACCTTCCACTTATCACTTCCCTTTTGAAACGTCCAATGATCTCATCACTCCTACATATTTCCAATATTCAACTTATGAACTCTTACAAGTCACACACGCATATACCAAATGCGTCACACCACGCTTCCGCTGCGCCACTCTAATTACTCGCAACCATCAAAACTACCAATCTCACGTCCAAAGTCTAACTCTTTCTCATATTCTCCAAAAATCACTGTTCACTTTTAATATACCCAACCTCACACTCTACTGCATCACCTCACACACCAGACACAAGTCTCGGAACTGCTCAAATCATTTCAATTCTCTGACCATCAAAACAGACATATGTAAAGACTTCGACTTAACTCTTCAGGCACAACATTAGCTTTCCCCGAAGGATTATCCAAGCCAAATTTATAACTCGTCACGGATTCTAACTATCCTCGCTATCTCATGCTATATTCCTTCCGACCAAACATGTACTCAATATTCTTGTGATTACTAAACACTTCGAACCTAGAACCATAAAGATAATACCTCCAAAGTTTCCAACACAATACAACCGCAACCAATTCCAAATCCTGAATAGTATAGATCCTATTATGAATTCTCAATTGTCGTAAAGCATAAGCTACGACTTTACCCTCTTGCATTAACACACTGACTAAACTCATCAAAGACACATCACAATACCTCACAAACGGTTTATTAGGATCATCCAGAATCAAAACTGAAACCGCAGACAGCTTCTACTTCAGCTCACCAAAACTTACTCACAACGAACATCCAAAACAAACGACTCACCCTTTGCAAGTCAACTGAGATAGCAGAAGCACGAACTCAACAAAGTCTTCCATAGCCTGTAGTAATAACCAACTGAGTCCAAAAATTTGTAATCTCCTTAACCAACTTCGGAGTCTCTCATTGTAGAACTGCATCTACTTCCAATGGATCCATAAAAATACCATCATCAGAAATAACATATCCAAGAAAACTAACCTTTTTCAACCCAAATTCTCACTTGAATAACTTAGCATAACACTTTGTCTCCTTTCAACACTTGTAAGTCAATTCTCAGACACTCTACTTGTTCTTCCTCTGAGTTTATAACAGATTCGAATATCCTCAATTAAAACCACTACGAACTTATCCAAATTCACGACACAATCAAATCGGCTACTAAATCTCAACACCAATTTTTATAAGAAAGAATATCGCATCCGAGTTACGAATCAAAAGTTATGGATTTAAAAAAAAAACAAGTTTTATTTTTGCTCCAAGTCGCGCTAAGCGGGCTCCGTCCTGCGCTGAGCGCGCTCTTCTCGGGTTGGAGAGGTTCAAAATTCTGCAGACCGCGCTGAGCGGGCACCTGCGCGCTGAGCGGGCACTGCGATTTTCAGAAAAATAACCCTTCGACAGTCCTTCCCAAAACTCACCATTTCATCTCAAATCAGTTCCAACCAGCATAACAAGTATCAACAACCCACCAAAAGGAACTCTTAATATCCATATTACATCCGCACATAAGGGTTTTCTCAAGATTTCCATTAATGCTCTAAAACTCCAAAGACTCCAAACCTCACCAGAACTCCAAGTTTTACTTTCCATAGTCTCAATACCAATACCATCATGCTTGTTATTCCATTCAATCATCATTCCCTTTTGGTACTAACAAAGCTGGAGCTCTCTAAGACCACGCCTTAATGTTCCATCCAAAAACACATCTGAAAACTATGCCCAACTGACGGACATCACTGTGACTTCCTGCCAATTTCCAGAACACTACCATCGCAGACAAAACAAACATCTTATTCCCATCTATTAAGAGTTTCCTACTTACTTAGCAGATATAAACCTCAACTATTCACCTTCGTCCAATTAAGTTCAATCTCTACTCTCTGAGAAGCAGTCCTTAAATAAAACCCAATCATTCTCTCTCAATGACTTCCCAACTGGACCAACATACCAAAACCTCTAATCCACCTCACCTTCAGATATAAGAATCTTCATCGACTCAACAAAACAATATATAATCATTTCCTTAATTCCAAATAATTCATTGCACATACTATCAAAGCCGAAAAGACATGTCTATTCCATCCAACATAATTCTGTCTACTATCAACAACAGATTAAGGGTGATCAGTTCCTCAATTTGTCAATAGACAGCCGACAATCATGATGGGGCATAAACCGTCTTTACCAAACGATAATATCATTACTTGCATCTTGTGCACACCACTACCTAAGGCACAATTCCTTAGTCGACATAAACTTTACCTCCGCATTCCTTCTAGAACCAAGAACCACAATGTCCAAACAACACTTACAATCTTGCAACTAACGGCACACTGAGCCAACACTCCATAACTGAAGCAACTTGGAGAAATATCAGCTTCTCCCCCACTTATCTCATTCTCACACCTGAAGACAAAGGATTAGGAAACCAGAAAGTACTGACAGTGCTTCCACACATATCACGTACTAAGGGATAAACAACAACGACAGTATTCCACTGTCACACCAACTGACTCAACAACTTGGTCGGACGGACCGACCTGCTCTGATACCACTAATGTAACACCCCAATTCCCATCGCGAATAAATAATACATGAATAAATCAGAGTAACTAAAAATTTATTTTTCCGACAGAAACAAGGATGCCACATTTTAAAGTAAGAAAACACAATCCCTGCTCAATTATTTGATACATAACACATAATGCATCCATTCACAATTCTCACACATAATCAATCAAATCATGATTTTCCACACATAATGCATCCATGATTTATGCAAATGCACAGAGACCGGCACAACGACTCTATGCAAATGCCATGCGGTACCGACTTCCAACATTTCTCATCACTAGTTCACTCAGGAACTCTGCTGGAACCATCGCTCGTTACTTAGTGTAACTCCCCGTCGGGCATACGATGTTCCCCGTCGCTCACACCTCACACGGGCACACGATGTTTATGGATCGCTCACACCCCACACGGGCACACGACCCGATCGCTCACACCCCACATGGGCACACGATCGTCTATAATCATCGCTTTCGGTCCTCTTATTTTTAAGGCACACGATCCGATCAGATCGCTTTCAGTCCTCTTATTTTTAAGGCGCACGATGTTATAGCAGATTCCCTCTGGAACCAATCCGTCGCTCACGACGTCACAAGAATGCATATCATGATGTTTGGCATACAATGACTCATGACATTCAAAATGCACACATATACACATCCACAATAATGCATATATCATCAACTCATCAATTCCATACATTCACAATTCAACAATATGAATTATCTTATCATCAATATTCATGCATTGGAAACCAATTCAAACAATGCATTTACTTGCCATAAGGCCACCAAATAACACCCATTGAATTTCACATACACAAAGCATTTCATCACAAACCACAACAATCATACAATCACAATTACTTCCACAAGGGATTCACACCACAAAGGCTACCCACAACACATCATAACAACATGCATCAACATCATATAAACCACATAAAAGCTCAATGTTATGCAACAATAGCACAACACACGGTAAAACACCAACCGCACGCATTTAACGCGATAAAAACCCGACAACCCGACTATTTTTCAAAAACACGAATTAATTAAATCATCTTTTACCATCCAAACCATTTTTAATAGAAAGAATGTTTCATTAGCTTTCCAACGCTTCGAACGGGGACCAAAACGGACTTATGGATCAAAAGTTATGAATTTTTGAAGTTTCTTAAATTTTTCATTTTTGCCCAGACCGCGCTGAGCGCGCAGACTGCACGCTGAGCGCGCTACTTGCGGACACTCAGCCGAGTTTGGCCTTAAAAACACCGCCGGAAGACTTCCGGACATCCGTTTTCGATTCCGTAAAAAACTGCGATCTCAGAATTCAACGTACTACAATATTTCCACCATTAAAAGGCCATCCAACACATTTTCCACGGTTGAAATATTTTGAAACATAGTTTTATCAGTTTAACCCAATTCCAAACTCGATCAAAATCACTCGAAAACACACAAAAAAACATTCCCGATTAAATATCAACCTACACCAATGTTACCAGACATGTCCAAACACTTTTACTCGATCACAACATCAATTTGCACAAAAAGATCGATATATATCAAAAACGCAAAAGTTATGAAATCAACTCAATTCAATCAAACGATCACGCCAAATCACGACCCAACATCACTCGACTCTACTACGCGAGTTATTCCGACTTTCGTCCGTGAAAACATCGATTTCTAATCATTTCTACCATTTCGACCTAAAATGAAAACTATAAGAAAACAACCAAAACAATCCAAGAAAACATACACATATACATATACAAGCAAGATATAATCGAAACTTCTCACCCTTACCCGATTATTCGCGCTTGAAACGGAGTTATGTCGATTTTTCCCACTTTTCCTCTTCTCCATTTTCTTTCCTCCCTTTTCTCTTCTCTTCTCTTTCTCTTCTTTCTTTTTCTTTTCCTTACTATCTTTTCTCTCTTTTCTTTCTATTTATATAAAAACATAAAACTTACCCAAGCAAAAGACCAAAATACCCCTCAGCTCAAATATCTCCCAAACGCTCTTAAAATGCGATAAAACATAAACATACCGATGAAATATATTTCGGGAAATAAAAGTTGAGAAGAAATTATAATTTAATGCAAATATTTTATCTATCAGAGAAATTAACCAATTAACTCAATTAGCAGGTAAAATACAATAAATTCACACATTTCACAAAATTCACATAAATGAAATAAATAAATAGAATTAAACAAATTGGGGCGTTACATTAGACTTCAATAATGATAGAAATTGTATGTTTAACCCTTTTGTATGAATATTTTCTATATTCAGATTATTTTGTTTGTTTTTATTTTCTATGAGGTTCATGCTAACCTTTTTGTTTGAATATTTTCTATATTCATATTATTTGCTATTTATTTCATAACACAACAAAATAACTATTTTTAAACGTATCAATCAAGATTTTTTTACAAACCAAACTAATACAAACTCTCATATTTTTTGATATTCTCTTATTTATAATATATAAATACATTTTAAAATAGTTATATTGTTTTAATCACTAAATAAAATATTATTATTTGACTTATGCAGCTATTTTTATTGTTGTTATTGTTTTGATTCTCTTCATTTGGGTTGGTTTTTAAAAACCATTTTACTAAAAATTGTTTATATTTTAAAGCAAATTTAAATCTATGTGTAAATCAAATTTAAATCTATTTGTTCAAAAGAAATTTAAAATGATAACCAATATGAAAGTCATAATCCATTTTTAGAATCAATTTTAATGTCTATTGATTTCTCACACAAATTTTAAATGTATATTATTTACCATAAATGATAAATCAATAGCTTTAATGAATATTTAAATTTGGCATTCATAGTCATTTAATTTTGTAATTGACATTTTCTTTTATAAAATCTGATGTCCAACTCAAACTTCAAGTAACTAAATTGAAAAACGATGACATGATTACTCAAGCATAGTTGAAAATCGACAAAGCAATTTCAAAATACCTTTGCACGTCTATCAATACTTTGACAATTAGGTACATATATGATATATGATGCTTAGCAGAGGAATAGACTACTAAATGACATAGCAGAGGAGTAGGTTATTTATGCATGATGCTTAGCTGTTTTGCTTGACTAACAAACATACCTTTAGACATACAATTTCTAATATTTAAAACACATAAAAAATTGGACCAACATTTTCAACTTGCATAAAAATATATTACTAAAGAGAAAATAAATTGGCACCAAGCAATTCATGCCTATTCTGTCATGCTATTTCTAAATGTTAAATTGTGATAATTAAACTATTAACTACACTAACAATACATTGAGTCTTTCAAAATTTTAACGCATATCACCTTACATTATAAATATAATCTTTATGATAATTTATATGTGATTTATATCAGTTTATAATTATAATTAATAAAAAATTAAAGAGAAACAAAATATCAGTATTATTAAAATTAAAATTTATGTTATTATTATTTTTTTCTATTTATACCATAAAATTGTTATTAGAATCTTAAAAAAAATTATTATTCTTTATGACATTAATTATCTTTTTTTTAATATGATTCATTATTTATAATTTAACTACATTTCTTTCTTTCCAATAAATAATTAAGAGTGTTATTTACAAAATAATAATTATTATTCTGTTGATAACTATTTAGATATTTTATTTTTCCACAAAAGAAATTGATAACTCGCCACCCTTTCCTTCTTTTGAGTGTGGCAGGCGCCACACTCCTTACAAAACTAAAGTGGCAGGCGCCACAAGGATGGTGGTAGGCGTCACCCTTTTGCTTGGTGGGCCCTACTTCCATTTTTTCCAATTTTTTTTTTCTGTTTTTTCATCTCCTTTTCATATATTTTATTATTATTTAATCCCCACTCACTTATCCATTAAATTCTCCATTCCAACAGCAAACCTCAATTATTGTGTCAAATTTTGTCTTTTTTTTTTTACATGTATCACATTAAATTTTTATTATAACTATTGTATAGGTGATGTTTTGAGACAAAAAGCTCAATTGACCATGAACAAAATAAAAACATTTCTTCAATAAAAGTCTTTTAAAATGATAGTAAGAAATGTTGCATTTAGAAGGAAAAAAAAACTAATTGTATTCTAATATTAATAACGTGCATTCCTTATTTATATTTATTTATATGTTATAACTATTGACAAATAAATTTAGACTATGCACACTATATTTGTTATATGACATTCAAAATCAAATTTTATTTTAAAAAATTTATGCAAGTTGTTTATAAGTTAAATTTGACTTCAAATATTTTCTATTTATATGTTAAAATAATATTGTCAATCTAAATGTACTAATTATATTTATATCTAAAAGAAAAATAATATTTATATCTGATCGTACCTGGATCAGACAGTTTCTGTGGCCAACAACGTCGTCTGGACTTCAGCTCCGGTGCGGTTGAAAGATGGCGGGGGGTGTACCTGCAAGGTACTCCGACGCTCAAGTAAGGTGACTGTCAGAGAAATAGCAAGTACAAAGATGAGTAAGAAAGTGAGTGTAACCTGACCCTATCAAGTGAGAGGGTATTTATAGAGAACCCCCATCGCGGGGCCAACGGTCACTAGCACTGGGCTGGATTGCCAGGCCCAATCCAAGCAACTGCCAGGGCTTACGTGGCGTAGTGAAGACCAGCACATGGTCTTCGTCCTGGGGTAACTGCTCCTAGATCTCCGGAATTAGGGCAGATCGATTCCATCGGGAGTGGGCAGTTACATGAGAACGTGTCCTCGCGGGGAGGAGTCTTGCGCGTCGGGGAGAGGCGTGTCCTCGCGGGGAGGACTTGCTTGCGGACGGGGATGACTCCTCGCAGGGAGTAGCATCTGGATGTCGAGGAGGGGGCGAGCTCTGGGGAAGGCTCAGCGCCTCTGCTCGAAGCTCTACGCCATTTGTGCCCGACACTGCTGAAGGGGCGCGTGCCCGACATTGACTGAAGTGGCGCGTGCCCGACATTGACTGAAGTGGCACGTGCCCGACATTGACTGAAGTGGCACGTGCCCGACATTGACTGGACTAAGGCCTTCGTTGGGCCGCCCTAGAACGTGTGGGTCAGCCTGCTCGACTGAGGAGTGGACCTCCGGCCCAGTCCAGAACAGGAGCCCCCCAAGTCGTTGCTCTGAGGCGTCAGAGTGATGACTTAAGGGTCAAGGCTATGTCGAGGGCGTGTTCGATCGGGAAAGGACTCCGAGTGAGGAATAGTTGGTAAACCGGTCAGAAACAAATAGGCTTGCTCGTGCAAGCCTGGCTGCAGATGGCCGACTTCGCGGGAATGCGAGGAGTCTGGACCGAGGTGACTGAAGAGACGTGTTGGGGAAATGAAAAGATGTGCCTGGGGAAGCGTGTGCCACGCGTCACACCTCATCATTGCATAGGGCGGCTACCCTAGGGTAGCGTAATCGATTGCCTAGGAAATCCTCGAGGCTCGTTAGGGGCTTATAAAGGGGGCAAGTTCATGCCATTTGCACGTTCCCACCTTTTTCGCTTCGTATTTCTCCTATTCACCGTTGGCGCTCCGCCGCCGTACACCGCCGTGCGCTGCCATTTTTGCTGTTCTAGTCTGCTCTCCGCCACCGCTCAAGTAAGCTCTTAATCCCTTCTGGTTCCTTTTTTTTCTTTTTTTTAGTAGTTTTTCGGCGAGTTGAGGAAATTCCTAGTACTCCGTTAGGGTTCCGGCCGGGAACGGTGGGGCGTTCCTGGGGTTCCGGTAGGTTTCGACGGAGGTTTGGGATGAATATCCCGAGGACTCAATGAATGTCCCGATGATTCCATGAACGTCCCGAGGACATGTGATGAATGTCACAGGGAAGTGAGATGGGAGGATTGGAGACCGAAAAAAGAAAAGACGGGGTGAGGGACTCGGGCAGTTTGCCGTGTCCCCGAATGTTTTCTTGCTCGCTGCCCTTTCACTTGATCGGCGGTGGAAGGGTGGATTTAGTCGCGGCCACGAATTCACCTATTTCCTCTGCTTTTCAGGTAAAAATGGCCGCTAGGATTCCGGGAATTCTCCAAATAGATATCGAGCCCGACGTGGATGGACCCGCTCAGATCCCCGGGGAGATGCTCGTGCGTCCGGCCGGCTAATGGGTCGGGGAAGAGCCTCTGCATATAGGGTCGTGTTTCTCCGTCGACGACACGGACGCTTTCGCCTTTGTCGAGAACGTCCCAGAAGGAGAGGAGGCCACGTGGACGGCTTTCCAGCCTCGGGTACACCATCGCATTTGCTCGAACTATCGCGGGCTGCGGTTTTGCATGTATGAGTTCGCTTTAAAGAGGCCGGTATTCGCCTCCCCTTCAACAGCTTTCAACTAGGGGTTTTCAACCGTCTGCACTTGGGGCCGTCGCAGCTTCATCCTAACGCGCCCGCTTTCATGCGGGCGTTTGAAATCGTCTGTGACTATCTCCAGATTGGGATCACCCTCGAGCTCTTCTTCCGCGTCTTCCATTTGCAATGTTCAATGAACAACGGGCGACATAGTTGGGTCTCTTTCAAACAACCCAGGAAGTTATTCAAGGCGTACTCGGACTCAATAAGGGGTTTCAAGAGTAGGTTCTACTATGTCATGCCCGTGACACACTCGGCTGTGGGTACGCTCTATGACATTGTTCCCGACGGTTCCTGGGGAGAGAGGTTCGTGTCCAAGTGTTCCCTAGAGTGGGAGGACGCACACTTCGCGCTCGGTACGGAGGATTACCTCGTGAAGCATAGCGAGCTGTTGGAGGAGGACAGAGGGGTGTATGCCACGCTGGTCTCGTATGTCAATGGTTTCAACTGGGCAGAGTGTGTTGGTAGGGATGGTAAATACCTCATCGACTCCCAAGGGAGGGTTATAACCGCGACTCGTTATATAAACACCCGGGGTCTCCTCGAATGCAAGTCTCCCGGTGAGGCCAAGAGGTTCTTAGGTGGGGTCTCCTCGCCCTGTTCGGGCCTCCATTTAGCTTTGTCTCTTTGTGCTAACTTTTTCCATGTTTTCTCTTGCAGCTCAAATGTCTAACGCCACCGAGCGTATCATGAAGTTGGCCACCGAGCGGGCACCCAAGCGAACCAAGAGCCGTGTCTGAGAAATTAATCAGACTGCGGCGCCAGCTGGGACGACGAGTGGCTCCGCCTCGCCACAGTGCAGTCAGTCTCCTCCTCCGGAGAGCACCCCTGCCAAGAAAGCGAGGACCGAGGGGCCTGTCCTCGTGGATCTCGTGGACCCTGTCTCGCTGGAGAAGTTTCTGATGCCCGCTTGCCACCTCCAGCAGAATTTCTTCGGGGGAAGCCCCCCTGTCATTGCTGATGCCGAGGTGAAGGCAGTTCTGGGTATGGACGGGGTGGCCAGGAGAGGGGCGTTTATCGAGGACCTTACGGCCATGATGCGGGTCTTCGAGACTGCCTTGATATTGAATGATGGGGCCCCCTCTGCCTCCGAGCTACAGAAGCTGAAGGACGACTACACTGCCCATGAGAAGGAGAAGGACAAGGTCGCGACTGATCTGCAGAAGGCCCAAGCCCAATGTGAGGACCACGCCAACACCCTCCGCGAGATAAACGAGACCAAGGCTGCCCTGAAGGCGACTCAAGAGAAGCTTGATCGCTCTCAGACCAGGGTCGGAGAGTTGGAAGTTGTTGTCTGTCCCGCGGAGGACGAATCTGCCGGGGAGAAAAATCTTGCTGACCGCGCAGCCTTGATTGCCAAACTTCGGGAGCTTCAGCAAGATAGTCTGGAGGCTCTGGATATAGATTTCAAGAATGCCGTGGAGCAGATCGGCGCCGAGAATCTAGGTGCTCAGCTGGTGCTCGACAGGATCAGCCCGTTCCTTCGTGTGGTCGATGGCAAGTTGGATCTACCAGAGGAGGAGGAAGAGGAAGATGGAAGACGGGTCGAGGATGAGATCGCCGTGTAGTTCTTTTGATTGTTTGGCCTGCGTGCCATTTTTTCTTTGTAATGATTTGTGCCCGGCCTGCGTGCCAGGGGCGTTTTTGACATTTGTTTGTAATACTTGTACACTGGGCTTCTGCCCATTTTAATGACCTTTTGTCTAACTACTAGTGCGCTGTTTGTATTATTTACACTGTGTGTGATGTTATAGAATTTGTTATACTTTGTTTTTGTCTAAGTAATAAAGACCTTGGGATTTGCTCGACCTTGATAGTCCCTGACCGCGTGGAGAGCTGGTCGGGTGGTCGGAGACGTATTTCGACCTTCAACAAGGCTAAGAGCTCGGTCGAGGTCTTACCTTCGTGGCGTGAACTTCCCATCGTGAGCTGGGTGTTCTGCCTGTTTGGTACAACGACGGCGGAGCTCGATCGAGGTATCCCCGTCAGATCAAAGTCCTCGCGTACACACAACGCGGTCTTCGATCATCGTGTTCTATCTAGGGGTGTCGCGCCCGTACCTTAGTGCATCCCCGTAACCGCGGTGCTAGTGTGTCGCGGGTAGTGCTTAACTGTAATATTATTTTAGCTTTTCAGCGTTCCATGGGCGAGCAAGTTCTTCCCCGTGTAGATTTTCGAGGAAGTAGGCTCCTGTCCCCGTTTTTGCGCGGACGCGGTACGGGCCCTCCCAGTTCGCGGCGAGCTTGCCTTCCCGCGAGTCTTTTTGGTTCCTTCGCAGGACGAGGGTGCCTACCTAAAAATCACGTTTGATAACTTTGTCGTTATAACATAGTGTTATTTTCTGCTTAAGCGAAGCTTCTCGGATAGAAGCGCCCGAACGTATTTCCTCGACAAAATCGAGCTCTTCCCTCAAGGCTTCGTCATTTGCGTCCCCGTCGAGGGGGGCTTTTGTCCTCCTTGAGGGTTCCCTGATCTCCACGGGGATCACCGCTTCGGTTCCGTAGGTCAGACGGAAGGGGGTCTCTCCTGTTGTGGAGTGTGGGGTCGTCCTGTAGGCCCAGAGGACGCTGTGTAGCTCCTCGACCCACCGTTGTTTGGCGTCGCCTAGTCGACATCTTAATCCTTAGAGGATCACCCTGTTCGCCGCCTCAGCCTGTCCGTTCGTTTGAGGGTACTCGACCGACGTGAAGTGTTGCTTCGTGCCTAGTTTCGTGACGAAGTCTTAGAAGTTCCTGTCGGTGAATTGTGTTCCGTTGTCGGTGACGATAGCTTGAGGCACGCCGAACCGGGCGAGGATATTTATTTTGTAGAAACGTAGTATGTTAAAGGTTATGATTTTGGCCAACGCTTCCGCCTCAATCCACTTCGTGAAGTAGTCCACCCCAACGATGAGGTATTTGTTTTGATACGACCCCTGGACGAAAGGTCCGAGGATATCCATTCCCCACCACGCGAACGACCACGGGGAGGACAGTGGACTGAGCTCGTTGGGGGGAGCAAGGTGCATGTCCCCGTGTCGTTGGCATCTGTCGCACTTCTTGATGTGTTCCTTGGCGTCATGTTGCATGGTGGGCCAGTAATACCCTGCTCGAAGCGCCTTACGGGCTAACGATCGCCCTTCGAGGTGTTGCGCGTTGATTCCCTCATGGATCTCCTGGAGTATATTCTGGGACCTTAGTCTCCTCGACACATTTGAGGAGGGGGATAGAGAACCCTCGTCGGTACAGCTTGTCCTCGACTATAGTGTACGAGCACGCCCGTCTCTTGACCATTCCTGCTTCTTTGGGGTCTTCGGGCAGTTTGCCCGTCATAAGGTATTCGTATACCGGGGTCATCCAGCAATTGCTGTCCCCGATGGCGTTGATGTCTGAAATTGCGGCCGGTTTGTCGATGCTCGGGTGGGAGAGCACTTCTTGTATGACGGATTTGTTCCCGCCTTTCTTCTTTGTGCTCGCCAATTTGGACAAGACATCTACTCGTGCATTGTGCTCGCGGGGGATGTGAGTTACTTCCGCGGAGGTGAACTTTTTCATCTTTTATTTTACCAAGGTCAAGTATTCTATGAGGCTGTCGTTCTTGGCTTGGTACTCTCCTCGAACTTGCGAGGCCACGAGCTACGAGTCGGTGAAAAGTTTGACCTCCTTGGCGCCGAGGTCCTCGACCAGCCGGAGTCGTGCGAGGAAGGCCTCGTATTCGGCTTGGTTGTTCGATGTCGGGAAGGATAGTTCGAGGGATACCTCGATCAGGATGCCTTCCTCGTTTTCGAGGATGATGCCCGCCCTGCTTCCCTTCGGGCAGGATGCTCCGTCGACATAGATCGTCTATTTCTGTGATCCGTTGGTCGAAGGTTCCGGGACGGTCATCTCTGCTACAAAGTTGGCCAATACCTGTGCCTTCAGGGCTTTCCTCCCTTCGTATTGGATGTCAAACTCGGCGATGTCGAGTGACCACCTGAGCATCCTCCCCGCCATGTCCGATTGTCCGAGGAGCTGCCTTATAGGTTGTTCGGTCCTTACGACGACGGTGTGGGCAAGGAAGTAGTGGGGTAGCCTCCTGGCCGCGGTGACGAGGCCCAGGGCGACTTTCTCAATATGCTGATATCTGAGCTCGGGGCCTTGGAGGGCTTTGCTCGTGAAGTAAACCGGCTTCTGCCCGTTCGGGGTTTCCCGAATGAGGACGGCGCTGACTGCTTCACTCGTGATTGCAAGATACAAGAAGAGTGTCTCCCCGTTTTCAGGCCGTGAGAGGACCGGGGGTTGTGATAGGACTTGTTTTAAGTGGACGAGCGCCTGCTCGCATTCCTCGCTCCACTCAAACTCCGCTTTTTATCGAAGAAGTTTGAAAAATGGGAGTGCGTACTGTGCAGATTTGGCGACGAAGTAGGAGAGGGCGGTGAGCATCTCGTTCAATGATTGTATCGACTTCTTTGAGTCCGGAGTAGGGAGCTCGGAGAAAGCCCTACACTTGTCGGGGTTGGCCTCGATTCCTCGTTCTGTGAGGTAAAATCTGAGGAACTTACCTGCCCGAACGCCGAAGGTGCACTTGTCGGGGTTAAACCTCATGCGGCATCTCCTCGTCGTGTGGAACGCCTTCTTGAGGTGCGCGGCGTGGTCGACTTCTTCTGCGGATTTGACGATCATGTCGTCCATGTAGACCTCGAGCATGTCGCTGATTTCATCCCGGAAAACCTTGTTCATCATCCGTTGGTAGGTCGCACCGACATTCTTCAGACCGAAGGGCATTACGTTGTAGTAGTAGTTGCCCGACGCGGTCATGAAGGCCGTGTGTTATTTGTCGACCTTGTCCATGGGAATTTGATTGTATCTCGAGTAAGCGTCCATGAAGGATAATAGTTTGTAACCTGCAGAATTGTTGACCAGTTGGTCGATGTTAGGCAAGGATAACAGTCTTTCGGGCAAGCCCGGTTAAGATCAGTATAATCAACGCACATTCTCCATTTTCCATTATTCTTTTTAACAAGTACAACGTTGGATAGCCAGGTCGTGTATTTGGCCTCCGAAATAAAATTTTCCTCTAGGAGGTCTTTTACAGCTTTTTCAGCAGCCTCCGCTTTTTCGGGAGACTGCTTACGCCTATGTTGTGCTATGGCCCTAGCGGCCGGGTCTACTGCGAGCTGATGGCAAGCCACCTCGGGGTCGAGGCCAGGCATCTCGGATGCGCTCCACGTGAAGAGATCAGCGTTCTCCCTCAGACATGCCTTCAGTTGCTCCTTTGCCAGGTCGGGGATCCCTGTACTAATCTTCACGTTACGATCTGGATCGTCCCCGAGGACCACGAGCTCAAAGTCCCCGTCTGGGATGGGGTGCGTTGGGTAGAGAGGCCGCCCATTGTTCTCCGCCTGGAGGTCGAGGTCTTCTGCCCCGTCTTTATCGGGTTCGCCCGGGAACCTGCTGTCGAGTTCGACCGCATTGACGCGCGGGAGAGGTACCTGTTCGGCGTCCTGGGGTGGCTTGGCCACGGTCTTGAGTTTGGAGCCGATGGAACTCAGGCCTTTGATGGCGGCGTCGAAGGATCTTCTGGCCGCGTCGATGTCCCCGTGCATCGTCACTACTCGTCCCTTGGTCGTGTAGTACTTCATTTTGAGGTGGACCATTGATAGTACCGCCGTAAGTTCAGCCAGGGTGGTCCTCCCGAGGATGCAGTTGTAAAGGGACGGGCATTCGACCACCAGGAAACGGATCTTCACCTGTCGGGCAGTGTCTTCGACCCCGAATGTAACCATCAGTTCCACGTAACCCCATGGTCTGGTAGTGGTTCCATTGAACCCTTGTAGATCTGAACCGACGTACGGGGTCAGATGCCTTTCGTCGAGCTGAAGGGTTCTGAACAGATGAGCATACATGATGTCGACCAAACTCCCCTGGTCAACTAGGATCCTTCGAACGTCAAAGTTAGCCATCTGCGCCCTGACCAGGAGGGGAATAGTGGCGTTTGGTGCTCCCCCGAGGAGTTCCTCGAGGTAGAAGGTGATAGGGTTGGGTTTCCCCGCACTTTCTCGAGGGTGGTTGCCTTCGCCGACGTTGCGGATTCCAGCTCGTCAAATTTCCGCTTGATCGATCTGATGGACAACTTCTCTGGACCTCCCCCAGAGATGACCATCGCCCTGGGGAAGCTTTCCCAGGTGCCACGGGCAGTAACGGGGTCCTCGTGGGGAAAGGTCGCCCACATGTTGCAAATTGCTTCTTGGCCTTCAATGATTGGGGGGACAAAGAAGTCTTCGGGTCGGGTGACACTGAGGGAGACTTGAAGGCGACTCTCGTCGGGAGGAGGCGTCGTCTCCTCGACGTTCTGGGCTTCCCGGGAGCTGGGACGAGGAGTATCGTTCTTCTGGACGTATTTCTTCAAGTGCCCCTCCTTGATCAGAATTTCAATCGCATCTTTGAGATGGATGCAGTCTTCCGTCATATGCCCATGACTCCGGTGGAACCTACAGTATTTTGACTTGTCGACATTTGATTTAGGGGCAGTGGGCTTCGGAAAGCGGACTCCTCCTTTCACAAATTCTGAGTTCTGGCACTCGGAGAGGATACGCGCGTGGGGAGCGTTGAGTGGGGTGTACTCGGTGAACCGGCCAGCTGGTCCGCGTGGTTCACGAGGTTCCCGAGGGCGATTATCTCTCTTTCTTTCTCCTCCTCGATGGGGAGGGGAGTCTTCTTCTTTGTGGCCGCGGGGCCTTCTTTACGCCTCGATTCGAGGGCGATCTGTGCCACCTCCGACTCCTCGAGCTCGATGTACGACTGCACCCGTTGGAGGAGATCCTTGAAACGGCGGGGTCTGCGGAGGCCCGAGGACTTGGAAAAGTCAGATCCAAAGCGTAGCCCGTGGATGATCAAATACTTCTTCATGTCGTCGATCGTATGGACCTCGACAGCTTCTCTATTGAATCTCTCAATGTAGTTCCGGAGAGATTCGTTCTTCCCCTGAAAGATACTTTCTAGGGCAGCTTCCATCTTCGGATGTCGACGAGACGCGGTAAAGTGTTTGGTGAAGCGTTGCCTTAGTTGCTTCCAGGATGTGATCCACCCGGGTGCCAGACCTTTGTACCAAGTCATAGAACCCTTCCTCAAGGTGGTGGGGAAAAGCCTGCACTTGATGGCTCCCCTGACGTTTCTGAAGTCGAGCATGGCTTCGAAACTTTTGACGTGGTCGTCAGGGTCGGATAGGCCGTCATAGTTTTCCAGCTGCGGAGGTTTCTCCATGCCCGCGGGGATTGGGGCATTCATGATCTCCCACGACAGAGGAGTCCTCTGGTCGTCGTCGTCACTTCCTGTCAGGGACACCGAAGGGGATCGCTGATGCCGTGGAGGGGAATTCCTCGAGCGGTGTCTCGGCCTCTCCTCGGTCTGCTTGGACTTCTTGGTAGTGGTGGAGGCCCTGGGTTCCTTCCGAGGCGGGGAACGAGGGCGTTTCTGGGAGATCTTCGGCTGGGGGCGCTCGAGACGTGGTCGACGACCCTCGCGTACCGGCGAGGGGGTCCGAGATTCATCTGAAGGAGTCCTTCGCGGGGAAGGGGAACGGCGAGGCGAAGTCTTCGCGGGGAAGATCGTCGTGCCCGCCCTTGCTCCAGCGCTTTAATTCTGGTATTCTGGTGCGCGACCAGCTGATTGGTCTGATTGATCAAGGCGAACAGGGCCACGGTGCTCGCGCCAGCATTGGGTGGAGGAGCAACTGGCTGAAAAACGGCCTGCTGATCGTCTTGGTGGGCGGCGTTGTAAGCCACGTCTTGGGAGTCTGGGGAGGCAGTTTGCCCGTCTCTCACGTCGCCTTCTTCGACATGGAGGGCAGCAGCGTCTTCGCGGTGGTTCCCGTTCTTGAGTTGCGCGAGGACGGTGTCCAGAGCTTTGGTAGCGGACGGATTGCCGGCCATGATGGTGATGAATGAGAGTTGCTTTGGTTTAACAGAGGAAAAACGGGGAAGCAACATTTCCCACAGACGGCGCCACTGATCGTACCTGGATCAGACAGTTTCTGTGGCCAACAACTTCGTCTGGACTTCAGCTCCGGTGCGGTTGAAAGACGGCCGGGGGGGTGTACCTGCAAGGTACTCCGACGCTCAAGTAAGGTGACTGTCAGAGAAATAGCAAGTACAAAGATGAGTAAGAAAGTGAGTGTAACTTGGCCCTCTCAAGTGAGAGGGTATTTATAGAGAACCCCCAGCGCGGGGCCAACGGTCACTAGCACTGGGCTGGATTGCCAGGCCCAATCCAAGCAACTGCCAGGGCTTACGTGACGTAGTGAAGACCAGCACGTGGTCTTCGCCCTGGGGTAACTGCTCCTAGATCTCCGAAATTAGGGCAGACCGATTCCATCAGGAGTGGGCAGTTACATGAGAACGTGTCCTCGCGGGGAAGAGTCTTGCGTGTCGGGGAGAGGCGTGTCCTTGCGGGGAGGACTTGCTTGCGGACGGGGATGACTCCTCGCGGGGTGTAGCATTTGGATGTCGAGGAGGGGCGAGCTCCGGGGAAGGCTCCGCGCCTCTGCCCGAAGCTCTACGCCATTTATGCCCGACACTGCTGAAGTGGCGCGTGCCCGACATTGACTGAAGTGGCGCGTGCCCGACATTGACTGAAGTGGCACGTGCCCGACATTGACTGGACTAAGGCCTTCGTTGGGCTGCCCTAGAACGTGTGGGTCGCCCTGCTCGGCTGAGGAGCGGACCTCCGGCCCAGTCCAGAACAATATCCACAAATGATTTATTGTCAATCTAAATGTACTAATTATGTATATAAATTATATACGGAAAAAATTTGTTTTGTTAATTCAAATATTTTAATGACTTAATATATCATTTTTATTTGTCAATTTAAGATTTCTGTTTTTTTTAATATTTTTAACGATGATCGATAGTAATAGAAAACAAATTTTGACAATATTGTATTTGACATATATATGACAAATATACTAATTCTGTTGTTATTAATTATAACCATACTAATGCTTATAAATATTGACACTAGAAAAGTGTATCCGTGAAAATAATTTTTTTTATGTCTTTTAATGTTACCTATCCGTTAAGTATTTTTTTAGTTTTGTTTTTTATTTCAAACACTACTCAAATGGTCAATAATATTTATTCTGTTATAAAGTCATATAGTAAAGCATACGAGATATAAATTTTATACACGGGAAAAATTTAAATACTTTAGATTGAACTTTATTTTTATATATGATTTTATTTATTTTTAAATATAAATTATATTTTTTATGCTTACTAATTTTTATTAATCTTAATTTTTCTGCAGGTATTGATTTTATTTTTTTAAAATATAAATTATATATTTTATATTTACTAATTTTTATTAATCTTATTTTTTGACAAATTTTTAAATGAAGACAAATGCGCGTCACCGACGGGTACCCGTGCGAAGGCACGGGTATCCCGCTAGTTATTTTTTAAATATATATGGTGTTCAAGCATATAAAAACTAAAGTGAAATAAAAGAGATGGTAAAAAACTGTGATGAAATGCTCTAAATCCAAGTTTAGGGAAGGCTATTAGAAACGAAGAAAGTATATTGTGATTTAAGGAAAAATAAAGAAACATAAAACCAACGCTAGAGTAAAAGAGAGATGATAGTTGAGATGACTGGTTGCAAAAGAGAGAAAAGACAAGAGAATTTTTTATTACATTCTATGTATTTTTAGACATCATTCGGATTTTTTTATATTGTCTCTAGTTTTCAGAAATATATCTACGGACACCTTTTTTACACTAAGGTCATTTTAGATGGCGCCTCATGCAGTTGCTAAAGATTTATTTCGGAAATATATCTCTGGAACCATACCGTAGTCATGCGAATTGTTTATATTGGCTCTAGTTTCCAGAAATATATCTACAGACGCACCCTTTTTACACTCAAAGAAGGTCATTCTTGATGGCGTCTCATGCAGTTGCTAAAGATTTATTTCGGAGATATATCTCTGGAATCATACCGTAGTTATATTTTCAAAACAAAAACAGAGACAAAAATCAACACAAGATGAACTTTACAAACATAAAATGAGCATTCATAACATAAAATGAGCATTACAATGAAGATTTCAACAGAAAATCAAATATTACATTTCAATATTCTGGTGGACGCTTGCACATCTCCAAGATATCGTCGACCAATCTTCGCAGTGTCGCTTCCAACTCTAGCGGAACTTTCTCTTTGAAACCGAAAAACGTTCGCCACATCGCCATAACATCCGCTCGAGTCATGAGCTCAAATTTGTTGAACACAATGTTCCCTTCGTTGTCAACCGAAGGTGAACGGTAATCAAGTTTGACAACCCTTCGTGTGTCTCAGTAAGGTATGAGATAGTGGATTTCGTCTATGATATCGTCGAGGGGGTGAGATCGGCGAGCTTGAACGTCCTCTTGGGTGTAGAGGCACCGAAGTAGGAGACATTTGCGACATACCAACGAATGTTTATTTCACACATTTGAGACATTTTGAGTTTGTGTGAAGTATAACACAAGAACACCTAAATTTATAGAAGACCTAGTTCAATAAGGACCACTCATTGACTATCATTCATATTCCAGATATATATCTCTGGAACGCACCCCATTATCTTGTTCTGGAGATGCATCTCCGGAGCTTTCCCTAAACCATTCAAAAACAAAGCAAATTAAAAAACCTTCCGGAGATGTATCTCCAAAACTTTTCCTGATACATTTTCAAGACAAAATCATATGACAGAGAGTTGAGAAAGACCAAATATGCACCAAATATAAACCAAATGTGCATAAAGACCAAATATGAATAATAAGTGAATATGTAACACTTCATTTATATTGAGACGCACTTATATACAATTATTTGTTCGATTACAAAAAAAATCAAGACGAATAAAAAACATGTGTCGCCGGATAAATCTATAGGTGATACCCCCATTGACTTTTGCGCATTTGATTTCTTTTGGCTTAATACCCTTTTTGGTCCTCTAACTATAGGCCTGGGTCCAATTTGGTCCTCTTTCTTTTAAAAGTTCCAAATTGGTCCCTTACGTTATCTAACTGAATCAAATTGGTCTTTTCCGTCAAATATTTGTAACACCGTTAGAAATAAATGACGTGGCATCTGAGGTGGCGATTTTTGATGACGTGGCATAGGATTTATTAATTTTTTTATTATTTATAATTTTTTTCATTATCCATGTCATTTTATTAGTAAATTATTAATTAATTTTTTTCATTAATTTTTTATTTTGAAATTCAAATAGAATTAAATTTGTACAAATTTTAAAAACAAACTTATTGGATCAAATGGCTGGCCCATTTCTTCAGCCCACAAACTTTTATAAAGCATTGTTTGTGTTATATATATACATTCAATATAAACATCACCCACACGATGTGGGACTTTAAAACCTACTACAAACCTTCACTTGTTACTTCCACCATTAAACTCTCAAGCTGCAGTACTGAATTCTGCAGTAAACCCACACTACCAAGCATGGATCAAAATTGCAAGCCCATACTACCAAGCCTTTACAAGCTTATGCTTCACGTTGCTATCTGCTACGAAAACAATTTCAGCATGACTTCAAAATGATTCACAACGCGAGCAAAGCAGATGATGATATCACGTGAAAACACTATAACTAAAATATCAAAACGACATCAAAATGCCGCTGTCAACGACTGCATGTGTTTGCACGCAGGGCAGCCTTACAACGTGGTTTTTCGGTGGTTTGTGTTGCTGACATCAATGCGTATTGCTTTCTTCTATAACGTTTATAATGTTTATATATATTGTCCCTTCAGTACGAGACTTTGTATCTATTTATTTACTTGTTTTGTGTGCAGATCTGTGCTCTGTGGTGGTTCACCAGCCATTTTCATGTTTGCATATTGTATCTACTTCTATGCAAGATCAAGAATGAGTGGATTCTTACAACTATCTTTCTTCATTGGCTACAATGCATGCATATGCTATGCTTTCTTCTTGATATTTGGAGCCATCAGTTTCCGAGTTTCGGTGCTATTTGTTCGCCATATATACCATAATGTTAAAAGGGAGTGAGTCATCAATGTCAATCACAAGCAACATTGGTTACCATTGATGAACTCTTCCCTTTGGAAAGTGAAGTCTACACAGTATGATAACAGTTTATTCCCTGGTTGAATTCTTCAACAAGGACATTTTGTGCTCAAATTATATGATCTATTGATGACTAAATACTGGACATTTTGGAAGAGTTTTGGGGTAAAAGATGAGTGGAAATCATAGAGGATAGCTTGTTAGAATTAGAAACATGGTGAGTTAAGTTTCAAGTTGTATGTGAAGAAGCCAACATGTATTTGGTTCGACAATGACTAAGATTGTTTTTCATTGATTTGATTATGTAACATTTAGTTTAGTTTGTTTTTCATTGATTTGATTATGTAACATTTAGTTTAGTCAACCGTGAGTTTCTGGTAAAATGATTTATATTTAGATATATTCATGTGAAAATGTGGCAAAAATTACAAATTGAGTTGCCTCCTCTGTTATCATCTTTTGAAGCTAATAAATCATCTCAAAATGATAATAGTAAGAGAAATTCATTCGGAGTAGATTATGTGAGCCGCGGATCCTAACTAGCAAAATGAATATAATTGAATAACAAAATGACAATTTAACAAGCAAAACTATAAGATATTTGATGATGATTTCCCCTGGTACTGATTTAGGGAGGTGAAATTACAAAGTGGAAGCATTAAATCTGGAATGCAGTATTTACAAGAGATTAACAAAACTCTTTGCACACTTATGGTAGAAGAAAGCCACTATATGCATGTGTATAGAAAGATTTTCATATTAGAGAGTGGATGAAGTTCTTGATTTTTGAATCTTATCATCCTCTGAAAGAGGTGATGGTTGTGCTGCATGGTAAGATGAAGAAACAAGTTGTGCTAAAGCAGGAACAGCCCCATCTGCATTTATTTAAGAGAGAGAAATTGTTATCAACTCAACAACACAGTAAATCCAATGTTGTCAATCACAAGATGACATGGATAATGAAAAAAAAATTGTAATTTTGATCCATGCTTGGTAGCGTGGGTTTACTGCAGAATTCAGTACTGCAGCTTGAGAGTTTAATGGTGGAAGTAACAAGTGAAGGCGTGTAGTTGGTTTTAAAGTCCCACATCGTATGGGTGATGTTTATATTGAATGTATATATATATAACACAAACAATGCTTTATAAAAGTTTGTGGGCTGAAGAAATGGGCCAGCCATTTGATCCAATAAGTTTGTTTTTAAAATTTGTATAAATTTAATTCTATTTGAATTTCAAAATAAAAAATTAATGAAAAAAATTAATTAATAATTTACTAATAAAATGACATGGATAATGAAAAAAATTATAAATAATAAAAAAATTAATAAATTCTATGCCACGTCATCAAAAATCGCCACCTCAGATGCCACGTCATTTATTTCTAACGGCGTTATAAATATTTGACGAAAAAGACCAATTTGATTCAGTTAGATAACGTAAGGGACCAATTTGGAACTTTTAAAAGAAAGAGGACCAAATTGGACCCAGGCCTATAGTTAGAGGACCAAAAAGGGTATTAAGCCATTTCTTTTCAATGTTGTTCAATCTATTGAATTCTTGCATCTTTTTTATAAAATGATTCGGCCACGTCTCGGCATTTGCGGTTGAATGATTCGTTCATTCCGGTGATGTGGGTGGTATAGGACATCCCGGTTTCAAGTAAACTTGAACAAAATGACTTGATTTTGAAATTCATCCATCCAATACACATGATCCGATCATTTGGATTTTGGGGTGGTGCGGTACATAGTGGAAAAAAGGTTTCCGAAAACCCGTAGTGTGTCAGGTCAATGCACACCCTATTGTCGCTCCCAGGATTTTCATCCAGGTACAAACGCGAGAGTGGCGCGGAAAAACAGAGTCGCCAGTCGTGTAAATTTATCCCAAGAGAGGGAAAGGGAACACCGTATAAACCTGAGGAAGAGGGAAAGGAATGGTCATCGCAACCATAGCCTGGGTTCGGGAGTCGGTTACGCGAGGGGAAGGTGCTAGCACCCCACGCGTCCATCGTACTCGATGGGATCCACGCTTGTTGTCTATTCTAAGGGTGAGTTATCCTATCATCTAGGGATGTACTAAGACGGTGAAGGGAAAGACTAAGACAGACTCGGTAGGACGTCAACGTCCTAGGCCTACGTACCCCCCTTGTGCAATGGGGAATTCAGAGTCAACGTAGTTCGGACCAAGTTCTTTTTGTGTTTTTTATGAGCGACGTTAAGTTCGCGTCCGGCAGTTAGGGTCGATGCCTGTTTGCGACTCAGACGGAAAGTAACGTGCCCTTTTTGAAAATAGCCTTTAGTTTAACAATCCTGAAGGACAAAAAGGTTTGAAGTTTGTTTGTATTTTTTAGACAGAAGTGACTTGAGTTAGTTCATAACTTGCATTGCACCAAAGTCTAGGGCACAGGGGCGAATACTTAACGCATCGTCCCAAGACAGCACGCTCGCTAAGCACTCTAGAAAGATAAGAGGATGCCCCTCATTTCTCATTCCCCACACTTAAGGCTCGTGCGCAATACACTTTATTCTTATTAAATGTTTTTAAGAAGTTTGAGATGAGAAGAGAAGACACAAGGGAAACTCTAAAGGGAACTAAGAGTCCTAATGTTATCATGCATGGGTGACCTACGGTTAGTGAGGTTTGGCAACAACCTAAGCCTAAAGAAAGGAAAGGAAGAGAGAAGGAAAGAGTAAGGGTGAATATGGATAACTATCCATACCCTCAAATAACTTACCTTAGTCCCTGCATAAAAGGTTAGTACGAAACAGACATAAGTAAAAGAAATGAGATAGATGAGACTCAAGCAAAGACATACTATGGCAATCAGGTGACCAATAACAACCAAACATGAATTAAGAAATCAAAGAAACAAACCCCAAAGCAATGGCACAAGTGCCTCTCAAACAAAAACTTAGGCATGATCAGAAATATGCATACAAGAAGATCTCAAGTGAAAGCATTCAAATAATTAGAGAAACAACTTCTAAAATTGCCAAAATAAATATCAACATTTCTAAACCAGAGGCAAACAACATATCAAAAATTCCTACAAAAATTCAAGATGTTAGTCACTCAAATAATTATGCAAAGCTCAGATGAGAAGTAGGGTTCAATACGAAAAAGGAAAGGATTAAAATGCAATATGAAATAATTTTAAAAATGAAAGAAAAATATTTTAATGCACTTCAATGTATTGGTGAATGAATGCAAAAGGAATGGATTGAAAATATTTTATGGATGCAGAGAAATAAAATAAACAATTTTAGGTATGCACTATGTGGGTAATAAAATAAAATTTTTGAAAATTTTATAAAATTATAAAAAAGATGCATGAATTTTCTTAGAATTTTCTAATGCAAAAAACTATTTTTAATAAAAATAAAATGAATTAATGCAAATAATTAAATAAAATAAAAGAGGAAAATGCAAGGGGGGTGTGTTGAGTACATAATCACGTTAGAAATATAATGGGCTGGAAAAGGGGAGGGGGGGGGGGGGGGGGGGGGGCGAATAGAAGGCCCAGACACTTAAACCCATCAGCGAAATAAAAAAAACGAAAAAAGTGTACGTGTGGACTTCAGTCCGCCAGTTGACCTACCGCTTACCCTTGGATGCATCCAACGCCCTCCATCCAGTCAACCCAAACACAAAGTAACCATGATAAAGGGCCATGATTATAAGACACACCATAACTACCATACACATACACGCACATGACCACTCAGCTCACCGTAGAACTCCCACGTGACTGGCACGTGATTTTTTTTAATGCGTTGGCTCAGTCTCCTCCACACGATTCATCCAACACGTTATAATTGGTCAACATAAATAAAAGTAAGTAAATTAAAAAAACATGATTGGGATGAACACGGTAAGAATGGTGGGGTAATAACCACACAATCAAAAAATAAAAATCTGAAAAAAATAAAAAGAAAAAGACGTGGCAAGCTGATGGCCATTAGATCGTGACCATGGACGGTCATGATTTCGTCTTCTTCGCTGGAACCCTCCCTTCGCCGGACCACCGCACCATTCGCCGGAGCCCTAGCTCCGGCCACCGTCCACAGCCACCTGCAACCTAAAACAACCCAAAAAATGCAAAGGCCTATATCATTTTGTCCAGAATTTCACGAGGGTCACGAATATGTTATCCAAAATCACAAACCATTAGTGCATAATAAAAAACGAAGAGGAAAAGGTTAGGGTTCCAAACTTTAAACTCAAAGTATGATCGATCCACACGTCCAAACACCAAACAAATTATATCAGAATTATTAGTGGCAACCACACATCAATTTGCGCTTCAAAAAGGAGAGTTTTATGATCATGAAAATCATCACTAACCTGAGATGGTACAACCCGTATCTCCACTGTTAGCTTCAAAGGGTGATTGGTTCGTGCTCTAGAGATCTCAAGGGTGTTGTTGGTGAAATAATTTTGTGAAAACTCCTTGTAGATTGAGAGATATGAATGTGAGATGCTTTAGGGTTCAAGTTTTCTTCTCCTCCAAATATCACCTAAAATCCCTTCAACCCTAGCATGAGTAAGTTTAAATAGCTAGGTTTAATCCATTGATCAGATTTGGGCCTTGATAATTCTTTGTTTAATGAGTTTTGGACAATTTTGGAAAATCACATAATATGAGATACACCTCCTCCCATGCATGGATTTCCAAATATTTCATGATGGATCACTTATTGATAAGTTGCTAATTACACCTCAATTGAAATTGGGCCTTGAAACCATTTGATTCATGAGTTTTCAATGACTTGGCAATTTTGAATAATGGAGAATAAGTGATAAATACACCATGGATTCACTTGATTTAAAAGGCCTAAAATTATCCTTGAGGAGTGTCCTTTGATGTTAGCATGTGACATGAAGCAATGGAATTAATTATAGGTCACTAGGCCAAAGTTTGTGAAAATGGGATCATGAGAAACCCTAAAAACCACTTTGCCTTCTTTTGATCATAAGTTGAGTTTCACAAATGATATGGAGACCCACTAGTACTTGTTGGAAAGAGGAGAAAAAGATATTCAACTTTCATGTTTGAGGAAAATCCATTTGAAGCTTTCTTGATGGTGAAAAGTCAAGTTGAATGTAGTGTAGGAACTTGCCCAAAAAGGAAACTTTCAAATTATAGGTCACTTCCATATTTAGTAACTTTTGCACCAACTCCTGATTCTTGATAAATGGCATGAAACTTGACCTTTGATGACCATATGAGGATGTGAGACCTTGAAAACCTTGGAGAGAACCTTAAAATTCCACAGTTGACCTCCCTTCTCACTGTTGACTTTTACCCAATTCACCTGATTTACAATCCATTGGCCAATTGAATCTCTCCTGAATCAAACTGGTGGACAACCTTCCATTCCTAGATACTCAGGGACCCAAGGAATACCATGGAATCAATTCTTGCCCAGAAAATCAGAAATAAACTGACTTTATAGCAAACCCTAATTTAGGTACCCTCAGTCTAGGAGGAAATAACACAGTCTCCAAATCCAAATTCCTCTGAATATGATGTGTATCATTTCCGACAAAGATAAGATATGCCATTTAGTGATGATAAAAACCCAAGGAGCTTGCCCATTGGAGCAATAAACCTAAGAATCTCGAAACCCTAATTCCTGCACTGATTAGGAGAAAGTGATCCACTTGAGCTCTCTTGCTTGACCCTCTAAAGAACATCTTCTCCTCTTGAACTTGCCTCAGGCACCTTGACCCCATGCTAAAAACCAATGATATGCACACATGATAATGCAAAAATGAAATGAAACATAAGCCAGTTAGTACTAAAGTAAGGAGGGCAAATTTTGGGGTGCAACAACTGCCCCTATTCAATCAACTTGGTCCTGAGGGTATGATAGCGATGACTTTTATACGATCAGGATGCACGGAGATTGAATACCAAAAAACCCAGAAATTTGCAATCCTCCACTATACGAGTGCTAGCTATGCTGGGTATAAAGTGAAACAAACTCTCTCAAGTTACGTCATCTCTGCTGATAAAGAGAACTGACGAAGGAGTCTCGAAATATGCCATCCCTGCTGATAAAGGGAACTGACGAAAAGAATCTTCAAAAGATTGCTATCCCTGCTGATAAAGAGAACTAGCGAAACTAATGTCATCCCTGCTGATAAAGGGAACTGACGAAGAAAATATCCGAAAGATTGTTCTCTCTACTGATAAAGAGAACTAGCAAAATAAATGCCATCCCTGCTGATAAAGGGGGCTGACAAAAGAAAATATCCAAAAGATTGCTATCTCTGCTGATAAAGAGAACTAGCAAAATAAATGCCCTCCCTGCTGATAAAGGGAACTGACGAAGAAAATATCCGAAAGATTGTTATCTCTGCTGATAAAGAGAACTAGCAAAATAAATGCCATCCCTACTGATAAAGGGAGCTGACGAAAGAAAATATCCAAAAGATTGTTATCTTTGCTGATAAAGAGAACTAGCAAAATAAATGCCATCCCTGCTGATAAAGGGAACTGACGAAGAAAATATCCGAAAGATTGCTATCTCTGCTGATAAAGAGAACTAGCAATACCAATGCCATCCCTGCTGATAAAGGGAGCTGACGAAAGAAAATATCCAAAAGATTGTTATCTCTGCTGATAAAGAGAACTAGCAAAATAAATGTCACCCCTGCTGATAAAGGGAACTGACGAAGAAAATATCCGAAAGATTGCTATCTCTGCTGATAAAGAGAACTAGCAATACCAATGCCATCCCTGCTAATAAAGGGAGCTGACGAAAGAAAATATCCAAAAGATTGCTATCTCTACTGATAAACAAAACTAGCAAAATAAATGCCATCCCTGCTGATAAAGGGAACTGACAAAGAAAATATCCAAAAGATTTCTATCTCTACTGATAAAGAGAACTAGCAATACCAATGCCATCCCTGCTGATAAAGGGAGCTGACGAAGAAAATCTTCAAAGGATTGCTATCTCTGCTGATAAAGAGAACTAGCAACATAAATACCATCCCTGCTGATAAAGGGAACTGACCAAAGAAAATATCCAAAAGGTTGCCATCTCTGCTGATAAAGAGAACTAGCAACAAATGCCATCCCTGCTGATAAAGGGAACTGACGAAAGAAAATATCCAAAAGATTGCTATCTCTGCTGATAAAGAGATCTAGCAACACAAAAGCCATCTCTGCTGATAAAGGGAACTGACGGAGAACATATCCGAAAGATTGTTATCTCTGCTGATAAAGAGAACTTGCAACAACTGCCATCCCTGCTGATAAAGGGAACTGACGAAGTAAATATCCAAAATAGTGTTATCTTTGCTGATAAAGAGAACTAGCGACAACTGCCATCCCTGCTGATAAAGGGACTGGCGAAGTAAATATCCAAAATATTGCTATCTCTGCTGATAAAGAGGACTAGCAAAATAAACGGCGACTTCACTGGGGATAACGTGAAACAAAACTTCTGGTTTAAACCACCTCTGGCAAACAAAATATGCCAAGCAAGAACGGGATTTCACAAAAGAGAAAAACCAGACAAACTTCTAACGGACCCATGATCCACAGATAAGATGACTCCGCCGGGGAAAGGAGAAGTCTAAAGACTCTGTCGGGGAGCACAAGTATGAGGAACGCATCCCTCCAAAATCTCCTGAGTTATGCCATCTCTGCTGGGAAAGAGAACTGGCAAAGAAAGTACCAAACCTGGCTTATGCTTCGAATGCAAATGTTTGAATTTTGTCGTAATGCTCCACACGAAGTGGAAATGCTACGCGTTTGAGGATGCAATGCAAATGCTTATGATATGCAAAAGGGGTCTCTCCAGCAAAATAAATGCTGGAGAGAAAAGACCAATTCAGCCGGGGATGACAAAAATAAATTGTCCTCTGAATCCAGAAACTCTGTTGAGAAGGGTCATACTGATCGACTCTTCGGATCAACGACTTCTGCTGGGGATGAAATCCCGAAAGAACTACCGGGGGCCACACCTGTCTTTCACTGAAGGTAACATCCAAAACCTGAGATTTCTCCTCTGCTGGGGGAGTCGAGAATGGACGCCAATAACAGAACCGGAAGTCTGTTACTGAAGATTGCTAATATCCAATTGGGCTCAGGACCTGCTGGGGGATGCCAGCCCATAATACCATCCTGCTTGGGGATACCGCTGAACTTAGCCTGCTGGTGGGGAGAATGACTTTACTCCCTTCTTGTTGGGGATTTAGAATATGACATCGTCGGCGAAAGCACGCTTCCTGACTGGATGGGGGAAGTGAAAACCCCGATTCTATGGGGAAATAACGTCTTGATCCAGAGAAAATACTTTCCAGGTCTTCTGCTGGGGAAAGTCTGCTCTGCTGAGGAAGGTCCAATCTCAATGCTGGGGAGAGCAAACTGCTGGGGAAATACAATCCTGTTATCACTCAACCTGACCTGTCTCTATGTTCATAAACAACCCTTTGAACTTTCCACTTGCCCCTGACCACCAGGTCTAACGGAAGAAATCGTCTCAAGAGGATTTTATAGAAGACCGGGCGTTTGCACTGCCCCAGGGTCTTCAAACTCTTAGAGAGATTTATCATATCTCGACATAACTGCCCCAGCCTTCATAATCCATGACGTACATTACCTCGAAAGGGATTGTAATGACTTAAAGATACTCTGCTTTAGTACCTTGAACCTTGAGGATGTGTTTTCAATTAACCATTTTCAGGAGTGGACAATCTCCCACGCTCTAGAGGTGGCCTGCCCCAATATGAGCTTTGAAGTGACTTTGTCCCTGATCTCAAAATGAATGCCCCAGAATAACTGAGTTTCAGAGAGATTTCTCGACGTGACCGCCCCAGATTGGCTACACCTTAACACGATTTACTGGGGAGAGCCCACTCTACACTGAGTCTCTTGGCAGCATGCCCCTTGATATGATTGTCCTTCAGAATTTTCAAGTATCCCAACTTGGCAGGATCAAGCTTCTTGACTGACGTTCACTGTGTAGGCTGCATTGATGCTTAGGCACACGTATGCAAACAGAACAAGTTATTTATGAGAATGACAATTCTAATGCAACACTCATGTTAACCTTGAAGTTTTTTATCGAAAATGTGTCGCCAAGCCTTGTGAACGAATCACTTGTTGGGATGCGACCTTGATTTTTGAATGGCAAAACAATGCGCACATGCAATACCAACAAATCTTATTAGCACAACTCGTTAGGAGTCAGGAACGCCATCCTGTTGAAGTACGCTTTCGGAATAAACCCTGTTTCAATTAGGACTTTTAAGGGTTGTAACGTGGTCTGGTTCACGGTTTCAGAAAAAGGATTTATGGTTCAAAATTTATCGGTGCCCACCCACTCTTCGTGATGTTCTCCAGTCCTATGTTCAGTTAATCTGACCCAAACGCTCACCTCCCAAAAGGTTTATAATCTTCAAGGAACCCATGCAACTAATGGTTTGACACCTAAGGAAGTTTTGGAGTGACAGTCATCCCTTTTGTGTTTGTAATCACACGAATTTGTTCTTATCGAGGATTCTCTTTTGTGATGCTTTTCGCTTTTTCTTTCTTTTGCCTTTTTGATCCCTAATTTTTGCCTGGACTAACTCTTTTGAGCTTTTCGATTTTTAAGTCCAGCGGGATGCCCTAACTTTTTCCTAAGTCGCTTGTTTTCAAGTTTTGACTTAGCGGGCTTTTCTTTTTTTTATTCCCCTTTTTCGAACAAAGCGTGTGACACTGGTTGTCTTACTTGCTTGAAAGGGTTGTGACTGTCTCACTCCTTGATTGTTGAAGGATAACCATTATGGTTTCACATCTCTTGACCTCTTGATGGTGGGACAGAAGGTAATGGATCCTCAGATGCACACTCTCCTTGAAATTTGAACACTTAGTCAAACTAACTGACGCCTACCCTGCCCCTGGGTTAAGTATGAGGGTTTTTTCGTACGAAAGATGCTCCTACTCCAAGGCTCAAAGGGATTAACGAAGGTTTATCTCCCTATCTCTCCAGTGTTTAAGGGTTTGAAACAATGCCTGTACATCCTCAACAGGGTTCTATCCTTGAACATACGACCAAAAATTCTGCGTTTTTGTCTCATCATCCTCCCTCAAGAGTTCTAAACAAGAAAAATTGGTATTGCAGTGCATATAAACATTTAAGAGTGAAAACGAATGGATTACTTCAAGAAAAACATACTCATTGCATTAATATCATCATAAAAAACAATCTAGTCTTACATGCATACGATGCTTTAACAAGAAATAAAAAACTACAAATGAAAATGCAGTAAAGAAGCTGAAGATTGCCATTGCTGAGGAAGCTCAATTCTGTCTGGACGTACTTGCGGACTGAGTGTTCATTTGAGGAAGGAGGCCTCCATTGATGTATATATCATCTTCAGTGAATACAATGATCTCTGAGTCTACCAGGTCTTGCACCTTGTGCTGGAATACATTACACTTATCAATCGTATGCCCAAACGTTCCCGAGTGGAACTCGTACCTAGCAGTCATGTCATAATCTGGAGGAATAGGGTACGGTACCGGCGTGGTACTCCTTGTTTGAATCAGAGAGTTCTTGAGCAGACGAGCAAATAACTGACTATAAGGGATAGGAATAGGATCAAATATCCTCTTGGGCCTTCTTGATCTCGGTTGCCCCTGTTGCTGATAATTCTGTTGTCGGTGCTGATTTGAGCGCCTCACCTGCGCTTGCACTTTCCTTTCCACATTTGGCTGAGGCACAAACAAAGGTTGCTGACGTAGAGCTTCTGCAGCAAAAGGTTGTGGAGAAAGTCCATGACATGAGGTGGATCCTGCAAAGAGGGGAGGAGTCTTCACTTCTTTTGCAACAGTTGGGGTAAAATCACCTTGCATATTCACGTCGCCCAACGTGAACTCAATTGCCCCTGCATCAATCAAATCCTAGACTTGGTGCTGAAAGGCCCTACATTTCTCCACAGTATGCCCTGGTGCCCCAGAATGGAAGTCACAACGGGCTCTTGCATCATAGCCTGGTGGAGGATTGCCGGTGAGAGGAGCCAAAGTCCTTTTTCTGTACCAGTTGAAACTGAAGGAGATGTTGCAATAGTTGAGAATATGGCATAGGGAGCGGATGAAAAACTCTTTCAGACTTCTTCTGTCCCTGTGTACACTTTTTGCCTTTGGGCTTCTCTTGGGAGCCAAGACCTAGCTGCCCCTGGGAGAGTTCTGGAACTCCCGCTTAAGGTAATCCATGATTTAAATCAGATTCCAAAGAGATGGGAGGATCAAGGATCTCTGTTGTGAAAGCGGCACAGGACTGTCTTCCTTCTTTAACACTGTTTTCAAAATCTCCATGACCAAACCCATCTGAGTCTTCATCTGATTGATCTCCTGCCTCAACATTTTCTGCTCCTGGAGCATGTCTTCCCCAAATTGCCTCATCTGAACTCGCATTTCCCTCAACTCAGCTTGAACTCGCTCCATGATCAACTCTTGAATGGCCTGAGGAGTTAAATCTGCAATTCTGAGATGAGAACAAGATAAGAACACCGGAGATAAACACCTGTCATGCAAAATGATTATGCAGAATGATTATGAATATGCAAATGCAAATGAACATGTTTGAATATTCGCAGGGCGATCCACCCCTTGATTCTAGTTTAACAACAAGATAGAACGGAACTTCGGCTCATATATTAAGAAAACCAGAGGAAAACCAGATGTCAACGATCACAGCTCGAGATAATAAGTCTGAACACAATAATCATGGATCCCAACCAACAAGCCTGGTGGTGATCCTAATACAATAGAGAGAAAGAGAACTACTGTATGTCATCAAAGTCCACAAGTGCCAATTCCCCAGGTTTTGCCATAGAAACAACCTTGTGAACAGGATCCAGAATAAGTGACGGGAACTTGTATCCTATGATATTCTTTTTCTTCTCAGTACTCATCCTCGACAGTCTTCAGAAACCAGAATCAAGGTTAGGATGCAACCCTGCAAATGAATAAACATGTTAGGATGCAAAATGATGATGCAAATGCACACATGGGATCAAGGCAACACTGCTGGATGTGCTGTGCTGTTAACTGAACGAGAACCACAACCCAAAAAACCAGAATTCCAAAATACCGAACCATTGAGATAAATAGGAACCCAGATAATCAAACATTGATGAGAAATCCAGAAAAACCGGGTAGGTTGAAGGTTTTGGTTACCTGCAAACCTGCAAACACCCATCCCCTCTCACGTGTGGGTACTAGGATGTTCAGTATCCCGGGCTCTCAGGTCGAGAAATGATGATACGTTCACCATTTCTGGTTTGGCATCATCATCAATCGAGGAAGCCTCAACTGATTCTCCAAAGCGGAAGGTCCTCAGCTTTGGCACTGAGGTCGAGAAATAATAGTACATTCATCCCTCGGGGTACAGTATTATCGTCAATCGAGGAGTGCCTCCACTGATTCTCTTCAAAAGATAGGGGTCATCCTATGCGAGTTCCAAAGTGGGCCCTCGGGTGCGAATGGGTTTGCCACAGGATGTAGTCTGCCACTGTCACCACTAAAGAGGAATGTTTCCACTAAGGTCCTCGATGATCGGTCACCAGAGTCGACAGCTCTCTAGATCAACATCCCAACATGCGCAAGACACACACGTTAGAATGCGTCCCAAGATAGCCTCGTCTGGTTATGAATTTCGTGAACACACAAACGTACCAAGCGGGCACGTAGGTCCCACTACTTTCCACTCTAGTCCTAGGGTATACTCAAGTCTGGGTATTGGGCTTATCTCTCAGAACAACCCAACCTGCAAAACAAAAATAGCCAGCACAACACAGCAGTATGACAGTAATAAAATGGAAATGCAATGCAGAAAATGCGGTAAAAATAAAATACAATAAACACAGCAAAGCAAACACAAAGACACCCAAAGAGAACAAAGACAAGCAAGCGCTAGGACTGACTCACTTAGGGATGGACCAACATAGGTCAACCAGACCCCCAGCAGAGTCGCCAGCTGTCGCTCCCAGGATTTTCATCCGGGTACAAACGCGAGAGTGGCGCGGAAAAACAGAGTCGCCAGCCGTGTAAATTTATCCCAAGAGAGGGAAAGCGAACACCGCATAAACCTGAGGAAGAGGGAAAGGAATGGTCATCGCAACCATAGCCTGGGTTCGGGAGTAGGTTACGCGAGGGGAAGGTGCTAGCACCCCACGCGTCCATCGTACTCGATGGGATCCACGCTTGTTGTCTATTCTAAGGGTGAGTTATCCTATCATCTAGGGTTGTACTAAGACGGTGAAGGGAAAGACTAAGACAGACTCGGTAGGACGTAGACGTCCTAGGCCTACGTACCCCCCTTGTGCAATGGGGAATTCAGAGACAACGTAGTTCGGACCAAGTTCTTTTTGTGTTTTTTATGAGCGACGTTAAGTTTGCGTCCGGCAGTTAGGGTCGATGCCTGTTTGCGACTCAGACGGAAAGTAACGTGCCCTTTTTGAAAATAGCCTTTAGTTTGACAATCCCGAAGGACAAAAAGGTTTGAAGTTTGTTTGTATTTTTTAGACAGAAGTGACTTGACTTAGTTCATAACTTGCATTGCACCAAAGTCTAGGGCACAAGGGCGAATACTTAACGCATCGTCCCAAGACAGGACGCTCGCTAAGCACTCTAGAAAGATGAGAGGAAGCCCCTCATTTCTCATTCCCCACGCTTAAGGTTCGTGCGCAATACACTTTATTCTTATTAAATGTTTTCAAGAAGTTTGAGATGAGAAAAGAAGACACAAGGGAAACTCTAAAGGGAACTAAGAGTCCTAATGTTATCATGCATGGGTGACCTACGATTAGTGAGGTTTGGCGACAACCTAAGCCTAAAGAAAGGAAAGGTAGAGAGAAGGAAAGAGTAGGGTGAATATGGATAACTATCCATACCCTCAAATAACTTACCTTAGTCCCTGCATAAAAGGTTAGTACGAAACAGACATAAGTAAAAGAAATGAGATAGATGAGACCCAAGCAAAGACATACTATGGCAATCAGGTGACCAATAACAACCAAACATGAATTAAGAAATCAAAGAAACAAACCCCAAAGCAATGGCACAAGTGCCTCTCAAACAAAAACTTAGGCATGATCAGAAATATGCATACAAGAAGATCTCAAGTGAAAGCATTCAAATAATCAGAGAAACAACTTCTAAAATTGCCAAAATAAATATCAACATTTCTAAACCAGAGGCAAACAACATATCAAAAATTCCTGCAAAAATTCAAGATGTTAGTCACTCAAACAATTATGCAAAGCTCAGATGAGAAGTAGCGTTCAATATGCAAAAGGAAAGGATTAAAATGCAATATGAAATAATTTTAAAAATGAAAGAAAAATATTTTAATGCACTTCAATGTATTGGTGAATGAATACAAAAGGAATGGATTGAAAATGTTTTATGGATGCAGAGAAATAAAATAAACAATTTTAGGTATGCACTATGTGGGTAATTCAAAAAGAAAATGAATAAAATAATTAATTCAGAGGATAAAAATAAAATAAAATTTGTGAAAATTTTATAAAATTATAAAAAAGATGCATGAATTTTCTTGGAATTTTCTAATGCAAAAAACTATTTTTAATAAAAATAAAATGAATTAATGCAAATAATTAAATAAAATAAAAGAGGAAAATGCAAAGGGGGTGTGTTGAGTACATAATCACGTTAGAAATATAATGGGCTGGAAAAGGGGGGGGGGGGGGGGGGGAATAGAAGGCCCAGACACTTAAACCCATCAGCGAAATAAAAAATAAAAAAAGTGTACGTGTGGACTTCAGTCCGCCAGTTGACCTACCACTTACCCTTGGATGCATCCAACGCCCTCCATCCAGTCAACCCAAACACAAAGTAACCATGATAAAGGGCCATGATTATAAGACACACCATAACTACCATACACATACACGCACATGACCACTCAGCTCACCGTAGAACTCCCACGTGACTGGCACGTGATTTTTTTTAATGCGTTGGCTCAGTCTCCTCCACACGATTCATCCAACACGTTATAATTGGTCAACATAAATAAAAGTAAGTAAATTAAAAAAACATGATTGGGATGCACACGGTAAGAATGGCGGGGTAATAACCACACAATCAAAAAATAAAAATCTGAAAAAAAAAATAAAAAGAAAAAGACGTGGCAAGCTGATGGCCATTAGATCGTGACCATGGACGGTCATGATTTCGTCTTCTTCGCTGGAACCCTCCCTTCGCCGGACCACCGCACCATTCGCCGGAGCCCTTGCTCCGGCCACCGTCCACAGCCACCTGCAACCTAAAACAACCCAGAAAATGCAAAGGCCTATACCATTTTGTCCAGAATTTCACGAGGGTCACGAATATGTTATCCAAAATCACAAACCATTAGTGCATAATAAAAAACGAAGAGGAAAAGGTTAGGGTTCCAAACTTTAAACTCAAAGTATGATCGATCCACACGTCCAAACACCAAACAAATTATATCAGAATTATCAGTGGCAACCATACATCAATTTGCGCATCAAAAAGGAGAGTTTTATGATCATGAAAATCATCACTAACCTGAGATGGTACAACCCGTATCTCCACTGTTAGCTTCAAAGGGTGATTGGTCCGTGCTCTAGAGATCTCAAGGGTGTTGTTGGTGAAATAATTTTGTGAAAACTCCTTGTAGATTGAGAGATATGAATGTGAGATGCTTTAGGGTTCAAGTTTTCTTCTCCTCCAAATATCACCTGAAATCCCTTCAACCCTAGCATGAGTAAGTTTAAATAGCTAGGTTTAATCCATTGATCAGATTTGGGCCTTGATAATTCTTTGTTTAATGAGTTTTGGACAATTTTGGAAAATCACATAATGTGAGATACACCTCCTCCCATGCATGGATTTCCAAATATTTCATGATGGATCACTTATTGATAAGTTGCTAATCACACCTCAATTGAAATTGGGCCTTGAAACCATTTGATTCATGAGTTTTCAATGACTTGGCAATTTTGAATAATGGAGAATAAGTGATAAATACACCATGGATTCACTTGATTTAAAAGGCCTAAAATTATCCTTGAGGAGTGTCCTTTGATGTTAGCATGTGACATGAAGCAATGGAATTAATTATAGGTCACTATGCCAAAGTTTGTGAAAATGGGATCATGAGAAACCCTAAAAACCACTTTGCCTTCTTTTGATCATAAGTTGAGTTTCACAAATGATATGGAGACCCACTAGTACTTGTTGGAAAGAGGAGAAAAATATATTCAACTTTCATGTTTGAGGAAAATCCATTTGAAGCTTTCTTGATGGTGAAAAGTCAAGTTGAATGTAGTGTAGGAACTTGCCCAAAAAGGAAACTTTCAAATTATAGGTCACTTCCATATTTAGTAACTTTTGCACCAACTCCCGATTCTTGATAAATGGCATGAAACTTGACCCTTGATGACCATATGAGGATGTGAGACCTTGAAAACCTTGGAGAAAACCTTAAAATTCCACAGTTGACCTCCCTTCTCACTGTTGACTTTTACCCAATTCACCTGATTTACAATCCATTGGCCAATTGAATCTCTCCTGAATCAAACTGGTGGACAACCTTCCATTCCTAGATACTCAGGGACCCAAGGAATACCATGGAATCAATTCTTGCCCAGAAAATCAGAAATAAACTGACTTTATAGCAAACCCTAATTTAGGTACCCTCAGTCTAGGAGGAAATAACACAGTCTCCAAATCCAAATTCCTCTGAATATGATGTGTATCATTTCCGACAAAGATAAGATATGCCATTTAGTGATGATAAAAACCCAAGGAGCTTGCCCATTGGAGCAATAAACCCAAGAATCTCGAAACCCTAATTCCTACACTGATTAGGAGAAAGTGATCCACTTGAGCTCTCTTGCTTGACCCTCTGAAGAACATCTTCTCCTCTTGAACTTGCCTCAGGCACCTTGACCCCATGCTAAAAACCAATGATATGCACACATGATAATGCAAAAATGAAATGAAACATAAGCCAGTTAGTACTAAAGTAAGGAGGGCAAATTTTGGGGTGCAACAGCTGCCCCTATTCAATCAACTTGGTCCTGAGGGTATGATAGCGACGACTTTCATACGATCAGGATGCACGGAGATTGAATACCAAAAAACCCGGAAATTTGCAATCCTCCACTATACGAGTGCTAGCTATGCTGGGTATAAAGTGAAACAAACTCTCTCAAGTTACGTCATCTCTGCTGATAAAGAGAACTGACGAAGGAGTCTCGAAATATGCCATCCCTGCTGATAAAGGGAACTGACGAAAAGAATCTTCAAAAGATTGCTATCCCTGCTGATAAAGAGAACTAGCGAAACTAATGTCATCCCTGCTGATAAAGGGAACTGACGAAGAAAATATCCGAAAGATTGTTATCTCTACTGATAAAGAGAACTAGCAAAATAAATGCCATCCCTGCTGATAAAGGGGGCTGACGAAAGAAAATATCCAAAAGATTGCTATCTCTGCTGATAAAGAGAACTAGCAAAATAAATGCTCTCCCTGCTGATAAAGGGAACTGACGAAGAAAATATCCGAAAGATTGTTATCTCTGCTGATAAAGAGAACTAGCAAAATAAATGCCATCCCTACTGATAAAGGGAGCTGACGAAAGAAAATATCCAAAAGATTGCTATCTTTGCTGATAAAGAGAACTAGCAAAATAAATGCCATCCCTGCTGATAAAGGGAACTGACGAAGAAAATATCCGAAAGATTGCTATCTCTGCTGATAAAGAGAACTAGCAATACCAATGCCATCCCTGCTGATAAAGGGAGCTGACGAAAGAAAATATCCAAAAGATTGTTATCTCTGCTGATAAAGAGAACTAGCAAAATAAATGTCATCCCTGCTGATAAAGGGAACTGACGAAGAAAATATCCGAAAGATTGCTATCTCTGCTGATAAAGAGAACTAGCAATACCAATGCCATCCCTGCTAATAAAGGGAGCTGACGAAAGAAAATATCCAAAAGATTGCTATCTCTACTGATAAAGAAAACTAGCAAAATAAATGCCATCCCTGCTGATAAAGGGAACTGACGAAGAAAATATCCAAAAGATTTCTATCTCTGCTAATAAAGAGAACTAGCAATACCAATGCCATCCCTGCTGATAAAGGGAGCTGACGAAGAAAATCTTCAAAGGATTGCTATCTCTGCTGATAAAGAGAACTAGCAACATAAATACCATCCCTGCTGATAAAGGGAACTGACCAAAGAAAATATCCAAAAGGTTGCCATCTCTGCTGATAAAGAGAACTAGCAACAAATGCCATCTATGCTGATAAAGGGAACTGACGAAAGAAAATATCCAAAAGATTGCTATCTCTGCTGATAAAGAGATCTAGCAACACAAAAGCCATCTCTGCTGATAAAGGGAACTGACGGAGAACATATCCGAAAGATTGCTATCTCTGCTGATAAAGAGAACTAGCAACAACTGCCATCCCTGCTGATAAAGGGAACTGACGAAGTAAATATCCAAAATAGTGTTATCTTTGCTGATAAAGAGAACTAGCGACAACTGCCATCCCTGCTGATAAAGGGACTGACGAAGTAAATATCCAAAATATTGCTATCTCTGCTAATAAAGAGGACTAGCAAAATAAACGGCGACTTCACTGGGGATAACGTGAAACAAAACTTCTGGTTTAAACCACCTCTGGCAAACAAAATATGTCAAGCAAGAACGGGATTTCACAAAAGAGAAAAACCAGACAAACTTCTAACGGACCCATGATCCACAGATAAGATGACTCCGCCGGGGAAAGGAGAAGTCTAAATAAAAGACTCTGCTGGGGAGCACAAGTATGAGGAACGCATCCCTCCAAAATCTCCTGAGTTATGCCATCTCTGCTGGGAAAGAGAACTGGCAAAGAAAGTACCAAACCTGGCTTATGCTTCGAATGCAAATGTTTGAATTTTGTCGTAATGCTCCACACGAAGTGGAAATGCTACGCGTTTGAGGATGCAATGCAAATGCTTATGATATGCAAAAGGGGTCTCTCCAGCAAAATAAATGCTGGAGAGAAAAGACCAATTCAGCCGGGGATGACAAAAATAAATTGTCCTCTGAATCCAGAAACTCTGCTGAGAAGGGTCATACTGATCGTCTCTTCGGATCAACGACTTCTGCTGGGGATGAAATCCCGAAAGAACTACCGGGGGCCACACCTGTCTTTCACTGAAGGTAACATCCAAAACCTGAGATTTCTCCTCTGCTGGGGGAGTCGAGAATGGACGCCAATAACAGAACTGGAAGTCTGTTACTGAAGATTGCTAATATCCAATTGGGCTCAGGACCTGCTGGGGGATGCCAGCCCATAATACCATCCTGCTTGGGGATACCGCTGAACTTAGCCTGCTGGTGGGGAGAATGACTTTACTCCCTTCTTGTTGGGGATTTAGAATATGACATCGTCAGCGAAAGCACACTTCCTGACTGGATGGGGGAAGTGAAAACCCCGATTCTGTGGGGAAATAACGTCTTGATCCAGAGAAAATACTTTCCAGGTCTTCTGCTGGGGAAAGTCTGCTCTGCTGAGGAAGGTGCAATCTCAATGCTGGGGAGAGCAAACTGCTGGGGAAATACAATCCTGTTACCACTCAACCTGACCTGTCTCTATGTTCATAAATGACCCTTTGAACTTTCCACTTGCCCCTGACCACCAGGTCTAACGGAAGAAATCGTCTCAAGAGGATTTTATAGAAGACCGGGCGTTCGCACTGCCCCAGGGTCTTCAAACTCTTGGAGAGATTTATCATATCTCGACATAACTGCCCCAGCCTTCATAATCCATGACGTACATTACCTCGAAAGGGATTGTAATGACTTAAAGATACTCTGCTTTAGTACCTTGAACCTTGAGGAGGTGTTTTCAATTAACCATTTTCAGGAGTGGACAATATCCCACGCTCTAAAGGTGGCCTGCCCCAATATGAGCTTTGAAGTAACTTTGTCCCTGATCTCAAAATGAATGCCCCAGAATAACTGAGTTTCAGAGAGATTTCTCGACGTGACCGCCCCAGATTGGCTACACCTTAACACGACTTACTGGGGAGAGCCCACTCTACACTGAGTCTCTTGGCAGCATGCCCCTTGATTTGATTGTCCTTCAGAATTTTCAAGTATCCCAACTTGGCAGGATCAAGCTTCTTGACTGACGTTCACTGTGTAGGCTGCATTGATGCTTAGGCACACGTATGCAAACAGAACAAGTTATTTATGAGAATGACAATTCTAATGCAACACTCATGTTAACCTTGAAGTTTTTTGTCGAAAATGTGTCGCCAAGCCTTGTGAACGAATCACTTGTTGGGATGCGACCTTGATTTTTAAATGGCAAAACAATGCGCACATGCAATACCAACAAATCTTATTAGCACAACTCGTTAGGAGTCAGGAACGCCATCCTGTTGAAGTACGCTTTCGGAATAAACCCTGTTTCAATTAGGACTTTTAAGGGTTGTAACGTGGTCTGGTTCACGGTTTCAGAAAAAGGATTTATGGCTCAAAATTTATCGGTGCCCACCCACTCTTCGTGATGTTCTCCAGTCCTATGTTCAGTTAATCTGACCCAAACACTCACCTCCCAAAAGGTTTATAATCTTCAAGGAACCCATGCAACTAATGGTTTGACACCTAAGGAAGTTTTGGAGTGACAGTCATCCCTTTTGTGTTTGTAATCACACGAATTTGTTCTTATCGAGGATTCTCTTTTGTGATGCTTTTCGCTTTTTCTTTCTTTTGCTTTTTTGATCCCTAATTTTTGCCTGGACTAACTCTTTTGAGCTTTTCGATTTTTAAGTCCAGCGGGATGCCCTAACTTTTTCCTAAGTCGCTTGTTTTCAAGTTTTGACTTAGCGGGCTTTTCTTTTTTTTATTCCCCTTTTTCGAACAAAGCGTGTGACACTGGTTGTCTTACTTTCTTGAAAGGGTTGTGACTGCCTCACTCATTGATTGTTGAAGGATAACCATTGTGGTTTCACATCTCTTGACCTCTTGATGGTGGGACAGAAGGTAATGGATCCTCAGATGCACACTCTCCTTGAAATTTGAACACTCAGTCAAACTAACTGACGCCTACCCTGCCCCTGGGTTAAGTATGAGGGTTTTTTCGTACGAAAGATGCTCCTACTCCAAGGCTCAAAGGGATTAACGAAGGTTTATCTCCCTATCTCTCCAGTGTTTAAGGGTTTGAAACAATGCCTGTACATCCTCAACAGGGTTCTATCCTTGAACATACGACCAAAGATTCTGCGTTTTTGTCTCATCATCCTCCCTCAAGAGTTCTAAACAAGAAAAATTGGTATTGCAGTGCATATAAACATTTAAGAGTGAAAATGAATGGATTACTTCAAGAAAAACATACTCATTGCATTAATATCATCATAAAAAACAATCTAGTCTTACATGCATACGATGCTTTAACAAGAAATAAAAAACTACAAATGAAAATGCAGTAAAGAAGCTGAAGATTGCCATTGCTGAGGAAGCTCAATTTTGTCTGGACGTACTTGCGGACTGAGTGTTCATTTGAGGAAGGAGGCCTCCATTGATGTATATATCATCTTCAGTGAATACAATGATCTCAGAGTCTACCAGGTCTTGCACCTTGTGCTGGAATACATTACACTTATCAATCGTATGCCCAAACGTTCCCGAGTGGAACTCGCACCTAGCAGTCATGTCATAATCCGGAGGAATAGGGTACGGTACCGGCGTGGTACTCCTTGTTTGAATCAGATAGTTCTTGAGCAGACGAGCAAATAACTGACTATAAGGGATAGGAATAGGATCAAATATCCTCTTGGGCCTTCTTGATCTCGGTTGCCCCTGTTGCTGATAATTCTGCTGTCGGTGCTGATTTGAGCGCCTCACCTGCGCTTGCACTTTCCTTTCCACATTTGGCTGAGGCACAAACAAAGGTTGCTGACGTAGAGCTTCTGCAGCAAAAGGTTGTGGAGAAAGTCCATGACATGAGGTGGATCCTGCAAAGAGGGGAAGAGTCTTCACTTCTTTTGCAACAGTTGGGGTAAAATCACCTTGCATATTCACGTCGCCCAACGTGAACTCAATTGCCCCTGCATCAATAAAATCCTAGACTTGGTGCTGAAAGGCCCTACATTTCTCCACAGTATGCCCTGGTGCCCCAGAATGGAAGTCACAACGGGCTCTTGCATCATAGCCTGGTGGAGGATTGCCGGTGAGAGGAGCCAAAGTCCTTTTCTGTACCAGTTGAAACTGAAGGAGATGTTGCAATAGTTGAGAATATGGCATAGGGAGCGGATGAAAAACTCTTTCAGACTTCTTCTGTCCCTGTGTACACTTTTTGCCTTTGGACTTCTCTTGGGAGCCAAGACCTAGCTGCCGTTGGGAGAGTTCTGGAACTCCCGCTTGAGGTAATCCATGATTTAAATCAGATTCCAAAGAGATGGGAGGATCAAGGATCTCTGTTGTGAAAGCGGCACAGGACTGTCTTCCTTCTTTAACACTGTTTTCAAAATCTCCATGACCAAACCCATCTGAGTCTTCATCTGATTGATCTCCTGCCTCAGCATTTTCTGCTCCTGGAGCATGTCTTCCCCAAATTGCCTCATCTGAACTCGCATTTCCCTTAACTCAGCTTGAACTCGCTCCATGATCAACTCTTGAATGGCCTGAGGAGTTAAATCTGCAATTCTGAGATGAGAACAAGATAAGAACACCGGAGATAAACACCTGTCATGCAAAATGATTATGCAGAATGATTATGAATATGCAAATGCAAATGAACATGTTTGAATATTCGCAGGGCGATCCACCCCTTGATTCCAGTTTAACAACAAGATAGAACGGAACTTCGACTCATATATTAAGAAAACCAGAGGAAAACCAGATGTCAACGATCACAGCTCAAGATAATAAGTCTGAACACAATAATCATGGATCCCAACCAACAAGCCTGGTGGTGATCCTAATACAATAGAGAGAAAGAGAACTACTGCATGTCATCAAAGTCCACAAGTGCCAATTCCCCAGGTTTTGCCATAGAAACAACCTTGTGAACAGGATCCAGAATAAGTGACGGGAACTTGTATCCTATGATATTCTTTTTCTTCTCAGTACTCATCCTCGACAGTCTTCAGAAACCAGAATCAAGGTTAGGATGCAACCCTGCAAATGAATAAACATGTTAGGATGCAAAATGATGATCCAAATGCACACATGGGATCAAGGCAACACTGCTGGATGTGCTGTGCTGTTAACTGAACGAGAACCACAACCCAAAAAACCAGAATTCCAAAATACCGAACCATTGAGATAAATAGGAACCCAGATAATCAAACATTGATGAGAAATCCAGAAAAACCGGGTAGGTTGAAGGTTTTGGTTACCTGCAAACCTGCAAACACCCATCCCCTCTCACGTGTGGGTACTAGGATGTTCAGTATCCCGGGCTCTCAGGTCGAGAAATGATGATACGTTCACCATTTCTGGTTTGGCATCATCATCAATCGAGGAAGCCTCAACTGATTCTCCAAAGCGGAAGGTCCTCAGCTTTGGCACTGAGGTCGAGAAATAATAGTACATTCATCCCTCGGGGTACAGTATTATCGTCAATCGAGGAGTGCCTCCACTGATTCTCTTCAAAAGATAGGGGTCATCCTATGCGAGTTCCAAAGTGGGCCCTCGGGTGCGAATGGGTTTGCCACAGGATGTGGTCTGCCACTGTCACCACTAAAGAGGGATGTTTCCACTAAGGTCCTCGATGATCGGTCACCAGAGTCGACAGCTCTCTAGATCAACATCCCAACATGCGCAAGACACACACGTTAGAATGCCTCCCAAGATAGCCTCGTCTGGTTGTGAATTTCGTGAACACACAAACGTACCAAGCGGGCACGTAGGTCCCACTACTTTCCACTCTAGTCCTAGGGTATACTCAAGCCTGGGTATTGGGCTTATCTCTCAGAACAACCCAACCTGTAAAACAAAAATAGCCAGCACAACACAGCAGTATGACAGTAATAAAAATGAAATGCAATGCAGAAAATGTGGTAAAAATAAAATACAACAAACACAGCAAAGCAAACACAAAGACACCCAAAGAGAACAAAGACAAGCAAGCGCTAGGACTGACTCACTTAGGGATGGACCAGCATAGGTCAACCAGACCCCCAGCAGAGTCGCCAGCTGTCGCTCCCAGGATTTTCATCCAGGTACAAACGCGAGAGTGGCGCGGAAAAACAGAGTCGCCAGCCGTGTAAATTTATCCCAAGAGAGGGAAAGCGAACACCGCATAAACCTGAGGAAGAGGGAAAGGAATGGTCATCGCAACCATAGCCTGGGTTCGGGAGTCGGTTACGCGAGGGGAAGGTGCTAGCACCCCACGCGTCCATCGTACTCGATGGGATCCACGCTTGTTGTCTATTCTAAGGGTGAGTTATCCTATCATCTAGGGCTGTACTAAGACGGTGAAGGGAAAGACTAAGACAGACTCGGTAGGACGTAGAAGTCCTAGGCCTACGCACCCCCCTTGTGCAATGGGGAATTCAGAGACAACGTAGTTCGGACCAAGTTCTTTTTGTGTTTTTTATGAGCGACGTTAAGTTTGCGTCCGGCAGTTAGGGTCGATGCCTGTTTGCGACTCAGACGGAAAGTAACGTGCCCTTTTTTAAAATAGCCTTTAGTTTGACAATCCCGAAGGACAAAAAGGTTTGAAGTTTGTTTGTATTTTTTAGACAGAAGTGACTTGAGTTAGTTCATAACTTGCATTGCACCAAAGTCTAGGGCACAAGGGCGAATACTTAACGCATCGTCCCAAGACAGGACGCTCGCTAAGCACTCTAGAAAGATGAGAGGAAGCCCCTCATTTCTCATTCCCCACGCTTAAGGCTCGTGCGCAATACACTTTATTCTTATTAAATGTTTTCAAGAAGTTTGAGATGAGAAGAGAAGACACAAGGGAAACTCTAAAGGGAACTAAGAGTCCTAATGTTATCATGCATGGGTGACCTACGATTAGTGAGGTTTGGCGACAACCTAAGCCTAAAGAAAGGAAAGTAAGAGAGAAGGAAAGAGTAAGGGTGAATATGGATAACTATCCATACCCTCAAATAACTTACCTTAGTCCCTGTATAAAAGGTTAGTACGAAACAGACATAAGTAAAAGAAATGAGATAGATGAGACCCAAGCAAAGACATACTATGGAAATCAGGTGACCAATAACAACCAAACATGAATTAAGAAATCAAAGAAACAAACCCCAAAGCAATGGCACAAGTGCCTCTCAAACAAAAACTTAGGCATGATCAGAAATATGCATACAAGAAGATCTCAAGTGAAAGCATTCAAATAATTAGAGAAACAACTTCTAAAATTGCCAAAATAAATATCAACATTTCTAAACCAGAGGCAAACAACATATCAAAAATTCCTGCAAAAATTCAAGATGTTAGTCACTCAAACAATTATGCAAAGCTCAGATGAGAAGTAGGGTTCAATATGCAAAAGGAAAGGATTAAAATGCAATATGAAATAATTTTAAAAATGAAAGAAAAATATTTTAATGCACTTCAATGTATTGGTGAATGAATACAAAAGGAATGGATTGAAAATGTTTTATGGATGCAGAGAAATAAAATAAACAATTTTAGGTATGCACTATGTGGGTAATTCAAAAAGAAAATGAATAAAATAATTAATTCAGAGGATAAAAATAAAATAAAATTTGTGAAAATTTTATAAAATTATAAAAAAGATGCATGAATTTTCTTGGAATTTTCTAATGCAAAAAACTATTTTTAATAAAAATAAAATGAATTAATGCAAATAATTAAATAAAATAAAAGAGGAAAATGCAAGGGGTGTGTGTTGAGTACATAATCACGTTAGAAATATAATGGGCTGGAAAAGGGGGGGGGGGGGGCGAATAGATGGCCCAGACACTTAAACCCATCAGCGAAATAAATAATAAAAAAACTGTACGTGTGGACTTCAGTCCGCCAGTTGACCTACCACTTACCCTTGGATGCACCCAACGCCCTCCATCCAGTCAACCCAAACACAAAGTAACCATGATAAAGGGCCATGATTATAAGACACACCATAACTACCATACACATACACGCACATGACCACTCAGCTCACCGTAGAACTCCCACGTGACTGTCACGTGATTTTTTTTAATGCGTTGGCTCAGTCTCCTCCACACGATTCATCCAACACGTTATAATTGGTCAACATAAATAAAAGTAAGTAAATTAAAAAAACATGATTGGGATGCACACGGTAAGAATGGCGGGGTAATAACCACACAATCAAAAAATAAAAATCTAAAAAAAAAATAAAAAGAAAAAGACGTGGCAAGCTGATGGCCATTAGATCGTGACCATGGACGGTCATGATTTCGTCTTCTTCGCTGGAACCCTCCCTTCGCCGGACCACCGCACCATTCGCCGGAGCCCTAGCTCCGACCACCGTCCACAGCCACCTGCAACCTAAAACAACCCAGAAAATGCAAAGGCCTATACCATTTTGTCCAGAATTTCACGAGGGTCACGAATATGTTATCCATAATCACAAACCATTAGTGCATAATAAAAAACGAAGAGGAAAAGGTTAGGGTTCCAAACTTTAAACTCAAAGTATGATCGATCCACACGTCCAAACACCAAACAAATTATATCAGAATTATCAGTGGCAACCACACATCAATTTGCGCATCAAAAAGGAGAGTTTTATGATCATGAAAATCATCACTAACCTGAGATGGTACAACCCGTATCTCCACTGTTAGCTTCAAAAGGTGATTGGTTCGTGCTCTAGAGATCTCAAGGGTGTTGTTGGTGAAAGAATTTTGTGAAAACTCCTTGTAGATTGAGAGATATGAATGTGAGATGCTTTAGGGTTCAAGTTTTCTTCTCCTCCAAATATCACCTGAAATCCCTTCAACCCTAGCATGAGTAAGTTTAAATAGCTAGGTTTAATCCATTGATCAGATTTGGGCCTTGATAATTCTTTGTTTAATGAGTTTTGGACAATTTTGGAAAATCACATAATGTGAGATACACCTCCTCCCATGCATGGATTTCCAAATATTTCATGATGGATCACTTAATGATAAGTTGCTAATCACACCTCAATTGAAATTGGGCCTTGAAACCATTTGATTCATGAGTTTTCAATGACTTGGCAATTTTGAATAATGGAGAATAAGTGATAAATACACCATGGATTCACTTGATTTAAAAGGCCTAAAATTATCCTTGAGGAGTGTCCTTTGATGTTAGCATGTGACATGAAGCAATGGAATTAATTATAGGTCACTATGCCAAAGTTTGTGAAAATGGGATCATGAGAAACCCTAAAAACCACTTTGCCTTCTTTTGATCATAAGTTGAGTTTCACAAATGATATGGAGACCCACTAGTACTTGTTGGAAAGAGGAGAAAAAGATATTCAACTTTCATGTTTGAGGAAAATCCATTTGAAGCTTTCTTGATGGTGAAAAGTCAAGTTGAATGTAGTGTAGGAACTTGCCCAAAAAGGAAACTTTCAAATTATAGGTCACTTCCATATTTAGTAACTTTTGCACCAACTCCCGATTCTTGATAAATGGCATGAAACTTGACCCTTGATGACCATATGAGGATGTGAGACCATGAAAACCTTGGAGAGAACCTTAAAATTCCACAGTTGACCTCCCCTCTCACTGTTGACTTTTACCCAATTCACCTGATTTACAATCCATTGGCCAATTGAATCTCTCCTGAATCAAACTGGTGGACAACCTTCCATTCCTAGATACTCAGGGACCCAAGGAATACCATGGAATCAATTCTTGCCCAGAAAATCAGAAATAAACTGACTTTATAGCAAACCCTAATTTAGGTACCCTCAGTCTATGAGGAAATGACACAGTCTCCAAATCCAAATTCCTCTGAATATGATGTGTATCCTTTCCGACAAAGATAAGATATGCCATTTGGTGATGATAAAAACCCAAGGAGCTTGCCCATTGGGGCAATAAACCCAAGAATCTCGAAACCCTAATTCCTGCACTTAGAGCTGTCAAAACGGGTAGCCCGACCCTAAACGGGCCGGCCCTGGCGGGCCTCGGGCTTTTCTGGGCCGGGCTCAAAAAGCCCATTTTGAATACGGGCTCCTTTTTTACTACCCAGGCCCAGCCCTGTCTGGGCTGCGGGCTACCCAGCCCTAAAACGGGCCCGGCCCTAAACGGGCCCATTTTAAAAAAAAAATTAAAAAATTCATTTTTTAAGTAATATATAATGTAATAGAAATTAATACTCATTTTAATATATAATGTTATAGAAATTAATACTCATTTTAATGATCTTAATGTAATATATTCATTTTAGAATACTGTAATGTAATATAATGTAATAGAAATTAATGTTCGGCCGTTCGGGTAGTCACTGAAGTGTGTGTGGACCGAACCAAAGATGCACTAACACATTGTATCCAAATGTTTCTTGAGCCAAATTTATTTTTTAGGTCCAATTATATATATTTATTAATTTATATTATGTGCCAAATAGTTAAATTAATTCTTTTAAAAAAAGTTGTCGGGCTGGCGGGCTACCCATAGCCCATACGGGCCTGCCAATTTTTTTTCGGGCTTTTTCGGGCCGGGCTAAAAAAGGCCCGGAATAATATGGGCTTCAAAAATAAGGCTCAAGCCCTAAATTTTTTCGGGCTCGGCGGGCCGGCCCATGGGCTTCGGCCCATTTTGACGGCTCTACCTGCACTGATTAGGAGAAAGTGATCCACTTGAGCTATCTTGCTTGACCCTCTGAAGAACATCTTTTCCTCTTGAACTTGCCTCAGGCACCTTGACCCCATGCTAAGAACCAATGATATGCACACATGATAATTCAAAAATGAAATGAAACATAAGCCAGTTAGTACTAAAGTAAGGAGGGCAAATTTTGGGGTGCAACACCTATCATATGCAGATACAATTAGGTGACCCATATCCGGGAAGCTCATCCATTTTGACTCTGGTGTCGGACCATTCAAGCAAGAAATAAGTGACTCATAAACCGCATCGAACTTTTCTTTTTTTCCGTACAACCGCGTGTATGATTCCTTATGCGTCTTCAACTCTTGGATAGGTTGATGACGGACAAACGCATGATTATCTTCTCCCTTACCAAGTAAATTTGAAACGGATCAGTAACTGCAACTACCGTCTTCCACAACATTGACGATACGATCGATATATTTATGCATAAAAATCGGCATCTCGTCAATGAATGGAATCTTCGATGGAAGCGGCGTCAAAGGTGGTTTGCTAATTCGAGCTCTCGGTGAGTCGGGAAATACTTCGTCAACGTGTTTAAAGTATGAAGGAGACCATGTAGTCGAGTTGTCATTCGGTGTAGGCTTCATTTTCTTCGGAGCATCCTTCAGTTTTACGCTTGAGAAAGAGGTTTCATGTCCGTGGTTTCGGGATAGGCAATTTTCCTCAATTGTTCTTTGATGTGGAGTTTCATGTTGTCAACAGCCTTCGAAAATCTATCTTGTATCACTTCCTATTCAGTTAAAATAGAGATATTCGATTTACCTTCATCTATGCATCCATCATCATCGAAACTAAGTCTCTTCCAATGAGAGCAAACCTCGTCCATTCTGATTGGCTCACCAAGTTTCACTTTTTTAGCAATAACACAAGCACATGGGAGACCATATGTTTTCATAATAGTGCAACCACACTTTGTACAATCGGAGCCTACATTATCAGCTCGTTTGGCCTCGTAAAAAATATAGTTCAACCCCGCCTGAGAAATGTTGCCCACCAAATGAGAATAAAGAATGTTATTTTTGAATCAGTGTTCTAAAGTGATTCTCAGACCAAATTTTGTTTGTATCTCATTATGTTGGTTTTGAATCATGTGGTTCACTGAGTCTCAATCTCGACACAAATCCCCTTTGCTATTTCCCAACCAATTTTTCAAAGTAGCATGGGTCGACTCAACTCTGTTGGTGGTTGTATTTCCAAGGTGCCGAACATTATCAGTCCACGCGCAAACTATCTTCTCCTTCACCTGATCAAGAATGGTGCTTTCAACGTATTTCAACAAAGTTGGATACTTTTCACACACTTTTCGGAAATGAATGATGGAATCGCCATATAATTCTTTTGTGGAAGAATTGATTATGCGATTCCATGCATCCATTATTTTCTCCACAATCATACCCAACTTCGCCAATTTTCAACCTTCGGACTCTACTTGTTTCGTCCCGACCGCGGGTTTAACCCGACTTCTCACATTCTTTGTTATGTGATACTTACAAAGTAATGTATAAGAAAAAGGAAACACCTTTGCAACCGCATTCATCAATGCGGTATCGCGGTTCGTAATAATAGCTTTAGGCATCTCACCTTGATCCTTCAAAAGTGATTGGCACACCTCTAATGCCCAAGTAAAATTGTCCTCTTTTTCACACTCTAAAAATTCAAAACCAACGAAGTATGTCTTCTCAGTTGAGGTAATACCAACCATCTCAAATAATGGAAGTTTATACTTGTTGGTCTTGTAGGTAGAATCAAGTATGAGCACTGTCATAAACGTGTTAACAATTTTACCGAATCCGGATGAGTCCAAAAAAATCTCTAATTGTAACTCCATTGTCGCAAGTTCGGTACCGGGACACGTAATTGTTATCGTCCAAGAGTTTCAACAGTTGTTGCATCTCACTTATATCTCCCTTAATCCCCTTGTTAGTAAGGTACCAAATATTATACACGTGATTGATGTTTGATATATTGTCGGTTTGCTTTCGTTTCAATGTTACAAGTATATTTTTTAGTTGGACAAGATTTAAGATCATGTCACTAATACATACCTTCTCCTCCGGCTTGAGTCGACATACACTAGGATATCCGGCTAATTTTAAGCACAATTCATGGTTATGCACACCACAAATGACATTAAATCTCCATTTTTTGCTAGCCAACATGTAACCACGAAGCTTAAACGGACACTCACGTTTTCTACTACCCGTGTCTTCTCTCTTAAATTTTCGGAGAGGAGTTCGATATTTCCCGCTTCTTTCGCATAACATAGTCACAAAGGCACTTCTTCTATCCGAGCCATTGTCCGACCTTCCGATAACAACACCAAATCAAAGTCTATATGCCACCATATGAATTCATTCGAGCATGTTATCACGATTTTCAAACTCTTGCTTGTAATTAAATCCATTGCGAACATAATAATCCCTTGAACATTCGAAGAAACTTCGTTCGAAGAAACTACTTATTTCGAGATATTATCGGGGTACACCATATCTATTGGAAATAATAAAAATAGTAAACATAATTAATCTACTACTGTAAAAAAGTTGAAAATAAACACAAATACATTCCGGAAATATATCTCCAAAAAAGTTCATGTTCAGCACGTTCCGGAGATACATCTCCGGACACTGCGGAAGTTTTTTCAGCAAGGTTTCATGATTAATGTGAGCAATGCATAATAGAATGAACAATCTTTACCTGAAATTCGATCTTCTTTTGCTCCATGTGATATGTTGAACCAAAAGGATGGAGATTTGGAGTGAAAATGGGATTGAGAATGTAGGGTTTTTAGGGTGAGGGTTAGAGTTGAAATGAATAATGGTAACAATATGGGGACTTATCATGCAGCTTGAAACTATATCAGAAATTTTTGGAGATATATCTCCGGACAATCTGACATGCAAAGGTGACAAGAAAATTCAAATTGCCGCTCACATCTTCCGGAGATATATTTCTGAAACATCCACTGAACTGATTAATCTTCATGTTTCCTCTAAATGGTTTCAGAGATATATCTCCAGAATAAATCTTTAGCAACTGCATGGGGCGCCATCCAGAATGGCCATCCTTGAGTGTGAAAATGGTGCGTCCAGAGATATATCTCCAAAAACTAGGGACAATATAGGAAATCTGCATAGTATATAAGAAATACATATGGTGTCTTAAGAAATTCTCAAAAGTAATACTAGATTATAATAATGAGTAACGGGCTGATGAATTTATTTTGACCCAACATCTTTGAGCTCATAGAGGAATATTATTTAAAATAAAACTCCTTTAGTAAAAGAGAACCATGAATGTTCCAAATGCTTGATATACTTGTTGTATGAAATATATCATGAATCTTCACTTCCAAAAATCTTAATTGATGTATTTCAATTTACATGCTTATAGTGACTTTATGCTATTATCTTTCCACACTTGAAATATGGTGTTTGTGTATGAGCATGTTCTCTATTATTAGCTATTACATTATATATGTGATGGTGTTGTTTATATATTTCGGCATGAAATATATTTGAACATGCTATAATGTTAACAAAATTCTTGTTATGTGTCATTGTTATGATGCCATTTATGTTTTTGGTTTGAGTGGTGATAAATATATAAAATCGCCTTGCTATAGCACATACGCATGCAACATTCGGGAGCACCAAAAGTATATGTCACGTAAATATGTCGCATTTGAAGCAACTCAAGAGTTTGTGATTGCATTGTATCATTTATCTTTCATGTTCACTATTTATAATATTTGGCATAATTTGTGGCAACCATGTTATATTGTTGCTTTAAGTGCTTTTATTTGTGTTTAGGCATTTTTAACATTTACATTATTCTATATGAGTGTTGTTTTATTGATGATCTTATATTTGCAAATGCCTCTGTGTGTTATATTAGTATATGTGTGATATAAGATACTTCTTATGATTTTCTTTGTCTCTTTTTTATGCTGTCAAAGCGGAGAAGCATCTGCAAGATGAAGTTGGGATACATTCATTCATGGGGAGCCTTCATGAAGACACGAAACACATCGATGTATTTTGTATGATGTCAAACCTATGATACTTTAACGTTGATGTATATTGGATGGTGTCCTCTGATTCTCAATGTGCATCTTAGCATTAGGAAGCATAAAAACATTTTGGATTCGCAATTAGGTTACAACAATTCGCAATTTGGATTCGATCAAGTGAATGCTTTGAAGAATGGAGGGTTCTTGCAAAGGAGGGGCGTGAGACAGTGAATCAAATTAGCATTGTTGGGTGACTTGATCAAGCTCGGATCAAGGGAAGATAAAGTGTTAGAATCAACATCAAACACAGGGTTTCTAGGGTTTCATTGCCACATTTATCTTGTAAACTACTTTTGCAAAGTAAGGTTAAATTTCATATCTCAGTTCGAGTTTGAATTGAGGGAAGACGTACCCATAGCGGGGCCAATTAAGGAACTGCCTAAATAAATCCTTGTGTACTCTCTCTCTCTCACTCTCTATCTCTCTCTCTTTCTCTCTCTCTCTCTCTCTTACATTTTATTTGCAAATTGTTGAGGTCACTACTTGTACGAGTAATACGTTTGGTAAATTTTTTTGAAAACCATTTGAAAAATGTTTTGTTGATTTGATCACAATCTTTGATTGTGGTTGGATTTTAAGATCAACACAATTATACAAATTTCCAAACAAAATCGATTGCATATAAGGTGTTCGATAATCTGTCTCAATAGTATTTTAGTGTGATTTATCATTGGGAATAGTGTTACTTGTTGAGTAGCTTTCAAGGGATTGTGATTAAAGCATATTTATTGAATTACTTATCATTATATTCAATTGGTTTTCATATACGCATATCCGAGCTTTCCGATAGCGGTTCGGTTTAGACAAATCGATCTGAGTCTCTTCCACTAGCCATTGTTTTTTAAAACAGATTTTGTAAAGAAACTTTTTTGAGGATCTATTCATCCTCCACCCCTCTAGATAAGTCGCCTTCTTCTAACAGTTTTGATTTTAGATATTGATCATGAAAGATTTGTAATTGTCAAGGGAAATAGTGTCTTGAAACTAACAGTTCTTGAAGGTTTTGTAAATATTTTTAGGAAGCTTACAAGATTGCGATTGTTATGGTTGATAATGATAAATTCCAGTTAAAAGAAGGAGGTTCTTCTTTCCAGGTTGACATAGGTAGTGTTGTGTGGAAGCCTACAGATAGGGTAGGAGTTCTTCTCAATCTTTGGACAGCTCATCGCTCAAGAAATCAATGGGACAAGGTGTGATTGCCACATACGAAGTCTATGAGCAGATTGGTGAAGCTGGAAGATTCAAGAAACGAGAATCGAGTAAAGATTTCATAGAGTTTTGCGTCAATCTGTATACAAGTCAAGATCCATATAGGAGATTTATTTTTCTCAGCATTATTATGGATTGTTGATTGTACGAACTCGTGTAATATTTGTCACAACATAGTATAAGAAAAAAACTTCTAATGGAAACCATTGAAGAGTGGAATAGGCTCCTGTGAGGACGATAGAGTCGAACCACTATACATCCTAGTTGTAGCGAGCGATTTTGGACGCGGTTCTTAAGCGCTGGTCGCTCTCTGCGGTTTGAGCTTTGACTACAGGTCGATTCATTTTTTATCCTATTGTGAGCTGAATAAGGAAGGGAAATAGATGTCTCCAATTAACCCTGCTTTGCATACTGAGTTTAAACAGCGGTCTGTTAGGTTACGAATGCTATCAATGTGGGGGGCCTTTGTACTGGTTATTTGTATTTTCGCCAATACAGTTTTCTTTCTTTCTAGGACTTTCTAGCGGGGAACAAGGATTAGGATGTTAGGACTGATGCTTTTTGATGGGTATGTGAGAGTATGGGATTTTGGTTTTTTGTTGATTGTGCTCGCTAAGATCTTTTCTTTCAATCTTATGCCTACGTATTCCCGTTTACCGAAACAGGGAAATCAGAGCGTTCGTAGTTCCTCCCATAGAATATGAGGAAATTGGTGTTTTTGGTGTCTTGTTCAAAGCCCAAGACGTGAAGCGAAAGGTGATTTGTATCTTGTTCAAAGCCCAAGATGTGAAGCTAAAAAGTCTATTTGTGTCTTGTTCAAAGCCCAAGACGTGAAGCTGAAGGACCTCGACTTTAGAGAGAATTTGTCATCTCTAAAGAAGGGTTTGTCTGTCACAACTATTGGGTGACTGGTTATAAAGGAGAATTACTTTAACCGGGATACGTGGATCCTAGCAATGCCATAATTTCCTTTAAAGGGGATTTTAACTTGAAGGAGAAGACTTTAACTCAGTGTAGAGCAATGCCATCTTTCCTTAGGAATTTCTCATGCTAAAAGAGGGACAGTGGCATGGATGTAGATGATCCAGAGGCTTGCCGCTTACAGCGATTAGATGAAGGGAAAGGAGTTGTTAATGTTTGTATACTGTGAATGAGGCACAACTTTGATGCTAAAAGGTTAATTGGATCAACCAGTGGTTTTCTTATACAAAGCCTAAGAAGAGGCTATTGGCCCAACAAGAGGGAGTTTTTATGTGTCTCGTACGAAGCCCGAGAGAGAGGCTAAAAGGGTTGACTCAACAGGAGAATCTTTTATACTCAACAAGAGAGTGTTTTTTGTATCTCGTACGAAGCCCGAGATGGAGGCGAATGGGGTGATTGACTCAACGAGGGAGTCTATTATGTGTCTCGTACAAAGCCCGAGAGAGAGGCTAAACGTTGTTTGACTCCACTGGGGAGAATTTTGGTATCTCGTACGAAGCCCGAGATGGAGGCTAAACGTTTGCTTCGCTGGGAAGAATCATTGTACAAAGCCCAAGAGGAGGCTAACTTCATTGAAGAAGGATCATTATACAAAGCCTAAGAGGAGGCAATGGTTACTGTTTCAGTCGAGTGACAGGTCCAATATACTGATTTTAAAGAGAAAATCAGTTCTTATATGAGCAACACTGTACTCAAGGATTTGATTCAAGGATCCGGGTTATTTCCTTCTCTTTGAGGAAACGGGAAATCCAAAGGGTATTGAGACTGTCCGAGTCTGCGGGTTTCCTTCCTATTTAACGAAGGGGTCACTTGAGAATGTCTTTGAGACTCAAGGAAGTTCGAATGTCCGTGTCTAGAGTTTTATCTTTTGTACTATGCTTTGAGAAACAGTAGTAGACTCTATGAAAGGACTGTTCTATGAGGATGACTAGGTTCTGTTCCTATACCTCTAGGAGGTCGTCGGGACAATTTGTACGAAGCCCAAGAGGAGGCTGGAAACTTTTAAGAAGCCGACGGGTCCTTGTACTAAGCCCAAGAGGAGGCTATCATTCCCGGAGGAAGAGATCATTATACGAAGCCTAAGAGGAGGTTGTGAATACTTCTAAGAAGCCGTAGGGTCCTTGTACTAAGCCCAAGAGGAGGCGGGGTTGCTTTTAGGAAGCCTGTGGGTCCTTGTACGATGCCCAAGAGGAGGCCGATGCTTTTAAGAAGCCCGTGGGTCCCCAAACCCCGAGAAATTCAAGGCAAGCTATTCACAAGGAATAGATCAAGTCAGGAAAGTTCGAGAATTTGGAAGAAACTCAAAGATGCCATTCACGGAGAAGACATTCATCTTGGGGAGTAGAGTTTCTTGACAATTCCTAATGAGGACAGCCGAAGAGAAGACTGTATTTGGTGATCCTATTGGGAATCTAGTTGTCTATTTCTACGAATAAACGAAACGACGTCACCTAGTTCTAGACGTAGTTGCCGGGGAAACTCTAAATATCTATACTATTATTACACAGTTGATATGAGTTTATGAAAGAAGACTTACAGCGAAACAACCCTACAATACAGTTATATATATGAGTTTGTGAAAGGAGACTTACAGTGAAACAGCCCCACAATACAGTTATATACATATGAAAGCGGTAAATGAAAGCGGGTAAACACTTACTCGGTTGTAGAGCTTCCATGCTGTTTGGTTAGTTGTTCAACAAAGAAAAATTGAAAACAACAGTATATTCAAAATCAAAGGAGAAAGTGCTTTGAAAAAGAAAGATTTGAGGCTTACAGCTCAAGGAAAGGCCCAGGGTTTTATCAGTGAGCGCACTGTTGAATTTGTACAGAGGGACTTATACAAATGACTGAGGCCCAAGAAAGGTTTTCTGTACAAAGGGATGAGTCTTACACTCTATCAAGAGGCCCAAGTGAGTTTTAATAAAAGAAATAGGTCTTACTACTCGAGGGTAGGCCCAATGGTTAATTCTGAAAAGGGCGACGGTCGCGCCGAGGTTTTGTAAACACCGTGGGACTTATACAAGTGACTGAGGCCCAAAATTTTGGTATTTACAAAGGGATTGGGTCTTACACTCTATTAGAGGTCCAAAGAGTTTAAAGAAAAGAGATGGGGCTTACAACACGAGGGGAGGCCCATAGTCTTTATTTTCAAGATGAATATTCACTTTTAAAATGCTTAAAAACAATTAAAAATGAATTTATTCACAAAAATACCAACTATATTAAATAAATAATATAAATTTGATTTTTTTGTAGAATAAAATATTTTACTATTTTTGTGATTTTTCAGAAAAAGAACCAATAAAAAATAATCAAAATTGAAGGAGTTATTAATTTTCCAAATCATTAAAAAACAATATGAAAAATGAGAAAATATATAAAAAAAAAGGGTTGGGTCTTACACTCTATTAGAGGCCCAAAGTGTATTTTTGTACAAAAGATGGGGCTTACAACTCAGGGAGAGGCCCAAAATATTTTCAGTTTGAAAATGGCGATCGCGCCGAGATTTTTAACGTATCGGGACTTATACAATAGCTGAGACCCAAAATTGTTTCGTTAAAAAAGGGTTGGGTCTTACACTCTAATAGAGGCCCAAGTGTTAAAAAATGAAAAGAAATGAGACTTACAGCTCAAAGAGAAGCCCAGTTGATTTTCGTTTGAAAATGGCGATCGCGCCGAAGTTTTCTTTTAACGCAGAGAGACTTATACAATAAGTGAGACCCAAAATTGTTTTAGTTAAAAGGGGATTGGGTCTTACACTCTATTAGAGGCCCAAGTGTTTGAAAAGGATTTGTTAGGGTGAAAATCAAAGAAAACCCCAATTTCATTTTTTAAAGCATTTTTCCAAGAAAAATTAAGTAAAAAATGATAAAAATATCAAATAAAATCATTAAATAATGATTAAAGTTTATGAAAAAAAATATTTTATCAACATAAATATTTAAAATCATTTTGGTTTTAAAAATCAAGAAAAAAAAGAAATCATTTTAAAAGCATTTAAAACAATATAAAACACTATTTTTAAATATATTAAAAATAATACTTTTTTTTTGTGATTTTTTGTGGATTAAAATATTATGGGGTATGAATTGGAAAATGATGATTTTTTGCTATGTGAAAAAAATTGGTTGAGTTTTGAAAATAAAAAGTAAGAAAAAGAGGAAAGATATCAAAATATTATCTCCGACATTTCTTTTGGGGTAAAAACGAGTACCGAAACTTTAATTTTCAACACGTTTTTATCAAATTTCAAACACTCATAACTCTCTCAATTTTTATCGGAATTAAGATCCGGAAGAGCCTATCCTGACCGATTTTTCGCAAGGAATCCGATGGTATTACTCACGCGCACAGAAAATCGACGCACAAAACGCAGAAAAAACTGCTATCGTTTTGAAAATATCGTTCCGCGTCGAATTTCCAACACGCGTAACTCTCTCGATTTTTAACCGAATCAAGATCCGTAAGAGCCTATCCTGACTGATTTTTCGCAAGGAATCCAATGGTATTACTCACGCACACGGAAAATCGACACACAAAACGCAGAAATTAAAAAACAAAAACTGCTATCGATTAAAAACATCGTTCCGCGTCGAATTTCCAACACGCGTAACTCTCTCGATTTTTAACCGAATCAAGATCCTCAAGAGCCTATCCTGACCGATTTATCGCAAGGAATCCAATGGTATCACACACGCACGCCGAAACTCAACGTACAAAACGCAGCGATAAAAAAACCAGAGCTGCTACGTTTAAAAACATCGTTCCGCGTCGAATTTCCAACACGCGTAACTCTCTCGATTTTTAACCGAATCAAGATCCGCAAGAGCCTATCTTGACCGATTTTTCACAAGGAATCCAATGGTATCACTCACGCACAAGGAAAATCGACACACAAAATGCAGAAATTAAAAAACCAAAACTGCACGTTGTTTTTGACGCCGGTTCGCGTAAAATTTCCAACGCGCGTAACTCTCTCAATTTTCATCGGAATTGAAATCCGTAAAAACCTATCTTGACCGATTTTTCGCAAGGAATCCAATGGTATTATTCACGCACTCGGAAACTCACTGTACAAAGCGGAAAAAACAGAACCGCTATCGTTAATTCGACGTCGTTTCGCGTAAAATTTCCAACGCGCGTAACTCTCTCAATTTTCATCGGAATTGAAATCCGTAAAAACCTAACTTGATCGATTTTTCGCAAGGAATCCAATGGCGTTACTCATGCAAACTAAAACTTAATGTATAGAACACACCAATGAAAAAAAAAACAGAACTGTACATGTTTTTGAAATAACCAAAATTCCACATAAAAACATGTCAAAATGCAAACAGTGGGAGGATCACAACATACACATTAAGGACTACATTTTTACCTCAAGAATTGTTCAATATGATGCATGTATGTGGACAACAAAGGAAAGCATGATTCAAAGAATTCAAGTTGTGAATTTTACCTCTTTTTTGGAGATTTTGGACAACCTACCAAGTGTTTTGTTCCAGAAATGATTTGATGCTTTGGACAACCTCAAATGACCTCTTAGAAGCTTTTAAGATGGTTGGAATCGGCTAGAAACCTCTGGAGCAAGTTTGTGCACTTTCTCGCGAAATGGTAAAAAACGGCCAAAATGCCAACTCTCTCAAATGGTGTTCCAGATGTGTGGCACCATTTGGGACAGTTCAAGGATGATATTTAGAGTGTGTTTGAGGTTTTATCTGGCTTGGAAAGTGACTGAATCAATACATGGCTTGAAAAATGCAAAAAAGTGTCATTTTGAGGTTTTGAGAGGTGACTTTGTGATGTTGGTGTTATAGGTCACTTGTGATGGTTTGCACAGCTTACATATGATATATATGAGGTGTGTGTGTGTGATTAGTTTGAGTGGAATTGCTCTCTAGCTCAAAAACTCAGAATTTCCTTACTAATGAAGGCATTTTGGAGTGAAAGAGAGAATTTGAGGAAAGCATCTATTTGATGGCTTTGGTGTACTCAAACTGAACACAAATGAGCTCTATTTATAGTAGAGCAAGTTTGTTTTGGGATCCACAGTGAATGGCAACTGCAGCAGGAGTTTGGCCAATGTTGGCCAATGGAAATCCAAGTCTCCTCTAGCCATTGACTAGAGGTTAGGGCTCAGAGCTTTGGTTCCCTTGGTCTTGGATAAGTCTTGACTGATTTCAGATGAGAATGACTCAGTACATGCCACCTCTAAGCATCCATTAAATGCTCCAAACTAAAATTGGAGTTTTGTCCCTCTTTTAGGGATTTATAGGCTTTGGCATGCTTTTCTTTGTTCCTTGGACTTGGGACGTTCATGGATCAGATCATCCCACTTGGATTTGATCCTTAGATGTGTCCAAACTGATGACAAGGCTTGAAAATTCGTGTGGCACAAAAAATGTGCAAATCTGCCTTGAAAAATTCAGCTTCAGCAAGCCCTTTTGTAAGATCCATAACTCCCTGCTCGAGTATGCTACATGGACGTTCTAGGACTTTTCAGAAAGCTTAGATGACGTACTTCAACTTTGATGTTTGGCCCTAGACCTGGTTCAACTTGGATCATGGAGAAAAACAGCCTTGAAGTTGGGATATTGTGCTGAAATTACAAGGCAGATTTTGGCTAAGTGCTGAAAAATGTCAATTTTAAGTTTTTAGCCATTTTGATCCAAGCATAACTCAAAATCCTTAATGAATTGGACTTAGGTCTAGTTGAAGTTTTTGTAGAGGGTAATGAGGGCTACAAATCAAGCTTTGGATGAGGGAAAATGACTTTGTGGTTTAGGAGTTATGATCCTCCAAAGTTGGTACCCTTGCCACTTTTTTTCATAACTTAGAAAAATTTCTAAGTTTTTATGGTTACCCCTTTTACAAGTTATCCCACTTTCTTTGATTTTTCTTGATGAATGATGATTCCAATCGCACATTAACATCATTTTAGGGTTAAAAAACCATTTTTATGAAAAATCTCAAAAAGTCAAAGTTTGACTTTTGTGCACAGTTGACTTTTTATCAGATGAATTCCAAACTGTGCGATCCTTTAGGAAATCATGTCCTTGACCTAAATAAAAATTGATGGACATGTTCCATGGGTGTTATAGGGTGTATTTAATCGTGTCCCACGGCTTGGGAGCATGTCCTGGTCAAAAGTCAAAGCTACAGTTGACTTTTCTCGCGAAACCCTAACTGTGGTTCAGATGAAATTGAAACTTGTTGCTCAAGCTTCTTGGGTCAATCCATTGTTGCAAATGGATCAACGTGGTATGTTGGAGACCCTCAAATCATGTCTTGAGGTCTTGGCTCATGATTTGTCCCAAAAGTCAACTTAGGGGTGAATTAGGTCAAGAAACCCTAATTCTTGATTTTTGATGTATGCATCCCCTGAGGCTAAATTAACTCGATGATGGGGTTTATGATGTTCCATGGAGCATTTTAGGTTATGCTTTGAAGCATTGGCTCATGCCCAGAGGAAAATTTCCATCTGGAGGCCCTAGTCGACCAAACCCTAATTTGGTGACACTGGCGATCCTGAAGCTTGATCCACCTAGAAGGGAGCAGCCTTGTGCTTAATCCTTGAAGTGGGAGTCCTCTTGATCCATTGTGGATATTTGAGAGGCTAGACAAGTTGAAGATCATGTCATTCCTTGATTGATCCTTTGTCTAAGAGCTCTGCGAGGGCTTGAAAGCCTAAATCCTGTTTGTAGTGAATGCTTACCCACCTTTGGGGAGACTAATGAGGTACAAAGGTACATCCATATTATGCTGATGATTTGCACAATGATGGGAAATCTTAGTGGTTAAAATTTGGGGTATGACAGATGCCCCTATTTAATCTTCTTGGACCCGAAGGTGTGAATGACGAAGGTATTCGGGCATTCAGGGTGCAAGAGGATTAAATATCGGAATACCCAAAATTTTGATGGTGGTTATGAATGGTAGCTTATGCATTCATCTTCTTTAGCTAAGCGATGATGCTTAGAAAAGGTAAACTTCCCCTCGATCCTGGTCTTCCGCCAAGGTCTCAGTTTCTCTTGAAATAAACTTCCCCTCGATCCTAGTTTCCTACCAAGGAACTGGTCTTAGTTTCTTTTGTAAACTTCCCCTCGATCCTGGTTTCCTACCAAGGATCTGGTCTCGGTTTCTGATATAAACTTCCCCTCGATCCTGGTTTCCTACCAAGGACCTGGTCTTAGTTGCTGAAATAAACTTCCCCTCGATCCTGGTTTCCTACCAAGGACCTGGTCTTAGTTGCTGAAATAAACTTCCCCTCGATCCTGGTTTCCTACCAAGGAACTGGTCTCAGTTTCTAAAGTAAACTTCCCCTCGATCCTGGTTTCCTACCAAGGACCTGGTCTTAGTTTCTTTTGTCAATAAACTTTATTGACAAGGGACGCTATGCGTAGCGGTTTTCCTCAAACTTCTCGCCGAATTTTCCTGGGGAGATGCCATTTGAGTGGAAAAAGTTTTGATGCCAGACTTGCTGGGGAACCCATTCGTCTGAATTGTAGAGGTACACAAACTTCTCTGTTTTGGAGACGTCATTTGTCGATTCTACTGGGGAAAGCGAGTCTCTTGAGAGACTGTTTTCGTTTGGGGGCTTACATCATACTTTTCTCAGGATCTTTCTGGAGAAATGCCATATGATGGAATCCAATTTTGAGGTGCCGATGACCTTTTCATTAGTGGTTTTTTCGGAGAAAAACTGCCGTACCGCCGAATCTCTGATTAAGAGGCTTTCTCTAGGGATCTTCCTTAATCCGGGAAAGCAAGGATATCGTCTTCGATGGCGAATAGTGATATTTGTTGAAAGTTTTCTCTGGCTTTTCAGAGGTTCAAGTTATCAAAGTAGTCAAGGACCGTCCCTAATCCAGAGATAAACTGGAGGAGAGATTGCTTAGATGATTCACTTCCTAACGAGGAAAGGTCTGACAACTCGATTGAGAGGACTTTTATCACTAGGGGATAAGACCGACTAGAGTGATAGTGATGCAATATGAATGTGAATGCAAATCAATAATGCATGATGTATGTATGTATATGCGGACAAAACTGACACAACATACATACTAAAGGATGAACACGACTGGATACTCGGCCACAGTGGGGCGTGTAGAAATATCGCTGGTTCAAGATAGCAATTCTGCCTTGCTTAGGAGAAACGGTCCCTGTTGGGAGCGACGCTGGTCGGGCTTAGGAGATGAGAACTCGGTCGAGGATGTCAGACGAAACATGGTCTCTGACATTGCTGATCCTTCATTCAGGCGTACTGGTCTAGAAGGATTACTTTGATTCTGCACTTTGAGGTTCGAACACCTTTGGAGACACGATTGATGCTCTTTTGATGTTCAACAGTCAAAAGAAATTGCCAACTTTATTTTAAAAGTAGAAAAAGTTTTAACAAGTAAATTCATTTTTGTTTTATTTCAAGAATTGTTAATCATGTTAACAACGTCGTTCTGTAAAGCTAAAACAAATAAGAATTACAAATAAAAGCACAAGGGCTCAAATTTTATTGATAAGATGGAAATCAGCCAAACGCGTGATTCCAAAGAGTATTTACAAAGTTTGAAAATGGTAATTTACAGGGAAAAGGGCTACGTTGAAACATAACGACCACTATCCTTCTACCAACTTTGAATTCGGGACATCCTGAGCTTCTGTCGAAGATGACCTTGACTGGAGTTTTCTGACAGATGATGTAACTGCTGCTGTTGAGGGACTTGCCTCTGTTGAACATAGTTACTTGCCATTATCCCAAATTTTTGCCTGGATTGTACTATGAGATTTCCAATCCACCGGGATAGTTTTTTTTTCATGTCTCTAACTTTTGCCTGGACCGCCCTTTCGGGTTTTCAATCCACCGAGACGTTTTTGTTTTTTAGTTTAGGCGAAGTATTTCTTGACTACATCAACATTCGTGGGGTAGGCAAATTCCTCTCCGTCCATGGTTGCAAGTCTCAAGGCACCGCCTGAGAAAGCTTTCGTGACCACATAGGGGCCATCGTAATTTGGGGTCCATTTGCCCCGAGAGTCAGTGAGAAATGATTGTATCTTCTTGAGCACAAGGTCTCCTTTTCTGAAGACACGAGGTCAGACCTTTTTGTCGAACGCCCTCTTCATTCTTTGTTGATACAACTGATCGTGGCATAGTGTCGTGATTCACTTCTCTTCCATCAGATTCAGTTCGTCGTGTCGACTTTGACACCATTCAGCTTCTGAAAGCTTAGCTTCCATCAGTACTCAGATTGATGGGATCTCTACTTCTATGGGGAGCACTGCTTCTATGCCATACACTAGAGAGAAAGGGGTAGCCCCAATTCCGTTTCTGTAATGATTGACAGCTCCGTCAAAGATAAGTCCCCACTGGGAACCTGGTTCTGGCCCTTCACTGGGTAGCGGTTCATCGCAGTCTTTCATTTTTAGATACATGACATATTCGTCTGGGAAGTCAAACCCGATTGATTCTTGATCGTCAATCGGTTGATGAGCCAAATGATCGGCTAAAATACTTCCTCTAACGACTTTCTGAGCGTGGTACTCTGTGTCATATTCTGATAACAGCATTTGCCAACGGGCAATCCTTCCCGTAAGAGCAGGTTTTTCGAAAACGTACTTGATTGGATCCATTTTGGAGACCAACCAAGTAGTATGACGAATCATGTATTGGCGAAGACGTTTGGCTGCCCAAGCCAAAACACAGCAAGTTTTCTCAAGCATCGTGTACCGAGTTTCGCAGTCTGTGAATTTCTTGCTTAGATAGTAAATGGCAGACTCTTTCCTTTTGGTTTCGTCTTGTTGGCCAAGTACACATCCCATTGATTCCTCTAGGACTGTGAGGTAAATGATCAGTGGTCTTCCTTCCACTGGAGGTGATAGAATCAGAGGATTCAACAGGTATTCCTTAATACTGTCGAAGGAGGTTTGGCAATCTTCTGACCAAACACAATCCTGGTTCTTTTTAAGTAACTTGAAGATCGGCGCGCATGTCGCGGTCATGAGGAATATGAATCTGGAGATGTAGTTCAAACGTCCCAGGAATCCTCTGACTTATTTTTCAGTTTTCGGAGAAGGCATTTCTTGAATGGCCTTGACCTTGTCAGGATCAACTTCAATTCCTTTCTGGCTGACGATGAACCCTAAGAGTTTCCCTGAACGGACACCGAAGGTGCATTTGTTGGGATTCAAGCGGAGCTTGAATTTTCTTAGACGTTCGAACAATTTTGACAGATGTTCAACGTGCTCACTCTCTGTTTTTGATTTTGCAATCATATCATCGACATACACTTCGATTTCCTTGTGTATCATGTCATAAAACAGAGTAGTCATGGCCCTTAGATAGGTTGCCCCGGCGTTCTTCAAACTGAACGACATTACCTTGTAACAAAAGGTGCCCCATGGGGTAATGAACGAAGTTTTCTCCATGTCTTTCAGCGCCATTTTGATCTGGTTATAGCCCGAGAATCCATCCATGAAGGAGAAAACTTTAAACTTTGCTGTACTGTCAACCAGCATGTCAATGTGTGGTAAAGGAAAGTCGTCCTTTGGACTTGCCTTGTTTAGATCTCTATAATCAACACACATTCTGACCTTTCCGTCCTTTTTGGGAACGGGTACGATGTTGGCTAACCATTGAGGATATTCAGATGTAGCGAGGAAACCTGCGTCGATCTGTTTCTGTACCTCCTCTTTGATTTTGATGGCCATGTCCGGGTGATTCTGTCTCAACCTTTGCTTTACTGGCGGACATTCCGATCTCAACGGTAAGTGATGTTCCACGATGCTGGTATCCAACCCTGGCATATCCTGATAGGACCAAGCGAATACATCGGGGAATTCTTTGAGAAGCTTTATCAAACTTTCTTTGACAGTTGGATTGAGCAGTGCCCCAATCCTGATTTCTTTTCTCTCTTGCTCTGAACCCAAGTTTACCGTTTCCAACGGTTCTTTGTGAGGTTCAATGGACCTTTCCTCTTGTCTGAGTAGTCGGGAGATCTCTTCAGGAATTTCGTTGTCATTTTCTTCTTCAGCCTCGAATACCGGGAACTCAAAGTTGGGAGAAGGCATCGGATCGTATGTTTCAACGGGGTTTAAAACAAACAATTTGCATGACGTGATGATTCGTGTTTAGAAGAGATAGAGAAAAATGCAAGTGTGTCCACTGTATTTGTTTTACTGCTTGTTTTTATTTTTAATTGTTTTTTAGGATTACCATTTTCTGAAAAACGAAAAGAGAAAGCAGCAATTAATGCAGAAATTACAGAACGACATTATTTTATTAATGAACAAGTCGAATCTTGAAACTACAGCCCTATAAAACAAAACCCTGTCGCTTTGGGCGAAGCGAAGAGGGATATTTACAGAAAGCGAGCCCTATCAAAACATTTGTTTCACCTGGGCAGGGTGAAAGGTTAAAGATGGCAATTACTTTGACTGATGAACGACCTTCGGAACCTCGACGGCAACCCATTGGTGGCGAACTCCTCGGTGAATCACAAAGTCTGGCACCTTCCTTGATTTGTCTTCAGAAATGACGTTGATTTCTGGTGGAGCAGGATCATTGGAATCTGTCTCCCAGGCAGAGTTGTCGTAGGAGGATTCCTCTGTTGTATTTTGCATAGCATTTGTGCTCTCAACTGTATCTCCCCATCCAGTTGGCTGGATGTCTTCGAACCTGGTACGAGAGCTTTTGGGCGCAGTGTACTTGACCATAAAGTCGTACTTTCCACTTGGTTGTCCCAAGGTGTCCCACACTTCTTTAGAACTAGAGGAGTCATCCCTCTCGATGACGTTGACCTCGGGAAAAGCATAATTGATGAATTCCAGTCCTGCAAACGTTGCAAATTCATCGTCATGTTGAGTAATTTCCGAATGACCTGAGTATTGATCCCATGACATGGTGGCGACGCAGGTATTCTGTTCGATGATACTCAGCTGAGTTTCATTACTCGGCTGACTTTCTTGCCCCATGTTTCCTGGATAAGGTTGCCACATTGGCAGGCCATCCATTGGGCCATAGTAGTTGTAGTCAAAGTTGTCTTTCATCAGAGTGTCTTCCTCTAATGAATTTGGTGGAGCACGGCATCCTTCCGGATCACAATCTCCGTAGATCATTTCGACATCTGATCTTGGTATAAATCTCAGACTTTCTATAGGAAAGCAAAAAGGCGTAGGCACCTCTTCCTGAGACATATAACCGTCCTTGTTAAGGTAGGACTTCCATTCTTCATATGTGTCAGAGGGATCTTCCTCATTGATAACATGAACTGTCTGAGACACTAGGTGAAGAAAACCTCCACTATGGAAGAGGTTTTGAAGGGGATGAAGACTTTCATCGTTGGCAGCTGTCTGGGTACATGTTGCAGAAAAACCAAGACCGTTCTTTGTTGTATTGTCAGTGGGAATGACAAGCTGTCCCCATCCTGTCGTATTGGTACTTTCGACTGCTGTGATAGCATCTTTGTATGAGGAAATCGAGGTTCCTCCTTTGAAATGATTGTCCTTGCTCACCGACAGTGCTTGAAACTGAGTTCCAATAACCTCCTCGGGTTCTATACCCGTAGATGATGATAAGTTGCTTACAAGCAAGGCTTGTTCCCCACAAACTGTGATGAGTTGGCCGTTATGGATGGACTTTAGCTTTTGGTGGAGGGTCGAAGTGACCGCTCCAGCCTTATGTATCCAAGGTCTTCCTAATAAACAACTGTATGTTGCCCGGATGTCCATGACCTGGAAAGTGACTTGGAAAGTGTGAGGACCAATAGTTATGGGAAGATCAACTTCGCTGATAACTGTTTTTCTGGATCCGTCGAATGCTTTGACGACGACCTCGCTTGTTCTCATCGGAGAGCCTTTGAATGATAATTGCATCAAAGTGGACTTCGGCATAACATTCAGGGCTGACCCTGTGTCTACCAGTACGCTGGCTAAAGCATCATCCTGGCAGTTAACTGTAATGTTGAGCGCCATGTTATGACGGCGACCTTCTTCAGGTAATTCCTCATCACTAAATCCCAAGTTGTTGCAGGAAGTGATGTTAGAGACAATGCTATCGAACTGTCTGATTGTTACATCCTGTTCCACAAAGGCTTGCTCCAAGACTTTCTGTAGAGCCTTCCTGTGGGCTTCTGAACTGAGTAACAGTGATAACACCGAGATCTTTGAAGGAGTCTGTAATAGCTGATCAACAATGTTGTATTCACTCCTTTGGATGAGCTTCAGCATCTCATCATTATTTTTTGAAAGGTCGGGATTACTGGATTGACCGACTGGTGGATCGGGAGCTTCTGTCTGAAGTTCCTTTTCTTTGTTAACTTCCCCAACCCCTCGGTTGAAGATTCTACCACTCCGTGTTACTCGACTGATGTCTGCAATGTTCACGACGGAGGGTAATGAAATTTCCTTTCCATTCTCAACTGTTGTTGCACCGTATTTGTAAGGGATCGCCTTAGCTGATTCATACGGTAGCAGTCCTGGTAGATAGATGACTACGGGAACCTTCTGATTTTTCTGACCATCGTAAGTAATCTCGATCCGTTCTCGGTTGGGAACTTTAGATTCGTCAAGTAGAGGGATGATGGCAAAAACATCCCTGGTATGGTGACGACCAGAGATTGTGACAACATCCTCGACTTTATTAGCAAGGTAGTTCGGCGTCCAGTTGATGGGTCCAGAACTCGGATATGGGCGAATCTCTCCACGATCCACCTGACCCTGAAGAGCTGCTCTCACAAGGTAACACCCTTGGTTACTTTCCGAACAGACGCTACAACGATCGTAATTGTGTGGTGGCACCTGGCCACGCCCACTTTGAATACAATGTAACCTCACTAGGTTAGCTTCCACAGATCGGACATCCTGACTTTGACGACGAGTAGGATTCCTATTACTAATACTAATTTGCTGAGTATCTTCATCCATGTAGATTGGCATCCACCAATGATTTAACAAGTGCTGAAGTGCCTCCTGGACAAGGGTACAACCTCGATCGTTTTTGCAACCTGCTTTACAGCTTTGATAGTCGTGTGATATTAAGAATCTGAGTCGGACCTGCTCAGCATGTAACTCTACCAGGTTGGTATTCATCACGCGAATATCGAAGATTTAAACCATATTGATCTGATAGTAATTCCTATCATGGTAGTCTTGGATCCATCCAAGATCCATTTGATGCTGGAGGGCCTCTTGTATGAAAGAGCATCCTTGTTTATTTACCGAGCAAGTCAGACAGGAACTGTAATCATGTCGCGGCAGATTATGATACTGGCTTTGCCTTGAGTGCATCGCCACCAAGTTGACATTCATTGCACAGATGTCGTGGTTCTGAATGACGTTGGAGTTCGTATAGACCATGTTAACTCCACGAACTCGGTGCTCTTGGACCCATCCGAGATCCATCTGTTCCTATAGAGCTGATTTCACTACCGAATATCCTTGGTTATCTTTAGAGTAGATATCACACTGGTGATAGTGATGAGGTGGCACATGGCCATATCCACTCTGTCTACAATGCATCTTGACCAGATTGGTTTTCAACAAGAGTACATCGTGAATTTGATAGACATTGTTAGTTTCTTTCTCAATCAGATTGACTGCAGCTTTCTCATGTTGAGGCAGCGGGTTCGTAAGAACATTAGGATTCGTATATTTGAAAGATAAGAGCCCGCTCCTAACAAGCTTTTGCACGTTGGACTTGAAATTAAGACAAGTTTCTATGCTAAGCCCTGGACCTCCTTGATGATAAGGGCACGTCTGATCCACCTTAAACTAAAAAGGCAGATTTTTCGGTACTGTAAGAGGAGACTTAGTCTGGATGTGCCCCTTAGCCAGTAGTAACGGAAATAGTTCTGCATACAACATGGGTATAGGATCAAATCCTGGTGGCCGTGTTGTGCGGTTGTTGTTGTATTGGGGACGAGCCTGCTGAAGAGGTTGTTGTGTCCTTTGCTGATCAGGTTGGCTCTGTACAACCTGAGGTTGGTACGTAGGAATAGGCGCAAGGCTGGTAGCAGGAGTCACAACTGCTACTGGCTGATAACGCCGCCTTTGCTTTCCGAGAGAGATATTCCCAATATTTTGCTCTTTTTTCTTAGGGAGAGCACTACCGTATTTTTTAGTACCACTCGTCGATCCAGTGTCTTTTACCAAACGTCCTTCTCGGACGGCTTCCTCAAGACGTACGCCCATGCCGACCATTTCGGTGAAATCACTGGGCGCACTGGCAACCATTCGGTCATAGTAAAATGAGCTTAAGGTCTTTAAGAAGATCTTTGTCATCTCTTTTTCCTCAAGAGGTGGACAAATTTGAGCGGCAATTTTACGCCACCTTTGAGCATACTCCTTAAAGGTTTCCTTGTCCTTTTACGACATTGATCTGAGTTGATCTCTGTCGGGTGCCATGTCCAAATTGTATTTGTATTGTTGGACAAAGGCAGTGCCAAGATCTCTGAAAGTGCTTATCGTAGCACGGTTTAAACCCATGTACCATTTGAGTGCGGCACCGGTTAAACTATCCTGGAAGTAGTGAATCAGTAGGTCCTGATTCTCTGTCTGAGCTGACATCCGCCGAGCGTACATCACCAGATGGCTCTGAGGGCAAGAGTTACCCTTGTACTTTTCAAAGTCGGGCACTTGAAATTTGTGCGGGACTTTCACATTGGGGACCAAGCAGAGGTCTGCGGCGTCCTTTCCGAATAGATCCTGACCGCGAATGGCTTGCAGTTCCTTCTACATTTCCAAGAACTGCTCCTGGAATTCCTCCATTCTGTCAAACATAGTTTCCTTCTTACCAGAAGGTGTCTCTGGAATCTGTCCTTCCGGGACAGTGTGCACCACAGGGGGTGGTACCGTGACTACGGTAGTGAGTCTTGGTGTTTCCCGAAGTTTGTAACCTTCAGGAGTCTTCAGTATGCCCCTGGCATCTTCGCTTTCCCGAAGTTTGTAACCTTCAGGCCCAGCGGCTTCTGTTGAGATTCCCTGATCATCAGTGATCAGCGGAACATATCCTTCCAGGATATAGTTAACAGGCATGCCCCAGGGACGATCTTTCGGCATCTGATACATAGGATCATTCTTCTCCACTATGGGCATTGAGGTGATCTCTGAGATCACAGTTCTTTGTAGCTGAGCTTCTGCCATGGCTTGCATGTCGTTACGAAGCTTTCTCATATCCTCTCTTAGAGCGTCGATCTCTTCTTTCAACTCTCTATTTTCTTCCTCAAGATCATCCATCTTTTTCTGACAATTGGCCCGAGTATTATACGAATGAGACAGTTTGACTCTAGAATCGAGACACAAACGTGAGATTCGTAGGTAAGAAGAATGTTTTTTTGGTTTAATCAAAATAAACTTCGACAATTAGATTGCAAATATCAAACGGTGGGGAAACCCCTTTTTATTAAAATTCAAAGGATTACAGAAATGGAAATACAGTAGATTACAAGATGCAGAAACAGAAACCTAAGCTAATGGGTCCCGAGTCCTCTCTGAAGAGAAATCGGGTGCTGATTCTGATATCTTCCTTTTCTTTGACCGGGGCTCTTGGGCCGTTGTCGGGTTGTCATTCCTTTGCCAGGTGAAAGGAGCGAGCAAACTCCTTTGGTCATCCTGATTCTCTATAGCATGTTGCTCCAAAATTTCAATCAGAGCGTCCTTATCTTTCAGCAGTTGCTGTATTTTGATGCACTCTACGTCGAGGGTGCGGTACTTGTTCTTCCAAGACCTTCTTTCCCGTTGAACTTTGTTGAGAGTAACCTGAAGCTTTTCAGTTTCCGTCATGAAGTACATGACAGATTCCCTCGGCGGAAGAATTCCATAACTAGGATAAGGCATCTTTAGCTTGAGAGCTCTAGTTTGTACCCAATGGAGATAAGGCTCCACCGAGACACAGTCCGGTTTTCCCATAGACTCTCATCCTTTCTTATGAACGTGTTTCCAAGCGTGCACTATTTCCATCTTTAGTGCTCTGTCACTTTCTCCTTCCTTGAAGAAAAGAACTTCCAGATGAACACCCAATGGGATGTGTCTCATCGGGTATCCAAATTGACGAAGAACCAACACTGGATGGTAGTTGATTCCTCCTTTAGTTCCCATAAGGGGTACGTTGGGGAAGTTTCCACAACGGTCAATGATTCTGATTTCCTCATAAATCCTATTGCACCAATCTATATCAGAGTTGGTGAGGGACATGATCTTCTACGACCAACGTAAGGCACTCTTACAATCCCAAAAAGTAGCAGACTTGGGCAAGTGGGAGATAAACCATTTATAAAGCAAAGGTACACAGCATGTGATCTCCCCTCCGCTGTACAAATTCCCCAAGTGTACAGAATGATACGCATCTGCGAGCAAAGTCGGCACAGGGTTTCCAATGAGAAAAACCTTAATGGAGTTAATATCGACGAAATTATTGATGTTGGGAAACAAAAATAACCCGTAGGTGAGCAAGACAAAGATGCTTTCAAAAGCAGTCATGTTCCCTATACTAGCAAAGTACAGAGCTTTCTTTGTCAAGAACTGGGCTGGCAAACCTTGGATGCCACCCTTGGTAGTCATGTGAGTCTTGACCTCAGACTCGTCCAAATGAATTGCTCTTGCAATGATCTGATTCTTTGGAATTTCTTCCAGTCCAGAAAATGGAGCTCGATCCGTAATGTGTAGATCAATCAGATGAGAAAACTCCTCCAGCGTTGGTGATAGCTGGTAATCCGGGAATGTGAAACAGTGATAAACCAGATCGTAAAACTGAATGAGCGCATCCATGATTCCCTCAATCACATGGACTCTTAACAGTGGTAGCAAACCTCCGTGCTTGGCTCTAAAAGCCTCAAGGCTAGTGATCATCCTTGCTAACCTTCTCAAATCCCCTAGTTTTGGAACCTTGAAGGTGTACGTATGAGTTCTCCTTTTACCGAAATCCATTAGCGTAATCCTCTTCTCTGATATTTGCAATCACAGTCTTAGTTTAATTTGAAAAATAGAGAGACTAGAAGAGAAGTTTGTTGAATGTTTTAATGTTTTTTTTTAAATGAATGCATGAATGCAGCACACAAAAACATAGAAAAAACATGGGGTCAAAGGGTCGTTGTCATGAAGTCAAGGCTTTACCCATCCCCAAAGGTTTATACTAGGGTGATTTTTGTGCTTGTACTCATTATCATCAGCTCCTCCCAGGAAAGCAAAACAACAAGCGGATCGCCAGTGAGTTGTAGAGCAATCTTAGAGTAAGTGCCATTCACCGAGAATAGATCACCAGCCTCAAATGAGGGTAGTATCGTGTAACAACTATTTCCGATAGTTTCCGCACTAAGAAAGGGTTTGGCTCCTCAGCTTCTCAGACTTAACAACCGGCCCATTGGCTAAGAGAGTGAATGGGTTGCGTTGGTCAGCCTCCACTGAGGTTGATGGTCGACCTCGTCGCCATCACTTATCTTAAGTGTATACTCAATCTTACCACATACGGCATCACCCGCATTCCCATTAGCAGAAAAATAAACATGTATAGCAATTAGGAAAAGCAGTATATATATTTGTCCTAAACATCCTAGACCTTTAAAGCTATGAATCCTAAGTTCCTGACAGAAAATGGGTTCCCCGGCGGAAGCCCCAATCTGTGGTATCAACCAAAGAGGTGAAAAGGAGGAAAAAGGAAAGAAGCTGAAGAGATACGCCCCACGGTGGGCGCTATTTTTCTGTAGCGAGCGATTTTGGACGCGGTTCTTAAGCGCTGGTCGCTTTCTGCGGTTTGAGCTTTGACTACAGGTCGATTCATTTTTTATCCTATTGTGAGCTGAATAAGGAAGGGAAATAGATGTCTCCAATTAACCCTGCTTTGCATACTGAGTTTAAACAGCGGTCTGTTAGGTTACGAATGCTATCAAGGTGGGGGGCCTTTGTACTGGTTATTTGTATTTTCGCCAATACGGTTTTCTTTCTTTCTAGGACTTTCTAGCGGGGAACAAGGATTAGGATGTTAGGACTGATGCTTTTTGATGGGTATGTGAGAGTATGGGATTTTGGTTTTTTGTTGATTGTGCTCGCTAAGATCTTTTCTTTCAATCTTATGCCTACGTATTCCCGTTTACCGAAACAGGGAAATCAGAGCGTTCGTAGTTCCTCCTATTCTATGGGAGGAAATTGGTGTTTTTGGTGTCTTTTTCAAAGCTCAAGACGTGAAGCGAAAGGTGATTTGTATCTTGTTCAAAGCCCAAGATGTGAAGCTAAAAAGTCTATTTGTGTCTTGTTCAAAGCCCAAGACGTGAAGCTGAAGGACCTCGACTTTAGAGAGAATTTGTCATCTCTAAAGAAGGGTTTGTCTGTCACAACTATTGGGTGACTGGTTATAAAGGAGAATTACTTTAACCGGGATACGCGGATCCTAGCAATGCCATAATTTCCTTTAAAGGGGATTTTAACCTAAAGGAGAAGACTTTAACTCAGTGTAGAGCAATGCCATCTTTCCTTAGAAATTTCTCATGCTAAAAGAGGGATAGTGGCATGGATGTAGATGATCCAGAGGCTTGCCGCTTACAGCGATTAGATGAAGGGGAAAGGAGTTGTTGATGTTTGTATACTGTGAACGAGGCACAACTTTGATGCTAAAAGGTTGATTGGATCAACCAGTGGTTTTCTTATACAAAGCCTAAGAGGAGGCTATTGGCCCAACAAGAGGGAGTTTTTATGTGTCTCGTACGAAGCCCGAGAGAGAGGCTAAAAGGGTTGACTCAACAGGAGAATCTTTTATACTCAACAAGAGAGTGTTTTTTGTATCTCGTACGAAGCCCGAGATGGAGGCTAAAAGTGTTTGACTCAACAAGAGAGTCTTTGTATCTCGTACGAAGCCCGAGATGGAGGCGAATGGGGTGATTGACTCAACGAGGGAGTCTATTATGTGTCTCGTACAAAGCCCGAGAGAGAGGCTAAATGTTGTTTGACTCCACTGGGGAGAATTTTGGTATCTCGTACGAAGCCCGAGATGGAGGCTAAACGTTTGCTTCGCTGGGAAGAATCATTGTACAAAGCCCAAGAGGAGGCTAACTTCATTGAAGAAGGATCATTATACAAAGCCTAAGAGGAGGCTATGGTTACTGTTTCAGTTGAGTGACAGGTCCAGTATACTAATTTTAAAGAGAAAATCAGTTCTTATATGAGCAACACTGTACTCAAGGATTTGATTCAAGGATCTGGGTTATTTCCTTCTCTTTGAGGAAACGGGAAATCCAAAGGGTATTGAGACTGTCCGAGTCTGCGGGTTTCCTTCCTATTTAACGAAGGGGTCACTTGAGAATGTCTTTGAGACTCAAGGAAGTTAGATTGTCCGTGTCTAGAGTTTTATCTTTTGTACTATGTTTTGAAAAATAGTAGTAGACTCTATGAAAGGACTGTTCTATGAGGATGACTAGGTTCTGTTCCTATACCTCTAGGAGGTCGTCGGGACAATTTGTACGAAGCCCAAGAGGAGGCTGGAAACTTTTAAGAAGCCGACGGGTCCTTGTACTAAGCCCAAGAGGAGGCTATCATTCCTAGAGGAAGAGATCATTATACGAAGCCTAAGAGGAGGTTGTGAATACTTCTAAGAAGCCGTAGGGTCCTTGTACTAAGCCCAAGAGGAGGCGGGGTTGCTTTTAGGAAGCCTGTGGGTCCTTGTACGATGCCCAAGAGGAGGCCAATGCTTTTAAGAAGCCCGTGGGTCCCCAAACCCCGAGAAATTCAAGGCAAGCTATTCACAAGGAATAGATCAAGTCAGGAAAGTTTGAGAATTTGGAAGAAACTCAAAGATGCCATTCACGGAGAAGACATTCATCTTGGGGAGTAGAGTTTCTTGACAATTCCTAATGAGGACAGCCGAAGAGAAGACTGTATCTGGTGATCCTATTGGGGATCTAGTTGTCTATTTCTACGAATAAACGAAACGGCGTCACCTAGTTCTAGACGTAGTTGCCGGGGAAACTCTAAATATCTATACTATTATTACACAGTTGATATGAGTTTATGAAAGAAGACTTACAGCGAAACAGCCCCGCAATACAGTTATATATATGAGTTTGTGAAAGGAGACTTACAGTGAAACAGCCCCACAATACAGTTATATACATATGAAAGCGGTAAATGAAAGCGGGTAAACACTTACTCAGTTGTAGAGCTTCCATGCTGTTTGGTTAGTTGTTCAACAAAGAAAAATTGAAAATAACAGTATATTCAAAATCAAAGGAGAAAGTGCTTTGAAAAAGAAAGATTTGGGGCTTACAGCTCAAGGAGAGGCCCAGGGTTTTATCAGTGAGCGCACTGTTGAATTTGTACAGAGGGACTTATACAAATGACTGAGGCCCAAGAAAGGTTTTCTGTACAAAGGGATGGGTCTTACACTCTATCAAGAGGCCCAAGTGAGTTTTAAGAAAAGAAATGGATCTTACTACTCGAGGGTAGGCCCAATGGTTAATTCTGAAAAGGGCGACGGTCGCGCCGAGGTTTTGTAAACACCGTGGGACTTATACAAGCGACTGAGGCCCAAAATTTTGGTATTTACAAAGGGATTGGGTCTTACACTCTATTAGAGGCCCAAAGAGTTTAAAGAAAAGAAATGGGGCTTACAACACGAGGGGAGGCCCATAGTCTTTATTTTCAAGATGAATATTCACTTTTAAAATGCTTAAAAACAATTAAAAATGAATTTATTCACAAAAATACCAACTATATTAAATAAATAATATAAATTTGATTTTTTTGTAGAATATAATATTTTACTATTTTGTGATTTTTCAGAAAAAGAACCAATAAAAAATAATCAAAATTGAAGGAGTTATTAATTTTCCAAATCATTAAAAAACAATATGAAAAATGAGAAAATATAAAAAAAAAAGGGGTTGGGTCTTACACTCTATTAGAGGCCCAAAGTGTATTTTTGTACAAAAGATGGGGCTTACAACTCAGGGAGAGGCCCAAAATATTTTCAGTTTGAAAATGGCGATCGCGCCGAGATTTTTAACGTATCGGAACTTATACAATAGCTGAGGCCCAAAATTGTTTCGTTAAAAAAGGGTTGGGTCTTACACTCTAATAGAGGCCCAAGTGTTAAAAAATGAAAAGAAATGGGACTTACAGCTCAAAGAGAAGCCCAGTTGATTTTCGTTTGAAAATGGCGATCGCGCCGAAGTTTTCTTTTAACGCAGAGGGACTTATACAATAAGTGAGGCCCAAAATTGTTTTGGTTAAAAGGGGATTGGGTCTTACACTCTATTAGAGGCCCAAGTGTTTGAAAAAAATTTGTTAGGGTGAAAATCAAAGAAAACCCCAATTTCATTTTTTAAGCATTTTTCCAAGAAAAATTAAGTAAAAAATGATAAAAATATCAAATAAAATCATTAAATAATGATTAAAGTTTATGAAAAAAAATATTTTATCAACATAAATATTTAAAATCATTTTGGTTTTAAAAATCAAGAAAAAAAAGAAATCATTTTAAAAGCATTTAAAACAATATAAAACACTATTTTTAAATATATTAAAAATAATACTTTTTTTTTGTGATTTTTTGTGGATTAAAATATTATGGGGTATGAATTGGAAAATGATGATTTTTTGCTATGTGAAAAAAATTGGTTGAGTTTTGAAAATAAAAAATAAGAAAAAGAGGAAAGATATCAAAATATCATCTCCGACATTTCTTTTGGGGTAAAAACGAATACCGAAACTTTAATTTTCAACACGTTTTTATCAAATTTCAAACACTAGAAACTCTCTCAATTTTTATCGGAATTAAGATCCGGAAGAGCCTATCCTGACCAATTTTTCGCAAGGAATCCGATGGTATTACTCACGCGCACAGAAAATCGACGCACAAAACGCAGAAAAAACTGCTATCGTTTTGAAAATATCGTTCCGCGTCGAATTTCCAACACGCGTAACTCTCTCGATTTTTAACCGAATCAAGATCCGTAAGAGCCTATCCTGACTGATTTTTCGCAAGGAATCCAATGGTATTACTCACGCACACAGAAAATCGACACACAAAACGCAGAAATTAAAAAACAAAAACTGCTATCGATTAAAAACATCGTTCCGCGTTGAATTTCCAACACGCGTAACTCTCTCGATTTTTAACCGAATCAAGATCCTCAAGAGCCTATCCTGACCGATTTTTCGCAAGGAATCCAATGGTATCACACACGCACGCCGAAACTCAACGTACAAAACGCAGCGATAAAAAAACCAGAGCTGCTACGTTTAAAAACATCGTTCCGCGTCGAATTTCCAACACGCGTAACTCTCTCGATTTTTAACCGAATCAAGATCCGCAAGAGCCTATCTTGACCGATTTTTCACAAGGAATCCAATGGTATCACTCACGCACAAGGAAAATCGACACACAAAACACAGAAATTAAAAAACCAAAACTGCACGTTGTTTTCGACGCCGTTTCGCGTAAAATTTCCAACGCGCGTAACTCTCTCAATTTTCATCGGAATCGAAATCCGTAAAAACCTATCTTGAACGATTTTTCGCAAGGAATCCAATGGTATTATTCACGTACTCGGAAACTCACTGTACAAAGCGAAAAAAACAGAACCGCTATCGTTAATTCGACGTCGTTTCGCGTAAAATTTCCAACGCGCGTAACTCTCTCAATTTTCATCGGAATTGAAATCCGTAAAAACCTAACTTGACCAATTTTTCGCAAGGAATTCAATGGTGTTACTCATGCAAACTAAAACTTAATGTATAGAACACACCAATGAAAAAAAAAAACAGAACTGTACATGGTTTTGAAATAACCAAAATTCCACATAAAAACATGTCAAAATGCAAACAGTGGGAGGATCACAACATATACATTAAGGACTATATTTTTACCTCAAGAATTGTTCAATATGATGCATGTATGTGGACAACAAAGGAAAGCATGATTCAAAGAATTCAAGTTGTGAATTTTACCTCTTTTTTGGAGATTTTGGGCAACCTACCAAGTGCTTTGTTCCAGAAATGATTTGATGCTTTGGACAACCTCAAATGACCTCTTAGAAGCTTTTAGGATGGTTGGAATCAGCTGGAAACCTCTGGAGCAAGTTTGTGCACTTTCTCGCGAAATGGTCAAAAACGGCCAAAATGCCAACTCTCTCAAATGGTGTTCCAGATGTGTGGCACCATTTGGGACAGTTCAAGGATGATATTTAGAGTGTGTTTGAGGTTTTATCTGGCTTGGAAAGTGACTGAATCAAGACATGACTTGAAAAATGCAAAAAAGTGTCATTTTGAGGTTTTGAGAGGTGACTTTGTGATGTTGGTGTTATAGGTCACTTGTGATGGTTTGCACAGCTTACATATGATATATATGAGGTGTGTGTGTGATTAGTTTGAGTGGAATTGCTCTCTAGCTCAAAAACTCAGAATTTCCTTACTAATGAAGGCATTTTGGAGTGAAAGAGAGAATTTGAGGAAAGCATCTGTTTGATGGCTTTGGTGTACTCAAACTGAACACAAATGAGCTCTATTTATAGTAGAGCAAGTTTGTTTTGGGATCCACAGTGAATGGCAACTGCAGCAGGGGTTTGGCCAATGTTGGCCAATGGAAATCCAAGTCTCCTCTAGCCATTGACTAGAGGTTAGGGCTCAGAGCTTTGGTTCCCTTGGTCTTGGATAAGTCTTGACTGATTTCAGATGAGAATGGCTCAGTACATGCCACCTCTAAGCATCCATTAAATGCTTCAAACCAAAATTGGAGTTTTGTCCCTCTTTTAGGGATTTCTAGGCTTTGGCATGCTTTTCTTTGTTCCTTGGACTTGGGAGGTTCATGGATCAGATCATCCCACTTGGATTTGATCCTTAGATGTGTCCAAACTGATGACAAGGCTTGAAAATTCGTGTGGCACAAAAAATGTGCAAATCTGCCTTGAAAAATTCAGCTTCAGCAAGCCCTTTTGTAAGATCCATAACTCCCTGCTCGAGTATGCTACATGGACGTTCTAGGACTTTTTGGAAAGCTTAGATGACGTACTTCAACTTTGATGTTTGGCCCTAGACCTGGTTCAACTTGGATCATGGAGAAAAACAGCCTTGAAGTTGGGACATTGTGCTGAAATTACAAGGCAGATTTTGGCTAAGTGCTGAAAAATGTCAATTTTAAGTTTTGAGCCCTTTTGATCCAAGCATAACTCAAAATCCTTAATGAATTGGACTTAGGTCTAGTTGAAGTTTTTGTAGAGGGTAATGAGGGCTACAAATCAAGCTTTGGATGGGGGAAAATGGTTTTGTGGTTTAGGAGTTATGATCCTCCAAAGTTGGTACCCTTGCCACTTTTTTTCATAACTTAGAAAAATTTCTAAGTTTTTATGGTTACCCCTTTTACAAGTTATCCCACTTTCTTTGATTTTTCTTGATGAATGATGATTCCAATTGCACATTAACATCATTTTAGGGTTAAAAAACCATTTTTATGAAAAATCTCAAAAAGTCAAAGTTTGACTTTTGTGCACAGTTGACTTTTTATCAGATGAATTCCAAACTGTGCGATCCTTTAGGAAATCATGTCCTTGACCTAAATCAAAATTGATGGACATGTTCCATGGGTGTTATAGGGTGTATTTAATCGTGTCCCACGGCTTGGGAGCATGTCCTGGTCAAAAGTCAAAGCTATAGTTGACTTTTCTCGCGAAACCCTAACTGTGGTTCAGATGAAATTGAAACTTGTTGCTCAAGCTTCTTGGGTCAATCCATTGTTGCAAATGGATCAACGTGGCATGTTGGAGACCCTCAAATCATGTCTTGAGGTCTTGGCTCATGATTTGTCCCAAAAGTCAACTTAGGGGTGAATTAGGTCAAGAAACCCTAATTCCTGATTTTTGATGTATGCATCCCCTGAGGCTAAATTGACTTGATGATGGGGTTTATGATGTTCCATGGAGCATTTTAGGTTATGCTTTGAAGCATTGGCTCATGCCCAGAGGAAAATTTCCATCTGGAGGCCCTAGTCGACCAAACCCTAATTTGGTGACACTGGCGATCCTGAAGCTTGATCCACCTAGAAGGGAGCAGCCTTGTGCTTAATCCTTGAAGTGGGAGTCCTCTTGATCCATTGTGGATATTTGAGAGGCTAGACAAGTTGAAGATCATGTCATTCCTTGATTGATCCTTTGTCTAAGAGCTCTGCGAGGGCTTGAAAGCCTAAATCCTGTTTGTAGTGAATGCTTACCCACCTTTGGGGAGACTAATGAGGTACAAAGGTACATCCATATTGTGCTGATGATTTGCATAATGATGGGAAATCTTAGTGGTCAAAATTTGGGGTATGACACTAGTGTACTCTCTATCTCTATCTCTCTCTCTCTCTCTCTCTCTCTCTTTCTCTCTCTCTCTCTTGTATTTAATTTTTGTAGCCTATTGCATGTTTAGGTTTTTTTTTCTTAGTGTAATTTATTGTTAATTCCTGTTGGTAGCGATTTATTACGTAAGTGTAGATTTTGTTGGAATTGAAACCTAATTGAGTTTTATTGGTGATTAAAAGCTGCAGACTAGTGGTGTTATAATCCTACAATAACTGATTTTTTGTAAAGGACACATCTCGTGTAATCTACAATTTATCAATTCGATATAGTTGGCAACGTTTATGTATTATCTTAAAACAATTTGTGGTATTTGTAAATTATATATCTGTAATCGTGATTGATCTCCAATACAAGCATAAGCTCTTTGTTTCTGCTTTAAAAATTCTGCGCGTTTGAAAATCTCTGATATTACTTTTTTGAAAAAGCGGACAATTTTTTAAAAGGGTATATTCACCTAACAACCTTTAATGTTATTTGTGTTTATCCACCTCAAGTTGGGTTAGCATAATACCTTAATGTTAAATTTTGGGAGGATTTAGAAGGCTTACTTCAAGATATACCCCAAGGAGATAAGCTTTTTCTAGGAGGAGGTCTAAATGGTCACATAGGGAGTGTAGCAAGAGGTTTTGAGAGCATGCATGGAGGGTATGGTCAATGGGAGGTGAATAGGGATGGTAAATCCATCTTAGAGTTTGCTTTGGATCTTATTGTGGAAAATACATGGTTCAGGAAAAGAAATTAGCATTTTATCACATATAAAAGTGGGGTGACATGTTCTCAAATAGATTTATTTCTTATCAGAAAGTCATATAGGATGATTTGCTTGAACTGTAAAGTTATTCTAGAAGAGATATTGACTACCCAACATAGAGTATTGGTTATGGATGTAAGAGTAAATGGGATAACAAAGAGAAGAGATCACGCAGGAGCGTCACTGATCAAGTGGTGGCTTTTGAAGGTAGAAAAACAAAAAAGTTTCCAACAAAAGATCTTGGAGGGAGGGTTTGGATAATCACAAGGAAATATAAATGATATATGGAATAAGATGGCTCAAGAGATTACAAAAATGGCTAAAGATATGTTGGGATCATCAAGAGGTTTTAGACCTAGGGGTAAAGAACCGTGGTGGTGGAATCACTACTACAAAATATACCTTTGGTAACACCATATCACTACGACCATTTTGTTAATCGTAGTAATATATCATTTTTACACGCCTGATTTTTTTTATTAAAAGACTTTTCATCACGGTTCATAATAGCAACTATGGTTATAGATTAAAGGTTACATACTTCGAATCTCATCATCAATATTTTTTCATTTTTCTATAAAAAAAGTATGCGTCCCTTAACTTACATTGTTAAATAAAAATTGAAAAACATTTAACTACAATTGTTTTTATTAACTGTGGTTATATGTGTCGTATTTCACTATGGTTGGTATTTGCAACTGTATGAAATTCTTTCTTGTAAAATTAAAACATAACAAGTTCTTTATTTCCTTCATAACACATGCCTTAGTGAACCAGATGACATCGATCGCAAAATCTTCACCACCTTTATTTATTTCTTGGAACATCCAATCTTCACCATCTTAATTCATTTCTTGGAACAAAAATCATTTCTTGGTCTCTTCCTCCTCTTCGAAGTACGATACATTAATTTTTCTATGTTCATTGTTCAGTGTTCATTTCTTGGTCTCACGCAATTTGGCAAGGTTTTCCTTTATGTGATGTGGATTTTCGTTTTGTTGTAATTTGATTACTTTATGTATTGGTTTTATTCAGATTTTGTGATGTTTTTGTTGTTATAAGGCTATGTGAAGTTGTCTTGTGTCTTGCTCTCGCGCTGTGATGTTTTTGTTATTGTGGGGCTATGTTTTTATTTTCATTTTATTGTTATAACTCTATTGTAGATGAAGAAAGAAATATGGTTATGACTATGCTTTACGTTTTGGTTTTGCAAATAAAATTGTTGGGTTGTTAATTGATGTCATGAATTATCGAGGCTGGTTATGAATATGCTTTAGGTTTTGGTATTGTTAAATATTATATTGTTGTGATGGATATATCAGTATGCATATAACCATATTAGTATGTTGTGTGTGTAGCATTAGTGTGTCATTCACATTAGTCTTTTGATATAAATTTCATAATTTGTTATGGATCTTTGTTGGATGAAAGTTGATAAATTAGGTTCTGTGTATGAGAAAGGAGTTCTTGAATTCCTTGAATTTACGAAAAAAAATTCCTGGCAATAATGGTCTCTTTTATTGTCTTTAGGTCAATTGCGGGAATATCAAAAAACGTTCAAAGGAAGAAATATAAAATTACCTATGTTGTGATGGAATATGTCAGAATTATAGAATTTGGATGTGGCATGGAGAAAATGCATGAAGTTGATGAAGATATGGAATATCAACTTGAAGATATGATATATGATATTGGAGAATCGTCTTTTATGAAAGCTCATATTTATGATACTTTATGTAGTGATAAGGATGCACATTTATATAATTGGTGCATAAGTTTTGCACGATTGTCTGCGTTGTTAAAATTGTTTAATCTGAAGGCAAAAAGTGGATAGTCAGATAAAAGTTTCATGGAATTGCTTGATTTGTTGAAACAAATGCTACCAGAATATAACAATTTTTCATATCATTGTTATAAGGCCAATAAGGTATTGTGTCAAATGGGTTTTGAGTATATCAAAATACGTGCATGCCCTAATGATTGCATATTATACATGAAAGATAATGAAAATTTGGATCAATATCCGTAATATAGTGAGTTGCGCTACAAGGTGAAGGACAATAATGGCGATGACGATGACAATGTTAGTAAGAAGCGTCCTCCAGCTAAAATTTTATGGTACTTACAAACAATTTCAAGGTTCAAGAGACTTTTTGCTAATGCGAATGACGCAGAGAATACTAGATGACATGCATATGAAAGAAAAATGTGATGGAAAGATTCGCCATGTAGTTGATTCTTAGCAATGGAAGAAAATTGATTCGTTGTTTCTGGATTTTGGCCTTGAGCCAAGAAATCTTAGGCTTGGGCTTGCCACAGATAGAATGAACCCCCTTGGTAACCTGAGTATTAATCATTCTTTGTGGCTTGTTCTTCTCACAATTTACAACCTATCTCTTTGGTTGTTAATGAAGCGCAAGTATATGTTAAGTATAACGTAGATGTGTTCAATGTTATTTTGCACAATCAACGACTTTCCTGCATATAGTAATTTGGTTGGATACAATGTCAAAGAACATTAAGCCACTACTACGAAAAACCCATTTAACAACGGCTGGGAATGACATATAATGATGCGGGCGAAGGCGTTGTTATGTAGATTGTCGTTGTAAGTTCGCTGTTTCTACAACGGTCTGGAAACCGTTATTGAAAGGCAGGATGCGTGTCATATATCACAACGGTTATGATAATAAACCGTTGTGATACATACACTTAGGTACTGGGTTCTAAACCCCATTAGAAGCGAAATATGTAAAACATAAATTACCTATGATCTCAGTTATAATAGATAACCGTTGTTGTAAGTACCTGAGTTTATTATATTAAATGTAGATTGCTTGTTTTCCAAACACCTCACTAAAGAAATATACATGGAATCAATTTGATTAAGAAGTCTATAATCTACAAATTATATTGTTCTTGAAAACCAACTTAAACAAACCAATGTTTTCTGATTGCATTCGTCTCATTGTGCATTTCACGCTGTTTTACATATATATTGTGGTTTATTGATCTGACTCCTTCGATATATCGCTATCTTCGATTATAGTTAAATTTCCATAAGAACAAGACATTGGATAATCTGCCTCACATAATCACTTATCATCATAATTTTTATAATCATAAGTTTTACGATTATAAGTGTTGATGGAGAGGCTGATTAACTAATAATTTATAGTTAATGAAATTTAACTATAATGGAAGATGGCGATGCATCTAAGGAGCCAGATCATTATACCATAATATATATATTAAACATCGTGAGATGAACGATGAGAGGGATGCAATTCGAAAACATTGATTCATATAAGTTGGTTTTCAAATACAACTTAATTTGCAGATTATAAGCATCTATGTCAAATTAAATGAATGTATTTTAAGTGAGGGTTAGTGAGACAAACAATCTACATAGAATATAATAAACTCAAACAACATTCTATACCAGATCTAGATATTATAAACTCATATAATACGCTTGCTACCACCAGCAAAATTTAAGTGATGGTTAGTGAAACAAATAATCTAAATAGAATATAATAAACTCAAACAACATTCTATACCAGATCCGGATATTATAAACTCATATAATACGCTTGCTACCACCAGCATCATCACCCTGTATCATCCCCTTAACCTGTAAGGAAACACAACAAACTTAAAAAATGAGCATCCTCAGTTGAAAACAAACCCTAAAACCATAATCCAGTGAAGAGTAAAGAGAGGAACAAGAATAACACACCTTTTAATGAAACTAATCGTAGAACAGGAATCAATTATGATGTTCAACTAGTTTGGGAAGCAATGAAAAAGAAATATAAGGAGGAAGAAGCTTACACAAAAGCTTCATACTTCTTATATTTCTTTTCATTGTTTCTAAAACTAGATGAAGTTTGCTTACACTGTTGTTTCTTCATTTACGAACATCTTGTTCGTGATGCTATGAAAAAAAGTATAAGGTGGATGAAGTTTCCATCATAGCGTCATGCTTCTCATACATTTTTCCATAGCAACACAAACATTATGAAGTTTTCAAAGTATGGTCTTTGTTAAGGCAGTGAAAACGAATCTAAAAAAATGAGAACAATCAACAAAAACAACATGCAACAAACGAGATAATGGGAAATATCTAATAATAGATGGAAGAAGAAGAATACCTTAATGTATGTAACACAAGATTCATGGCTAATGGTGAAAACGAAGAGGAAAAATGGGTTCTAGGGTTTCACTTTGAAGGCAACGACGCTACTGTCAATAAGTGAAAGTTATTTCGCTTATATATGGGTAAACTATTTCACAACGGTTAACAATAACTACCGTTTAGATAGGTATTTATTTATTATATATATATCACTACGGTTAACCAGAAGAACCGTAGTAATAACCCTTTTATTTGTGAATTATAAAATAAATAAAAAAGAAAAGGTGCGCCTTAACGTTAAAGGAATAAAATATTTTATGGCGCTGAGGCTCGAACCGACGAAAGTTTTATTAGTTGCATTTCTGTATTCATAATGTAATTCAAACATCAACAATGTAATTCACAATGCATCTGCAGTTTAAACATCAATAATGTAATTCAAACCCTAATACAACTATTACATTTCATAACAAAGTAAACATTAAACATAAAGGAGACAAGAAAACATAACATCTTGAGATTTCCAGAAAATATCTCTGATTTCAGTTTGTTCTTCAAATTCTTGTTCTTTTTCTTTAAATCCTCATACATAACCTTCAAATAGCCCACAACTTCCAACTCTGACTTCATAATGCTCTCATGTTCATTTCCATCTCTTTCTCCCACGTCTTCATCCCATATGAACAAATTACATGTTTCGTCGCTCCTCCAAAATGGACATCTCCAAAAAAGCCTTCCTTTATTTTGTCCCTTCTTGCATTGGTATGAAACCATACGACCATCACAACCACAAAAATTTCCAGATCGAGATTTTACAGCGGAAGAAGACATAGAAACACCTTTGGATGATTTTGTCTTCAAATGCGACATTGCAACACCTTAAAGTAGAACACTTTCTTGTTGTTGTTGTTGTCGTCTTGTTCCCGACAATGGTGACGGCGTTGGTGTTAGGGTTGTTTCGTCTTGTTTCTTTTTTCAGTGGATAAATTGATATATACTTGGTGTTTAAAATACATAAAAAGAAGCTTCAGTTTGTAACAACGGTTTTAAGAAATAACCGTAGTGATAACCTTATTATTTTTTAGTTAAATATAAATAAAACTTAAAAAGGGCGCATTTACGTCAAAGGAATAAACTATTTAAGGGCGATGAGGTTCGAACCCATGAAAGCTTGACTCTATCACCACAGTGTTCACAATAACCGTTATTATACCCTTGAAATTTCTAATTAAAATAATGCGCGCGCATCCAGTACGCACTATAACAACGGTGTATAGGATGCCGTTGTAAACCTGGCGTTGTTGTTTGGGCGTTTTGTAGTAGTGAGCGTGTCCTATATGTGAATATGATACATGTTTTCACCAACTTGAGTTTTGAAAAAAGATTGTTTTCCTTAGGCATCGAAAATTTCTAAAACCCAATCATCCATATAATTTAATTAGAGTTTTGATCTTCTATTTTATCTGATTTACGAAATTAATTTTTCTTTTAAATTTAAACATTTTTTATACTCTATCATATTTTTGCACTTAAAATTAACGATGTTTCTATTATTTAAATGACAAATTTCTTGTGGAACATGATAAATTATCGTATATAAATCTACTGTAAATTTCTATTGATGAAAATATAAGTTAAAAATAAATATATCATTGATTCTTTTATAAAAAACATGAAAGTCTGACTAATACTGTTTAAATTTTAAATAAAATAACTAATTTTGTGAATCGATGAATCAAAACTATAATTTAATTTATATATTTTAAATAATTATATTATTATATTTTATTTTTTAATACCAACAATTTTTATTTGAAATTTGACCAACGTAGTCTTTGTGTTTTTAGGAAAATTTTAGTTATCGAGAACACGTTATTCCTCGTTAAACTTTCCTTTTCTAAAGAATAAGCACACAAACACATTTAGAATGATTTAAAAAATACAATTCCTTGAAAATTTGTAATATTTGACTTCGTATGATAAATTGTTTAATCAAATCATATTTATATTGTATTAACTAGTAACTAACCCGTGCGTTCGCACGGGCCTGTCTGTTCGAGGATTTTATGTTATGGACATGTAATTGTTAATCAAATTGAAAAGAAAAATGTTAATATTATAAAAATAGATATGATTGAAATTAAAAATTTATATTAGTAAATATAAGAAAATGTTGTGTGTTGATAAAAGAAGAAATTAAAGTTGTGCTCGTTTATAAGATATGTATTTTATTCGTATATAAAAAAATTGGAATAAAAAAAAAGTTGTGCCCGTTGATTACAAAAGTATTTGTTTCGTAGATTAAAAAATTGAATCAAACTTAAAGTTGCGCTCGTTTATAACAATACTATTTGTTTTGTATATTAAAAAATTTGAATCAAAATTAAAATTGTGTCCGTTTAAAACAGTTGTATAATTTTTTTTTAATAACAAAATTTGAATCAAACAAAAAGTTGTGCTCGTGGATTACAGTAGTATTTGATTCGTATATTAAAAAATTGATTCAAAATTAAAGTTGTGCTCGTTTATAAGATATGTATTTTATTTGTATATAAAAAAATTGGAATAAAAAAAAAAGTTGTGCCCGTTGATTACAAAAGAATTTGTTTCGTAGATTAAAAAATTGAATCAAACTTAAAGTTGCGCTCGTTTATAAGATATGTATTTTATTTGTATATAAAAAAATTGGAATAAAAAAAAAAGTTGTGCCCGTTGATTACAAAAGAATTTGTTTCGTAGATTAAAAAATTGAATCAAACTTAAAGTTGCGCTCGTTTATAACAATAGTATTTGTTTTGTATATTAAAAAATTTGAATCAAAATTAAAATTGTGTCCGTTTAAAACATTTGTATAATTTTTTTGTATAACAATATTTAAATCAAACAAAAAGTTGTGCTCGTGAATTACAGTAGTATTTGATTCGTATATTAAAAAATTGATTCAAAATTAAAGTTGTGCTCGTTTATAAGATATGTATTTTATTTGTATATAAAAAAATTGGAATAGAAAAAAAGTTGTGCCCGTTGATTACAAAAGAATTTGTTTCGTAGATTAAAAAATTGAATCAAACTTAAAGTTGCGCTCGTTTATAACAATAGTATTTGTTTTGTATATTAAAAAATTTGAATCAAAATTAAAATTATGTCTGTTTAAAACATTTGTATAATTTTTTTGTATAACAAAATTTTAATCAAACAAAATGTTGTGCCCGTGGATTACAGTAGTATTTGATTCGTATATTAAAAAATTGATTCAAAATTAAAGTTGTGCTCGTTTATAAGATATGTATTTTATTCGTATATAAAAAAATTGGAATAAAAAAAAAGTTGTGCCCGTTGATTACAAAAGTATTTGTTTCGTAGATTAAAAAATTGAATCAAACTTAAAGTTGCGCTCGTTTATAACAATATATTTGTTTTGTATATTAAAAAATTTGAATTAAAATTAAAATTGTGTCCGTTTAAAACATTTGTATTATTTTTTTTGTAGATTAAAACATATGATTAAAACATATGTATTATTTTTTTGTATTACAAAAATTTGAATTAAAAAAAAAATTGTGCCCGTTCATTATAGTAGTATTTGTATCGTAGATTAACAAATTGTGGTGGTTTTTAACATATGTATTTATTTTTATATAAAAAAATTTGAATAAAAAAAAAGTTGTGTCCGTTGGTTATAATAGTATTTGTTTCGTAGATATTTTGTATATCTAATATTGTATAATATATGTTGAATCAGTGTGATGGCTAATGCAATGTTTACAATATATTATTAGTCCATTAAATTGTCTGATAATTATAGATATTTTATAGTGATAATATCATCAATAATAAAGCAAAATGTATAAAATAAATTATAAAATTTCTATTGTTTAAAGTTTAAAACAAAGTCATCGTGTAATATATATATATATATATATATATATATATATATATATATATATATATATATATCACTCCAAAAACCTCAATTTTATACATATTAGAACACTCCAAGCTTGTCAAGGCTGGTTAAAGATCCTAAGATTAACTATTTTTGTTTAATTAGAAAATCACAAGTAAATGTTTGAAAACAAAATAAAAGAACCATAATAAACATGCCAAGCTTAATTAACTTATAAACTACACACTCAATATATAAAGTAAACACCTATATCATTATCATGTTCTCTTCAGAATACTGAAAGTACATTAGAAAGATAGTCCATATTTTTCACTGTAGAATCCTCGTCATTGCTGGAAGAGAAATGTATATTTCATACATGGTCAACTTATCATTGTTGACAACAACTTTTGTGGCTTGATCATAAACCTTTATTGCTCACTTCGTTAGTCTATAATTCTCCTCCAACTTAGCAGTGGCATACTGCAGATAAAGAGGCTTCACTTGACCCGTCAGAGCCTATTTAGTAAAAAATGACAAATTGGTTAGCAAATAGATTTTGTAACTTTTATTATGACTAATGAATTACTTCATAAAGAAGAAGATGGATGCCAAAAAACCTGTGATATGGAGATTCCAAACGAACAGTCATTAATGCAAAATCAAAATCCAAGAACCAATCCTGGAAGAAGTTTGTCATTATTAGCAGAAACAGAGAGAACTTTTATTAAAATATAGTTATCAAAAGCCACACTACAAGTAGGTCAAAAAATAGTACAAATTACAGCTATATCGTATGCTACCTGTCAAATCTTAATGAGTATCTCAAGACACAATATGGTACTCTTAGATTTCAACAGCGAGTCAGTTTGGGGCATGTTTTTTTATGTCATCATCATCTTCTACTTTTGATCTTGGGAAACAATAACCCAAACCATTAGGTTCCTATGTAAACAGACATGTGTCACTCATAAACGTTAAATTATGTCAAGAATCATACATTCAAACAAAAAAAAACTTGAATGACAAAAGATGTATTTGTAAACATGTATTTTAATAAGTATAACAGATTTCTACTACAATTGTATGTAACGCAGAAAAGGAAATCAAAAAATCAAAACCAATTTCATTCATATGAATTGAATCCTATATCATTCAAAGTGGTCGATTCAGAAACGAAAGTTACAACATTAAGAAAATTAAAACTCCTAATAGTCAAATCTAAAAGGCCTGAACGACATGAAATTGCTCCAACCGATTGGTACTAAGTCTTCATCATCTGAATCAAACGTACGTTTCTTCCGTATCCTTCTTGCTCTGTTAATTCTCCTCCTCCTCCGTCTTCTTTCAATTGAGACCGAGTGTAGCTTCTGCACAGCTTCCTCGGGCTAGACTTGCTGGGTGTGAACTGGCTGTTGAACATCAGAAGTAGGTCTTTGAACATCTGAAGTTGGTTGTTGAACATCTGAACTTTGTTGGGTATGGACAGCATCATTGGAACTCATGTTCGTTTTCCTTCTTGAATGATATTGGTTGTGTGATAAAATGAAGAGGAAAACGTTTATATAATCATTTACGTTGAGATTCTAAACGTTTTTTTTATGTGATTATTGGTTGGGTAGTTCAATAACCAGTGCTGGTTATTGAATATCAATGGTCAAGTTTATCATTTATTTTAAAATACATTATTATTTAATATGGGGCATTGGGAAGCAAAACATTGTTTATTGCTATTATGGGCCCATGACCTATTTACATCAGAAGTGGTAAATAGATTTCAAAGGCATAAATATAATTTGAATATTTCATATTTATATAAGTATGAATTAAGAAACACAAAATTATATTAAACCATGGGATATTAGATGTGCTATTTAAAACAATATAAAATTATGTTGCAGAAAGTAGATGTACCTTATCTATGTAGCAGTAACCAGAGTTAAATAATGTCACTACAATTAGACATATGTCACCCTTGAGAACCAATCAATCATGAAGCCCAAGAAGAGAAGCTCACCTGAAAATACGGACAAGAGCATTTGAGAAATAAATATACCAACCATCAGCAAGCTAAAGATTGGTTCACCATGTAGATCATTTCGTATAAGGAAATTAATTACCAAATCATTAAGAATACAAAATGATCCTCTTAAAAAAAGAATATAGAAAGAAATCCTAATGCCAGAAAAAATTTATCCAGTTATAGCATCACAAATATATTAAGCAAACAAAATGGTAAGAGACACGAACCAGTACTGCACCAACTAAGGCCAATAACACACCACCGATATCCATAGCATGCATGTGTGAAAAATAAGGAATACCATTTCAAAACCACCTTAACTAAGTATATTATTTCACATAACAGACCAAGAAAGCAAATATGTAACAAACACAATAAAGAAAGCAAATGGTTAAATATATAATACACCTTCATAGATTGAACCGCTCCTTCCAAAATTCAAGCATAATGCTGATATAGAGAATGACTTCCGAAGCAAAATAAAACTATACGCATAAACGCGACTTTACATCATCCAAAGGGAAACATACCAAGGTTTCACCAAAACTGCTACACAGATATTGTAGTGACAAGGTCATTATAGAAGTTGAACATAAAACAAATCACAAAATAATTATAGAAAAAAGAAAAAAAAAAATACATAAATCACCTATGCGGACAACGTCCTTACAGTGACCACACCTTAAGAGATGAATCAAATCATATCAAATTAGCAACCTGCGAAGAATTCAATTTCACAAACCAAATTACTTATTACAATTACAAAACATTAACTGAGAATTAACTGAGAATACAAGAGTGACCTTGACAGTAACTACTTACAGAGAGTATCAACCTGGATAGTTCTCAAGATATCCGTGTGCAAGAGATTCAGGGAAACCGTGTCACCAATACAATCCATTATACACTGTCAAAGATAATCCAATACGTCATGAAGCCTAAACTGCAAAACATCCAAACTGCAAGGCGTCATCAGTCATGAAGCCTAAACTGAAAAACACCCAAACTGAAATTGAAATTCATATAAACTAAGACACTTTACAACATACTGTTTTCGTATTTTTCCATTTGCATCATTGCAGCAAATTGAACCACATCACCTTGTTTTTTCATCCTTTCTTTTCTGTAATCACAAAACAAAACGAAAAAATCAAACACATAAACAAAGACTAACCAAGTTGGTTGATCACAGAAACATAACAAATACATACCAGACTTTTATCTAAACACATAAACACTAACATTATGTCTTACATATTTTCAAACCCATAACATGCTTTGCGGCAACAGAAACCTTCCTTACCTATTTTCACACCCATAATGAAGCTTTACTGAAAAATGACAACACACAGTACAAAAAAGTCAGAGTTGCGAGAAAGAAAAAGATTCATAAAACCTAACTTCATTTGTGTCACAACAAATTCCTCAAATCAGAAAAAGAAGAAAAACAACCCTTAAATCTTTAGCACAGTTTTGTAGATCTGTAGCACACTTTTCTCCATTTGCATCATTGCAGCAAATTGAACCACATCACCTTGTTTTTTCATCCTTTCTTTCCTGTAATCACAAAACAAAACGAATATATCAAAAACATAAACAAAAACATAAACCAAGACAACGATTCATAAAACCCAACTACATTTATCTCACAACGAAATCCTAAAATTAGAAAAAGAAGACAAACAAACCCTAAAATCTGAAGCACAATTTTGTAGATCTAAGAAAAAAAGGATAAACAGATTTATCAAAAGAATGAAGATTGACGAAGATGCCGACTTACCAGAAGACAAGAACAACTAACTTTCCTCTCATATTCTTCTGCTTTTGCACCATTTCCATACTCACCATCATCGTGCCGACACAAACCAAACAGACAATGAATGACGAAGAGGAAGACAAGAGACGAAAAAGAGAAAGTTACTCTGAAAGTGAGAAAGAGAAAGAGTGAAAGAGAAAGCGTGAATGAGAAAGGAAGAGGAGGGAGACAAGAAAGCTAAAACTCAGACACTATTAATTAAAGTTAACTATTACAAATGATATAATTGGAATAGAAGTAAATGACATCATTATTTGAAGCAATTGTAACCAACAAAGACTTAGAACAATAATTATATAGTTGGATTACAATAATGTGACATCAATAGTTGGAAAAAGTAATTTTTGGACACATTTTTCCCTTAAAATGAGGATGTGACAATAAAAGAGCAAGGGGCAAAGATGTGTTTTCCAAAGCCCTTACTTTTCTTATATTATAGAAGATTGAATAGAATATTAATTTACTTGATTATATAGTGTCATCATGTCTTGTCTTCTATTAAAAACGGCAATTTTTATAGTGGAACCGGTGTTGATTTTGTGGACTGAATGAACCTGGATACCATTTTGGATAGATTCAATACAAACCACAAGACAAGATAGGTGGTGTGTGAGAGAATCCAATCACAATAAAAAATGTTGAGTTGTTTTAGCTGACACAAATTTAATAATTTTGGCAAAATAATATAATTTTGATGGTTGATGCAATTTAAATTTTAATTATTTGTGTTTGGTATCTGGTTAGTAAGTATTTTTTTCTATTTAAAAAATTATAATTTTGTAAGTTTATTGAGTAAGGGACTTATTTGGTTTATACATAGTTTAAATATATTTGTTATTCAATCATTTTTTTTGTTTATAATAAAAACTAGATGAAGTGTTTTGTTAAGTCAAAACAATTCAATAGATAATTGATGTTTATGCATGTTCAAATTTGAGATGTTTCATTTAATCGCTTTTAAGTGGAAAAATTTTAGTCATTGATTAAATATAAAAATAAATAAATAATTGATTTTATGGGCTTAAATATTAGGCCATCTGATCTTATTTATAAAATAAAGTTTATTTTTTTAGATTTATTTAGTAGTCAATATATTTGATGAATATATTATTGACTAAATACATTGATTATTCAATAAATCTAAAAAAATAATTTTCTCTTATAAAAAAACTAGAGAGAATAATAAATTATCTTTTAAATTTATTAAATAGCTAGTGTATCTAACTTATATTGGAGATTAAATTCATTAATTATTTAAACAATCTAATAAAATAATATTTATTTATATTTGAAATCAGAAGAAGTACAATCGAGTTTTACAATTTAATAAACAATTTTTAAAATTTTAAAGTTTCACTTTGCTAAAAGATAGAGTTTGGAGAAGAGTTTATATGGAGTGACATCACTCACTTTACAAATTGATTTGTATCTCAATCCACATGCAACTTTACCCAACCCACTCACTCTAGTATGACATTAGAATCTATCAATCGGATTATGGACCGCTAATCGTTAATATCCACACGCCAAATCCAATATTATTGGGTGTGAGGTGGTATGACGGTAAAATCCAAAAGTCCCATATTGGTAAGAGATCGAGCTTGGAAAATATTTATATAAAGTGACATCACTCACCTTACAAGCTGAATTTGTAGGAATGAGTTAGACTCAACCTATATACTCTATTATAAACATCAACCACTTGCACATATTCTTTAATAGAATACTGCAATGAAGCTCATATCGTATTTTCATGTACCCAAAGATTTTTTGAGCTAAGTCATTAGCTTCCTCATTCTCCCCCAAGGTTAATGTAAAACTATATCATCCATAAAAAGTTATAAGGTTAATAGTCATTTACCCCCTGCAATATATGCGACTTTTGATTTACTCCTCTTTAAAAAAATAATTTTGGATACCCCCTGAAATTTTAAAATTCTAAGTCTTTTGCCCCCCAGGTAGAAAAATTACCCCCCTGTAAAATATTTTTTTTATTTACCCCCCTGGTTTTTACACGCTTAAGGGGGTACTCCAAAATTTCAGGGGGGTAATCCAAAATTATTTTTTTAAAGGGGGGTAAATCAAAAGTCGCCTATATTGCAGGGGGGTAAATGACTATTAACACAAAGTTATAATAGCTTCTTATCCATTTAATTGGAGGTTTGGGCTCAAACATTGACATAGGTTGTTGTCCATTTCATCGGAGATTTGGGTTCAAACACCGACATTCTCAGTAATTAGCTGGATTACGAATTTATAATCAATCATGACTTGTAAATTATCATAATCTTTGACCATGGCTGCCATTATCTTAAGTCATATAAATATAGTCTCATATTCAATTTGATTATTGAAATCTTAGGATCTAGTTGGCACCTGATGTTCTAAACTCTCCTTTATGGATAATTATAATAACAGTAACTCTAATTTATAGATATATGTGCTTGCATATACATATATCTGTAACTGTCAGATGTTCAATGTGGTTTTGATGATGACAATGTTATGATGTGAAGTCTTCACTTGTCAAGAAGACGCTTTAATGAATATATTCTATAAAATGCTTATGCGAGTTCAAGATGTCAAAACCATATTCCGTAAGGATAACACCTAAGGTCAAACGACATCCAATGAGGTCCTAGATGATCTCTGGTCAAGAAATCTTTGATGACGATGATGACTATGAAAGTTATGTCAAACTTCATCAGCTAAAAGAAGTCAAGTCCTTGACGAAGTAACGAATCAATGATGAATCAATCAAGAGATATTAAAGCTCCAAAGATTATGAAAGATAGGAAGTGAGAAAGCTCATTTGGTGCGTGTTTGAGTGATCAGTGTATATATAAGAGTAATTCTTAAACTAATAAGGAAACTCACACACACAGTTAAAAATAGTTTTAAGCCTCTATCTCTTTTGATAAAATACTTTAAAACGTATTAAGGAACAATCAAGGTGCATGTGAGATTTACCTAGAGTGTTCATAATGATTTAGCAATTATTTATATAATGCCTAATTGATTAGGACTTAGTCCAATCAATTAGAAATAAAAATAATAAAAAAATATATCTTAATCTATTAAGAATACTCTTAATCAATTAAGACACATAATCATTGTAGGATTTATTTTTTTAGGATTACATTTACCGTCTTTTTGAATCTTCTAATGCATTAAACCTAGACCTTAATCGATTAAATCATTAAAAAGATCATGAATCTTTTCATTTTTGAGCCAAAATTTTCTCATATTAATAAATGATTTTTCCTCATTTCAATACACACCAGAAAATTTATTTCTATAATACTTTCTCACTTTCTACTCTCTCTCCCTTTAATTTCTTTCTTTTTCCACACGAAATTGTCTTAGTGCTTTGAGAGTGAAAAATATCAGTGAGTTTTTTTATTGATCTAGTGTTGTGGGAAATTTGTAAATTACTCAAAAGGGTTTGCATCTTATGTAATATCTTTGAAAAAAGTTGTTGTTTGGTTCTTGAGCTAAACCAACTAAAATCTCTATTTGGTTCTTGAGATTAGCCATGTAAAATCTCAGTTTGGTTCGTGAACTCAATTTGTTAAAAGCTCTCATTTGGTTATTGAGTTTAGCCGTAAAAAAACCTATTTGGTTCATGAGCTCTGTTTGGTTATGAGATTATCCGTGTAAAATCTTTCGTTTGGTTTGGAGATTAGCCATTGTAAAATCTCATGATTGGTTGTAAGAAGATAAGTGGGCATAATTTGTGAAAATCTTACATCTCATATAGTGGAAACTCTCAAGAAGGAATTCTTGGGGACAAGAGTAGGTCAAATGGTTAGGTCGAACGTGTATGGTGCATTTCTGTATACCCTTATCTCTTTACGTTTTAGTTATGTATTTCCTCATGATGAATGTAGACTGCTTAGACACAATGAATTAGGTGGTGTGTTAAATTGTAATTCCTTGTGTCGAAGTGTCGAAGTAAGGGTGTGTCGAAACAGTTGTTACACACAGATTTGATTTAGATTTGATTTGATATAGTTCCAAAATAGGTATTTTGGGCTTTTATAGTTTCGGGTTTTGGCTTGGAAAACAAGTAAACCTAAATCTATAAATAGGGTTATTTTTTATAAATAATCACAACACATTGTAATTCACGGTTTGCAGTTGCAAGTGAATAGAAAGAGAAAAATCCCACAGTTTATGGGTAACAACCTTCTTCTCCAAATTCTCTTAGAATCTTAATTTCTTTTCTTTCTCTATTATCTTCTTTTCTTTGGTATTGCTGCGCTAAGAACCCTTCTTGTTTATCAAGATAGGGTCTGAATTCCCATAGGTTTTGGGTTAATTTCAACAAGCGTGTCCTATATATGAATATGATACCTGTTTTCACCAACTTGAATTTTGAAAAAAGATTGTTTACTTTAGGCATCAAGAATTTCTAAAACCTAATCATCCATATAATTTAATTAGAGTTTTGATCTTCTATTTTATCTGATTTATGAAATTAATTTTTCTATTTTAAATTTAAACATTTTTTATACTCTATCATATTTTTGCACTTAAAATTAACGATGTTTCTATTATTTAAATGACAAATTTCTTGTAAAACATGACAAGTTATCGTATATAAATCTACTGTAAAATTCTATTGATAAAAATATAAGTTGAAAATAAATATATCATTGATTCTTTTATAAAAAAAACATGAAAGTCTGACTAATACTGTTAAAATTTTAAATATAATCACTAATTTTATGAATCAGATAAAATAGACTAATCAAAATTATATATTTTAAATAATTATATTATTATATTTTATTTTTTAATACCAGCAATTTTTATTTGAGATTTGACCAACGTAGTCTTTGTGTTTTTAGGAAATTTTTAGTTATTGAGAACACGTTATTCCTCGTTAAACTTTCCTTTTCTAAAGAATAGCACACAACACATTCAGAATGATTTAAAAAAAATGAAAATTTGTAATATTTGACTACGAATGATAAATTGTTTAAGAGTTTAATTGATATGCACTGACAGTGTAATATTTTTTTACACTGTTATTTAATAAAAACATAACGTTTTGTCATGTCATATAAAATTTTTAAAATGTACAGTTTGAATTGGCGGAACTCATGGTCGTGATTGGTTGATAGTGTAAAAAAATTTTACACTGTCAGTGCATCATCCATTTTCTCATTATTTAATCAATTCATTTTTATATTGTTTTAATTAAAAAGAATATTAATTTACTTGATTATATAGTGTCATCATGTCTTGTCTTACTATTAAAAACGGCAATTTTTATAGTGGAAACTCGGTGTTGATTTTGTGGACTGAATGAACCTGGATACCATTTTGGATAGATTCAATACAAACCACAAGACAAGATAGGTGGTGTGTGAGAGAATCCAATCACAATAAAAAAATGTTGAGTTGTTTTAGCTGACACACATTTAATAATTTTGGCAAAATAATATAATTTTGATGGTTGATGCAATTTAAATTTATAATTATTTGTGTTTGGTATCTGGTTAGTAAGTATTTTTTTCTATTTAAAAAATTATAATTTTGTAAGTTTATTGAGTAAGGGACTTATTTGGTTTATACATAGTTTAAATATATTTGTTATTCAATCATTTTTTTTGTTTATAATAAAAACTAGATGAAGTGTTTTGTTAAGTCAAGACAATTCAATAGATAATTGATGTTTATGCATGTTCAAATTTGAGATGTTTCATTTAATCGCTTTTAAGTGGAAAAATTTTAGTCATTGATTAAATATAAAAATAAATAAATAATTGATTTTATGGGCTTAAATATTAGGCCATCTGATCTTATTTATAAAATAAAGTTTATTTTTTTAGATTTATTTAGTAGTCAATATATTTGATGAATATATTATTGACCAAATACATTGATTATTCAATAAATCTAAAAAAATAATTTTCTCTTATAAAAAAACTAGAGAGAATAATAAATTATCTTTTAAATTTATTAAATAGCTAGTGTATCTAACTTATATTGGAGATTAAATTCATTAATTATTTAAACAATCTAATAAAATAATATTTATTTATATTTGAAATCAGAAGAAGTACAATCAAGTTTTACAATTTAATAAACAATTTTTAAAATTTTAAAGTTTCACTTTGCTAAAAGATAGAGTTTGGAGAAGAGTTTATATGGAGTGACATCACTCACTTTACAAATTGATTTGTATCTCAATCCACATGCAACTTTACCCAACCCACTCACTCTAGTATGACATTAGAATCTATCAATCGGATTATGGACCGCTAATTGTTAATATCCACACGCCAAATCCAATATTATTGGGTGTGAGGTGGTATGACGGTAAAATCCAAAAGTCCCATATTGGTAAGAGATCGAGCTTGGAAAATATTTATATAAAGTGACATCACTCACCTTACAAACTGAATTTGTAGGAATGAGTTAGGCTCAACCTATATACTCTATTATAAACATCAACCACTTGCACATATTCTTTAATAGAATACTGCAATGAAGCTCATATCGTATTTTCATGTACCCAAAGATTTTTTGAGCTAAGTCATTAGCTTCCTCATTCTCCCCCAAGGTTAATGTAAAACTATATCATCCATAAAAAGTTATAAGGTTAATAGTCATTTACCCCCTGCAATATATGCGACTTTTGATTTACTCCTCTTTAAAAAAATAATTTTGGATACCCCCTGAAATTTTAAAATTCTAAGTCTTTTGCCCCCCAGTTAGAAAAATTACCCCCCTGTAAAATATTTTTTTTATTTACCCCCCTGGTTTTTACACGTTTAAGGGGGTACTCCAAAATTTCAGGGGGGTAATCCAAAATTATTTTTTTAAAGGGGGGTAAATCAAAAGTCGCCTATATTGCAGGGGGGTAAATGACTATTAACACAAAGTTATAATAGCTTCTTATCCATTTAATTGGAGGTTTGAGCTCAAACATTGACATAGGTTGTTGTCCATTTCATCGGAGATTTGGGTTCAAACACCGACATTCTCAGTAATTAGCTGGATTACGAATTTATAATCAATCATGACTTGTAAATTATCATAATCTTTGACCATGGCTGCCATTATCTTAAGTCATATAAATATAGTCTCATATTCAATTTGATTATTGAAATCTTAGGATCTAGTTGGCACCTGATGTTCTAAACTCTCCTTTATGGATAATTATAATAACAGTAACTCTAATTTATAGATATATGTGCTTGCATATACATATATCTGTAACTGTCAGATGTTCAATGTGGTTTTGATGATGACAATGTTATGATGTGAAGTCTTCACTTGTCAAGAAGACGCTTTAATGAATATATTCTATAAAATGCTTATGCGAGTTCAAGATGTCAAAACCATATTCCGTAAGGATAACACCTAAGGTCAAACGACATCCAATGAAGTCCTAGATGATCTCAGGTCAAGAAATCTTTAATGACGATGATGACTATGAAAGTTATGTCAAACTTCATCAGCTAAAAGAAGTCAAGTCCTTGACGAAGTAACGAATCAATGATGAATCAATCAAGAGATATTAAAGCTCCAAAGATTATGAAAGATAGGAAGTGAGAAAGCTCATTTGGTGCGTGTTTGAGTGATCAGTGTATATATAAGAGTAATTCTTAAACTAATAAGGAAACTCAAACACACAGTTAAAAATAGTTTTAAGCCTCTATCTCTTTTGATAAAATACTTTAAAACGTATTAAGGAACAATCAAGGTGCATGTGAGATTTACCTAGAGTGTTCATAATGATTTAGCAATTATTTGTATAATGCCTAATTGATTAGGACTTAGTCCAATCAATTAGAAATAAAAATAATAAAAAAATATATCTTAATCTATTAAGAATACTCTTAGTCAATTAAGACACATAATCATTGTAGGATTTATTTTTTTAGGATTACATTTACCGTCTTTTTGAATCTTCTAATGCATTAAACCTAGACCTTAATCGATTAAATCATTAAAAAGATCATGAATCTTTTCATTTTTGAGCCAAAATTTTCTCATATTAATAAATGATTTTTCCTCATTTCAATACACACCAGAAAATTTATTTCTATAATACTTTCTCACTTTCTACTCTCTCTCCCTTTAATTTCTTTCTTTTTCCACACGAAATTGTCTTAGTGCTTTGAGAGTGAAAAATATCAGTGAGTTTTTTTATTGATCTAGTGTTGTGGGAAATTTGTAAATTACTCAAAAGGGTTTGCATCTTATGTAATATCTTTGAAAAAAGTTGTTGTTTGGTTCTTGAGCTAAACCAACTAAAATCTCTATTTGGTTCTTGAGATTAGCCATGTAAAATCTCAGTTTGGTTCGTGAACTCAATTTGTTAAAAGCTCTCATTTGGTTATTGAGTTTAGCCGTAAAAAAACCTATTTGGTTCATGAGCACTGTTTGGTTATGAGATTATCCGTGTAAAATCTTTCGTTTGGTTTGGAGATTAGCCATTGTAAAATCTCATGATTGGTTGTAAGAAGATAAGTGGGCATAATTTGTGAAAATCTTACATCTCATATAGTGAAAACTCTCAAGAAGGAATTCTTGAGGACAAGAGTAGGTCAAATGGTTAGGTCGAACGTGTATGGTGCATTTCTGTATACCCTTATCTCTTTACGTTTTAGTTATGTATTTCCTCATGATGAATGTAGACTGCTTAGACACAATGAATTAGGTGGTGTGTTAAATTGTAATTCCTTGTGTCGAAGTGTCGAAGCAAGGGTGTGTCGAAACAGTTGTTACACACAGATTTGATTTAGATTTGATTTGATATAGTTCCAAAATAGGTATTTTGGGCTTTTATAGTTTCGAGTTTTGGCTTGGAAAACAAGTAAACCTAAATCTATAAATAGGGTTATTTTTATAAATAATCACAACACATTGTAATTCACGGTTTGCAGTTGTAAGTGAATAGAAAGAGAAAAATCCCACAGTTTGTGGGTAACAACCTTCTTCTCCAAATTCTCTTAGAATCTTAATTTCTTTTCTTTCTCTATTATCTTCTTTTCTTTGGTATTGCTGCGCTAAGAACCCTTCTTGTTTATCAAGATAGGGTCTGAATTCCCATAGGTTTTGGGTTAATTTCAACAAGCGTGTCCTATATATGAATATGATACCTGTTTTCACCAACTTGAATTTTGAAAAAAGATTGTTTACTTTAGGCATCAAGAATTTCTAAAACCTAATCATCCATATAATTTAATTAGAGTTTTGATCTTCTATTTTATCTGATTTATGAAATTAATTTTTCTATTTTAAATTTAAACATTTTTTATACTCTATCATATTTTTGCACTTAAAATTAACGATGTTTCTATTATTTAAATGACAAATTTCTTGTAAAACATGACAAGTTATCGTATATAAATCTACTGTAAAATTCTATTGATAAAAATATAAGTTGAAAATAAATATATCATTGATTCTTTTATAAAAAAAAACATGAAAGTCTGACTAATACTGTTAAAATTTTAAATATAATCACTAATTTTATGAATTAGATAAAATAGACTAATCAAAATTATATATTTTAAATAATTATATTATTGTATTTTATTTTTTAATACCAGCAATTTTTATTTGAGATTTGACCAACGTAGTCTTTGTGTTTTTAGGAAATTTTTAGTTATTGAGAACACGTTATTCCTCGTTAAACTTTCCTTTTCTAAAGAATAGCACACAACACATTCAGAATGATTTAAAAAATGAAAATTTGTAATATTTGACTACGAATGATAAATTGTTTAAGAGTTTAATTGATATGCACTGACAGTGTAATATTTTTTTACACTGTTATTCAATAAAAACATAACGTTTTGTCATGTCATATAAAATTTTTAAAAAGTACAGTTTGAATTGGCGGAACTCATGGTCGTGATTGGTTGATAATGTAAAAAAATTTTACACTGTCAGTGCATCATCCATTTTCTCATTATTTAATCAATTCATTTTTATATTGTTTTAATTAAAAAGAATATTAATTTACTTGATTATATAGTGTCATCATGTCTTGTCTTACTATTAAAAACGGCAATTTTTATAGTGGAAACTCGGTGTTGATTTTGTGGACTGAATGAACCTGGATACCATTTTGGATAGATTCAATACAAACCACAAGACAAGATAGGTGGTGTGTGAGAGAATCCAATCACAATAAAAAAATGTTGAGTTGTTTTAGCTGACACACATTTAATAATTTTGGCAAAATAATATAATTTTGATGGTTGATGCAATTTAAATTTATAATTATTTGTGTTTGGTATCTGGTTAGTAAGTATTTTTTTCTATTTAAAAAATTATAATTTTGTAAGTTTATTGAGTAAGGGACTTATTTGGTTTATACATAGTTTAAATATATTTGTTATTCAATCATTTTTTTTGTTTATAATAAAAACTAGATGAAGTGTTTTGTTAAGTCAAGACAATTCAATAGATAATTGATGTTTATGCATGTTCAAATTTGAGATGTTTCATTTAATCGCTTTTAAGTGGAAAAATTTTAGTCATTGATTAAATATAAAAATAAATAAATAATTGATTTTATGGGCTTAAATATTAGGCCATCTGATCTTATTTATAAAATAAAGTTTATTTTTTTAGATTTATTTAGTAGTCAATATATTTGATGAATATATTATTGACCAAATACATTGATTATTCAATAAATCTAAAAAAATAATTTTCTCTTATAAAAAAACTAGAGAGAATAATAAATTATCTTTTAAATTTATTAAATAGCTAGTGTATCTAACTTATATTGGAGATTAAATTCATTAATTATTTAAACAATCTAATAAAATAATATTTATTTATATTTGAAATCAGAAGAAGTACAATCAAGTTTTACAATTTAATAAACAATTTTTAAAATTTTAAAGTTTCACTTTGCTAAAAGATAGAGTTTGGAGAAGAGTTTATATGGAGTGACATCACTCACTTTACAAATTGATTTGTATCTCAATCCACATGCAACTTTACCCAACCCACTCACTCTAGTATGACATTAGAATCTATCAATCGGATTATGGACCGCTAATCGTTAATATCCACACGCCAAATCCAATATTATTGGGTGTGAGGTGGTATGACGGTAAAATCCAAAAGTCCCATATTGGTAAGAGATCGAGTTTGAAAAATGTTTATATACAGTGACATCACTCACCTTACAAGCTGAATTTGTAGGAATGAGTTAGGCTCAACCTATATACTCTATTATAAACATCAACCACTTGCACATATTCTTTAATAGAATAATGCAATGGAGCTCATATCGTATTTTCACGTACCCAAAGATTTTTTGAGCTAAGTCATTAGCTTCCTCATTCTCCCCCAAGGTTAATGTAAAACTATATCATCCATAAAAAGTTATAATAGCTTGTTATCCATTTAATTGGAGGTTTGGGCTCAAACATTGACATAGGTTGTTGTCCATTTCATCGGAGATTTGGGTTCAAACACCGACATTCCCAGTAATTAGCTGGATTACTAATTTATAATCAACCATGACTTGTAAATTATCATAATCTTTGACCATGTCTGCCATTATCTTAAGTCATATAAGTATAGTCTCATATTCAATTTGATTATTGAAAACTTAGGATTTAGTTGGCACCTGATGTTCTAAACTCTCTTTTTTGGATAATTATAATAACAGTAACTCTAATTTATAGATATATGTGCTTGCATATACATCTATATGTAACTGTCAGATGTTCAATGTGATTTTGATGATGACAATGTTATGATGTGAAGTCTTCACTTGTCAAGAAGACGCTTTAATGAATATGTTCTATAAAATGCCTATGTGAGTTCAAGATGTCAAAACCATATTCCGTAAGGATAACACCTAAGGTCAAACGACATCCAATGAAGTCCTAGATGATATCTCAAGAAATCTTTGATGACGATGATGACTATGAAAGTTATGTCAAACATCATCAGTTAAAAGAAGTCAAGTCCTTGACGAAGTTACGAATCAATGATGAATCAATCGAGAGATATTAAAGCTTCAAAGATTATGAAAGATAGGAAGTGAGAAAGCTCATTTGGTGCGTGTTTGAGTGATTAGTGTATATATAAGAGTAATTCTTAAACTAATAAGGAAACTCACACACACAGTTAAAAATAGTTTTAAGCCTCTATCTCTTTTGATAAAATACTTTAAAACGTATTAAGGAATAATCAAGGTGCTTGTGAGATTTACCTAGAATGTTCATAATGATTTTGCAATTATTTGTATAATGCCTAATTGATTAGGACTTAGTCCAATCAATTAGAAATAAAAATAATAAAAAAAATCTTAATCTATTAAGAATACTCCTAATCAATTAAGACACATAATTATTGTAGGATTTATTTTTTAGGATTACGTTTACCGTCTTTTTGAATCTTCTAATGCGTTAACCCTAGGCCTTAATCGATTAAATCATTAAAAAGATCATGAATCTTTTCATTTTTGAGCCAAAATTTTCTCATATAAATAAATGATTTTTCCTCATTTCAATACACACTAGAAAACTTATTTCTATAATACTTTCTCACTTTCTACTCTCTCTCCCTTTAATTTCTTTCTTTTTCCACACGAAATTGTCTTAGTGCTTTGAGAGTGAAAAATATCAGTGAGTTTTTTTATTGATCTAGTGTTGTGGGAAATTTGTAAATTACTCAAAAGGCCATCTTATGTAATATATTTGAAAAAAGTTGTTGTTTGGTTCTTGAGCTAAACTAACTAAAATCTCTATTTGGTTCTTGAGATTAGCCATGTAAAATCTCAGTTTGGTTCGTGAACTCAATCCGTTAAAAGCTCTCGTTTGGTTATTGAGTTTAGCCGTAAAAAAACCTATTTGGTTCATGAGCTCTATTTGGTTATGAGATTATCCGTGTAAAATCTTTCGTTTGGTTTGGAGATTATCCATTGTAAAATCCCATGATTGGTTCTAAGAAGATATGTGGGCATAGTTTGTGAAAATCTTACATCTCATATAGTGGAAACTCTCAAGAAGGAATTCTTGGGGACAAGAGTAGGCCAAATGATTAGGTCGGACGTGTATGGTGCATTTCTCTATACCCTTATCTCTTTACGTTTTAGTTATGTATTTCCTCATGCTACATTTCTATCTCATAATCTTTCTAATTTTATGTATTTCAATTATTTCGCTCCCTATCTCTATTTGATTTATAAAACTAGTCTAAATGTTTTTATAAATCAAGACTTTTATAATTGGACATCATTTTTCAACCTACACAATTCACCTCTCATATTGTGTTTGGAGTCACTTGTCCAACAAGTGGCATCAGAGCCTACCTTCTGTTATAAGACTAATCTTCTCAGAAAGTAGAATGACGACTACAAACACTTCTTCTATTTTTAAAAAGGTCTTTTTATAAATACACCTCCACCGTTTGATGGTGAAATGTTTGACTTATGGAAAGCTAGAATGAAAATTTTAATTGAAGCTAGTGATTTTAAAATCTGGGATTTTGTTATCAATATCTATTTAGTCCTACTTATTACATCAATAATAAAATAGTGAATAAACCAGATAACTTTTGGACCAAAGATTATAAGATAAATATCAAGCTTGGTTTTAAATCTAAGTACTTGGTAATGGGTTATCTAAACACCAGAGAGTACCTTTCTGTTTTTAATTGTAATTCGACCAAGGTAGTATGAGAAACTTTTAAATCATCCATGGATTTTTTCCCAAGAACGAACAAGATAGAATGAACATACATATCCAAGAAGATGAGTCACCAAATGAAAGTGAAGATCATCCTCACAAATGGTTCTTAAACATTGGAATGCACGAAGGTTGTTTTAGAAAATGTGTTTCTAACAATTATCTCAGCCTCAAGAATTGGAATTATAAATATGATCCAATACTTAATTTAAAGGATATAAAAGTTTGTGTTAAATTGCTTGAAAAATCCAGAAAGGAGGAAATTATCTGGAAATTCAAAGAAGTAATCAACTTCTAGAAGATGAAGAAAGATAAAGAATGTTCGAAGAATCTTTATCATCTTCATCAAATTTAGAAAGAATACTTGAAGAAGTGATTGAAGGATCAACACCGGATGGTTTGTTTGAAAGAAATATCACAATAAATGAACGGTCCTCCAAAGAATCAACATCTGTAAGAAGTATTGAAGAGTCAATATATAGATTTTTTTTTGGAAATTCATCTTATCAAGCATCTCCTGAAAAGAGGAATAAATGGAAGAAACCTCATGAGACTCATGTAGATATTCATGCAATGACGTGCTCAAAGAAATACATGAAAGCTCATTCGAAGGTTCTCATGAAGTATCCTATAAAAGAAAGACAAAGGAATATGACGAAGAAGAACACACTTGCCTCAAAGCTACAAAAGAAGAAGATGATACTAAGGTAACACCTCTAAATTACAAGAAAATGTTTAATTTAAATGTCAAATTCAGTATAGAAAATGAAAAATTAGAAAAAAAGCATCATAAAGTTTAAAATTTATATTTATTTTTTTTGGAAAATAGTGATAAAAGTATTAGGGAAGAAATAGTTGATATTGGAAATAAATCATTAGAATCATTTAAATGTGAAATTTGTATTTTGTTGAAAAATGAAGTAGACAAATTTCATGAAATCCTTGGAAATTTTACTAAGGAAAAGCAAAGTTGGATTTAATCTTGTATTATCAAAAGGATTCCTAGGATAAAACTGGATTATGATATTAACCTAATAAATCGTTCATTAGCATTTGTCATGATAGAAAGAAATATAATTGCCTCGTGTTTGAATGTGAAAGCTCCAAAGGTTTGACTAAATTTTGGAAAAACATAATGTTGGAAGAGATGTTCCAACATGAAAATTTATGCCTCAGACCAGAGATGTCGAGTGAAATGTCCTAGCATGAAGACTCAACATCATGATCATCACAACAGGTTTGTTTTAAATCTGTTCTAAGATTCAAGGCGGGATTGACAGTGGATCAAGGACCAAAGATATGAAGCCCAAGGCAGCAGAAGCTTATAAAAGACGACCAAGACCTAATGCAGAAAAGGGAGAGAGAATGACATAGACTTAGGAATCCTATTTTGTAAAGTAGGGTTTAGGTTTTAAGAGTCGTAGGTTTCTCTTGTAAGTCTCCCTCTGTATCGATTTGATACATTGTGGTAGACATAGGTACTTGTACAGATTTAGAAACCAGTAGATAATGAATCGTGTATTGTTCTTGGATGAAGCTTTTAAGCAAATGCAAGTTAACTTGTTAGTGAATGATGCTTGACTGAACTTTGTGTTGAAATGGGTGTCTTTCAATAGGATGATGCAGTTATGGTGTAGTAACTGTTAGAAAATCACAGGTTGTGATTTAGGGAGTGAGATGGGTTTCTCTTATCTAGGATGGAGTTCTTAGATAAAGTTTTCATTGGGTAGTGATAGGTAAACGTGGGTGTTTACTATAAACCTGAGGTTGTTTACATAAAACTATACTACTGATAGTGGATTCTTCTTCCTGGATTGGTATCCCCAGATGTAGGTGATTTGCACCGAACTGGGTCATCATATTTTGTGTTGTTTATCATTCTTCAATTTACAGTTCAGTTTTGATTAACATGTTGGAACAGATGTCAAAACATCTGTGTTTCTGCAGTTGCTGATATTCTGAATATCATTTTGATGTTCCGTCCCTTGTTTAATAATTATGCAGAACAATATCTTGACATGTGTTTGGACATTTGTTGTCTGCTATGCCAGAATTTTAATTGGTATCAGAGCAGACATCCTGTTTGTTTCTGGATGAGATATTTGGGAGATATTTTCTGGCGTTTCTAAACAAGGAGGAGTTTTAGAGATCAGATCATTCACTCAGACATACTCAAGGGTATTAATGGATGTGATGGATGTTCTGGATCGAAGGTAACAATTTGGTGGTTGTTCATGTTTCTGAGGAGGTTCTACAACAACTGCAGGAGAAGTGGCTAGTTCTCTTGTTGGGGTGTCTTATAAGATGTTCTGACATCTTATTAGGGCATGTTAAATTTATTCCTTGGTGGTTCCGCTGCATATGTTTCTGATGGAAGAGCTCTAAAATATATGGGATTTTGGAGTTGTTATTGAAGACAGATGGTGGAAGATCTCATTCGTCGACCTCTATATTTGAAGATCTCTGCATCTTTTTATTCCATAGTTGGGAGCGATGGAATGGAGAGAGTTGTTGGTAGATCTCTGTTATGGTGACTTGGTACTTAAAAGCTTGGTTCCATTATGCATCTTGAAGTCAGTTGAAGAGAAGGGGAATTGAGATTAGGTTTATCAAGTTCTTACTCTAGGAATTTGATAAATTTTTTATCGGCTGAGTTGTCAAAGATACTTGAGAATTCTCTCAAGTCCACTCATAAAGGCATATCACTCGTGCATCTGAAGTCTTCTAGTTACTCTTCTGACTAGAGGGTGTTTCTGTGAAACATAAACCTGAAGAAAGTGGAGGTGATTTATTTTCACCGTCCAAAAGTGCAAGGAAGGATTAATCTTTCTTAATCCTAAGGATGGATCCAACCTGAATGGATATTTCAGAACTGTTGTGGTAAATAGGGTTCGTTCAGAGAGAATCTTAGTTACTTGAGTCAAGGGTGGCAGCCTTGGTATCTCAACACTTTGTTTGTCAAGGAAGATACTTGTAAAGATTGAATACGTGATAAGTAGATCAATTACTATTTGTGATACTCACAAGTATATAATTGATTATCCTTGTATGTGAATTTCAAGATTACTGATGTTCAACAAGATGTTAAAACATCTCTTCGTCTGGGTTTGTGCAGAATCATGGGAGGGGTACTGCATATTCTTTTGGATCTATTTCTCTTGGGTGTTGACCTAAGAATCTGCTTCAGTTTGGTGGGGCAGAAGCATCTAATCTCTGGAGAGTTTCCTGGCAAGAAATTGGTCTAGACAATGATGATGTTGAAGATGAATAGGAAGACATCATAATCTTGATGAATAGTTCTTGGATCAGTTTATTTCTGATCTAGGAGTATTAGAGTGCAGCAGGTGTGTTCCAGTTGTTACTAGAAGCATCTGATGGTTATCTGGAAAGTGTCCTTGCAAGAGACTTGTCCAGAATATGGTGCTGGTGATGGCACAACTTGGGTCAGTTTATTTCTGATCTAGGTACATAGGAGCATGTGATCTTGCTCATCTTGGAAGTCAAGGTTAAGTGGAAGTTATCTCTGACTTTCTACAAACTGCTCTACTTAAGGAAAGTGGCAATATTTGGTATATCTGTGGTGTAGTCTATGACTACTTCTCTTCTGAAGAATCAAACTTGGCACGTTTGAGGTCTTTGGAGTTGTGAAGTAGATATTCATCAAGGTGTGAGCTTGAATGGAATACTTATGATATGATTAAGCACGATGAAGGTTGTCTACTCAAACTTGGTTGTTGAATCAAGTATATGAGAACATGGAACTCGTGTTCTGTTGTAGGCAGGAGGTTCTTCTAAGTGGCAGAAGGAAGGGCTGAATTCCTCAATTGGATGTTTGATCAGATGTCGTGACATCAAGCAGAAACTTTAGGGTCTTAGTTGATGTTGTGGCGCATCATCGTAAGATAAGTTAATCTTCTCAGAAATAAATGTAATTAATGCTTCAAAAAGGTCTATCTCATGCAGTTTGCGGGAGCTATGGAAAGAGAAGATGTTACATGTCTAAGGCTTCGTGGATCCAAGATGGCTTGCTATGGAGTAAGTAGATAATGTAACTTGAAGGTTAGGTTTCATTGGCGGATTAGAAGATTGTCTGAAACTCTAAAGAAAAGTTAATATGAACCAAACAATGGCATTTGGTTGATCTGTATTGTGCATTCAAGCAGGGTGCTTGGAACTAATTACTCTTGGGCAGAAGGGTAGTTGGATGAAGACTTAAGGAGGTTCTGGTTCAGTTCTATCTTGGAGCTTGTGGTAGAAGTTCTAAGGTGATTATGGAAGATTACCTTCGTTTTGGTGGATGAGAGTTTATTTCTCTCTTTGGTTATCTGGAGTTCTTGTTGATCAAGATGGTGGCGCAGTATTGTCTGAAGATCTTCAGTTGGAGTACTATGCAGATAGTAAGTCCAGTGGTGGAGCATATCAAGAACCATGTTGGTTGGTGTCAGTGATATGTGAAGGATGTCCTAACTGATGTTATAACATCTTCTGGGTTGGTTATCCTTTGAGTAAGATTCTTAGTTCTGTGTGTGGAACTTGACACTCACATCTTATCTAAGAGGTATTTATCTTGTCATACGGGAGAATGATGGGTAAAGGACTGTCTTGGAAGTCTGATGTGAAAGTGGTATCAGACTGAAGTGGATCATGGGTTGATTGCATGAAGGTCTAGATTCTGACGTGTTTAGAATATGGAAGCTGATATTCACCAGTTGAATCAGAAGTATTATATCTTATCATATGGGAGAATTTGGATCGCGGCGTGTTTATTTAGAAGACTGACTCTTGCTGTAGTCAAAATATTTATGGAGAAGTGGTTTCTTCTGCTACGCGACATGCTAGAGAGAAGTGGATTAGTTTGGTGCTTGTGGAGCAAATAAGCTGAGGATTTCTGGAGCATGTGTTTGATGTCCTTCAAGTGTGAAGAACATCTGGGCGAACTAGCAAACTAAGGGGCTCTGTATGTCTCTTTGAGGAATGTGAAGCATTCAGATTCAATTGGGTTGTATCTCAAGGAACAAGGAGATCTATACATGAGAATTCAGGAGGAGTTCATGTGGTGTATGGATGGTTTCTGGACGAGAGGGATCAATGGTGTTTTGGTCTCAATCCAAGAGTTTGTTGGTTGTGGTACAAGGATGCGTTCCTGGTACTCTCATTGTATGATCATAAAGTTGTCATGGGAAATCATGTGGTGATTTTGGGTGTTTATTGCTGAAGAAACATCATTTGAGGAAGATAGGGGGAGCACTTCTGTCTTATAAATGTACTAGTGTGGTACATGGATTGCTTGAGGGTCAAGCATTAGGTGAATGCGTTCAGCAGGTGTGTTGAACAGAGGGTGCGCTCCTGAAGACATGAAGACGCGTCTTATGTTTTCCATTCATTCAGGGCACTCTTCTTGCAAATGAGCACTAGTTATCTACAACAGGGGGAGTTAGACTTCTGTTTTGGATATATGGCTGCAGTGGTGCAGTTTATTATCAAGATTATTTGTGGTTTCAAGCAGTTTGTGATATATTGCCTCAAGTGAGGATGATATGTCATAAGTGATGTTGTGACATTGCTCTACTGGTATAAGTTCTAGGTGGACTTATCAGGTTGCTCTGATTCTGTCATTGGTGTCAATGGATTGAATTAGAAGTGGTACAAGTATCTTGGGAATCTCTGCTGCTGTCTGGAAGAAATTAGTTTTCTCTTCTGATGAAAAATCAATGGAAGAATTTTGTAGTGATCAAGTCTGCTAATTCTGGATTAAGGGATTGATTTAGAATAAACAGAAGAAAGGTGTAACTGTAGTTCTATCTGTGGGGACCATAAATCTGACAATATCAGGTTAGGTATTAGGACACTGTTCAGAAGCGGTTTCAAGGACAACTCCGAAAAAGTGGAATCTTTCGAAACTAACTTGACCAACAGTTATTATACTCATTGACTAGTCTTTTGTTTCTTTCAAAAGGAATGGCTTTACCTATTGTCGCTCCCAGGATTTTCATCCAGGTACAAACGCGAAAGTGGCGCGGAAAACAGAGTCGCCAGCCGTGTAAATTTATCCCAAGAGAGGGAAAGGGAACACCGCATAAACCTGAGGAAGAGGGAAAGGAATGGTCATCGCAACCATAAACTAGGTTCGGGAGTCGGTTACGCACGGGGAAGGTGTTAGCACCCCACGCGTCCATCGTACTCGATGGGATCCACGCTTGTTGTTTATTCTAAGGGTGAGTTATCCTAAAATCTATGGCTACACTAAAACGGGGAAGACAAAGACAGACTCGGTAGGACGTCGACCTCCTAGGCCTACGTACCCCCATTGTGCAATGGGGAATTCAGAGTCAACGTAGTTCGGACCAAGTTCTTTTTGTGTTTTTTATGAGCGACGTTAAGCTCGCGTCCGGCAGTTAGGGTCGATGCCTGTTTGCGACTCAGACGGAAAGTAACGTGCCCTTTTTGAAAATAGCCTTTAGTTTGACGATCCTGAAGGATAAAAAAGGTTTGAAGTTTATTTGTATTTTTTAGGACAGAAGTGACTTGAGTTAGTTCATAACTCACCTTGAACCAAAGTCTATGACACGGGAACGAATGTGTCGCATGGTCGTCCCCAATGGGACGTATGCTCAACACTCTAGAAGAGAGAAGGGGGACCCCTCAATCTTCATTTCCTATGTTTAAGGCTTGTGTGCAAGGCAAGTTGACCTTATTAAGTATCTTAGAGATTGTTATGAGATGAGAAGAGGGACTCAAAAGAAAAGAAAAAAACACTAAGGGGAAATCTGCCCTAATGTTATCATGCAAAGGTGGCCCTAAGGGGAGGTTTGTCAACAACCTAAGCCTAAAGAAAAGAAAAGATGAGAGAAAGAAAGAGTGAGAGTGAACATGGATGACTATCCACACCCTCAAATAACTTACCTCATCCCCTGCATAAAAGGTTAGTACAATCAGATATAAGTGACAATAAGACAAATGAAACTCAAACAAATCACAAACCAAAGAGAGATGGTTATAAACCAAATGGAACTCAACCAAGACAGAATGTGGATGACCTAAACATGAATTATGAAGTCAAAGAAGCAAACCCAACTGATGGCACAAGTGCCTTCTCAAACAAGTAATCAGACATGATCAAGGATGTGCATAAAGGAGGACCTCAAGCAAAGAACAATCAAACAATTAGCAAAACATCTTCTAAAATTACCAAATTAAAACCTAACACACCTCAACCAGTGGTAAACATCATGTTAACAGCTCATGCCAAAATTCCCAAGATAGGTCACTCAAACAATTATGCAAATTCAAATGAGAATTATGAACTAACATGCGAAAGAAAGGGACTAAAATGCAATATGAAATGATTTTCAAAATGAAAGAAAAATGTTTTTATGCAATTCAATATGTTGATGAAACAATGCAAAAAGAATGAGTTCAAAATGTTTTATGGATGATGAGAAATAAATTCTACAATGCAATATGTGCAAAATGAAACAAATTCAAAAAGAAATTATTAAAATAATTAACTCAGATGCCAAAAATAAAATAAAATGACAAAATAAAATTTGAGAAAATTTTATAAAACTCTAAAAATGCTTCATGAATTTTCTTGTAATTTTTTAATGCAAAAAACTATTTTTAAAGATTAAAAATGAAATGCAATAATAAAATAAAAATGAAAATAAAGAAATAAACATGGGAGGGGTATGCAGCAATAACTCACATTGAAAATGGTAACTGGGCTTAACTGGGGGGTGTGGAAAGCAAGCCCAACCCAAAAATCCATCAGAAAAACAAAAAAGATAACACGTGAACCCAGTCCACCACGTTGACTCCATACTCACCTTTAGATCAATCTAACGTGTGGCATTCAGTCAAATAAACAGAAAGTAATCATGATGAGTGGTATAGATCCACACGTCCACCTTAATGATGATGCACATTCACACATAAGAATATTCAGAAAATTAAAAAGGGCACGTGACAAGGCACATGTGGATTTAATGTGTTGGCACCTTATAAGCCAAAAGATCAAACCAACGTCCAAGATTAGTCAACATTTAACATGATGGATGGTTTGGATTTAAGGAACACAATACTTACCATGGGATAGCACACACATAGCCAATAACATAAAAACAAATTTTAAAACGCGTGGCAACATATGGGCCACACGATCAAGGCAATCAACGGCTTAGGCTTCGTCTTCCTCACATAAACCCTAGCCGGCCGAAAAAAGAACCAGACGCCAGAGCCCTAGCTCCGGTCGTCATCTCCGGTAACCTGCAATAAAAAACCTCCCAGAAAATGCAAAAGGGTATACCTTCTTGACCAGAATTTGATGAGGATCAACAATATGTCCTTAAAAATCACAAATAACCAACACACCAAGAGATTCGCACGAAACAAGTTATGGTTCCAAAACTTAAAACTCACGATATGCACATAATACACGTCTAAACTCAAAATAAAACACATCAAAGTCATCAGCAACAATCACATATCATCATGCGCATTTAAAAATAGAGTTTTAAGATCATACAAATTAACCCTAACCTGAGATTATGCAATACGTATCCTTATTGTTAGCTCTAGATGATGAGTGCTTCGTGCTCTATGGAACCCCAGGACTCAGAATGTGGAAGAATCTTTGGAAAAGCTCTTGTTGATTGAGAGATTCAAAGGAGAGAAGTTTTAGGGTTCACTCTTGAGATCTCACAAAAATAACGTGTCCTCTTTCCAACCAGTGCATGAGTTAGCTTAAATACTTAGGGTTAATCCACTGATCATCACTTGGGCCTTGTTAATTCCTCACTTAATGAGTTTAGAGTGATTTTGGAAATTTGCATAATGTGAAATACACCCTCCTTCATGCATGTATACCCAAACCCTTGATGATGGATCACTTATTTAACAATTGCTAATCACACCTGTATGGAATTTGGGCCTTGAGATGTCTTGGTTCATGAGTTTTCAATGATCTTGCAATTTTGCATAATGGAAAATAAGTGATGAATAAGCCATGGATTCACTTGATTCAAAGGCCAAAAATGGCCCTTATGGAATGTACCTTGATGTTAGAATGTGTCATGAAGCAATGGAATCAAATATAGGTCACTATGTCCCAAAATGCAAAAGTTGTGAAAATGGAACCATGAGAAAACCCTAAAAACCACTTTGCCTTCTTTTGATCATAACTTGAGTTTCACAAATGATATGGAGACCATCTAGTACTTGTTGGAAAGGGGAGCAAAAGATATTTAACTTTCATGTTTGAGGAAAATTCAATTGAAGTTTCTTTGATGATGAAAAGTCAAGTTAAATGTAGTGTAAGAACTTGCCCAAAATGGAAACTTTCAAATTATAGGTCATTTCCATATTTAGTAACTTTTGTACCAACCCTTGATTCTTGATAAATGGTATGAGACTTGACTCTTGAAGACCATATGAGGATGTGAGACCTTGAAAATCTTGAAGAGAACCTCAAGATTTCACAGTTGACTTCCCCTCTCACTGTTGACTTTTCTCCAATTCTCCTGATTTGCAATCCATTGGCCAATTGAACTTCTCATGAACCAAACTGAAGGACAATCTTCCATTCCTAGATACTTAGGGACCCAAGGAATACCATGGAATTAAGTGTTGCCCAAAAAATCAGAAATAAACTGACTTTATAGCAAACCCTAATTTGGTATCCTCAGTCTAGGAGGAAAATAACACAATCTCGAAATCCAAATTCCTCTGAATATGATGTGTATCCTCTCCAACAAAGATAAGATATGCCATTTGGTGATGATAAAAACCCAAGAAGCTTGCCCACTGGAGCAATAAACCCAATAATCTCAAAACCCTAATTTTCTGCACTAGTTAGGAGAGAGTGAGCCACTTGAGATCTCTTGGACAGTATAAGGACTCTTGCTTGACCCTTTGAAGAACATCTTCTCCTTTTGAACTTGCCTCAGGCACCTTGACCCCATGCTAAGAACCAATGATATGCACACATGATAATGCAAAAATGAAATGAAACATAAGCCAGTTAGTACTTAAAGTAAGGTGAGCAAATTTTGGGGTGCTACAGCTGCCCCTATTCAATCTACTTGGTCCTGAAGGTATGATAGCGACGGCTCTCGGACATTCCAGGATGCACGGGGATTGAATACCGAAAGAGCCCCGGAAATTTGCTAATGGTGAGAATAACGAAATGGAGCGTGCTGAAAAATAAGGAGTATGACCTCAACCATACCCACAAAAATAAGACGAATACGACCTCAATCGTGCCCGCAAAGGAAGACTGACCTCAATCACTCTACCCACAAAGAAAACATGAATACGACCTCAAACGCACCCACAAAACGAATACAACCTCAATTGTACCCGCAAAGGAAGACTGACCTCAATCACTCCACCCACAAAGAAAACACGAATACGACCTCAATCGTACCCACAAAACGAATACAACCTCAATTGTACCCGCAAAGGAAGACTGACCTCAATCACTCCACCCACAAAGAAAACACGAATACGACCTCAATCGCACCCACAAAATGAATACAACCTTAATTGTACCCGTAAAGGAAGACTGACCTCAATCACTCCACCCACAAAGAAAACATGAATACGACCTCAATCGCACCCACAAAACGAATACAACCTCAATTGCACCCACAAAGAAAGACTGACCTCAATCACTCTACCCACAAAGAAAACACGAATACGACCTCAATCGCACCCACAAAACGAATACAACCTAAATTGTACCCGCAAAGGAAGACTGACCTCGATCACTCTACCCACAAAGAAAACATGAATACGACCTCAATCGCACCCACAAAACGAATACAACCTCAATTGTACCCGCAAAGGAAGACTGACCTCGATCACTCTACCCACAAAGAAAACATGAATACAACCTCAATCGCACCCACAAAACGAATACAACCTCAATTGTACCCGCAAAGGAAGACTGACCTCAATCACTCTACCCACAAAGAAAATATGAATATGACCTCAATCACACCCACAAAACGAATACAACCTCAATTGTATCCCCAAAGGATAACCAACATAAAGTGGACTTCGCTGGGGATAACGTGAAACAAAACTTCTAGTTTATACCACCCCTACTGAGAAAAGGAAACTGGCAAACAAAATAAGTCAAGCAAGAACTGAATACCAGGCGAGAACTGTATTTCACAAAAGAGAAAGGCCAAACAAGGCAAACTTCTAACGGACTCACGATCCACAGATAAGATGACTCCGCTGGGGAAAGGAGAAGTCTAAATAAAAGACTCTGCCGGGGAGGACAAGTATGAGGAACGCATCCCTCCAAAATCTCCTGAGTTATGCCATCTCTGCTGAGGAAGAGAACTGGCAAGGAAAGTATCAAACCTGGCTTATGCTTTGAATGCAAATGTTTGAATTTTTCCGTAATGCTCCACACGAAGTGGAAATGCTACGCGTTTGAGGATGCAATGCAAATGCTTATGATATGAAAAAGGGGTCCCTCCAGCAAAATAAATGCTGGAGAGAAAAGATCAATTCAGCTGGGGATGACAAAAATAAATTGTCCTCCGAATCTAAGAACTCTGTTGAGAAGGATCATACTGATCGACTCTTTGGATCCACAACTTCTGCTGGGGATGAAATCCCAAAAGAACATCCACACTACCGGGGGTTACACATGTCCTTTACTGAAGGTAACATCAAAAACCTGAGATTTCTCCTCTGCTGGGGGAGTTGAGAATGAATGCCAATAACGGAGCCGGAAGTCTGTTACTGAGGATTGCCAATAACATATGGGCTTAGGACCTACTTGGGGATGCCAGCCCATAATCACCCTGCTTGGGGAAAATAGTCCATAATACCATCCTGCTTGGGGATACTGCTGAACTTAATCTGCTGATGGGGAGAATGACTTTACTCCCACCTTGCTGGGGGTTAGAATATGACATTGTCGGTGAGAGCGCGCTTCCTGACTGGATGGGGAAAGTGAACACCCTGATTCTGTGGGGAAATAACGTACTGATCCAGAGAACAAATTCCCCGAGTCTCCTGCTGGGGAGAGTCTGCTCTGCTGAGGAAAGTGCAATCTCAATGCCGAAGAAAGCAAACTGCTGGGGAAATACAATTATGTTGCCCTGCAAGTCAAATAACAACAAATAGAATATGCCACAACATGACTATCACCCTTAATGCCTAAGTAATTTCTACTGCTTTTCGTTATGCTCCGCAAAGCTCAAAGTTTTATATGCAATGTTTATAAAAAATATCGGACGTTTTTGCAAACAAAACAGTAAAAGTAAAACAAACAATGGAAAGCTCTCTGAGTGAAATGGAAATTTTATTGAGAAAAGTGGCCTGTAAATAGGCATTTACAATTGGAAGCAATTCCTAAAAGGAGGTAATTGCGCAAAAGCAAAAAGAAAATACACATGTCGGCAATGTGGGAACAGATATCCACCCTGATTCGACTCAGCTATGACCCATATGTCTTGCTTATCCACAAATATCTTGACCTTTGAAGAGACTAACTGTACTGATTCCTTTCTTTCAGAATTTCCAAGTATCGAAAACGCTCACAGATCGAGCGCAGACCATAGCCTTTCGCTTATAAATCCCTAACTTTTTCCTGGATCGCCCTTTTCGGGTTTTCAATCCATCGGGATACCCATTTTTGCCAAAGTCGCCTTTTCAGGTTTTCAACTTTGCGGGTTTACACGTTTCCTTTTTTACATTTTATCCCTAATTTTTGCCCAAACCTTTTCCTTTTTATGGTCTGTCGGGATGCCCTTTCTTGCCTGGACTTTCTTTTTATGTCCAGCGGGTCTCTTCTATGCGAAGTATTTTTTGACTACGTCTGCGTTCACAGGGGATGTAAAATCTTCGCCATCCATAGTTGAAAGTAGTAAGGCTCCACCAGATAAAACCTTTCTTACCACGTATGACCCTTCGTAGTTTGGAGTCCATTTGCCCCTGTGATCTGTCTGAGGAGGAATGATCCTTTTCAAAACCAATTCACCTGTCTGAAAACTCCGAGGACGCACTTTCTGGTCAAAGGTGTGCTTCATCCTGCTCTGATACAACCGACCATGTGCGATGGCTGCCAATCTCTTTTCTTCAATAAGGTTCAACTGATCCAGTCTGGAACACACCCATTTAGCTTCATCAAGCTTCACATCTGCCAGAATTCTCAAAGACGGAATCTCGACCTCTAAGGTTAAAACTGCTTCCATACCATATACCAATGAGAAAGGGGTTGCCCCAGTTGACGTACGCACCGAAGTACGGTAACTATGTAGGGCATAAGGTAGCATCTCATGCCAGTCTTTATATGTTACCACCATATTCTGCACAATCTTCTTGATATTCTTATTCGCTGCCTCAATAGCACCATTCATCTTCGGACGATATGGAGAGGAATTATGATGTTCAATCTTGAAACTCTGACATAGTTCCTTCATCATCTTATTGTTCAAATTCGAGCCATTATCAGTAATGATTCTCTCCGGGACCCCATAACGACAAATGATGCCCTTCTTTATAAATCGGGCTACCACTTACTTGGTGACGTTGGCGTACGAGGCTGCCTCCACCCACTTTGTGAAATAGTCAATGGCAACCAAAATGAAACGATGCCCATTGGAAGCAGTGGGCTCAATCTTCCCAATCATATATATGCCCCACATTGCAAAAGGCCAAGGAGATGATAACACGTTTAGAGGCGTAGGCGGTACATGTATCTTATCTACATAAATCTGGCATTTATGGCACTTTCGGGCGTACTTGAAACAATCAGACTCCATAGTCATCCAATAATATCCTGCCCTCAACAACTTTCTAGCCATGGTGTGTCCACTGGAATGAGTACCAAAAGAACCCTCGTGAACTTCCTCCATCAAAAAACCTGCCTCGTGTTCATCAACACAACGAAGCAAAACCATATCGAAGTTCCTCTTATATAACACATCATCCTTGTTCAGAAAGAAATTTCCTGCCAACCTTCTCAGAGTCTTCTTATCCTTGGTGGAGGCACCCTCTGGATACTCCCGTCTCTTCAGAAAGACCTTAATATCATGATACCACGGTTTGCCATCTGACACATCTTCAATTGCAAACACAAAAGTTGGTCTATCCAGGCGCATGATTCTAATCAAAGGAGTTTCATTCCAACAGTTCACCTTATACAGGATGCCAATGTCGCCAACGCATCAGCCATCTGATTCTCAGCTCGGGGCACATGATGAAAATCCACCCTATCAAAGAAAGGTAACAACCTTCTGGCATAGTTGTTATAAGGTACCAGATTTGCTTGACGAGTCTCCCATTCTCCTATAATCTGATTAACTACCAACGCGGAATCACCATAGACATCGAGGTTCTTAATTCTCAAATTAATTACTTATTCTAACCCCATGATGCATGCTTCATACTCCGCCTCGTTGTTGGTACACACGAATGCTAACCGGGCAGTGAAAGGTATATGAGAACCCTTTGGGGTTGTAATTATTGCCCCAATTCCATTACCATATGAGTTGACAGCCCCATCAAAAATCATCTTCCATTGAGACCCAATCTCAGGTCCTTCATCAGGCAGAGGCTCTTCACAATCTTTCATTTTCAGAAACATAACATGCTCGTCTGGAAACTCAAACTTCATTGGCTGATAATCCTCAATCGGCTGTTCAGCAAGATATTCTGACAGAGCACTTCCCTTAATGGCATTCTGGGAAACATACTGAATATCGTATTTCGTCAAAACCATCTGCCAATGGGATATCCTTCTAGAAAGTGCTTGCTTCTCAAACACTTACTTAATCAGATCCATCTTCGAAATCAACAAGGTTGTGTGGTTTAACATATACTGCCTCAGGCACTTGGCTGCCCAAGCGAGTGCACAACATGTCTTCTGCAACATAGAATATCTTGATTCACAATCAGTGAACTTCTTACTCAGGTAGTAAATGGCATGTTCCTTTCTTCCTGTCTCGTCGTGTTGACCGAGCATACAACCCATCGAGTTCTCAAGAACCGTAAGGTACATAATCAACGGTCTCCCGGACACTGGTGGCATAAGGACTGGAGGTTCATGTAAATACTTCTTTATCCTTTCAAACGCCTCTCGACAATTTTCATTCCACCTGACCTCTTGATCTTTTCTTAACAACTTGAAAATTGGCTCACATGTGGCTGTCAGATGAGAGATGAACCTAGCAATGTAGTTCAACCTCCCCAAGAAACCACGAACCTCTTTCTCTGTTCTTAGCTCAGGCATCTCCTGTATGGCTCTTATTTTTGCAGGATCAACCTCGATACCTCTTTCACTAACAATGAATCCAAACAATTTACCAGACCTCATATCGAAAGTGCACTTGTTCGGATTCAATCTCAATCTGAACTTCCTCAACCTTTCAAATAGCTTCTGGAGGTTTACCAAGTGTTCTTCCTCTGTCTGCGACTTCGCAATCATGTCATCAACATAAACTTCAATCTCCTTGTGAATCACATCATGAAAGAGAGTCACCATTGCCCGCTGATAGGTTGCCCCAACATTCTTCAATCCAAAGGGTATTACCTTGTAGCAAAATGTTCCCCACGGTGTTATGAACGTAGTCTTCTCCATGTTCTCTGGGGCCATTTTAATTTGGTTATACCCAGAGAAGCCATCCATAAAGGAAAACACAGAATATTGAGCAGTATTGTCTACTAACACGTCAATGTGGAGGAGCGGGAAATCATCCTTCGGGCTCGCCCTATTCAAATCACGGTAATCAACACACATCCTGACCTTCCCATCCTTCTTAGGTACAGGTACGATATTAGCAACCCACGGAGGATAATTTGTCACAGCAAGAAATCCGGCGTCCAACTGTTTCTGAACCTCTTCCTTGATCTTGACAGCCATATCTGGTTTTGTACTTCTTAGTTTCTGCTTGACTGGAGCACAACCCTCTTTAAGCGGCAATCGGTGTGAAACAATGTCAGTGTCAAGCCCGGGCATGTCTTGGTAAGACCAGGCGAAGATATCCACATACTCTCGAAGCAACTCAACCAATCTTCCCTTAACAGTGTCTTCCAAAGCAGCCCTAACCCTTACTTCTCGTTTAACATCCTCGGTTCCCAGATTAATAGTCTCAACTTCCTCCTGATAAGGTAGAATAACCCTTTCCTCTTGTTTCAATAACCTGGCTAATTCTTCTGGTAAGTCACAGTCTTCGTCAGTCTCTTCTTCGGCTTGATAGATAGGATTGTCGAAGTCATATCGAGCCATAACTAAGTCATGATGGGTGGAATCTGAACAAAGAAACCTGCATGATGGATGTTTTATGTTTATTATGAGTGCAACAAACAAGAAAATACATTGCCATTTTGATGTGGGTTAATGCAAAAAAGTAAAAACAGAAAAACAGGGATCAAAATATTTGAATGAAAAAACGTCCTTTATTGATGATAAAAGTAGCGAATAAAACATCCAAGCCCTACAAATAAATATCACTACGTCTTGGGCAGAACGTAGGATTCAACATAACAGAAAACAAAAGTAAATTACTCTGGGCGCGTCACTTGGATGACTTTCTCGGAAAACCAGTTGCCTAAGCTCTGACCAGGGGTGCAGGGACGGATCCACTCATCCATGTCACAGTCACTATCTCCTTCATCCTCAATAGCATTAACCTGATTAAAGAAAACCCCAGCACTTGTGAACCAAATTGGACCAACATACTTGGGAGGCTCTTGAGCTCGTCGGGGTGGCTTGTACCCTAGTCCATGGGTATCCTGCTTTCTTTGAACATCAATGACACTGCCCCACTTTTGAGAACCACCCGCTTCAACTATAGCGCGCGCTTCTTTGAAAGAGGACATCAGAACCTCTGGTTGTCTGACGACTTCAGGTTGGGCAACCACCTCAGGCTGACTGACTTCCTTTGGGGGTTCCTCGGGGATTTTCACAGCTTCAAAGGCTTGGCACAAAGTTTCCTGTACTTCACCATATACCTCTACATACTTGAAGGTCGATAGGTGACTCACCATGATCTCTTCCTCACCACAAACAGTCACAACATGGCCATCCACCATATACTTCAACTTCTGGTGCAGCGTAGATGTTACTGCCCCAGCACCATGGATCCAAGGGCGACCCAGCAAACAACTATAGGCAGGCTGAATATCCATTATGTAAAAGGTGGTGTTGAAAATCTCAGGACCCACCTTGATTGGCAGAACTAACTCTCCAAAAACTGACCTCTTGGAGCCATCAAAAGCACGTACCACTAAGTCACTTGGTGTACAAATTAACCCACGAGTATCCAATTTCATCAAAGCCTTCTTCGGCAGCACATTCAAAGATGACCCAGTATCAACTAACACATGCGACATTAAGGAACCACGGCATTCCACTGAAATATGCAGAGCATTGTTGTGATTCCTCCCAGCTGGAGTCAGATCTAAATCGGTGAAACCCAAACCATTTCCAGCATTCACATGAGCCACAACCCCTTATAACTGGTTAACAGATATTTCCTGCGGTACATAAGCCATGTTTAGAACCTTCAGTAATGCATTTCGGTGTGCCTCAGAGCACAATAGTAAGGATAGAATGGAAATCTTTGATGGAGTTTGGTGAAGTTGATCAACAATCTTGTAATCACTTTTCCTGATCAGCCTCATAAACTCTTCTATGTCTTCTGAGAAAGTATCCCCAACCTGCTTTGTCATAGAATTATTTGCTTCCTGCCTCTGTACAGGCTCGTCCATCATCTGTTTACCTTTGTCTTGTTTTGAACTGCCAATTTGATCCTCAGACGGAATAAAGACTCTACCACTCCTAGTGATAGCCCTTGCTTCAACAAGATTTTCAACCCATGTATTCACAGTTGACGTCTTTACCAATTCCTGCTTCTTACCATCAACAAATACCTTAGCCCCATAGTTCCACGGGATGGCCTTGGTACTCTCATACGGGACTGGCCCAGGAACAATGATAATGACCTGCGTTGGTCTCGCCGGCGCTGATATAGTTATTGTCTTGAATGGAATCGTTATTGTGGCAACATCAATCCTTCTGTCAGTAACTTTATTCTGCTTACAACCCCTGTCAAACTGTAATATCCCTTCACTGATCATTTTCTGAATACCTGCTTTCAATAAATCACAACCGCCTGGCTGCGACACACATATTACACAACCTTTATCACAGCCGGGGAATACCCCTCCCTTCAACAGTCTCTCCTTCACCACACGTAAAGGAGTTTGAACCTCGTTCACATCTGAAATTAAACTCAAGTCTTCACAGTCTTTAATAATAGCATTAACCCTTGGCCCACCGTGATTCGGCATCGGGTTCTGATTCACATTTGGAGCATCATTGGAGAAATTGATGGATTTTGAATCCACCAAATCTTGAACCTGATGCTTAAAAGCTTTACAGTTTTTAATATAACGTCCGGGTGCCCCAGAATGAAACTCACAATGGGTGTTGGCGTCGTAACCGGGAGGTGGATTGCCAGTGGGTGGAGCCAATGTCCTCTTCTGAATTAATTGTAACTGCAACAAATGCTGAAATAACTGAGAGTAGGGAATAGGTGGAGTGTCAAAATACCTATCCCGCCTAGACAGAGGCTGCGATCTGCGAGGAGCCTGATTTTTTTGTTGAGACACTGCTGGCTGCTGAGGTGCTGCTGGGATGGTTGCAGAAGCCACCTGCTGATTGAAGTTCTGATGAGGTCCTTCTCTACCACGATATGATGACAAAGAATTTGTATCTCCCTCCTTCTTCTTATAACCACTAGCATAAGGCTTCTTACTTCCTCCAGATGAGGACCCATCACCGCCTGATATTTTTCCCGCCTTAATTCCGCTTTCCACCATCTCTCCTACTAAGATCAAGTCAACAAACTTTCCAGTCATACACGGTACCAGCTTTTCATAGTAATGACCCTGCAAGGTGGCCATAAACATAGTTATCATTTCTCGCTCCAACATGGGAGGTTGAACCCTCGCTGCCAGTTCTCGCCACCTCTGAGCGTATTCCTTGAAACTCTCATTGTTCTTTTGTGATAAGTTCTGCAGCTGTGTTCTGTTAGGAGCCATGTCAGTGTTATATTGATAGTGTCTAATAAATGCCCCTGCCAGATCTCTCCAACTACGCACGTTTTTCCTTTCTAGCTGCATATACCACTCTAGGGATGCCCCAGATAGGCTATCCTGGAAGCAGTGCATCATTAATTTTTCATTCTTCGCATGCACAGCCATTTTACTCGTGTATGCCCTCACATGAGTCCTTGGGCAAGTCATACCATTATATTTCTCGAAAGTGGGAGTCTGAAACTTGTGCGGGATAACAACGCCTGGAACCAGCCCCAAATCCTCCAGATCCATACCCAAAGCATCCTGATTTACAACACCCCTCAGTTGTTCCTCAATTAACCTGAACCTCTGATCATTGTCAATCTGGGGACCAACATCCCCACCTGGCACAAAGAATGCATCTTCCTGAAGATCATCATACTGACGGCCATGAATTGCGCTGACATTGTTACCTCCCCCCACTAAAGTAGGAACCACAACATTTTCTCCTCCGTCCGGAGGAATCACAACACCAGTAACAGGAATACCTCTGTCCGGAGGGCCATTCTAAACATTATTACCAGTAACACCAGTATGAAGTCCTCCATGAAGGACACCCTCTTCATCAATTCTCGCAATCAGTGGCTGAATGAGAGTCCTTAACTGCTCTTGGCCTTGAGCAACCCCTTGCATCAAATCCATGAATTGGTTCATGCGAGTCCGCATCTCAGTCATCTCATTTTGTAGCTGATCCATGAGTCTCTTCTGATTTTGTCTGGTAGAATACTGGTGAATGTGCTGATCTGCAATCCTGTACTGCGGAGGAGAACAAAGTAAGAACACCAGAGATAAACACCTGTCATGAAAAATGATTATGCAATGATTATGAATATGCAAATGCAAACGAACATGTCTGAATATTCGCAGGGGGACCCACCCCTTGATTCCAGTTTAACAACAAGATAGAACGGAACTTCTGCTCATATATTAAGAAAACCAGAGGAAAACCAAATGTCAACAATCATAAATCCAAGATAACAAGTCTGAACACAATAATCATAGATCCCAACCAACAAGCCTGGCGATGGTCCAAATAATGAAAGAAAACAGAAAACTACGGCATGTCATCAAAGTCCACAAGTGTCAATCCCCCCCATCCATTATGCTTTTTGCTCCAGTCTTGAATTTCCTTGAACAGCTTTTTGGTGTCGGGATGCTTCGGTCTCTGAATTAGCTCTTGAATGAGAACGTCTCTCCTATGCATGATCCCTTCCAAGTATCGGCAATGTAACTCCCAAGCGTCTTCTCCAGAAACACCATCCATGCTAGGACCCTCATTTCTAGGTCTCTTCACTTCAGCTTGTATCTTCAGTTCCTCTATGGAGGCTATGGCTTCATTGAGTCGACCCTCGACTGCTTGTCTCTGGAACACCCCTGATAGGATCTCAGCGTCTTTTTTCTTGAGCTTCAACTTTAATTGATCAATCTGAGCTAGATAATCGTCTTCCTTTCGCTTATTTTCAGCCATTGCAGTTTCTCGGTGGGCATTGAACCTGTGAATTTTCAACAAAGCCTTGTCTAATTCCTCCTTCTTAGACTCGAGAACCTTACTGATACCCTCTAGAGCTTGCTTCATCCTTTGTCTGGCTGTGACCTTGTCAGCTAGCTCCTTTTCTGCCTTAGCGAGAAGCTCTATCTTCAACTTGGCGATATGAACAGCTTCACCCCGCTCATGTTTCAACTGGTAAATCTCTCTTTGTAGCTCACTGTTTTCTTCTCGCAGCTTTTCCTTTTCAGCCCACAACTTGTTAAATTTCTCTACCTCAACTGTGGTAGGAGGCTCAATCAGCAAGGGGTAAGATGGTGGTTCCTTGGAGAATGGCAAAAGCTCCATCTCTACCCTTTTCTAAATCCAATCTTCGTACGCAGGAAATGTTCTGTTGTTGCTCTTCCCAAAAGAAGTCTTCCCCTTCTTATGACGATCTCCCCAAGTATTTGCAGCTTCTTTTAACAGTTATGGATTGATTTTCCTACTCAGATATAGAGATTCTTGGACATCCTCGTCTTTTGGTGGCTCCTTCAAGGCATACCCGAATTGCCTAATAGCAAGAATAGGGTTGTAGTTAATTCCCCATTTCCTTCCAATTAGAGGCACATTTGGGAGACCTTTACAACTAATCATGATATCTTGGCCCAACAAGTCACGGTTAACCCAAATTAGATTATTTTCCCTCAAGCCCATCAATCTTTTGGACCATTCCAATGTTCCTTGAGTATCTACAAATGCCCCAGATTTGGGAAGACGATCAGCAAACCATTTGTAGAAGACTGGCGCACAAAAATAAAGGGGTCCTCCCCTCCTCTTCTCATTCTTATAATGCACTGAATAATACAGATCTCCAAGCAAAGTAGGTACCGGATTCTTCATGGTAAATATCCGGATAGCGTGCATGTCCATAAAATCCTTCATATTTGGGAACAACACCGTTCCATAGACACACATAGCCAAGATGGCATTGAAAACTGACCAACATCTAGCCTTAGTATACACAGCAACCTGTTCTATAAAAAATTTCACATGAAAACCTTTACACCCTCCCTTACTGGCAATGTTATTTTTCAACAAAGATGGATCCAAATGCAAAGCCTCGAAAACCTTTTCCAAATCAGGAAGTTCTTCAGAGGGATAGAAAGGAGCTTCTTCTTTAATGGCAACATCCAGAATGAGAGAAAATTCCTCCAATGTCGGAGCCAGAAGATAATCAGTGAATAGAAAACAACGCAGGTGAGGGTCATAGAATTGCACCAGAGTGTGCAAAGGCCTATACTCGTATTCCGTGATGTTGCGAGCAAAATTCAGAATTCTTCCATACTCTCCTCTAAATTCTGCCAATACCCCAGGTTCTGGCATAGACACAATCTTGTGAACAGTATCCAGATAAAGTGATGGGAACTTGTACACTATGATGTTCTTTCTCTTCTCAGTACTCATCCTTAATAGTCTTCAAAAACCAGAATCAAAGTTAGGATGCAACCCTGCAAATGAATAAACATGTTAGGATGCAAAATGATGATGCAAATGCACACATGGGATCAAGGATGCCACACAGACTGGACAACTGCTGCACTGAACCACTGTATAATCTCAAAGGTCTGTCCAAATACCCAGAATACCAAAATAACCATAGTACCACACTGATAAATCTGCTGATCAGAAAACCGGGTATGTTGAAGGTCAAGGTTACCTGCAAACCTGTAATCACCCTGCCCTCTCACATGTGGGTACTAGAAAGCCGAGGATCCTCAATATCACGGGCTCTCAGGTCGAGAAATGATGATACGTTCACCATTTCTGGTTTGGCATCATCACCAATCAAGGAGGCCTCAACTGATTCCCCTCAAAAGAAAACATCCTATGGCAAGTCCTCAGTTTCGGCACTGAGGTCGAGAAGCAATAGTACATTCATCCCTCGGGGTACAGTACTATCGCCAATCGAGGAGTGCTTCCACTGATTCTTTCCCAAAAGGACACCCTATAGCAAGTTCCCAGCATTGGGTCCTCGGATCGACATGTGTAATGGGTTTTCCATTTCTGGTCTGCCATTATCACGTCTCGGGAGGAGTGCCGTTATTGAGTTCTTGGGAATGGTCGCCAGAGTCGACAGCTTTCCAGGTTACATTCAATCATCTGCACCAATGCGCAGGATAGAACATTACCAAACAAAACCTCGTCTGGATGTGGAGTTTTCATGTATACTACGTCTGGCCAAATGCCACACGAGTCACACTACTTGCCACGCTAATCCTACATGTATGCTCAAGCCTATGTATTGGGCTTTTCTCTCAGAACTCCCAACCCGCCAAATAGAAAAACAGTGCAGCAGCTGATAGTAATATGCAATGCAGAAAATGTGGTAAAAATAAAATACAACAAATAAAGCAAAACAAAGCAAAACAAAAACACCCAAAGAGAACGAAAACAAACAAGCGCTAGGATTGACTCGCTTAGGGATGGACCAGCATAGGTCAACCAGAGTCCCCAGCAGAGTCGCCAGCTGTCGCTCCCAGGATTTTCATCTAGGTACAAACGCAAAAGTGGCACGGAAAATAGAGTCGCCAGCCGTGTAAATTTATCCCAAGAGAGGGAAAGGGAACACCGCATAAACCTGAGGAAGAGGGAAAGGAATGGTCATCGCAACCATAACCTGATTTGGGGAGTTGGTTACGCGCGGGGAAGGTGTTAGCACCCCACGCGTCCATCGTACTCGATGGGATCCATGCTTGTTGTCTATTCTAAGGGTGAGTTATCCTAAAATCTATGGCTACACTAAAACGGGGAAGACAAAGATAGACTCGGTAGGACGTCGACGTCCTAGGCCTACGTACCCCCATTGTGCAATGGGGAATTCAGAGTCAACGTAGTTCGGACCAAGTTCTTTTTGTGTTTTTTATGAGCGACGTTAAGCTCGCGTCCGGCAGTTAGGGTCGATGCCTGTTTGCGACTCAGACGAAAAGTAACGTGCCCTTTTTGAAAATAGCCTTTAGTTTGACGATCCCGAAGGATAAAAAAGGTTTGAAGTTTGTTTGTATTTTTTAGGACAGAAGTGACTTGAGTTAGTTCATAACTCACCTTGAACCAAAGTCTATGACACGGGAACGAATGTGTCGCATGGTCGTCCCCAATGGGACGTATGCTCAACACTCTAGAAGAGAGAAGGGGGACCCCTCAATCTTCATTTCCTATGTTTAAGGCTTGTGTGCAAGGCAAGTTGACCTTATTAAGTATCTTAGAGATTGTTATGAGATGAGAAGAGGGACTCAAAAGAAAAGAAAAAAACACTAAGGGGAAATCTGCCCTAATGTTATCATTCAAAGGTGGCCATAAGGGGAGGTTTGTCAACAACCTAAGCCTAAAGAAAAGAAAAGATGAGAGAAAGAAGGAGTGAGAGTGAACATGGATGACTATCCATACCCTCAAATAACTTACCTCATCCCCTGCATAAAAGGTTAGTACAATCAGATATAAGTGACAATAAGACAAATGAAACTCAAACAAATCACAAACCAAAGAGAGATGGTTATAAACCAAATGGAACTCAACCAAGACAGAATGTGGATGACCTAAACATGAATTATGAAGTCAAAGAAGCAAACCCAACTGATGGCACAAGTGCCTTCTCAAACAAGTAATCAGACATGATCAAGGATGTGCATAAAGGAGGACCTCAAGCAAAGAACAATCAAACAATTAGCAAAACATCTTCTAAAATTACCAAATTAAAACCTAACACACCTCAACCAGTGGTAAACATCATGTTAACAGCTCATGCCAAAATTCCCAAGATAGGTCACTCAAACAATTATGCAAATTCAAATGAGAATTATGAACTAACATGCGAAAGAAAGGGACTAAAATACAATATGTAATAATTTTAAAAATAAGAGAAAAATGTTTTAATGCAATTTAATGTGTTGATGAAACAATACAAAAAGAATGAGTTCAAAATGTTTTATGGATGATGAGAAATAAATTCTACAATGCAATATGTGCAAAATGAAACAAATTCAAAAATAAATTATTAAAATAATTAACTCAGACGCCAAAAATAAAATAAAATGACAAAATAAAATTTGAGAAAATTTTATAAAACTCTAAAAATGCTTCATGAATTTTCTTGTAATTTTTTAATGCAAAAAACTATTTTTAAAGATTAAAAATGAAATGCAATAATAAAATAAAAATGAAAATAAAGAAATAAACATGGGAGGGGTATGCAGTAATAACTCATGTTGAAAATGGTAACTGTGCTTAACTGGGGGGTGTGGAAAGCAAGCCCAACCCAAAAATCCATCAGAAAAACAAAAAAGATAACATGTGAACCCAGTCCACCACGTTGACTCCATACTCACCTTTAGATCAATCTAACGCGTGGCATTCAGTCAAATAAACAGAAAGTAATCATGATGAGTGGTATAGATCCACACGTCCACCTTAATGATGATGCACATTCACACACAAGAATATTCAGAAAATTAAAAAGGGCACGTGACAAGGCACATGTGGATTTAATGTGCTGGCACCTTATAAGCCAAAGGATCAAACCAACGTCCAAGATTAGTCAACATTTAACATGATGGATGGTTTGGATTTGAGGAACACAATACTTACCATGGGATAGCACACACATAGCCAATAACATAAAAACAAATTTTAAAACGCGTGGCAACATATGGGCCACACGATCAAGGCAATTAACGACTCAGGCTTCGTCTTCCTCACATAAACCCTAGCCGGCTGGAAAAAGAACCAGACGCCGGAGCCCTAGCTCCGGTCGTCATCTCCGGTAACCTGTAATAAAAAACCTCCCAGAAAATGCAAAAGGGTATACCTTCTTAACCAGAATTTGATGAGGATCAACAATATGTCCTTAAAAATCACAAATAACCAACACACCAAGAGATTCGCACGAAACAAGTTATGGTTCCAAAACTTAAAACTCACGATATGCACATAATACACGTCTAAACTCAAAATAAAACACATCAGAGTCATCAGCAACAATCACATATCATCATGCGCATTTAAAAATAGAGTTTTAAGATCATGCAAATTAACCCTAACCTGAGATTATGCAATACGTATCCTTATTGTTAGCTCCAGATGATGAGTGCTTCGTGCTCTATGGAACCCCAGGACTCAGAATGTGGAAGAATCTTTGGAAAAGCTCTTGTTGATTGAGAGATTCAAAGGAGAGAAGGTTTAGGGTTCACTCTTGATATCTCACAAAAATAACGTGTCCTCTTTCCAACCAGTGCATGAGTTAGCTTAAATACTTAGGGTTAATCCACTGATCATCACTTGGGCCTTGTTAATTCCTCACTTAATGAGTTTAGAGTGATTTTGGAAATTTGCATAATGTGAAATACACCCTCCTTCATGCATGTATACCCAAACCCTTGATGATGGATCACTTATTTAACAATTTCTAATCACACCTGTATGGAATTTGGGCCTTGAGATGTCTTGGTTCATGAGTTTTCAATGATCTTGCAATTTTGCATAATGGAAAATAAGTGATGAATAAGCCATGGATTCACTTGATTCAAAGGCCAAAAATGATCCTTATGGAATGTACCTTGATGTTAGAATGTGTCATGAAGCAATGGAATCAAATATAGGTCACTATGTCCCAAAATACAAAAGTTGTGAAAATGAAACCATGAGAAAACCCTAAAAACCACTTTGCCTTCTTTTGATCATAACTTGAGTTTCACAAATGATATGGAGACCATCTAGTACTTGTTGGAAAGGGGAGAAAAATATATTCAACTTTCATGTTTGAGGAAAATTCAATTGAAGCTTCTTTGATGATGAAAAGTCAAGTTGAATGTAGTGTAAGAACTTGCCCAAAATGGAAACTTTCAAATTATAGGTCATTTCCATATTTAGTAACTTTTGTACCAACCCTTGATTCTTGATAAATGGTATGAGACTTGACTCTTGAAGACTATATGAGGATGTGAGACCTTGAAAATCTTGAAGAGAACCTCAAGATTTCACAGTTGACTTCCCCTCTCACTGTTGACTTTTCTCCAATTCTCCTGATTTGCAATCCATTGGCCAATTGAACTTCTCATGAACCAAACTGAAGGACAATCTTCCATTCCTAGATACTTAGGGACCCAAGGAATACCATGGAATCAAGTCTTGCCCAAAAAATTAGAAATAAACTGACTTTATAGCAAACCCTAATTTGGTATCCTCAGTCTAGGAGGAAAATATCACAATCTCCAAATCCAAATTCCTCTGAATATGATGTGTATCCTCTCCAACAAAGATAAGATATGCCATTTGGTGATGATAAAAACCCAAGAAGCTTGTCCACTGGAGCAATAAACCCAAGAATCTCAAAACCCTAATTTTCTGCACTGGTTAGGAGAGAGTGAGCCACTTGAGATCTCTTGGACAGTATAAGGACTCTTGCTTGACCCTTTGAAGAACATCTTCTCCTCTTGAACTTGCCTCAGGCACCTTGACCCCATGCTAAGAACCAATGATATGCACACATGATAATGCAAAAATGAAATGAAACATAAGCCAGTTAGTACTTAAAGTAAGGTGAGCAAATTTTGGGGTGCTACACCTATGTAGCTTCTTCAATATTTAAGGAGGATCGTGCTAGAACATCTTTTAAGTTGAGAGCAAATGGGTTTTGTTCGTGTTTGGGTAAGCACAATCTGGGTATGGGTCTGCATGGGCCATTTTTGCCAACTTTTGGATAAAAAGGGGGAGAATGGCTTCTTGCCTATTGCTGAGAGGTGTATGTGCATCTGTGCTACTGATCTGAGAAAAAAAAAGTCTCAATATCTCAAAGGGTGTTCTAATGATCTAGGTAGTTTTAACATCTTGGGAATTGTGTTTTGTGATCAGAGTTAGGAAGTAAGTATGTATTTGGTGTCACAAGGGAATGAAGAGGTTATCTTCTCCATCCTTCCACTACATGCACCATGAAGCTGAAGAATGTTTTAGCCAAAATTTGTCAAAAGGGGGAGATTGAAAGCTCCAATGGTTTGACTAAATTTTGGAAAAACATAATGTTGGAAGAGATGTTCCAACATGAAGATTTATGCCCCAGACCAGAGATGTCGAGTGAAATGTCCCAGCATGAAGACTCGACATCATGATCATTACACCAGGTTTGTTTTAAATCTTTTCCAAGATTCAAGGCGGGATTAGCAGTTGATCAAGGACCAAAGATATGAAGCCCAAGGCAGCAGAAGCTTATAAAAGAAGACCAAGACTTAATGCAGAAAAGGGAGAGAGAACGACATAGACTTAGGAATCCTATTTTGTAAAGTAGGGTTTAGGTTTTGAGAGTCGTAGGTTTCTCTTGTAAGTCTCCCTCTGTATCGATTTGATACATTATGGTAGACATAGGTACTTGTACAGATTCAGAAATCCGTAGGTAATGAATCGTGTATTGTTCTTGGATGAAGCTTTTAAGCAAATCCAAGTTAACTTATTAGTGAAGGATGCTTGACTGAACTTTGTGTTGAAAGGGGTGTCTTTCAATAGGATGATGCAGTTATGGTGTAGTAACTGTTAGAAAATCACAGGTTTCTGATTTAGGGAGTGAGATGGGTTTCTCTTATCTAGGATGGAGTTCTTAGATAAAGTTTTCATTGGGTAGTGATAGGTAAACGTGGGTGTTTACTATAAACCTGAGGTTGTTTACATAAAACTATACTACTGATAATGAATTCTTCTTCCTGGATTGGTATCCCCTAGATGTACGTGATTTGCACCGAACTGGGTCATCATATTCTGTGTTGTTTATCATTCTTCAATTTACAGTTCAATTTTGATTAACATGTTGGAACAGATGTCAAAACATCTGTGTTTCTGCAATTGCTGATATTCTGAATATCAGTTTGCTGTTTTATCCCTTGTTTAATAATTATGCAGAACAATATCTTGACATATGTTAGGACATCTGTTGTCTGCTATGCCAGAATTTTAGAATGAAAGTATTGTAATAAGCTTGGTCATTGATAAGTGATAATTGCATCGTTCATTCTAGTCATTTTCCTTTAGTATTTTACCGTATTTCATTCAATTTACTTTCAATTTTCATGTTTTATGCTTTGGTTTGTTCTTTCTTTTTAATTTTAGGGTTTGATGAGCATCCAAGACAAAGAGGGATCAAGTATAAGCAAAACGGGGAAAAACGGAAAAAAGATATTTTCTCCTATACAAAAACCAGGGAGCTGCTACGGCCACCCGCAACATCTGCTACGGGCTATAGCAGTAGAAGCCCTAAATGCTCCCACTTGAAGCTTCCCTGTAGTAATGTCAGAGGCTTGCTACTGCCACCTGTAGTAGCTACTACCTGCAGTAGCTACTATGGGTCGTAGCAGGGATGCGAGAGAAAGGTTTCAAATTTGTTTTGTTTCCTTTATTGGATTGATTCTCTCTTAATTATGGCTCTTAGGAAATATTTGATTTATCCCAAATCTGAATAATTCACATTGAACCAAAGATATTATGCACTTTTTCTATTTTTCTATAAAACTTATAACATGTTATAAGTTTAGGGTTCCCAACTTTTGTCACAAGTTTCATTCTTAGTTTTCTATGTATTTTGTTATATTTTTTGTTGTAACTCAAGTGTCCGAGGGAGAAATTGTTGGCCAAGGTTTATTTATAATTCAAGTTTTATTATTTATTCTATCTTTATTATTCATCTATTTTGGTTGTCTGATATGAGTTTGATGATGAATACCTTTGTGATTGTGTTTTCCCTCACCATGAGTGAGTAGTTCTCTAGGGATTTTGGTTTACGGGGATTATTTTATGACCTATCGTATGATATGTTACTATCGATTGAGAGAGTTTTAATTAAACTTATTTTATAATATGAGTTCATACATTCCAACTTCGTTACGAAAGTAAGTGTTTCTCAGGTATCAACCGTAGTCTGAAAGGATATGTGTGAAGGTGAGAAAAATACACAAGAAAGGGGGAGGGGGTTGTCGCGGAAGGAAAAATTGAGATTAAGCTATTGATTAACTTAACTCGAAAAAGCAAGAGTAACCACCAAACTTTATTGTATCCAAAGGGAAAGGGGGAAAAGGTCGAAACCCACAAAAGCAAAAACAAAAGAGAAATCTGGATACGGGGGTTGGTTATGCAAAGATGAGGTATTAGCACCCCTCACATCTATGGTACTCTATATGAACTACTTGCAAATTTGTGTGTATAAAAAAGTTGAGTTATTTATTGATTGATTTTAATTGAAAAGACATTTTGTCATATTCGAGTGGAAAACTTAACTTACTACCCACAAGTATGAGGAAATGAGCATTTGCATAATCTTAATATGAAGAACTTTTACTTGGACTTTCTCACAAGCACGTCTAAACATTCAAGTGGAAAATGTTAATAATTTCTCAACATATTGTAGAAGTATCGTGGTTTGCATCACTACAAGAATAGACTAATAGCTGATCTTTAAAAAAATGCTCTTAAAGAAAAGTGCACAAAGGCACAAAAAGAAGTTTGATGAGGTTTTCCTTTTTTTATAAGTTTTGAAAAGAGTTTGCATATGCTTAAGTGTTTGAGCATTTATTAAGAAAAATATTTTCTGGATCATTTGACAAAGTCAAGGTTTATTAAGAAAAGATGTGAAGTTTGAAAATAAGAAGTTTTGAAAGTAAGGAGAAGTTTTGAAAATTGAAGAAGTGGGAAGGAGATGAAGAGACTATCCTAAAGCATAAAGCAAAAGACATGAAATAAAGGGTCTCATTGTAATGTAGCCCAAGAGAAAGCCTTTGTGTGTACAAGTGTACTAACCACATGACGGAGCAGGCATTTGACATTGGTCAAAACAAGAATTCATTTCCCTTTGGATTGAGCCACAAGATAAACAAGCACATGAGAAGATGAATATCAAAAGATCCAGATGGACAACCAAATCACAAAGCCATAAAGAACATCTAAGTCTTGAGTTAAAGATCTGAGGGTCCATAGAAATCACAAGGTCTCAGATGAATCACAAAGTATCAGATACCACTCCAAGCAAGGGAAAAGCTCTAAGTCCTAAGGTCCAAAGTCCAAAATACTCCTCAAGCAAGGGATAATAACACAATGTCCAAGTGATCAAATTAGATTTTTTAGGGTTTTAGTCATTTTAGAATGTTTTTGTTCTTTTGAAATAAGAAAGCAATAAAAGGCATAAAGTAAAAAGCAAAAATAAAAGGCAAGAATGTAAATGACATAAATGTAAAGAGCATAAAAGTGAAAGTTAGCTGTTAGCACATTCAATATGTCAATGTTAGTGTTAATGAGAATTCAACTGAGTTGGAATAATTTAGCGTTATGTTAAGCAATCGTAAGTGGACTTATGTAAAAGTCACACTATTTGAGGTCGGTCAATAAAAATTTATGTGTCATACATGTTAGAGAGATAATACAAATTAATTCTCCTAAAACAATGTAACATAATAGCTCAAAACAAAAGCAAAAGAAGAAGAAGATGGAAGAGAAGAGATCAAGCACAATTGAAACACAACAAGGGATTATCTATCACCAATTTAAGACATTCTTCTTCACAGTACAATAGGATAAAGTTATCATTAATCCAAAGTACCAAAAATAATCAAATGATCATTTAAATGATAAGTTTGAAATGATGAAAGTTCATGCAAGCAAAGTATCATTCAAAGACCAATAAAACTTGATGAAGCATCAATCAAACAACTCATGATCCAAGTCAACAAAAATCAAAACAGAAATGGACTAAAATAGTAATTAAAGAAAATTAAAACGATTTTTAAATGATTAAAAATGGAAATTAAATGGAAAATTCCAAAGATGTAGCAAAATGCAACATAAATGAGTGAGAAAATCATGAGAAGTCAAGAAAAATATGAATAACTTGATCTCAAAAGTTAGATACAAAAATATTTGAAAATGATAAAAAATAAAAAGGAAAGTGAAAATTAAGTGAAAAATAAAAGAAAATATCAATTAAATGCAAAAATGATTTTAAAAATTATGCAAAAAATAGATGTGATGCAAATATTTTTTATGATTTATGAAAAAAAATTAGAGTAAAAAAGGTCAAAGGAGCTATTTAAAATAAATCGGAAAAGAAAAAAATGAAAAGAGAACATAAAAAATATTTGAATTAGGGCGCCAACGACTAGTTTCTCATTTGAAAACACGCGCGAAGCACTTCGTCTTAAACCTTGAGTTGATTTTGTAGATCCATGAACTTTGAGTTTTAAGCTCAAACACCATACGTGCAAGCTTCTACTCTAGTCATTGTTCATGTCTCTCTGCATCAGAGCCATTGATTCACTGTAAGTAGAGAGAATTTTCTCAAGAACACGAACAACCCTAGTTCTTCAAAGTAAAATTAAATGACTAATATGCAATATAAATTCCATGTAGTTTAGGGCATTTAATCAATGAATCAAGATGAACACACTGGTAACTTGTTTGAAGTGAAATTTAACTCGTAGCTACCTTTTCAATTGAAGCTTCAGAAGTCAACAATGGTGGAAATGGTGAGCTTGATTCAAGAAGTTACGACAACGATTCAGTTAGCTTCAGAAGGTGCCGATTAGTAAATCAGGGCGAAGAAACAAAGCTAAAAGAGCTTGAATCAAATAAATGGTTAACTGGTTTTTTGAGGTATCAAATTCAAATGGTTACAGAGTTTCTTTGGATTTTCAAGCTTGGAAATGAATCCAAATGCTTACTCTATTTATAGGAAAAGTGATGTTGAGCTCACACATGTGAAATAGATTTGAATTCGTGTGAATTAGGGTTGAGTTTGGATGATTTGCAAAGCGTGTGAAGAGAGGGATTAAAAGTGTGATTCAGTGATGAAACCTGGTTGTTTCTTACTTGCTTGCACACATTTTAGTTGTACAAAAAGTTCACACATGTGAAGATGGTCCCAGATTGAAAATGGAACGAAATTCCTTACCTGAAAGTTGAGCATAAAGCAGAGCTCAAGGTACCATGTTTGAAGCTAGGTCAAATGGAATTCACTCGTGCATTTTTTATTTTTGATTGTGCCAAATGTTCCTTTAATTGTAAAGAATTCATTGCAAAAAGAACCATATAAAAAGATGCTTAGATTGAAAATGGCATTGAATCAAAGTTGAGGTCGTGACCTAGTTTCTAGGTCAGGCATTAGGTCGAACCAAGTTTTGCCCTACCTGGCCAGCTTGACACCTCATGTTCATGACATCACAACTTTTAATTCCCTTGTTCTAATTCAGCCAAACTTAGGCCAAATGATCCTTGCCATGAGCTTAATAAAAGGCACAAAGAAGCTTGTCAATTGGGGTCATGACAAGGTTTTAGGCACTTTTGGCACCTTGGCCACTTCCAAAATTGATGTCCTTAGAGGTTGAATTTATGTTTGACCCTTGAAGAAAAGTTGTAAAGTAGTTCAAATGTGACATTTGGCTCAAATTAGATTCCAAAAAATGTTGAGAAATGAGAGAGTTATGGTGTTTGAACCAAGTGACATGCCATACTTTATTTTAGGTCAACCAAACATGCGCTAACTTAAGATTTCTTGCCATTTATTGCATCCAAAGGCCCAATGATGGACACTTGAATACCAAATGAAGGAAGCTTGATTGTCCCTTGAATAAACTTGATAATTGCTTAAGAATTTGATGGAGATGACATGGAAATAAACACATGAACCAACTTGAATCAACTTTGAAATCATGCACCAAACTTGAACTTCTCTTGATCAAATGATGTTGAATGAAGTTTGATATGAATGTGACATAAGATTATAGGTCATGCCTTGAAATGAAAGCTCTTGTGGACCACTTGTTGATCTTGGGAACCAAAACCCTAATTTATAAACCAAACTTGATCCTATGATTGCATGTCCCTACCTTGTACATGATAACACTATTTTAGTGTGTCATAGTGATCCATTTTTCTTATGGTTTTAGTTTAAGTTTAATTAGGATTTGTTTAAATTTACTTGTTTTAGTATGTTTTTACCTTAAGCACACTGGGTGCTCCTTTTATGGTTTTTATGTGTTTTTGGTTTGAAAGAAAATCTGATAAAGGCAAGCTGAGGCATGACACCTCAAGACAGAGTCTGAAGTAGAAAAATGATTAAAGAAAAGAAGATGTTGATTCTCGTTATTAGCAATTCACCAAGAGCTTGGAAGGATTTTATCATTAGGGCACACGTGGCAAGGATTTGTGTAAAGAAAGAGCTAAAGCATAAAGATAAGAGCAAAGGAGCTTGAAGACAAAAGGTAGTACGACGGGGACCATGTCTGTAAAAGCGCATCCTGCACACAACCACCCACCGTCTGCTCTACGCTATTACCTGCTACAGCAGCCTGCCAAAGACACCTTCTCCCCCATTGTTGTCTGTACTGGATAACTTGCTCACAAAGAGAGACTGGACAACTGGATATTTTAGTGTTTTGATATGGGTTGAACCTTATTCCTATCAAAGGCCCATGATCCAAGACTCACCAACCTCTACTCTCACACTCAAGTCTATAAAAGCAAGCCTTGCGCATTGAAGAAAGAGAGCTTGAGCTAGGGCTGGAGCTAAGAGCGAGAGCTAAAGCTGGAGATTTTCACACACTCATATTTATTTTCAGTTTAGTTTTATTTCACTTTGAGGGTTAGGAAAGAATTAGAGAGTTTTCTTCTTCTCATCTAATCCTGTATTCACTGCTTGGAGCTGTCGTGACTGAAGAGATCTGTTGCTGTTTATTCAACACAAGGGATCTTCAAGTTACTACTAGGTTGTCATCTCTTTTACATATTTTTGCTAATAGTATGTCTTCCTGTAGTTTCATTCCAGTAGTTTGTACTCAGCTCATTATGAGCTAAACTCTTGTTTGATGAGCAAAGTGAAGTTAATATAAAGTTGTTTTTATGTTGAAATAATGTGTTGATTAGTGTCTTATTTTGTTATGTGTTTTTATTATATACACCTGCTTCTTAGAATGATCAACTTAGAAAAAGGTACAAGCTTGTTGTTGAGAGAGATCCAACAACAAGTGGATTTCATAACAAAAGTGGTTGATAAAGTAGGATAGAGATATTCACTTAATTTAGCTTGCTTAAAGATAAGAAGCTAAGGCCATAAATATTTTCAGAATTAAAACCAGACATATTTTAGGGTTATAAGTGAGGCTTAGAGATTTGTTCCCTTGCCCTAGTTATGCATGCTTTGATGTTGTAGAGATACACCACTAGATCACGTTCTGACCTTTTGAGGCACAACACTTCACATCATGAATACATGTCATCAATAATATATTAATGGATTTTAACTCATCAATCACTCTCTCTGATATTTTATTCCCTTTTTATTAAGTATTTTAAGTTGTTGTGTGAACCTCTTGCTGCTTATTACCATTAGTATTTTGTTACCTTGCTCATACTTATTTTAAACAAAGGTTGAATACTTATAGTTCAAAGCTAAATCAATTTCACTCCCTGTGGGTACGATCTCTTTACTTTATCACTTGCTGCAATTAAACATACATGTATACTTGCGTGTGACACTTTTGCTTTAAATTAATATAAAAAAGTAAACACGTGAGAAAGCAACAAGTTTTTGGTGCCGTTGTCGAGGAGTGTCAATATCTACTTTGAACTACTGTATTTGTTATTTTTGTTTAAAAATTATATTTGAGCCTTTAAAGTTTTTTTACGTTCTCAACAACTATCTGGAAATACTTCAACATCAGTTGTGACTGAACCAGAGGTTGAAGTGCACGTGGGAGATACAGACGAAGAAACTTCGTCATCATCATCAGACGAGTCACAACACAAAGCTGTCATGGCTGAGCAATACATCATTGGCATTGCCAATGACAGGGCGCGTAACATTAGGGACTATGATATCTTTGATCCTATGACCATGAGCACAAGTATTGTTAGACCAGAGATCACGACATCACAGTTTGAATTCAAACCTATGATGTTCCAAATGCTGCAAACCACTGGTCAATACTCAGGGTCTCCTCATGAAGATCCTCACTTGCACTTGAGACAATTTCTAGATATTGCTAATAATTTCAAGATTCCTGGTGTGACTGATGATGCCTTTAGGTTAAGGTTGTGTCTGTATTGTCTAAGGGATAGAGCCAAGAGCTGGCTAAATTCCTTGGAACCAAATTCCATTTCTACATGGAACACTTTGGCAGAAAAATTTCTGGCCAAATACTTTCCTCCTTCGAAGAATGCAAAGATGAGAAATGAGATCACTTCATTTAGGTAAAGAGATGATGAATCGTTGTTTGATGCATGGGAAAGGTTTAAGGAGCTGCTAAGACAATGTCCTCATCATGGGATTCCCATTTGCATTCAACTTGAGACTTTCTATAATGGATTAATTCCATACTCAAGGAACATGCTAGATGCATCCAGTGGTGGAGCTCTTTTATCTAAATCCTATGAAGAAGGCTACAAGCTGATTAAGAGTATTATGACCAAAACTTATTGATGAGTCAAAGCCTTTGAGGTTGGCATCAATTTTGGTAAAACTAACTTAACAGAAAGATGTTGGACAAGATGTCCTAACATGTTGAATTGACTGAAGATTAAGTTGTTAGACAAGATGTCTTATCATGTTGATTCGACATCTTTGTCTGTTACAGTTTGGGATAACTGTTATTTGGTTTCCATTTTTTATGGGAATGTTTATTTTTCCTAGGTGGCGTCCAAGATTGAGGAATCAAAGATTATGATTCTAAATGGAAGATGTTGTTTCTAAGTGTGGAGACACTTTAGGAAACTTAGGATTGAAGAAACTATTCCAGAGAAGAATAAGGTGCAGATTCTGTGGAGCAAAATTGATGCAATTCTGAAGCCCAAATCTAGTCTTGTTTATTGTTATAAATAGGATGGATTTAACCTAGAATAAGTAGAGAAGATACATGGCTGTTAGTGAGTACTAGGGTTTGTACTTTTGTGAGCCTCTCTTGTATTGTGTGAATACCTGAGTTGGATACTGTTATCGAGTTGTAATTGTTTAGTCACTGCTGTGATTGAAAGGGAATTGAGAAGGGTCTCATACCTAGGAGTGTCTTAGGTAGAAATATAGCACGGGTAGTGATTAGGTGACAAGTTGTAAACGGTGGAGTTTAGCTTAGAACTAATACTGCTTAGTGGATTTCATTCTTGGCTTGGTAGCCCCCAGACGTAGATGTTGTTGTTCACCAAACTGGGTTAACAATTCTTGTGTGTCTTTGTGCTTTCTGCTGTTTGTATTATGCTCCTTATTATCCTTGTGTGAGAAGCAGAGATCAAGTGTCATGACATCCTGTCTAATATCTTAGTGATCTGCTTTACCAGAACTTCAAATGGTATCAGAGCAGGCATCCTGCTCTGTATCTGGGTGAGATTCAGGGACGATACTTTCTGGTTCAATGGATAAAGAAGAAGGAATTTTAAATAGACCACCCATACTTGATGGTTCCAATTATGAATATTAGAAAGTGCGCATGGTGGCATTTACCAAGTCTATGGATGGTAAAGCTTGGAAGTCTGTGGTCAAAGGGTGGGATCCACCTAAGGCTAAAGACAAGGATGGGAAGATTACTGATGAGCTAAAACCGAGGAAGACTGGGATGATGAAGATGATAAGCTTGCTCAAGGCAATTCCAATGCTTTGAATGCCTTGTTCAATGGTGTGGACAAGAACATCTTCAGGCTAATCAAGAACTGTACTGTTGCAAAGGATGCATGGGAGATCTTGAAGACTGCTCATGAAGGAACTTCGAGAGTAAATCTTCAAGACTTCAACTTCTCACCACTAAGTTTGAGAACTTGAGGATGAAAGAGGATATACAAGACTTTCATATGAACATTGTTGATATTGCCAACACATCAAGTGACCTTGGATAAAAAATTCCAGAAGCCAAGTTGGTTCAGAAAATCCTGAGGTCTCTCCCCAAGAGATTTGATATGAAGGTGACCGCTATTGAGGAAGCCCAGGATATAAATACTATGAAAGTAGATGAGCTCATGGGACCACTTCAAACTTTTGAGATGGCTATCAGCGAGAAGGATGAAAAGAAGAAAAGTTTAGCCTTGGTGACTAACCAAGAACAGTGTGCCTCTAATGAGTGTAGCGGTAAAAATCATGAGTGTAAGCTATTGATTAACTCAACTCAAGGAAAACAGAGTCGCCACCGCGCTTTTATTTATTCCACAAAGGAAAAGGAAAAAAGAGCGAATAAATCCTAAGAAGTCTAAAAAAACAAAAGCTAAAAAAAGACAAAGAGAAATGGGTAAGGGGGGTTGGTTACGCAATGGGAAGGTGTTAGCACCCAAAATGTCTATAGTACTCTATAGGAGCCCTTTGAAATATCTATCGCTTTCTGGTCTAAAAATGGTTTGCTTGAAAGAGATTGAGGAGATGAGAAGAGAAATATTTTTTTAATATTTTTGTGTTTGGAGAGACTTATCGCCTCATACCTACGTACCCACGATGTGCAATGTAGCATCAAAACCTCATAGTTCGTGGTACAAAGAATGAAATTTATTTGTTTTGGTTGATTTTAAGTGTAAAGGCAAGTCGTCATTTCCAAGCGAATAATTCCGCTTAAAGAAATGAATCATGTCTAAACTTATGAAAAAGTTTTAAAGGAAAAATGCATAAGGCACAAAAAGAGTTTGATGAGTTTGGGTTTTTTATGTTTTTTTTATGAAATGGTCAAAATATGATTAACATGGATTGGAATTTATTAAAGAAAACAAAGTTTAAAAAATCACTTGACCAAAGTCAAGGTTTTATTATGAAAGCGGTTTTAAATTTGAAAACAAGAAAGTTTTGAAAAAGAGAGGATGTTTTGAAAATTGAAGAAGGGGTGGAGAAGAAGTGAATATCCTAGTGCATAAAATAAAAGCTAAGGATAAGAATGATCTAACCACAAATGTAGCTATCTTCACCATAAACCAAGCAAAAGCACAAGGCTTCAAAGTCTTCAAACCATAATTCCAAAGCAAAGGGAAATGGTCCTAGTTCTAAGTCCATAAGTCCATAATCACGAGCATAGGTCCTCCAAAGCAAGGGATAGTGGCCATAGTCCAACAATTATGAGAACAAGTCTTTTAGTGGTTTAATCCTTTATTAATGTTTTTGAGTCCAAATGGACAAAAGAAAAAACAAAAGCACAAGACAATATGGTCCAAGTGGACAAAAGAAAAATGACATAAACATAAACATGATATGATAAAATGACATAAAGCATAAAAATAAAGAGAGATAGGGAGCGAGAAAGAAATGTAAAGAAGTTAGAAGTTAGTGGTTAGTAGCACAAGGCTCTAGTGCCATAAGGCTTCATCGAGTATTCCGTTTCGCGTTTTGAACTATAGTGATTAAACAATGCACATAGGCCAAGATTGATGAACTTGACAGAAGATTGGTAGAACCAAAGCCTCTACAACGCCAAGTTTCAAAGGTTATGGACCTAATGCAAAAGATCAATCACCATTGGGTTGACGCGACCAATCAAGGTCCGGACAACGAAAGTTCAAATTCTGAATTGGATAAAGAGGGACAAATGTTGAGCTATGTTAAGCAATCGCCGAGTAATTTATGGAGTAATTACCCTACACTGTGGCCGGTCAATAGATCTTTGTGCTAATGCATGCTAGATGAACGATATGTAGATTGTCATCCGAAAGCAATACTGCACGAAAAGAAAATAGGTAACGATCTAGTCTTGATCAAGAATTCAACAAATAAATTCTAAGATCCATAAGTCTTTCATCGATCAAAATAAAAATGGGAAATAGATATAGAGAAGGCCAAATTGAATTACACTTTTAAGATCCTTTCATCTTCAAGTTCAATCACCTTTAATTGATAGGTTTAAGTGTGAAAACATATCACTAATTCAAAGCACCTCAAATGAATTCAACAATTCATTTAAAGATAGATTTGTACTAATGAATGTTTAATTACTTTAACCATATCCAAAATCCATTGAAATTGAAGAGAAATTAATCTCAACAATGCATTTGAAGGCTAAAACAAGAAGAAAGGGGAAGAAGGAGGAAGAAAAGCCAAAACAGTCCCAAAATAGGTGAAAAACACCATTCTGTTAAGTGCGAATCGATTGCACCAGTGTGCGAATCGATTGCACACGGATAGATTGCAAAAAACAAGGCAAAAAACAGCACTGTGCAATCTATTGCATGAAAATGCAAATCGATTGCACCCTGCTGTAACAGCAAAAATTAAGCAAAATTCAGCATGATCATGATCTAAAACTTTCTTCAAATTCCTCATGATCATGGAATCAAAAGTGCACGAAAATGCAAAGCAAATAGCAACCAATACCAGTAATTAAACACAATTACAAGATCCAAAATATCAACTAACAAGGATCTCCAAAGATCTACATTATGGAAGATGAAATTGAAGCTTCAACAATGGTGAATGATGAATTACCACTTCAAATCTGAAAATTCCTTCAAATTGCTTCAAGATCCAAACTTCAAAGCCTTGATCTATGAGGATTGATGAAGAAAACAAGTTTGGATGAAGGTTTAGCTCAAAGTTGAACAAGATTCAATGTGAATTCTTGTTAACTTTCAAAAGAAGAAAAGTGAGCTTTGGTGAATTTTGTGGTTGGGGAAAGAAATTGCAAGAGGTTTTTTGGCTATCAAAAGCTTCAAGAGAAATTTTAGCAAGGTGAATTTGGCTCTCAAAAGCTTGTAGAATGAATGAAATGAGGCCTCTATTTATAGAATTTAGGCTTGGAAAATTTGGTGGTTTGGAATTTGGTTTGGAAATGAAAATTAGGCTTGGAATTTGAATTTGGAGGGAAATTATCAAAAGAGTGGTGATTAGTGGAGGTACATGGTGGGGAATAATCAAAATGATGTAGGAGAATTAAAATGAGGTGATCTAGAATATTCCACATGTGATCAATGGTCAAGATTGGTGCCAAATGCTTCAAAACTTGAAAAATGCTGATTTTAGCCAATTATGTCTTCGTGCAATCGATTGCACTTTAGCGCGAATAGATTGCACTACTGAAAATTTCAAAATCTAGGCAAAAACTGTAGGGTGCAATCGATTGCACAGTTGAAAATCTTCAAAAATGCCATTCTTGCTATATTGTGCTGGATCTTGGCTCGATTCTCTTGTTCGTCAAAGAAGGCATGGAAATAAACACATGAACCTTGGAGTCTCTTGAATAATAACCAATTAAAACTTGGAAACTCTTGATCAGATAATTTTTGAATTAATTGTAGATCAACTTTGACTTTGTTCAGATGAAATCCATTCGAGCTGAGGGACTGATTTAGATATCCTTGATCCAAATTCTTCCTGAAAAAGTTAGTAAAAGAAAAACAAAATATTTTTGGATGTTAATTAATGGTTAGTAAACATAAACAAATTAAACAATAAAACAAATAACACACACACACACACACACTCAAAGATCCCTGCAAGGCACAATCCTATGAAAAAGGGAACCAATGTGTGATCTTGTTTGTGGCATGAAATGCAAAAAGACATGTGGGATCTTAGGGGCAAAAATTAGGGTATTACAGCTGCCCCTATTTAAGTTTCTTCTATCCGGAGATAAGAAGATTGACATCTTTGTCTCGACGAGATAGAAGAGACTTAAATATAACAATAAACCCAATTTTTGGCCCTAAGAGACCACAAAATGATATGATTATGCAAATGGTATGCAGACACAAGACCATTGTGGGGAGAAACACCACAGGAAACAAACAAAACGGCTGGGGAGCAAAGAGAAAAGGCTCCACAGGGGAAAACAAAAGAGGGAAAACACATCCCAACAGGGGAAGAAACAATTTCCGCTGGGGAAGAATAAAGAGTAAGATTCCCACTGAGGGAAAAATTACCAGCACCAAAAATAAAAGAGGGATAACATAGTCTCAACATGGAGAGAAAAATCTCCGCTGGGGAAAAGATCGTCTAATACCAGAAATTCGGTAATAGCATGATCAAAAGGAAAGATTACCAACTACCAACCAAGTGATAGCTACAACAAGGCAGTCAATCAAAAGGATATGAGAAGAATTACCTACTACCAACAAAGGGTAGGACGACATAGGTAACGTTCTCACAAAAGGGGTACGAGAAGTATCACCTACTACCAACAAAGGGCAGGACGACAAAGGTAATAATCTTAAAAAGGAGTACGAGAAGTATCACCTGCTACCAACAAAGGGCAGGACGACAAAGGTAATAATCTCAAAAAAGGGGAAAGGATTACCAGCTATCAACCAAGTGACAACTATAACAGGGTAACCAAATCGGGCTATACTACCTACTACCAACTAAAGGGCAGGATGACAAAGGTAATAAGCCAGCTACATCACCTACTACCAACAAAATGGGCAGGACAACAAAGGTGATAAGCTTCCATTGCCAAAGCAAGGGGCCAAAATTCAATCCGGGAATAAACCAGAGAGAAACGGTCAAACAAGACTCATCCCGAGGAAGAAATATCTTAGCTGGGGATAACTGTATATGGAAATAAACCATAACACAACAAGGATATAACTCAACAGGGAAGACTTAACACAACAAGGCTCCACTGGGGAAAAGCAATACCTTAACAATGAACTATCTCTAGCATATCAAAGAGACTAACCATCCATCGGAGTAGAAAACCTCAACAACGAACTGTCCCGTCCAACCAAAGAGACTTACCATCCATTGGAGTAGAGAACCTCAACAATGAACTGTCCCATCTAATCGAAGAGACTTACCATTCATTGGAGTAACAAAATCTCAACAATGAACTGTCTCATTTAGCCGAAGAGACTTACCATTCATCGTAGTAACCAAATCTCAACAACGAACTGTCCCGTCCGACCAAAGAGACTTAGGACTTCATTTAGGAATACCTTTTGCCAAGTTTTTGTTGAGAAATGCGTCAATCATAAAAAATTTACTGGGGAATCTATTGCCAAGATCAACCAGAGAACCCTCAAATGAAACACCTTCTGCCGAGATTTTATATGTAATTCCTACTGCCGAGGAATAATCGAAAAGATGCCTGCTGCCGAGGCTTTACTGAAAAATCTTTTAAGGATTCTACTGCCGAGATCCTAAAAAGAAAATACCTTCTGTCGAGGTTGCTGTAATAATTTTTTTGAAATTATCCGAGAAATCTACTGCCGAGATTCTTGGAAAGAAAATACCTTCTGCCGAGGCTTCTTGAGAATTCTATTTTTTTAAAACTTACTAGAGAATATACTGTCAAGATTAACCAAAGAATCTGAAATAGAGCCACCTTCTGCCGAGGTTTGCTGGAAATATTTTGAAAATTTCCAAGAAATCTACTACCGAGATTCTTGGAAAGAAAATACCTTCTGCCGAGGTCAACTGGAAATCTTCTTCCGAGATTTGCCAGGAACTAGGAATCAATAACTCTACCAGGGATCTTCACATGAGATATGGGCAAGTTAGATCACGCAACAGACTTCTCAAATAAAGAGACAACCATCTGTTGGCAATTCACAATAAACTTCTCTAACGGTCACAACCTGAGAGATACAATTTGAGCAAAGGATAACGTCTGATGACTGGAGACACACAAGTTTCTCAAATAAAGAGACTACCACTTATTGTCACGTAATAAATTCCAAAAGAGTGTTGTCACAACCCTGCTGGATAAACAAAATCTTCATCTTCTGATGGTAATCACAAACAGATCATCTGCTGAGTAATACAAAATCTTCGAAGGTGCAAAATAAATGCACTCCCAATAATCTAGGTTACATAACCTAGAAAGCTTCAAAGTAGTCACCGCCGGAGACCAAAGTTCAATCCAGGAACAAACTGGAGAGAAATAGTCAAACAATACTCATCCTAAGGAGGAAATAACTCAACTTGGGATTTGTCTCATCCAGATAATGAACTAGAAAGGAAAACTGAAGCAAAACTTTCCACGAGGAATAAACTCAGTGGGGAATTAGAAAGGATAAACACTTTCTTCTTAGGGTCAACACTCTAATGGAGAGAGGACACACACACACTCTGCGGAGGAAACCACACCAAAGAGCCAGGAAGCACTAAAACAGATGCAAAATGCACAAGGCAACCACAACAATGCTATTTATAACAAAAGAATGCGTATGCAATGCGTATGAGTATGAATATGTTGACAAAACAGACATAAGGATGAACAGAGGTTGAATAAACACCACAACTCAGCTGAATACTCGGCTAATCTCAACAAGGTAGAGATACCAAAAGAGATCCTGTCAAGAAGTACACACAAAGCCATCCCTAATGGGAACACCAACCAATTGGGGGAATAAGAAGTCAACATTACTCTTTGCTTGGGGAGTGATCAAAGCAATCACAACGAGAGGTAAAACTCTGTGCGAGGATTCCACATCAAAGGGAAACATCAGCCCAAAGCTTCAAAAATACTTGATCATAACCTGGCTGGAGAATAGAATCATACTCAGCTGGGGAAATCTGAATCAAGACTTAGCCGGAGGAATACCCAAAATAGTACTTGGACGGGAAATACCCAAACTGGCGCTCAATTGAGGAATAATGGATTTTAAGAGTCCAACACCTCATAACAATCTCGAGGAAATCCATCGTCTGATTAACAACTTGATTACATCCATAAGAACAAATCTGCTTATGTGCATTGAAATCACCATTTAACTTTTACCCCAGACTGCATGGTCTACAAAGGATTTTATACAAAAAGGAAACTTTGTACCATAACGACTTGAGATAATCTGTCCCAGTGTCTTCAAACTCTTGGAGAGATTCATCGAATCTCGACGTAATCGCCCTAAATTTACTGAACTCGGCACGTTCTTTGATCAATAGAGTCTTCCAGCTTTGCCCCATATGAAAGCATCAACTGGGAAAACAAGTTTGCTCAAAGTCAACAAAGCCTTCAGGCAACATGCCCCTAGATAGGATCATTCTTGAAATGATTTACCAATTACTCATCAGAGTTTCAGGCCTCAAAAGATTAAGCTCATCACTGATGCTCAAATGTAAACTTCCATGATGTCAAACAAATGTATGCAAGCAGAAAATGTCAATTCTGAGAATGATAATTCTAATGCAATTACATATGTTAGTCTTGAAGTTTTTTTACTGAAAAGATGTCGCAAAACCTTGTGAACGAATCACTAGTTAAGATGTGACACTGATTTTTTTGAATGCATATGCAATACCAACAAAGGTCTTTTAGCACAACTCAAGGGAGTCAGGAACACTATCTTGTTAAAGTATGCTTTCAAAATAAACCCTACTTCAATTAGGTCTTTTGAGGGTTATAACTTGGCCTGGTTCACAGTTTTCAGAAAAAAAAGGATTTTTAGGCTCAAAATCATTTGTATCCACCTATTCTCCGTGATGTTCTTCAGTCCTACATTCAGCTAATTTGACACAAATGTTCATCTCTCAAAAGGATAAAAGTGATGGTTTAAGAACCAATAGGTTATTTGGGGAATAACAGTCACCCTTATCGTCTTCCGACTTGTAGTCACACATATTTATTCTTTTGATGAGAATTTTTCTTTTATTCTTGCTTTTCACATTTTCATTCTTTTTATTTTTCACTAACTTTTGCCTGAACTGATTTTTTTTTGAATTTTTGATGTCCAGCGGGATGCCCCAATTTTTGCCTAAGTCACTTGTTTTCAAGCTTTCGACTTAGCGGACTTTTTTTTTTCTCTCTTTTTGAACAAATCATGTGACACTGGCTTATCTGAAAGGGTTATGACATTCTCTTTCCTTCATGGATGAGGAATAACCATTGTGGTTTCCTTAGACGCACACTCCTTTTTGAAATTTGGACACTTGGTCAAATTAACTGAAGACTACCCAACCCCAAGGTTAAATGTGAGGGTTTTCTTATTTAGAAAAGAAACTCCTACTTCAAGGCTCAAAGGGGTTAACAAGGGATTATCTTCCTTATATCTCCGGTGTTTGGGAATTTGAAACAATGCCTTACATCATCAGCAGGGTCTTTATTCAAAAGCACACAACCAGAAATTTTGCGTTTTCACTTCATCATCCTCCATCCAAGAGTTTAAACAAGAAATTGGTATTGCAAATGCAGAAAACAAATTACGAGCGAATGTGAATGGATCACTTCAAGATAAACATACTCATTGCATTATGATTAATATTCAAAACAAACAAGTTTCTACATGCATACAAAGCATTAACAAACATAAAAGATTATAAACAAAATTGCAGTAATAAACTAAAGATCTGAGGAGATTGTCTTAATCTGAGCTTGAAAGAACATCCTCAACTCTCTTGGGAGACACAGAAGCAAATGCACGATTGTTGCGGATCACTCCACTAATATCAGCATAAAGGCGTTCCATTCATAAATGCACTTCCTTCCTTGAAGGTCAACACCTCATCGTCGATCATCTCTGTTACAGGGTGGACATTATGAGGATTTGGCATATACCTCGAAAATCGGGAATCTTTTTCAACAACTTGACTAACCAGATCATTTTGCACAGGTCGGGATCGAGTAGGAACATCCACTTGTGGAACATCATCGTCCAGAGGAGAATCATACATCAGATTGGTCATCACTGTAAAGCCTGACATGAGATCATCATCTTTTGTTCTCTCCATGTTTCTTCAGTAACTACCTCAAACTTGGTACGAATGCCAGAAAATCAGCTAAATCCTCTTCTTTCTCTGATTAGTCCGAGTATTATACTAGTGCGACAGCTTGGCTGAATGAAGACCAAGGGGAAACAATAAGACACCTGGAAAAGGCAAGAAACAATACAGAATGATGCGAATGCTAATGCAAAATTCAAATGTTTCATTCAACTTTCAAGGATCTTTAAAATATAAAGTAATTGCAAACTTCGCAAAGAAATAACACTTTTTTTGAAATACTAATAAATATCTCATTTTATTGAATATTATCTGTGATGTTTGCAAAAGGAAAATCTCTAAAATCCTTGAAAATCGACTGAAACAAAATGTCCATGAATACATGAGTGCATGTATGCAGTAACCACAAACAAGATCACACAAAGCACACGGGTTCAGGTTCAAGTCACGAGCATAGAGTCAAGGTTAAGAACCAACCCACAAAGATATGTACTAAGGGTATAACACCTGCCGAACAAGGTTCTAGAGAAGTTCCCAGAGTCTACAACCCATCTTTCAGATATTTTCGATTTCCCAACTTTCTTGGTAGTCAATAATATTCTCAAGAGAGCCTCGTCTGAGTGTGGTATTACGTAACAACTGATTCAAGTCTGCACCTAAATAGCCACCGCACCACGTTCTAATAAGGCCAAGACGGGTCAAGGGTTCTAAAGTCCCCAGTTTCGGGTCCTCGGATCAAGAAGCATAATGGGTTTGCCATTTCTGGTCTGCCATTATTGCCTCTTGGGAGGAGTGCCTCTACTGAGTCCTCGGGAAATGGTCGCCAGAGTCGACAGCTCTCTAGATCAACACCCCGAAATGCGCAAGACGCGCACGTCAGAATATCTCCCAAGAATACCTCGTCTGGATGTGAATTTCGTGAACACCAAACGTACCAAGATGGCACGTAGGTCCCACTACTTTCCACTCTAGTCCTAGGTGTATACTCAAGCCTGTGTATTGGGCTTATCTCACCACACAGATCACCAAGCACCCTGACAGAACAATCAATAACAAACAAATCAGACAAAAAGCGATAAATAAATTAAAGTAGGCTAAACCCCTCAAGGGAGGAGATTTCCCCAGCAGAGTCGCCACTTTTCTGTAGCGGTAAAAATCATGAGTGTAAGCTATTGATTAACTCAACTCAAGGAAAACAGAGTCGCCACCGCGCTTTTATTTATTCCACAAAGGAAAAGGAAAAAAGAGCGAATAAATCCTAAGAAGTCTAAAAAAGCAAAAGCTAAAAAAAGACAAAGGGAAATGGGTAAGGGGGGTTGGTTATGCAATGAGAAATTGTTAGCACCCAAAACGTCTATAGTACTCTATAGGAGTCCTTTGAAATATCTATCGCTTTCTGGTCTGAAAATGGTTTGCTTGAAAGAGATTGAGGAGATGAGAAGAGAAATATTTTTTTAATATTTTTGTGTTTGGAGAGACTTATCGCCTCATGCCTACGTACCCACGATGTGCAATGTAGGATCAAAACCTCGTAGTTCTTGGTACAAAGAATGAAATTTATTTGTTTTGGTTGATTTTAAGTGTAAAGACAAGTCGTCATTTCCAAGCGAATAAATTCGCTTAAAGAAATGAATCATGTCTAAACTTATGAAAAAGTTTTAAAGGAAAAATGCATAAGGCACAAAAAGAGTTTGATGAGTTTGGGTTTTTTTATGTTTTTTTTATGAAATGGTCAAAATATGATTAACATGGATTGACATTTATTAAAGAAAACAAAGTTTAAAAAATCACTTGACCAAAGTCAAGGTTTTATTATGAAAGCGGTTTTAAGTTTGAAAACAAGAAAGTTTTGAAAAAGAGAGGAAGTTTTGAAAATTGAAGAAGGGGTGGAGAAGAAGTGACTATCCTAGTGCATAAAATAAAAGCTAAGGATAAGAATGATCTAACCACAAATGTAGCTATCTTCACCATAAACCAAGCAAAAGCACAAGGCTTCAAATTCTTCAAACCATAATTCCAAAGCAAAGGGAAAATGTCCTAGCTCTAAGTCCATAAGTCCATAATCAAGAGCATAGGTCCTCCAAAGCAAGGGATAGTGGCCATAGTCCAACAATTAAGAGCACAAGTCTTTTAGTGGTTTAATCCTTTATTAATGTTTTTGAGTCCAAATGGATAAAAGAAAAAACAAAAGCACAAGACAATATGGTCCAAGTGGACAAAAGAAAAATGACATAAACATAAACATGATATGATAAAATGACATAAAGCATAAAAATAAAGAGAGATAGGGAGCGAGAAAGAAATGTAAAGAAGTTAGAAGTTAGTGGTTAGTAGCACAAGGCTCTAGTGCCATAAGCCTTCATCGAGTATTCCGTTTCGCGTTTTGAACTATAGTGATTAAACAATGCACATAGGCCAAGATTGATGAACTTGACAGAAGATTGGTAGAACCAAAGCCTCTACAATGCCAAGTTTCAAAGGTTATGGACCTAATGCAAAAGATCAATCACCATTGGGTTGACGCGACCAATCAAGGTCCGGACCACGGAAGTTTAAATTCTGAATTGGATAAAGAGGGATACATGTTGCGCTATGTTAAGCAATTGCCGAGTAATTTACGGAGTAATTACCTTACATTGAGGTCGGTCAATAGATCTTTGTGCTAATGCATGCTAGATGAACGATATGTAGATCGTCATCCGAAAGCAATACCGCACGAAAAGAAAATAGGTAACGATCTAGTCTTGATCAAGAATTCAACAAAGAAATTCTAAGATCCATAAGACTTTCATCGATCAAAATAAAAAAGGGAAATAGATGAAGAGAAGGCCAAATTGAATTACACTTTTAAGATCCTTTCATCTTCAAGTTCAATCACCTTTAATTGATAGGTTTAAGTGTGAAAACATATCACTAATTCAAAGCACCTCAAATGAATTCAACAATTCATTTAAAGAAAGATTTGAACTAATGAATGTTTAATTATTTTAACCATATCCTAAGTCCATTGAAATTGAAGAGAAATTAATCTCAACAATGCATTTGAAGGGTAAAACAAGAAGAAAGGGGAAGAAGGAGGAAGCAAAGCCAAAACAATCCCAAAAATAGGTGAAAAACACCATTCTGTTCAGTGCGAATCGATTGCACCAGTGTGCGAATCGATTGTACACTGACAGATTGCAAAAAACAAGGCAAAAAAACAGCACTGTGCAATCTATTGCACGAAAATGCAAATCGATTGCACTCTGCTGTAACAGCAAAAATTAAGCAAAATTCAGCATGATCATGATCTAAAACTTTCTTCAAATTCCTCATGATCATGGAATCAAAAGTGCACGAAAATGCAAAGCAAATAGCAACCAATACCAGTAATTAAACACAATTACAAGATCCAAAATATCAACTAACAAGGATCTCCAAAGATCTACATTATGGAAGATGAAATTGAAGCTTCAACAATGGTGAATGATGAATTACCACTTCAAATCTGAAAATTTCTTCAAATTGCTTCAAGATCCAAACTTCAAAGCCTTGATCTATGAGGATTGATGAAGAAAACAAGTTTGGATGAAGGTTTAGCTCAAAGTTGAACAAGATTCAATGTGAATTCTTGTTAACTTTCAAAAGAAGAAAAGTGAGCTTTGGTGAATTTTGTGGTTGGGGAAAGAAATTGCAAGAGGTTTTTTGGCTATCAAAAGCTTCAAGAGAAATTTTAGCAAGGTGAATTTGGCTCTCAAAAGCTTGTAGAATGAATGAAATGAGGCCTATATTTATAGAATTTAGGCTTGGAAAATTTGGTGGTTTGGAAATGAAAATTAGGCTTGGAATTTGAATTTGGAGGGAAATTATCAAAAGAGTGGTGATTAGTGGAGGTACATGGTGGGGAATAATCAAAATGATGTAGGAGAATTAAAATGAGGTGATCTAGAATATTCCACATGTGATCAATGGTCAAGATTGGTGCCAAATGCTTCAAAACTTGAAAAATGCTGATTTTAGCCAATTATGTCTTCGTGCAATCGATTGCACTATAGCGCGAATAGATTGCACTACTGAAAATTTCAAAATCTAGGCAAAAACTGTAGGGTGCAATCGATTGCACAGTTGAAAATCTTCAAAAATGCCATTCTTGCTATATTGTGCTGGATCTTGGCTCGATTCTCTTGTTCGTCAAAGAAGGCATGGAAATAAACACATGAACCTTGGAGTCTCTTGAATAATAACCAATTAAAACTTGGAAACTCTTGATCAGATAATTTTTGAATTAATTGCAGATCAACTTTGACTTTGTTCAGATGAAATCCATTCGAGCTGAGGGACTGATTTAGATATCCTTGATCCAAATTCTTCTTGAAAAAGTTAGTAAAAGAAAAACAAAATATTTTTGGATGTTAATTAATGGTTAGTAAACATAAACAAATTAAGCAATAAAACAAATAACAAACACACACTCACTCAAAGATCCCTGCAAGGCACAATCCTATGAAAAAGGGAACCAATGTGTGATCTTGTTTGTGGCATGAAATGCGAAAAGATATGTGGGATCTTAGGGGCAAAAATTAGGGTATTACAATGAGGAACTGTCCAAAGATTTGGGATTTCTTGAAAAACAGTATCACCAACTTTGGAAGAAACTGGATGAGAAGTCTAGAACTAATGTCAAGGCTCAGACTTTCGACATCTATAGAAAAAAATTTAGAAGAAGAACTAGCAATGATAAGAAACCCAACAGAGGAAAGGGAATTCAATGCTTTGAGTGTGGGGGTTTTGGCACACAAGAGGTGAATGTCCCACCTTCCACAAGAAGGAGAAGAAAGGTTTATCCACTTCTTGGTCTGAAGATGACTCCTTGAGCGATGGAGAAACTGCTAAACGTGTTTCTGCACTTACTGGTGTATATGATTCGGACAAGGAATCAGACATTGGAAATCTCACTCCTGGTGAACTAGCTGCCTCTTATAAGGAGGTATGCATCAGAAGTGCTGAATTGTGTCAATTAGGGCATGATCAATAGAATCTTATTGCCCAACTTTGTGATGAAAGACTAAATCATTTGGCCACCATCTCTGATCTAGAGGATGAAGTTGTGTTGTTAAACTCCAAACTTAATAGCATAACTAAGTATATAAGAATGCTCAATAGCAGTTCAGATGTGCTGGATGAAATTCTTAATTCAGGAAGAAGTACTGGAAATGGAAGAGGTCTCAGCTACAATGATCAAGTTGAGAACAAAGGACAAAGGTCTGGTGTGAACTTAGCTCAATTGATGTTAAGTAGGATGTCTCAACATCGTCAAAGGCCTCAGAACAACTTCCCAGGAAGAAAGAATCTGGAAAAGAAGTGCCATCACTATGGTAAGTATGGTCACTTAAAGGCTTAATGCTATAAGTTGAATGGTTATCCAAAATCATCAACTCGACCCAGAAGGAGAAAGGAGGCTGCTAAAGGAAAGGAGAAGTGGATTCCTAAGAATCAAACTGTCGCCCTCATAACTCATACCTCTTTGAGAGCTTCTGCTAAAGAAGACTGGTATTTTGATAGTGGCTGTTCTAGACACATGACCGGTGTCAAGAAGTTCTTGGTTGACATCAAACCTCATTCCACTAGCTATGTCACCTTTGGAGATGGTTCAAAAGGTGAGATAAAAGGTGTTGGTAAGCTGAAGTATGTTGGTCAGCCTAGTCTAGATAAAGTTTTGTATGTTAAAGGATTGACAGCTAATCTGATAAGTATTAGCCAATTGTGTGACCAGGGCCTTAAGGTTAATTTCTCTAAATCTGAGTGTCTGGTAACAAATGATAAAGAGGAGCTTATCATGAAGGGTACCATATCGAAGGATAATTGTTACCTGTGGGCTCCCCATGAAACTAAGTGTCCCTCCACCTGCTTGGTGTCAAGAGAAGATGAGGTGAAGATATGGCATCTGAAACTTGGTCATTCGCACTTGAAAGGAATGAAAGAAGTCTTATCCAAGGAGGCTGTCAGAGGTATTCCTAATCTAAAGATAGATGAAGGCAAAATATGTGACGAGTGTCAAATTGGAAAACAGACTAGGATGTCACATAAAAGGCTTCAACATCAGACCACCTCAAAAAAACTTAGAGCTACTTCATATGGACTTGATGGAACCTATGCAGGTTGAAAGATTTGGTGGAAAGAGGTATGCCTATGTTGTAGTGGATGACTTCTCTAGGTACACATGGGTGCACTTCATGAAAGAGAAGTCAGAAGTATTTGAAGTTTTCAAAGGACTGTGTCAAAAACTTCAAAGAGAGAAGGATTATGGCATTGTCAGAATCTGAAGCGACCATGGCAAGGAGTTTGAGAACACTAAGTTTAATGAGTTTTGCTCCTCAGAAGGAATCAATCATGAGTTTTCCTTACCCATCACCCCTCAACAGAATGGTGTGGTTGAGAGAAAAAATAGAACTATTCAAGAATGTGGAAGGGTCATGCTTCATGCCAAAAAAATTCCTTATCACTTTTGGGCTGAAGCCATGAACATAACTTGCTACATTTTAAATAGAGTAACCATCAGATCTGGGACATCTGCCACATTGTATGAGTTATGGAAAGGTAGAAAGCCTACTGTGAAGTACTTCCATGTCTTTGGAAGTAAATGTTACATCCTAGCAGACCGTGAGCAAAGAAGGAAGATGGATCCCAAGAGTGATGAAGGAATATTCCTGGGATACTCTACAAATAGCAGAGTCTACAACTCAAGAACTTAGGTGGTACTGGAGTCCATAAATGTTATGGTTGATGACTCACCTATAGAAGTCAAAGTTACTGATGATATTGGAACATTATTTCCCATGGGGGATGAAGATGTCCCAGAGTATGTTGGAACATCACAAGATGACTCTGAGGATGCTGTAGAATCCAATGACGCCAATCATGAACCTACAGTGTCTAAAAAGGTTGTCAAGGGACCCTCCACCAGAGTTCAAAAAGATCATCCTAAGGAACTCATAATAGGAGATCCAAATGGAGGAAGGATGGCCAGGTTACGCGATGTTGTTGCTAGCTCTTGTTTTGTCTCGAAGATGGAACCCAAGAATGTCAAGGAGGCCTTGACTGATGAATTCTGGATTAATGCTATGTAAGAGGAACTGTGGTAGTTCAAGAGGCATGAGGTCTAGGATCTTGTGCCAAGACCAGAAGGGTCGAATGTGATTGGTACAAGATGGGTGTTTAAAAACAAGTCTGATGAGCAAGGTGTAGTCACGAGAAACATGGCTAGACTTGTTGCTCAAGGGTACACTCAGCTTGAGGGAGTGGATTTTGATGAAACCTTTGCTCCTGTTGCTAGATTGGATTCTGTGAGACTGTTACTTGGAGTAGCTTGACTGTTGAAATTTAAGCTATTTCAAATGGATGTTAAGAGCGCCTTTCTGAATGGATACTTAAATGAATAAGTTTACGTGGAACAACCTAAAGGTTTTGTTGATCCTACATTTCTAGATCATGTATTCAAGTTGAAGAAGGCCTTGTATGGATTGAAATAAGCTCCAAGGGCTTGGTATTAAAGACTAACTGAATTCCTTGTCAACCATGGTTACAGGAAAGGTGGAATTGATACAAATCTCTTTGTCAAAGAAAAGGAAGGAAAGCTCGTGATAGCTCAAATTTATGTCAATGATATTGTGTTTGGAGGGATGTCAGATGATATGGTCCAACATTTTGTCACACAAATTCAATATGAGTTTGAGAAGAGTTTAGTTGGTGAATTAACTTACTTCCTTGGTCTCCAAGTCAAACAAATGGAAGACTCGATATTTCTCTGTCAAGGGAAATATGCTAAGAATATTGTTAAGAAGTTTGGTTTGGAGAATTCAAAACACAAAAGGACTCCTGCTCCTACTCACTTGAAATTGTCTAAGGACGATAAAGGGGTAAGTGTTGATCAAAGTCTGTATAGATGCATGATTGGCAGTCTTCTGTATATTACGGCTAACACACCCGATATAAACTTTGCAGTATGAGTTTGTGCGAGATATCAGGATAAACCTAAAGTTAGCCATATTAATCAGGTCAAAAGAATTCTGAAGTATGTGAATGGTACATTTGACTATGGACTGCTCTATACACATAGCTCTAACTCTGTGTTAATAGGATACTATGATGCCGATTGGGCTGGGAGTGCAGATGATAGGAAAAACACTTCTGGTGGATGTTTCTTTCTAGGAAACAACTTGATCTCTTGGTTTAGTAAGAAGCAAAACTATGTCTCTTTGTTTACTGCTGAGGCTGAATACATCGATGCAGGTAGTAGTTATTCTCAAATGATGTGGATGAAGCAAATGCTGACTGAATACAATGTCATTCAAGATGCTATGATACTCTTCTGTGACAACTTGAGTGCAATTAATATTTCAAAGAATCCTATTCAGCACAGTAGAACTAAACATATTGACATCAGGCATCACTTTATTAGAGACCTTGTGGAAGACAAAGTCATAACCTTGTAGCATATTGCCACAGAGAACCAGTTAGCTGACATCTTCACTAAAGCCTTGGATGCTAATCAATTTGAAGTGTTGAGGGGCAAGCTTGGAGTTTGCCTATTTGAAGATTTGTAACATTCCACTGGGTATGGGAATGTTATTCAAGTAACTGGATATGTATTCCCATCAAGTTTGAGAGGGGTTTCAAGACTTCTCTCAAAGTTTTACCTTGTTTTGGTTTTGTAAGGGCTTAATGCCCAAGATAATTTATTTTTTGTGCTTGGTGTGTACTTTAAATACTTTATGCTGTTTATTTGGTTATTTAGTTAGTCATCCTGCCTTTGTCATACTATGGCTAAAAAGGGGGAGTAATACTAACTTTACTAACCACACTGCTGACTGCTGTTAACCATTGAGGGGGAGTATGCTAGTGCTGCTTGCAGAAGAAGGAACTGGTTGAGGGGGAGACAACAAGATATTTGATGCTTTTCTGCTGCTATTCTGATGATCTGTTTCTTGCCTCTAAATAAGGCTCTCTGTCTGCAGGTTACTTGTAGTTAGTTTTAGCCAAAATCTGCCAAAGGGGGAGATTGATGAGTCCAAGCCTTTGAGGTTGGCATTAATTTTGGTAAAACTAACTTAACAGAAAGATGTTGGACAAGATGTCCTAACATGTTGAACTAACTGAAGATTAAGTTGTTAGACAAGATGTCATATCATGTTGATTCGACATCTTTGTCTGTTACAATATGGGATAACTGTTATTTGGTTTCCAGTTTTTATGGGAATGTTTATTTTTCCTAGGTGGCGTCCAAGATTGAGGAATCAAAGATTATGATTCTAAATGAAAGATGCCGTTTCTAAGTGTGGAGACACTTTAGGAAACTTAGGATTGAAGAAACTATTCTAGAGAATAATAAGGTGCAGATTATGTGGAGCTGAATTGCTGCAATTCTGAAGCCCAAATCCAGTCTTGTTTATTGTTATAAATAGGATGGATTTCACCTAGAATAAGTAGAGAAGATTCACAGCTGTTAGTGAGTACTAGGGTTTCTACTTTTGTGAGTCTCTCTTGTATTGTGTGAATACCTGAGTTGGACAGTGTTATTGAGTTGTAATTGTTCAGTCACTGCTGTGATTGAAAGGGAATTGAGAAGGGTCTCATACCTAAAAGAGTCTTAGGTAGAAATATAGCACGGGTAGTGATTAGGTGACAAGTTGTAAACGGTGGAGTTTAGCTTAGAACTAATACTGCTTAGTGGATTTTATTCCTGGCTTGGTAGCCCCTAGATGTAGCTGTTGTTGCTCACCGAACTGGGTTAACAATTCTTATGTGTCTTTGTGCTTTCTGCTGTTTATATTCTGCTCCTTATTATCCTTGTGAGAGAAGCAGAGATCAAGTGTCACGACATCCTGTCCAACATATTAGTGATCTGCTTTACCAGAATTTCACTTATCAATGGCCTGTCACTAGGGCTACTGCAAACTCAACTCACAAGAAACCTGCTGGAGTTTATGAAGTCACTGAGACAACAGCTCTTGCTGCTCAGGTGGGCTAAATCCACCAGATGATGAAAAATATAACGACCCCAGAAGTTACAAAACTTGAACCAGTTAAGGTGGTTACTGACACGACTAAAGTTGCCTGTGTCTACTCTGGAGGACCCCATCTGTTTGAAGAATGTTCTTGAAATCCTGTTTCAGTCAATTATGTTAGCAATAACAACAACAGAGACAACAATCCTTACAACAACACATACAATCCAGGGTGGCGCAAGCATCCTAATTTTTCTTGGAGTAATAATCAAAATCAACCGAAGCCTCAAGCAACACCAACACCACAAGTTCCTCCTGGTTTTTCTACTCCTAGTTATGCTGGGGGAAATCAAGGAAACAATCAGATGGAGAATGTTTTGAAGTCTTTTATTCATGAAGCCAAAAATCAATTTCAAGCACAAGGAGTAAGTATAAAAAACTTGGAAAATCAAGTAAGGCAAATAACCACTGCCTTGAGCTCAAGGAACATGGGAACTCTCCCAAGTTCTACTGAAACTTCAACTGCACCCTCTAGAGTAAAGAATGTTGAGACATGTCAAGTTATCAAGCTCAGAAGTGGGGAAAAAGTTGAAGAGTCTATTTCAAAGAACAAGGAGGCAAGTACAAAACTACCTGAACTAGACAGTTCTGGAACAAGAAAACAAACTGATGAAGAACCGTCTTCATCTGGGCACTAGAAGCAGAATGAAGGTGTCACTAATGCAGACTTGACGTCTCAAAAGACACAAGAGGTCATGACTGACATCAACAAGAAGTCAGAATTTGTTCAAGAAAGGCCTCCACCACCTTTTCCTCAAAGGATTAGGAAGGCCAAAGAAGAATAACAATTTGGAAAGTTTATAGAGATCCTGAAGGAGCTTCACATCAACATACCCTTGATTGAAGCTATTCAACAAATGCCAAATTACTCAAAGTTCATGAAAGATGTTCTCACCAAGAGGAAAAGGGTAGGAGAATTTGCCACGATTGCACTCACTCAAGAGTGTAGTCAATTGGTACAAGGCAAGCTTCCACCTAAATTAAAAGATCCTGGGAGTTTCACTATTCCATGCACCATTGGAGATACCTTTTGTGGAGAATCTCTATGTGATCTAGGGGCCAGCATTAATCTTATGGCCTTGTCCATCTTTAAGAAGCTAGGGATAGGAGCTGTCAGGTCTACAACCATCACCTTACAATTGGCAGATAGGAGTATTTGTTACCCTCAAGGAAAGATAGAAGATGTGCTAGTTAGGGTTGACAAAATTGTCTTCCCTGCTGATTTTATTATCATGGATTTTGATGTTAATAAGGAGACACATATATTGTTGGGAAGACCATTCTTAGCAACGGGTAGAACGTTGATTGATGTGGAAAGAGGAGAACTCACGATGAGAGTCAATGGACATCAAGTAGAATTTAATGTCCTCAATGCTCTACAATATCCTAAAGAAGATGTAGCTGACTATTCCATGATATCTAGTTGGGAAGGAATAATTCAAAAAAACCTTCTCAAAACTAGTGATGTGTTGGAACGGGAGCTAGGGAAATTAGACGAAGAAGAAGGGCCACAAGAAGGAATCATCTATGGTCCAATGAAGAATCACGAGGAAGAATCTGTGGAAGTGATAGAATCAACAGTTGTTTCTTACAAGCAACATCTACCTTCCATAGAAGAACCTCCTGAGCTGGAACTAAAACAACTGCCCGAGCACCTACAATATGCTTATCTGAAGGCAGGCCAGAAGTTGCCAGTCATCATTGCTACAGATTTGAAGGAAGATCAGAAAGATCAGTTAATAGCACTATTGAAGAAGCACAAAAAGGCAATTGCTTGGCAGATCTCTGACATTAAAGGGATCAACCAAAAAATTTGTATGCATAGAATTTTGTTGGAGGAAAATGCTAAGAATATCATTGAAAGTCAAAGAAGGTTGAATCCAATTATGAAGGAAGTTGTCAAAAAGGAAATTATTAAGTGGTTGGATGCTGGAATTATCTACCCTATCTCTGATAGTGTGTGGGTGAGTCCCATTCAATGTGTTCCTAAGAAGGGAGGCATGAATGTGATTGTCAACGAGAAGAATGAACTAATCCCCACAAGAACAGTTTCTAGTTGAAGAATTTGTATGGATTACAGAAAGCTGAACAAAGCAACAAGGAAGGATCATTTCCCTCTACCTTTTATTGATCAAATGTTGAATAGATTGGCTGGAAAATAATATTATTGTTTCCTAGATGGATACTCGGGGTATAATCAAATTGCCATAGCCCTGGAAGACCAAGAAAAGACAACATTCACTTGTCCTTATGGCACCTTTGCTTTAAGAAGGATGCCTTTTAGATTATGCAATGCTCCATCCACCTTCCAACGTTGTATGATGGCCATATTTTCAGACATCATTGAGAATTCCATGGATGTTTTTATGGATGACTTCTCTCTTTTTAGAGAATCATTCAAGAATTGCTTGGAAAATTTGGATCTGGTATTGGCTAGATGTGAAGAGAATAACATGGTCCTTAATTAGGAAAAGTGTCATTTTATGGTAAAAGAAGGAATTGTTCTTGGGCATAAAATCTCAAAGAAAGGTCTAGAAGTAGATCAAGCAAAAGTGGAGGTAATAGAGAAATTACCACCACCTGTTAACATCAAGGGAATAAGAAGTTTTCTAGGACATGCTGGCTTCTACAGAAGGTTCATCAAAGATTTTTCAAAAATTACAAAACCTTTGTGCCAGCTGCTGCAGCATGACGCTCCATATGTCTTCAATCAGGAATGTTTGGATTCCTTTAATCTGTTGAAGGAGGCTCTCATCTCTATGGCCATTGTGAAGATTTCTGATTGGTCAAAACCCTTTGAGTTGATGTGTGATACAAGTGATTTTGCTATTGGAGCTGTGCTAGGTCAGAGGTACAACAAATTTTTTCATACCATCTACTACGCTAGTAAGACCTTGATTGAAGCACAAATCAACTACACCACAACTGAGAAATAGCTGCTGGCTGTAGTGTTTGCATTTGACAAGTTCAGACCCTACCTGGTTGGAACAAAAGTCATTGTATACACAGATCATGCAGCCATCAAGTACTTGATTGCTAAAAAAGATGATAAATCGAGGCTCATAAGATGGGTCCTCTTGTTGCAAGAGTTTGATCCAGAGATTAGAGACAAGAAAAGGATAGAAAATTCTATTGCTGATCATCTCTCCAGATTACCAAAAGAAGTTCAAAATAACAACAGTGGAGAAATTCAAGAAACGTTTCCTGACGAGAAGTTACTGCTGATAAGCACTGGCGTGACACCATGGTACGCTGATATTGTAAATTACCTGGTCAGCAGATATGTTCCCCCTGATTTCAACTTTCAGCAAAGGAAGAGGTTCTTTCATAGGTCAAGAGCTATTTCTGGGATGAACCTTTACTCTATAAAAATTGTGCAGACCAATTGCTAAGAAGATGTGTAGAACATCCAGAGGCACGACACATCATGTCTGCCTGTCATGAAGCTCCCTATGGAGGACATTTTAGAGGAACCATAACTGCTGAAAAAGTGTTGCAATCAGGTTATTTTTGGCCCTCTCTTTTTAAAGATGCCCATGAATTAGTTAAGAGATGTGATAGATGCCAGAAAGTAGGAAATATCTCCATGAGGCAAGAGATGCAACTCACCAACATACTTGAAATTGAAATTTTTGATGTGTGAGGCATTGACTTCATGGGGCCTTTTCCTCCATCTTTTGGTAATCTTTACATTCTTGTGGCTGTAGACTATGTTTCTAAATGGATAGAGGCAATGGCAACACCCACTAATGATGCTAGAGTCGTAACCAAATTTTTGCTTAAAACATTCTGACAAGACATGGCACGCCTAGAGCAATCATCAGTGATGGTGGATCTCATTTTTGCAATAAGATTTTTGAAAATTTAATGGCAAAATATGGCATCAAACACAAAGTTACTACAACCTACCATCTTCAAACAAATGACCAAATTGAGCTATCTAATAGAGAGATCAAGAGGATTTTGGAGAAAGTTGTTAACCCCACAAGGAAAGATTGGTCCAAACACTTGGACGAGGCTCTTTGGGCATACATAACTGCCTACAAGACTCCCTTAGACATGTGTCCATATAGACTTGTTTATGGGAAGGCTTGTCATCTACCCATTGACTTAGAGCATAAAGCTTTTTGGGCCGTTAAGGAATTAAATTTCAACCTAAAAACCGCTGGCCAAGCTAGGATGCTTCAACTCAATGAGTTAGAGGAAGGTCAAAGAGTTTTGCTTTTTAACTCTAGATTGAAATTATTCCCTGGAAAACTAAAGTCAAGATGGTCAGGACCTTTCAAGTTAGTGAAAATTTACCCCCATGGAGCTGTAGAGTTGTTCAATGAAAAAAATGGTGAAAAATTCAAGGTTAATGGCCAAAGGATCAAGACCTATTTTGGTGACCCTTCAAACAACACTAAGGGAACCATTCACTTTATTGATTAATGATTTCAATTTCAGTCAGGCAATAAGACCTTAAAATAGCGCTACTGGGAGGCAGCCCAGCTTAACAAAGTTTATTTTTTTAGTTTATACAAATGAGTTAATTTTTGGTGGAAAACAATGGCATTGGGTGTGTCATACCCCAAATTTTGACCACTAAGATTTCCCATCATTGTACAAATCATCATTACAATATGGGTAAACCACCATGCCACATTAGTCTCCCTAAAGATGGGTGAGTATACACTACAATCAAACTTAGGGTTTCAAGCCCTCTCAGAGTTCTTAGACAAAGGATCAATCAAGAAATGACATGATCTTCAACTTGTCTAGCCTCTCAAACATCCCCAAAGGATCAAGAGGACTCCCACATTAAGGATTAAGCACAAGGCTGCTCCCTTCTAAGTAGATCAAGCCTCAAGATCGCCAGTGTCACCAAATTAGGGTTTTGGTCGACTAGGACCTCCAGATGGAAATTTTCCTCTGGGAATGAACCAATGCTTCAAAGCATAACCTAAGATGCTCCAAGGGACATCATGAACCCAATCATCAAGTCAATTTTGCCTCAGGGGATGCATTCATAAAAAATCAGGAATTAGGGTTTCTTGACCTAATTCACCCCTAAATTGATTTCTGGGACAAAACATGAACCAAGATCTCAAGAGAGGATTTGAGGGTCCCTAACACACTACATTGATCCATTTGTAACAATGGATTGATCCAAGAAGCTTGAGCAACAAGTTTCAAGTTCATCAGAACCACAGTTAGGGTTTCCCGGGAAAAAGTCAACAGTGCCTTTGACTTTTGACCCAGGCGTGCTCCCAAACCTTGGGACATGATTCAATACACCCTATAACACCTATAAAATCAATCCATCAAGTTTGATTTAGGTCAAGGACTTGATTTCATTGAGGATCGCACAATTTGGAATTCATCTGACAAAAAGTCAACTGTGCACAAAAGTCAACTTTGACTTTTTGAGATTTTTCACAATTATGGTTCTTTGACCCTAAAATGATGTTAATGTATGATTGGAATCATCATTCATCAAGAAAAATCAAGAAAAGTTGGATAACTTGTAAAAGGGGTAACCATAAAAAACTTAGAAATTTTCTAAGTTATGGAACAAAGTGGCTAGGGTACCAACTTTGGAGGATCATAACTCCTAAACCATAAGGCCATTTTCCCCCATTCAAAGCTGAATTTGTAGCTCTCATGGCCCTCTACAAAAGCTTCAAACAGAACTCATTCCAATTCCTCATGGATTTTAAGTTATGGAATGATCAAAATCACAAAAAGTGAAAATGTCACTTTTTTCCAACACTTAGTGAAATTTTCACTAAGTCAGAATCTGCCTTCACTTTTTTGCAAATGTAAGGGCATTTTTCACTTGGATAAAAAAGGTATAAAAACCAACTATGATCAAACAGTTGTTGTATCATATGAGGGCTTTCCAAAATGGCCAAGAACTCCATCAAATTCCACTTGAGCCATGAGATATGACAATGGCAATATGCCTTGCTGAAAACTGTCAAAGCAAGGCAGATTTGTGCATTTTGCTCGATTTGCCAAATTTGTGCAAATGATAAACACACTTATCCATCTGAACACCTCAAGGGGGGACCAAGGAGGAACCGACTCTGATCCCAAGCCTCCCAAGTCCTTGGAACTAAAAATAGCATACCGAACCTAGAAATCCCTAAAGAGGGGACAAGACTCCAATATTGTTTTGGAGCATTCAATGGATGCACCAAGGTGGCATGGACTGAGCCATTTCCAACTGAATTCAGTCAAGACTTATCCAAGACCAAGGGAACCAGTAGTCTGTTCCCTAACCTCTAGTCAATGGTGAGAGGAGACTTGGATTCTCATTGCTCAACATTGGCCAAACCTATGCCGCAGTTACCATTCACTATTCCTTGCAAAACAAACTTGCTCTACTATAAATAGAGCTCATTTGTGATCAGTTTGAGTACACCAAAGCCATCAAACAGATGCTTTCCTCAAAATCTCCTTCTCACTTCCAAATTTGCCTTCCAAAGCAAGTCACTGTCGGGTTTTGAGTTTGAGAGCAATTCCAATCAAACCAATCACACACACACACACACCTCATAAACATCATATAGAAGTGATCCAAACACTCACATAACATCTGGAACACCAAAATCACAAAATCACTAGCCAATTACTCAAGTTCTTGACATATTTGCAGTTGGGGTACCATCTCAAGTTCCAGATCATTTCCATCCACTCCAAGCATCTAGACACACTCCATAGCACCTAGGGAAGCTGTCCATATCCTTGGAACCAAGCTGTAACACCTCTAACACAAAACACAATCACCAGCTGCAAGAGGTAAGCATGAGCTGTTCTAACTCTATGATCCATACATTTTTTGTTGCACAATAATTTGGCCATATGTTCATAATCATGCATAGAGTGTTTTCCCTCAATCAATTGCTTTGTTTGAATCGTGTGTGGAATTTCTGAACCTTCATGCAAATTTTAGGGTTCTTGAGGTTTCTCTTTGATTTCTTATTCCATGCTTAAAATAAATGAAATTAAAGACCATAGACATGATCGTGAGGTTGAAACGAGTAGATTGATATGTAGATTGCATGATATAATCAAGTATTCAGTGAGATTGGATAGAAAACACAAATCTGCAGAAACAGAGGGTGGCGCGTGTTCTTGCCCTTGTTCTTGGCGCCCTTTTTGAAAATTCAAATATTTGAATTTTGTGATTTTATTTAATTGATTCAAAAATTAATTTCTCTCTGAGTTTTAATGATTTTGAGTTGATTCTTTTTTTAATAATTCACAAAAATGTTAAAATATTTTATTTTCCCAAAAAATCCCAAAAATATTATTTATTTCATGTACTTGATATTTTTGTAAAGAATTAATATTTTAATTGTTTTTGACATTTAAAATATTTTCTCCCTCTTGATTTTTCAAATTTTAGTGATTTCCAATCATTTTGTGGATAAAAACATAATTTTTGAAACATTAATCCAAGATCACAATTTGTTTTCCACATGTTAAACAATTTTGGCCATTTTAATTGAATTTTTTATTCAATTAAAATACATTTTGAGAACAAATTAGGGCTTTTGATTAATTCAACCCTCATCAAACTTTTTCAAACACTTTGGGCCTCTAATAGAATGTAAGACCCAACCCCTCTTTGAAACCAAAATAATTTGGGCCTCAATCATTGTATAAGACCCACTGTGTTTTCAAAGATCTCGGCGCAATCGCCCTTTTCAAAAATAATCAATTGGGCCTCTCCTTGAGCTGTAAGCCCCATCACTTGTACAAGAACACTTTTGGGCCTCTATTAGAGTGTAAGACCCAATCCCTTTGTAAATACACCACTTTTTGGGCCTCAGCCATTGTATAAGTCCCACTGTATTTTCAAAAACAACGGCGCGATCGTTGCCTCTTTTAAAAATCATCTGGGCCTACCCTCGTGTTATAAGCCCCATTCCTTTTCAAAAACAAAACCTTTGGGCCTCTAATAGAGTGTAAGACCCAATCCCCTTTTAACCAAAACCATTTTGGGCCTCAGATATTGTATAAGCCCCTCTGCGTTAAAAGAAAATATCTGCGCGACCGCCAGTTCAAAAATCAAACCTTGGGCCTCTCCTTGAGCTGTAAGCCCCACCACTTGTCTAAAAATAAATCTATTAGGCCTCTTGAGAGAGTGTAAGACCCATCCCTTTGTGCAAAAAACCTTTTTGGGCCTCAGTCACTTGTATAAGTCCCTGTACAAATTCAAAACAATAGTGCAATCACTGATAAAACCTTGGGCCTCTCCTTGAGCTGTAAGCCCCAACAAACTGTTCAAAGCACTTTCTCCTATGATTTTGAATATAATATTGTTATCAAAGCTTTCTTTGTTGAACAACTAACAAAACAACATGGAAACTCTACAACCGAGTAAGTGTTTACCCGCTTTCTTTATCGGTTTTCATCTATATATATAGCTGTATTTTGGGGCTGCTCACTGTAAGTCTTCTTTCACAAACTTTTATATACTTGCCAAATATCAACTGTGTAATACTAGTATAGCTATTTAGAGTTTTCCCCGGCAACTACGTCTAGCACTAGGTAAAGCCCTGCTGGTCACTCTTAAATACAAACAAAATTAGATCCCCATAGGATTACCAGACACAGTCTTCCCTCCTCTTGGGGTTAAACAATATGGAGACGTGAAAGGCAGCATTCTCGGTGAACCCTTTCTCAGACTGTCACCCTTAGAAATTGTCAAAGAAACTCCAACTCCCCAGAGATGATCTTTTCTCCGTGAATGGCATCTCTTGAGTTTCTTCCAAATTCTCAGACTTTCCTAGCTTGATCTATTCTCAGTGAATGGCATGTCTTGAATTTCACGGGGTTTGGGGACCCACATGCTTCTTAAAAGCATCCCCGCCTCCTCTTGGGCATTGTACAAGGACCCTTCGGCTTCTTAAAAGTTCTCATGCCTTCTCTTGGGCTTAGTACAAGGACCCAGAGACCTCTACAGGTATAGGAACAGGACCTAGTCATCAATTTGCTAGAGCTGTCTTTCTGAGTCAAGTGTCAGACCAGTTAATGGGTTGACCTTCATTCCTTAACATACCAGCCTTCTCTTGGGCATCATACAAAGATCATTCACTTATCTGAGAATCGATTTCTCAAAACACCAGTAGACTTGGACAGTCTCAATACCCTTTGGATTTCCCATTTCCTTAAAGAACAGGAAATAACCCTGATCCTCTGATCAATTGATGCGTGTTATCCGCAAGTATACGGATTGCGTCAGAGTAATATAAAAGATTTATCGATCCCACAGAGACCAATGTCAATCTATCGATTACTATTGTTACGTTGTTTATCTAAGGCTAATTGATATCAGGGTAAAGGTTTTCTATAGAACGAAAATAGATATAAATCAGATAAATACTATACTGGAATGTAATTCACATCAATTAAACAATACTCCTATAATCTAAATAGTAACACTTACGGGGCAATATTTTCTTCTTTGAAAAAGAGTTAATTAAAAAGGATCCGCTGCGTTAGCGTGATCGGAAACAAGCCTAACCTTTAATCTATACCAACCGCTCTCGCTGCACCGGTCGCTCCTTGCGTTAAAGTGATAAAGTCCTTTTTTATGTAATTACCTCTAAAACTTAGTAAAAAAATGCTTTCGATTGAAAATATTTTATACCAAAGGGTTTCCGGCATATGCTCGGCCAACCGAACCCTAAATCTATAAACGCGTCCGAAAATAGTTTTAAAACCTCTTTCTAATAATATAAGACTTTCCTAGTTAATCAATAAAGTGCTTTCGATGTATTTATTAATTAACAACTAATAAACTCTTTTCTAAAATGCCGGACGACTTTCGAGCTTACCCGATCTAGTCACAGTCATTACGCAAACAAAAACACGGTCTCATTTACGTAATGACCGATCAATTGAAGTTCAGAAGAGTTTAATTAAAATAAAAAAACAACCCCTAAAGTATTTCTAAAGAGATGTCATGTGGAGCACCGTTAGAACGACGATCCTCACATCCCAGCACAAGGGATTTAGCTAGACATAGTAATTGAGAACATAAAGATAAATTGATTTGCAAAGTAAGGCATATTTAAGATAAAAACGTGCGAAGTGTGAGAGTGTATTTTGAGAGAGTGAACACAAGTGTCATGCTTAAGTTCAGTTCCAAGAGACACAGATCACACAGATAAATAAAATAATAAGGTAATGGCAGAGACGGAAAATAAACGAATATAAAGCAGTGCAGGAAAATAAATAATATAAAAGCGACGTGGATAAAATAAATTATAATTTATAAAAGAAACCTGCTCCAAAGCGGAGATTGAATCTGATACAGATGCTGGAACATAAATTGCGAGAAAGTAAATGACTCCTAACTATGATTGCTCCAATCCAACTAACAACTATAGTGCAACAACCCCTCGATATGACGGATTTTTGCTTTACAAAGTGAACTCTATGCCTATGTTGAAAACTAAGATTGGATATCTAAAAAGTGAAAATGCAAGGCCTATTTATAGGAAATTCGAAATTGCAACTGCCCCTAATCATTATGAAAAACGTTTTAGAAACTAATTTCTTCAGGTGTAACTGCCTTGAATGTTTCAGACCGTTTCCTCTTTATAACTGTCGGCGCCCGCCAACCCCTGCTCCGCGTCCACCGAGTGTACTTTGGAAGGTGAAACGTCTTTTGTGACCGTTGGCATGTGAGTGAAGTTATTATGCAAACGGCGTCCTCCTTGGCGCCCGCTGAGTGAAATGGCTAGTATACAGTTTACACAAGAAATATTCATTTTAGCTCTGTTTTGCTTCGTTTTCTTACTGTGGGCTTGAATCAGGCAATATATCTAAAAGTAAAACAAAATACCATAATAGCAAAGGAAAATAACAAATAAACAACTAAAAACATGTGAAATCAGAGTCAAATATACAGTGTAATTTGGTGCTATCAAATTCTCCCACACTTAAACCTTTGCTTATCCTCAAGCAAACTTTCATAAACTGAAAGAGGAAAAACAGCAAACATACGAGTATCTAATCCGCGCTAAGAACTTAAGTTTGATCAATGATACATTGGTAGGTACTAACTCATGAACCAAGGGTATCGTAATCACACTTTCCGCGATTTTGCGGGTCATAAGTTTCTCTCCTATACAAACCAATCCAAACCATGATGTTATACTTAGGCCTATCTTACTCATTCCTTTCTTACCCCTTTTCATTTGAGCGCAATCACATTAAGCCCGTTATCTTTCACTCGCATGGTGAACATAACCTGTGGTAATCCTGATCCTTTTATATCAATGACTTGATATATATATTTTTTTCTTTTTGGATATATAATTTTTCTTGCAAAAATATTTTCTAAAGATACTTTAGTATCTTCTTGGATTTTTCTTTTTTTTTTTCTTTGCAGGATCTTACCTATTTGCATCGGTTTGTCACTTAGCGGTGGCTAAGATGGTGCTGACTGCTAGGATAAACTATTTAAGGGTAAGTGATGAAGGGTGAGATTTTAAGGCCATAGTATAAACAAAATTGGATATAGGCTCCTATATTTGAGAAACTTACAGTGTAAAAAACGATATCGATTTTTCAAAAAGGTTTTCCCAAGCCCTTGCAAATGATCTTACTTGTCCGAATAACCCAAATTTTCAAAATAAATGTTGTTTTCTTTGTTAAATTTTTTTTGTTAAGGCTCAAGAATTGGAAGAATAGATAAACTACACAAAATGACTTGTTAAGCACATTTTAAAACAAACTAAACTATACTAGAGAGCATAAAAATAAAGACAACTAAAAATAGTAAATATCTCCTCCCACACTTAAACCGAACATTGTCCTCAATGTTTCGATAAAAGTAAGAAGGGGATAGGTAAAACCTGGCAATCAATCATGCCGGCCACTGGGGCCCTCTCCATCCTGCTCTGAACGTCTGGGACGACGGCTCTTACTACGGTGTCGGGCGGTATGTGATAGCTCCATCTACTCAATCCTCTCTATTAGAGAGGCATTTTGATCTCTAAGTGCTTGGAAACTCTCAAGAGTGGATTGCTGTGACACCCGCATAAAATCCATCATCTCTTGCTGCTGTTGGTACATGGCATAGAATAGGCCATCACGCTCTTCTTCTCTGACTTGCTGTGCTTGCCACATTTCTTGAGTGATATAAAATCCAGAAGAAGTACCTGTAGGATGATTAGTAACAGGTGGGGTGTGTGCAGGTGATACGCGAATGGGGGACTGCTCCATATGGTCATATTCATCATCTGTTTCATTTCCTTCGTCCTCGGGGACGTTTGGAAGTAATGGGCCTAAAATAGGAGCAGCCTTCAAATCATAGAGCCAGTTTTCTCTTTTGCGCACATCAGTGCGTGTTGAACAAGGTAAGGCGACACTCGGGATGGCAGCATTGCGAACCATGAGGATATATCCTCCTTTCGGCCTCGTTTTGCATAAACACATATCTCGCAGAAATTTTAAATCAATGGTGCGAGGAGGAAGTGGTTCCAATGTGGCCAACTCAGCGTCCAGGTGGAGGGCTCGTGCAATGAAGGTAATCAACCCTCCAAATGACACGGTGTTTCCCTTTTTCTCAATTGCCCTCATATGTGATATCATAAATGGTACAGGATTTAATCTTCTTCTAAGTAAAGCAGCCTGTAAAAATATAAATTCTTTGGAATTCATCTTGTTAGAGTTTTTATGAGCAAAAATAGTATCAGCTAATAAAAGGCGGAATACCCGTATGGCCCGGTTATGAATGTCAGAAGCCAAATTTCCATCAAAGGAGCAAGTGGTTTGGCATGAGATGTTTCTCCACAGTTGAAAGGCCTCAGTTGACCAATTTGTGTCTATGGGTGCCTCCAGGCTGCACCATTCCCAAAATAGAATCCTAATAACTCAGCAAGTGCATCAGTGGTATAAATGTATTCAACATTGAACATCCTAAATCTCATTGTGCCTATGGTGTTGGCAGTGTTTTCTCTGACAGTGTACTCCAAAGAACTCAAAATTTCGCGGGTTAGCTTTTCGTAGGTAGGCTCCTTGCGAATAAAAATATTCTCTAATTTCAAAATTTTTTAACAGATAAAATACGCTAAATCTTATACCAAGGTTATACATACAAATATCATTAATGTACCTCCTCGCAAGAATGTTGCGTGTCCGAAGTCTCTCCCATTTTTCCCATTGCTTGACTCCGTCATCTCCATCTCGAAAAATGATGTTTTCTTGGTTCTCCGCTGCCATTGTTAAAGTGAAATGAAGGTTTGGTGATGGAGAATGGGTAATTTTTGTTTTTGTAGATTTTGGTGAAATCTATGGTTTTTATAGAGATAATGTGTAATGGAAGGTGCAATGGCAGTGGGGAAGTTATGAAATCATGGATTTTAATGGTTTAATGGGGTTTTATGGTGATTGAAATCGGAATTTTTGGAGGTAGAAGATGAAGAGAGTGGCAAAAATGGGGGTTTTCTTATTCTGGTCCGTTTAAAACCCAGAACGCCTCCGCGTTCGCCGAGAGGGGGTCCGCGTCTGCGGACTGTGTTAACTGGGCTGGCACGGGTTTGGGCTTTGATTGGCTGATGAATTTCTCCTTGGGGTGTCTATAGCATATTGGTACATGTAAGGTAAGCTCGGCGCATTCTTCGCGAAGAAAAATGATCTCCTTGCGCATAGCGTCAAACTCTGAATATATGTCCCTGCGTTGCAGATTAACGTTAGAGGAATAAACAGTAATCCTTTCAGGATAGGGTGTAGGGTGGTACTCAGGCACAGGGTGGTTCCTAGGTCTGATGGGTGTCTCATCTTGGCCTTCCAAAGCGTATGACCAGTTAGCTCTATCATGGACACTTGTTCGGGTATGGTTTGGCAAACCAAAGTAGTGAATGACTTCGTTGTCTATTAGGAGCTTAAAGTTATCTGCACTAAAGAATGCTCTCCTGATAAGACCACGGTCAAGGCAATGATGAATGTCAATTAAGGTGTAGCCACAATGGGAGGTAAGATGAGTTAGCTTGTTGGCTAGACCTAGGGCATAAGCTATGTGTGTAATAGTACCGCCTACATGGATGAGTCCTCTGGAGGATGCATCATTCAAATATAGGTTATACATCAGAAAATTACCACTGGCTAATGGTCGTGACTCAGCAGTACAAAAGAGCATCAGAATCTCTTCTGCAGTAACTTGGTTCTCGGTTTCACTTCTACCAAAGAAAGTCTCGGCCAGGATCATTTGGAAATAACAGAAAGCGGGATTATGGATTTTGTTTGCTAATTGGGTGGAAGGATCAGGTCCTCCTCCACCGGTGATTTTGCTCCAGAATAGGTCAAGGTCATCTTGCATAACATTGGTTTCATGCATAAAATGGATTGCAACCAAGCCACATTGAAAACCAAGTATTCTAGCAAAATCTCTATGGTTAAGGGCATACTCATTTCCAAATAGTCTGAATCTTTTGCTTCCACTGTTGTAACCTCTTCCACTATAAGGGTCATAAATGAGTGAACTGGGGAACTCTAAGTTTAGATGCTTATAGGTTACATTCATAGCTTCAGAATACTCATCCCACTGGAGCTGGTGACAAAGGTACCTCACACTAGCCTCAATACCTAAAGCTGTTAGACAGTTTGGGTCAGGGTACCTAGTGGGTAGGATTGGTCTCTCGGAGAGGACTACGTATTTCTTCCTCTGTTCCTCATCTCTGAACACAATGTGCATGTCATCATAGCTCTGCATCCTGCAAAGAAAGTTAGTGTGGAATGTCTGAGATGATGTGATCTGTAACCTGTAAACATAGACATTGCATAAGTCAATCACGTTAGAAAAAAAATATAAATAATAAATCTTTTTCTTTTTCTGAAATAAATTCTATGCATAAATAAGAAAGATAACGAAAAGAAAATCGTGAGTTACCTCCCACGCAGCGCTTGTTTAACGTCGTTAGCTTGACGGCTGAAGAACTTACGTTGTGGATGTTGCTATAGGTGGGTCTATCAGAGTGTGACCAAAGTAGTAAGTAGGTATGTCACCTCCATAGTAGGGTTTCAATCTTTGTCCATTCACTAGAAAGGGACTACATGAATGATTTGCAATTTCAAATGCTCCAGATTTCAGGACTTTGGTGACCTCATAGGGTCCAGTCCATCTTGAGCGTAACTTACCTGGAAACAATCGTAACCTAGAATTGAAAAGAAGAACAGGATCGCCTACGTTGAACTTTTTTTGATAATCCTTTTGTCATGCCATGCTTTGGTTCTCTCTTTATATATTACGGCATTTTTATAAGCATTTCGGTGTAACTCTTCTAATTTATGAATATCTAGAATTCGTTTATCTCCGGCTGTTAAGTAATCCATATTAAGGGCTTTTATGGCCCAGTAGGCCTTATGTTCAAGCTCAAAGGGTAAATGGCAAGATTTTTCGTAGACTAATTGATATGGGGTTGTTCCTATAGGGGTTTTGAAAGCGGTCCTATAAGCCCACAAGGCTTCTTGTAGTTTTAAGGACCAATCTTTTCTAGAGATTGATATGGTTTTCTCTAAGATTTGTTTTATTTCCCTATTAGAGACTTCCACTTGTCCACTAGTCTGTGGGTGGTAAGGTGTGGCTACTCGGTGTTTCACTCCGTATTTCTTTAATAGGTTCTCAAATATCCTAGATATGAAATGCGATCCTCCATCGCTTATAACCAATCAAGGTACTCCAAACCTAGGGAAAATATGGTTTTTAAATAGTTTAATGACTACACGAGTATCGTTGGTGGGTGCAGCTATGGCATCAATCCATTTGGATACATAATCAACGGCTACTAAGATATACTTGTTTCCCATCGAAGATGGAAAAGGTCCCATAAAATCTATACCCCAAACATCGAAGAGTTCTACCTCTTGAATATTTTTCAAAGGCATTTCATCTCTTCTTGAGACATTTCCAGTGCGTTGGCATCTGTCACATCTTACAATGTAGGCATGAACATCGTGCCATAACGTTGGCCAGAAAAGACCTGCTTGAAGTATTTTAGCGCATGTTTTGGACGAGCCTAGATGTCCACCATATGGTGAAGAGTGACAATGTTTAATTATAGTTTCTACTTCTTCTTCAGGGACACAGCGACGGAAAATGCCATCTGCGCCTCTCTTGAGTAGAAGGGGTTTGTCCCAATAGAAGTGTTTTACGTCATGAAAGAACTTCTTCTTCTGTTGGTAATTTAGATCAGGGGGTATGATATCAGCTGCTAGATAATTAACAAAATCTGCATACCAAGGTACGGTTGTCACTGCGAATGCTTTTTCAATGTCTACTTCTAAATAAGGGTCAGGATCATCATCGTGGATGGTTTTAACTGCTCCTACTAATCTGTCGTATGCGAAATCATCATTGATAGGAACAAGATCTGGTTTTAGATATTCAAGCCTGGAGAGGTGGTCAGCTACTATATTTTTAGTGCCTTTCTTATCTCGGATTTCCAAATCGAATTCTTGAAGTAAAAGGATCCAGCGTAGTAATCTAGGCTTAGCATCCTTTTTGCTTAATAGATATCTTATCGCAGCATGATCAGTGTAGACTATGATTTTTGCTCCTACTAAATAGGATCGGAATTTGTCGATTACAAAGACTACTGCCAGGAGTTCCTTCTCGGTTGTGGCATAATTCAGCTGAGCCGCATCCAAAGTTCTACTGGCGTAGTAAATTACATGGAGTTTCTTATCCTTCTTTTGTCCTAAAACAACGCCTATAGCGTAATCGCTAGCATCGCACATAATTTCAAAAGGTTGATTCCAATCAGGTGGTTGAATTATGGGTGCGGAAATCAGTGCTTGTTTTAGGTATTTAAAGGCTTCAAGACATTTATCATCGAATTTGAATTCGGCGTCTTTCATAAGTAAGTTGGTTAATGGTTTAGTTATTTTGGAGAATTCTTTAATGAAGCGTCGGTAGAAACCGGCGTGTCCAAGAAAACTTCGGATTTATCTAATGGTTTTGGGTGGTTGAAGGTTTTATATTACTTCTATTTTAGCTTTATCAACCTCAATGCCTCTATCGGACACTATGTGTCCTAGTACTATGCCTTCAGTCACCATAAAATGGCATTTTTCCTAGTTTAGAACTAGGTTGACTTCTACGCATCTTTCCAGGATTTTCTTGAGGTTTGTTAAACAGTTTTTAAAACTGGATCCACATACCGAGAAATCGTCCATAAATACTTCCATGATCTCATCAAGGAAATCTGCGAAGATTGACATCATACAGTGTTGGAAGGTAGTTGGGGCATTGCATAGTCCAAATGGCATTCGTCTGTAAGCAAATGTTCCATAGGGACATGTAAAGGTTGTTTTCTCCTGATCATCAGGGTGAATGGGTATTTGGAAAAATCCTGAGTATCCATCTAAATAACAAAAGTAAGAATGCCTAGCTAAACGTTCGAGCATTTGATCAATGAATGGAAGTGGGAAGTGATATTTCCTAGTTACCTTATTGAGCTTTCTGTAATCGATACACATCCGCCAACCATTTTCTACACGTTTGGCTATTTGTTCTCCTTTTTCGTTTTGTACAACGGTGACACCTCCTTTCTTAGGTACCACATGTACGGGGCTTACCCATTTACTATAAGATATTTGGTATATTATTCCAGCCTCTAACAACTTTAACACTTCCTTTTTTACTACGTTGCTCATTATAGGATTTATCCTTCGTTGATGTTCTCTGGAGGGTTTAGTGTCTTCCTCCAGCATAATTCGGTGCATACACACAGAAGGACTTATTCCTTTGAGATCGGAAATTTTATAACCCAGAGTTGAGGGATATCTTCTTAAAACATCTAAGAGTTGATTGGTTTCAGGACCATTTAACGTGGCACTGACTATGACTGGGCAATTTAATTCATTTAAGAACTCATATCTTAAATTCTTAGGTAGCTCCTTAAGCTCTATTGATGATTTTTTCGGACATGGCATATGATCTGGGGTAAGTGCCAAGCATTCATAAAGACTGTTATCTATATAAGGTTCAGGTAAGCGTTCGAATCCGTCGTCGTCCATTATGGGGATCGAAGGTAGTTTGATGGTTTCTACTGGATCGTCTTTATCTAATTCTCTTATGCATTCATCAATTATATCAATGACATAACATGAGTTATCTATGGCTGGTGCATTTAAGAATTGTGATAGTATATATTCTACTTTCTCATTACCTACCTCGAATGTCATTTTTCCTTTTTTGACATCAATTATAGCTCCAGCTGTTGATAAGAAGGGTCTACCTAAAAGGATTGGGATCTCATCGTCTTCTTTAATGTCCATTACTACGAAATCTGTTGGAATATAAAGTTGACCAGGTCTAACTGGGACGTCTTCCAAAATGCCAATTGGATATTTAACTGACCTGTCGGCTAATTGGAGAGACAACCTAGTTGGTTGTATTTCTCCTAGGTTTAACCTTTTACAAACGGCTAAAGGCATTAAGCTTACACTTGCTCCTAAGTCCAGAAGTGCTTTATCTATAACTTGGTTTCCCAAAACACAAGGTATAGAAAAACTTCATGGGTCTTTCTCTTTCTTAGCAAGCTTATTCTCAGCGATTGAATTACATTCTATAGGTTTAGGATCTTCTAATCTTCATTTATTGGTTAGAATGTCTTTAAGGAATTTGGAATAAGATGGTATTTGGGTAATAGCTTCGGTGAATGGAATCTCTACATGGAGTTTCTCAATCACTTTTATGAATTTCTTATATTGGTTATCCAATTTGGTTTGTTTAAGTCTTTGTAGGTATGGAATCGGAGGTTTGTAAGGAGGAGGTGGTACATAAACTTTTTCATTCTCTTCTTTTTCCTTCTCCTTAACTTCCGTATCTTTAGATTTCTCAGGTTCCACTGATTTCTCAACTTCTTTCTTAGGTGTGGTCACAACCTTTTTTCTAGGAGGTTCTGGATTATTCAACCTAAGGTTTATAGGCCCATCGTAAGTGGTCCCGCTCCTTAGGGCTATAGCATTAGCATGCCCTTTAGGGTTAGGTTGAGGTTGTCCAGGAAATTGTCCTCCTGGTGTAGCATGAGTAGATTGTTGTTGTGCTACTTGAGAGATTTGGGTTTCAAGCATTTTGTTATGGGTAATTATAGAATCGAGTTTAGTACCCAACTGAGTAATTAGTCCATTTATGTGAACGTTTTGGTTCATGAACTCCTTGTTTTGTTGTAATTGAGCTGAGACGAATTCGTCCATCTTTTTCTCGAAATTTGATTTCCGAGGGGCATATGTTCCAGATTGGTTAGGTCTTTGAGTTTGGAAACCGGGTGGTCTTTGAGGTGTTGAATTTTGAGTGGGGTTATTATTCTTATAGGAAAGATTTGGGTGATTCCTCCATCCAGGGTTATATGTGTTTGAATAAGGGTTTCCTTGGGCGTAATTTACCTGATCTGTGGGACATTCGGCTAGCAGGTTGCATTCAGCCATGGTATGTCCTAGGGTTCCACAGATTTCACAACCTGGTTGTATTGCTGCTACAGTTGCTGTGGGGTTGATAGTTAGGTTTTCTACTTTTTGGGCTATAGCGTCCATCTTTGCGTTCATATGGTCAAAACAACTTACTTCATACACACCTCCTTTGGTCTCTTTCTTCTCTACTTGTGCCCGTTCGGTCCCCCATTGGTAATGGTTTTGTGCCATATCCTCAATGAGAGCGCTAGCTTCGGCGTAGGGTTTGTTCATTAGAGCGCCACCAGCGGCAGCGTCTATGGTCATCTTGGTGTTGTACATGAGTCCATTATAAAAGGTATGGATTATGAGCCATTGTTCAAAGCCATGATGTGGACATGCTCTTAATAGCTCCTTATATCTTTCCCAAGCGTCGAAAAGTTATTCTCCCTCGCTTTGGGTAAATCGGGTTATTTGGTTTCGTAAGACAACAGTTTTACTCGGTGGAAAGTATCTAGCAAGGAATACTTTCTTTAGGTCATTCCAAGTGGTTATAGAGTTGGCTGGAAGGGAATCTAACCATGATCGGGCTCTATCTCTGAGAGAAAATGGAAATAGTCTTAGATGTATTGCCTCAGGAGGAGCTCCGTTCGCTTTTAAGGTATCGGCTAGTTGAATAAAGACTTTAAGATGTTGGTTCGGGTTTTCCGTAGGAAGACCTGCGAACTGGTTCTGTTGAACTAATTGTAACAGAGATGGTTTTAATTCAAAGTTATTGGCTGGTATAGCTGGGTTAACTATACTAGAATGAGATTCTTCGTTAGAGGGTAAGGCGAAATCCTTAAGAGATTTAGCGTTTTCTTCTTCTGCCATTTCTCTTTTAAGTTTTCGAAGTAAAAGACGAGCTCGGGCGTAACGTTCAGGCTCTTCTAAAGGATCAACTAAGTTTCTGGTACTGCGAGTTCTTCGCATTTACCGGATAAAGGATGCCTTAGTCTAGACGGTGTAACAATAGGGTACGAAATTTTGACATAATTGGTCCCCGGCAACGGCGCCAAAAACTTGATGCGTGTTATCCGCAAGTATATGGATTGCGTCAGAGTAATATAAAAGATCTATCGATCCCACAGAGACCAATGTCAATCTATCGATTACTATTGTTACGTTGTTTATCTAAGGCTAATTGATATCAGGGTAAAGGTTTTCTATAGAACGAAAATAGAAATAAATCAGATAAATACTATACTGGAATGTAATTCACATCAATCAAACAATACTCCTATCATCTAAATAGTAACACTTACGGGGCAATGTTTTCTTCTTTGAAAAAGAGTTAATTAAAAAGGATTCGCCGCGTTAGCGTGATCGGAAACAAACCTAACCTTTAATCTATACCAGCCGCTCACGCTGCACCGGTCGCTCCTTGCGTTAAAGTGATAAAGTCCTTTTTTATGTAATTACCTCTAAAACTTAGTAAAAAAGTGCTTTCATTGAAAATATTTTATACCAAAGGGTTTCCGGCATATGCTCGGCCAACCGGATCCTAAATCTATAAATGCGTCCGAAAATAGTTTTAAAACCTCTTTCTAATAATATAAAACTTTCCTAGTTAATCAATAAAGTGCTTTCGATGTATTTATCAATTAACAACTAATAAACTCTTTTCTAAAATGTCGGACGGCTTTCGATCTTACCCGATCTAGTCACAGTCATTACGCAAACAAAAACACGGTCTCATTTACGTAATGACCGATCAATTGAAGTTCAGAAGAGTTTAATTAAAATATAAAACAGCCCCTAAAGTATTTCTAAAGAGATGTCATGTGGAGCACCGTTAGAACGACGATCCTCACATCCCAGCACAAGGGATTTAGCTAGACATAGTAATTGAGAACATAAAGATAAATTGATTTGCAAAGTAAGGCATATTTAAGATAAAAACGTGCGAAGTGTGAGAGTGTATTTTGAGAGAGTGAACACAAGTGTCATGCTTAAGTTCAGTTCCAAGAGACACAGATCACACAGATAAATAAAATAATAAGGTAATGGCAGAGACGGAAAATAAACGAATATAAAGCAGTGCAGGAAAATAAATAATATAAAAGCGACGTGGATAAAATAAATTATAATTTATAAAAGAAACCTGCTCCAAAGCGGAGATTGAATCTGATACAGATGCTGGAACATAAATTGCGAGAAAGTAAATGACTCCTAACTATGATTGCTCCAATCCAACTAACAACTATAGTGCAACAACCCCTCGATATGACGGATTTTTGCTTTACAAAGTGAACTCTATGCCTATGTTGAAAACTAAGATTGGATATCTAAAAAGTGAAAATGCAAGGCCTATTTATAGGAAATTCGAAATTGCAACTGCCCCTAATCATTATGAAAAACGTTTTAGAAACTAATTTCTTCAGGTGTAACTGCCTTGAATGTTTCAGACCGTTTCCTCTTTATAACTGTCGGCGCCCGCCGACCCCTGCTCCGCGTCCGCCGAGTGTACTTTGGAAGGTGAAACGTCTTTCGTGACCATTAGCGTGTGAGTGAAGTTATTATAGAAATGGCGTCCTCCTTGGCGTCCGCTGAGTGAAATGGCTAGTATACAGTTTACACAAGAAATCTTCATTTTAGCTCTGTTTTGCTTCGTTTTCTTACTGTGGGTTCGAATCAGGCAATATATCTGAAAGTAAAACAAAATACCATAATAGCAAAGGAAAATAACAAATAAACAACTAAAAACATGTGAAATCAGAGTCAAATATACAGTGTAATTTGGTGCTATCATCAATCCCAAAGCACAAACATACCTTTAATCAGTCTCCTTATAAGAACTGATTTTCTCTTTTATCCAACATACTAGACCTGTCACTCAACTGAAACAGCCGCCAGCACAGTCAGCCCCCTCTTGGGCTTTGTACAAATGATTCTTCCTAGTGGAGCTAACCTTTTCAGACTCTCTTGTTGAGTCAAATCCCCTTTTAGCCTCCATCTCGGGCTTCGTACGAGATACAAATCACTCTCTTGTTGAGTATTAAAGACCCTCTTGTTGGGTCATCAACTCTTCAGTCTCAGTCTCGGGCTTCGTACGAGATACAAATCACTCTCTTGTTGAGTATAAAAGAACCTCTTGTTGGGTCATAAACCTTTCAGCCTCCATCTCGGGCTTCGTACGAGATACAAAACACTCTCTTATTGAGTATAAAAGATCCTCTTGTTGGGTCAATCAACTTTTCATCCTCCATCTCGGGCTTCGTACGAGATACAAAACAATCTCTTGTTGAGTATAAAAGATCCTTTTGTTGGGTCAATTAACTCTTTAGCCTCCATCTCGGGCTTCGTACGAGATACAAAACACTCTCTTGTTGAGTATAAAATATCCTCTTATTGGGTCAATCAACTTTTCAGACTCTATCTCGGGCTTCGTACGAGATACAAAAACTCTCTTGTAGAGTATAAAAGACTCTCTTGTTGAGTCAAACCCCTTTAGCCTCCATCTCGGGCTTCGTATGAGATATAAATCACTCTCTTGTTGAGTCAAACCACTTTCAGCCTCCATCTCGGGCTTCATACGAGATAGAAAACACTCTCTTGTTGAGTATAAATGACCCTCTTGTTGGGTCACAAATCTTTTAGCCTCCGTCTTAGGCTTCGTACAAGACACATATAAAACACCCTCTTGTTGGGTCAATAGCCTCCTCTTAGGCTTTGTATAAAGAAAACCCCGGTTGAGTCAATCAACCTTTTAGCATCAAAGTTGTGCCTCGCCACAGTATACAAACATCAACAACTCCTCTTTAGAGATGACGAATTCTCTCTAAAAAACTCTTTAGCTTCACATCTTGGGCTTCGAACAAGATACAAATAGACCCTTCAGCTTCACGTCTTGGGCTTTGAACAAGACACCAAAACAACCTTTTTCCTCCCATAGAATAGGAGGAACTACGATCGCTCTGATTTCCCTGTTTCGTCAAACGGGAATACGTTGGCATAAGATTGAAAAATCTTAGTGAGCATACTCATAAAAAAAACAAAACCCCATACCTTCATACATCAATCGAAAAGCATCAGACCTAACATCCTCACAAATGATCCAGACATTGTGATTTTAACAACATAAGCAGAGAGAGGCCCACAATCTAAACCGCATCTGTAAACCAATAGACCGCTGTTCAAACTCAGTATGCAAGCAGGGTTAATTGGAGACATCTATTTCCCTTCCTTCATCATCTTCAATAGGATAAAAAATGAATTGACCTGTAGTACCCCAGAGCGACAGTGCTTAAGAACCACGTCCAAAAATCGCTCGCTACAGGGTGTCATGACAGTTGGGACAACAATCAACGTGAAAAGAGCAATGCGAAATTTAAGGGAAATATTTCTAAGTCCAGAGGAATTAAATAAGTGTTGAGCTGGCATTATTTTTATTCTCTTGGACAAAGAAATGAAGCCTTGGAATTTTGGAGAGAGAAGCAGAGTGAGTAAAGTGCACGCGCCTAGAGCCTTGTGCCAATCAACTCAGAATGGCCTAGTGTGACACGTCAGACTATTAGGTTGTATCAACACGCCAACTCATTTCTATGCAAGAAATTCAAATTTCTTGTCTTTTCCCCCTGTCACATCAAACAAATCTTTCAATTTTTGCCCTAATTTCACAAAAGCAATTTTCCTTTTCTCTCTCCAAACCGTCCTCATTCCACCATCACATTCTCTCTCTAACTCCCAAACAACCATTTTCTTTGTTTGTTCCTCTCTCTCTCTCTCTTTACAAACCCTAATCCGCATTTTTTTCACCACAATAAAACACCTTCACATGGAAATACCAACAGGACATCGTGTCAAGATGGCTGCTAGAAAGAACGCTACACTGTATGTTGCATATTCTGATGAAGAGCAAGAAGGCCACATAACTTTCATCAACAGTGAGGCTTCCCGTCACTTGACTGTGCACTTCAGTAAGATGAGTTTCCATGCAGAGAGAGGTTTTATTTTTGATAATCAAGAGGAAAACTTAGGCCTTGCTGGAGAGATCAGAACAACTATCAGAAGCCTTGGATGGATGAAGTTTTGTCGTCAACCAGGACCTTACAACATTTCCTTAGTCAAAGAGTTCTACTCCAACTTAACTGAACCAGGTCCTAAAAGGGTTGAGGTGGTTGTGACAGAAACATAGGTGGTGTACAACGAAGCCACCATCAATCTTGCTTTGAACATAAAAGGAGCTGGTGACAAATATCAAGATCTTGTGCTGAAGTCTGATGAAGACGACTTTGATGTGTACATGCAGTCACTGTGTACTCTAGGAACCAAATGGGTAGAGTCTAGTTTCGAGAAGGCAGTCAGAAGGATGGATATGTTACCAGAGGTGAAGGTATGGTACCAGTTTATGAAGCACTCAGTAAAGCCAATTGCCCACAACGAGACAGTTAGCAAAGCAAGGCTAGTGTTGCTCCATTGTATAACTTCGCTGAGAAAAATCAATGTGGGAAAGATCATAGTACAAGAGATTCAAGTGTGTTCTAGGAATAAGAAGGGAATGCTATACTTCCCCTGCTTAATCACAAGGTTGTGTCGGAGGCACGACATGCCAGAGCTCGACACGGACGAGACTAGACAACCCCAGGCTGCACTGGACAAAGCGTTAATCTAGACGCTAATGAAGCCAAAGGGCAGAAAAAGGTCAGCAGAGGCGCGCTAGACTTCGACAGAAGCAAATAAAGAACACGAAAGGGATGGAGTATTATGGGACATCCTTCTGCAGTGCAGAAGGACCAGAGAGATTATTTTAAGTTTCAAAAAGACAAGTTTATCTGGCAGGAAAAAGTTGTTGCATTACAATTCCCGTCTAGTTGGTTGGATCCACCGGTTTCCCTAATCACATCTTGGGAGACTTGGAAGAAAACAAGGATAAGGAGGAGCCATTCTTTGAGGAAAAGAAGGTGAAAAAGAAGGAGAAGTCATAGAAGAAGAAAAAAGAGAAAAGAGAAAAGAGTGTGAAAAAGAAAGTTGAAAAGGATGGTGTTGGGACAAGTAGAGTCGTGCCTGTTCAGGGCAGCCTAGTTCATCCCAAAAAGAAAAAGATTGAGAAAGCCGAAGTCACCAAGAAAATTGGAGTTATGCCCCTAAAGGACACTCTCAGTTATCCAAAGAAGAAGAAGTTGAGGCAAGAATGGAAGAAAAAGGAGACCCCCGCTGTCATGACACCACCAAATAGTCCATTGAAGGACTTTCATTTGAATCAAACTGACCCAGAACTAAGCCCAGAGAAAAAGGAAGTTGTCCTTGAAGAATTGATTGAAGAAGCTGACAAGGATGGCAATGATATAAATCAAAATCAAGGCACAGAAGCTGATGACAGCAAGGAAGAAGAAGAGAAATTGTCGGAAGAAGTGGATAAAGATCAGCTTGTGGATGATTGTTTGCTCAAATACTACTCAACCACTGAGGAATCCTCCCCTGGATCCTTTAAGGTGGAAGAGAAGAAAATGCTGAGAACGATGAGGTTGACAGTGAGACAAACAAAGGCAAGACATTGGTAGTCACTAAGAAGAAAGTGTAATGTCCCGTTTTTATTTTAATTATTATTTGTGAAATAACTAAGAATTGATGTAATTGATTGTGTGTTTTGGTGTGTTTTCGTTGTGTTTTGTGTACCCGTAGTGAGGGGTAGTGGCCTTAAGAAGTGAGTCTTGGGGGTAGTAGGGATGTATGGCTAATGATGTAGAAATTGGTGGTGTGGAGAGTAAAGACTAACTCAATTACTTTAATTTAATATTTGTTAAGCATAGTGTAGAATATATATTTAATTAGAGTTGTGGTGGAAATTATTATTGTTAGAATTATTTTATGAGTGGAAGTGATAATAATAATATAATGAAAATAAAATAAATAGAATAAGTTGGAATATTAGAAGTGTGGAGAGTGGAAGGGTAATGTGGTAAATTCGTAGGAATAAGTAAGGGTAAAAGAGGCGAATCATATTTAGGGGTATGTAAAGAGTGGGGAATGAAAGTTATTCTCATTATACGTAAAAGTGAAAGAAAGTTAAAGAGCTAAAGGGAGAAAAAGGGAGAAGAGGCTAGGGCAAGAAGAAGGAGAGGAACCCATTGAGGAAGAGGGAAGCTCATCAATACAAGGTAAGGGTGGGATTTCTTTAATCACTCAAGGGTTAGATGATGTAGGTATGTGGGTAGGAATCATTAGGTTGATGCCATGGATTGTTGTTTGTGGATTAATTTGGGGTTTTGGGGAAGAATCTATAACTAAAATGTTTGGAATTGACGAAATTGTTGTATTCGAATTGTTGAGATTATTGTGAATAATGTATATGTGGTATAAATGGGTTTTAATGACTTAAACTGGGGTTATTGGGGTTAAAAAATACAATTTAAGGGTGTGAAATCGCAGTGGGAGAAGTACAGTCATCGCAGGTACTTTTGGCTGAATCGCAGAGCAGGCTTAGCCTGGTTTTTGGCGCTTAGCGCGGTCCCCTCGGGCAGCTTATTTAAAAAACTTCAAAAATTCATAACTTTTGACTCGTAAGTCCGTTTGACTCGTATTTTCAATGATAGATTTCCAACTATTCGACGCGCCGTATGAGTTTCTGTGTAGGTTCCGATGTGTTGAAATGTGAAATGTGGGAGTTAGTCGTAGGAATGTGTGTTGTGATTGTTGCTTATGATGTTGCATGATGTTGTTGAGAAGTTGTTGTAGCATACCATGTGATTGTAATCGTTGTTGTTTATAATATTGTGTGATGATATTGTTGACTAGTTATGGTATGATGTGTTGTGACTTAACTGATAAATGCAATAGTTGTTGTTTATGAAGTTGCATGATGTTGTTGTTGAGTTGTTGTGACGTAACTTGTAAATGCACTAGCTGTTACTTATGTGGTAGTATGATGATGACGTTGAGTTGTTACGGCATGTTATGTGGTAGGCATGTTTTGATGAGCTATATGCATGTTTCGATAAATGCGCGTTGATTGTCGAGTGGTATTGGCATGATGATGAATATGCTATGTGTATTCATGAGTCATTGTTGCAAGTTGTCATTGATGGAGCATGGCATGTGCATAGTTGTGGGATGGCGTGCTCAGGTGGGGTGTTATCGTCTATCCGAATTCCTTGATGGAATCGTTGTTGTTGGCGTGATTGTGTGCCCAGATGGGGTGTAAGCAATCACAGTTGTTGGCGCGATCATGAAATAGGGGTCGTACGTGACCATGAAACAGGGGTTGTTGGTGTGATCATGAAATAGGGGTCATACTTGACCATGAAACAGGGGTCGAGAGTTCTGACGAGAACCGTGATCATGAAACAGGGGTCGAGAGTTCTGACGGGAACTGTGATCATGAAACAGGGATCGATTATGGTACCACATGCATTGAGTCTAGTTGGTGTCTCTTTGTATTTCTTTTTATAGCTGTGTTGCATTGTGATTGGATTGATTATCTGTGTTATGTTGAATTGTGCGAATTGTGTTGGAAGTGGTGTTGTGGGTGATATACTTAATAATTTATGCTCTTATATTTATATCATCTTTCTCTTTTGTTTGATTTGAGAATCTCACCCCCTCTGTTTGAATGTTGCCTCCACGTGGGTAACGTGCAGGTAATCAGGAGTAGTGTGGAAGTCGTGGTCGGTGAAGACGAGGTGCTTCACTTTAGTTTGGAGTCTGTTCTGATATGTAAAATTGGGAGTCGGGAACGCTTTATGCATGATTTTACTTTGTTAAAGAATTACAGTTGTCTTTACATTTTTGAAAACTAATATTTCGATTAATTAAAACCGTTATATTTTGTTGATCACAATGAAGAATTTCCGTTGTGCAATAAAGATGATTTTTGGATTAAAGTTGCATTAATATTTATTATATGTTACATGTCTTATTTGTGAGCAAGTTCTTGTTGAAAGTAATACCCTTTTATTCCGAATTGTTTCATTTTACTTTGATTTTTCGATTAAATATTACGGGGGAATTAAGGGTGTTACAAAGTGGTATCAGAGCAGGTCGGTCCGTCCGGCCAGGTTGTCTAATTATGTTGTTCCCTAGTATGTGACATGTGTGTGAAAACACTGTCGGTGCTTTTTTTATTTTCCATTTGCAGGTTGGGAATGAAATAAGTGGGGGAGAAGTATCTGCTTCTCTTGGATATTCCAGTGGTTGAGGGATTGGATATCATGTTGTCGCATGAGGGAGTGCAATGTTGGATTGTCCAACTATTTGAGAATGGTGTGATCCTTGAGGGAAGACGGTCAGGTGTTTTCGTTGTTCGCTTCCTTGTGAGGGGGAAGGCGATGTTGTGGCTAGAGATAGGCCGGTGATGTGTGTAGTATCCTGACGTGTTTCCTTAGGAGGTGCACAATTATCTTTAGTTAGAACAAGATGATGTCATTTTTGGACGAATTGGTGGAGATAAACCATGTGTTTACCAATTATTTAAATGAGTGGTGTAGTGTGTTGTTGAGACAAGTGTAGCTCCGGTGTTATTAGTTAATAAGGAAGAAGGTAGTACGAGATGGTGTGTAGATTACCGATGGTTGAGAATAAATATTCATTTCAACGAGATTGATGATTTGATGGACTAACTGGTGGGCTAGTGTGTTTTCGGTATAATGAAGTTGAAGTCGGATTACCTTCAGATTTGGGTGAAAAGTGAGGATAGTTGGAGGATCTTGGAAGTAAGAGAAAAATGTGGAACACATGTTCATCTTTTCCAATTTTCAGTTTCGCACTTATGGAACAGTCTTCACTAAACAGGTGATAACTTTTTGCTGGTAACTCCGATGGTAGAAATTCTGGACTTTTTGGAAAGCTTGTGAAATTCCCTACAGTTTACATATAAACTTTGCTTCTACATGTTTTTGATGAGAGAAAAACGCATTTGAAGATTTGGGTCTGATTCTGATTTTTGAGAAGGCAGGTATACGGGATTTCTTGATCAGCCTCCATTGCGTAGGTGATAACTTTTTAATCGAAACTCTGATTAAAGCGATTCTTGAATTTCTGGAATCTACAGGAAAAACCTTTCATTTTGGCATATAATTTTGTATCAAGAAGGTCTGTATTGAAGGAGATAATTGTGTTTGAAGTTGAGTGAGTCTTGCTGAAAGTGGGTAAGATGAGGTCAGGTATAAGATGTTTGGTAACAGGACGGAGGTGAGGACCTCAGAGGAGTACATAGAGATGCGGCATATGCCAGTTGACAATGATTAGAGTGGAGAGATTTTGAGAAATGGAGAAGGTTAAATAGTAACGTGGATTGTGTGTCATTGATGACATGGTGTCAACATGTGTTAGGAAGATTTTGGAAAGTTTCTATCACCAACCAGATGATGAGATGACACTGTTAAGATTGTGATTAGGATGAGACCAAATGTGAAACTATACGGATCATTGAGATTGTGAAATTAAAGAAAGGACGCTATTGTAGTTGGATAATGACGATTTATGCCACCGTTATGGTTGCCGACTACCTATTGACAAATTGAGGAACTGATTACCCTTAATCTCTTGTTGATAGTAGACGGGATCATGTTGGATGAGATAGATGTGTCTTGCCAGCTGGTATAGTATGTATATTGAATTGTTTGAAGTCGAGCCAAGTGCTTATGGATTGTTTGATTAGTCGATGCAAATTCCTATATCTGAAGATCAGGCGGATTCGAGGCTTTTGTATGTTGATCAGATGATGTTGATAGTTACTTATCAGAAGCAGAGAAAAATGTGCTGACTATAGATATGCCAAGGATGTCGCCGTGGAGAGCCTTATTATTATTAGTAAAGAAAAGGATGACAGAATGAGGTTGCGTGTGGATCGGTGAGTAGTATGGAAACTAACAGTTGTGTCCGGGGTAGCTTGAGTTTTGATTTGAGATGAATCGAGAATTCGATAGGCATGAGACTTGAAGCATTGGAAAGATGATCCAGTGAGGGAATAAATGGAAATGCGAGACCATGATTTAACCAAGGATGTTTGGTAGAGGATAGTAGTGACTAGTACGCCTTAAAGTGCATGTAGGGAGTATGGATCGTATCTTCCATACTTATTTGGATAAGTTAGAACTGGCGTTCACTGTGGATGTTCGGATCTATTATAAAAATTGGAAGAAGAACGTGTAGAGTAATTGAGAATTGAGTTATAAGTATTGAAATAAGTGGAATCATATGTTAAATTACCAAAGTGTGATTTTTGATTAGTAGAGATGAGTTTACTTGGTTGTGTTAATTCAGATGAGGGTATTGTTGTGGATCCATTTGAGTAGATGTAGTTCTACAATGAGGAAGCTCTGCAGTGGATTAAGGGGAGTATAATATTCTTGGATTTAGTTGGTTATTATCACGGAGTTTTGTAGCAGGAATCGCGAAGGGCGCTTAGCTCCGTTGAGCGCGCCCAGCGCGGTCTGGAAGACTCTCGCCCTCTCGAGGCAGAAGCGAGCGCGCTAAGTGCGAGTCGGATCTCGCTTAGCGCGGTCTGGGAGTGGAAAAGGTGATTTTTCTTGTCAAAATTAATTGGAAAAATGTATCCTTATGCGGTTATGGTATTGGGATGCTGTTATGTGTTTAAGATGAGTTTAGACAGTGTGATAATATAAGATGGTGAAGTTGCAGCTTATGTTTTACGATAGTTGGAGATTCATGAAAGTATCTATCCTATTCAAGATTTGGAATTGGCTGAGGTTGTAATTATGTTAAGTATCCGGAGGAATTATTTTTATGAATCTAGGTCCGAAGTGTTTAGTAATCACAAGAGTGTAGAATACCTGTTTGGTCGGAATTCCCGATGAGTTAAGTCGAAATTCATTTCTTATGTCTGCTTTGATGGTCGGAAGTTGGATGTGAACTTGGTAGATTTGATAGTTACGAGTAATTCGAGTGCGCAGCGAAAGCGTGGTGTAGTGCAGTTTGTTCGTACGTGTGTAACAACGATGTTGGTAGTTTGGTTACATTGAGGTTGTGTTATGGACTTTTGTGTTTTTATCTTTATTGTTGCCTCGTTACCTATGGTGATGGTTCGAGTGCGAGTAACAAATTCCATGATGGGGAATTAGGGGGGTGTTGCCTATGGTGATGGTAACGATCATGTTGTGTTCTGGTTCATAGTGAACCTGTGTGTTCTTAAACGCGTTATTCTTTGTGTCTTGAGTTGGTCGTCGAGTGCATTGCGTGAGCATTGCATCGTGTTGTTGTTGTCGTTGATAAGGTGTATTGTTGTCTTGTGTTATCCATGATGTTGCCATTCAGGGCATGGGAGTTGATTAGTAGGATGCGAGAACGTATCTGGAGTAGTTTGCATCGAGTAAATTTTCGAGGACGAAAATATTCTAAGTGGGGGAGAGTTGTAACACCCCGTTTTTATTTTAATTATTATTTATGAAATAACTCTGAATTGATGTAATTGATTGTGTGTTTTGGTGTGTTTTCGTTGTGTTTTATGTACCCGTAGTGAGGGGTAGTGGCCTTAAGAAGTGAGTCTTGGGGGTAGTAGGGGTGTATGGCTAATAATGTAGAAATTGGTGGTGTGGAGAGTAAAGACTAACTCAATTACTTTAATTTAATATTTGTTAAGCATAGTGTAGAATATATATTTAATTAGAGTTGTGGTGGAAATTATTATTGTTAGAACTATTTCATGAGTGGAAGTGATAATAATAATATAATGATAATAAAATAAATAGAATAAGTTGGAATATTAGAAGTGTGGAGAGTGGAAGGGTAATCTGGTAAATTCATAGGAATAAGTAAGGGTAAAAGAGGCGAATCATATTTAGGGGTATGTAAAGAGTGGGGAATGAAAGTTATTCTCATTATACGTAAAAGTGAAAGAAAGTTGAAGAGCTAAAGGGAGAAAGAGGGAGAAGAGGCTAGGGTAAGAAGAAGGAGAGGAACCCATTGAGGAATAGGGAAGCTCATCAATACAAGGTAAGGGTGAGATTTCTTTAATCACTCAAGGGTTAGATGATATAGGTATGTGGGTAGAAATCATTAGGGTGATGCCATGCATTGTTGTTTATGGATTAATTTGGGGTTTTTGGGAAGAATCTATAACTAAAATGTTTGGAATTGACGAAATTGTTGTATTCGAATTGTTGAGATTGTTGTGAATAATGTATATGTGGTATAAATGGGTTTTAATGACTTAAACTGGGGTTATTGGGGTTAAAAATGCAATTTAAGGGTGTGAAATCGTAGTGGGAGAAGTGCTGTCATCGCAGACACTTTTGGCTGAATCGCAGAGCGGGCTTAGCCCGGTTTTTGGCGCATAGCGCGGTCCCCTCGGGCAGCTTATTTTAAAAACTTCGAAAATTCATAACTTTTGACTCGTAAGTCCGTTTGGGTCGCCGTTCGAATCGTTGGAAAGTTGACTTTATGTACTTTATGTTAAAATTATTTTCAATGAAAGATTTCCAACTATTCGACGCACCATATGAGTTTCCGTGTAGGTTCCGATGTGTTGAAATGTGAAATGTGGGAGTTAGTCGTAGGAATGTGTGTTGTGATTGTTGCTTATGATTTTGCGTGATGTTGTTGAGAAGTTGTTGTAGCATACCATGTGATTGTAATCGTTGTTGCTTATAATATTATGTGATGATATTGTTGACTAGTTATGGTATGATGTGTTGTGACTTAACTGATAAATGCAATAGTTGTTGTTTATGAAGTTGCATGATGTTGTTGTTGAGTTGTTGTGACGTAACTTGTAAATGCACTAGCTGTTACTTATGTGGTAGTATGATGATGGCGTTGAGTTGTTACGGCATGTTATGTGGTAGGCATGTTTTGATGAGCTATATGCATGTTTCGATAAATGCGCGTTAATTGTCGAGTGGTATTGGCATGATGATGAATATGCTATGTGTATGCATGAGTCGTTGTTACATGTTGTCATTGATGGTGCATCGCATGTGCATTGTTGTGGGATGGCATGCCCAGGTGGGGTGTTATCGTCTATCCGAATTCCTTGATGGAATCGTTGTTGTTGGCGTGATTGTGTGCCCAGATGGGGTGTAAGCAATCACAGTTGTTGGTGCGATCATGAAATAGGGGTCGTACATGACCATAAAACAGGGGTCGTTGGTGTGATCATGAAATAGGGGTCACTCTTGACCATGAAACAGGGGTCGAGAGTTCCGACGGGAACTGTGATCATGAAACAGGGATCGATTATAGTACCACATGCATTGAGTATAGTTGGTGTCGCTCTCGGGATTTTCATCCTAGTACAAACGCGAAAGTGGCACCGAACAGAGTCGCCAGCAATGTGTATTTATCCCAAGAGAGGGAAAGGAAACACCGCATAAACCTGAAGGAACGGAAAAGAGCATGGTCTCACAACCAAGAGAACTGGGTTCGGGAGTCGGTTACGCGAGAGGAAGGTATTAGCACCCCCACGCGTCCATCGTACCCGATGGGATCCACGCTTGCTTGTCTCGATCAAAGGGTGATAGAAAAGGATACTGGAAAGAGAACTGGAAAAGGAATGGAAAGAGAAAGAGAAACAAATGTAGGGAAAATAAAAGAAGTGCTCGAATGGGCCCTACCCCATTGCATACGTATCTCATCGGGAGCATGAGAATCAGAGCGACGTAGTTCCCCTCACTAGGGAAAGATGTTTGTGTTTTTTAGAGAATGGCTTACGTTCTAGCTCAGGTGTTGCAGGCTCGCTGGTCCGAGTGCGTTACCATCTTGCAAGAGAACGAGTAGAAGCACGTTCGTACGCCGAGAGTGAGTGAGGTGAGAAAAGAATTCCCGAAGGAAAGACGTTATTGTTTGTTTTGGTCTTTTAAGAGTTTTTTATTTGTTTGCATATGATAGTGCATCTAAATCTTAGTCATTGGAATGTGTGCATTCTCACATTCCAAGATGGAATGGGTAAGAAAGCACACTAAGAGTGAAGAAGACCCCCAAACTTAGTTCCAATTGTCAAGGTTCAAACACACTAGCGTATTTGTGTTTATTAAGTGTTTTTGTTGATTAATAAATGAAAAAGTGTTTTTTATTTGTATCTTCCAACAAGTATTGCATTTAAGTCCCTCACACAAGATCAAATGTTTAACACATTGACCCAAGATGGGTTATATGCTATACATTTTAAGATTATAAGAGAAGACCCCTTATAATCTTTTCTTTATGTGAGAGGCCTAAATGCAATAAATGCCTACCTTTATTAAATGTTTTGAGTTTCCTTTAAGAGATGAGAAGAGAGACTCAAGAGAGAAGAAAGGTAAAATCTATGTGGACTAAGACTCAATCCTAATTGATTAGTTAAGGGAGTGATTCTAATGGTTTGTGAGGTTTCAACCTAAAGTCTAAAGAAAGAAGGAATTAAACAATTCACTTCTAAAGAAGAAGATGAATTGTAATTCACAAAGGGAAAGTGATGAGTTATTAAAAGAAAGCACATAAGTGCTTAACAAAACACAAAATGGAATTGTAAAAGATGAAGGGATAGAAGTTTGAATGTGGATTCCTTATCCACACTCAATTGAAACTTACCAAAGCCCCTACATGGTTAGTAGACATGTGTAAGAAATATAGGGAGTAAAAGAACATTTATGCACCATAAAGCTCAAAAGAATTAGATGAGAAATCAAATTCTAAGGTCACAACCAGAATGTACATCACATGGTAAACAAATGATCATTATCATGCAAGTCCAAGTGGATAGGCAACAAACATCATCCATGGCATTAGAACATGCCACCATAAGAAAAGGGAGAATGAAAGATGAAAGGAAAAAGAAGAAATGTTCATAAATGGAACATGTAATCCATGGATCAGAATTGAAATGAAATGAAAAATGATTTCACAAACATCTCACAAGTATTCATGCACGACACATCAAAACATTTAAGAAGTGATAGAAGAAGTAGAATTGAAATGGAAGTTCCAAACAAAGGAAAGTGCAAACACAACATGTTGAAGGTGCACAAGGTTCAAATGATAACCAACATGCAAAGATGACATATGATATGTATCAATGACCTATAATGTCAAGAGTGTAGTTCACAAAATAGGCAAATGATCATGCAAGTATGTCCAAAAGAAATCATGTAAACATGCACAAAGATTACAATGATGTGACATGTTGTAATGCTTCAAATGAAATGCATTAAACACAAATTAAATGGCCTCATGAAAATTATGAAAACATGGTATTTAAGTTCACTAATCAGAGATGAATCACATATCAAAGTAGCATGCAAGGAACCAAGGCAAAATGATATCAAACAATGCACTTAGGTCAAGTAGACATCTCATACAAAGTAGCACAAAAATGAACACCAAACATGCCATAAACTAACCTAGAAAAATCAAATAAAAAACACTTAACATATCTCAAAATGATAATGACTCAATGCAAAAAGAAGAGCATCAAAACAATTTTTAATGATCAGGAACAAAATTAAACAAGATCATATACCACATTAAGAATGCACACCAAAGAAATTCAAAGAAAATTATGGAGCAGGGGTAAAAAGGTCATAAAATCAGAAAATAAAATCACCAAAAATTTTCTAAATATTTTAATGATACTCATGAATTTTTGTGGAATTTTATGATGCTATTTAGTATTTTTAAAAATTAAAAAGCAAACGTGTAGAAAAAATGGAAAAATAAAATGCAATGCAAAAAGGAATGGGGGTGCATGACTAGTAATTACTCAGTTCAATTCATTTGGGCTTTAAAAAAGAGGAGGTGTGAATAGCAATCTAGCTCAGTCCATCAAAAATGTGCACATGACTTGCACGAGTTTTTTAATGCGCTGTCACCATTATCACCACACGATCATGCCAAAATGGACGCACAAGATTAGAACATGCTAAACCCTAACATCAACTCACCGGCCGGAGAGGGACCTCCGGTCACCTTCTCCGGCCACTCTTCGGCGACTGCAACTTCCAAACCATCCAAAAAATCACGTAGCATACATCAAAATAAAGAGGAAATCACGTACATTCCAAATCCATCAATGAAATCATCAAACCATTCACATATAGCAAGAAACAAGCACGAACATATTGCCCTAAGTTTTTGGATCTAAGCTTCTAAGAAGCTCTATCAACTAGCCAGAGTTAAAATGCTCCTAGTGAGCTCATATCATCATGAAAACAACAAAATAAACAAGTAAACGTGAGAGAAGAGTTTGTAAGCTTCGGAACCTGATCTTGCAGTTCTTGTAGAGTCTGAGAAAACCAGAGGAAATGCTTGCTTCTTCCTTAAGCTTCACTTGGCCAAATAAAGGCTTTGATGAAGATGATGATTCAGTGGAGAAGAAATGAGATCCAAGCTCAAAAATCAGTTGCTCTTTGGTGAAGTTGAGAGAGAATCATAGAAGATTTAGGAGGAGGATGAACAATGTGAACTCGAAGATTCCTTGCAATGGTGATGTTGAGAGTAGAGCAGAGAGAGTTTTTGGGGAGAATGTGGAAAAATGAAGCTGAAAATGAAATTAGAGAGTGAGGTTTGGTTTTATAGTAAACTCTAACCATGGTTTAATGAGTGAGTTAACTGAGTTATGTGGAGTTAAGTGAGTCATCCCTAACTAACTGAGTCAAGTTAGTTAGGGAGAGCCATGATATGGTGTGGCTGGTTCATAATGTGTTACCATGTTCTTGCTGCTAAACTTCTATAGCAAGCTTCCAACCTTTCCCTTTTCATGTATGACTCGAGCAAGTGTGTAAAGAGTGCAGGCATGTGTTGGTCTCAATAAGGAAGCAAACATACAACTTCTGTCATGTATTTGATGTGTGCTTGAACCAAAATTATGCAGCAAGTCAACATTGTAACAGTGGGTGTTTGAGAATGGAATTCTCTATGTTCATGGCATGAAACTGTATGGTTTTGGAATCAATGAAAAGAGGGAACATAATAGAACAACTTTGGTATGAAAAATGAGTTGACATAATGCTTGGGAAAGGTTGAAACATGACCTGAAACACAAAGGTTTGGAAGCTAGTTATGGACGAGGAAATGAGGTTGGTTGGCAAGGTGTACCTGGCATGGATTTTCAGCAAGATCATCACAACTTGGACTCAACATAACTTCTTGACCTTTGATCAAATGAAAAAAACATGAACACCAATCTTAAAGATCTCACATAGAGGAACAACTTTCATGTTGAAAGATTTTTCATTTGAGGCCTTTAACCATGAGAAAAATGAGTGGACATTTGGCCCACCACATGTTTGTTAAAATGACTGCGCGCGTGCCCTGAAAATCTTGGTCGTGACCTAGTTTTGAACCTACTTTGCTCAAACTTTGATCAATCATATCTCACTTAATTTTTATCCAATAGAGATGTTCCACATATGGATGTGAAGCTTAAAACAAGATCTTTTGTTGTGGCCGAGTGGAATTTTCATTTGGTGCTTCAATTTTAAATGGCCTTGGTTCAAACTCTGATGCAAAATGGCCAAAACTTGCTATTTTTAGTAACCCTTCTTCTTCCAAAAATGGCAACTTTCCACCTCTTGATTTTTTCATGATTCCTTTGGAGTTTCTTGATCAAATTTTGTATATTGGACACATATAGCATGAATTTTATGAATTTGGCCTCAAAAAGTCAAGAGTTGACTTTTTCCTCTGATTATTTGACTTGCCCCCAAATTTCCTGATTTTTGATATTTCTTCCAATTGAACCACTTCTAAAACCAATTGAGAGGTAATTTTCCATACACATACACTTAAGAACATGTAGGACACCATGACATCAAGTTTTGTCCAAAAAATCAAAGATATCCTGATTTAATTGGAAACCCTAGTTTAGGTGCCCACCTCCTAGGAGAAAAATGTGCAGTCTTTAATTTAAAATTCCTCAGAGTATGTTGTGTGTCCTTTTAAAGGATGATGAGATATACCATTTGAGGATGATTTTGGATCAATCAGCTATCTCTTTTGAGGGTTTTCCTTCAGTTTTTGAACCTCTTGCATAGTGAAAGATGTAGTGCTTCAATCTCCCATTGAATCTCTCATTCTTGAGGTTGTGGATGTTCCATTGAGATAGTATGAGACATGAAAGGCCTCTTGGCTTGCCTTGAGGAAACTTGATTGACCTTTTTGTGCTTTGAATGATCCCTTGATTGACCACCTTCCACCTGATCCATGCCCTGATGGTAAGAAGGATGCTATGCTTCATTTTTCTATGTTAAATGCAATGTAATGTTAATGAGGTGGATATGATATGATAAATGATAATGCCATGCTATGATGACAAAGAGGGAGAGCAAATTTTGGGGTATTACAGCTGCCCCTATTCAAGCGCTGTAGACCTGAATGCCTGAAAGCAATTGCTTTCGGACTTTCAAGGTATATAGTGATTGAATACCAAATATAACCAAAAATTTGCTCTGGATGATGAGGAGGAAACTCCCCTGACATTGCTGGATTGAATCTTCAATGAAACATTGTCAGAGAAATCTGTCTTTTGAACGACACCAGACGCCTACTGGCCTGCCGCATTACTGGTAAACTTTAACAATGTCTTTTATGCAATTCCAGACGACTACTGGCCTGCCACGCTAATGGTGGACTTTGATAACGTCTTTTTGAACGACGCCAGACGACTACTGGCTTGCCACGCTGCTGGTGGACTTTAATAATGTCTTTTATGCAACTCCAGACGACTACTGGCCTGCCACGCTACTGATGGACTTTGATAACGTCTTTTGAACGACGCCAGATGACTACTGGCTTGCCACACTACTGGTGGACTTTAATAATGTCTTTTATGCAACACCAGACGACTACTGGCCTGCCACGCTACTGGTGGACTTTGATAACGTCTTTTGAACGACGCCAGACGACTACTGGCTTGCCACACTACTGGTGGACTTTGCAGCTTCGTGCCACCCGAAGACGGACTTTTGCCAATCCACTGTTGGACTTTTGCCACCCGAAGACGGACTTTTGCCAATCCACTGTTGGACTTTTGCCACCCGAAGACGGACTTTTGCCAATCCACTGTTGGACTTTTGCCACCCGGAGATGGACCTTTTGCCAATCCACTGTTGGACTTTTGCCACCCGAAGACGGACTTTTGCCAATCCACTGTTGGACTTTTGCCACCCGGAGATGGACCTTTTGCCAATCTACTGTTGGACTTTTGCCACCCGAAGACGGACTTTTGCCAATCCATTGTTGGACTTTTGCCACCCGAAGACGGACTTTTGCCAATCCAATGTTGGACTTTTAGCTGCTCTGCCACCCGAAGATGGACTTTTGCCAATCCACTGTTGGACTTTAAGAATTCGCCACCCTTAGATGGACCTTTTCGCCAATCCACTGTTGGACTTTTGGCTGCTTTTAACAATGCCAGACGACTACTGGCTTGCCACACTACGGGTGGACTTTCGCAAAATTCCAATACTGGATTACACTCTGCATCCGTGTCAGACATCTCTGCCGACTTTACTGAGGAACAATGATCAATGACTTGACTTTAGAGGTTCCTGAGAGGATAGTATCTCTGCTGGAGAATGAATGAACAATCCGTCTGCTTCGAATTGTCAAGTTTGCCAAAAATAAATTGGACTTGAAGAATAATAAATCTGCCAGTAATCACTTCATCTGCTGGGGGAATGAATTCTGGTCACAGCGACTCCGCTGTGGATGAGAATTTCTTTGCATGGCGTCTTGCTAAGGAAGAAAAGTCATAAAAAAAACTCTGCTTGGGGATCTATCCAATCCAAGACCCTTTGTAGGGGTTATCCACCTTCTGACCCGGCTGGGGAAAGACTGTACCATCCTTGTTGAGGAATAGATTCTGCCGATCCTATAAACCTCTGCGGGGAGAACAACAACTCAGCTGGGGAGTATTGCTGACAAGATTCGATGCTGACCTCTGTGGGGGATCATTACCAGAGACACAATCTTGCTGGGGATCAGGGCTACTCTGCCAGGGATATGCAAATCCTGGTTAGAACATTCCACTGCAACTTGCTAGTAAGGAGTCCTTAGAGATCTGTTGGGGAAACCCCCTCTGTTTGAATGTTGCCTCAACGTGAGTAACGTGCAGGTAATCAGGAGTAGTGTGGAAGTCGTGGTTGGTGAAGACGAGGTGCTTCACTTTAGTTTGGAGTCTGCTCTGATATTTAACATTGGGAGTCGGGAACGCTTTATGCATGATTTTACTTTGTTAAAGAATTACAGTTGTCTTTACATTTTTGAAAACTAATATTTCGATTAATTGAAACCGTTATGCTTTGTTAATCACAATGAAGAATTTCCGCTGTGTAATAAAGATGACTTTTGGATTAAAGTTGCATTAATATTTATTATATGTTACATGTATTATTTGTGAGCAAGTTCTTGTTGAAAGTAATACCCTTTTATTCCGAATTGTTTCATTTTACTCTGATTTTTTGATTAAATATTATGGGGGAATTTAGGGTGTTACAGAAAGAGCTGAAGAAAAGCCCTAAGAAGAATGCCAGAGCTGTTGTGGAGGAGAAAGTCCATTAGGAAGCTGTCGTGCCTGAAGTCGTCAAAGAGCAAGTCAAGGAACCTGAGAAGCCAGAGCCAAAGGCCGCTGCTGTTGAAACATTATTTCGGGGGTGGGGGGGGGGGGGGTTTATCGTATCTGCAGGGATTGTGCGATATTTTGATGCTTACCGTTCAATAGTCGAAACATTTTAAGTTAAGGGGTTTCAAATTGTTCTTGGTTTTGTTTAACATAAATGTGTAGCAAAGAGTAAATTAGAGCAAAGATGTTGTAAGTTTTAGAAAGGCATGTCAAGATTAGGTTTCGCTAATGCTTTTCATACATATCCGATTAATCAAGCATATGAACTCAGTTCCGACTAATACAATCGCGTATCCTCTCGAATAAGTTTAAGTCTAAAGCAAATTTGTTAGTATCGTTGTTTAGACCGTTAGATGATGTCTCACGCTAACAATCGAAACAACAATCGTTAATATCAACACAAAGCGAATAACAAATCCCAAATCTATGTCTAGAGTTTGTTTTTAAGAGATGAAAATATTAGGTCATGATTTGTAAAATCTATGTCTAGAGTGATACAAACCACACATACATCATTAAGAACAAATAACTTCATCTATATTGATCATAAACCTTGTTCATATACAAAAGATCAAAAGAAATACATACAAGCAAGATTAACTACCTCTAATCTTGACACAAAAGTGTTTAGCTACCCATCGCCATGGTAGCTTGAGCAACAAGAAAGAAAAGAATCTTTGATAGCATCAAAGTCGAAGAATCGAAGGTTGATGCTCCAAAGATTAAAATCTCACTTCTCCTTGAAAATCTAAGGTTTTTAGACATAAAAACCCTTTTTCTCTCTTTTGGAATGCTGAAAAATGTAAAGTCAAAAGTCCTTCTAAAATATCTCCAAGGGAAGATATTTATATGAATTGCTAGAAGTGCAGAAAGTGGCACCGCGCTTAGCGCCATCAGAAGCGCGCTAAGCGCGATCAGGAAAAACAGAGTGATTTGCCCAAAAAGCCATCCCGCTGAGTGCGTTCTGGGACTTTGGCTACTGTAAGTGAAATAAAACTCGCGTTGAGAGCGCGCTGAAATTCCCGCTCAGCGCGGTCTAGAGAGTTAGCTACTGTAAGTTGGATGAAAAGCGCGCTGAGAGCGCGCTGAAAAACCCGCTGAGTGCGCTATGCCGACACGAACTCTCCGAAAATGCTCTTTTAGGCCTTCAATCCTTCACCGATTGATCCTAACATCCAATATAAGTCAAAATACATGTAAAAGAGCATCAAAATGATCATAATATACAATATGTATAATAAAATCAGAAAGTAGCATAAATATACTAAAACTAATAGATATTCTACTAATATTAACAAAGAAACCAATTGAAAGAGCCTTAAAATATAGTTAAAAGTATGCACAAATTGGCCCTTAACAACTCTCCCCAACTTATTATTTTGTTTGTCCTTAAACAAAAGTATCTTAAATTAGAACCGAACCCGAAACTCTAATCAAGAATTCAGAATCAACTCAAAAGAACAACGACAATTTTATGGTTCAAAGAGTAAAAGTAGCAACAAGAGAATTTATCAAAATCTAGACAAATCATGAAGATGAAACTACTGCTAAGTGAACAACAAAACTCAAAACTTCTTGAGCAATACAAGTTCAAAATCGAATCACACCTAGACACACAATCATCAATGGATGAAACAAAATGAGGTTTTATCACTCATCAAACAATCATGCAAACATCCGGAACCAATTATGCATTCAACAAACAACATGCATTAAAGAGTGAAAAAGAAGGAATCAAAAGGTCTTCAAAGGTTGTAACTTGGCTTGGCTATAAGGAAGGGTCATTTCTCAAAGTCATTGAAACAAAATTGCCTACCCCTAAAGAGCATTCCTCACTTAAAATCAAACCACTTCAAGGCTTTCACCTTCTTGTTTTCATTGGAGGCACCATTACAACATGAGCTTTTTGTTGGCAATTCATGCCCAACTTTCCTTTATTTTTCGCTTATTTATTTATTTTTTTTCAAGCTCTTTCATCAATCAAAACCATCTTATTAACATTTTTTTTCATGACGCCTTAATCTACCTTTTTCTCTCCCCAACTTAGAACACAACCAAACATGAAAATTAGGAACGCTCTCACACATCTAAGGCAAGGAACAACTTCACAACCATACTTAAGGTTGGGGTTCAAAAGTTTCACAACAAAATTCCAAGATCCCATTCAAAACTATGCATAATATTTACACATTTCAATTATTCACAAGGATCTTGAAATAAAGGCTCAAATTGGGTTTACAAATTCTCGCTCACTCACAAGGTAGATTGATTCATCTTATTTGGTCACGTGGTTTTTCTCATAATGCACAAAAATTGCCTTGATCCTTTTCTTCCTTTTTCACAATTTAATACATATGCATGATTTCAACATAATCAGAACGAGTTAAACACGAATGCCGATATTCTGCATATTTTATACAATGAAGGCTTCCTCACAATGGCAATGTTCTAAATAATTCAAAAATGAACAAGTATTTCAAAAGAAGTAATGACTATAAATTACACTCATCACAAGTTTCATTTCCATGCTTAGTTTAGAAAGCGATAAAAATGTACCTTGCGCGGTACCTTTACTCAATCTTATCATTACCACTCAATTGTACCTTGATTCATCATTCTTGACACAAAAGTTCACAAGTTCCTTCAAGTTTTCACTAAGGAACAAACAAAATCAAAAAAAATTCTACTAAAATATTAATTGCACCATAAACGACTCAAAATAACAATAATAATATGCATCCAAAATTTGCGACAACCAAAATGGTGCTGCCTGAGTTCTTCATCCTTGGAAGGATGGTACAAAATACTAGAAAGTACAATAAAAAAAACAATAATATCCAACTAGTCACAACATAAGCATAACATCAAAATAAACACAAAAAGATAGAAAAAACCAAAAGATCACTGCTCGGAAGAGCTCTCCTCTTCCTCCCAAATGGTCTCTCCACTGTCATCATCATAGTCGCCCTCCACAGCCATCTCCTCATCTACACCAGCATCATGTCCCACTGGCTCAGCATGTGGTACCTGTCCAGCCTCCTCTTGAGGTGGCACCTGCCCCCTCTGATAATGATAAGGCCTGTCTTCAGGCTATGCCACATAAGTGTCAAATTCTTGCTGAGAAGGAAACGGGTGCTCCACCTGAGGCTCTCGTACCTGTAAATGTAAAGCCTGCATAGATGAGTGCAAAAATGAAAATGCCCTCTGATGAGCCATGTGCATGTCCCACGTGTACATGCACGCAACACGCTTATCAAAGGGTGGCTCTGCCTGAGGACCAACTTCAGGCTGCTGTTGTGGCTGTTGTGGGTGGGCTGGTGGTGGTGGCGGCTGATCAACTCTGGGCCTGCAGTGGCTCTCTATTCAAGTGTCAGTTATAATTCCCTTAATGGTCTTGTGGACCACGCCAGGAATCAGAACAGCAGCAGCAGTGCAAAGCCCCATAATAAGCCCGGGCAAAACCAAAATAGAAGGGGTTTTAGACCCCAACCTATGACCGCTAGATGCAGTAGCTCTGATCTCTTCTGAAATAATCCTCGGCACGTCAACCTAACAATCATCCATAATGTAATAAATCATGCAAGCTATATCAACCGGAATGGATGAGGTGTGACTCCTTGGCCTGATGTTGTGCAAGACAAGAGTCGTCAGGATCTGTGCGGTAGTGTTCATATCCGCCCTCTTCAGAATTTTCGGTCTCCCAGCTGCATTCAATTCAAAACCACGACCCGGGACAGCTAAGGCCAAACAAACATTCTCTAAATTCCAGGTCCTCCTAGCTACCCACTTTGCATAAGCACACTGTTCCCCCTCAGCCAAAACCAATGGATTACCCAAGTATGCGTTAATGGCATCCCTTGAGAAAGAAACAGTCTTGCCATGGACATAAGTGGTATACTCATAAACATGCCCCTCCACAGGAATGCCGTTCGCGTAAAACTCACACACAATCTCAAGTTCAGCAGTGTAGGAGGGGTCAAAAGTGTACCCCAGCCATGTCCTTCAATGATGTCATGGCAGCCACGGAACTCCCCTTGCGGGTTGATCCGAAAGATGCGCTCCGTCCAAATACTACGACGGGTCAGCTCCATGTACCTTCCTTGCTGCTTCACCCCTTTAAAACGGTGAGCATCAAACTCAATTGGCGCCTGCCTTTGTTGTGATGTCTGGCCGGTGCGAAGTCTGGCACGCTTTGAAGCCATATGAAATCGAAGAAAAACAGACAAAAACAACACCAAATCGGTTAAATAATAAGTCAGAAAATTCCCTAAAATTCAGTTAAAACCACAGAGCAACAAAGAAACAGCCAACAGTCGGCGACGATGAACGAAACAAAAATTTTGCTCCCAGGGGTGCGCGGTCAGAGCGCGCACAGCACGCTCAGGCATGCAATCAGCCCCTGCTGAGCAGCCGACCAAACCCCTAATCAATGATAAACAGCAACAACTAAAGAAACAACAAATATACACATCAAAACAGAATAAAAATAACAAATAGGGTAAACAGGGCACAAAAGGCACGCTTAGCGCGGCCCAGAGCTCGCTCAGCGAGCTCGCGAATACCCAGAAAAATGCTTCCAGTTTTAGTCTCAGCAAACACCCACACTCAAACATCAATTTCCATCAGAACCTAAAACAAACATGCAACAGTAGATTTCCTACAATTGGTTGTTCTTACATGCAAAATAGTTCCTGACCTTGAGTTTCAAAATTACCCAACCAAACTTCAAAGTTCAACAACTCAAACCCTAACCAGCACAGAACTTAAACAATAAGGAAAAAGAATGAGAATTTCGCAAACCTGGACAGTGAGAGTGAGAAAATGGGTAGAAAGGAAATTGCTTGAGTGTGAAATTTTTTTTCTTGAGAGCTTGTGGAAGAAGAGTACGACTGACCATTGCAAATGAGAATGAAAGCTTAGGGTTTTCGTGGAACCCTCTCTCTTTTGACTTAAAACAGACCCAAAGGCCCAAAATTATTTACCTCTGGCCTAAACTTGGATGACCCGTTCACGCTACCGCGCTAAGCGGCCTCAGAAGCACGCTGAGCCCGATCAGTGGAACACAGCCAAACAAGTTTGGCATCAAAATGCTGCCAGCCAACTAATCTTCCCGATTAAATCACAGACACAAAAATAAAAGAAAACAGTGAATACTTACAATGTTGGGGTGCCTCCCAACTAGCACTTGTTTAACGTCGACTAAGCTCGACGGTCCAATGCAATCTCAAGGATCGCAAAACGGCACAATGGAGGGATTCCGCTCGAAATCACCACCTAGATAAACTTTCAACCTTTGACCATTTACAGTCCAATTCTCATTTGACTTTGTGTCTTCAATGACTATTACCCCATATGACTTGATTTCCCGAATCCGAAATGGACCAGACCACTTAGATCTCAATTTACCTGGGAACAATTTCAATCGAGAATTAAAAAGTAGGACCAGCTGCCCCACTTAAAACTGCTTGATAACTATTTTCTTGTCATGGTAAGTTTTGACTCGATCTTTGTAAAGCTTATTGGAATCATACGCTTGGAGGCGCAATTCATCCAATTCATGCATTTGCATCTTTCTTCTTTCTCCGCTTAAAGTTGGCTCAAAATTCAGAAATTTCAAGGCCCACAATGCCTTATGCTCCAACTCGACCGGTAGATGACAATTCTTACCATAGACCTATTTAAAAGGTGTGAGACCAATCGGATCTTTAAAAGCGGTTCGATAGGCCCATAAAGCATCGTCTAGCTTATTCGACCAATCTTTCCTTGAGGATGACACCGTTTTTTCCAAAATTCTTTTAATTTCCCAGTTCGATACCTCCGCTTGCCGATTGGCCTGAGGATGATATGGTGTTGCAACTTTGTGCTTAACACCATATTGATCCAAGGCTTTTTCAAGCTAAGTGTTGCAAAAGTGGGATCCTCCGTAACTTATCAACACTCACGGAGTACCAAATCGAGCAAAAATGCTTCTTTTCAAAAATTTTATCACGGTTTTTCCGTCAGCCTTAGCGCATGCTATTGCTTCTACCCATTTAGACACATAATCAACTGCGACCAAAATATACTCATTGGAAAACGATGATGGAAAAGGTCCAACAAAGTCAATTCCCCAACAATCAAACACTTTAATTTCCAACATGTTTTGTAAAGGCATTTCATGCCGCTTTGAAATTCCACCACTCCTTTGACACTTGTCACAACTTTGCGCATGCGCATCCGCATCTTTGAATAAAGAAGGCCAGTAAAAGCCCGATTGAAGGACTTTTGTTGCCGTTCTTAATCCGTTAAAATGTCCTCCATACGGAGAGTTGGGACAATGCCAAAGTATGTTAGTGGCTTCATCAATTAACACACATCTTCTCAAAAGGTTATCGACACCAAGCTTAAACAAATATGGTTCATCCCAAACAAAAGACTTGGCGTCTGACAAAAATTTCCTTTACTGGTGGTGAGTTAGACCATCCGGTATTAATCCGGCGACTTTGTGATTAGCCATATCGGTGAACCATGGTCTAACTTGCACCATATACAATTTTTCGTCTTGAAATTCCTTTTTGACCTCTAATTCCTTTTTGGTCACTTCAACATTTATAAGGCGGGATACGTGATCCGTCACCAAATTCTCAGATCCTTTCTTGTCACGAGTTTCCAAATCAAATTCTTGTAAATAGAGGATCCAACGAATTAGCCTTTGTTTAGAATCGGGCTTGGTGAGCAAATACTTAATCGCCATGTGATCCGTGTAAATGACAACTCGCGACCCAATTTAATAAGAACAAAACTTTTCAAATACATACACTATCGCAAGCAACTCTTTTTCAGTTGTTGCATAGTTTATTTGAGCTTCATTTAAAACTTTGCTCGCATAGTGTATAGCATGAAAATTTTTTGTTTTCCGTTGACCCAAAACTGCACCCACCGCATAATCGCTCGCATCACACATGAGTTCAAAATCCATTTTCCAATTAGGTGCGATGATTATGGGTGAGGTAGTCAAACTTTTCTTTAGAAAATTAAAAGCAAACATGCAAGATTCATCAAAATCAAAGGACTTATCTTTGTTGAGCAAATTGCTCAAAGGCTTTGCTATCTTCGCGAAATCCTTGATGAACCTCCGATAGAATCCCGCATGTCCTAGAAAACTTCGGATGCCTTTGACATTGGTTGGAGGAGGCAACTTTTCAATCACTTCAATTTTTGCTTGATCAACCTTAAGACCTTTAGAAGAGACTTTGTGGCCAAGCACAATCCCCTCCGTTACCATAAAATTGCACTTCTCCCAGTTCAATGCCAAATTTGTCTCAACACACCATTCAAGAACGACCTCCAAATTTCTCAAACAAATATCAAAAGACGCTCCGAAAACAGAGAAGTTGTCCATGAATACCTCCATCGTTTTTTCAATAAGACCGGAGAAAATTGCTTGAACACAACGTTGAAACGTTACCGGTGCGTTGCATAAACCAAACGACATCTTTCGGTAGGCAAAAATCCCAAAAGGACAAGTGAATGCCGTCTTCTCATGGTCATCCGGGCCAACCGAAATTTGGTTATAACCGGAGTAACCATCCAAAAAGCAATAGAATTATTGGTCCGACAATCTTTCTAACATTTGGTCCATAAATGGAAGTGGAAAATGGTCTTTTCTTGTAGCGGTGTTTAACCTCCTATAATCTATACACATCCTCCAACCTGTCACCGTTCTTGTCGGGATCAACTCAATTTTTTTCATTTCGGATTACGGTCATTCCCCCCTTCTTAGGCACAACTTGGACCAGACTTACCCAAGGACTATCGGAAATCGGGTAAATCATATTGGCATCCAAAAGCTTGACAACCTCCTTTCTTACTATTCTTTCATCATTGGATTCAAACGGCGTTACGGTTGAGCGACCGGTCTGACATCCTCTTCCATGAATATTCGATGCATACAATAAGAGGGACTTATTCCTTTTAGATCGGAAATAGTCCATCCCATTGCTTCTTGATTCTTCTTCAAAACTTTAATTAACCAGTTTTCCTCATTGTCAGATAAAATGTTGCTAATGATAATAGGTTTGCTACAACCGTCATCAAGGAAAGCATATTTCAAATTATAAGGCAACACCTTTAATTCAAGTTGAGATTTCGCATCACTCACCTATTTTTTTAACACTTCCTCTTCACACACCCATGGTTGTAACTCCTCTAAAGATTCAAGTTCCTTTAAACACTCTTCAAGTGCTCTTTCTTCTTCATCGGAGAATACTTCAAAGGAATCATCAAGAGCTCTTTGCAAATGGGACACAACATGAACTTGCTTTGTGACATCCATTATTGCTTCTTCTGTTGCGTCTATTCTAAAACAATTGCCAATGTCATTCTTGTGTTTCATGGCCTCAAATAGATTGAAACAAACCTCCTCATCTTGGACTCTAACCTTCATAAGACCGTCGTCCATATCAATTGCCATTCTAGCAATTTTCATAAACGGTCTTCCAAGAATCAATGGAGCATCTTCATCTTCCTCCATTTCAATTACCACGAAGTCAATAGGAAATAAGAATTTGTCCACTTTAACCAATACATCTTCCGCTACACCGTGAAGATGTGTAGTGGATTTATCAGCAAGTTGCAATGTCATTTGAGTGGATCTTAATTCCATATGTCCCAACCGTTTCACAATAGACAAAGGTATCAAATTGATACTAGAGCCCAAATCGATCAACCCGTTGCCCACATAGATATTTCCTATTGTAACCGGCAAGGTGTCTCGTCCCGGATCACTTTCTTTCCTCGGGAGAGTACGTTGAATGATAGCGCTACAACTAGCATCCACCATGATAGTCTCTTGATCCATATACCTCTTCTTTTTTGTGAGAATATTCTTCATAAATTTCGCATATTTCGGCATTTGCTCCAAAGCTTCAGAAAATGGTATGTTTATTTGCAATTGTTTGAAAATATCCATAAACCAAGCATAGTGCCTCGCACTATCTTTCTTTGAAGGAGCATGAGGATATGGTAAATGTTGGATCGGAATATTATTCAACGGTTCCTTCCCCTTCCTAGTTTTTTTCAATTTTTCTTCTCTCTTTCTTTTTTCTTCCTCACTTTTTCTCATTTCATTTTCAACTAAATCACCCTCAACATTTTTTTCTTCTTCAATCTCATCACTATCTTTTTCTTTTTCAACTACATCCTCCTCTACTATGTAACACCCATATATAAAACTCATACATCAAAGCATAAATATTATATATAGATCCAAGTGTTTGGTACTGAAACACATAAGCTCCTAGTTAACACATTGTATATAATTAAATGCCCTAACGTACAAAGTACAAAAACCAAAGGCATATTATACACAAGATGTTCAAAAGATAAAAACTAAGAACTAGATCAACAATGATCTCAAAATAAACTCCGCTACGGAAGCTAGCCATCAACAAGCAAGGAAAAGATCACACGACCTTATCCTTACCCTTCTCGGGACCTGAAGCACCTGAAATACATCAACAACGTGGGGTGAGATACATCAAATCTCAGTGAGTTCCCTATCTTATGGATTCTCTCAGATTAACAGGGTTCTAACAATCCTAACTCAAGTTCGGGGAAAAGGGAAAAGGACCCTTGAGTTCACACTTTTATATTCTCACACTATATGGAAACATGACACGAGTTCACTAACTCACAACATCACTAATCGATAACCATACCAAGACATCTCATCTTCCCATCCGCTTCTACGTCTAGAAGGTGATCTGAGTCATAGATCCTTGTAGTTACTTGGCATACGAATTAGATTCGGGATCATCGGCCTGTTAACCGTGAACCGTCACTTCTCATGGACTGTTAACCATCACAAGTCTCTACCCATAGCATAGGCTCCAATCGTACTACACGTAGGGAATCAAACCTACCAAGTAATTGTGTACCCGTTTCAGAGGAGCTCGAGACCCATGAACTACACTCAAATATACCGGTTACGATTACATGATCGCATACAACAATGCGATTATTTTCGACAATCACAAGGCTATAACGCCTTAAGGCCTCTCTTACCTTTTCACAACCACAAAGGTTAACCACATGTTCCATACTAGTGTTTCACTCTCAACTAGGCCAATACTCGACAAGGTTGTATCTTCCAACAACACGTGCCCGAGCATCGCCATCTAGAGTTGTCTACAATTTCTAGTTCCTTACTAGATTCTCCTATAGTTCAAGTTTGAGGTTTCCTCACTCTTCCTATATCGTTTTCATATTTGCATGCATATTCACTTACAATCATGTTAAACAATAATAGGATAGGCAAGACATGTCATAATTGCATAGTAGAATAATATATAACAATTAAAACACAAATATATCACTTTTGGAACTTTCTCGATTATTTAATCGGTCGGTAAAATCGACATATTTCATCTTCATTGCATAGAATATTTCCTCGGCTTTACATTGATATAAAGAATGATCGAATCCGATAAACGAGTCGAAAGTTATGAATTTTCTCGCTTAAGGAATAAACTCCCAAGTTCCAGGTCGCGCTAAGCGCGCCCCCGTCCGCGCTAAGCGCGATTTCTTCGGTTTGGAGGGGTTGCAGGAATTCAACACTGCGCTAAGCGGGCTCCTACGTGCTAAGCGCGCTCTGCGAAACTCAGAAAAATACCTACTATAACAGTTTAAAATCAACTCCTCTAAACCCTCAATACTAGTTTCAACAACCCACTAGAGGCATATTCAACCTGTTCCTATCATAGTTTCATCATTAAACTTCACAAACCAAATCTTTCCACGGAATCACAAATTCTTCACAAAACCCTAAATCTCCAACCAAATTAAAACAAATCAAAACTTCAAAACAATTAACAATACATGTTTCTACACGTATATTGATCATTCATTTCGATTTATATCAGATTCCAACTGTTAAAACATCGATTTCCATAAATTCTAACCTAAACTCATATTATCCAAAACTCTAAAAATGAGGTTTCTAACTAGAACCCACCTTGAGATGAGCAAGATGAAGATGATGAGAAGATTGGGTGAAGATTTGATGAATGGATGATGATGATTTTTGAAGTTCTTGAACTTCTCTTCTTTTCCTCTTTTCTCTCCTTTCCTTTCCTTTCTTTCCTTCTTTCTTCTTTCTCTCTCTTTCTTACTAACTTTTTCTTTTGTTTGGAAAATGGGAGGAAAAGAATTATGTAGTAAACTTAGTATTTAAAATTAATACTACTAAATGTCCAAAAAGTCTCTTAAGTCCAAATTAATAAAATACCTCAGAGTCAGATAATATTAATTGGATTTATTCTAAGTTCCATAGTTACTCTAATTATTTTGTCAAATAATTTCTCAGAGTACCCTGGGCTCAGTCGATCACGATATAATATTATCCGGAGTAATAAAATACGGGGTATTACATCCCCCCCTTAAATAGAAATTCGCCCTCGAATTTAAAGATTACCTGAACAGATGAGGGTAAGCATCTCGCATTTCCGATTCAAGTTCCCAGGTTGCATCGCCCGGATGCGTTACATCCCACTGCACCTTAACGAGAGAAATATCCTTGTTCCTTAATACTTTCATTTCTCTTCCCACAATGCGGCTCGGTTGAGGTTTAAACGTTAAGTCTGCTTCTATTTCCACAGTATCTGGTAGAATCGGCTGAAGAGGATCTGGAACGAACCTCCGAAGTTGTGATACATGGAAAGCATCATGCATTTCTGACAGAGAAGGAGGTAAGGCCAACCTGTACGCTACTTCGCCAATCCTTTATAAAATTTGATACGGTCCCACGTATCTCGGACTCAACTTCCGTGACTTAAACGATCATCTCAGTCTTAATCTCGGAGTAACTTTCAAAAACACATGGTCACCTTCTTCGAATTCTAAAGGTCTCCTTCGATTGTCCACATAACTCTTTTGTCGATCTTGTGCTTGCTTAATTTTCTCGCGGATCGTTCAAATCTTTTCCGTAGTTTCTTGTATGATTTCGGGTCCTAAGATTCTATCATCCCCAACTTCCGTCCAACACAAAGGTGTCCTACACTTTCTTCCATACAAAGCTTCATAAGGAGCCATTCCGATGCTCGCATGGTAACTATTGTTATAAGAGAACTCAATCAAGGGTAGTAGTTCTTTCCAATTACCCTTACTTTCTACTACACAAGCTCTCAACATATCTTCCATTGTTTGTATTGTTCGTTCAGTTTGACCATCCGTTTGTGGATGATTAGACGTGCTCAAACGCAACTCTGTCCCCATAGCTTGTTGAAAAACTCTCCAAAACCTTGAAGTAAACTTCGGATCTCTATCCGACACAATATTAGAGGGAATACCATGCAATCTCACAATTTCCGCAATAAACAACCTCGCAAGATGACTTGCTTTGAAAGTAGTCTTCACGGCTAAGAAATGCGCAGATTTCGTTAGTCGATCCACAATCACCCAAATCGAATCATAACCACCTTGCGTACGGGGTAAACCTACTGCAAAATCCATAGAAATACTATCCCATTTCCAAACTGGGATTTCTAATGGTTGCAATAATCCACCCGGTCTCTGATGTTCAATCTTAACTTGTTGTCATACCGCACATTCCGACACGAAGACCGCAACATCTCTTTTTATACCGGACCACCAATAGTCCTTCTTTAAATCTTGATACATCTTTGAAGAACCCGGATGTATAGTAAAAGCACCCTTATGCGCTTTTTCCAAAATCTTTCTTTTCAAAGTCGCATCGTTCGGAACGTAAATTCTTTGGTTAAACATAATCATTCCATCGCTAGCATGCACAAAACCCGATTGACTTAGCATCTCTTGCAACTTCTCATCCAATAATTGTCCTTGTTGAATTTCAACTCTTAACGTAGAATTGACATTCAAATTCCCCATAACCACTCCATTAGGAGTCCATACAAATTGAAGATTTAAATCTCTAAACCTTTCCAACAACGAATATTCTAACATCATCAATTCGGCCTTTCTCAAAACTTTCCAACTTAAAGCATCGACTACTTTGTTCGCTTTACCCGGATGATATTTTAGGTCTAGATCATAATCCTTTAAATATTCCATCCACCTCCTTTGACGCATATTCAGCTCTTTTTGGTCAAAGAGGTACTTTAAACTCTTGTGGTCACTAAACATTTCAAAATGTACTCCATATAAATAGTGACGCCACACTTTCAAAGTAAACACCACCGCCGCTAATTCCAAATCGTGGGTTGGATAATTCTTCTCGTGAATTTTCAGTTGTCGAGAAGCATAAGCCACCACGTGACTTTCTTGCATTAAAACGCCTCCTAATCCCATCTTAGATGCATCACAAAATACCTCATACGACTTGCTAGGATCGGGAATAATCAGAACGAGAGTTGTAGTCAATCTTTCCTTCAAACTCATAAAACTTTGTTCACACGCCGAATCCCACTCAAAGGGGCAGTCCTTCCGAGTAAGCTTAGTCATTGGCAACGCTAATTGCGAAAAGTTTTTGATAAACCTTCTGTAGTAACCTGCTAGACCCAAGAAACTTCTAATTTCCGATACATTCTTCGGTCTCTCCCAATTAATCACAGCTTCAACCTTCGATGGATCCATCGCTACACCACCCTGTGATATGACGTGACTAAGAAAACTAACTTCAGACATCCAGAACTCGCACTTACTTAACTTGGCAAAAAGTTGCTTCTCTTGTAAGATCGATAAGACGATTCTCAAATGTCCTTCGTGCTCTTGCGGAGTACGGGAATAGATAAGAATGTCATCAATGAAGATCACAACAAATTGATCCAAGTAAGCTTGAAATAAGCGATTCATATAATCCATAAAAACATCTGGAGCATTAGTCACACCGAAAGGCATCACTAAGAATTCGTAATGACCATAACGGGTCCTAAATGCAGTCTTAGGTACATCGGAACTCTTCACTCGGATTTGGTGATAACCCGACCTCAAATCAATCTTCGAGAACACACAGGCTCCTTTCAATTGATCTAATAGGTCGTCTATCCTTGGCAAGGGATACATGTTCTTAATGGTGACTTTATTCAGCTGACGATAATCAATACACAATCGCATCCCGCCGTCTTTCTTCTTTACTAACAATACTGGAGCTCCCCACGGTGAGACACTAGGTCTAACAAAATGCTTAGCCATAAGCTCTTCCAATTGTTCCTTCAGTTCTCTCAATTTAAGCAGTGTCATCCGGTACGGAGAAACGGATATAGGAGCCGTTCCCGGTACCAGGTCAATAGAAAATTCCACTTCTCTCACCGAAGGAAGAGAAGTGACATCTTCGGGGAAAACTTCTGAAATCTCACAGGCTACCAGAAAACCACAAGACTTGAAGGTCGCTACCCCCTTAACTTCGAACAAAACACAATTTCACACATTGCATTGACACAAAGGAGTGTATTGCTCCACAATCAAATAAAACAAAACAAGGATATCCGTTTACGAAACACGTACCCGCTATTAAAGAGTTGCCACTCTTCTTCCTCCTTGTATCCAAAGTGTGTACTCTTCTGGCATTCTTCCCTTGTGTCTGATTCCCATTCTGCGGGCAGTTTCTTTCCAAATGACCCACTTCATCACAATGATAACACCTAGAGGCTCTATCTCTACACTTCCCAAAATGATACTTGTTGCACAACCGGCACAAGGAAGGAGTATTAGGTTTACTACTTTGCACTTGTTTCCCTTTGAAGGTTTGTTGCCTTGGCCTAAACTGTGGGCTTGACCTTTCATAATCATTCCGGTTCGACCTACGCGAATTCCCTTCTGTCTGAACACTCCTCAAATTGTTCTCCATCACAGAACCTTGTCGTAACTCTTGGAATTCAAATTCTCTTTGGATCCTTGAAGAACTAGGAAGGTACTTCTCCATAAAAGTAGCCTTAAATTGTTCCCACACTTTAGGAACACCTTGAATAGTCATAAAAGCTTAAGCAATATCCCACCACCTCTTAGCAGGACCTCTCAACGAGTGAGAAGCAAACGCTACCTTGTCCTCCTCCCTGCAGTGAAGTATCTGAAAGATTCTCTCTATCCCGGCCACCCAAACGTGAGCTTTCACGGGATCTACTCCACCATGAAATTCTGAAGGATTCATGCGGATGAAATCCAGGAAATTCCCACTTACAGTATCTAGAGCAACCACCTGAGGATGAAAACCCCCATTCATGTGTCGTATCATCTGTTGCATGAATTGGTTCTGCTGCTGCTACATCTGTTGTAAAAACTGATACAAGGGAGCATTCCCATCGACGCTCGACGGATTCGCCACGAGATGATTCGCTCTGGATCTACCACGGTTTCTGTGTCCGCCAACCATGTCCTAAACGTCATATAGATAGGATTAAGTTGATCAGGCTCAATACTATACATATAACACTTAAGATCAATGGCGACACAACGCATACGAAACGGAAAGAAATACTTATACTATTTCATGGCTAGGTTGAGGATACGACCTGCTCTGATACCAACTGTAACACCCATATATAAAACTCATACATCAAATCATAAATATTATATATAGATCCAAGTGTTTGGTACTGAAACACATAAGCTCCTAGTTAACACATTGTATACAATTAAATGCCCTAACGTACAAAGTACAAAAACCTAAGGCATATTATACACAAGATGTTCAAAAGATAAAAACTAAGAACTAGATCAACAATGATCTCAAAATAAACTCCGCTACGGAAGCTAGCCATCAACAAGCAAGGAAAAGATCACCCGACCTTATCCTTACCCTTCTCGGGACCTGAAGCACCTGAAATACATCAACAACGTGGGGTGAGATACATCAAAACTCAATGAGTTCCCTATCTTATGGATTCTCTCGGATTAACAGGGTTCTAACAATCCTAACTCAAGTCCGGGGAAAAGGGAAAAGGACCCTTGAGTTCACACTTTATAATTCTCACACTATATGGAAACATGACATGAGTTCACTAACTCACAACATCACTAATCGATAACCATACCAACACATCTCATCTTCTCGTCCGCTTCTACGTCTAGAAGGCGACCCGAGTCGTAGATCCTTGTAGTTACTTGGCATACGAATTGGATTCGGGATCATCGGCCTGTTAACCGTGAACCGTCACTTCTCATGGACTGTTAACCATCACAAGTCTCTACCCATAGCATAGGCTCCAATCGTACTACACGTTGGGAATCAAAACTACCAAGTAATTGTGTACCCATTTCAGAGGAGCTCGAGACCCATGAAACTACACTCAAATATACCGGTTACGATTACATGATCGCATACAAGAATACGATTGTTTTCGACAATCACAAGGCTATAACGCCTTAAGGCCTCTCTTGCCTTTTCACAACGACAAAGGTTAACCACATGTTCCATACTAGTGTTTCACTCTCAACTAGGCCAATACTCGACAAGGTTGTATCTTCCAACAACACGTGCCTGAGCATCGCCATCTAGAGTTGTCTACAATTTCTAGTTCCTTACTAGATTCTCCTATAGTTCAAGTTTGAGGTTTCCTCACTCTTCCTATATCGTTTTCATATTTGCATGCATATTTACTTACAATCATGTTAAACAATAATAGGATAAACAAGACATGTCATAATTGCATAGTAGAATAATATATAAAAATTAAAACACAAATATATCACTTTTGGAACTTTCTCGATTATGTAATCGGTCGGTAAAATTGACATATTTCATCTCCATTGCATAGAATATTTCCTCGGATTTACATCGATATAAAGAATGATCGAATCCGATAAACGAGTCGAAAGTTATGAATTTTCTCGCTTAAGGAATAAAATCCCAAGTTCCAGGTCGCGCTAAGCGCGCCCCTGAGCGGGCTCCTGCGTGCTAAGCGCGCTCTGCGAAACTCAAAAAAATACCTGCTATAACAGTTCAAAATCAACTCCTCTAAACCCTCAATACTAGTTTCAACAACCCACTAGAGGCATATTCAACCTGTTCCTATCATAGTTTCCTCATTAAACTTCACAAACCAAATCTTTCCACACAATCATAAATTTTTCACAAAACCCTAAATCTCCAACCAAATTAAAACAAATCAAAACTTCAAAACAATTAACAATATATGTTTCTACACGTATATTGATCATTCATTTCGATTTATATTAAATTCCAACCGTTAAAACATCGATTTCCATAAATTCTAACCTAAACTCATATTATCCAAAACTCTAAAAATTAGGTTTCTAACTAGAACCCACCTTGAGATGAGCAAGATGAAGATGATGAGAAGATTGGGTGAAGATTTGATGAATGGATGATGATGATTCTTGAAGTTCTTGAACTTCTCTTCTTTTCCTCTTTTCTCTCCTTTCCTTTCCTTTCTTTCCTTCTTTCTTCTTTCTCTCTCTTTCTTACTAACTTTTTCTTTTGTTTGGAAAATGGGAGGAAAAGATTTATGTAGTAAACTTAGTATTTAAAATTAATACTACTAAATGTCCAAAAAGTCTCTGAAGTCCAAATTAATAAAATACCTCAGAGTCAGATAATATTAATTGGATTTATTCTAAGTTCCACAATTACTCTAATTATTTTGTCAAATAATTTCTCAGAGTACCCTGGGCTCAGTCGATCACGATATAATATTATCTGGAGAAATAAAATACGGGGTATTACACACTACAACTTCACTTATGCCTACGTCAATCTCTCTTCCACTTCTTGTTAGAATAGCCTTACAATGTTCTTTTGGATTTGGTAGAGTATTTGCCGTAAAAGTTCCTTTTTGTTGGTCGGCCAATTGTTGGTCGGTATTCTTCTGATTTGACATTGACATTTGCATAAATTACGTGAGAGTGTCTTCCATTTTTGTACTTCCAATCGGAACTTGTGGAGGTTGATTATAATTTTGATATTGTTGACGATTTGAAGGTTCGGCTTCTTGCGGTCTCCACGATTGTTGATAACCTTGATTACCTCTAGGATGGTAACCTTGGTTGCCTTGTTGGTACAGAGGTCGAGGTTGGTATCCTTGATTTTGGTTTCCAGCATAATTTACCTCCTCCACAACCGGAGAACAATATCCGGTAAGATGATCTCGTCTACACATCTCACATACCAAGACTTGAACATTTTTGCTTGAGGAGTCATGAATCTCTTTAAGTTGTCGAGGAAGTTTGGACATTTGTTTCGTTAACAACTCAACTTGTTGGGATAATAACTTGTTTTGAGCAAGTATAGCATCATTGGTTCCCAACTCCAAAACTCCCGGAGTCCTTTGAGAAGGGCCACAGTTATGGCTTCCCTAATGGTCATTTAAAGCCATCTTGTCAATTATGGCAATGGCTTCTTTAGCACTTTTGCTCATCAAAGATCCACCCGCGGTGGCTTCCAACAATGTTTTCTGCACTAATTGAAGACCGTTTTGAAATATATGAATTTGAGAAAGCTCATCGAAACCATGCCCTTTACATTTCCTCAACATAGATTTGAATCTCTCCAAAGCTTCGTTGAGAGATTCGTTTGCACCTTGCGTGAAAACTGCAATTGCGGTCTTTGCCTCCATGAAATGATTATGTGGAAAAAATCTTTCCAAAAATTTTTCCTCAAGTACATTCCAGTCCGTCATGATTGTCGTAGATTGGTCAAGATACCATTCCTTGGCCTTCCCAATGAGGGAATGCAGGAATAGTCTCTTAAACAGTGATTCCTCTTCAGCTTCGGGTGCACCAGTTGCTCCCGCAATCTCATAGAACTTAGTCAAGTGTGCAAAAGGATCCTCATGATCCATACCAGTGAAAGGACTCTGATATAGAAGAGAGAGGATACCAGTTTTCATTTCTGTATGCCGACCATTCTGAGCATTGCGTGAAAATTGTGCATTATGTCTCGGACTATTTGTACAAGGTCTCGAAGCAGGTAGTGGTGGTGGTGGTTCAGTCATGATGGGTGGTAACTGTGCTATTTGAGTCGAAGTTGAACTTCCGTCTCGCTCTCGTCTTTCTTTGGCAAGTTGCTGCCTCCGCCTTGTTCTGCTATTGATTTTACGTGCGGTTCTTTCAATCTCGGGATCGAACAGAAGTTGGTCCGCAGGTAACTTCCCTCGCATAAAACGAAGTCTGCACACTAAACCAAACAAATCAACAAGCTCAAGAAAAATTTAACAAGCTTAAAACAAAACAACTATTACAATGCTTGCAATATCAAACAACAATCCCCGGCAACGGCGCCATTTTGTTGAAACAGTATTTCGGGGGGTGTTTTTATCGTATCCGCAGGGATTGTGCGATATCTTGATGCTTGCCGTTCAATATTCGAAACGTTTTAAGTTAAGGGGTTTCAAATTGTTCTTGGTTTTGTTTAACATAAATGTGTAGCAATGAGTAAATTAGAGCAAAGATGTTGTAAGTTTTAGAAAGGCATGTCAAGATTAGGTTTCGCTAATCCTTTTCATACATATCCAATTAATCAAGCATATGAACTCAGTTCTGACCAATACAATCGCGTATCCTCTCGAATAAGTTTATGTCTAAAACAAATTCGTGAGTATCATTGTTTAGACCGTTAGATGATGTCTCACGCTAACAATCGAAACAACAATCGTTAAGATCAACACAAAGCGAATAACAAATCCCAAATCTATGTCTAGAGTTTGATTTTTAAGAGATGAAAATATTAGGTCATGATTTGTAAAATCTATGTCTAGAGTGATACAGACCACACATACATCATTAAGACCAAATAACTTCATCTATATTGATCATAAACCTTGTTCATATACAAAAGATCAAAAGAAATACATACAAGCAAGATTAACTACCTCTAATCTTGATACAAAAGTGTTTAGCTACCCATCACCATGGTAGCTTGAGCAACAAGAAAGAAAAGAATCTTTGATAGCATCAAAGTCGAAGAATCGAAGGTTGATGCTCCAAAGGTTAAAATCTCACTTCTCCTTGAAAATTTAAGGTTTTTAGACCTAGAAACCTGTTTTCTCTTTTTTGGAATGCTGAAAAGTGTAAAGTCAAAAGTCCTTCTAAAATATCTCCAAGGGAAGATATTTATATGAATTGCTAAAAATGCAGTAAGTGGCACCGCGCTTAGCGACATCAGGAGCGCGCTAAGCGCGATCAGGAAAAACAGAGTGATTTTCCTAGAAAGCGCGCTGAGCGCGTTGCCATCTCGCTGAGCGCGTTCTGGGACTATGGCTACTGTAAGTGAAATAAAACTCGCGCTGAGAGCGCGCTAAAATTCTTGATCAGCGCGGTCTGAGAGTTAGCTACTGTAAGTTGGATGAAAAGAGCGCTGAGAGCGCGCTGAAAAACCCGCTGAGCGCGCTATGCTGACACAAACTCTCCGAAAATGCTCTTTCAGACCTTCAATCCTTCATCGATTGATCCTAACATCCAATATAAGTCAAAATACCTGTAAAAGAGCATCAAAATGATCATAATATACAATATGTACAATAAAATCGGAAAGTAGCATAAATATACTAAAACTAATAGATATTCTACTAATATTAACAAAGAAACCAATTGAAAGAGCCTTAAAATATAGTTAAAAGTATGCACAAATTGGCCCTTAACAGCTGCTAAGAAGGAGGCCAGAAAGAAAAAGAGGGAGGATATTCCTCCTGTGCGCAAAAGCTCCAGGCGTAAGGCCTAATGGGTATCATTCAGAGGCAAGTCTAGTCTTGCCTTCCCCTGACACTTGACAGTGAGGACACAGTCCTTACTTTAAGTTTAGGGGAGGTAGATAAAAGCTTGACCTTCTCTCTTTCTTTTCTCTCTATCTACTATTTAATGATGCTTCTACTTAGGATATGATGACAATTTTCTTGGATATTTTGCTTGGATATTTGCTTGGGTATTTTGGAGGCTGTGTTTTTGGCCAAGTTGGATGCCTGGATAATTTAATCATCTGGTTTATGTTAATTTCTATTTTGCGTAGTTTAATTTTGTTTGAGTTTAAATTCAGTTACATTTTGCATGAGTTGCTTTAGGGCGTAGTTGTTATTGTTGCATGAGTAGTTTTTTTAGAATAGTAAAGAGTTGAGTAAAGAACAACCAAGGATTAGAAAAATTTTATGTGCTTAGAATAAATTGGGTGATGAGTCTGTCAATGAGTTTTTGGAAACAAAACCAAGTTATGACCAAGTGTGTTGCTACAGAGGTTACTGATAACCTATGTCCCACCTCTACTAGTCTGTTGAGTTAGCAAAATTTTTTTAGTTATTTGTTTGAAATTGAGAAGCAAGTAGAAACCTTAAGGAATCACCATGGGAAGGATGAACTGACTTCAATAAAGACTTAGACTTTTCACAAAAAGAGCACACTCCACATGTTACTAATAAAACAAACAAAAGTGTGCAAAAAGTGGCAAAGACCACTAATGAAAAGTTCATGTGCCCGAAACTGGAGGAACAACCAGCATCTTCATCATAATAGCCAGTTGGACTCATTACAAGTGAGATCTCGTTGAGTGAAAAGATGAAGTGTTGAGCAAAAAAAAAGAAAATAAATAAGTGGGAAGGTGTGCTCTATAATGTGGAAGTCAAAAGTCAATAAAAGAGTCAGGACAGAATTTCCTCTTGATTCACAAGAGTACTCAAATTGGAATCATAAAGAAAAATTAGCTCATTCTTCTGAAGAGTGGTGGCGTGACAGTAGGAATCTGGTCACTTAAGTATGTGACATCTCTTGGGCTGATACAAGGCTGAGTAATTCCAATTATTTTTATGTATAGACCATTCATCCAGTAAAAAGCTTAGCCACTCCATCAATCCAATCCTAGCCTGTTGTTTTTGAAATTCTCTTTTGTCATTCAATGTCACATCACTTGAGGACAGGAAATAGTTCAAGTTTGGGGGAGTGATAACACTATTTTAGTGTGTCATAGTGATCCATTTTTCTTATGGTTTTAATTTAAGTTTAATTAGGATTTGTTTAAATTTACTTGTTTTAGTATGTTTTTACCTTAAGCACACTAGGTGCTCCTTTTATGGTTTTTATGTGTTTTTGGTTTTAAATAAAATCTGATAAAGGCAAGCTGAGGCATGACACCTCAAGACAGAGTCTGGAGTAGAAAGAAGATTAGAGAAAAGAAGATGTTGATTCTCGTTATTAGCAATTCACCAAGAGCTTGGAAGGATTTTATCATTAGGGCACACCTGGCAAGGATTTGTGTAAAGAAAGAGCTAGAGCATAAAGATAAGAGCAAAGGAGCTTGAAGATAAAAGGTAGTATGGTGGGGACCACACCTACAAAAGCGCATCCTGTACCCAGCCACCCACCGTCTGCTCTCCGCCATTACCTGCTACAGCAGCCTGCCAAAGACACCTTGTCCCCCATTGTTGTCTATACCAGAAAATTGCTCACAAAGGGAGATTTGACAGCTGAATATTTTAGTGATTTGATATGGGCTGAACCTTATTCCTATCAAAGGACCATGATCCAAGACTCACCAACTTCTACTCTCACACTCAAGTCTATAAAAGCAAGCCTTACGCATTGAAGAAAGAGAGCTGGAGCTAGGGCAGGAGCTAAGAGTGAGAGCTAGAGCTGGAGATTTTCACACACTCATATTTATTTTCAGTTTATTTTTATTTCACTTTGAGGGTTAGGAAAGAATTAGAGAGTTTTCTTCTTCTCATCTAATCCTCTATTCAATGCTTGGAGCTATCGTGACTGAAGAGATCTGTTGCTGTTTATTCAACACAAGAGATCTTCAAGTTACTACTAGGTTGTCATATCTTTTACATATTTTTGCTAATAGTATGTCTTCCTGTAGTTTCATTCCAGTAGTTTGTACTAAGCTCATTATGAGCTAAACTCTTGTTTGATGAGCAAAGTGAAGTTAATATAAAGTTATTTTTATGTTGAAATGACGTGTTAATTAGTGTCTTATTTTGTTATGCGTTTTTATTCTATACACCTGCTTCTTAGAATGATCAACTTAGAAAAAGGTACAAGCTTGTTATTGAGAGAGATCCAACAACAAGTGGATTTCATAACAAAAGTGGTTAATAAAGTAGGATATAGATATTCACTTAATTTAGCTTGCTTAGAGATAATAAGCTAAGGCCATAAATATTTTCAGAATTAAAACCAGACGTATTTTAGGGTTATAAGTGAGGCTTAAAGATTTGTTCCCTTGTCCTAGTCATGCATGCTTTGATGTTGTAGAGATACACCACTAGATCACGTTCTGACCTTTTGAGGCATAACACTTCATATCATGAATACATTTCAGCAATAATATATTAATGGATCTTAGCTCATCAATCACTCTCTCTAATATTTTATTCCCTTTTTATTTAGTATTTCAAGTTGTTGTGTGAACCTCTTGCTGCTTATTACCATTAGTATTTTGTTACCTTGCTCATACTTATTTTAAACAAAGGTTGAATACTTATAGTTCAAAGCTAAGTCAATTTCACTCCCTGTAGGTATGATCTCTTTACTTTATCACTTGCTGCAATCAAACATACATGTATACTTGCATGTGATACCTTTGCTTTAAATCAATATCAAAAAGTAAACACGTAAGAAATCAACAGTACAATAAGAAAAGGAAATAACACATATTTTTGTATTTTGAATAAGGTTAGCAAAGTTAGAATGTAAGCAAGCATAGAAGCAAAAAGAAACAAAAAGGTGTTTGATCATCTCCCACAAAGGCAAATCCAAAGAGGTGAAGGTTAGGAGGATGTCATGCATGTGATCTTGGTTGAAATGCAAATGATATGATAGGTGGAATCTTAGGGGTAAAGATTAGGGTATGACAGGGTTGAATCGTGTGATTAAAAATCATTTTGCTTTTGAACTAAGATGTTTAGAGTCTGAATTGCGTTCAGAATCTATTAAGAGAACTTATAGCAGTGGAAAAATAAAGTTTAGAAGTAAATGCAATCAACACACAAAAGTTATCCTGGTTCCTCTCCTCAACCGAGAGTAGTCCAGTCCCCTTGCCTCAACAAGAGTGTTTCACTATAACTAAACTGATTATAAATGCTCAAGCCACTGCTCGAGACTTCCTGCTAAATCAACTCTGAATGCGACTTCCTTGCTTAAGCCATTACTAAAGACTTTCCGGTTAAACCCTCTGGTTCAAAACTTCCTTGCTCAATCAACCCTGAATAAGACTTCCTTCTTAAACCCTCGGTTTAAGACTTCCTTGCTCAAGCACGCAGGCTAGAGACTTTTTCTACTCTAAACAAACTATTTAGTAGACAGTATAACCATTATACTTTGATACACAATCAGAAGTATAACAGTTGTGCAACAATCACAAAGGTTTATAACTTTTCTAAGATTTCTAAGATAAATCTAAGATAAGAAATCTTAAGATCTTAAGTTATAATAGTTACAATAACAACTCAAAGTTATGCTAAGATCTTTCTATATGTTGTGATGTTGTAGCCTACCTTTAAGTCTTTAGATTCCTTTTATAGAGATAGAAAAAGAGTCATTGGAGGTTTTAACAACAACAAACTTAGCGAAGAAGTATGCCAAGAGAGATGTTGGAGACTTGCATCTGGTCAGAAGCTTTGTCCATTCAATAATAGCATTTTTCATAGCATCTTTTGAGTAACTAGGTATCTACCAAAAGGTATTACAGACTGAAGAGGTCACATCGCCATTCTTGAGCCTTGCAAAACAAAACCCTAGTTGACTCTGTCCAAAAATATGGGGCTCTGATAAGACAAGTCTGCTTTGGTGTAGTGTATGGATCAACTAATATCCACATCTTCAGAAATTGAGCTGTCATCAGAAGCTGGGTCATGACTCTAGAGTTTGATTCCTTTAGAGTCTGATGAACACATTTAGATTCTGATAAGCCAGAATCTGAGTATTGCATCTTCACTTATGTTTTTAACAGGATTAATGATGAATTCTTTAGATTATGATCCTGCACACTTGAACATATGTTAGCAAACCCTATTGTTCTTTCAATACTTTGTTATCATCAAAACCTTTTAAGGGAATAAACAAATCTTGTTCCAATAATCTCCCCCTTTTTGATGATGACAAACAAATGTATTAATAACAATGGTTGGTGATTTAATTAGTATAGTATAACATCAGAGTCTGAGGATTGTAAGCTCCCCCTAAGTTAGACAGTCTTTTAAGGTGAGGTTTGTAAGCTCCCTCTAAGTCTGATAGTCCATTAAGACGAGGTTTGTAAGCTTTTCTTAACTCCTTATCTATGTTAATTGAACCTTATTACTTAATTAACATATTCTAACATCAAGTTGAGGTTTGTAAGCTCCCCCTAAATTTGACATACCTTAGGTTGAGGTGTGTAAGCTCTTCCTTTTGTCATATAGTTCTTAAGTTGAGGTTTGTAAGCTCCCTTAAGTTATGACTAAGTTAATTAAATTTCTCATTTAAAGAAATATTAAGATGAAAGGATTTACCCAAGAATAATAAGGGTTCATGTAATTTAAAAGCATTAAAAAATACTCTTAATCTTCTTAAATATTTCCATTTTCTCCCTCTTTTGTCATCAACAAAAAGTAAGTTTAAATATGCCAGCATAGAAGAAGACAGAAAATATTTAATAGAGCAAACAAATGTATGGGAAAGATTAACTCTGGTAAAGACAGAGTATGACACCCTTTACACTTCCCAATATTGAGAAACAACTAAAATGGTTAAATTGTTTTTCTGCTGTTCTCAAGATGTCACACATCATTCAAGAATATCAACCATCAAAAATCATCATTGCAAGCATTAAAAGCTCAGATGTTTCACCTTCCCATTGCAACGTTCAAGACACCCAGCCTCTATTATAAAAGTAGACCATCAGCACAATGAGTTCTCCAAGCAAGAAGGCAACGGGCATCATTCCCACTGAAGTTCCACCACCACCATTGCAACAACTAGTGGAAGAAGCCTGACATCTGGATCGGTCATCTCACGGGAAGAATTGCGGGTGAAAATGCGTAAGAAGAACACGAAGAAGAAGAAGAAGAAGAAGAAGAAGAAGAAGAAAAGAGTTCCAAAGAGGATGTATTATTATGATTCTGATGAAGGGAGTGAGGAGCGAGTGTCTGACTATGAGGATTCTGTAGCAGCAAGGGGTTATTGTTCTGATTTAGACAAGCTTATGTAATCTAGAACATTGTAATCTTCCCCCATAAATTAATGAAAAGTTTCTTTTTAGTCTGCAATGATTTTGACTATGAATATTTGATAGCTTTATTGAATGCGCTTTCTCATCAAAAGTTCTAAAAAAATTATCCAAAGAATAACCATGCAAAGAGTGTGTTACACTTTAATCAAAAAAAGAAATTCCTAGATAAATATAACTTGAGATAAAGCATAAGCATTCATGACCAGCCACAAGACAAATAAGCCAAGAATAACATGAATAAATAATAACACAACAATGGAACATATAAAATAAGCATAAAAGGAACATAGTTCAGAAGACATGATAAAAAAGACAATATAAAAAAAGAAACAAAGGTTCTAGAGGCCTAAAACTAAGGTTTCTAAAATAAATCCAAAATGGCTCTAAGATCCGCACACATAGAATCTTGTCTGACATCCATATACCTCATTCTGTCATCCATTTCCTTCTAGTTAACAACTAATATTTATTGTGACTAAGCAACTGAATTCAAATTCGTCTCTAAAGCATCGTGCCTAGAATATGATGATTCAGAAGTTGCTTCCTTCAGATGTCTAAATAGAATCCCATTTAGCAGAGTATGCTATAGGGTCTAAAACAAAGGACTTCTTAAGGACCAGATTCTGAATATCATCTACTAAGACAATTTTTATAACACCCAGATTGGTTTAGATAGTCGATGAGGTTGATAGATGAGTTATTTGAGAGGGGCCAGGTTTAGATGATTAATTTAACTGAACATGTAGGTTAATGGCTATTTCAGGATGAAGATAATCAACGGGAGTTTGTTTAAACTCAACACCAGAATTTGAAGTAAATTGAACCAAAGATTGATCCTGAATAATTTGTTTAATTTCACTCTGAATTTCAGATACACCTCCGTTATCAGGTTGATTCTGGACACGTGTAGGTTCTCTTTGAGGCAATGCAAGGAGTGAAGGCTGGGGTAAGGGTATAAGTGATGGTTAAGGGGTTTTGGAAAGTGAACATGTAAGGGAATTGGTGAAGGTGTTGGTGATTTCCTATTAAGGGTGGAGTAATCAAAATCGTATTTTGATAATATATTCTGATTAATACATATTCAACTAGCATTCAGAGCTTCTGAAGTATCCACAAATTATGAGACAGTTTCTTCAAGAGCTCTAGGAGTTTCAAACACAACAGACTTCAAACCAACCCACTAGTAGTAGCTACATTTTGGTTCTCAACAACAATGAGTTCTTCAGGATTCAAGGACTGATCTAACATCACCCAATGAGTTCTTAAAAACTTCAATACGTTTTTCAGGAATATCCTTGAATTTGATTGCATTTCCTTCCTTGAAAGATTGAATGATGAAGTTCTTGATTACTTTAGGATTATCCAACTTGGTGATGATGGGATAATCCTCAAGATAGTTACAACTAGTACATCTAACATAGAGGTACCTTTGTAGCAACAATGCTTCCTTACTTCAAAAGCTTCATGTTACCAAGAACAAGAGCAGATAAGATATTTCCATAAGTCTCCTCCAGTTCCCCATTATCAGGCATGTTTTTAGGGCATCAATTAACCGACCCTGAAACAACAGTTCTGACAACAGTCTAGCATAAGGCACATTCTTCTTGCAAAGATTTGTGCTATCTCTGATGCTTCACACAGATAATGGAAGATATAGGCAGACAAATTTATATTACCTTCATTCTTCAAGTAGAAAAGGAAGTGTTTGTGATCCCATAAGATTTGATCAGTGCTTCCTTCTCTAGGAATCAGACAACCAATAAGAATTTTGAACAAAACCCTAAATTCACCCTTCAAGTTCTTGACTTTTCCAAAGTTAGAAGAACAAAGTTTATCAACATTCTTAAACAAGCTCCATTTGATTTCATCTGCTTTAGGATGTTGTCTTTGGTACCCACCATAAACCTTCCAGAGTTTGGGGCTCTCAAAAGTTTTACAATAGTCTTTTGAGTGATGACCACATAAATACCCATCACAGCAGACCTGATCTCAACTTCTTCAAACTTCTTCAAACCAACTTCTTTTCTACTCTTCCCCTTCAAAGAATTGTTCTTCACCACCAAAAGTCTAAGTTCCTCATATGCAACAAATTCATCAAATACTTCTGCCCTGACCCATAAATCCTTCACAAGATGAGGATAGGTTGGTCCATTTAGCATTTCAAAGATAGGAGCCCACTCCCGAATTCTGAAGAAACTCCACATATCATACTCATTCTGGCTGAAGGAATCAAAATCAACAATTTGTTCCACCAACAACTTTAGATCATCTTGATTCAAAGTTATGGACTTAGGTTTAATGGTTATACTTTTGCCATAATCGACTACCATGTGTGCATGTTAAACATTTGATGAGGACGCCATTGCTGAAGGGGGTTTTTAGGGTTTCTAGGGTTTGCTTGTTGAAAAGGGGTTTTCAGAGAAGGTTAGAAAAAGCAAAGTGTAGTTAGTGAGAAGTGAAGTGTGTGCTTATGATATAAAGGTGTTTTTGAGTGAAGAAAAAATTTCAACCAACAAACAGCATAAATGCAAAAGAAATAGACAGCAAAGAAGTAAATGCAAATCATCAAGAGCATAAGAGTTTTTGCTCAATAGTTATAATCCACGTGTCAAAATACGTTTCAAGTTAATGACACTCAAGAGGACAGATGCCAGAGGCAGTTACTAAAGAATGTCCACTTGTGTGCATATTAGAGGTAGTTAGCCTTATTCATGATATCAGAGGCTTAGATGCTTCAGAGGCCATGCATACATCATAAGCTGACCCAAAGCATTTTTATCAAGGTAGCTTCAGAACATCATCAGAATCTGATATAAAGTAAGATTTTATGCCTATCTGATAGAAGTAAAATTATCACTATAAAGTTTAATTCTTCTTTCACAAATATGAAGATCTTCTGACAAATATCAGCAAATGTTAGGATTAGAAACTATCTAGTAAAAACGGAGATAAACATACCTCACAATTAGCAATATCAATTTTTGAGATTGTCCAAGGGGAACTTTCTTGTTCCAATAATGCTCTTCTGACACCATTAGAAGTCTTATCAGACTACTAAAGGTAACTGGATAAACTTCAGAGATAAAGCCACAAGTCTGAAGCACCAGTTCATCAAAGGAGGACATCAGTCTTCCCAGTACCAGTGAGCTTGTCTTTCTGGTTTCTTCAGGATTCCACATCTCCTTCCTATTTCAGAGTTAGGAATAGGAATGTATGCCTTCTTCTTTTTGAAGTAAAAACAATTTCACTCTTTGGTACCCATACTCTTATGGGTCCACTGAGGTTAGGTTTTCAGGGTTTCTTCTTATTTCGTGCCTTAAACTTATAGTAAGGTTTAGACTCATTCCTGACATATTGTCTAAGATAAGTTTTAACCTTAACTTCTGAATCTTTCAAAACCTTAGAAGCAGTAGTCTTTGGTTCTGAGCTCTTCAAAACTTTAAACTTGGGTCTTAGATTCTAATTTACATAGATCCTTGGACTCTTGAGTTTGAAATCTTGGTTCTCTTAGAGATGAAGAATTTCTTGTCATGGGTTCTGATTGATTCTAAATTTTACCTTTTTCAGTAACAGGCATGAAGTAAGCATACAACCCTTTTTGAGCAGTGCTTGGAGAAGAAGGGTTTGATGCTTCCGTAAAACACCAGTCCTTGGATTATAAGGCTTTTGACAATATCCAAGGCTTTCTCCTTTGATCTTACTTACTCCATAGATCATGGAAGCAAGTTTGGTTCTTTCAAGTCAATATAATGAAATTTTAAAGAGCTAATTCATTCTTATCCAGAGTTTTGTCAGACATGTCTTGTGCTAAAGCAATTGGATCTTTCTCAAGTTGTTTAGATTTTTCTTTAGAAAGTTTTAACTCATATTTCAAAAGATCAAGTTGCTTTGTTAGCATTTTCACATTCCCTACTTTCTGCTGACATCTTTCCATGAAATCATGACAAAGAGCACCCAAATCATATAGAGAGAGTTTAGAAAGTACCTGATTTGTGTCTTCTAACTCTGAATCAAAACCAGCTTCAGATTCTAAATCTGAAAAGGTTGAAGCCATAAGGGCGAGGTTGGATTCTTCATCTTCTCCTTCATTGTCAATTTCTTCACGTGTTGCCATGAGACTCTTCTTGAACTTGCCTTTGAGGTTGTTCTTTTGGAAGTTTTCCTTCTTGATTTTGTCTTTATGGAGATCAGGACATTTAGCAATGAAATGACCAGGCTTGTTGCAGTTGAAACAACCATCCTGATCTTGCTCCCAGATCCTGACCCTTTGAAGCTATCTCTCTTACCAGAGAATATGTTCTTCCTTTTGGCCAGTTGTCAAAATCTTCTAATGATAAAAGCTAGTTCATCATCATCAGATTCTTCACCATGAGCAGCTTCTTTGAGATTTTTAGTTTGAGAAGATCTCTCAGGTCTCTTAAAAGAATTTAAAGCCAAGGTTTTAACTTGATTTTCATACTCATCTCCATTTCATGAATTTGGAGGTTGCTAACAAGACTTTCAAGACTTATATTGTTTAAGTGTTTAACATTTTGAATATCAATTACTTTGGGTCTATATTTGGCAGGAAGACTCCTAAAAGTATTCTTGACGTGATCCACAATAATATAACTCTTGTTCAAGACCTGAAGTCCAGACACAAGAACTTGAAATCTTGAGAACATGGATTCAATGTTCTCATCCTCCTTCATTCTGAACAACTCATATTGCTGAACCAGAAGATTAGCTTTAGCCTCTTGCACTTGTTGATTCCCTTTATAGGTAGCACATATAGATTTAAAGATAGTCTTAGTAGTGGACTTATCAATAATCTTTATATACTCAGAATGAGGAAAGGTATCAACAAGAATGCATTTCACCCTATGATGTTTTTTATAGATATTTTTTTGATCTAGAGTGAGAGACTTCTTATCAGTAACCATCCCAACACCATTGACCTGAAAGCAGATTCCATCTTCAAGGATGTCCCACAACTCATCATCCAACCCAATGATAAGAGTGTATATCTTGCTCTTCCACCATTCAAATTCAGTGGCTGAATGTTGGTGGTCTAGCAGTATAACCAGATGTACTTTGGCTGTGGTTGTTGCTGCCATGAGATGAATCTTCATCAGTAATAGAGGAAGGGTTAGGCATGATGAGATTGGTGAATTTCTCAGGATCTTTTTTGTACCACTGTTAAGTGTTAATGCACAGACCTTGCTCTAATACCAACTGAAGGTGAGAAAAATACAAAAGAATAGGGGGTTGAATTGTGTAATTAAAAACCGTTTCGCTTCTGAACTCAGATGTTCAGAGTCCGAACTGCATTCAGAATCTGTTAACAAAATATATAGCAACGGAAAAATAATGTTCAGAAGTAAATGCAATCAACAAACAAAAGTTATCCTGGTTCCTCTCCTCAACTAAGAGTAGTCCAGTCTCATTGTCTCAATAAGAGCTTTTCACTATAACCAAATTGATTACAAATGCTCAAGCCACTGCTCGAGACTTCCTGCTCAATCAACTCTGAATGATACTTCCTTAATTAAGCCACTGCTCCAGACATCCTGATTAAACCCTCTGGTTTAAGACTTCCTGCTTAAACCCTCTGGTTCAAGACTTCCTTGCTCAATCAACCCTGAATGAGACTTTCGGCTTAAACCCTCAGTTTAAGACTTCCTTGCTCAAGCAGGCTGACTAGAGACTTCTTCTACTTTAAGCAAACTGTTTAGTAGAAAAGATAACTATTATACTTTGATACACAATCAGAAGTATAACAGTTGTGCAACAATCACAAAGGTTTACAAAATTTCTAAGATTTTAAAGATAAATCTAAGATAAGAAATCTTAAGATCTTAAGCTATAACAGTTACAATAACAGCTCATAGTTATATTAATATCTTTCTATATGTTGTGATGTTGTTACCTTCCTTTTAGTCTTCAACTTCCTTTTATAGAGATAGAAAAAAAGTTGTTGGAGGTTTGAACAACAAGAAACTTAGTGAAGAAGTATGCCAAGAGAGGCGTTGGAGACTTCCATCTGGTTAAAAGCTTTGTCCACTGAATAATAGCATTGCCCATAGCACCTTTTAAGTAACTAGGTATCTACCAAAAGGTAGTACAGATAGAAGACGTTACATTGCCATTATTGAGCCTTGCAAAACCAAATCCTAGGCGACTCTGTCCAGAAATCTGGGCCTATGATAAGATAAGTCTGCTTTGGTGCAGTGTATGGATCAACTACTCTCCACATCTTCATAAACTGAGCTTTCATTAGAAAATGGGTCATGAGTCCAGAGTCTGATGCCTTCAGAGTCTGATGAACATATTCAGATTCAAATCATCCAGAATCTAAGTATTGCTTCTTCACTTATGCTTTCAACAAGATTAATGATGAATTCATTAGATTATGATCTTGCATACTTTAACATATGTTAACAAACCCTATTGTTCTTTCAATACTTTGTTATTATCAAAACCTTTTAAATTCATAAAAAAATCTTGCTCTAGCAATTTGTCAATATCTGAGCGCAGATTTTTAAACAACCTAATCTAGAGCAGAAATTTCCAGGACGAATTTGAGAAAACATATAGCTAGTGAAATTATGGTATCAGATATGTGATGTCAAGTGCGATGTCACAACATCAATATCTGTTGTATGAACAAGACAATAATAGTAATAAAAAAATGCACATAGAATTTGTTCACCCAGTTCGGTCTAACAACCTACATCTGGGGGCATACCAAGCCAGGAAGGAAGTCCACTATTAGCAGTGTCAAATTACATACTCAACAGACTAGTTGACAATCCACTAACTTAATCACTACCCAATGACCCTTCTATCTAAGTCCTCCCTAGATAAGAGACTCCATCTCACTCCCAATCATCGCAGTGATGTCTAGCAGTCAACATCTCAGTCACTGCATCAACAGCTTGATTTCCAAAAAAAACTCTCCAAACACATAGAAGACACACTCCTATAACAATACCTAGACATGACCCTCATGACTAAGAACAATGCTTAGAGTTGCTTAACAGCTTCCTCTAAGACCAATACATCTCTTACCTACAGGCTTAGAGATAAACATGATGACCATCCCACAAACCGGGTGGTTCATCAAACAACACAGCCCTTATAGTTTACATGATGGCTGGCCTTTTTAAAACTAGGTTACAATGCTCTATTTATAACCTATTTCCCAACTGGATTTGGGCCTTCAAATTACAACAAATCAGCTGCTACAAATCTGCAAAAGATTCTGCTACTAAATAGATCTTCAATCAAATCTTCAATTAAATCTAATTATTCTCCATATCTTTTTGCATGAAAATAGTAACAATATCTGCTCAATATAAGATTGCAACAGAATATATTTGTCCCATGATATTCGCCTGCAATCTCTCCACCAGATCTTCTCAAAACACACTTAAACAAATGCAGTCCTAACAAAACACATCAGACTGAAGTTCTGATGTTCTGTCAACTGATGTCAAGACATCAGGTTTAACATCAGCATACAAAACTGCAACCCTTCTGAACTTAACATCAACTCAATGTTAAGAACTCATGTTAAGACATCAGACATATGACATCATTAACAACACCATTGTTTTACCAAAATTCCAGCCAATACAAGAACTAACAATCTCCCCCTTTGGCTAATTTTGGCTAAAACAATCTCTGCCAACATCAGAGATACCTGCAGCGGAAAAACACCATACAAACTAACATCAGCACACCCTCAAGCCTAGAACCACAACAGACAACTAGGCAACCACTAGGCTAACTCTCCCCCTTTTTAGCCATAATTAGACAAACTCTTAACATAGCAACAAGCACAGAAAATTACAAAGGCAAACTCTGAATCATCCAACCAATATGCTCTGAACAAAATCCAGACTCAATAGCTAAACACACATTGGGGTAAATGTATACTGCTGATTCAATCCATTGACATCTTGTCTAACACCATGAAACCAGGTCTAAACTGTCAACTACACCATGAAATTCACCAGTAACACAATGTCACGACATCTTGTCTGACATTACAATCTTGATAAACAACTTCTTCAACAAAAGATCAACTCCCCCTATCTAAGATAACCAGTGTTCCTTTGCAAGTAGAACACCTTAAATGAATGGAAAACATAATACTCATCTTCATGTCTTCAAGAGCGCACCCTCTTTTCAACACACCTGCTGAACGCATTCACTTAATTCTTAATCCTCAAACAATCCAATTACCAAAACTCATATGATACCCTCTTGGTTTATTATCTTCTCATGCTCCAAAACTCACATCTTGCCAAGCTGATCAACTTCTCTCTGTAATATCCACAGGAATGATCACAATGAACTCCTTGATCATAACATTTGGAAAGTCCAGACACAGTCTTCATCCATCCAGTCAGGAATGCTTCACACAATCATACACACACAATGCCTTCCACTGTACTCACACACCAAGACAAGTGTGACATCTCCCATCAACAAAGACCCTCACAAAGTAATTCCAAAATCTGCACAAGTAAAATCGTCCTTCAGACTCCTCCACAGAAGCATGTGCACATGTGATTCAAACAATTAGCTTCACATGGCTAGAACCATTCATGTCCACACCAACATGCCATCCAACAGCCTAATGTCATAACATGTTATCTGACATTATATCCTCAGAAGAGGCAACCAATCTTCACAATCTTGATCAGCATGCAATCTTCACAATATATGTACCTTTGCAACAAAATCCATAGACAAGTACTCCCCTAGTCATGGTTAACTAATGCTCTAGATGAAGATGAACATTTGTGCACACTTGCTGAGCACATGCATTTTGGTACCATTGTCCCTTTCTCCAAAGGCAGTCATTCCCTATCATACTCTTCATCTCCAGACTTCCAATCAATCAATACCTGGCCTACTTCAGTATTCTCTACATTCTCCATCCAAGACAGACCTTCTACTTCATCATTCTCCCGTATGACTATGTAGACGCTCCTTAGGCATAATGTATGCACCAAACACCAGAACCAGAACAAAATCATTCTTTACCAAGGTTATCCAACCCCAAAAAAAATGTTCTAACATCTGTTAGGACATTCTTGACACACCATGGTTCTAGATATGCTCCACTACTGAGCTTATTATCAGCATAGTAATCCAAACTGAACACTGCGTCACCAGCTTGAACAAAGAGAGCTTCAGAAAGCCAGAGAGGACTAAACTCTCATCCACCAAAAGAAGGTATACTTCCATCCTCAACCTAGAACTTCTGCCAAAAGCTCCAAGAGAATTAGAACCTCCTTACATTTTCAACTAAATACTCCTCTACACAAGAGCAATCAGTTTCAAGCATCCTGCTTGAATGCACACAATGAAACCAACCAAATTCCACCTTTTGATTGATCTCAATCTTCTTTAAAACTCCCACAAGATATCCTGATCCACCTATGAAACCAGATCTTTAAGTCATATGAACTACTTGCTCCAAAGCAAGACATCTTGGAATCACCAAGCCTCTTAGTCATGTAACATCTTCTCAAACCACAGCTCCCGCAAACTGTATGAGATAGATCTTTTTGAAGCATCCATACCTTCCATTACTGTAGATCACCTCTATCTTAAGCTGATGTGCCACATCACCAGCTGAGACTTCTGATGTTAAGCTAGATGTCAAAACATTATGATATCCAACTATTGAATTCAGCTCTTCCTTCTGCCACTTAGAAGAACCTCCTCCCTTTGCAGAAACAGATTTCCATGCTCTCATAGACTTGATTCAACAATCAATTTTGAGTAGACAACCTCCATCCTGCTCAGAAACTCCAAAGACTTCAAACCTACCACATCTGAATCTTCAGAAAATAAGTAGTCCAAGACTACCCCATAACTATACCAAATAACTCCACTTCTAAATACATTATAGAACACACAATCTTATTGTTATAATCTCAAGATTCTTTTAACCATCATGATTGCTTCTCAGAGTTCTCACACACCAACACACCACGAAGGGAAATAAACAGCCACATAGAGAAAAGTATATTCTCAACACTTCAACAGTCATGCACTTTTACATCAGCCATATACATAGTCTCCCATCAATGTATTTTGTCATTATTTGAATGCACAACCTTATCAAAAGCAGACAAATACTCAACTCCTATCAAGGTAACCTTCTCACACAACAGGCATCTGCTGACAAACCATCATGACAACCATTCACACCACAAAAGCATTCCAGGTTAGGTCAGTGTCTTGACCTTTCACTCCTCCCTGAGCAAAGAACTGAAATGATATTTCAACATCAGTTCCGACATCAGCAAAAATAGTAAATCACACTAAACATCTACTATGGCTTTGGAGACAACAACCATAGTAATCCACACACATCTCTTGCAAGGGACACAAGAGGATTGACCATCAGTAGCTGATCAACCTTCAAACTCAGAACATACACACAAACAGGAACCATCATACTCTACATTTCAAGAATCTTCAAACTTTTAATGTTCAGATGTTTGATGCCATCCTTCTGTACCTAAAGGAGAGAAACCATTGACTGGTCATCACAAACAACATAGACAAATATGCTTCTCCCAACACTTCAACCTACAAGGATGCCCTTCAATCCTTACAAAAAGATGTTCCATTATGTGAGGACACCACATAATTGAACTCCAGCTTTAGAGGAAACTTCTCATGCAGATACCAGGGAACCATAATCCTTTGGTAAAAAAAACACCCACTTCTCCTTGCACAAATCTGAAATGCTCATCCTATGGTTGGTACACACATATAACTCCTTTCAAACAGAATCTGCTCCATGGCCATAAACAAGATTGCAAACAACTGGCTGCTTTGATCAGAAGGAACTTTTAGATATCAGAGAAAATGTCCTTAACATTTGAGCTTGACCTCCAGAAAAACAAACAACTTATGAACACCTACTCACTTGGATCAGCAATACACTAATCCAATGAGTGACACTATATTGATCATCTCTTGACCAACATACATATCTAAGACATGTTTCTTGAAGGAAACTTCTTAGACACACAACCCATATGCCTCCTCTTCCAAGCCAGGAGTAGGTTCCAAACAGATGTGATCAATACACATTTGTTTAGCCCCTAAGCATCTGTTATGCCATACCTTTATCCAACACGATTCTGCACAATCTGCTGGTTTTATGTTCCAACAACTGGTAGGACATAAGTTCTCTTCACAAAAAACACACCAAAAGATCCTTTAACACAGCCCAGAGATTGACCTTGTAAGGTTGGAGGCAAGAATAAATTGCTTCTAACTTTCTTCAAACCTCTTTTCAACAAGCTCATATAAGAGTTACTTTATGAGTGGACTTGGGATGAACCACAAGTATCTTTGGCAACTCTAACAAGCTAGTTGAAGATATCCTCAAGTATCACCACACCATGTGATACATCTTCAGAGGAGAACAGAATGTTGCAGCCTTAACACAAAACCACCAGGAATTTTCCATCAGATATATATATGCAGCGGAACACACACCAGAAAATTCCTCTACAACCTTCAGGCAAAACATAATAACCCTTGCACAAACACGACACTCCATGTGCACTAGGTCAACATAGGTTTGAAAATAAGTCAAACCACACAGCAGCTCACCACCAAAGCTACAAACCTGATAACAATAGACAGGTCCAATACACACCCTGTCATGAACAGTTCATCCTCCACTTCAAGGGATCATACAAAAATCTCTATGAACTGACCAAGTCCATACACCATCTCAGCAAAACTATTTTCCTTGCTCATGAACCAGAAAATATCTTCCCTAGATCTCATCCAGAAACAGACAGGATGCGTGCTCTGATACCAATTGAAATTCTGGTATCAGATACGTGATGTCAAGTGCGATGTCACAACATCAATATCTGTTGTATGAACAAGACAATAATAGTAATCAGAAAATGCACACAGAATTTGTTCACCCAGTTCGGTCTAACAACCTACATCTGGGGGCATACCAAGCCAGGAAGGAAGTCCACTATTAGCAGTATCAAATTACAGACTCAACAGACCAGTTGACAATCCACTAACTTAATCACTACCCAATGACCCTTCTATCTAAGTCCTCCCTAGATAAGAGACTCCATCTCACTCCCAATCATCGCAATGATGTCTAGTAGTCAGCATCTCAGTCATTGCATCAATAGCTTGATTTCCAAAAAAAACTCTCCAAACACATAGAAGACACACTCCTATAACAATACCTAGACATAACCCTCATGACTAAGAACAATGCTTAGAGTTGCTTAACAGCTTCCTCTAAGACCAATACATCTCTTACCTACAGGCTTAGAGATAAACATGATGACCATCCCACAAACCGGGTGGTTCATCAAACAACACAGCCCTTATAGTTTACATGATGGCTGGCCTTTTTAAAACTAGGTTACAATGCTCTATTTATAACCTATTTCCCAACTGGATTTGGGACTTCAAATCACAACAAATCAGCTGCTACAAATCTGCAAAAGATTCTGCTACTAAATAGATCTTCAATCAAATCTTCAATTAAATCTTCAATTAAATCTAATTATTCTCCATATCTTTTTGCATGAAAATAGTAACAATATCTGCTCAATATAAGATTGCAACAGAATATATTTGTCCCGTGATATTCGCCTGCAATCTCCCCACCAGATCTTCTCAAAACACACTTAAACAAATGCAGCCCTAACAAAACACATCAGACTGAAGTTTTGATGTTCTGTCAACTGATGTCAAGACATCAGGTTTAACATCAGCATACAAAACTGCAACCCTTCTGAACTTAACATCAACTCAATGTTAAGAACTCATGTTAAGACATCAGACATATGACATCATTAACAACACCATTGTTTTACCAAAATTCTAGCCAATACAAGAACTAACAACTAGGAAAAAGTAATAACTCATCAAAGATTAATCTGGACGATGTGAAAGCCGAAGAATTACTCGTCGTCGATAGGGGAAATGCGCTAGTGAAAGCAGGTAGTGCCTAATTTTACCTGTTTTTTATAATTTATGAAAAGTTCTCGTAACAGGTGTAACAAGGATCATGTGATTGTATTAGAAATATGAATTGTAACCCTGGGTCATGTTTTCCCCAGTTTGAGATTTAAGTGATTTTCCGTTAAGTTGTTTTAATTTAATTGCTTTTTCTTTTAAGCTATTTAATAGCATCCCTACTTTCAATTTCTCTAGATATACACCGATAGGAAAATAATTCAATAGTTAAACCATTGGTCTCTGTGGTTCGAAATATATTTTATTACTTTGCGACAACTGTGCAATTACGGCTGCATTAAGATTGTGGTGCCGTTGTCTGGGACCAATTGCGTTTAATATTGAATTTCTGTTAGATCATCGTATAGACTAGAGATTACTTTTCTGTTTATTTTGTTGTGTTTACTTGTTGTAGTTCTCGCTGCTCTTGTATGCGTATAACTTGTTCTATTGATTGCTTACTTGAGCCCGTAGATGAAATCGAGCGTTTCTTACTCGAGAGACGCCGAAATCTTAGATTATAAGCTATGGTTGATCTGATCGATACTAAGCCCCTTAAAGATTGTGCTATTCCCACTGAAGAGAAACCACATTGTAGTATTATGCACCCGCCGATTGCGGCTAATAAACGAAAACCTTCCTTGATCGGTATGGTGCAACAAGACTAATTTGTCGGTTTACCTTCGAAAAATTTGAATCTCCATTTTTCTATTTTTGTTGACAATTGGGGTACTGTTAAGGCAAATGGTGTTGACCAAAACACCATCCACCTTTGTCTATTTCCTTTTTCTTTAAGAGATCATGCGCGGGCTTGGCTCCAATCCTTGCCTGCCAATTCTATTACTTCATGAACCCAATTGAAAGCGGCCTTTCTTGCGCGATACTTTCCGCCAAGGAAAATGACCCAAATTAGGAATGAGATAAACAACTTTAGGAAAGAAGATGGGGAATTCTTGTTTGACGTATGGGAGCGTTATAAAGATTTATTAAGACTATACCCTTTCCATGGGCTGGAGAAGTGGATGATTATCCATACCTTTTACAATGGTCTCCTTTACTCCATAAGGATGACTTTAGGTGCGGCTTCTGGAGGAGCCCTAATGAATGCTCCTTAAGATGTAGCCTATAATTTGATATAAGATATGGCCAAAAATCACCATCCATGGGGAAGTGTGCGACAAGTTACCGTTAAGTCTACCCCTATGACCGATGGTATCAATGAGGTTAATACGTTAGATCAAATGAATGCTATGGTGCATGCTCTTTACCAAAAGATAGATAGTCTAAGCATCGCACCTTTCATACCTACTATTCTAGCCCCTGTTGCTTTTGTTGCTCCTGTCACTCTTTACTGGGAAATATCCGGAGTTAATGGCCATACCGATAGAGATTATCAAACGATCCTCACCAGAGGATCCACCCAATAAAATGCTAACTTTGTGAATAATGACCAAAGGAACAACCTGTATTCCAGCACTTATAATCCGAGGTGGCGTGATCACCCCAACTTCTCTTATAGGAACAACAACCCCCAACAAGTCATGGGACCTCCGGGTTTCCAAAAGGCTACACAACTCGAGCCTAAAAAATTTAACCTTGAAATTTTGATGGAAAATTTTGTTTTGACACAAACCCATCAAAACAACGAGTTTATAAATCAAAACCTCCTCACCAATGAGGTGCTTAGGCAATTGAACACTAAGGTTGATAATGTTGTCACTCATACCAAAATGTTGGAGACTTAAATCTCCCAAGCAAGGTTGTCAAACTCGCGAGTCTACTCAGACTCGTAAAGGGTCTGTAGACTCGACTCGTGGACTCGACTCGCAAACTCGTACGAGTCTATGAAAAAATAAAAATGACTTTCAAAAACATAAATGTGACACAGACATGACACACACATGTATTTTTAAACTTGTAAATGCCTCATATATGATACATATGTATATAATAGATCACCAATTAACATCAAAATTTAAATTTCATACTCCATAACAAATTTTTTTAGCAAAAATACTCAATAACAAAACAAAAAAATAGCAAATAATGTAGTTAAAGACTTAAAGTACTAATTTCTTCTTAATTGGCTACTACATAAAGCAAAAAAAATCGTAAAATAGATATCCTAATGGCTTTAAACATCCAAAGCTCCAGTGAAATCATCACCACCAATATCATCACCATCATCTTCATCGGTATCTTGAGTATCATCATCAAACTCTGCCCCGGATGATACACCTTATTCATCATTAAACAAAGTTGGATTTCTTGAAGCTCCACTTTCACCTAATTCAACGTTTCCACCACCACCGCCACTACTTTACACAACATTAACAATAAAAACATCAGCTTCTACAACATTGATAACAATAACATTATCTTACTCAACATTAACTTCCGTTTGCACATTTTCTTCATTAGGATCTTCAATTATCCATTCATTATCTTTACACAAGAGAATATACAAGATAATATACAAGAGAAATATCGAAGTGAAACATATAAGAAAATACTTACACAATGAAGAATTGATTTATGGGAATGAATATGAAAAAAGCAAGAGACAAAACAAACACATGCCTTCGATGAAGGGATAAAGGCATGAAGAAACTTTGCTGAAACAAGAGACTAAGAGAGAAGCTTTCTAATTCTGTACAAGCAAAAAATAAGGGATTTTTTTAAAAAATAAAAGATTTTGGGAAATTTTGGCCTTTTTTGAGTTAAAAAAAAAACAAAATTCAAAAAAACTTATAGACTCCTAAACTCGCCATAGACTCGCGAGTCTATACGGGTTTGTGCGAGTCTACCTGAGTCTACTCGAGTCTATCAAAAATTGATTTTATGCGCGAGTTTACTCGTTTTTGCTTCCTAGATTCGTAAACTCGTACGAGTTTACGAGTCTACTCGCGAGTTTGACAACCATGCTCCTAACTAGCATAACAACAAGCTGCTTCCTGGATCATTTTTGGGACAACCCGAACAAAATCCTAAGGGATATTTGAATGTCGTGAAAACTCGTAATGGTAAGGAAATGGGTAGTTCTAGTGAGAGAGAGAGGGGGAGAGAGAGAGAGAGAGAGAGAGAGACAGAGAGAGAGAGAGAGAGAGAGAGAGAGAGAGAGAGAGGTTGAAGTGAGTGTGCCAACACCGCCTGAAAAGGAGGTCGTTGAAGAGGTTGAGAATGAAGCACCTTATGTTGCTCCTTCTCCCTACAAAACTATTGTTCCTTTCCCACAAAGGCTTATGAAAGCCAAAGTGGAGGCCCAATTTAAAAAGTTTGTGGAACTTCTCAAGAAGATCCATCTCAATGTGCCTTTTATCGAGGTACTAACACAAATGCCCTCATATGCCAAGTTATTAAAATAGATTATTTATAATTAAAGAAAGCTAGAGGACCATGAAACCGTGGCCATGAACCTTGACCATTGTAAATATTATATATGGTTTATTGAGTTGTTGGATTTCTCATTGTGTTGCAAATTCGACTTTGTAATATCATTTTTGCTCGGTTTCTTATAGAGTGATTCCTACATGAATCCACTTTAAGTTAGCCTAGAGCTAAATTCAATACTCTAGATTTTAGTCTATTTCTGGTCCCTTGGCTTTCTCTTGGGCCTTCTTACAATGAGGTCCTTTTTGTTTACATTTAATCAATTAAGTAAATTTTGTTTTAGTTAGTTGATTATGTTAAGATTGATTAGCTTTGCTAATTAATTTTTAGCTTAATTAATTGATCTAATCAATTTTTAATTAATTGATTAAATGATATTTCACTTGTTTACTTGTTTAATGGGATTGTATTTTAATCACTTTATTATATCCTCATTCGACAAAATGTACCCCCATTTCCATGATGTGTAATAATTGTACCGCTTTCCTTTATTTTTGTTATTTTTTCGTTAGTTAATTGTTAATTCAAGATTAGCGTAAAATCAACCATTTTAAAAAAAAAAAGAACAAAAGTAAGCACTTGATCCAACGTCGAGCCATTTTTCTCAAATCAACACCATTTCCACTATCACAACTTCTCAAAATTTCATCTTAAATCATTTTCAAACCCTCAAACCATTTTCACAACCATTTCGCAAACGCTAATCAAATGCTTGATCCAACGTCAAGCCATTTTCCCAATAAAAATAAAAAACACTTAATTATTATTTAACATTTGTCAATAAAATTGGATGAAAAGGAACGGGGTGTAGTCCACGGGCTCCTGAGAGTTGGGATACGAGATGTAGTTATCAACCATCTGAACACTCATCATTCTCCAAACAATTCCACAATGCGGAAAAAACCTCAATCAACATTAATTGCCTTTTCTCAATAAACCTCAAACAAACCTAAAAATGTTAGACTCTTTTCACAAACAAGATGAAAAATGAATGTGGTGTAGTCCACGAGCTCCTGAGAGTTGGGATATGAGATGTAGTTCTCGCACATCCGAGCTCTCGTCATCACCCAAAAATACATCAAACATATCAAACTCTTTTCTCGCCACTGCATGATCCTTCAAACCCTTTTAAAAAATGAACGGTATTTTGTCTTGAGACGATGCAAGACAACGCTTCATCCACTTATATGTGTGAGTAAACTAACGTCGTTTTCCCGTGAATGTTATCCCTTCGGTCGGACGCAAACGTTCCCTTCTCCACTTTTTTAGGTAGCAAGCAATGCTTTTCCATTGATTGAGATAAAATAGATTTCCCTAAAATTGACCAACAAACAAATATTTTCTACCCAGAACTACGTAGCCTTGAGTTCTCCGTTGCACTCGGAGATACGTGGAAGCAAGATTCAAAGTCTCGTTAGACACTTTAATAAAAAATTCCACCTTTTTGTCCAATTCTTTACTTTTAATAACTCGAGAAGCTGATAAGTGGCCAAGGATGAGTATTAGAGCACAAAAATCTATGCACTTATAAGGCAAGATCACCCAATACAAGCCTAAAAAGCAAAACAAGAAAACTGGCTCGCTACAAGCTTGCTGTAGCACCAAGTAGCGAGCAAAAGAAGCAAAAACATGAGCAGCTCGCCACAAGCTCGCTGCAGCACACCACAAGATATTCCAAAAAGCCAATTTCCAGTGGGGGCTCGCCGTTAGTACACACACAACGAGAAAGTGAAGAGGAATATGCCATGCAACGCAGGGCGCAAGTGTGCTGCAACGTGTTTTTCTGCGCAAAGCGTACTAAGGTGGGAAACTCTAAAAGGTGGTTTAAAGAATTCTTACAGGCTAAGCTTTCAATGGTGCGTTGCAGCATGGAAATTTGCACAAGGCGAGGGTAGCATTTGTTGGAAAAATCTATAAATAGCAAAATTGGACCATTCAGTAAGGACATTCCATTTTTAGTTCTTTAAGTCCAATATCATTGTAATAGCTTAAGTGAGAGAAGGATAACAAGGATCGAGCTGGATACGCATCAATAATCAGGAAATCATTGTTGATGCACATTCATCTCAAATCCTTCTTTTTGTATCAAGCTACCATGGCAATGGATAGCTAAATTCCTTCTCTTGTTGGGATAGAAAAAATCTACCATAATCGTATGTATATTCATTGATTATACTTTTAATATAACCTTGTTATTCATCATTATCGATTCTATCTTTGTTATATTGATTAAACTTGTGGATGCAAATTGTGATTGAGAAATACGTTCGGATCTTGATCCAAGATAAGAATCGGTTAAACACTAATTGCTAGACATAGAATTAGGGTTTAATATTCACAAACAAATATAAGTTCTTAAAGCAATCAGATTGTTTAATAGATTGAGAAATCATCGATTAAACAAACTGGTTGAAATTTCAATAATTGTGTTGACATACACGTTGTTATGAGTGGTATGTGAAGATAAGAATGAGTATCAAGTTTATGCAGAAGTAATCAATGATATACATATGTGCACGGTAGAGGAAATCCAATCACGACAAGCTTTCATATCAGTGAACTATTATGTGAAACTTAACTTGAAACGATCTCAATTGTCGAACGGTAGTAATATTGCACCAGACTCTGTGGATACGATAAACAAAGACATATTTTTTATTACTGAATATCAGAAGCCTAACATTTCTAATCTAACACTAACATGCACAACTAATCAAATGGTTTCCGTTGAGTACAACAAACGTGAGGGGTGCTTATACCTCCCCCTTGCATAATCGACTCCCGAATCCTAATTTGGTTGCAAAGACCGTAATTTTAGTCTTTTTTTTTTATCTTTTCCGCTTCCCTCTTTGGTGGAGACTCAGTTCAGTCCATCCCGAGAGCGTGCGATTGTGCTTCGCGAGCGTCGTCTTCTCTTTTTTCGAGGTACGGCATCTATGTTCTTGTGCAGTGTTGGATATACGAGCATTTCCACTCCATTTGTAAGAGACGAGTTATTCCTACCACTGTTGGCTTCACACAGGCTAAGATGGAAGTCAAGGCATACACACACATGCGGTGTTCTGGAGTACAGGAAGAGGATTAATGCGCTGATTATAGACGATGTCATATGGATACCCTACGCAGACCATATAGTGCATTAGAAGTTCGATGACAATTCACTTTTCTAATATCTGCAATGGGAAACCCTAGTGGCTAGACACTTACCTGAGAGGTATCTGTGCCGGTTTGGGTATGTCCAGGACATCCCATGACCAGTTCATGCTATTACATTTGAGAGCATTGATAAATGGTTTGCTGGTAACATTATCATTTATGTTCGTGCCATTAGAGATTATGCAGCGCAGGTTAAGTTCCTTGCGCAATGATTAGATGGGTACTTGGAGTGATACCTTACTATATCACGTCCTTACATTATCCCATTTGTTGAGCATGGAGATGATGGTGGACCTTCTCATGCTAGGGTACATTCTGATGACGTGTCACCCCCTCGACCACCTCCACATGGTGCAGATGACCAGCAAAGTCTGTAGGCATTATGGATAACCTCATGAGTTTGGTAAACCCAAATGGTGAGATTTATACTTTGGCATCGCATGCAAAACGCTTAGCCCGTGGGGGACCTATGTAAACATTATTCTCATTTTTATATTGTTTGTATATTCTGTGTATTATTACTTAGACTTTTGCACCATATCGTTTATTAGATAACACTTCGTCACTTTCATTATTGTAAGATGAACATAACTTAACATTTGATAAATAATATAACACGTGATGATTAACATAAATTTAGAAAGACGATTACATAACTTAACAAAAAATAATAAATAACAAAACCTAAACAATACTAGATGATTCTAGACGTTTCAACATCTTGATTATGTTGTCGACAAATCTAGAAATTTTTGCATCAAACTCGATTGGTCCCTTTATTAGCCTATGGTGACATGTTCTCCACAATACCTTGAAATATTCATAACTTTTCAACTCAATACGATCGTATTCACCCTTCCATCAGTATGAATCAATGGTGCAAGAAACTTCATCTTATTTACCTTTTTGTTCTCGGTGTCAGGCAACATATTATTCAATTTGGATTTAAGAAGAGTGAAACATGTGGTGTCCTCTGGGAGCCCAAAATCAACCGAAGGTTTCACCCCGTTGAAGTAAACACATGCCATAAACGAATAGTGAGGTACTTTAAGATGTTCTTTTTAACAACACATGATCCCTATTTATACAAGTTTGGATTCATTTTGGACCACACATAACTATTGGTGCAATCACAGTCGTACAAAACTTTCAGCAAATTCTCAACCTATGAAATTACACAACTGGATTTTTTGTAGCTCCTCTAAAAGTCTGATAAATGCAAAAAACTCGGTGATTTTACACAATCGTTCTTTCTAGTTTTGCAAAAAACCTGGTACAACATGGTGTTTTAAAAAAAACAGGTATGTTTTCCCACAACTCAACTTTTTTTATAAAAAAATCGGTATAAATGCATACCGTACTTTTTACTTACAATATCAGATTTTTTGATTTGTACTAGAAATTTCAATTGTTCTACTGAATTTTTTGTTTGCATTTTTTGTTAAAATCTTGTCGAGGGAAATATGGGTAATATAGAAAATTGGGGGGGGGGGGGGGGGGGGGGGGGGGGGGGATTTGGGGGGTGGCATAATAAAGTCTCATAAAATGACTAATTTACCTTGGGAGTTGCTCTTCCCACCTTAAGGATTGCTCTCACACACTAGTGAAAAACCAAAATTACCCATAAAATACAGAAATATACTTCCTGACGCACCCCATCCACACACAACCCATTCGTTATTGAGCCAGGCCCTAATTTTATCTCAAAAAATAATACGGAAATGCATCTCCGTATACCTTACAGAGATAGATTTCCAGGCGCATTTTTAACCAAAAATGCGCTTGACCATTCTCCTTCCTAATTTATTATACTCTCTAAAACTCTCAAAACCTCTAAAACTATCAAAATCTCTCAAAGTCTCAAACTCTCTCAACTCACGTCCAAGTTTCTATCATCAATTTCCAATTAATCAAAGAGCTCATAATCAAACTCACATTTGGTAAGTCTTTGATTCCTCTATACATTTTTTATTTCTCTATACATTTATAGAAATTGAGTAATGTGTTTGATAGGTTGTGTAATAGGTAGTTTAGATAGGTTATTTAACTTAGAAAAGTGTTTGATAGGCAGTTTAAATGAGCAATGCTTTTTGAGAAAGTTTAATTTCCATGCATTTCGGCCATTTTCATGTTTACTGAGTTGCAAGTTAATATGAAAATGCATTTCCGTATTCGTCCAAAAGTTGAATTTCTAGAAATTCGGAAATGCATTTCTGTATTTTGTCTGTCTTGCCTTGATTTTCTTTGTGTTTCATTTGGAATCGATCTTTTCTATAATGTAAGGCTTATGTGGTTTAATAGGGACTATGGTTGATAATCAAGAAATATTGAAGCGCGATAGAGTGTCGCAACATGTATCAGTTCGTAAAGAAATAGCTTGACTTTCGCAACGACCGGTCGATTGTAGTTCGTTTGATGTTGAGGCATCAATTCATGGGGTTCAGGCGTCTTCGACTTCGTCTTCTCGGAGGAGGCAGGTGTCACCTCCTGATTCCCCGGAAGGCCCCTCCCAATGTCACCTTTGTATTTGTACTAAGCATTATGGATGTTATACTCGTTTGTTATTTGTTATTGTGATTATATTATGGATATATTTATTCATATATGACATTTTCATCTTGTGCATGAAGTGTATGGTTTAATTTGTAAAAAAAATTATTAAGATACTATAGTTTTAATACATGTTCTATTACGCTAGTGTATTTCATAAAAATAAAATGTCAAAATTTACTGTTAGGGGGAATACGAAAGTGCATCTCCATAACCTGATACGAAAATGCATCTCCGGATCAACTTAATGCAAAATGAGTGTGTCTCAGTTATGAATGCATGTGGGTACATATAGGGTTAATGCAGAAATGCATCTTCAGATCAATTTAAGACAAAATGAATGTGTTTCAGTTATGAATGCATGTGGTGCATATAGAGTTAATATGGAAGTGTATATCCATATCAATTTAAAGCAAAATGAGTATGTCTCAGTTAGGAATACATGGGTGCGCACAGGGTTAATACGAAAGTGTATTGCTGGATCAATTTAAGGCAAAAATGAGGGTGTGATTCATTTACGCATGTATTTGGTGTGCAATTAATGCGTCCAAAAATGCATTTTCGGATTCTCATGGTCATTTTTAGATTTCCTTAGGGTGCTTCTCCACCACTTAGGGTGGGAGAAACAATCTCCATTTACCTTACATCTTAAGAGTCGCATCTCACACTTATAAATTTTAACCGAAATAATTATTTTGTATTTTAAATAGAATAAATATAAATATTAATTAGTTAGATTTTTTTTGAAATTTTTTATATTTTCATGTCAAATGTTTCCAAAATTTGATATAAAATCATAATTTATTTTCAAAATTTTAAAAAATTTATGATTATGTATTGGATATTACAAAAAGTTATATAAAACCATAAAATTTGAAGAATAATAGTAATATGATTTTATACCCGATTTTTAAACAATCAATTTAAAACCATAATTTTGGAACCAAATTATGATTTATATCATTTTTTGAAAATTCCAGACATTTATACGATACAAGTCGATTTATGAAAAGTTCGATAGTGTTAACTTTGTATTTTAAAATAATTGCAAGAAAACAATCTACCAAATTCATCAAAAAAATATGGCACACCCTACCTGACATATTTGCTTTTGGAAAAAAACTATGACATTTAGTGATGATAATTGACAGAGTTTAGGCGGGGAATCATAATACTCATGCCTATATGCGTAATTTGAAAAAAAAATCCCCGTACCTGAGCTCATACCCGTTTGAGCACCAAAGTTAACACCCGTACCCATGCTCTGTGGGTATATAAGTACTCATACCCATACCCATTACCTGCATTCTTATTAAAAATAAATAGATCAATTATAAAATATCATATCATTTTAAATTTTTAAAAATATTAAAAAGTTTTCAAAAAATTTATTGTTGAATTAAACAAACACTTATATTAAATATGTAATGGTTTAACATTGATGTACTTTTTAAAATTGATAGACATACATTTTTATATAATAATATAAATTAAAATACATAAATATATATTGTGCGGTTATGGAGCGAAGTGGGTACCAAGGTGCCCATACCCACACATGCCCGATTATTTTTGTGGATAATTATTCGGGCCTATGTTCGTACTTATTTTTGCGAATTTTTACCCTATCCATAATGGATAATTTTGTAGGTGCCCATGGGGATGAGTAAAATTGTAATCCCTAATGACATCTTTTATATATATATATATATATATATATATATATATATATATATATATATGAAGAGCCTGTATAAAATCATAGATTTTATCAAAATTTATGGTTTTATGCTGGATTTTTGAAAAATATATATAAAATATAAAAATTTCAAAAATATATAATTAATTATTTAATTTTATTTATTTAAAGGATGAAACAGACATTTAAATACGATGTAGAGTGTTGGGTGCAAGTTTTAGGGTGTCTAGTAATTTCTTCGTAAAATATTAATAAATTAAAAAAAAAATTCTTCTTTCTATTTCTGATCGGAGAGGACCAGAAGGAGATCGTCGCGGCCTTCGTGTAGGGCAAGAGTTGATGCTCGTAGGAGAGGAAAAAGGGGTGGAGGTACCTGCAAGGTACTCCGATGCCAAAGTAAGTATTTGGTCAAAAAAGGGGAAAAGCAAGTAAGAGATGTCAAGTATATGATTTTTGGATACCTGCCCCTCTCAAGCGAGGGGGGTATTTATAGATAGATCTCTGGCGAGCAAAGCGCCTGATCGACCAATGAGGGATTGCCAGATGGAGGGCAAGGCGCGTGGCCTTATGACTTGGACTAACTGTTTCCGTGATATCCGGGGGAGGCAGTTGGTCGCGTGAACTACTCTGCGCGTGAGGGGGACACGCCCAACGGTTACTTTCTGCCCAACGGTTATATTGTGCCTATTGGGCCTGTTCGCTAATTATAGTGGATTGGGCCTGGTCCTTAAGGGCGGAAGCCCTGCCCGGTCCAGAACAGGAGCCCCCCAAGTCGTTGCTCTGCTGGAGAGTAATGACTTTAGACAGCTGTGACTTCGACCGTACTATCGGCGAAGTGGTTGCTCGCGTGGAGTGTTCTATTCGTGCCCAACCAGGTGTGGTCGTTAGACCAAGGTTTGTAGCGTGTGGTCGTTAGACCAAGGTTTGTAGCGTGCTCATAGAAATTAATGTTTTTCGCCGAGCAGCCCTGCACGGAAGCGTTTTTTTTTTACGAGGAGGCTTGCTTGTGGGAGCCAAGGATTTGGGTGTGTTTTCTGCAATAAGCCAGGCGGAGAGTTTTTGTGACACGTGGTGAGCATTTATGGCCTTTGTCAGTCCTAGGGCCGCATAGGCTATGATGACCTTCACGATTCCCCACGATCAAATGGCTATAAAAGGGTGGAGGAGGATTTTATTTTCACAATTCTCACAAGTTCTCACTCCTTGCTCTTATTTTCTCTGCAACAAGTCCTTCGCCGGAGTTCCTCTTCGCCACCGTTGATCCTCATCTTCTCCGTCAACCTCTTCTTCTTCCTGTAAGTTTGTTCTTCCTTTTCTGTATTTGTTTTTTACGAACTTCAGTTTTGTAGGTGTTGTTTATGGATTCTCTGGTTGAACTTCATGTTTTCTGGTTGAACTTCATGTGTTCTTCGATGAACACATGAATTTCTGGAAAATTCATGAAGAACATGAAGAACATGATGAATTTCAGGATTTTTGTAGAAATTGTTAGCGTAAATCCTTGTAGAATCTGGTTAAGTGTAGAATTTTGTTTATAGTCGGGCACTAGGCCTGTTCGGAACTTTGATGTGATTTTGAGGTGAGCATGCATCCTCGTATGGATATCTGCGAGCTCTGATCGCGGGGACCTCTCCTGACGATTGCTAGGTCATTTATACGGGCACGCGGTTGTCCTTGGATTCATCAACACCCTTTCACTTGATTAGTGGTGGAATGGTGGATTTGATCTTGGATGTCGAATTCACTTCTCTTCCTCTGCCTTTCAGGTGAAAATGGCTAAACCCCAGGATGATGTTGTGCCCGATACGCAAGATACACAAGAGAGGCCCAGTGTGCCCGCTGATTATTCAAATATCAAGGTCGCAAGAGGGGACCTTGACTGGCTCGCACATGAGCCTCTATCGTTCCGATCAACTTTCTCCGCAGAGGAGATACGAGAATTTGACCTGTTAGAGAGGCGTGAAGAAGACGCTCCTCGGACGTGGAACGTATTTCGCCCCGGGGAGTATGATAGAATTTGCCCCTCGTATCCGGGATTGCATTTTCCTATGTACGAGTTCGCTTTTACGGAGGCCAAGATGCGTCTCCCTTTTACCGACTTTCAAGCCTCCCTGTTCACCCATCTAGCCTTGTGCCCGTCTCAGCTTCACCCTAATGTCTTGGCTTTCATCCGGGCTTTTGAGCTAGTGTGCCATTACCTTAATGTCGGCGCGACCACAGATCTTTTCATCTGCCTTTTCCAAATCCAAAGGAGCACAGCGAGGACGAAACAAAGTTGGGTTTCATTTAAATAACAGAGTAGGTTGTTCTGGCCGTATTCTGATTCAATTCGCAACTTCAAGGATAGGTTTCTGATCGTGAAGCCTATTACCGAGGAGGCAAAGAGGACTATCTCGACCATTGAGAAGGTGGTGGTGAATGGTCGGGAGAGGGATGGTGTCGTCTCCATATTTCCTTTGGAATGGGTCTATACCCACTTCAAGCGCAGAACGGATCAGTTCCTGGTGAAGCATGAGCAGCTTTGCCCGGCGGACAAGGAGTCGTACAGGATCCTCCATGCTTACGTGGAGAGTTTTTCCCCGGCCTTCGTAGTTGATCGGGACTGGAAAGAGCTGGTCGGGGATGATGGGGAGCTCGTCCGAGCAGCTAGATATATTAACGTCAAAGCTCTCCTCGAGTGTGATAATGACGATGATGCGATGACCTTGCTTGGTATGCTCCACTGTTTGATTTTATTTCTTATAATTCTTGGTCCTGACTTGTTATGTGTGTTCGCAGGTATGATGGCCGACATGCGGGAGCGTTTGATGAGTCCCAAGCGACGAAGGTTCACAAGAAGACGACCACAGGTGCCAAGGTCGGGGTGCCTAAGCAGACAGTTCTAGAGAATTTTTCCGCTGGTCCTACCCCCATCCCGGAGAGAGCCTCAACGCCGCTGACCCCGGACACCTCCCATAAAAGGAAGAGAGATGCCGCGGGGACTTCTGTGGCCGCTGGTCCGGGAGGTTCTGGTGCCGGTCATCTTGTCCTGCCCGCCTGCTATTCGCGCCGAGATTTGTTTGCTGAAGGGGAGTCCATAGATGTTCACGATTCTGAAGCCGTGGCTATTCTAAATGCCAATTCCAAAGCGAAGAGAAAACAGTTGTGCCAGGATGCTGCGGGCATGTTTAGGGTGCTTGAAGCAGCCCTTGTCCTTGCCGATGATGAAGCTGTTACTTGGGCGAGCCTCGTGACGTTCAAGAATAGAATTGCCGAGTTGGAGGCGGGAAAATAACAAGTTGTACAATGATTTAAAACAGTTTGAAGGTCACGAAGAGGCCAAAGTGTTGCTTCAGATGGAGGTGACCCAGCTGAAGTTAGCTGCGCTCAAGGATGACGAGGAGAAGGCGAGTTTGCAGGCGAGGATCGCTGAATTGGAAGGCTTGACTTCAGCTGTCCAGGATGAAAAATGACGACGAGAAGTCCCTGAAGTCGCGGGCTGACTTGATCGGGAGGATTAGAATCCTTGGCGAGGACAACCTGAAAGCAGCTGAGTTCGGCTTCAGTGCTGCAAAAGAGCAGATGGTGGCCCTCAACTCTGATGTACAGCTCACGACGGATGGGATGGGTTTGTTCAACAAAGTGGTGGACGGTCAGGTCATTCCTGCCGAAGAGGAGAATGAAGTCGCCGAATAGGACTTTGTTGTTTTTAGCATGTTTTGTGGGCCTGCGTGCCCTTATCGTTTTGTATGGGCGCTGCCCCTTTTTATATGAATTTGTAGGGGCTATGCCCTTTTTTGTATTTATAACATTATCCGGTCATGCCCGGTGTTTTAATATACTTGGATTTTGTGAAAATGTTTTATCATGGACGTTTGCTCTATTTATTTATATGCATGTGCTCGGCGAGGTGGTGAAACCTGTCGAGGAGGGCGAAGTGGTTTTGCCCATGATGAGGCTAGGATTTCGTTTGAGATACTAATCTCATAGGCTTGGACTATTCCCATCGCGAGCTGGGTGTCCTGCCTGAATGATGCGGCAACGGCGGAGCTCGGTTGAGGTATCCCCGTTGTGCACAGGATCTGCTCGTACAACGAGCAGGAAGCTGGTCAGCATTGTAATGCGTGTCATGCTTCACCAGGGCATGATACGATGGCCGCACAACTCTCCCCGTTTTGGGTGATTACGTCGGTAATTTGTCTATCCTAGTGGTTAAGGACTTAGCTGTAGTACTGCTTGAGTTTTTCAGCATTCCATGGTTGAGCAAGTTTTTTTTCGTCCAATGTTTCCAAGTAATATGCTCCCGTGCCCGTTTTGGACTTTACCCTATAAGGTCCTTCCCAGTTCGCTGCCAGTTTCCCTTCGCGCGAATCCTTCTGGTTTCTGCACAGGACCAGACTACCTACGGGGAAGTCGCATTTTATGACTCTGGCATCATGTCGCAACGTTATTTGTTGCTTTAATGCGGCCTCGTGGAGGGCAGCCCCTGATCTTATTTCTTCGACCCGATCGAGCTCCTCGCGTAGAGCCTCATCGTTTATTTCTTCTTCGAGGGGAGCTTCTGTCCTTCTAGAGGGTTCCCTTATCTCCACCGGTATTACCGCCTCTGTTCCATACGCTATTCGGAAAGGGGTTTCCCCGGTGGTAGAGTGGGGTGTTGTTCTGTACGCCCAGAGGACGCTGTGGAGCTCCTCGACCCACCTTTTCTTGGCCTCGCCTAGCCTCCGATTCAATCCGCGTAGGATTACTCTGTTCGCGGCCTCCGCTTTCCCGTTGGTCTGGGGATGCTCGACCGAAGTAAAGTGTTGTTTCGTTGCCAATTTGGCGACGAAGTCTTGGAATTTTCTATCTGTGAATTGGGTTCCGTTGTCGGTTACGAGGGCCTGGGGTACCCCGAATCTGGCGAGGATGTTCCTTTTGTAGAAACGCAATATGTTGAAGGCTGTGATCTTGGCGAGCGCTTTGGCTTCAATCCACTTTGTGAAATAGTCGACGGCCACGATTAGGAATTTATTTTGATAAGATCCCATTGTAAAGGGGCCTAGGATGTCCATCCCCCACCAGGCGAAGGGCCACGGCGAGGAGAGGGTCTTCAACTCGTTGGGTGGTGCCAAATGCATGTCCCTGTGGCGTTGGCAACGGTCACATTTTTGTACATGTTCTTTGGCGTCGTGTTGCATGATTGACCAGTAATATCCTGCGCGCAAAGCTTTTCGAGCCAGGGACCTTCCCCGTAGGTGTTGTGCGTTGATGTCCTCGTGGATCTCTTGTAAGATTTCGGGGACCTGGGCCTCGTCGACACATTTCAACAGGGGGATGGAAAATCCTCGTCGATATAATTTGTCCTCGACTAGTACGTACGAACAGGCTCGTGGCTTAGTTACGCTGGCCTCCTTACTGTCCTCGGGGAGTTCCCCCTTGGTGAGATAATTGTATACCGGGGTCATCCAACAACGGGGATCTCCGATGACGTTAACATCTAGCAGGTCGGGTTTTACAATGCTCGGGTGGGCCAGCATTTCTTGTATGATGGATTTGTTCCCACCTTTTTTCCTGGTGCTGGCTAGTTTAGAGAGGATGTCTGCTCGGGTATTTTGCTCGCGCGGGACATGCTGAACTTCTCGTGCTTCAAACTCCGCTATTTTTTCTTTTACCATCGCCAAATATTCGGCTAGTTGGTCGTTCTTTGCGTGGAATTCTCCCCGTACTTGGGACGCTATGAGCTGGGAGTCAGTGCAAATTTTTATTTCTCTCGCGCCGACGTCTTTGGCCAGTCGTAATCCTGCGAGGAAGGCTTCATACTCGGCTCGATTGTTGGATGTTTTGAAGGAGAGGACCAGGGATACTTCGATCAGGGTCCCTTCCTCGTTCTCGAGGATAATTCCTGCTCCGCTGCCCGAGGGGCTCGATGCGCCATCCATGTAGACGATCCACCTCCGTGCCCCTCCTGGAGGGGATAGGTCCGAAGTCATTTCTGCCACGAATTCGGCTAGAACCTGTGCCTTGAGGGCTTTCCTCCCCTCGTAGTGAATGTCGAACTCGGCCAGTTCAAGGGACCATTTTAGCATCTTGCCCGCCATATCTGGTCGGCTTAACAACTACCTAATAGGCTGGTCGATTATGGCGATGATAGTGTGTGCCAGGAAGTAACATCTGAGTCTCCTCGCGGCAACTATAAGAGCAAGGGACACTCGTTCTATTTGCGTGTACCTGACTTCGGGTCCCTGCAGGGCTTTACTGGTGAAATATATAGGTTTCTGCCCGTCAGTCGTCTCACGGATAAGTGCCGCACTTACTGCTTCGTTGGCCACAGAGAGGTACAGGTATATGGTTTCCCCGCGGTCTGGTTGGGACAATACTGGTGGCTCAGACAAAGCTTGTTTGAAATGGGCAAGGGCCTGCTCGCATTCGTCCGTCCACTCGAAATTTGCTTCCTTCCGGAGTAATTTGAAGAAGGGCAGGGCGTGCTGGGCGGATTTGCTCACGAAGCGGGCAAGGGACGCGAGCATCCCGTTGAGGGTCTGTATCGCCTTCTTTGACCGCAGAGTGGGGAACTCCACGAGTGCTCGGCATTTATCTAGGTTTGCTTCAATTCCTCTTTCGGTGAGGTAAAACCCGAGGAATTTTCCTGCTCGTACGCCGAAGGTTCATTTTTCTGGATTGAAACGCATTTTACATTTTCGAGCTTGGTCGAACACCTTTCGTAAGTGGGTGGTATGGTCGGATTCCTCTTGGGATTTCACGATCATATCATCCATATATACTTCGAGCATGTCCCTGATTTCTGTCCGGAAGACTTTGTTCATCATGCGATGGTATGTGGCCCCGGCATTCTTTAGTCCAAAGGGCATTACGTTATAGTAATAGTTCCCCGAGGAGGTCATGAACGCCGTGTATCTCTTGTCCTCATCTGCCATTGGGATTTGGTTGTATCCCGAATAAGCGTCCATGAAGGACAAGAGTTTGAAACCTGCGGAATTATCTACGAGTTTATCTATGCTCGGGAGCGGATAAACGTCTTTCGGGCAAGCCCGATTGAGATCAGTGTAATCAATGCACATGCGCCATTTTCCATTACTTTTCTTTACAAGTACAATATTTGAGAGCCAGGTCGTATACCTGGCCTCGGAAATAAATTTTGCCTCTAAGAGGTCTTGTACAAGTTTTTTGGCAGCTTGTGCCTTTTCCTCGGATTGCTTTCTTCTTCATTGGGCAATGGCGCGAGCAGCTGGATTGATTGTCAAGTGGTGACATATAGTTTTTGGATCAAGGCCGGGCATATCCGCCGCACTCCAGGCGAACAGGTCGACGTTGTCGTCAAGGCATTTCTTCAACTCCTTCTTTACCTCTTCGGGGAGACCAGCGCCTATCTTTACTCCCCTGTTGGGGTTATTGCTGAAGGTGATAATCTCGAATTCCCCATCTGGGACTGGTCGCAGAAGTGCAGGAGACGGGGAGCTTGTTACTCCTGACTTTTTGTCTTCGTCACGATCTTCTCTTCCATCTTCAGGAAGCCTGCTGTCGAGGTCGATGGTATGCACTGGTAGCCTGGGCTTTTTCTCTGGCTGGCCATCTTCAGCTGGAACCTCGTCCTCTCTAGTGCACTTTGTCGACTTTGCCGTCGTCGCGATCTGGTTGTGCCCTTTTGTTGCAGCCTCAAAGCATCTGCGAGCAGCCTCGATGTCGCCATGCAGAGTCGCGACGTGGCCTTTCTCCGTATAGTATTTGAGTTTGAGGTGGACCGTAGAGGGGACAGCAATGATTTCGGCAAGAGCTGGCCTGCCGAGGATACACTGATAAAGCGACGGGCAATCAATGACTAGGAACTGCGTTTTGATTGTCCGAGATGCCTCTTCCTCGCCAAAGGTGACTGGTATCTCCACGTAACCCCAAGGTCGGTCCGTGGCCCCGTTGAATCCTTGTAGATCCGATCCCACGTAAGGTGAGAGGTTGGACTTATTCAGTTTCAATGCGCAGAACAGGTTGGAATACATGATGTCCACGGAACTGCCCTGGTCGACCAGGATTCTCCGAACGTCGGTAGAGGATAATTTGGCCCTGATCAGCAGAGGTATATGGGAGTTGTGTGATCCTCTAGGGAGTTCTTCTCGATAAAATGTGATCGGCTGCGAACGCCCTTTACCCTTTCCAATCGTGTACAACTACTCGGGGCTACTGTCAATCAGCTGTTCAAACTTTCATTTGATGGACCCTATTGTAAGCAAGCTCGTGGTACCCCCCACATGAGATGACCATGGCCGTAGGAAATGCTTCCCAGGTGCTGTGGATGAATGCCTGGGAAGTCGGATCGAGGTGGTCAGGAACGAAGAAGTCCTCTGGTCGGCTGATGGCCATTGCGACCTGCGGGGGAGGACTGGATTGGGCTGATTCTGCCTCTTTCTTCGGATCGGATGTGTCTCGTCGGGAGGACTCTCCCTTCTTCACGTATTGCTTCAGGTGACCCTCTTTGATGAGGATCTCTATTGCGTCCTTAAGGTGCACGTAATCTTCTGTCACGTGGCCGTGACTACGATGGAAACGACAGTATTTGCTTTTGTTGACGTTTCCTTTGGACGTGGTCGGTTTAGGGAACCTGACACCCCCTTGTTTAAATTCTGTGTTGATGCAGTCGGAGAGAATACGCTCTCGCGAGGTCATGAGTACGGTGTACTCCGTAAACCAGCCAGCCGGCCCTTTGCTTTCGCGAGGACGCTCATCGCGCCTTTTCTCCTTCCCTTGCTGGGATGATTCTGGCTCGTCTTTTTTTGATGCCCGGGGTGCCTCGCGATCTCTTAAGTCCCGGGCATGGAATGCGGCTTCTTTTTCCTCGTAACGGATGTAGTCCTCAGCTTTACGAAGAAGTTCTGTTAGTGTCCGGGGAGCTTCGATCCCTACTGCCTTACGGAAATTGCTTTTGGGGCCGGAGTCCCTTTTCGAGGAGGTACTTTTTCATGTGATCCGTTGTTCGGACTTCCACCGCTTCCTTGTTGAATCTTTCAATGTATGCCCGCAGGGACTCATCCCTGCCTTGGATAATGGCCTCCAGTGTAGCCTCCGACTTAGGATGTCGTTGGGAAGCTGTGAAATGGCGGGCAAACTGGCTCTTTAACTCCCTCCACGAAGAGATGGATCCGCGAGGAAGTCGTTTAAACCATGTCATCGCTCCCTTTCTCAAGGTGATGGGGAACATTTTGCATCTGATAGCCCCGGAGACACCGTGATATTGGGGCATAGCTTCTATATTTTTGATATGCTCGCGGGGATCAGTCGTCCCGTCGTAGGTTGTCAACGTGGGTGGTTTCTCCAATCCGCGGGGAATTCGAGTGTCGAGGATGTCTCTTGTGAACGGGCCGTGGACATCGTCGTCACTGCTGGAACTAGGAGAGAGCGAAAGGGAACGACTGTGCTGGCGGCTTCGACTTCGGTGAGGAGAACGTCCGCGGGTGCGACAGTGATCGTGCTTATCAGCGTGTCGAGACCTCTTGGAAACCCGGGAGTGCTTGGATCTTCGCGGGGGAGACTGATGGCGTTACCGTGCTAGATCGGGTGTAGGGTCCCTCGATCTTGAACGTTTCCTCTCCGGGGAGAGGCTGTCGCGTCTTCGCTTCGAGGGAGTCCGTGGACGCGGGGAAAGGCTTACCAGTTTTTCTGAAGCGAGGCGTTCCTGAAGGATATGCTCGAGGGCATTGAGCTTCTCCCCCTGCTGGAGGATCAGGAGGTTCGAGTTGTTGAGAGAAGCTATGAGCGCTGCGGTGCTTGGATCAGCATCCTAGGGAACCGGAATAGGCTCGAAGGTGAGCTCCACGGCTGGTGTTCGTGGCTTTGGCTCGTCGGATTTCGGGGAAGCAGGTCTTCCGTCTCTTCAGTCACTTTCCTGCGGGATATGCCCGACGAAAGCATGGTCGTTGTTGTTGTTGGCCGCAGGGACCACAGAGTCTTGGTGAACATCGTTCTTGATGAAAGCCATGTCGATCTGAGATTTGAAAAGATGACGCTTTGGTCTTTGTTGAGTGAGAGAGAATCTTGGTTAAAGACGGGGAAGCTGGATTCCCACAGACGGCGCCACTGATCTGAGAGGACCAGAAGGAGATCGTCGCGGCCTTCGTGTAGGGCAAGAGTTGATGCTCGTAGGAGAGGAAAAAGGGGTGGAGATACCTGCAAGGTACTCCGATGCCAAAGTAAGTATTTGGTCAAAAAAGGGGAAAAGCAAGTAAGAGATGTCAAGTATATGATTTTTGGATACCTGCCCCTCTCAAGCGAGGGGGTATTTATAAATGGATCTCTGGCGAGCAAAGCGCCTGATCGACCAATGAGGGATTGCCAGATGGAGGGCAAGGCGCGTGGTCTTATGACTGGACTAACTGTTTCCGTGATATCCGGGGAGGCAGTTGGTCGCGTGAACTACTCTGCGCGTGAGGGGGACACGCCCAACGGCTATATTGTGCCCAACGACTATATTGTGCCCAACGACTATATTGTGCCCAACGACTATATTGTGCTTATTGGGCCTGTTCGCCAATTATAGTGGATTGGGCTTGGTCCTTAAGGGCAGGAAGCCCTGCCCGGTCCAGAACAATTTCCCTTCTAGAAATGCATAAAATTTAGAGGATTTCTTAATACACCGTCCAAGTTTCTTAGGTACCACGTGAAATTTCATTTTTGCCCCCAGGTTCCAGATTTGCACATCCGGACGCACCAAATTTTTAAAAAACGCTGATATGTTCCGGATGTGCACATCCGGAAGAATTCCTGGTTTGCAAATCTGGAAAAAATCAAAAGAATTCCATAAAATCATTTACTTAAATTTGATTAAATTAAATTTAATTATATTGGATTTAATTATATATTAATTTTAATTATATTGGATTTAATTAAATTTGATTTAATTATATTGAAAAAATCATATTAAGTTTAATTATGTTGGATTTTAATTATATTGGATTTAATTATATTTAGAAGTAAATGATTTTATGAAATTCTTTTGATTTTTTCCGGATTTGCAAATCAGGAATTCTTCCGGATGTGCACATCCGAAAAAAACTGAAATTTTTTAGAGAAAATGTGCGTCCGAATGTGCACATCCGGAAATTGGGAGCAAAAACGGAAATTCTGGTGGTGCCTAAGAAACATGAGTAGTGTGATAAGAAACTCTCAAAATTTATTACTATCTCTAATCTTTAATTTAAGAAAAAATAATAATTTTTAGATTTATTAAAAAATAAATGTATTTAGACTATTTGTAGTTTAGGTATAATAATTCTTAAATAAATCTATTTTTTTTTATATTAAGGAGGTATTAATTTTTTTTAATTCTTACAATAGTAAATTTATCAAATATTTTATTATAAGAGTGGATTGAGAAATTTCATTATTTCCCATATGCACTTCTTTCCCACATTTTTCTCTTTTCATATTAAAAAGTGCGTTTTTTACAACTTATTCAAATTTTTAAAATTTTGTGTTTTTCAAATTTTTTTTTAAAAAATAATGCAAATTTTTTCATTTTTATAAACTTTGGCCATTGTCGGTGACTAATCCATATTTGATTGAGACAAATTTTAAAATTTTATACTTTTTGAGTTTTATTAGATAAATATATTATTTTGGAAGAATCAAAATAGAGTATTTTTTTTAGAAACTCAAATTTCTAGTTTCTTTTTTCTTCTCTTTTTCAAAATTTTGAATTTAACTTCTTATAAGTAACACTTTCTAAAGCAACAAGTGAATTCTAAGTCTTATTTGTTCTCTCCATCAAATATGAGCATTGCTTAGGAGGATACATAAAATCAAAAGCTTAAGGATAAACACAAATTTTGACTAGACTAAACTAATCACCCTATGATTATCTAGTTTTTATAAGAATAATTAGGTCCAAAATTGTGCGTTAAAAAGTATATACATTAATATCCCATTTTCAAGGTCTTAGAGATCTCTCCATGAAATATAAGATCTGTTAGGTATGAATTCATGAGAGGACGGTGGCCTTAGAGATGATGATAGCATATCCCACCCACTATTTATATTCACATAAAATATATAAGGATGGGTTTATCTTGTATTAGTTTATTTAGAAAATGTGTGAAATAAAATAATAAATTTGGCATGCTTAACGTGATCATCTTTATGTCCTTTCATCATGTAAAGCAAGTGCGATATAAGTGGTTGAAATGTTGAAAAATCTTTGGATTTAGTAGGCTGGTCAACTTATTAGTTATTGGCATGAACGCCCGGATTTGGAGTAAAGATGTATTCAATATACACTCATCGGAATAATATTGCATATTTTGTTTGATCCAATTTATAAAAATATAATTATTTTTATTTTTATTGAATAATTAATGTATTTAAAAGAGTGGATTAACAGATAAAAATAAACATAATTTTGGAAGGTCTTGTAGCGTGGCTTTTCCGCCCTTATAATAAAACTAGCGGGTTATCTTTGTTGGTGTACAAGGTGAAAATAATGGTGAAAAGGAGAAGAATATATATTAGAGAATGACGGCTACAAGGATTACAAATGATTACTAAAAATACTCACTACCACTAGTCTATTTATAAGCTAAAACTAGGGCTACAAAAGCAACACTAAAATACTAAAATACCCTCTAACAAACTTGGTCACCAAGTTTGTGAATATTAATTAAAATATAAATTATTAATTCCTAATACCATCCCTTAATTTATATTTCCTCAAAACTATCAACTCCAATTCCATCCCTTAAGCGAAGGAATTGATCAGTCTTGATAGCCTTCGTCAGAACATCTGCCAACTGCTTCTGGGTACTACAGTGCAGAACTTCTAACACTCCATTATGAACTTGACTTCTCAGATAGTGATACTTTGTCTCAATATGCTTGCTTCTCCCATGCAACACTGGGTTTCTGGCAAGATTGATTGCAGACTTGTTATCAATCATCAGCTTCAGAGGTTTGTCAACTTTGACCTTCAGATCCTCCAGCAAGTTCAGAATCCACACAGCTTGACATGCAGTAACAGCACCTGCTATATATTCAGCTTCACATGTTGATAGCGCAACAACAGGTTGCTTCTTAGAACTCCAAGAAATAGGACCTCCCAGAAACTTAAACAAGTATCCAGAAGTACTTCTTCTATCAACTCTGTCTCCACACCAATCAGAATCTGAATAACTCAGAAGTTCTGATTCAGTCTTTCCTCCAGAAGGGAACAACACTCCATACTTCAGAGTTCCCTTGATATACCTCAGAATCTTGACAGCAGCTTGGTAATGGGACCACTTGGGTTTACTCATGAATCTACTAACCCTTCCAACTGCATAGCAAATATCAGGTCTGGTATTACACAAATACCTCAGAGAACCAACCAACTGTTTGAAGGTTGTAGCATCCACATCCTCACCATCAGAATCAGAATCTAGTTTCTAATTTGTATCTGCAGGTGTGATAGCAGCCTTACAATTCTGCAGCTTAAATCTCTTCAGAAGTTCTCGTTCATACTTCAGCTGATGCAAAATGATACCTTTCTCAGAATATCTGAACTCCATCCCTAGAAAGTATGTCATTTTCCCGAGATCAGTCATTTCAAACTCATTCATCAGCACCTTCTTGAACTTAGCTAATTCTTGTTCAGAACTTCCGGTCAGCAATATGTCATCAACGTACAAACACACCAGAATCATATTGCCTTCAGAAATATGCTGAACATAAACACCGTATTCCATCTCACATTTCTGAAAACCCTGCTTCTTGAAAAATGAATCAATCTTCTGATTCCAAGCTCTGGGCGCTTGCTTCAATCCATACAAAGCTTTATGTAATCTGTACACCATCCCTTCCTTATTCTCTTTCACAAATCCAGGAGGTTGTGGCACATAAACTTCTTCTTCTAATGGACCGTTCAGAAATGCAGATTTCACATCTAAATGCATCAGAGGCCAATTCCTGTTAGCAGCTATTGCAATCACCAATCTGATTGTTTCATGTCTCGCTACAGGTGCAAACACTTCAGAATAATCCAGCCCAGGTTTCTGTAGAAATCCTCTTGCTACCAACCTCGCTTTGTATTTTCCAATTGATCCATCTGGCTTTAGCTTCTGCTTGAAAACCCATCTGACGCTGATGGCTTTCTTGTCCTTTGGAAGTTCTGTTAGCTTCCAGGTCTTGTTTCTTTCTATGGCCTCAAGTTCTTCTTTCATGGCCTTTAGCCATAACTTCTGCTTAAGAGCCTCTTCTGTACTCACAGGTTCAGAGTCTACTAACATGGCACACTGAATAATTTCTCCTTCAGAATCTACTTCAGTGTCTTGCAACATGTCAAACTCTTCAAATCTTCTTGGAATGTTTCTGATTCTCTGTGGCCTCTGACCTCGTTCAGAACTTTCTCCGGATGCTTGAACCTCAGAAGTTTCTCCTTCAGAAGTTCTTGCTTCAGAGAGTTGACTTCCTCCAGAACCTTGACCACTTTCAGAGTCTGGCATATTCCCAGAGTCTGAATCACCACCAGAATCTTGATCATCATCAGAATCTGGATCATCAGAATCACCTTCATCTTCTGAGTCTCCTTCAGAGTCAGAATCACCATCAGTTTCAGAAATTCTTATTTCTGACCTTTCTTCAGAAGTTCTCACATTAGAATCAGATTGAGACTTATCCCAATTCCAAACTTCTGATTCCTTCACAATAACGTCTCTGCTGAACTCAACTTTATTAGTTTCTGGACAATAAAGCTTGTACGCACCCGTACTGTGGTACCCCACCAGTAACATTACTTTGCTTCTATCATCGAACTTCTGTCTTCTAGCTTCTGGAACATGTTTGTAACAAACAGAACCAAACACCTTTATATGACTAACACTTTGTTTTTCTCCCGTCCACTTCTGAATAGGAACTATTTCCTTCAGCTTCTTCGTTGGACATCTGTTGAGCACATATGCTGCAGTGGCAACAGCTTCTCCCCAGAAGTTCTGAGGAAGCTTCTTCTCCTTCAGCATGCTTCTCACCATATCAAGCAAAGTACGATTTCTTCTTTCAGCAAGACCATTGTGTTGAGGAGTGTAAGGAGCAGTAACCTCATGCTCAATTCCATTCTCCTCACAGAACTTCTGAAACTCTTTGGAGTTATACTCACCCCCACCATCGGTTCTGAGAATCTTCAGAGTCTGACCACTCTGATTCTGAACCTTCATTCGGAACTTCTTGAATTCAGCAAACACCTCGTGTTTGAACTTAATAAGGGATACCCATATCATTCTCGTGAATTCATCAACAAATGACACAAAGTATTTATTCCCTCTGAACGATTCTACTGGAAATGAACCACACACATCAGAATGTACTACTCCCAAGGCATGTTTTGCTCTTGGAGCAACTTCTGACGCAAATGGCAATCTTGGTTGCTTTCCTTCCATGCACACTTTGCATGACTTCTCAGGCTTCTTAATTGTAGGAATTCCATGTACCAGCTTCTTCGAATTCAGATGTTCTAAGCTTCTGAAATTCAGATGACCAAATCTTCTGTGCCACAGCTCGTTTTCTTTCACAACAGTTGTTGCACTAAGACATTCAGAGTCAGAAGTTTTGACATTCACCTTGAATGTTCTATTCCTTCCCTGTTCTGACTTCATAATCAGCTTCTGATTACAGTCATATAGCTTCAGAAGATTGTCCTTCATGGTAACTGGAAAACCTTTCTCAATTAATTGTCCCACGCTCATCAGATTGCTTTTGATGCCAGGTACATACCATACTTTCTGAATCAATGCTGTTTTCCCATTATTCAGAACAACTCTGACATTTCCCATACCTTCAGCGTTAAGATATTTGTCATCAGCACATCTGATCTTTGTCCTCTTTTCAGAATCAAAATCAACCAGCCATTTCTTATTTCCAGTAAGATGATTTGAGCATCCAATGTCCATATACCACCAGTCTGTCAAATTCGTATCATCAGATTCAGAGGCCATCAGTAGCACAGATTCATCATCAGAACTTCTGGCTATATTTGCTTCTTCTGACTTCCTTTCTTTGTTTGACCAACAATCTCTAGCAAAGTGACCAAACTTCTTGCAACAGTAACATTGGATCTTCTTCTTGTCATACTTCTCTTTTCCCTTCTGAGCATTCTTTTGCCTATCAGAAGTTGAGGTTTCTGACTTCTGACCACCATCAGATCTTCTCTGCTTCTGATGCTTCTTATCAGAAACTGCTTTTAGAGCCTGCTGCTCTACTTCCCTTTCAGAAGTTCTCTCAGTCAGACGCAACTCTTGCGCTTCTAGACTGCTTTGCAGCTCTTCAATTCTCATGGTGCTCAGATCTTTAGAATGTTCTATTGCTACCACAATGTAATCAAATTGAGGAGTAAGGGATCTCAATACCTTCTCAATGATTATTTGTTCAGAAAGAGTTTCTCCACACGCCTTCATCTCATTAGTGATCAGAATCACTCTGGAGATGTACTCAGAAACTTTCTCATTGTTCTTCATGTTCTGATTCTCGTACTGCTTACGTAGAGACTGAAGCTTCAGCACCGTAACATCTGACCAGTGTGTCCCACGCCGCCTTTGCCGTCGTTGAATCTGCAATCTTCTCAAACACATTCGCATCCACACACTGATGGATGTAGAACAATGCTTTCTGGTCTTTCTTCCTTGTATCCTTCTGCGCGTTCTTCTGCTCCTCCGTCGCATCTACTGCTACCGGAACATAACCTTCGGTGACAAGATCTAGAACATCTTGAGCACCGAACAGTACTCGCATTTGAATCATCCAACGATTCCAGTTTTTGCCATCAAATACTGGAAGCTTGGTGTTCATGCCGCCGCCGCCGTTCATCATCTTCAACCTTGTCCAGTACACTCAGAATCTCACCGCACACAGTGTTTCCCAACCCACAGAATCACAAATTTATGATTCCGATCAGAACTTCGTTCAAGATTTAACACAAATCAAGAACAAAATTCAATCACACAAGAAAATCCTCACGTTTTCACTCGTGTTTCCCGTTGATCCTAACCGGAGCTCTAGATACCAATTGTTGGTGTACAAGGTGAAAATAATGGTGAAAAGGAGAAGAATATATATTAGAGAATGACGGCTACAAGGATTACAAAGGATTACTAAAAATACTCACTACCACTAGTCTATTTATAAGCTAAAACTAGGGCTACAAAAGCAACACTAAAATACTAAAGTACCCTCTAACAAACTTGGTCACCAAGTTTGTGAATATTAATTAAAATATAAATTATTAATTCCTAATAATCTTTGCTATCGCACGGAGTCTGTCTGTATTCACACGCTACGTTGTGAAAATCACTTGTCAATCCTATAATTTTTTTTAAGATTTTAAACATTTTACAGCGTAACTAGGACTGACAATGAACCAAACCAACTCGGAAATAATTCAAAATTCGATTCGAAAATTAAATAATTGAACTAGGTTCATTAACCAAATGAGCTGAATATGAGCTAAAAACTAAGTTCGTTAACTAAATGATCTGAACTTGAACTATACATAGTTCGACTCGTTAGGTTCATGAGTCAATTCGATTATATATGAGATAGATTATATTGTCTTTAAGAGTAGGTTTAAAGATTTGTTCTAAATCTTAGTCTCATATTTTATTTTAATCTAACGATTTTAATTGATAATTTATATTCTCAAGTGAGTAAAATATTTCTATAAATAATTATACAAATAAAACTAACATCGTATAAATTCAAATCTTATAACTTTTATTTTATTTCTATATTTTTTATTTAAAAAATATTAATTTAAAATGTCAAATATATATATAAAAAATAGACTTTAAAAAATTACTTTTAATAAGTCTGTAAAATAAGCAAGTTGAACCTAACAAGATAAACCTAACGAGTTGAACCGAGATATTCGTGAACTTCTAACAAGTCGAGTTTGACCTGAAAAAAAAGTTCGTGATGAACTCGAATTCGGCCAATTCTTAACGAGTCGAGTTTGAGTTGAAAAAAAAGTTCGTGATGAACTCGAACTCGAACTCGGCTAATTCTTAACGAGTCGAACTGAGCTAAGGCGAGTTCGACTCGACTCGACTCATTTTCAGCCCTAAGCGTAACCAATCTAATAGGTGGATAAATGTAACAAAAATAGTATGTATAAATTACAAAATACAAAATTAACACTTCTTATAGATATAATATATGAATATTAAAATGACCAGTCTACAGCTCGGATCCTGTATGTATTTACACGCTACGTTGTAAAAAACACTTGTCAATCGTTAAATCTTTGTAGTCTCAAAAACTTTAATAGTAAAGCTAATATAATACGTTTATTAATTCACTGAAAATTTTACATAAACATTACAAAATAGTATAACTTAAAAAAATAAAAACTAATGAAAAAAATAATTTCATAATATTCACCATACAACTACGTTGCGAGTACGTTGCGAAAAATCACTTATCAATCTTGCAATATTTTTTTCAGATTCTAAATTTTTTAGAACATAACCAATTTAATAGGTTAATAAATCCAACAACAATATTACGTATAAATTATCAAATACAAAATTAAGACTTCCTACCTATGCTATTCAAAAATATATAGTAATATCATTCAATACACAATATTTGACTTGAACATCGTACTTCATTGTTGTAACAATAATAAGTTCTTGATAGAATTTTTCATTCCTACAATAGCATAAGTAAATATATCAAACTTAATTTAATGTATGAAAAAATAAAAATCAAATGATCAGTCTATAGTTGACATCTAATAGATTTAATATATAAAAAATAAAAAGATTGACATTAAAATGATGACCAGACTACAACTGATATCTCATAGATACGTTCACATCTACCCGTGTATCAACATGTAGACTATTTCTCGTTTATAAGCGCGTTGAACTCGTGTGTTAATTTATAAAAAGTATTTATAGTTTATTAGTGTTTATAAAAATAATTTTATCAATAGTTGAATTTTTCCCGTTTATAAAAATATTTATAACTTATTTCTGTTTATAGAAAATGATTGTAACTTATTCCTGTTTATAAAAAATAATTGTATCTACCTGTAAACTTTTTCCCGTTTATAAGTTTCTTGTACCCGTGTGTCCATTTATAAAAATACTAGCAGAAGACTCGTGCGTCCGCACGGGTAAGAGAATTTATATATTAAGTTACGTTTGATTTAGATTGATCAGAACATAGACAACAAATATTTTTTTTTGAAAATTTGTTTTATTAATTAGTACATTGTTGAAATTTAAAAAAAAAAATAGAATATTAGTCTTAGTTTTAGGAAAAACTTTGTTTAAAATGTATAAAACACTGATAACGGTAATAAAAACTTTGTAGAAATAATAATTTTTTTCGTTCCTACATTATGTGATTTATTCAAAAATTAATATTAAAGAATAAATGTAATCATGGTATAAGAAATGCATTAAAAAAAGATTATAAAATAAATAATATAGTTAATGAGATAAGAGTTATAAATTAAATAAAAGAATTTTAAATTGTGGATGTTATAGAGTTAATAAGATGAGAGTTATAATTTAAATAAAAAGTTACATGAAAGCATGCAGAAAATAGTCGATACAATATATGGTTTTTTTTTATATTTTCAATGACAGCAGGCAAAAAAACTACAACATGCACATTATAAAATTCTTGTTTGAAAAAAATTGAATAAAACGATTACCTTGAGATTGGATTAGTTTGAATAAAACATTGAAGTCAACATCATTTTTGATAAGAAGCTTGTATTCGCTTCAAAAATTTCTGCCATAAGAAAGTAGTTGATGTTGAAAAAAACTTGTGATAGTACAAACAAAGAAAACTCAACGAATAAAGGAAAATATTATTAAATTCGGATGAAATAAAAAAAATTGTTTCATATTACAGTCAACAAATTCTTGTAACTATTGTTGTTTGCTGTCATTAGTTGAATTGTAACTTCTATGGTTGGAAATATAACAAAGGAACCAAAAATCTTATTGACATTAACAGCCAAAAGTAATAGCTTGTGATGCTGACATATGATTTTAAAATGTTGCAAATACATCATGTAACTTTGTTTGAGATAAACAACGTTAAGCTGAAAGAGGTACAACATTTGGTTTCGTGTACAGCAGACCATCATTCCAACCCATCGGTCAACAGCTGCTTTTGTGCACCAGTCATTCTACAAATACATTAGCAGCAAAAAGGTTGGAAATCTGCATCAGTAGGTATATTAAAATATTGAACTTGAGAAGTTATTCCATACAATTTGTACAAATGTAATATTAAAATAACCAAAAGCAAAAGAAATACTTCATACTTTTTCCTTGTTTTATGCAACTTGATAACATCATAACCTATATAGAGTAGCTACGACAGTATAGATGAGTAATTTATATTCATTATATTGACCATAAAATATGGATGTTACAATGCCAGTACAATTTTGTTGTGAAGCTAATTTGCGAAGAGATGTGTAAGAAGTGGCAAAGTTAAAATGTAATTATAACTATCAAGTTAAAATATATTTGTTTGGTTAAGTGCTCATTATAACTATCAAGTTAACATATATTTGTTTGGTTAAGTGCTCATTTGTAAAACAAAATTGAAGACATAAGACACCTTATTGTTAAGCGCTTAGCTTGTTTGGTTGCTGTAATTTGATCGATGGCCTAATAACTTATTGTAAGTGTTATTGGAAATGAAGTAAATAATTTAGGAACGAAAATGGATAGAGTATTCCATAAATATTAAGCATATGTAAATTAATGGTTCAAACGTTGCAAATCACAAAAGATTATTTCAAAGTGGAAAACATGAGTATTTCAATAAAGCATATACTTTGTCCAAATGATAATACAAAACGCAACTGTCATTAAACATGTAAAGCAGAAAATCGTTCAGCTACAAGTTAACCATTCACCATTAGTAAAAGGTGTTGGTGAAAACATTACAAATAAATAGGTAATCCAGACAAACTACTAGAAACTTAGCATGAAATCCCCAAAAACAATCATTGTTTTGCAGAAGAACATAATCAAAGTTTGTTGCAAAATAATACATTACAATAGATGACAAAATCATTTTTTCTTAGACACTCTGCCACCCTTTGCAGCTGAAATTTTGGGAGCCTTGGTAGTAGATAGTTTGGGAGACAGCATACTTGATGATCCTTGGTCATGAAATCCACTTTCTTGGGACAACCTCTTACAAGGAGTTTGGCTTAAGTGGACATCGTCATTTGAGTTTTGTGAGGCAGAAATGTTAGACTGTTAACATTTGCAAAACAATGTCATTATTTGATAAAGTTTTTAATTGATATATATACTTTGAATTGAAAATATATAGTTGGATTTTGATACAAACATACCATAGTTACAATAGGAATCCGAGTAGGAGTAACAACAACTATGTCAGGAATTTCTATAGCATCAACAATTTCCTTTCCTTTGTCGATAGGAGAGTTGGTGGCAATTTGTGAAGTGTGCTACACAACAATTATGGTTAGGACCGAGCGTTATTAGTTAATAATTATATTAAATTGAGTTGTATTTGAAAATCATGGAAATACCTCGGTACGAACCATTCCTTCTTTGATCATTTTCACAATTTCTTCATCCCGTGTAAGCTTTACAACAAATGCTTGTTTATAATCGGGTTGGAACTTAACACGGAGAGAAAATTCCTTTTCCAACAGATTATCCAGGTGTATGGGATATATCTGTGGATGATCTTCATTTGTCTAACCATGCTGTAAACAATATAAGATAAAGATTCAAATAAATTGAAGGTGATTTCTCTTTAATGTCAATATACAAAATAGGCTCGAACATTGTATAGTCATTGATAAATTTTTGTATTCATATCTGTCCTATTGGTGTAGCATCAGTAAAAAGTGATAATGTCAGATCAGGTTATAATATAGTTGTTGTATGATCAGGTAAACTTAACAAAAATTTGTCCATACCTTTTTCATGACTTCTCTTAACTTAGCAGCTGACATACCAACATATTGAATGCACTCCTTGTCCTAAAAAACGAAACAATCCTCCCTTCATATTCAGCCTCGACCTCAATTTTGTATCTACGGAATCAAAGTTATACAATTGTAACATATTCACAACAAAATTCGGTATTAACCAAAATGTGGTGATCAAATGTGTTTAGCTTACTTGGTGATCAGAGCTACCAGATTCTCACAACAGTTACAGATGAAAGGAATTCATGTAGATTTGTTGGTCCTTTTGCAAGCTGGACACTGCTCGTAATACCAACAGAAACGACTTGATTTGAATCTTTTGGTTTTACCAAAAGTGTTGCAGAAAGTTGACTACAAATAGATATATAAAGCATTTAATAAAAAGTGTTTAAATTGCAATTGAATTAAAATCAGATGGTGAGCATGAAAGTAAAAGGTGATTATCACTTACATTCTGAAGACAATTTATGTCCCCAATAGTCATGATGTCATTGGAATATGAGAAAGATCGGTCTTCAAACATGCCATAAGATGCTGAATTTTGGGATAGCTGCTGCAAATGGACATTGGATTGGCCAATGTCCCCCAATCTAACAAAAGATCAAGCATGACATAAGCATTCAATAATGACAAAATGATATAGAACCAGGTTTTTGAGAATAATTGACATAAGATTAACATACTTTGATTTGAATTCAATGACATGTGGATGATCATAGTCAATAAATAGTTTGGATACATTCCAAGCATTGGAAATGTACAACTTTCCAGTAGCTAAAAGAAAGAAACACGGAATAAGTCAAAAGACTACATGATATGTCGAACCGAGTTGTTAGAGTCATAAAATGACAAGTAAAAAGATATATTGTGATTAGAATGTAATTGAATGCTTACTTGCACTTTGCTGACACATAGCATGTGTGAGAATGAAGATTTTGGGACCATTGGTGGGATCGGAAACACTATCTTCCATAAATTGGTTCGCTTATCTTCCCCACAGAGTTACATTGATTTCACTTCCACTTCAAAAAAAAGATACAGAAATAGTTAATAAATCATATTTTGACATAGAAAATTTGTTATGAATTTGAAGGTAATGGTAAGATGACAACAACTCATCTGCTAAAACAATGTTGACGCACGCCATAATGTATTAACTAAAAAGTCATGAGAACAATAAAAAGAACATGTCTTCCATGTACTGTCATGGAGGCTAGAATTTTATTCTGGTACAATAAAAACATATACAGAATGACATGTTTCTGAATATTATACTTGAAACAATGTAACATTCATAAACAGAACTGAAACTCTATTACATTCACGTCTTGATGCAGATAATATTGCATAGAGATATAAAGGTTATAACTTGATGTTTTCCAAAGACACCAAACTCTCTTACATTCACATAAAAATATAAACTTGACTTCAAAAAACTATAAAAATATAAATTTGACTTCCAAAAACTATACACAATGATAAACTTAAACTATTCTTCACAACAAAAACAAACTTGCAAATCTGGAAAAACATACATTGAACAGAGAAACGATTTGATACGGGAAAAAGATGAAAACTTGAGACCTTAACAAACCGTGAAATGAGTACTTGTTCACATGCATGTTATTTGATGGTTTTTCAAACCATTTTCAACAATAATGTTTAACAATGGTACTTGTTCAGCTTCAAAAAATGAGGATAAATGGTGAAATGAGTGCCTTACCTTTTTTTGCAGAAACAAGTTTTCTCAAATTTTGTTTACATACACACTCGGAGAGACGAGGAAGGTATGATGCAAAAATATGGGAATTTTAGACCAATAGAAAATTGAAAGTTGTCATGTGGACGTCTTAGAATCCTTGTAGAATAATGAATATGTAATTTACTCATCTACCCTTTTATTAGGTATTAAGTGTAATTATTTGAAGGGTATATTAGAGTGTTTGGATGTAGTTTTTGTTAATGGGTAGGTAGTTGATTGAAAGCTGTCATGTGGAAGTCTTAGAATCCTTGTAGAATAATGAATATGTTATTTACTCATCTACCCTTTTATTATGTATTAAGTGTAATTATTTGAAGGGTATATTAGAGTGTTTGAGTGTAGTTTTTGTTAATAGGTAGATAGTTGATTTTTAACTTATTCTTGTTCAAAATCCTATAGTTTTTTCTTAAAATACTTTTGAATGCTATTTAAAAGATATCAATATTATATAGTTTATTTTCATTATTTAAGTTTAATTGAATTTTAATAGATCAATTAATATATTGAAAAGATTTTAATTGAATTAATTGGTCAATTAACTCCTTGATAAAGTATTTTAAGAAATATTAATAAAAATCAGGCGATTTTTATTAATATTTCTAAAAAATACGTTATTTTTATTAATATTTCAGAAAAATACATGATTTTTAATAAAAAATAAGCCGTGACTCTAAAAAATAATTTAAAACTATGTTCAACTTTACCATTTTGATTAAAAAAATTTTAATTAAAAATATTATCCTAATTACTATAGTAATTCTAAGTATTAAACTTTTTAATATTATTCTAATTGAATATACTTTTTAAATTACAATTTATTTTTTAATTTAGGTTAATATTTACTTAAAACTCAATTCTACGATAAAAATTCAAAATTTTAGGTATAAATTTAGTAATAATACACGACTTTTAATTGTATTATAAATATATTTTAAATTAAAAATTTATTTTTACTTATAATTTAACGTATAATTAAAAATGACAATTTAATATATAGTTTTACATATAATTTAACAAATAATTATGTAAAACAATTTAATATATATTTATAAATTCTACAATAAATATTCTAAAAGTAGTTTTAAGTAAAATTATAATTTTTTTTTTCAAATAAAGAAGTGACATTTCAATAATTATAATTTTTTAATTAAATAAGTCAAATTTTATTCTAATAATTCCACTCATACCCTTAATTATTTTTCTTAAATATTTTCTATAGTATAATTTATTTTGCAATCCATAAATATTCATATAGTTTCAAATATCTACTAATATTATGCACCAACTTTTAAGTATTCATCCGTATTTATAAAAAATCGTACAACCGTTTATAACTTCAATTATATAAAACAATAGCAAAACAAAAATATAAAAGATGGACATTAAAATGACCAGTCTACAACTGATATCTCATAGATACGTTCACATCTACCCGTGTATCAACATGTAAACTTTTTCTCGTTTATAAGCGCGTTGAACTGTGTGTCAATTTATAAAAAGTATTTGTAATTTATTCCCTTTTATAAAAATAATTTTATTAATAGTTGACTTTTTCTCGTTTATAAAAATATTTATAATTTATTTCCGTTTATAGAAAATGATGGTACCTTATTCCTGTTTATAAAGAATAATTGTATCAACATGTAAATTTTTTTCCGTTTATAAGTTTCTTGTACCCTGTGTCAGGGATGGACCCAGAAATATTATGTAGTGGGGGCAAACTCCACATGTAAATTTTGTATAATTAAAATATAACAAATAAAATTTTGAAATTTTGAAATATATTTTTATCATAAAAAATGTCATAATTCAGTCATTTATCTCAACAATTGTCACGTTAAAATACAATTACATCATTGTTCATGTATACCTTAATTTATTAATTTTTACTCAGCTAACTATAATAAAGGAAAGTATTTTAGCATATTTATTACTACAATCAACTCCATTAATTAATTTTTTAAAAACCGCTTACATCACAAATATAATATTTAATTTTAGATAGAAATACCATGATAGTACACACTTTTCTTATATTATATTAAAATAATAAATGATTCTTTTGAAATATATACATGTAAACAAAATATAATAATTACAAATATGTATGTATATATTGGTTGTTTTAAAAGAAACTCAATATTAGTGGGGCCTTTGCCTACACAAGCAGAGGTGTAGGTCCATCCCTGCCCTAGGTCCATTTATAAAAATATTTTTAATTTATTCTTGTTCAAAATCTTATAGTTTTTTCTTAAAATACTTTTGAATGCTATTTAAAAGATATTGATATTATATAGTTTATTTTCATTATTTAAATTTAATTACATTTTAATGAATCAATTAATATATTGAAAAGATTTTAATTGAATTAATTGGTCAATTAACTTCTTGATAAAGTATTTTATGAAATATTAATAAAAATCAGGCGATTTTTATTAATATTTCTAAAAAAATACGTTATTTTTATTAATATTTCATAAAAATACATGATTTTAAAAAAAAATAAGTCGTGACTCTAAAAAATAATTTAAAAATATGTTCAATTTTACTATTTTGATTAAAAAAAATTAAATTAAAAATATTACCCTAATTACTATAGTAATTCTAAGTATTAAATTTTTTAATATTATTCTAATTTAATATACTTTTTAAATTACAATTTATTTTTTAATTTAGGTTAATGTTTACTTAAAACTCAATTCTACGATAAAAATTCAAAATTTTAGGTATAAATTTAGTAATAATACACTACTTTTAATTGTATTATAAATATATTTTAAATTAAAAATTTATTCTTACTTATAATTTAACATATAATTAAAAATGACAAATTAATATATAGTTTTACATATAATTTAAAAAATTTAATATATATTTATAAATTCTACAATAAATATTCTAAAATAGTTAAGTAAAATTTTAGTTTTTTTTTCAAATAAAGAAGTGACATTTCAATAATTATAATTTTATAATTAAATAAGTCAAAATTTATTCTAATAATTCCACTCTTATTATTTTTCTAAAATATTTTCTATAGAATAACTATTTTCACACAAAAATTTATGAAAAGAATAATTATCATTATTCTTATCAATTATCATGCATACATTAATTATATGATTCATTATCCCATAGTCTTTTCTTATGAAGTAATTTACTTTTTGATAAAAATAATTAATGGAATATAATTAAATGCAATCAATTGCATATTAATAATAAATAACAAAATTGAATCAAATATTTCTTTTTTGAATAATTAACTTATTTGAATTCTATGGTATTCTAAAAATTATATCCTAGTTAATCTTATATTTGAATATAAATTAATTTTTCCAGACTTTTTTTTTGTATGATTTTAAGAAGAAATTGAAAAGAGACAATAGTATGAGAAAGAGAAATCACAGAAAGATCATTGGAATTTCAAATTAGTCTTCTATGTAAAACATTTATCAAGTTAGTCCCTCCGTCAAGCCGCATCACCTAACAGAAACAACATCATCCTTGTCGAACCTGGATTGCCCGCGGTAGCAGGTTCATGCAGTTACATGCTACAGACAATCTCGGTCGTTGATTTAACAACAGACTAAGCAAGTAGATGAATCAATCAACAATCTACTCGACAGTTGATTTCAGATCGAACAACCAAGATCTGTATTTGCGTGCAGCAGGAATCAAAATCCATCCTCACTGCAGACTATTACGACAAATAGTTCGTATCTAGTACATCTAAATAGTCCAGTTAGTACATAAAAAAGAGTGCTTTCGACAAAAATCCATGATGTTTCTGGATTTTTAGTAACTATGAAATTATCAATGACATTAATCTTGTTCAACTTCTTCCCATTTCTCAACTTTGTGCACCGGAGGATGCTGCTCAGCAAACTCAGTCTTAGACCAAGGATATGAATCTTCGAAATCGAAAAGTAAGACTCTAATACCCGCTTCAGCACCTCGATTGTGTATCTCGGGTTATCGTCAATAAGAACCTTTGTATTTAAAGACCTACAAATCTTGACTTTGGCCTTGACCCTCCATCAATAGCGAAATGGTTTCCAAAGTGAATCTCATCAAACAAACCTGAAAAGTTCCACTCAAGTATATGATCCTTGATTGCATTCTGCCGAGATCTGATTGAACATAAACATATACAAACATAAAGCTATTATTAGTAGATGAATTGCATATTATGCTATGTGTTGAAGTAAAATCAGTAGTAAAAGCGTACGTTACAACTTATAGGTTGCAAAATCTTGATAATTTCTGCAGGGTCAATATACTCGTCAATGGTTTTGACAGCATAGGCTCAACCGGAACACCAACAGTAAAAATACATGTTTCATGCTTGATGATTATATGTATTCTGTTGCTTATATTGTTTTTTCTTACTTAAAGAGAGAGGAGTATATAAAGAAAGAAATGGAGAGGCAAGAACGTGAAAGGCAGAAGGAAAAGGAAAGGTACCTTAGACAATAGAAGCGCGAGCAAGAGCGACAGGAAAAGTTTTTGCAGAAGGAATCAATCAGAGTATGTAATCTATCATTGAAATTTTATCTGTCTATCAAGAACAAAAACAGAAGTACTAATGGTTAAAATCACAAATAAAAAATCAACTATCAAAATCATAAAAGTTATACCAAAGAACTGAGGAAAGAACTAATTTTCTAATTATAACAGAAGCTACACCAGAAAACTGAGGAAAGAGCAATGGGTCGCATAGACCTAAATCTTCCAATGTTTCCATTCTCTCCATTTAGTGAGACATTCCATATGGAGAGGTTATCATTTGGTTCATTGGTTAGTTCTCAATTTGATTTGCTAACCCCATATTAATAGACATTTTTTGCTAACATTTAAAAAAGCACATCTATATTTTAATTTAGTTCTCAGATAAAATGACAGGGTCCAAATCCAAAATAAAAGAAACCTAATAATGAAACACATGAATCTAATAATTCAGAACTGCATAGTTTATGAATTTATCAGTAATCAAAACTCGATAAAGAAAATAAAGGAACGTGAAGAGAGTATGTAAAATATCTCCCTTTGGTTATTTCAATTTGAAAAAACTAAAGCAAGCGAAGTTCTTTTGTTACATCTATAACAACTTGCAAAGCCAAGGTCATTCTTCCTTTCAAAGATCACCTGGAAAACACAAGAAAAGCATAATATTCAATTAACAGAATCCAAAACTATGTATGACAGGGATAATTAGACAATGATTATCAAGCTTACAGAAAAAATTGATAAGCAAAAGAAATCATAAGCAAAGAAAACCCGAAGACATGTTTGAAGAGATATTACCAGTCACTCAATTAAAGTGGTTAGTTATTTAGCAAATCCAATCTCGAACAAAAAATTAATCATACTACCCTATATTGGTCCAACATTATCATTTGATCATTATAAACCTAAATTAAATCTGAATCATCCCAAATTGGTTCCCATACTTCATGATCCATGAAATAAAAAAAGTTTCATAAATCACCACTACTGCCGTCTAACAATGGAGTTTTCTGCAATAACGGTAATAACTCGAAAACAAAGAGGAATAAAAAAACTACCAGAAATTATATCCACAATCAAATGAGATGAACCCATTCTCTTCTTCTTCATACTCACACCATATTCAATAAAAAATTATATCCACAATCAAATGAGATGAAAAAATGAATAAAAATCTGCGATTTCGTAGATGCAGTTTCGGAGAGTGATGGATTGGCGGCACCGTGGGTGGCTTTACATATGCAGTTTCGGAAAAGTTGAAAGTATTTTTTGTTCGACGAACTTGTGATAATCCACATATGTCTACAACGAACAGCAATCTTCCACAAATCTTTTGAGTCGTTAATGTCCGTAACAGCCTCAATCGGTCACGCTATTGTTGGTTTGAAAGCTAAAAAAAAACCAGTCAAAACAGAAGTTAAATATAACAATTATAAATACAAAAAATAAGGCAATCAAACGACATGGGTGGCGGCGATGGTGAATTATCATCTACAAACTTGTGGTGGCGGCGGTGGGGAATGAGCGGCGATGGTGAGTGGAGTAGAATGATGGAATGCATAATAAGATTAGGAGAGTGAAGATGTTGCTATTGGAGAGCCATTACTTAATATCAATGCATAGGTAATGTATAATTTCAACTTTCAAAAAGCCTCTTTAATGCTCAATGCAGTTAGTGGAAGACCATGACTCTACGGCTAGCTTTTTTTCAATTTCTGATTTTAAGCTGAAAAAATTCAAATAATGACGTTTCAGCGATATTAATTGCCAAATCTCTAATATTATAACAAAAGTGCAATTAGTCCTAAATACCTTTTTTGCTAAGTGTAATTTGGAGTTTAATCAATATCTCAATATCTATTTATTAAAAGAATAGTACCTAGAAATACCATATATACCCTTCTGATTTTACGTTAAAATTTTTCTAATTTCAAGAATTAAATTGTCTTTTGGAAGTTTGTTGCATTTTGGTGCATTTAGCATTAATGACGGCTGATGTGTCATGCTAATACTTTTTTGATCTATTTTTTAATTATTTTTGTATGAGCTTTTTTTTTATTTATTTATTATTATTATATTATATTTGATGTTTAATGAAATGTCTTACCTTGAAAAGAGAAAAATTATACAGGAAACATCAAATAAGAATGTGAAAGGTCATTCATTTGAAATTATTCCAAATAGGAATGGGAAAGGTTAAATTTTTTAATCGCATATTTAAAAAAAATAAATCTAAATCTTCATTTATTTTGTTTGAAAAAATTAAATGAAATTAAGCTGAATTATTAGATTTGATTATGATTTAAATTGCAATTCAATTGTAATTTGAATTTTAATAAACACTTTATTACCTTATAATAATTTTTTTTAATAATATAATTGTTTATAATAATACAATTGTAACCTATATATTGTTTGTATTTTAAAAAAAAAATTATATATATATATATATATATATATATATATATATATATATATATATATATATAAAATAATTTAACATTCTAATTGTAATTACTAATACGTTAAATTTTATGCAGCTCATATTTAAAAAAAAAATCTAAATCTTCATTCATTTTGTTTGAAAAAATTAAATGAAATTAAGGTGAATATTTGGATTTGATTATGATATAATGAAAATAAATTATATAATATTGATATAATTTTAAATAGCATTCAATATTATGATTTAAAATATTGGGAAAAAAAACAATATGTATAGCCACTTTCATTTTTAACATCAACGTAACTTTCACACTCCTCACTGCATTGGGTAGTGAAGAGCCATTTTGAAAGTTGCAAAAATTCAATACCATCACTTCTCTTTCAAAGTACACAATTCTCTTCTTCTCTCCAACCCTAAATCAGCCGCCCCTTTCAAGAACATAGTTCTTCATAAAGTTTTATACTTCTCCATTTCATATCTACATGTAAGTGCATCCCCTAATCCACTTTCTTCGTCACTTTCATGTTTTAAGATTGTTTGTGAAAATCTGATCCAACGATTGTTAATGTTGTTCGTCCGCGTGCGTGAGTTTCGGTGAATTCACTGCTTATCGTGTTTGTGCGTTGAAGATGCAGAACGTTATTAATGTTGATTGATCGAATCGATGCAATTTCTGAGCGTGGTTGTTGAAGCTTTTGCGAGTTATTGTTGAATTGTGATGAAGGATTGCAGATTGTTGTGATATTGTGTTGGTAGCTCTTCTAAGGGTTTATTGACGTGGTTCTGGAGATTAATAAAGGTTAGAACAACTTTGAGAAAGAACAATGCATCCTATATCACCAATTGTATGTATGCAGTGCTCTTTGTTTCAGGTTTGTTTCTATAAACTCTTAAAGGATTATATTTATGACAATATAGCTTTTTTTAAAAGAGTTTGTCTTTGTTTTATCTTTTGTTCATATGCATAAGCACATGAATTTTTATGAGTTATACCATTGCAGGATCTGTGTTTCTAAAAGTTCATGAAAGTCTGGTATAAAAATGGCTGAGTTTGTTATATAGGGGTTGAAGGATAGAAAAGAGGTATCTTTGGGAAGAAATCATGTGTATAGTATTTTTATTTTTGTTTTATGGAATTCACTGCAAATCAAAAAGGATATATAACTCTAGCCAAATTAAGTCCTTGAGTCAATTATAAGAGTTTACAATGTTTGCTTATTTTTTTAACACTAATCTTTGCCGGATCCATCATACTGCAGAAAAAACATAATGTCTCAGACCTATTTTTTTAAAACCATGTTTGTTTGGAGATTATCAATGGAGGAAATCCAAAAATTTGCCATATGGTGCCATCTATCCGTCATAAAACATAATGGTGGATATCCACTCAATTTCTGTTTCAGGTTTGTATCATTTTACTAATTAAGGGTGCAAATTTTTCTTTTCAATTTTAAAAGATTGAAAAAGGAAAAGTGATATGTACTGAAAGGGTGTTGAAAGTTCTGTTTCTGCATTATCCTTTTTGTGTTTCTGAAACTTTACTATGTGTGTTTAATCTTTTGTTTGTAGGAACTCCAGTCAATAATCCGCATGGGATTCCGTTGCCGGATAGGAAGATATTGGAGTTGATCCTTAACAAGCTTCAGAGGTATGTGTTTTGGTTTTGCGATTCTCAATTTCTGTTTTGTTTTGGTGTTTATGATTATCTGAATGACAGCATAATGGTGTGTGTTTTAGGGTACTGTTTTATTTGTATAATGGTGTGTGTTTTAGGGTGCTGTTTTATTTTCTGATGATTTGATACTGTTGTGGGTTTGAATCATTGGCAGGGATTAAATTGTCTATGGTGATATGTACTGAAAGGGTGTTGAAAGTTCTGTTTCTGCATTATCCTTTTTGTGTTTCTGAAATTTTACTATCTGTGTTTAATCTTTTGTTTATAGGAACTCCAGTCAATGATCCGCATGGAATTCCGTTGCCGGATAGGAAGATATTGGAGTTGATCATTAACAAGCTTCAGAAGTATGTGTTTTGGTTTTGCGATTCTCGATTTCTGTTTTGTTTTGGTGTTTATGATTATCTGATAGACAGCATAATGGTGTGTGTTTTAGGGTACTGTTTTATTTGTATAATGGTGTGTGTTTTAGGGTGCTGTTTTATTTTCTGATGATTTGATACTGTTGTGGGTTTGAATCATTGGCAGGAAGGACATATATGGCGTGTTTGCGGAGCCGGTTGATCCGGAAGAGGTGTGTGGAATTTTCTTCACCGTAGCGTGTATGCATTGTAACATCGTTTGTCCCACGGTTCGTCCTGAAGTTTATTTTGATATTATGTGTCATGGACATTCTAATTATAATTTATTGTTTCATAAAATTTTGATTTGTGCTAATAGTTCTCTCGGCCGTTTGTGTTTTATATGGTTTCGTTCGTTAATGGACGCACCGCGATTGGTTAATTTGTTGTAGGAGGTAGCCATTGAAGAATACTTCAAGCCTCTTGACAAGAAGGGCCAAGTCAGTGTGGTATTTTCTGGAGATTATAAAGGCATGAAATGTTGTTCTAATAACACAAATTTGTGCTCATAAATCATTGTCAATTTCATTAGTGTTTTGTTATAGTGAATATTTAAGAGTGTTGAATTGTGCTTTTTTTTTATAATCTTAACCGTTGTTGCAGTTGTTGTTAAAGCTTCTCAAGATCAAAGAAGATCGAAGGGTTCTCATTTTTAAGCTGCTTGATTGTGATTTTATGCTTCATTGTGGTGCTGAGATAGTGATTCCTAGCTTTTATCATATTACAACTAGAAAAAGGGTCTAAACAATAGGCTTTTGTTTTTATTTATCTTTCAAGTATTTTGTATTTTTAGGGGCATTAGTATCTGAAAGTGCCTTTAGATATATGAGTAATATTTGGTATATGAAATGATATATGGAAAGGTTTACGTAAAAATAAATGAATTTTCTAAGAATATGAAAAAATATATTTGAGTTTAAGATTTGAATTATTGCAATTAATGAAAAAATATCTCTAAAATAAATAAATAAAGGAAAGATATATCGTGTAATCTATTTTCATAACTATTGTATTTAATATTTGAATGTTTCGAATTATTGTGTTTACTAATTAAAACTTTACCATTTTAAAATGTATTATTTAATTTTAAATATTTAATGACAATTAGGACCTAAATAATAAAATTTCATGTGATAATTTAATATCATAATATAATTGTTAATTGCATTTTAATAAACACATTATTAACTTATAATATAATTTTTTATAATAATATAATTGTAACCTATATATTGTGTTTCTTTTTTTTAGAAATTTGTATTAATATATATATATATATATATATATATATATATATATATAACTGATCGTACCTGGATCAGACAGTTACTGGTGGCCAACGACGTCCGTTGAGCTCCGGCTCCGGTGAGGTTGAAGGACGGCGGGGGGGGGGGGGGGGGGGGGGGGGTGTACCTGCAAGGTACTCCGACGCTCAAGTTAGGGAGTGCACAGAGTAACAGCAAATACAAAGAGTGAGAAAAGTGACTTAACCTGACTCTCTCAAGTGAGAGAGTATTTATAGAGAGCCCCCAGCGCGGGGCCAACGGTTACTTGCGTTGGGCTGGATTGTCAGACCCAATCCAAGTAACTGCCAGGGCTTACGTGGCGTAGTGAAGACCAACACGTGGTCTTCGCCCTGGGGTAACCGTTCCTAGATTTCCAGGATTAGGGCAGACCGAATCTTGCGGAAGTGGGAGGTTACTTGGAACGTGTCCACGTGGTACGGACCGTTAGACACTCCTCGCGGGGGGAGGAGTCTTCTGTGTCGAGGACCAACAAGCCGTACGACGGACATGGCCTCGCGGGGAGGGACCATGTCTGCCGAGGAGTGGTATGTGGCATTCTCGCGGGGAGAAGCTGGTATGTCGGGGAGGTACCTCTTCGCCGGGATGCGAGGTCCTCCTGTCCTGTTGACCTAGGTGCCCGACACTGTATAGTGCCCGGGGGAAACGGTTGTATGCTCGCAGCAGTCAAGTGCCCCGCAGAGGGGTCTTATTGGGCCTCCCCATGCTATATGGGTTGGGCCTGCTTGACTGTTGGGCAGCCTCGGCCCAGTCCAGAACAGGAGCCCCCCAAGTCGTTGCTCTGAGGTGGCAGAGCAATGACTTAAGGGTTATTGGCATGTCGAGGATACGCTAAGAGAGGAACCGAGGAGGTTGTTCTCCTATGCAAAATTCCTTCGGCCGGATGAGCGTCGGGCGTCGGACAGATGTGTCTGGTCGTATGGTCGGGGAGATGAAGGGTTTCAGATTCGAAGCGTTGGGGAAAACCGAAACGACACGTGTGGGGAGATGGGCGGCTGCATGCGTGCCACGTGTCGCCTGCCATTATTACCTAGGGAGGCTAGGGCGGCTGGCTAGGGTAGCACACTCGAGTGTCCTATGCCCCTCCAGTCTCGCGAGAACCGCTTATAAAAGCCGCTCCCCTCGCTCATTTTTCACTTTTCCGCTTCTCTCTCAAGAATCCTTCTCTTTCTCTCTCTAACCTCTTCCGTCGTAGCTCGCCGTCGTCAATCGCCGGGCACTCTCTGCCGGAAGCCTTTCCTCTGCTACGACAGTCGTTCGCCGCCGTATCATTGCCGGAAAACTCCGCGCCGGAACCCTACACCGCCGCTTACCAGGTATTTGCTTCAAACCGGACCTTTATTTTGCGTTTTTCTCCAATTTTGACTAGTGTAGGACGTTTCCTTGGTGAATTGATGAGATTCCCATGAGAAACGAAGGGATTCCTGGCGAATACGGCGGGAATCTTTAGTTGTGGAGGGAGAGAGTGCGAAGAGCTTTGCTCGCTTTAGATGAATATCTCGGGGATCAGGGATGAACACGTCGGGGACCCGTTGAATGTCTCGGGGTCCCTAATAATCAGTATATTTGTTAGTGCCGCGGGGACACGGGGCAGAACCTTCCGGGGAGACGATGATCCCTGTCGGGGAGTTGAGAAAACCTTGCCCCTTCCTCGCCCGTTCGCTTGAACAACGGTGGAGGGGTGAATTTGATACGACCAATCGAATTCACCGTTTCCTTCTGCTGTTCAGGTAAATGGACGATTTGGCTGCGGAGGTGGCCGTAGGATATTTCGAGGAAAACGACGACGAGCAGCCCGACTCCCCCATGGCTCACATGGCCTTTGCGCAAGAGAGGCCGCTCGAGGATTGGGTCTGTAACGAAGCCCAGGAGATGTCGTCCATCTTCGTGTACCCAGATGTGGGCGATGCTTTTTGCACCGTCGAGCACCGACTAATCGGAAGTGGCCAATCCTGGAAGGTTTTTCGTCCCGAGGAGCATCACCGGATATGCTCCCCTTACCGGGGAATGCGAGTCCCCTTGTACGAGTTTATGTTTGAGAAGGCGGGGTGGAAGCTGCCTTTCACGGATTTACAGGAGGGGATCTTTGACTGGTTGAAGTTGGCCCCTTCGCAGATTTACCCGAACTCGCTGGCCTTCATCCGGGCCTTCGAGCTCGTATGCAAATATTTGGAGATCGTGTCGACCGTTCGCCTTTTCTTCCGCATATTCCACCTCCAACGGTCATCGGTGGGAGGTCGACACGGCTGGGTGTCCTTCAAGCAGAGCAAGGCACTGTTCCACACTTACTTGGATTGCATCCGGGATTTCAAGTTCCGCTATTTCTACGTGAAGCCGGTCACCCTCGAGGCGATATATTCATTGTACCAGAAAGTCACCCGCGAGGTCGACGGCCGCTCCGAGGAGGTGCTGGAGCCAAAGTTTCCTCTGTACTGGACGGAGGAACATTTTAAGAAGGGAGTTGACAAATATAAAACGAAACCTGTTCAGATGGAGGCCTACGAGCGGGAAGCCTACGATAAAATCGTAGCTTTCGTTGACAGTTTTACCGAAGCTCGACACGAGACGCTGGACGGCCAGCCTATAATAGGTGCAGATGGGCAGGTGAAGAAAGAACGTCGCCTGATAAACACCCGCGTTCTGCTCGAGACCTTCTCTGACGAGGAAGCCATCGAATTGTTAGGTGGTGAAAACGTCCTCGCCTTAGGTCTTCCTCGCATCTGTGTTTCTTGCTTTACTAACGTTTTCTTTCCTTTTGCAGGAACAATGGCCGGAGCCGAGGAGAGGTTGAAGAAGCTGAAAGCGAAGAGGGCCCGGGAAGCGCAGGCCCGGGAAGAGGCGTCGCGCTCAAAAGATCAAGAAGTTGTCCCTTCTGGGGCCCCGCACGAGGGTGTTTCCAAGGCCGCCGCCCCCGAAGGATCCACTCAGTCTCAGCCTGCTGCCGCTGTGTCGGGGACCGCGGGTGGTCGCACAACTCCTGCGGGAAGCCAATCCCCGGCTACCCAAGGGACTCCGAAGAGGCAACGCGTTGCGGAGGTCGTCGACCTGGGTGGTGAAGACAGTCCCCCGATTCCTTCCAGCTTCGACCTTCCCCCCTGCCATCAAAAACCTCACTTCTTCTCCGAGGTCACTTATCCTCGCACCCTTCCCTCCGAGATCCAAACTGTGCTGGGGACTGCTACTGAAGTGAGGAGGAAGATGATTTTTGAGGACCTGTCGGCCGTCATGCGTATCTGCTCGACTGCTATCATTCTCAATGACGAGACCCGTCCTGCTGCTGAACTTGCCCGCTTGCAGGAACAGCTGGAGACGTTGGGCGCTGAGATGCTCGGTATGCGTAAGGAATTAAAGGAGTGCCGAGACCTGAACAAGGAACAAAGCGAGCAGCAGCAGCAGGTCGAGGGCAAGCTTAAGAAAGTCGAGGAAAGGGAGACAGGCCACCTTGCCCGAATCGCCGAGCTGGAGGCGGAGGAGAAGCGACTTAAGGAAAGGATTGCTGAGTTGGAGGATGCTGTGCGACCGGCCGAAGGGGAAACCGAGGAGGACAGGCTCCTAACCACTCGAGCAGCGTTTGTGGCCCAACTCCGGAAGCTCGAGCAAGATCTCCGGCTATCAGAGGACGATGCTATTGAAACTGCGGGCATAGGGTTCCGAAGTGCCGTGGCGCAGCTTCGGGTTCTCAACCCCGGCCTCGTCACCGAAGGGATTGACCCCGACGCTGAGGTGGTGGATGGCCAGATAGTTCCGCTCGGTCAAGGCGGACACGGCAATGGTGGAGGCGGGCCAGACGCGACCAAGACTGCTGCCGAGGATGCTGCATAGGATTGTGTTTTTCTTGGCCTGCGTGCCACTTTGTTTTCGCCCGGCTTGTGGGCTTGTTTTATGTACTACTTGCACAACAGTTATTTTTGCCCGGCTTGTGGGCTTATATTTGTAACTTTTTGGACTAAGGGTTTTGCCCGCTATTCGTACTTTATAATACCTCTTTGTTAATTTTCCTTGTGTGTGATGTGGTGTTTGTTATACTTTATTTTTGCCTAAGTAATAAGGCTTCGGGATTTGCTCGACCTTGATAGTCCCTGACCGCGTGGAGAGCTGGTCGGGCGGCCGGAGGAGGACTCCGACCTTCAACGAGGCTAAGAGCTCGGTCGAGGTCCTAGTCTCGTGGCATGAACTTCCCATCGCGAGCTGGGTGTTATGCCCGGTTGGCACGACGACGGTGGGCCTCGATCGAGGTATTCCCGCCGGATCAAATGTCCTCGCGCACACACAACGCGGTCTCTGATCGTCGTGTTCTTATAGGGGTGTCGCGCTTGTACCCTAGCGCGTCCCCGTAATCGCGGTGCTAGTGAGCCGCGGGTAGTGTTTAACTGTAATATTGTTTTAGCTTTTCAGCGTTCCATGGTCGAGCAAGTTCTTCCCCGTGCAGATTTTCGAGGAAATAGGCTCCTGTCCCCGTTTTCGCGCGGACGCGGTATGGGCCCTCCCAGTTCGCGGCGAGTTTGCCTTCTCGCGAGTCTTTCTGGTTCCTTCGTAGGACGAGGGTGCCCACCTGAAAATCACGTTTAATGACTCTGTCATTATAACGTAGTGTTATTTTTTGTTTAAGTGACGCCTCTCGGAGAGAAGCGCCCGAGCGTGTTTCCTCGACGAAGTCGAGTTCTTCCCTCAAGGCTTCATCGTTCGCGTTCCCGTCGAGGGGGGCTTCCGTCCTCCTCGAGGGTTCTCTGATCTCCACGGGGATCACTGCCTCCGTTCCATAGGTCAGACGGAAAGGGGTCTCCCTGGTCGTGGAGTGTGGGGTTGTTCGGTAGGCCCAGAGAACGCTGTGTAGCTCTTCGACCCACCGTTGTTTGGCGTCGCCCAGTCGCTGTCTTAATCCTCGAAGGATCACTCTGTTCGCGGCCTCAGCCTGTCCGTTCGTTTGAGGGTGCTCGACCGACGTGAAGTGCTGCTTCGTGCCTAGTTTTGTGACGAAGTCTTGGAAGTTCCTGTCGGTGAACTGGGTTCCGTTGTCTGTGACGATGGCCTGAGGCACTCCGAACCGGGCGAGGATATTTCTTTTGTAGAAACGTAGTATGTTGAAGGCAGTGATTTTGGCCAATGCTTCTGCTTCAATCCACTTCGTGAAGTAATCTACCCCGACGATGAGGTATTTGTTTTGATACGACCCCTGGACGAAAGGTCCGAGGATATCCATCCCCCACCATGCGAACGGCCACGGGGAGGATAGCGACGTGAGCTCGCTAGGGGGAGCGAGGTGCATGTCCCCGTGCCGTTGGCATTTATCGCACTTCTTGACGTGCTTCTTGGCGTCTTGTTGCATGGTGGGCCAGTAATATCCTGCCCGGAGTGCTTTACGAGCTAGCGATCGTCCGCCGAGGTGCTGCGCATTGATTCCCTCATGGATCTCCTGGAGTATACTGGGGACCTTGGTATCCTCGACACATCTGAGGAGGGGAATAGAGAATCCTCGCCGGTATAGCTTATCCTCGACGATAGTGTACGAGCACGCCCGTCTCTTGACCATTCTTGCTTCTTTGGGATCTTCGGGGAGTTTGCCCGTCGTGAGGTATTCGTATACCGGGGTCATCCAGCAATCGCTGTCCCCTATGGCGTTGATGTCCGAAACCATGCCTGGTTTGTCAACGCTCGGGTGGGAAAGGACCTCTTGTATGACGGACTTGTTCCCGCCTTTCTTTTTCGTGCTTGCTAATTTTGACAGGACGTCCGCTCGGGCATTATGCTCCCGGGGAATGTGAGTCACTTCCGCCGAGGTGAACTTTTTCATCTTCTCTTTTACCAAGGCCAAGTATTCTATGAGACTGTCGTTCTTGGCTTGGCGCCGAGGTCCTCGGCCAGCCTGAGTCCCGCGAGGAAGGCCTCGTATTCGGCTTGGTTGTTCGAAGTCGGGAAGGATAGTTCGAGGGACACCTCGATGAGGATGCCTTCCTCGTTTTCGAGGATGATTCCCGCTTCGTTTCCTTTCGGGCTAGATGCTCCGTCGACATAGATTGTCCATTTCTGCGACCCGTTGGTTGAGGGTTCCGGGACGGTCATCTCTGCTACAAAGTCGGCCAGTACCTGTGCCTTCAGGGCTTTCCTCCCTTCATATCGGATGTCGAATTCGGGCAGCTCGAGTGACCACCTGAGCATCCTCCCCGCCATATCCGGTCGTCTGAGGAGTTGCCTGATCGGCTGGTTGGTCCTCACGACGACGGTATGGGCGAGGAAGTAGTGGCGTAGTCTTCTGGCCACGGTGACGAGGCCCAGTGTGACTTTCTCGATCTGCTGATACCTGAGCTCGGGGCCTTGGAGAGCTTTGCTCGTGAAGTAAACTGGCTTCTGTCCGTCCGGGGTTTCACGAATGAGGACGGTGCTGACCGCTTCGCCTGTGATCGCAAGATATAAGAAGAGTGTTTCCCCGTTCTCGGGTCGCGAGAGGACCGGGGGTTGCGATAGGACTTGTTTCAAGTGTGCGAGTGCTTGTTCGCATTCCTCGCTCCACTCAAACTCCGCTTTTTGCCGGAGAAGTTTGAAAAATGGGAGTGCGTACTGTGCGGATTTGGCGACGAACCGGGAAAGGGCGGTGAGCATTCCGTTTAATGATTGTATTGACTTCTTCGAGCCCGGAGTAGGGAGCTCGGAAAAGGCTCTACACTTGTCGGGGTTTGCCTCGATTCCTCGTTCCGTGAGGTAAAATCCGAGGAACTTTCCCGCCCAGACACCGAAGGTGCATTTGTCGGGATTAAACCTCATGCGGCATCTCCTCGCCGTGTCGAACACCTTCTGGAGGTGTGCGGCGTGGTTGACTTCTTCTGTAGACTTGATGATCATGTCGTCCATGTAGACTTCGAGCATGTCGCCGATTTCAGTCCAGAAGACCTTGTTCATCATCCGTTGATAGGTCACACCGGCATTCTTCAGACCGAAGGGCATTACGTTGTAATAGTAGTTGCCTGACGTGGTCATGAAGGCCGTGTGTTGCTTGTCAACCTTGTCCATGGGAATCTGGTTGTATCCTGAATAGGCGTCCATGAAAGATAGTAGTTTGTAACCTGCAGAATTGTCGACCAGTTGGTCGATGTTAGGCAAGGGATAACAGTCTTTCGGGCAAGCCCGGTTGAGATCGGTATAATCAACGCACATTCTCCATTTTCCATTATTTTTCTTAACAAGTACAATGTTGGACAGCCATGTCGTGTATTTGGCTTCCGAAATAAAATTTGCCTCTAGGAGGTCTTTTACAGCTTTCTCAGCAGCCTCCGCTTTCTCGGGAGATTGCTTACGCCTACGTTGTGCTATGACCTTAGCGTCCGAATCTACTGCGAGCTGATGGCAAGCCACCTCGGGGTTGAGGCCAGGCATCTCGGATGCGCTCCACGCGAAGAGGTCAGCGTTCTCCCTCAGACATGCTTTCAGTTGCTCTTTGGCTAGGTCAGGGATCCCGGTGCCGATCTTCACGTTGCGATCTGGGTCGTCTCCGAGGGTCACGAGCTCGAAATCTCCATCTGGGATGGGGCGCGCTGGGTGGAGAGGCTGCCCGTTGTTTTTCGCCTGGTGGTCGGGGTCTTCGACTCTGTCTTCATCGGGCTCGCCGGAGAACCTGCTGTCGAGGTCGACCGCGTTAACGCGCGGGAGAGGTACTTGTCCGACGTCCGGGGGTGGTTTGGCCACGGCCTTAGGTTTGGGACCAATGGAACTTAGGCCCTTGACGCTGGCGTCAAAACATCTTCTGGCCGCGTCGATGTCCCCGTGCATCGTCACTACTCGTCCCCTCCTCGTGTAGTACTTCATTTTGAGGTGGACCATCGACGGGACCGCCGTGAGTTCAGCAAGGGTGGTCCTTCCGAGGATGCAGTTGTAAAGGGATGGGCATTCAACCACCAGGAAATGGATCTTCACCTGTCGGGCCGTGTCTTCGGCCCCGAACGTAACCATTAGCTCCACGTAACCCCATGGTCTGGTGGTGGTTCCATTGAACCCCTGTAGGTCTGACCCGACGTACGGGGTCAAATGCCTCTCGTCCAGCTGAAGGGTCCCGAACAAATGAGAATACATGATGTCGACCGAGCTCCCCTGGTCGACTAGGATTCTTCGGACGTCAAAGTTCGCCATTTGTGCCCTGACCAGGAGGGGAATAGTGGCGTTTGGTGCTCCCCCGGGGAGTTCCTCGAGGTAGAAGGTGATGGGATTGGAGTTTCCCCGCACTTTCTCGAGGGTGGTCGCCTTCGACGATGTCGCGGATTCCAGTTCGTCAAACTTCCGTTTGATCGACCCAACCGATATTTTCCCGGGATCGCCTCCGGAGATAACCATTGCTTTGGGGAAGCCTTCTCAGGTACTGCGGGCTGTGACGGGGCCCTCGTCGGGGAAAGTCGCCCACATGTTGCAGATTGCCTCTTCGCCCTCGATGATTGGGGGGACGAAGAAGTCCTCGGGTCGAGTGACGCTGAGGGCGACCTGAAGCTGGACGTCGCCGGGAGGAGGTGTTGCCTCCTCGACGTTCTGTGCTCCCTTTGAGCTGGGACGAGGAGGGTCATTCTGTTGGGCATACTTCTTCAAGTGTCCTTCTTTGATGAGAATCTCAATGGCATCCTTGAGGTGGATGCAATCTTCGGTCACGTGCCTGTGGCTTCGGTGGAACCTGCAGTACTTAGATTTGTCAACGTTTGGTTTGGGAGCCGCGGGCTTCGGGAAGCGAACTCCTCCTTTCACAAACTCGGAATTCTGGCAGTCTGAGAGGATCCGAGACCGGGAAGTGTTGAGCGGCGTGTACTCCGTGAATCGGCCAGCTGGCCCGCGCTGTTCCCGGGGATCTTGATTGCGGTTTTCTTTCTTCTTTTCTCCTCTCCGTCGGGGAGAAGCGTCATCGTCTTTGTGGCCGCGGGGGCCTTCTCTACGTCTTGTCTCAAGAGCGATCTGGGCTGCTTCCATCTCTTCGAGTTCGATGTACTTCTGGGCTCGAGCGAGAAGGTCCTCGAGACGCCGGGGTCTTCGGAGGCCAATGGATTTGGCAAAGTCCGACCCAGCGCGTAGTCCGTGAATAATTAAGTATTTCTTCATGTCGTCGGTCGTGTGGACCTCGACGGCTTCCTTGTTAAACCTCTCAATGTAATTTTGGAGGGATTCGTTCCTCCCTTGGAAGATCTTTTCTAGGGCAGCCTCTGTCTTCGGGTGTCGACGAGACGCGGTGAAGTGTTTGGTGAAGCGTTGCTTCAGTTGTTTCCATGACGTGATCGAACCAGGTTCCAGACCCTTGTACCATGTCATGGCTCTCTTCCGCAAGGTGGTGGGGAATAGCCTGCACCTGATGGCTCCCCTGACGTTTCGGAAGTCGAGCATCGCTTCGAAACTCTCCACGTGATCGTCGGGGTCGGTCAGCCCGTCGTAGGTCCCCAACGGTGGAGGTTTCTCCATGCCTGGAGGGATTGGGGCGTCCATGATTTCCCACGACAAGGGGGTCGTTTGGTCCTCGTCGTCGCTACCAGCCGGGGATCTCGAAGGTGACCGATGGTGCCGTGGAGGGGAGTTCCTCAAACGGTTCTTTGGTCTCTCTTCGGTCTGCTTGGACTTCTTGGAGATGGTGGAGGCCCTGGGTTCCTTCCGAGGCGGGGAACGAGGGCGTTTCTGGGTGATCGCCGGCTGGGGTCGCTCGAGACGAGGTTGTCGACCATGGCGTACGGGCGACGGAGTCCGGGAATCTTCGGAAGGGGTCCTTCGCGGGGAAGGAGAGCGGCGAGGTGACGGGGGACGGCGATGTCTTCGCGGGGAAGATCATTGTGCCCGTCCTTGCTCCAGGGCTTCGATTCTGGTGTTCTGCTGCGCGATCAGCTGATTGGTCTGGTTGATCAATGTAAACAGGGCCACGGTACTTGGGTCCGCGTTGGGCGGCGGAGCCACTGGCTGGAGAGGGGTTTGCTGGTCGTCCGTGCGGACGACGTTGATAGTCGCATCCTGGGAGTCCGGGGAGGCGGTCTGTCCGTCTCTTATGTCGCCTTCATCGCCGTGGAGGATGATGGCGTCCTTACGGTGGTTCCCGTTCTCCAGTTGGCGAGCACGGTGTCCAGAGCCTGGTTGACGGTCGGATTGACCATGTTGGTGATGAATAGAGGAAGCTTTGGTTTATCGAGGAGAAAACGGGGAAGCTTATAGAGTTCCCCACAGTTGGCGCCACTGATCGTACCTGGATCAGACAGTTACTGGTGGCCAACGACGTCCGTTGAGCTCCGGTGAGGTGAGGTTGAAGGACGGCGGGGGGTGTACCTGCAAGGTACTCCGACGCTCAAGTTAGGGAGTGCACAGAGTAACAGCAAATACAAAGAGTGAGAAAAGTGACTTAACCTGACCCTCTCAAGTGAGAGAGTATTTATAGAGAGCCCCCAGCGCGGGGCCAACGGTTACTTGCGTTAGGCTGGATTGTCAGGCCCAATCCAAGTAACTGCCAGGGCTTACGTGGCGTAGTGAAGACCAGCACGTGGTCTTCGCCCTGGGGTAACCGTTCCTAGATTTCCGGGATTAGGGCAGACCGAATCCTGCGGAAGTGGGAGGTTACTTGGAACGTGTCCACGTGGTACGGACCGTTAGACACTCCTCGCGGGGGGAGGAGTCTTCTGTGTCGAGGACCAACAAGCCGTACGACGGACATGGCCTCGCGGGGAGGGACCATGTCTGCCGAGGAGTGGTATGTGGCATTCTCGCGGGGAGAAGCTGGTATGTCGGGGAGGTACCTCTCCGCCGGGATGCGAGGTCCTCTTGTCCTGTTGACCTAGGTGCCCGACACTGTATAGTGCCCGGGGGTAACGGTGGTATGCTCGCAGCAGTCAAGTGCCCCGCAGAGGGGTCTTATTGGGCCTCCTCATGCTATATGGGTTGGGCCTGCTTGACTGTTAGGCAGCCTCGGCCCAGTCCAGAACAATAAGATTCTAATACAATTGTAATTACTAATTTATTAAATTTTTTAATGCCATATTTAAAAAAAAAATAATCTTCATTCGTTTTGTTTAAAAAATTAAATGAAATTAAGGTGAATTGTGGGATTTGATTTAAAGGACGAATCAAATCTATTTATAATCATGTCTTTTTTCACTCTGTAATCATGTTTTTTTAATATTAAACTAAATTGTACTTTTTAAAAAAAAAATCAAAGAAAATTACATGTCATTAAAATATATTTGATTTATATCTTGATTGTACTTTATTTTAAAATGTCAAAGAAAATTAAATATTATTATTTTTGTTTGAAAAATGCTTGAGAGTACGAGACCAAAACACACAAATCAAATCATATCATTATTCTTTATTAAAAATACTTGATTGTACTACTAATTTGTTTTTTTATCATTTAACTTTTTATTAAAATTTAAGATTTTTACATGAAATAAAATATATTTTGTAATTATTTAGATTTTAAGAAAAAGTTTAATAAAACAAAACAAAATCAATAGAGATTTTATAATATTTTTTAACTTATAAAATTACTGAAAAAAAACAAAAAAAATTCAAAGAAAATGATAAATGGTAGTCATGAAAAAATAATGATAAATAGTAATCATGAAAAAAAAAAATAATAAGTGGTAAAAGACACTTATAAACGGGAAAAGTCTCCATGTGAATATAATTATTTTTATAATTATTATTTCTATATAGCAACTGTTTTTTTAATAAGAATCCATGTGACAGTACTCATGTAGGAGTAGGACAATGACATTATTTCTCTGTCCATTATTATTATTATTATTATTATTATTATTATTGATGTTAGGAAAATACAAATTAAAAGTTGCACATATTAATATATATTTGACATTTTTGAAGTTATTTACCTTTTTATTTAAAATATGCAAAATAGAATACGGGTGTTTATATTAAAGTTACACACATTCATGAATTCATCAAATAAATAGAATATAATTTTTGTTTCAAGAAAAAATAAAACAGGCTTAATAAATATTAGCTTTTTTAATGATAAAATGTTAACATTTATACTAAAAAAAAATATAAATATTTGATCATTATAACTAAAAAAATATAAATAGCATTTATACTAAAAAAATAAAATTGACCATAAATTACACTACGTGAAAAACCCAAAAGCCAAAACAATTTTAGAATTAATTTTTTTTTTAATTTATTAAAAATCTGATCATTATAACTAATCATGTCATTTAATCTATAAAATATTAAATCAATTAAATTTGACAGAGAGCTGTCATATATTGTAGGTTTGTAAAAATTATAAATATGATATAAAAATGAGGATTTAAAATTGATATTTGACGGAAAGCTGTTATAAATTTTAGGTTTGGAAAAATTAACTAATATCTAAAAAATAATGTTATTTGAATTGAAAAAATGATTTTATTCAAATCGGTAGTTTTAGAATTAACTGATCTAGATTCAACTGAGTTTTGTAACTTATCTGGATTCACAGGTAGATGTAAATGTATCTATAAGATACCAGCTGTAGATTGTTCATTTTAATGTCCATCTTTTAAATATTTCTCTTGCTGCTGTTTTATATAATTGAAGTTAGATAATCGGCTGTATGATTTATTGTAAGTACGAATCAATGCTAAAAAGTTGGTGCATATTATTAGCATACATTTGTAACTATGTCAATGTTAACCAATTGAAGAATGAATTCAAACTTTACAAATGATGGTTTGGTAGACAGAATCAAACAAATTTAATATTATTAAACATATCAATTTACTTTTATTTTCAAGATACCATGAAGTGTAGATATTCATTATAACTGAAATTTGACGGAGAGTTGTCATATATATTGTAGGTTTGTAAAAATTGTAAATATGATATAATAAAAAGATTTTAAAACTGATATTTGACGGGAAGTTGTTATAAATTTTAGGTATAGAAAAATTGACTAATATCTAAAAAGTAATGTTATTTGAATTGGAAAAATGATTTTATTCAAATTTGTAGTTTTAAAATTAACTCATCTGTATTCAACTGAGTTTTATTAACTCATCTAGATTCACAGGTAGATGTAAACGTATCTATGAGAGGCTATGTTGTAGACTGTTTATTTTAATGTCCATCTTTTAAACATTTCTGTTGCTACAGTTAAAAGTTGGCGCATATTATTAGTATATATTTGTAACTATGTGAATGTTAACCAATTGAAGAATGAATTCAAACTTTACATATGATAGTTTGGTAGACAAAATCAAACAGATTTAATATTATTAAACGTATCAATTTACTTTTATTTTCAAGATACCATGGAGTGTAGATATTTATTCCTAACTGTAATTTGACGGGTTGCTGTCATATATTGAAGGTTTGTAAAAATTGTAAATATGATATAATAATAAGGATTTAAAATTGATATCTGACGGGAAGCAGTTATAAATTTTAGGTTTCGAAAAATTGACTAATATCTAAAAAGTAATGTTATTTTGATTGGAAAAATGATTTTATTCAAATCTGAAGTTTTAAAATTAACTCATCTGGATTCAACTGAGTTTTGTTAACTCATCTGGATTCACGGGTAGATGTAAACGTATCAATGAGATACCAGTTGTAGAGTGTTCATTTTAATGTCCACCTTTTAAATATTTCTCTTGCTATTGTTTTATATAATTGAAGTGTACGATTTATTGTAAGTACGAATAAATGCTTAAAAGTTGGTGCATATTAGTAGCATATATTTGTAACTATGTCAATGTTAACAAATTGAAGAATGAATTCAAAATTTACAAATGATGGTGTGGTAGACGTGTGATGTGAATCCAGACGGGACTCGTGCGATAGCACGGGTTTCTTACTAGTTAGAAGGGTAAAGATGAAAATTAGTGGGGTAAATTTTTAATAGTTAGATATTAGATTTTATATTATTTATGAAACTAACACCTTGTTATTTTTTTATCAGTGAATTTTTCACATCGGGTGCTAATCCAGGCCCGATGTGAAATCCTTTATAACAAACTTTTATATTATTTACGAAACTGCCACCGCGTTATTTTTTCATCGGTGAACTTTTCACATCGGTTGTAAATCCAGACCCGATGTGAAATCTTTTATAAGAAAATTTTATATTATTTACAAAACTGCCACTTCGTTATTTTTCACATCAGTAAAAATAAATGTCTGATGTAAAATTCCTAAATCAAATATTTTTCACTTCATATTGTTATGAAATCTAATGTAAAATCCTTTAATAAATATTTTTCACATCATATATTTTGAAATCTGATATAAAATCATTTAATCAAATGTCTTATTTTTAGTAGTGAAAGTATATGAAATGATATTGAAAGAGTTTTGTGCAGGTAGCTTGCAGTGACGAACAAGAGGGCTACAATATGCACACTTTTGTGTTTACTTTGGAACTTGGTAATATATATGTAGTACTTAAAATACTTGTAGACTATTCATATTATATTGTTTTGGCATGTATAAATCATATTATTAGAGATTTTTATGTGCTTTAAGTTGTTTTATCTTATGAGTGATGAAATTAGCTCATAAATTTTTCTAATCCCATCTATTATAATATTTTGATTTAATTGAAATGCACTGAAAGTGTAAAAGGATTTTACACCGTCAGTTAATCATAGCCATTGGATGTTCAGAAGAGTTTGACTTTTATTTTAACTACTTATAAAGTACGGCAAACAGATGATGGTGATGAATCTGTTGGGGGAAGTTCACTAGGGAGCATTGATACATGGTGTAGGACTAGGCACCTTTGTGAGAGACACACCACATATACACCCAAAACCTTAAGGTTTTAGGTGGACAAGTGGCGTGTCTCTTACAAAGGTGTCTAGTCCTACACTATGTATCAATGCTCCCTAGTGAACTCCCCCCAACAAATGGTATCATGAGCCTTTGGTTCGTAAAGGGACCGGCTTACTTGTATCAAAATGCCCAGGAAGTGGTGTTCTGTTGAAATCGAAACGCCCAAGGAAGAGGTGTATTCGAAATACCTAATAAGAGGTGCCTTTAAAAAGGTGTCAACGGTAGTACAAGTATAAAAAGGTGGAACAGTGTGGACTCACACTTGAGGGGGAGTATTGGAATAATATAAGCAAGTGTGAGTAAGTAGGGAAATAGTTCCACATTGGATAGGAATATGGTGACTTGAGCATTTATAAGTGGAAAAACCCACTCACCTATCACCTTAAGGTTTTAGGTGGACAAGTGGTGTGTCTCTCACAAAGGTGCCTAGTCCTACACTATGTATCAATGCTCCCTAGTAAACTCCCCCAACAGAATCGACGGTGTAAAATTTTTTACACTGATAGTGTATAGTAATTAATCTCATAATATTTTAGGAAGAATTAAACAAGCATATAATGAGGCCGAATGTTATTTTACAAGTTGCAAAAGAGGTATTTTATATTTTACTTTTCGAGTTTATATTTCGAATATTATGAAAATATTTATTAAGTTGAGTTTATAATTTATTTTATTTTATTTTCAATAGGCTACAAATACTTCTAGGGTCCTAAATCAGACAAAATTTTAAAATCAATGCAGTGATGAAGATGGAAGAAAAGAAGATTAGAAACGTCTTTTATCTTAGATATGTTTTTGTGTTTTTTGCTGTCGTAACATCAATTTTGGTAGTTGTTATTATATAATTGACATTACTTTGTAAATTTTATATGCTTTGTAAGACTTATTATTTTGATAATATAATTGAAATTTCATTTAATGTTGTTTTAAATTTTGTGTGGTGCATATAGATAGTATCGTCAAAATTTGTTTATTAAAAACTATTAATTATAAAAAAGAAATATTTATAAATAAAAAAAAGATATATACCAACAGAAATACGTTGGTATAGGGAATTATAATTGACGGAAGCTAATGTCCGTTGGTATAGATTTTTCTACCTTTACCAACGGTTTTTGGATTTTTACCAACAATTTTTTCCCGTTGATAAATGTCTATGAAATATTGGATCGAATTCTAGTATGGTCGAAGGGTAGCTTCTTGGTTTGACAATTCGAAAGAATCTTAGCATGTCGTCGAAGTCTATTCATATGCTGTAGTCGAAGTATGCTATGAGTGTTAGCATGTCGAACTAAGACTTGGTTGTAAGCCTAATTGTTTAAGTTAGCTTGTTCCCTAAGTTAGCTTGTGTAATGGGCCTGTGTGTAAAAGGCCGTTAGGTTAGTATGTTAGTTTTCTTATAAATAACATGCTAGTCTCTCGTCTTTGGTGTGTGGTGCAAATCCTAATTAGGGTGGGAGAGGTTATTTGCTACTCTGTAACACTTGTAATCTCGTTTCAAAGAGAAAGTAAAGAATAACAGTTTATAACCAATTTCATTGTGTTTTTCTTGTTTCCCTCTTTTTCTTACCCTTATGGGTTTCTTGCTGATCAAGAAACCGATTATACTTTGTTATTTCAGTATCGTTTTTCTCAACAAATTGGTGCGGTGAGCGTGGAGAAGATGCCGTCAACAAAGTATGAGATTGAAAAATTCACTGGAGTGAACGATTTCGGTCTATGGCGCTTGAAGATGAAAGTCCTACTGGTTCAGCAGGGATGTTTAAAAGCGTTGAAGGGAGCCGTAACCATGGATGTTGCATTAACGGACAAAGAAAATACGACTATGGTAGAGAAATCCCACAACGTCATCTTATTGAGCCTTGGTATTAAGGTTCTTCGATAGGTCTCGAAGGAGACGACGACGTCTGGATTATAGGTGAAACTCAAAAGTTTGTACATGACCAAATCGTTGGTCAATCGTCTCTACCTGAAGCAAGCTATGTATTCATTCAAGATGTGTAAAGAGAAAGTTCTGATTGAGCAGTTGGATATGTTCAACAAGCTAATTCTTGATCTTGAAAATATTGATGTCAAGATCGAGGATGAAGATCAAGTGTTGTTGCTGTTGTGTGCTTTGCCCAGATCACATGCTCACTCAAAGAAACTCTCTTGTATGGAAGAGAGTCTTTGACCTTTGAAGAAGTTCAATTATCCTTGTATTCTAAGGATTTGAACTAATGAAAAGAGCACAAGCCATCTTTGACTGGTGAAAGCCTGTCGGTTAAGGCGAAATTCACAAAGAGAGATGGCAAGTTCGACAAGAAGAAGGGTAAAAGTCAGCAGAAGTCTTATAGTGGTGATGCATCTGGTATTCGATGTTATCACTGTAAGAAGGAGGGTCATACAAGAAAAGTGTGCCCTGAACGCCTGAAAGATCGTGGAGGTAAGGATAATGGCAACACGTCAATTGTTTAAGATGATTTTGACTCATCTGATGTCCTTGTGGTTTCAAGCAACGACTTAAGTAAATAGTGGATTATGGATTCAGATTGCACTTGGCACATGACTCTAAACAAAGACTTGTTCGAGGAACTATGTGATCAAGATGGTGGATATGTATTGCTTGGAATTAATAAAGCTTGCAAGATTACAGGTGTTGGATCTGTGAGATTCAAGCTCCATGATGACTTAATATAGTTGTTGACTGAAGTCGGGTATGCACCTGATTTGAAGAGAAATTTGATTTCTCTTTGTGAATTCGACAAGAAAATATATATTTTCAAAGGAGAGAAAAGTATTCTGAAAGTCATGAAGGGGTCGAAGGAAGTCTTTAGAGGCGTGAAGAAACAAGGCTTGTATATCCTTGAGGCTGAGGTTGTAAGTGGTTCAACAGATGTGGCATCCACAAAACTTGTGTCGAAGACTGAGCTATGGCACAAGAGACTTGGCCATGTCAGTGAAAGATGTAACACTCTTTTCTACCCCACAAATATTGTAGTGGAATAATCATAATATCAGAGTAAAAATCAGAACCACCTCAAAGGGTGCACATTTCTCAATTAAATTCAAATAAAATAATTGCTCCGTAAACAACGGGTTTTCCTCAAATTAAATCAAAAGGGCATCTAATAACAGCGGAACTCAATAATTCAAAATCAAAAAGGGTTTCCAAATAAAACCATAATCCTTCAAAACTAACAACAAAATAACAACTCAACATGGTTCGACTCAACGACCCAACCCGATGTTACAATATCAGAGCAAGATCCTCTACATCGACCAAAAGCAAATAAACTCCAAAAGTCCTCGAAGGCATCCACAACTAAGTATGATCACCTGCACGTTACCCACGTGGAGGCAACATTCAAACAGGCAGGGTGAGTAATCACAATTCATTATAATCAATATAAAAACAGGATATGAATAGCATGGTGTCATCTTCATATACAACATCATTAGGGTCATCACAAGGGAAAATATCAAAAATCACGACATCATAAATCACATCAATGCCAATTAAATGCAATGCATAATAAGACTCATGCATGTGGTACCAATCGTCACAGTCGATGGACACTAGGCCATCACCCTCCAAAGATCCCCGTCATTAGGATCGGTTCCACACAAGAACCAGAGCACTTCAAAACCACCTCACATCCACACAACGCGATGGAAGCCATAATAGACCAAAGTCTAACATCGTCACTGGAATGCTATGAATGCATGATGCACAACGTCATTATCATCATCATCAATAAAAGTTATCACGTGCATCATCATTCGTCAAAATCTCATGTTCATCATGTCATCAATTATTCATCAAAACATCACGAAATCACCATCTCATAATCATCAATATAGCTCATGGTAATTCACATCATCATTTAATCATCAACCATCACGTATAAACATCTCATAATTATCAACATACTTGTGGTAATTCATATCATTATCTAATCATCAAGCATCATGTATAAGCATCTCATAATCATCAATATACACATGGTAATTCATCAAAATAATCACAGCTCAAAACACCAAGACAACACAAGAATCACAATACAATTTTGTAAAACAGCAGCCATTCGCTGGAACATTCGCTTTGCAAACTTGTTCGCTGAGGTGTTCGCTTTGCGAGCTGCCAGCGAATCCCAGAATCCCATACAAAACCAGAGGAACTCCACTCTGTCTCACTCACCACTCTTATTCTCCTAGCGAAGGTATTCGCTGGGAAGTTCGCCTTGCGAACTAAAAGTCACTTCCAAATTCCAGTCCAGTATCACAAAATAACATTATCGCGCATTCGCGGCGCAATTCGCCCAGCGAGTCTGGGGCGAATGTTCGTCGTGCGAAGGATTCATTCGCTTTGCGAACGTGCAATTTCCTGCAATCGCAGCTACGCATCAGTAGAACTTCAGACCTCAAAACTCTTACGGGTTCAGCCTCATTTACCCCAAAACATCCCCAAAATATTCCTAAGGCATTATGGCAATCAAAGACACAAAACCTACGACTATTAGGTCGATTAATTACACTATCTTAAACCTCAAAATCATATAAACCTTCACAAACCCCAAAGATTCTCATAAACCCCGTAAATCCCTTTCTATACAAGATCCCACATATCATCAACAGAGGGTTTAGCCTCGAAGGCCTGCTTTTATTCGATTCAATTCAACCCTTAATAATTCACCAACAATCCACAAAAATACCCCTAAATCATCAATTTACTCATAAACCCACAAACCCTCACAAATCAGCTTTAAACACATCGAGTTCCTATATCGAAAACAATGAAAGCCAATACTCCCCATACCTTATATTGTCGATTCCAAGCTTTCCCTCTTGAGTTCTTGCAAACCTTCTCGAATCCTAGGCTTTTCCCTCTTTCCTCAGAGCTCTGGCCTTTTTCCTTCTTTTCACGGTTTAACAAATGAAATCTTATCCCTCTCAAATCCTCCTTTTTGTTAAACCCAACCTTTGGGCCTCTAAATTGGGCTTTTCCCAATTTACCCTCACTAATCCTCCTCAAAAGTCCATCTTACCCTTAATTCCTCTAATATTATTTAAATTAATAATGATACTAATATATTCCATATTATATACTATTATTTAATTAAATAACCAAAACTCCACAAAATTCCACACAATGCCCAAAACACCAAAATTCACTAAAAATCACAAATATTATATTTAAATAAATTAAATAAATATTCTTACAAATTTGGGGTGTTACAACTCTCCCCCACTTAAAGAATTTTCGCCCTCGAAAACTACCTCAAAGGAGCAGAGTCGGATATAACTCCCTCATCTGATCTTCACGTTCCCAAGTCCAACTTTCGCCAGCCGGTCCACCCCACAACACCTTCACCGAGGATACGTCTTTACCCCGCAACTGCTTCACCTCTCGACCGTCAATCCGCACAGGTAATGCTTCCACTGTCAGGTTATACCTCACTTGTACATCATCCATCTGAATCACATGCGACGGATCCAGATTGTACTTCCTCAACTGAGACACATGGAACACGTCATGCAAATTTGTAAGTGACGGCGGTAAAGCAATTCGATAGGCTACCTTTCATATTCTCTGCAAGATTTGATATGGACCAACAAAACATGGAGTGAGCTTCCTAGACTCCAAAGCTCGACCCACACCAGTCACTGGCGTCACCCTCAAAAACACGTGATCTTCCTCTTGGAATTCAAGTGTCTTCCTCCTTTTATCATGGTAGCTCTTGTGGCGACTCTACGACGTTTTCATTCTTCCTTGGATTATCTTAATCTTCTCGGTCGCCTCTTGCACAATCTTAGGTCCGAGTACAACACTCTTGCCCTACTCATACCAACACAAAGGAGTCTTATACCTCCTCCCATATAAAGCTTCATACAGCGTCATCTCAATACTAGCATGAAAACTGTTGTCGTAGGTAAACTCGATCAACGACAAATGACTATCCCACGATCCACCTTGATCCAACACACAAGCTCTCAGCAAATCCTCTAAAGACTGGATAGTCCTCTATGTCTGTCCATCCGTCTGCGGATGATAGGTAGAACTCAACCTCAACTTAGTACCCAAAGAATCTTACAGATTCTTCCAGAACCTCGATGTAACCCCAAGTCTCTATCCGACACAATACCCGAAGGTATCCCATGCAACTTTACAATCTCCTCAATGTACATCTCGGCTAACTTCTGCATAGGATGATTAATCTTCATCGGCAAGAAATGATCCAATTTAGTTAATCTATCCATGATCACCCAAATTGAATCATTTCCCTTAGCAGTCCTCGACAATCCCGACACAAAATCCATGGAAATGCTATCCCATTTCCATTCTGGAATATTCAACGGTTGCATCATACCCAACGACTTCTGATGTTCAATCTTCAACTTCTGACAAATCAAACAAGCATAAACGAACTCAGTAATATCCTTCTTCACAGAATACCTTTCTCGATCTATGGAACATCTGGAACACACAATCTATCTTGAAACCTCATCACACCATTCTCATCAATCTGGAATTCACCTCTGTCAGCTTGGTTAATTACCGTCAATTGGTCCACCAACTTCAATCCACTTGCTAACCCACTCTGATTTCCTCTAAAATACCACTTGTCAGCTTCAACATTCCTAACCTCGCACTGTCGGGAGTCTCTTCACACACCAAACTCAAACCTCAAAATTGTTCGATTAATTCCAATTCTCTCACTATAAGCATCAACATAGGCAATGACTTTCTACTCAACGCGTCGGCCACTACATTTGCTTTGCGCGGATGGTAACTCAAATCAAGGTCATAATCCTTTAGTAATTCCCACCACCTCCTCGGCCTCATATTCAATTCTTTCTGATCAAATAATTACTTCAGACTTTTATGATCGTTGAACACTTCAAACTTAGAGCCAAACAGGTAATGTCTCCAAATCTTCAACACAAACACCACAGTGGCCAATTCCAAGTCATGTGTAGGGTAATTCCTCTCATGAACTCGCAATGTCTCGAAGTATAATCAACAACTTGTCCATTCTGCATCAATACTCCACATAGACCCATTTTCGACACATCACAATACACCACAAAAGATTCATTCGGATTAGGCAAGATCAACACTGGAGCGGTTGTCCATCTCTTCTCCAATTCCACAAAACCCTCATCGCAGCTACATCCCACACAAAAGCCTGACCCTTTCGAGTCAACTGAGTTAAAGGTGATGCCAACTTAGAAAAGCCTTCGATCAACTTGCGGTAATAACCCGCCAATCTTAGAAAACTTCGTATCTCGGTAGCAGACTTCGGAGTCTCCCACTGTAGCACAATATCCATCTTAGAGGGATCAACAGTAATCCCGCCACTTGAAATCGCATGGCCAAGAAAACTCACTTCCTTCAACCAGAACTCACACTTCGACAGTTTCACATACAACTTCTTCTCTTTCAACACTTGCAACACAGTCCTCAAATGCTCAGCATGTTCTTCTTCAGACTTAGAATATATCAGAATATCGTCAATAAAACCCCCCACAAACTTATCCAAATACTAATGAGAAATCTGAGTCATATACTCCATGAACGCCATACCTCGTCCTGAAAGCTGTCTTCGAAATATCATCAGGCTTAACACGAATCTGATGATAACCAGACCTCAAATCAACCATGCTAAAACATAAGCGCCCACCAATGGATCCATCAAATTATCAATCCTCATAAGTGGATACTTATCCTTGGTTGTCACTTTACTCAACCGTCTATAATCCACACACAATCTCATAGTACCATTTTCTTCTTCACCGACCCACGGGAGCACCCCACAGAGAAACACTCAGTCGAACAAACTTCACCCCAAGCAACTCTTCCAATTGTTTCTTCAATTCTCCCAACTCAGATGGAGTCATCCGGTAAAGAGCCATTGACACTGGACTCGTACCTGGTATCAAATCTACCGCAACCTCTACCTCACGCTCTGGAGGCCAATCACTTACGTCATCAGGGAACACTTCCGAAATTTCACAAACAAAAAGCAAAACACCAGTTTCTCTGAAGGTGTGAAAAACACAAGAAAGGGGGGTTTGAATTGGTTTTTCAAAATAAAATCGTTTCTTTATACTAACCTCTTTTTAACAACTTTCTAACTTATAAGTAAGAAGCTTAGAATGATATAACACAGTATGTTTATACTAGTTCACTTGAGAATTCCTCAAGTTAATCTAGTCCACCCGCCAAGGTGATTTTGCCTCTCTCAATCGAGGTCTTAATCCATTAATCAATCAGATTAATACAATGCACGAGCCAAACGGCTGGTGACTAGCAACAACCTCTAAAACTCTCAAGTTCTAAACTTCTCAAGAAATCCAACCTCACCGGTCTTTCTCAAGGAATAATCCTCTAAGACAACACGTCTTAGACTTCTCAAGAAATCCAACCTTACAGGTCTTTCTTAAGGAATACAAACCTAAGTTTGAATGAATATTGTTTACAGAATAGTGTTTATAATATAAGCTGAAAGGTAAACAAGTTTTGTTTCTAAATGACTTAAGAAAGGTATTAGTTAGAGAGTATTTTTTCAGTGAGCTTTCATGTATATTTCTTCAAGTCTTCAAGTCTTTATATAGCCGAGTAAATATATCCGTTGAAAAGTAATCATAGCTATTTAGACTGATGGCGGCTTGATAGATACGTGAGGACAAATAATACTTTTGTGTCCTGTCTTGTCAAGATATCTTCATTAGTATTGGTTGCACTGTTTCCAATATATCTTCATTAGTATTGGTTGCACTGTTTCCGAGATATCTTCGTTTGTACCATTGTACAGTTGTACTCTGTTGCTTAGTCTTCTAATATTCTTAATTTCAGAGGCTTCTGCGAGCATGAGTAAGAAGGAAAACGTAGCTTGGTTCTTAAGATCTTCAAATCTTAGAGTCCTCAGAGCTGCGCCTTCGGAGTCTTCAGCACTTGATCTTTAGAACCTTGTTCGCTTAGAATGTTGTCTTCATATTTTTAGAGGCTTCTGATGGTATTTAGTTGAAGCATGAGTAGAGACTACAGTTGGGTCTTCAGAACCTTTATCTAAAGAGCATAAGTATTCAGCATCTGAACTTCGTTCATCAGAACCTCAGTCTTCAGAACTTCAGAACTTGTTCTCTTTACATATTATATCAGAGTCTTGCAATCTTCAGATTCTCCTGAAGTAATTTTTGTTATATAGCACATCAAGTGTAACGCGTAGGCGAAGTATATTCTTTTAACAACATATTCACGCCATTTAACGGAAGCAAAACCTATTTGTTATATTCTCACAAATGACAAACATTAGACTTATAAAATTGTTCATACAAACATACTTGTTTGATATCATCAAAACTCAGAGGTATTAATGCAGAACCAACTCTTGTTCTCACAATCTCCCCCTTTTTGATGATGACAAAACAATGTATTTTGATGACACAATTGTGTACATAACACAAGGGTAATCGAAATAAGAAGGTTAAGAAATACGTATCCTTCACATGAGATACTCCCCCTGAATCTCAGACTGGGTGAAGATAAAATATCCTGACTTGTGAATTTTTTTTTAGAGGGACTCCCCCTGATTCCAAAAGGTCAGGTACTGAAATCTTCATAGTCTTGATTCAATTATAAACTTGATCTTTCAGAGTTTGACACGAACTTAGGTCGTCATCTCATAACTCCTGAAGAGAAGGACAAAGAAAAGCATCTAACAGAAATAACACTTTACTGGTTAGACTTTAAACAGCTTGTTATTCAGAGATTGACTATAAAACCAAAATTTCGCATTCATTACTTCTTCCCCTTTTTGTCATAATAAAAAAAATTTGTGAACAAAGGGTGAAAATCTAAGTCCTAAAGCCTAAAATTATAGAACCAAAATGAAACAAGGAAAAGGTTAGGTGGTTCTAGAGGACATTTTGTCCAAAATCTTTTGAAGCAAGTTCTGAACATTTGCATTGACAACCTTTTGTTCTGCAAAATTTTCTCTGAAAATCTGTTGTTCTCCTCTGATTTATTTAATTGCATTTTCCAAACGCACCACATCAGGTTCAGGTGAGGAAACAACTAAGGCATCTTGCTTAGCTTTTTCTATAGCTTCAGCTTCTTTTGCCAGCCTCGCTTCTTCTTCTGCAAGAAGTCTTGCTTCTTCAGCAGCCTTTTCTTCAGCCTCTCTTTGCTTAGTCACTAGAAAATTGAATTTTCTTATCCTTTCCTCAGCCTCTTCTCTTGCTTTCACCAGTTCAACTCCAGCAGCTTCAGAGAACCTGGACATCCTTGCAAATTCAGAGTCTAACCACTTCCGAAATGCGTCCTAAGAATTTACAAGCTCTACAGGCTTGACACTTGTCCTGGCCTCTGCTAGTAGCTTTGCTACTTTCTTCAACGCCTTTTTATGAAATTTGCTAATACATTCATCAATGATTTTTGGAGGGGGTCTTTCATAGATGACCAAGGCCAGGTTGGATTCAGCAGAACTTGTTTCAGAAAGGTTGGTTTCATCAGATGAAGCAATTTCAGGTTAAGTGGGTTCAGGATTTGGTTGAGATGAATTGGTTTCAGTAGTATGAGAAGAGAGCTCAAAAGTTTCTAATTCTGAAGGAGATTCAGAAGTGACAATCTCAAGAGGTTTAGCTCTCATTTCTTCAGATGCTGGTTCAGGAGGATCAGAGTGTTGGATTGAGGATTCAACAATAGTTTTCTGATGAAAAGCGTAGGACATTGGTGAGACAAGTATATCTGGTTGGATGAGTGAGGTGGTTGTTGATGAAGTGTATGTAGGAATGACTTCGGATTGGATAAGTGTACTGATTGATGGAAAGGAAATTTGTGGAATAGTAGTTGTTTCAAATACAGGAATAGAGGTTATTGGTGGTGGAATTGAAAACGATTGTGACTTGAAGCTGACTTGTGGATTTGAGGTGGGAATGAAGGTAGTTTGTTGAGACGATGATGAAATAGTAACAGGTTTAGCGTCAACTATTGAAACAGAAGAAGTGATGGCAGACTTACTAGTTCTTTCAGAGTGAGAATCTTGAGCAGAAGTCTTGGAGGTTCCTGACTTATTACCCTTCTTCTTTTTCTTGGGTTCAGGATCCTCTTCGATTAGCTTTCTTTTTCCTCTACTGGGCTCAACTTCTTCAATTCTGACTTTAGACACGTCTTGTCCTTCTTTTTCCATTATAGTAATAAGTGCAGCAATAACTTCCTTGTTTTCACAGCTGTGAAAAGAGGGATAGTCTTTCACCTGAATTCTGCTTTGTATCACACTTTCATGAGGGATAACCATAGGTTTAAGTTGAACATCTTTGATTATTTTCATATTTTTCAGGGTAGTGGCATTTAAAGACTCTCCAATGCTTGGAACCAAATATTATGTATATCTGGCTTCTTTAATCAGGTAATCCACTAGGTCGCTTTCAACAAAAATGCCAGAGAGCAATCTCCCGAAAGGAATGTAGGTTGGAATCTTCTTTGTAGGTGAAGATGTTGTTCTGGACTTGCGCACTTTGTCTCTTAGATAGGAAAACAGAATTAAGGGCAAATTCATTTTCTTCTTTTTATGCAAACAGTACAGCATGTTCCTTTGAGTAGTATTGAAGTCGTCTGCAGAACTCTTCAGGGGTCTTGGGTTGATACAACCAAGAATAATCTTGTGCCACATTCTCAGTTTATCATGCAAGTCTACACTTTTATAATCTGTTTTCTTAGATTGATAGTTCGTAAAGATTTCTCTGCTGATGGCAATGTCAGATTTTTTGAGCTTTCCATAGACTCGTTTCCCTTCCAAGAACTTCATTCCTAGAAGATCTGAAATCGACTTTTCAGTAATGATAATCCTGTTTTCCATAACAAAAGAGACAACATGAAGATCATCAGTATCGGGCATTCTCCAGAAGTCTTTTACAAGGGATTCATAGATAGGACCTTTAAGTTTTTCAAAGTAGTTATTCCATCTTTGACATTCGAGTTCGGCAGAAAGATCAAGCCCATTGTTTGCAAGATTCTGGAAATCCACATGCAGTTCCTTGAGAACAGTTAGATCGTCCGCAGGATGTACACACGTAACTGCTGTATTTCTTTGAGTAACATGGTTTTCATCAATCTCAGGAGGAGACGATGAAGTCGACGCAACAGTTGCAGTGGTTGCGGAGGTGGTAGTAGGCACAACTGATGAGGATGATAACCCTTTCGATGGATTCAAAGATGCTTCCATTTCTTCGGAGAATTTGATGGTTTCTTGTTGAATGTGATTCATCATGATGAAGTTTGTGATTGATCAAGATGAGAACAATAGATGAATAGTTGAGAGAGAGAGAGAGAGAAAGAAAGAAGCGATTTGGGGGTTTTAGGGTTTCTTAAAGTGTGGAAGTGAATGTGAGGTAGTGTGAGTAGATTTATAAAGTTTTTTTGAAATTTGAAAAGTTAAAATAATGTATTGGGAGTTAAAGAATGAACGCAATTATGATTTTAAATCAATTCGAAGAAAGATTACTGTTCATTGTGGACTTTAAAATAGATGTAATGATTTGGATATAACTGAGGTTACACGCGTTAATCATCTTCTAATTCAAGTGACACATTTTGATATTCTCAGAATCTGGACAACTCAAGAGTTTCCATCTAATCAGAGACATTTCTGACCGAAGTAGCTTCTGATAACTGAGATTAAACATGTGTATCTGAGAGAAATCTAATTTCTTCAGACTCTAACTAAACACATCTGATTCTGATACGATCTTACTCTAGCTGATTTTTCATCCAGAGCATCCGCGTACTGCATAGAGAAGTGGAAATGTACTCTGCTTCTGCTGTAGAGAGAGCAATTGTAGATTGCCTCTTGCTTGACCATGAGATCAGATTCTTCCCTATAAACTGACAGTTTCCAGATGTGTTTTTTCTTTCCAATCTGTCTCCAGCTTAGTCTGCATCACAGTAACCAGATAGAGTGTACTCTGATGTTTTCTCATACATCAAGCCAAGGTTAGTAGTTCCTTTCAGATACCTTAGAATTCTTTTAATAGCAGTTAAATGAGGTTCTCTAGGATCTGATTGAAATCTAGCACACAGATGAACGCTGAATAAAATATCAGGTCTAGAAGCAGTTAAATACAAATGAGAGCCTATCATACCACGATAGGTCTTCTGACAAACTTTACCACTTACTTCTTCTTTCTCCATGATGCATGTTGGATGCATTGGAGTCTTTGCTATTTTACAATTTATCATGTTGAATTTCTTCAGAAGTTCTTTAGTGTACTTACTTTGATGAATGTAAGTAGCCTCTGGTTTCTGATCAATTTGAATTCCCAGAAAGAACTTCAACTCACCCATAAGACTCATTTCGAATTCTGCTTGCATCAATTTGAAAACTCCTCGCGTAGAGAGGGATTAGCAGAACCAAATATAATATCATCAACATAAATCTGAACTATGAGTATATCATTTTTGTACGATTTACATAAGAGAGTGGTGTCAACCTTGCCTCTGGTGAAGTTATTTTCTAAAAGAAAATTGCTCAATCTGTCGTACTAAGCTCTGGCAGCTTGCTTCAGACCATAGAGAGATTTTTTTAGTTTAAAGACAAAATCTAACTTTTCTGGGTTTTCAAATCCAGGAGGTTGTTTGACATAAACTTCTTCTGATATATAGCCATTCAAAAATGCACTCTTAACATCCATCTGGTATAAGATGATGTTGTGATTTACTGAAAAATAAATTAACAAGCGTATAGCTTCTAGTCTGGCGACTGGAGCAAAGGTTTCATTGTAATCTATCCCTTCTTGTTGACTGTAACCTTGTGCAACAAGTCGTGCCTTGTTTCTGACGACTTCTCCCTTTTCATTGAGTTTGTTTCTGAATACCCATTTAGTCCCAATTACATGGACATCTTTTGGTTTTGGGACAAGATCCCATACATCATTCTTTGAAAACTGGTTAAATTCTTCTTCCATTGCCAGAACCCAGTCCTTGTCCATAAGAGCTTCATCAACTGTCGTTGGCTCAATTAACGACACCAATCCCAGAAGCGTTTCTTCAGAGGGTTTGAAAGTTGATCTGGTTCTGATGGGAGCGTCCATGCTACCCATAATTAGTTCTTCAGGGTGTGAAGTTGAGATTCTCCTCTTCTTTTGTTGTGGAGTATCAGACGATACATCAATGATATCGAAAGTAGGAACTTCTGGAGTTTTAACTTCTTCTGCCTTTTCTTTAGGTTCTGAAAAGTTGATTTCCAAATCTGCGAACTTTTCAACTAGCTTTGACTTTTTAGGGTCAAGCTTATCATCGAATCTGACATGAATTGATTCTTCCACAATCCGTGATTCTGTGTTATAAACTCTGTAGCCTCTTGAGTGTTCAGAGTATCCTAACAACAAACACTTCTGTGCTTTGGAATCAAACTTGCCAAGATTCTCTTTAGTGTTTAACATAAAACAAATACATCCAAAAGGGTGAAAATAAGAAATGTTGGGAGTTTTATTCTTCCATAATTCATAGGGATTTTTAGTCAAAATAGGTCTTATGGAGATTCTATTTTGAATGTAACATGATGTGTTAACTGCCTCTGCCCAAAAGTGCTTAGCCATGTCAGTTTCTTGGATCATGGTGCGAGCCATTTCTTGTAAAGTTCTGTTCTTTCTTTCTATAACTCCATTTTGTTGTGGAGTTCTAGGGCAAGAAAAATCATGAGATATCCCATGCGAATCAAAAAGTTTTTCAAAATCTTTGTTTTTAAATTCTCCACCATGATCACTTCTGACCTTGACGATTTTACAATTCTTTTCGTTTTGCACTTGGGTGTAGAAAGAAGCACACACAGAATGTGACTCATCCTTGTGTCTCAAGAATTTTACCCATGTCCAACGACTGTAATCATCAATGATGACTAGTCCATATTTCTTACCATTGATAGAAGCATATTTCACTGGTCCAAATAGATCAATGTGAAGAAGTTCCAATGGTCTAGAGGTAGAAACAATATTCTTTGCTTTAAAAGAAGTTTTTGAAAACTTGCCTTTCTGACATGCTTCACAAAGAGCATTTGAAGAGTACTTCAGATTTGGCAAACCTCTAACAAGTCCTAGCTTGTTCAGCTGTGATATTCTTCTCAAGCTAACATGACCCAGACGTCTGTGCCAGACCCATTGCCCTTCATTGACAGACAAAAGACACTTTACATTTTGATGTTTTAAATCTGATAATTTAATTTTGTAAGTATTGTTCTTCCTTTTACCATTGAACAGAACATATCCATCCTTTTGACTAACAGCCTTACAAGACGTTTGATTGAAAATAACGTCATAACCCTTGTCACTAAGTTGGCTAATTAACAACAAATTATGCATTAGACCTTCAACTAAAAGAACATTATTTATAGAAGGAAGTTTACCATTACCAACAGTTCCGGAGCCAATAATTCTTCCCTTCTGGTTTCCTCCGAAACCGACGATGCCTCCAGGCTTAAGTTTCAGATCTCGGAACATATGCTTTTCTCCCGTCATGTGTCACGAGCATCCACTGTCCAGGTACTATGACTGGTGTTTCAATGGCACCATTAAGGATATCTGCAACATAAATTATCTTATTCTTAGATACCCATTTGTGGGTCCTTTCACATTAGTCTTTCCAGAGGTTCTGACACCTTTGGATTTTCGTGCAGCAGGATAATAGTGTGGTATTTGTGCATAATATTTGAGTTTGGAAGTTTTCTTTCGTGTCTGTGTTTGTGATATAACAGACTTAGAACCTTCTGGTTCTGGACATTTCAGTTTAGTGTCAGCACGCACAAACTATTTAGATAGAGGTATTAGTTTGATATTCTTGGTTTCATCATATGGTTGTGATGGTCCTGAATATCCCAGACCTCTACTTCCATTTCTGCTAACTCCATAGATCATTGAAGCCATTTTACTTCTATCTATGCTTTTAGCAAGGAAGTGCTGAAAAGCTCTATCATATCTGACCACTTCATTAGTGACGGTTATGTCAGACGTGATCTCTTCTTCTAACTTAGATACTATATTTTTTAAAACAGCATTTGATTTTTCTAAGAAAAATAATTTTTCGTTTAATTCAGAAATAGTTTGCTTATTCTTAGTAAGGTCCTCGGAAGGAACCATAAAAGTCTTTTTTAGAGTTTTGTGTTTTCTTAGAAGAAGTTAATACCTTTCCATAAGTTCAGATAATCCTATTTCAAGTTCAGAACGAGATAAGGAAGAAAGTACCTCTCTGTTGTCATCAGAGTATGATAGTTCTTCTTCTGATAGAACTCCGTTCGTGCTGGTCTTAGCCATGAATTCCACATTGGCATGTTCTCCATCGGAATCTTCCTCTGATTCTGAATCATCCCAAGTTGCCATAAGACCCTTTTTATCTTTTCTAGGTTTTCCATCTTTCTTGAACTTTGGACAATCATTCTTGATATGTCCAGGCTCCTCGCATTCAAAACATGTAACTTCTCTTCCATAAGCTTTCTTTTGACCGTGTATAGACTCAGATCTTCTTCTTGGTCCTCTGAACTTATTCCTTCTGTATTTCCATAGTTGAGTTATCTTCTTTGATGTGAGAGATAGTTCATCTTCGTCTGAATCTTCTTCAGATTCTTCCTCTGCTTGATAAGCCTTTTTCTTTTCAGACTTAGCCTTTAGAGCAATAGATTTACTTTTCTTCTGAGGTTCATCTTCTTGAAGTTCTATTTCATGACTTCTTAAAGAACTAATTAGTTCCTCAAGACTTATGTTGTTCAAATCCTTTGCTAGTTTCAAGGCTGTTACCATTGGTCTCCATTTGACAGGTAGACTTCTGATAATCTTCTTGACATGATCAGCAGTAGAATAACCTTTGTTCAGAACTCTGAGTCCTGCAACAAGCATCTGGAATCTTGAGAACATAGTTTCCATAGATTTATGTCTTCCATTCTGAAAACTTCATATTTCTGGATTAGTGCAAGAGCCTTTGTCTCTTTGACTTAAGCGTTGCCTTCATGAGTCATTCGGAGAGAGTCAAAAATAGACTTTGCAGTTTCTTTGTTTGGGATCTTTTCATATTCCGTATAAGAAATTTCATTTAATAGAATCGTTCTTGCTCTGTGATGATTCTTGTAAGTCTTCTTTTGAGCATCTGTTAATGCACTTCTGACAATCTTTTTGCCTTTAGAATCTATAGGGTAACTGTAGCCATCAATTACCAGATCCCATAGATCTAAGTCAAAAGCCAGAAAGTAACTTTCAATTCTATCGTTCCAATAGTCAAAATTTTCCCCATCAAAGATATGAGGTTTTGCACTATAAGAATCTCTTTCATTAGCAGTAACATTTGGTTCAGGTGCAACCATTGTTTTTCACACTTGGATCGGTACTGAACACTGTTAAGTGTTTGATAAAAATTCAACCTTTTTATCACCTCAGAACCGGAGCTCTGATGCCAATTGAAGGTGTGAAAAACACAAGAAAGGGGGGTTTGAATTGGTTTTTCAAAATAAAATCGTTTCTTTATACTAACCTCTTTTTAACAACTTTCTAACTTATAAGTAAGAAGCTTAGAATGATATAACACAGTATGTTTATACTAGTTCTCTTGAGAATTCCTCAAGTTAATCTAGTCCACCCGCCAAGGTGATTTTTCCTCTCTCAATCGAGGTCTTAATCCACTAATCAATCATATTAATACAATGCACAAGCCAAACTGCTAGTGACTAACAACAACCTCTAAAACTCTCAAGTTCTAGACTTCTCAAGAAATCCAACCTCACCGGTCTTTCTCAAGGAACAATCCTCTAAGACAACACGTCTTAGACTTCTCAAGAAATCCAACCTTACAGGTTTTTCTTAAGAAATACAAACCTAAGTTTGAATGAATATCGTTTACAAAATAGTGCTTCTAATATAAGCTGAAATGTAAACAAGTTTTGTTTCTAAATGACTTAAGAAAGATATTAGTTAGAGAGTATTTTTTTCAGTGAGCTTTCATGTATATTTCTTCAAGTCTTCAAGTTTTTATATAGCCGAGTAAAATATATCCATTGAAAAGTAATCATAGCTATTTAGACTGATGGCGGCTTGATAGAGACGTGAGGACAGATAATACTTTTGTGTCCTGTCTTGTCAAGATATCTTCATTAGTATTGGTTGCACTATTTCCAAGATATCTTCATTAGTATTGGTTGCACTGTTTCCAAGATATCTTCATTTGTACCGTTGTACAGTTGTACTCTGTTGCTTAGTCTTCTAATCTTCTTAATTTCAAAGGCTTCTGCGAGCATGAGTAAGAAGGAAAACGTAGCTTGGTTCTTAAGATCTTCAAGTCTTGGAGTCCTCAGAGCTGCGCCTTCGGAGTCTTCAGCACTTGATCTTTAGACCCTTATTCTCTTATAATGTTATCTTCATATCTTCAGAGGCTTTTGATGGTATTTAGTTAAAGCATGAGTAGAGACTATAGTTGGGTCTTTAGAACCTTTATCTAAAGAGCATAAGTCTTCAGCATCTGAACTTCGTTCATCAGAACCTCAGTCTTCAGAACTTCAGAACTTGTTCTCTTTACATATTATATCAGAGTCTTGCAATCTTCAGATTCTCCTGAAGTAATTTCTGTTATATAGCACATCAAGTGTAACGCGTAGGTGAAGTATTTTCTTTTAACAACATATTCACGTCATTCAACGGAAGCATAACCTGTTTGTTAGATTCTCACAAATAACAAACATTAGACTTATAAAATTGTTCATACAAACATACTTGTTTGACATCATCAAAACTCAGAGGTATTAATGTAGAACCAACTCTTGTTCTCACATTCTCCACCTTCACTAATACTCAAGGTTGTCCTCAACATAAACATTTCAGCACCATCCTACATCGACTCATCAAAACAATCTGTAAGCACTTGGCTTAACTCCAAACAATTCACTATACACACTACTTAAGCTCGCAAGACACGTCTATCCCATCCAAAATGATCCCGTCTATTATCAACAAGAGATTAAGGGTGATCAATTCCTCAATTTGTCAATAACAGTCGACTATCATGAGGCTGTACAAACTATCTTTACCAAACTATCGTAGAGTCCAACACCACACTTAGCCATCGCAAGCAACTTGGAGAAGCACCATCTCCTCCCCCACTTGTTTCATTCCCAACCTGCAAATGGAAAACAAAACAAGCATCGACAGTGTTTTCACACACATGTCGAACACTAGGGAATATACAACATTAGACAACCTGGTCGGACGGACCGACCAGGCTTTGATAACACTAATGTAACACCCTTTTCTACCCCACAAATATTGCAGTGGAATAATCATAATATCAGAGTAAAAATCAGAACCACCTCAAAGGGTGCACATTTCTCAATTAAATTCAAATAAAACAATTGCTCCGTAAACAATGGGTTTTCCTCAAATTAAATCAAAAGGGCATCTAATAGCAGCGGAACTCAATAATTCAAAATCAAAAAGGGTTTCCAAATAAAACCATAATCCTTCAAAACTAACAACAAAATAACAACTCAACATGGTTCGACTCAACAACCCAACCCGATGTTACAATATCAGAGCAAGACCCTATACATCGACCAAAAGCAAATAAACTCCAAAAGTCCTCGAAGGCATCCACAGCTAAGCCTGATCACCTGCACGTTACCCGCGTGGAGGCAACATTCAAATAGGCAGGGTGAGTAATCACAATTCATTATAATCAATATAAAAACAGGATATGAATAGCATGGCGTCATCTTCATATACAACATCATCAGGGTCATCACAAGGGAAAATATCAAAAATCACGACATCATAAATCACATCAATGCCAATTAAATGCAATGCATAACAAGACTCATGCATGTGGTACCAATCGTCACAGTTGATGGACACTAGGCCATCACCCTCCAAAGATCCCCGTCATTAGGATCGGTTCCACACAAGAACCAGAGCACGTCAAAATCACCTCACATCCACACAATGGGATGGAAGCCACAATAGACCGAAGTCTAACATCGTCACTGGAATGCTATGAATGCATGATGCACAACATCATTATCATCATCATCAATAAAAGTCATCACGTGCATCATCATTCGTCAAAATCTCGTGTTCATCATGTCATCAATTATTCATCAAAACATCACGAAATCACCATCTCATAATCATCAATATAGCTCATGGTAATTCACATCATCATTTAATCATCAACCATCACGTATAAACATCTCATAATCATCAACATACTCGTGGTAATTCATATCATTATCTAATCATCAAACATCATGTATAAGCATCTCATAATCATCAATATACACATGGTAATTCATCAAAATAATCACAGCTCAAAACATCAAGACAGCACAAGAATCACAATACAACTTTGCGAAACAGCAGCCATTCGCTGGAACATTCGCTTTGCGAACTTGCTCGCTGGGGTGTTCGCTTTGCGAGCTGCCAGCAAATCCCAGAATCCCATACAAAACCAGAGGAACTCCACTCTGTCTCACTCGCCACTCTTATTCGCCTAGCGAAGGAATTCGCCGGGAAGTTCGCCTTGCGAACTAAAAGTCACTTCCAAATTCTAGTCCAGTATCACAAAACAACATTATCGCGCATTCGCGGCGCTATTCGCCCAGCGAGTCTGGGGAGAATGTTCGTCGTGCGAAGGATTCATTCGCTTTGCAAATGTGCAATTTCTTGCAATCGCAGCTACGCATCAGTAGCACTTCAGACCTCAAAACTCTTATGGGTTCAGCCTCATTTACCCCAAAACGTCCCCAAAATATTCCTAAGGCATTATGGCAATCAAAGACACAAAACCTACGACTATTAGGTCGATTAATTACACTATCTTAAACCTCAAAATCATATAAACCTTCACAAACCCCAAAGATTCTCATAAACCCCATAAATCTCTTTCTATACAAGATCCCACATATCATCAATAGAGGGTTTAGCCTCGAAGGCCTGCTTTTATTCGATTCAATTCAACCCTTAATAATTCACCAACAATCCATAAAAATACCCCTAAATCATCAATTTACTCATAAACCCACAAACCCTCACAAATCAGCTTTAAACAATCGAGTTCCTATATCGAAAACGATGAAAGGCAATACTCCTCATACCTTAGATTGTCGGTTCCAAGCTTTCCCTCTTGAGTTCTTGCAAACCTTCTTGAATCCTAGGCTTTTCCCTCTTTCCTCGGAGCTCTGGCCTTTTTCCTTCTTTTCACGGTCTAACAAATGAAATCCTATCCCTCTCAAATCCTCCTTTTTGTTAAACCTAACCTTTGGGCCTCTAAATTGGGCTTTTCCCAATTTACCCTCACTAATCCTCCTCAAAAGTCCATCTTACCCTTAATTCCTCTAATATTATTTAAATTAAGAATAATACTAATATATTCCATATTATATACTATTATTTAATTAAATAACCAAAACTCCACAAAATTCCACACAATGCCCAAAACACCAAAATTTACTAAAAATCATGAATATTATATTTAAATAAATTAAATAAATATTCTTACAAATTTGGGGTGTTACAAAAGAGGCCTGATCGAATTGTCGAAACAAAATCTATTGTGTGGTGACAAGGTTGAAAAACTGGAGTTTTGTGAACCTTGTGTATTTGGTAAATCCCGTAGAATGAAGATTAACAAAGGTAAACAAAAAAACACATGGATCCCTTGATTACATTCATGCTGATCTTTGGGGGCCTGCAAGGAATCCTTCACACTCAGGTGCAAAGTATTTTCTATCCATAGTTGATGATTACTTCATAAAGTTATGGGTATTCATCCAGAAGACTAAGGATGAAACTTTTGAAAATTTCAAAAGTTGGAAGACTCTGGTTGAAAACCAAACTGGCAGGAAGGTCAAGAGGTTAAGGACCGACAATGGTCTTGAATTTTGCAATGAGACTTTTGACAGCTATTGTGTTGCGAATCGTATTGCAATGCACAAAACTACTGCAGGGACTCCCCAACAAAATGGTTTAGCTGAAAGGTTTAATCGAACCATTCTGGAAAGGGTGAGGTGCATGTTGGTAAGTGCGGAATTGAAGAATGTGTTTTGGACAGAAGCTGTTGTAATTGTAGTATACTTGATAAATAGGTGTCTCTCGATATCCTTGGGAATGAAGACACCACAAGAAGTCTGGTCGGGACATCCACATTGTCTCGACAGACTTAGAGTATTTAGTTGTTTAGCATATGCTCATATTAGGCAAGACAAGGTCGAACCTAGAGCTCTGAGATATATGTTCCTTGGATACCCTGAAGGAGTCCAAGCTTATAGGTTATGGTGCCTAGAGCCAGGTCACAGGAGGTGTATCACAAGTCGAGATGTAGTTTTCAATGAAGTTGAGATGGCTTTCAAGAAAATAGATGACATTGGTCGATGTTCGAAGATCTCTAAAGAAGAGTTTGGACAGGAAGAGATTCCTGTTGAGGTGGAGCATAGTGATGCTGAATTGCATGACCCAAATGAAGTCGAAGAAGAAGTAGAAGCTGCTGTCGAAGATGAGGAGACTGATAATGACTACCTGCTGGTAAGAGACAGGTCGAGAAGAGTTATCAAACCACCTCAGAGACTTGGTTATGCAGATCTTATAGCTTATGCCTTAATCTCTGCAAGTGAGGTTCTGGACAAAGAACCTAGATACTATAAAGAGGTTATGAGGAATCAAGACAAGACATTGCCAAGTAACAAGTTTTTCCATCGGATGCAGTTGATAAAACTGCATGATGAAAACTAGTTTGTTCCCTTGTTAGTGTAGAGTTTGTTCCAAGGTAGAGATTTGTGAGATATTGGATTGAACTCTAGTATGGTCGAAGGGTAGCTTCTTGATTCGAAAATTTGAAAGAATTGTAGCATGTCGTCGAAGTCTGTTCACATGTTGTAGTCGAAGTATGCTAGGAGTGTTAACATGTCGAAATGAGCCTTGGTTGCAAGCCCAATTATTTAAGTTAGTTTATTCCCTAAGTTAGCTTGTGTAATAGGCCTATGTGTAAAAGCTCATTAGGTTAGTATATTAGTTTTCTTATAAATAGCATGCTAGTCTCTCATCTTTGGTGCATGGTGCAAATTCTAATTAATGTGAGAGAGATTATTTGCTACTCTATAACACTTGTAATCTTGTTACAAAGAGAAAGTAAAGAATAGCATTTTATAACTAATTTCATTGTGTTATTCTTATTTCTCTCTTTTTTTTATTCTTGTGGATTTCTTGTTAATGAAAAAATCGATTATACTTTATTATTTCAATATTGTTTTTTTCAACAATGTTAAAATTTTTTTAATAATTAAATAAAGAAAATGATGTCTCAGTCCAAAATAGTGCAGACTTTCAATTTAAAAAACATTTACAAGATTTCTAGGGCAACTGAATCCTACACCTCTAAGTCTAAAATTTGTTCGTATCATTCTACCAAACCTTTGAAGCAAAATATAATTATTTTATCGTAAAGCATCTTATGCAATCTTAATTAAGAAATCAATTGTCATTCTTTTTACTCAACCTTTATTCGTCTTTATTATACAGTACAAGATGACATAACTTTTATATATATATATATATATATATATTTGAAACGTGTCTTACAAAGAGAGGATTTGCTAATTGCTAATTAATGTAAGCAAGATTAATTAATTATAATTTGCAGGTCTCTCCATTATAAAAATGAATAATAAATTTTATTGATAACATTGTAAATTAGTTTTTTATAAAGGCGAATGTACGAAAGAAAATTAATATATATATATATATATATATATATATATATATATATATATATATATATATATATATTGGACACAGATCGGGTTCGGGCGGTTTCGGTTGAAGAATGCTCACCCAAATGAATCCGACGGGTAAAAAAGTTTGACCCATTTTCGCCCATTAAAAGCGTCGGATAGATCGGGTAGCGGGTTCACGGTAACGGATTTCAACAGGCGGGTTCAGCCATGGAGTCTAAGAGAAAGAACATTCGGTGCAGAAAAAAAAAAAAGCTTATAATCAAGTATAGATAAATATCTTACAATAGAAAAAAAAGCTTTTAATCAAGTATAGATAAACATCTTACAGTAGATAAAATATTGAAGAAGAAGAAGAATAGTGATCAAGGGTGGAGGACAATAGAACAAATGCATCTATTATTTAATTTTATTATGAGAAAGAAGATGACATTTTATCTTCATTAGAGCATAGAAATATTTTTTATATTTTAAAAAATATAGATTTTATATATATTGATGAAAGAGAGCATAGAGTAATGTGATGAAAAGTGGAAATAATGAAGTTGACAAGTTTAATTAAAATAGTAGACTTATAAGGCACTGACAACTTTTGACATTTGAAATAGGTTGATATATGTGTAGCTGTAAAGTAAAATGGTAGTACTACTAGACTATAATTTCACGTGAGTATAATATTTTTTTCTATTATACTAGTTAATTTCGGGCAGGTTCAAACACTGATGGGTGTAATTTTTTGAACCGGGCCCGTCCAAGTTAACCCATATTAACCTTTGTTTTCAAATATTTTGAACCGGGGCCCAAATCGAACTGCCCACAACACCTATTATTTTTCGGTTTTCTCGGATTTCGGGCGGATCATCAAAACCTGTTCACTCCTCTTTTATATATATATATATATATACACGCACGTACAAACATGTAATAAATTAATAGAATCTCTAACTAACAATGTAATGATGGCTAATTGTTTAGAGAATAAATTAATAAGATCTCTAACAATGTGGTGATGGCCAATTGTTTGGGTTCTCTTCCTTTCATTTTCTTTCATTAATCAAATGCATGTCATCAATTTTAAAATATATTTACTCAAAACTTAAATAATACTTTAATTAACTTTTTTTTTGTCAAGTATGTTAATTTTGAAATTCATTTTTGTCTCTTAATTTAAAAAATATTAATAAATTCTTAACTCTTCATAACTATTATGTTAGTCTCTTTTTGTTTTATTAAACGGAAACAATTTAAAAACTAATCGTTAAATTCGTCATTTATTAGATGAAAATGATCAATATAATATTCTTAAAAAAATAAGGTAATATATTTTTTAAGTTAAAGAAATTAAATAATTTTCAAGATTAATCTATAAGATCTAAAAGAGTATTACTTTTTTTTAGGGTAAAATATGTTTTTCTTCCTCTAAATTGTTTTTTAAAAGATTGGTTCTTTACAAAAATTTCATTCAGATAATTGATCTGTGACGTTAATTGCCACTAACGTATGTTGATGTGACAATACAAGTGAATTAAAATTTCTTTTTATTTAATTGAATGACACGATAGAAAATAAAAACTTAAAACAAGTTGAAACATGATACATTTTTATTTGACCTACCCTAATACCTTTGGTTATGTTTGCACAGTTAGAGTTTAGCTTTTTTAGTGGGTGTTTCAACATTTTTTGGCAACTAACTAGAGAGGAACAACTACAAGTTGTTTATTTTTCTTACATGTTATTGGTGTTACGCTCATATTCTAAGCATGTTGGTGTTACGGTCATATTCTAAGCATGTCTTACACATGTGGTTTGTGTGTTCTTTATCATCTTATTTGGGATGTGTCATATGGTTCTCTTATGTGGAGTTAAGTTAGGTTAGGATAAATGAAAATGTAGGTTTCAACTTGTTTTAAGTTCTATTTTCTACGTTGTCATTCAAATAAATAAAATAAAAATATTTTTAATACACCTGTAATGCCACATCAGCATTCAATAGTGGTATTTAACGTCAGAGATCAATAAGATGGATGGAAATTTTTAAAGGAACTATTGGAAAGAAATTTTTAAAGTACCTAATAATAAAAATAACTATATTTATGATAAACACAAATATATTTAACTTTTTTTTTATTCATAGCTTGTTCGACAAGTGAAATCAACTTACTCTTATAAGAAAAATAGGTCTTATTATTTTCTTTCCTTAAAAATCAAACTCGTGATATCATTTGTGTAATCTTCTAGCTTAGGATCAAGTAGACATCGTATATTTATATGTTGTCATGAAAATTGCTAACTACGGGATGTTTGTAACATAAGTAAGCAGACTCTTTTACAAAATAAGCCACATTAACATACTATTTAATCCGAACAAACCCTTTCTTAAAATGAACATTACTACACAAAAGAATACTTGGTAGTTCAATTTAACATAATAACAATTAATTCAATTTAAATTAGATAAATCACATATGCCTAGTTATACATTAGCTTGTAAAATGACTCAAATTTCAAAGGCTTGGTCATTATACCTGATCCAAACATAAAAACATACTTAGATGTTAACATAATGATTCAATTATAGCCTGTTTGTTTTTTAGATGGCTAAGTTATAAACCTTGATCCAAACATGAACACATTCTAGATGTCACAGTATGGTAGAAACATGCAAATTCAGAAATTTAACTTTGTTCACAATGAAAATAACATTAGAAGATGAACATATTCTCTTAATTTTTTATTTTGTTGAATTATTTCAATAGTGCTTTCTATGTGTCTCGCAGCTTAAGCCATAAAAGTGCATCACAACTATTTTTAATCTATTATTTTGTTTTAATTAGTCTTTGTTTTAATTGATTTTTTACTTTAAATGAATTTCCATATAGTTTGATAATGAAATTGTAGATGAAATGAATGTGGTTGATTTGATCCATGAGAATGAAGAGTGTGATACTAAGGGTGTGTTTGTTTCAAGGATTGAAATTACGTTTTCGGGAATGTGACATTAGAAATGCAATAATCCCATGTTTGTTTCAAGTTTTTAAAAATTATTCCCGGGTACTTTTTATTCCCATAAATGTTGTTTACACATAATTCTTGTCATGTTTATTCTCATGCATAAAAGGTGGGAATCCAACATTCCTATAGGAATAAATTCAACTTCTTATAACTTTCCACTACTACTCACATATTATTATTTTTAAATTTTTAAATTAAATAAATATGTAATCATTCCTAGAAAATATATTTTTTATCCAAACACATAAGTGAGAATATTATTCCTAGGAATAATAATCCAAACAATATGATTCCAAGGAATTATTTTTTATAACTTGAAACAAACACACCCTAAGCTTTTTTGATGGTGAGATTTTCAAAATATTTATTTGAGGAATGGTAAAGATTAAATTAATTTAATGGAATTTCTGGATAATAAATAGTTGTAATGGTATAGTGTCTTTAATTTTGAATAAAAAAACCCAAAGGGTAATGAGTTCAACCCGTGGTTTGGACGGAGTTATATATGGGTCATGTATTATTAACATAAAATGATGTAAATAAAAAATTAAAAATATCAAGGACGTGTTTAAATTGTATTTTAGTTTGTGCAAGAATTTATTAAATTTAAAATGATTTATCTCATATTATATGTGTATTACAATATGAAAATATTATTTTTTGGTAATTTGAATATTAAAAGTTATTTGAGTATATTTTAGATTATTATAAGTTGACAAATATTTATAGAAAACAGTTATACAAAATATTAATGTTGTGAAATCATTGTTTATTTTACATTGTGACTTTTATTTGGATACATCATAAAATATTGTTAAATAAGAAACATAAATTTATCACATAGAATTCGTTATACATAGGTTAGTTATGCAAGAAAATTGTTTATTTTTAAAGAATAGAAATAAATTCTCTAGTGTTGTATTTATATGGAGTTTACATGTTTGAATCCACTTCATGAAATAAAAGTTAGTCATGACAAATTTGTATTAGCATGATTTTCTATTGCTATAAATGTTTAATGCATTAAATATATTTTGGATATATTTAAGTAGAATTAAAACTTCAAATTAAAAAGTTTAGCAAATAAAGAATGACAGAAAATTTGTGTATATGCAAAATGAATGACAAAAGTGTCACGGTGATAGTGTGTCAAAACTATATAGATTTATTTTTCATATGAAAATTTTACTAAAATGACAAAAATGTCAAATGTTTATGATAGTTGGTAAATACTATCAAGAGTACAGAAAATAATCATATACATGACTATTTGAGATAGTAAAGATTCAAAATTTATTAAAATTTGAAAAAGCTTGCGATTCTTTCATGAAAACATTGACAAGGATATGATGTCTTTGAATATAATTGAAGACAGTAAAAACATTATTAAAAATATGGAACAAGTCCATATCTATTGAAGAAAGTTGACATGCTAATCTGACATCCTCAATCATGACCACATATGTTGTTAGAAGATTTAGAACTCCAAGTAAAACAGTATTATTTGTGATTGTTCGTACTAATGTTGCTAACATGGTAGAGGTGCTCATTCAATGACTTTCTAGAATTTGAAGCAACATTGAAAAGTTTTGAGCTCACCAACTAGCAATTTTTTTAATTTTCCTCTTTATGATCAGGTAAAACTTTTGGAGGGGAGTATTATTAGTAGACCTTCAAGTACTAATGTATAGGTTGGGTTAGGCCTAAGATCCGATAAATTTGACCCAAATTATATAATTAGATTTCATGTATTTAAGTAGAATAGAGAATGAGAAAGTCTTTCATTTAGTTTGTTATTGGATGGTTTGATTTGGGATAGATTTAGGGATGTCAATGGGCAAGGTTTGGGTAGGGTACTATAGTACCCGTTCTTATACCCGCAGTTAGAAAAAAATCTTCGTACCCGAGCCCATACCCGCTTGAGTATCAACATTGGCACCCGTCCTCGTACCCTGTGGATATATAAGTGCCCGTACCCGTACCCGTTACCCGCATTTCTAATAAAAATAAATATATCAAATATAAAATATCATAATATTTTAAGTTTTTAAAAACGTTAAAAAGATTTTAAAAATATTTATTGTTGAATTATGAAATAAATGATCATTTATATTAAATATGTAGTAGTTTAAAATTGATGTTTTTTTTTAATTTTATAAACATTTATTTTTATACGATAATATAAATTAAAATATATAAATATATATTGTGCGGGTATGGGATGAGGTAAGTACTAAGGTGCCCATACCAACACCCATCATCGCTTATTTAAGTGGATAATTACCCGAACTCGTACCCGTATCCATTTTTTCAGGTTTTAACTACTGCTATAGTTTGCAACTGCTAGTGAAGAAAGTTATTTTTGGTATAATTCTAATAAAGTATTATAGTGTGTATTTGTGGTGGTGACTCTTGCTACAATTTTTGCTGCGAATTTGCTTTGGATTTTGTTGGGATTGTTGCGGCGGTTTTTACTAGAAAGTGTACTTCAGATGTTGCTGTAATTTTTGCTGCAGTTTTTATTGCATTGTTTGCATCACTTTTTTTATAGTCTAACTAGTAAGATATTTGTGCTGGAATTTGATCCGATATAAAATATATTTAGATACAAATGTCAATTTAAAATAAATTATTAATGATAAAATGAATAATAATTGATCGTGAAGGCTGGATCAGATCCTGTAGAATTGGGCCGCCAAGTGCGTCAGGGATGTTGGTCGTATGGAGAGGAGGGGGGTGTACCTGCAAGGTACTTCGACGCTCAAGTAAGAAAGGGTCAGAGAAAAAGGGCAAGTACAAAGTATGAATTCTTAGGGTGAATATTGGATACCTGACCCTCTCAAGCGAGAGGGTTTATATAGAGCACCCAGCGTGTGGCCAACGGTCTTATTTTCGGGGCGAAATAAGCGTTTTCCCCAAAGAATAGGTAACTACCCAAACTAGCAGTTATGTCGGGCAGGGTGCCCAAAACTAGCCGTTATGTCGGGCATATGCATAGTTCCGGGCACCTGCCCATAGCTGTTAGGGGAGCAATGAAGCCGTGCGTGACAGACAGTAATTCCGGGGAGGAACGTTGCATTCCTTGCCCGATTGGAGGGGCAGAAAGGTAACTTTTGCCCCTCTGTGGATTGGACTTAGGCAATTTGGGCCGCTCTGGAGCAGAAGCGGATTAGGCCATGTCTAGCCATTGGTCCAGTCCAGAATAGGAGCCCTCCAAGTCGTTGCTCCCGAGCATGGAAGTGATGACTTAAGGAGAGTTCGTTGCTCCGGGGAGCTAGCATGGAGTCGTCGTTTAGGGACGAGGATGATTGTCTTAATGCGCCTGTGACCCTTGGTGTTCGTGAAATTCGTGGTCGTGACCTTGTTGCCCGGTGTTCGGGAGAGTAACGGTCAGACAGAATTGGAAACGATGGGATGCCACGTGTGCCTAGAGCTCCGTGTAGTAGTTAATAGGCAATGATGGCTAGTGGATAGCCATCATGGCCTACGAGATTGTGTTTGCACGTGCCCCTTTGTATAAAAGGGGGAAAATCATTTCATTTGGAACTTTTTGCTCTGAGTTCTCTCCGTCTCCTTCAGCATTCTTGCCCCTAACCGCCGTCCGCCTACTCCGACCACCGCTTCAAGCTTCGAGCAGCTACTTTCGTCTACTTAAATCAAGTAAGTTTTCCGATCCTTTGCTTGTTTTACTCCTTTTTGTTGTCAATGGTAGGTTGCATGTGGTTAGGGCTAGGTTTAGAGGACAAAATGAGTGAGTTTCCGGCGATTGTTGGTGGTGGACGGTGGTTGTGCCATTTTTCTACCTCTGACATGTTGCCGGAGTTAGTAGTATGCTTCAGCGAGCGGGTGGTCCACAGCGATGCTGCGACAGCTATGCATGTGTGACCGCCATGTTTGTTCATCATCTGAGTGGGTGATGAGTTTTCCGGTAGGACATTCCCAGATTCCGGTGACGCTTTGCGATTTCCGACGAAGCTTCAAATGGAAACTAGGTATGAGTGCGGGGAAGCTCCTCGCTCGAGATGATTGGCTTCGAGCGTCTCCTCGTGGGGAGGTGTCAGCTTTTCCTTTGATGTTAGGGCTTAGGTTGGGGACGTTGTCCTCAGCCCTTTGCATGCCCTTTCACTTGACTTAGCGGTGGAAGGGTGGATTTGATTTGTTGTCGAATTCACTTTCTTCTCTGCTTTTCAGGTGATCGTAATGGCGACGGGGCCAGATAGAGAGGTTCTTATAGATACGTCCGAGGAAGAAACAGGCTCCGAAGATAATAGCAGCTCGACGACTTCGAGTTCTTCCAGCAATGTCGGGGAGGAGGAAGAGTTGGACGACATGGACGAGGACGTCGACGGGTTCTCCGCGGAGGAGTGGGAAGTGGCCGAACCTGCCGAGCATGTGTCCACTTTCACAAAGTCCTTCGTGGACGTTTTCACAGAGGTTGGACCGGAGGGAGAGTGGAAGGTGCACTTCCCTTCCTTGGACGATCGTGTCTGTACGCACTTCGAGGACCGTTTTACTATGTATGAATACGCTTTCAAGGAGCTGGGCTTGAGGTTGCCGTTCACTGATTTTCAACAGTCAGTGTTCGAGCATTTAAAATTGGCCCCCACGCAACTGCATCCTAACTCGTTGGCCTTCATTCGGGCGTTCGAGCTGGTATGTGGGCATCTCTCCATAGGGGCTACACTTCCTTTGTTCTTCACTGTCTTTCATCTCCAACGGCAGCTGTCGGGGAAGAAGTACGGCTAGGTTTCTCTGAAGCAGCCCCGCAAGTTATTCAAACCATTTTCGGAGTCGATACGGACATTTAAGGAACGGTATTACGTCGTCGAGCCCCTGTCCGAAGCTGCCCAGGACAGTACATACGTCTGGGAAATCGAGGTTGACGAGGATGGGAACGATCTGCACGACGAGGATGGGAAGTTTATTGGGCAAAGAATCTACAAGTTTCCCATCCATTGGGTGCCTGACCACTTTGCCAAGAAGCCCAGTGACTATGTCTTCCAACCGAGCGAGCTACGCGGGCAGGACGTCGTGGCGTACGAGGTGCTGGTGAAGTGGGTAAACTCCTTCTGGGTTACTGAGTGCTGGACGAGCAAGGGTAGTCCGATCTTTGAGGAGGACGGGAGCCAGAGGGTTGAGCGTCGATTCATCAATATTAAGGCACTGCTGGAGTGCAAGACTCCTGTGGATGCCGAAAAGCTGCTTGGTAGTCTTAGTTATTTAGATTTTGTTCGCGTTATTTCTTTTCCTCGTATCTAACATGCTCGTATTTTGTTTGTGCAGGTGAGATGCCTCGGGCCCACGACAGAGTTGTGAGGAATGCTCTTGCGAGGAACAAGGTCGGGGCAGACCCTCCGAAGTCTCAGTTTGCTGGTGCCCGTGTTCCTCCTCTCGTGCAGTCTCCTGCGGGGACCTCTTCTTCTCCTACTCCTGCTCCCCGGGGGTCTCCTCTTCCTTTGACTGGTCGATCCAAGCGGCAAAGGTTTAATGACGTTGTTTACCTCACTCGGGCGTCGGAGAAGGGGAAGTTCGAGCTTCTTCCTTGCATCCATGATCGGAAGTTCTTTGAGGGGAACTCTCTAATTGTGCCTCAGGCGGAGTCTCTTCGCTTGGAAAGTATGGATCGCCTGAGCAAGAGGACGTTGGTGGCTCAGGACACTTCTGCCTTGGTCAGGATGTTGGAGATGGCAGTTGTGTACGTCAAAGGGGACTCGGCGACTGAGGCCGTTGTTACTGCTGCCTGTGCTACCATGGCGTCCCTCAAGGAAGAAGCTAAGGGTGCCGACAATGCTCAGAATAAAGCTGAGGAAGAGGTAGCTCGGTTGAAGGAGGAGAACTCGACGCTGGCGGTGGACAAGAAGTCTGCCGAGGAGTTGATCCAACGGCTGAAGGTGGCCAATGCCCCAGGTGACGATGAGCCGGAAGACGTGAAAGAATTGAAGACAAGATCCGAGTTGGTTGCCCGTTTGCTGACGGCCGAGGATGATGGTATTGTCGTTGCGGAGGAGTCTTTCAAAAACGCCATGGCTCAACTGCGGGTGGTGAATCCCGAGCTCGACTTTTCCGAAGAGGGTACCCATTATCTGGCGCACGTTAAGGATGGTCAGATCATTATGCTCGATGCTCTCCTTACCGAGGATCAACCCGCAGAAGACCAGGGGCCCCAGTCAGAGCCTGTCGAGCACGCGGAAGAGTGAGGAGTTTGTGTTTTTAATGTTGTAATTTGTCCGGCCTGCATGCCGTTTAACCGTTGTAATTTAATTTTTGGGGGGCGTGGCCCCCGTTTCATGTAACTTAGTACAATCGTGGCCCTTGCGGTCATTTATTATGTTAAATTATAACATATTTGATTCTGCCATCTGCATGATTTTACTTGCTTGTATTTTTCGCAAAGTGTTGTACTCATGCTCGTTGTGAATGTATGTCCCCTCGTGATAGGAGGTATTTGACTTGTGCGAATAATTTGGGAGGATTGCTCGTTGTAGATGTGTTCGGCAGTGAGGGGAACTGGTCGAACGGCCGGGGAATATCCTGGTGGAGGTGCAGAGCTCAGGTCGTGTTTGAGGCCTGAGTTCGCGGCGTGAACGCCCCATCGCGAGCTGGGGTTCTGCCGGTCGTGGTACTTTGACGACAGCGATGCTCGATCGAGGACCGTTGTCGAGCAGTTACCCGACTCGCTACTGAGTGAGGTTCTGCTTTATTCGTATGCGACGCTTGTACCTAGACGTGTATAGTGATCAGTAGCTGACGTTCTTCATTGTGATGGGTCGAACCGAGAATTTAGCTGTAGTATTATTTTAGCTTTTCAGCGTTCCATGGTTGAGCGAGTTCTTCCCCGGTGAGATGTTCCAGGTAGTAGGCCCCGTTTTCCGTTTTTGCTCAGATGCGGTAGGGCCCCTCCCAGTTGGCTGCTAGTTTGCCTTCTCGAGGGCCTTTGTGGTTTCTTCTTAGAACAAGGCTTCCCACGTCGAACTCTCGTCGTATCACCTTGGCGTTGTGCCTGATGGTAATTTTTTGTTTCAGTGAGGCTTCGCGGAGGGCTGCTCCGGTTCGGATTTCCTCGACAAGGTCAAGTTCTTCTCGCAATGACTCGTCGTTCATCTCCTCTTCTAGGGGCGATTCTGTCCTCCTAGAGGGCACGTGAACTTCGACGGGAATTACAGCCTCGGTCCCGTATGCTAGACGGAAAGGTGTTTCCCCGGTCGTTGAGTGTGGAGTTGTGCGGTATGCCCAGAGTACGCTATGCAGTTCCTCGACCCATGCCTTCTTTGTTTCGTCCAACCTTCACTTGAGGCCTCAAAGGATGACTCGGTTGGCTGCTTCAGCCTGTCCGTTTGTTTGAGGGTGCTCTACGGATGCGAAGTGCTGCTTCGTGCCCAGTTGGGCGACGAAGTCTTGGAACTTCCTGTCCGTGAATTGCGTCCCATTGTCCGTTACTATAGCTTGGGGGATACCGAAACGTGCAAGGATGTTTTGTTTATATAAACGCAGGATGTTGAGGGCATTTATTTTGGCTATAGCTTCCGCTTCTATCCATTTTGTGAAATATTCTACGCCCACTATTAGGTACTTGTTCTGGCTTGATCCTACCACGAAGGGTCCTAGGATGTCTAGGCCCCACCAGGCGAATGGCCACTGGGAGGACATAGCCTTGAGCTCGTTAGGCGGAGCTAGGTGCATGTCCCCATGTCGTTGGCATTTATTGTATTTCTTCACGTGTTCTTTCGCGTCGTGCTGCATGGTCGGCCAATAGTACCCTGCTCAGAGGGCCTTTCGGGCAAGCGACCTTCCGCCAAGATGTTGGGCGTTGATTCCTTCGTGGATTTCGCGCAGGACTTGCGCGACCATTTCTTCCTTGACACACTTGAGCAGTGGAATGGAGAATCCCCGCCTGTAGAGTTTATCTTCGACCAAGACGTAAGAGCAAGCTCTTTGCCTGACTGTGCTGGCCTCCTTTGGGTTGGACGAAAGTTTGTCTTTGGCGAGATAGTTGTAGACGGGGGTCATCCAGCAGTTGTTGTCGCTAATCACCTGCACGTCGAGTGTCGGGCAGGCCTTCTCGATGCTGGGTCGAGGAAGTACTTCCTGTATGACAGATTTGTTTCCGCCTTTCTTCTTTGTGCTGGCTAGTTTGGATAGCACGTCTGCTCGCACGTTATTTTCGCGGGGAACGTGTTTCACTTCCATTGTTGTGAACTTCGCCATCTCTTTCTTGACCAGGGCCAAGTATTCGGTCAGGTTATCGTTTTTGGCTTGGTATTCTCCCCGGACCTGGAGGGGCACGAGTTGTGAATCCGTGCAAATAACGACTTCTTCTGCGCCCAGGTCCTTGGCAAGGCGTAGCCCTGCGAGGAAGGCCTCGTATTCAGCCTAGTTATTGGAGGTTGGGAAGGACAAGGTGAGCGAAAATTCAACAATGATTCCTTTATCGCTCTCCAGTATGATGCCCGCGCCGCTCCCTGCCAAGCTCGAGGCACCGTCAACGAAAATGGTCCATTTGTGCGCTTCGCTCGCAGGGGAGTCTGCGAATGTCATTTCCGTGACGAAGTCGGCCAGAGCTTGGGCCTTGAGGGCTTTTCTGCTTTCGTATTGGATGTCGAATTCGGACAGTTCCAACGACCATTTGAGCATCCGACCGGCCATGTCTGGTCATCCGAGCAGCTGCTTTATAGGTTGATCTGTTCGAATCACGATCATGTGAGCCAAGAAGTAGTGTCTTAATCTTCTGGCAGTGTTGATGAGGGCCAGCGCCACCTTCTCTATATGTTGCTACCTTAACTCTGGTCCTTGTAGCGCTTTGCTCGTGAAATATATGGGCTTCTGCCCGTCAGGTGTCTCGCGGATGAGAGCGGCGCTCACTGCTTCGGTTGCTACGGCGAGGTACAGGTACAACGTTTCGCCATTGTCTGGACGAAAGAGGATCGGTGGCTCTGAAAGTGCTTGTTTCAGATGGATAAGGGCCTTGTCACACTCCTCGGTCCATTCAAATGCCGCCTCCTTGCGGAGGAGTTTGAAGAACGGTAGGGCGTGCTGGGCGGACTTAGCCACGAAACGGGATAGTGATGCGAGCACCCCGTGAGGGACTAGATGGATTTTTTGGACTTGGACGTAGGAAACTCGGAGAATACCTGGCATTTATCGGGATTGGCCTCGATTCCTCATTCCGTTAAGTAGAAGCCGAGGAATTTGCCTTCCCGGACACCGAACGTGCACTTCTCCGGATTAAAACACATTTTGTATTTCCTGGCCTGTTCGAAGACCTTTCTCAAATGGGCAGTATGATCGGTTTCCTCGTGGGACTTTACGATCATGTCGTCCATGTAGACTTCGAGCATGTTGCCTATTTCTTCCCGGAATACCTTGTTCATCATTCGTTGGTACGTTGCTCCGGCGTTCTTCAGGCCGAAGGGCATTACGTTGTAGTAATAGTTGCCCGATTCAGTCATGAAGGCCGTATATTTTTTGTCAGACATTTCCATCGGAATTTGATTATAGCCCGAGTAGGCGTCCATGAATGATAAAAGTTTAAAATCAACAGAATTATCAACAAGTTTATCAATATTGGGGAGGGGGTAGGCATCCTTCGGGCATGCCTTATTGAGATCGGTGTAATCAATGCACATGCACCATTTTCCATTAGGTTTTTTAACTAATACAAAGTTGGACAGCCAAGTGGTGTACTTGGCTTCCGAAATAAATTTGGCCTCGAGGAGGTCCTTTACAGCTTTTTCAGCAGCCTCCGTCTTCTCCGGAGACTGTTTTCTCCTATTTTGTGCTACGGCCTTGACTGCCGGGTCAATTGTCAGCTGGTGGCATGCGACGGATAGATCCAAGCTGGGCATTTCGGCGGCGCTCTATGCGAAGAGGTCGGCACTCTCGCTGAGGCATGCCTTGAGCTGCTTCCTCGCGATGTCGGGAAGATCTGCTCCAATCTTCACTCCCCGCTGAGGGTCATCGCCGAACAGAACGATCTCGAAGTTGTCATCCGGTATTGGGTGCATCGGAAGGGAGCCGCTGCTGGACGATGTGGACGGGTTGGCTAAAGCTGCTCGTTTCTCCTGCTGGTCTTCTTCCTGGAAGCGACTGTCGAGGTCGATGGAGTTGACCTGGGGAAGAGGCTTGGCTTCCTCGGATCTGCTTGGCAATGCTGGCTTGCCCGATGCTTTTGGGTTGGACGCAATGGCGTTGAGCCCCTTTGTAGCTGCCTCGAAACACCTACGTGCAGCTTCGATATCGCCGTGCAGGGTGGCGACCATTCCTTTCGAAGTGTAATACTTCATCTTCAGGTGGACTGTTGAGGGTACCGCTACCAACTCGGCCAGAGTTGGCCTTCTGAAAATGCACTGGTATAGCGATGGGAAGTCGATCACCAGGAATTGCACCTTGATGGATCTGGTCGTCTCAACTGATCCGAAGGTCACGATCAGTTCGACATAGCCCCACGGCTTGGTCACTGATCCATTGAATCCCTGTAAATCGGACCCTACATAGGGGGTAAGGTGCGATTCGTCCAGCTGAAGCATTGAGAACAGCTGGGAGTACATGATGTCGACCGAGCTACCCTGGTCGACGAGTATCCTGCGAACGTCAAAGTTCTCCATTCAGGCTCTGACGAGAAAAGGTATGCTCGAGTTCGGGGATCCGCCGAGGAGTTCTTCCCGGTAGAAGGAGATGGGTACGGAGCCTTTCTGGGCCTGATCGAGCGTGGTCACTTTATTGGAGCTCGTGTTGATCAGATGCTCGAACTTGCGTTTCACGGAGCCCACAGTGACTTTGTTGAAGCCCCCGCCAGAGATGACCATGGTGGAGGGAAAAGTCTCCCACGGGCTGTGGGCCGCGAAATAAGCAGGGGCGCTGAGCCCATCCGGGACGTAGAAGTCCTCCGGTCGTGATATGGACATAGCGACCTGTATGTTGGCGTCTTCCGAGGAGGGCACCTCCTCCTCTATCTTCTTAGACTCTTGGGCGTCCTGCCGAGGAGTGTCCTTCTTCTTCGCGAATTATTTCAGGTGCCCGTTCCTGATCAGTATCTCAATGGCATCCTTCAGATGGATGCAGTCCTCTGTAGTGTGGCCGTGACTCTTGTGGAAATGGCAGTATTTTGATTTTTCCACATTTGGTCTGTTCGGCAGCTGCTTGGGGAAGCGGACCCCTACCTGCTTAAACTTCGAATTGGCACATTCGGACAAAATCTTTTCCCTGGAGACAGTCAGGGGAGTGTAGTCATGGAACTGCCCGGAGGGCCCCTTGTTGTCACGGGAGTCACGAGGACGATCCTCGCGCCTCCGTTCGCCCCGAAGAGATGTCGAGGCTTCCTCTCCTCTGGATGCTCGAGCATTCTCCTGATGGCGTGATGCTCGGACGTTGCTGGCCGCAACCTTCTCTTCGTACTGAATGTGTGATTGGGCTTTGAGGAGGAGGGCGTCTAAGTTCCTTGGTGGTGCGAGGCCAATGACTTTAGAAAACTCGGAGCCTGGGCAGAGCCCTTGCTCGAGCAGAAACTTCTTCATTTCGTCCGTTGTAGGGACTTGTACAACTTCCTTGTTGAACCTCTCGATATATGCGCGAAGAGGTTCATCTTTTCCTTGGATTATGGCTCCAAGGGAGGCCTCAGTTTTGGGGGTGGCGGCGAGATTCTGTGAAGTGCTGCGAGAACATCCTGCCCAGCTGTCTTCACGAGGTAATGGACTCCTCAGGGAGTTGCTTATACCATGTCATTGCTCCCTTCCGGAGCGTGGTTGGGAACAGTCGGCATTTGATGGCGCCTCGTACGCCGCGGTAGTCTAACAGCACATCGATGTTCTCGATGTGCTTGTCGGGGTCAGTGGTTCCGTCATACGTGCCAAGTGATGGGGGTTTCTCCAAGCCTTTTGGGAGACGGGTAGCCAAGATCTCATGGGACAACGGGCCGTGAGGCTCGTCGTCGCTACTAGAACTGGTGTATGATGGGGACCGAATAGGATGCTCGCGGCGGCGGTTCCTCCGGGGAGAAGGGGAGCGGTTCCTTCGCGGAGAAGGTGAGTGGTTCCTTCAAGGAGAAGGCGATCGATTCCTTCGAGGAGAAGGTGAGCGGGCCCGTCCTTTAGACTTGACCGGCGGAGATTGGTCGTTCCTTTAAGTCCTCTTGCGTCGTGAGCGGGCTGGTCACGCGGGGAGATTTGGTCGCGCTTCCGGGCTGCGCGAGGATCAGGCTCTTGGCGCAGTCTTCGGTCGATGTCTCTCTGGGGATGCGGGCTTATCGATCGTCTTTGGTTCCTCCGCATGGGAGGGGATCTCGGACGGTTGGACTCTTTTAACGCCCTGATCCTCTCGTTTTACTGCAGGATCAGGGTGTTGGTTTTGTTGATCGCCTCCAGGAGGGCTGCCACGGTCGGGTCAGCGTTGGGCGAAACAGGAATGGGCTGGACGTCAAGTGAAGGTTGATCGTTGTTGCGATCAGAACGGGTAGGGGAAGGAGAAGCAGTGGCTCCGCCCTTGAGGAAACGGGTATCTCGGAGGAGAGATGACTGGCCGTCAACGTCAGATTTGTTGACGGGGAGGATGGTGGTTTGGAGAGCATCCTTGGTGCGATCTTGGGAAGCCATGATCGTGATGATGTTTGGGAATTGTTTTGATCTTCGGTTTCTAAGGAAAGAAAGATGGGGAGAACAATGATTCCCACAGACGGCGCCACTGATCGTGAAGGCTGGATCAGATCCTGTAGAATTGGGCCGCCAAGTGCATCAGGGATGCTGGTCGTATGGAGATGAGGGGGGTGTACCTGCAAGGTACTCCGACGCTCAAGTAAGAAAGGGTCATAGAAAAGGGGCAAGTACAAAGTATGAATTCTTAGGGTGAATATTGGATACCTGACCCTCTCAAGCGAAAGGGTTTATATAGAGCCCCCAGCGCGTGGCCAACGGTCCTATTTTCGGGGCGAAATAACCGTTTTCCCCAAAGAATAGGTAACTACCCAAACTAGCAGTTATGTCAGGCAGGGTGCCCAAAACTAGTCGTTATGTCGGGCATAGGCATAGTTCCGGGCACCTGCCCGTAGTTGTTCGGGGAGCAATGAAGCCGTGCGTGACGGGCAGTAATTTCGGGGAGGAACGTTGCATTCCTTGCCCGGTTGGAGGGGCAGAAAGGTAACTTTTACCCCTCTGTGGATTGGACTTAGGCTATTTGGGCCGCTCTGGAGTAGAAGCCGATTGGGTCATGTCTAGCCATTAGTCAGCCATTGGTCCAGTCTAGAACAATAATTATATAAATTTAATTTTATTAAATAACCATAAAAACGATTTTGATTTTTGCTCTGAGCTCTGCTAGGGTTTTGGCGATGGGCAAGAGGGGCATCGGCCGGCCGAAGAAACAGGCGGGGATGCACCGGAAAGGAGCAGAACGCACAATCATCTCACAAGCGGTGGTGGAACTGATACTGGAAGAAGAAGATGATAAGGAAAAGGAAGAACAATCAGAGGAGGAAACAATACAACCAACCCAGATGCCTGAAGATTTAAAGGAAGATGAGACGACAAAGCTGGAAACCCCAAAGAAGAAAGAAGAAGGTCAGACCAAACCATGGGTAGACATCATACAAGGTAACCGTAGTTTAAATCGTGGTATGACAGTAGGGTTTGTAGCGCCTAAGATTGTCAATGGAGAACTAGAAATTGAAATTGAACAAGACGATGTTGTAGAAGAAATGAAATTCTGGAAGAATGTGATTATCTTATTTGCACTTGGTGAGTCTCTGTCCATGAATGCTGTGAAAAAATTTATGGAGAAGACATGTAATTTTGTTTCATTACCAGATCTGTATTATAATGAAGAGGGTTACTTCATAGTTAGATTCAAGAGTAAAGAAGATAATGAAAATGTGATGGCACAAGGGCCCTATTTCATATTTGGTAAACCATTGTTCTTAAGGCAATGGACGGAGGACTTTGAACTGAAGGAAAACCTGCTAAGGGTCCTACCAATATGGGTAACATTGCCTAACCTGCCACTGCACCTCTGGGGAGAAAGAAGCATATCAAAGATTTCAAGTGCCATTGGAAGACCAATTACCACAGATGAATGCACAGCTAAGAAGTTGAGAATTTCTTATGCTAGGGTGTTGGTTGAAATGGACATCACACAAAAGCCAAGAGAATCAGTGTGGATTAAAGATCATAATGGGAAGAAGATGGAACAGAGAATAGAGTATGAATGGATGCCTCAATACTGCCAATCCTGCTTAAAAATAGGACATAACTGTGAAAACAAGAAGCCAAGTGGAAAGAAGACCCCCTTAAAGATATGGAAGCCATTGGTAAAACCAACACACAAGGAGGAAGATAAGGTGGAAGGGAAAAACCTACCCATAGTGGAAAAGGAAACAAATAAGGAGGAAAATGGCATCACAAATAAGAAAATACAAGTAGAAGACTGGACTATGGTTACATCTGGCAGGATGGGCAAAGGAAAGAAGAACTTAATAACACCTAAGAGCTCTTTCACTGCTTATCAGAATACTTTCACTCCCCTAAGGATTGGAGAAAGTCCTGAAGGGGAAACCAACCAGCAACAATGATAGTCACTTGGAATGTGAGAGGAATAAACAAAGAGGCAAGGCATAGGGAGGTTAGTAGTTGTATTAATAATTTTAAATTTCCTGTGGTTGCTTTATTGGAGACTAGAGTTAAAAGAAATAAAGCTGATAGGGTTAGAAATAAATTGGGTAAGAACTGGTAGTATGCAGATAACTATGACTGCCATGACAATGGGAGGATTTGGTTGATGTGGAAACGAGTGAAAATAATATCAGAATTTTGAAAATTGAGGACCAATTCATTCATGCAGAAGTTCAGGGGTTAGATAGAGGCTTCAAATACTTCATCACTATAGTTTATGCTTATAATCAGTTGGAGCAAAGGAAAAGACTGTGGAAGGAAATTGAGAAAATTGGTGCAAACATCACAAAGCCTTGGATTGTGATGGGTGACTTCAATAATGTTCTCACTAGTAATGACAGGGTAGGAGGCAACATAGTGACGGAAGCTGAATACAAAGAGTTAGAGGACATGATGCAAAGTGTGGGGCTGTATGAAGCTGAAACTAAAGGGTGCCATTATACTTGGTCAAATAAACATGTTCATGGAATGATTTACTCTAGAATAGATAGATTAATTGGTAACATGGAGTGGTTTCAGAGTTATCAGGAAGCTATTGTGGAAGTTCTCCCTCCTAACATATCTGACCATTCCCCCATTAGAGTTAACATACAGAAGCAGGAGGTGAGAAGGAGGAGTATGTTTAAATTCCTTAACTGTGTAACTCAGGATCTTTCTTTTTTGCAGATTGTTTCTAATAGTTGGAATCAATAGGCTCAAGGGGATCCTATGACAAGGGTGTGGAATAAGCTCAAGAGACTCCAAACTATTCTCAAGGCCATGAATAGAAATTTCTCTGACATTCAAGTGCAAATACAGAGTGCTAGAGATGATCTCCTTAAAGCTCAAGAGAAACTACAACAGAATCTGTTTGAACCACAAGCTATTGATTAGGTTAAGACTTTTACAGAGAAACTTATGAATTTGACTCAAAGAGAGGAAGGCATCCTTATGCAGAAGGCTAAAATCACTTGGCTCAAGCTGGGGGATAACAATAATGCTTATTTCCATGCTTCTGTTAAGGAGAAAACCAAGCAGACAGGCCTATTTTCTATGACAACCCTCAATGGAAGTTTCATCAGCAACCATGAGGAAATTGAAAGAGAGGTGTTAGATTATTACACAAAGTTAATTGGAACCAAAGCTACAGTGGTGAAGGGGATTGATGTGGAGAGTATGAGAAATGGGAAAAGCCTCCCTAGAGATTTGGCCCTCCAACTCATTCAACCAATACAAACAGAAGAAATTTGGAAAGCCCTATCTAGTATAGGCAACAACAAGGTCCCAGGTATGGATGGTTTTAATGCTTGTTTCTTTAAAACTACTTAGAAAATTGTCAAATAAGATATTGCTGATGTTGTGAATGATTTCTTTAAGTATAGTAGGATCCATAAGGCTGTCAATTGCTCACTGGTCACTCTGATTCCGAAAAGCCCTACAGCCTCTACTATAAAGGAGATGAGGCATATCTCTTGTTGTAGTACCTTATACAAAATTGTCTAAAAAATTATCACTGCTAGACTAGGGAGGGTTATAGACCATATAATTGAAGAGTCAATCTGCTTTCATACCAGGGAGGACTATACATGATAACATTTTGATGGCTCAGGAACTTGTTAGAGGGTATGGAAGAAAGAATATATCCCCTAGATGTATGGTCCAAATGGACATTCAAAAGGCATATGATACGGTGGAGTGGAGTAGCCTGCAACAAATCATGATTGAATTGGGTTTCCCTCAGAATTTGTTAGTTGGATCATGGCATGTGTAACAACTGTCTCTTACAGATTCTCCATCAATGGAATTCCATCTGGTTTAGTCAAAGCTAAAAGAGGGTTGAGACAGGGTGACCCCATGTCCCGACTTCTGTTTGTGCTCATTATGGAGTATATGCATAGGATTCTTCAGGGGCTAAAACATAATCCTAATTTTAATTACCATCCCAAATGTGAGAAGCTTAGAATTGTGAACATATGTTTTGCTGATGATATGTTGGTTTTCTTAGAGGGGATTTGGTTTCTCTGAAGCTTATAATGAGGAAAATGCAAGAGTTTGCTGAAACTACTGGCCTCCATGTGAGTAACCCGAAAAGCAAGCTGTTTTGTGGGGGGGGGGGGGGGTTATAGAATCACTCAAGAGCAGAAGCAGGATGAAACATGTTTTGAGTTAGGTTCTATGCCTTTCAAGTATCTCGGCATTCCTCTAGATAACAAAAGACTTACTGTTGCTAATTGTAGTCCTCTGTTGGAAAAAATGTTGAAGAGGCTCAACCATTGGAGCACTCGATTATTATCTTATGCAGGTAGATATCAACTTATTAAAAGTGTGCTATTTTCCATCGCAAATTATTGGATGCAAATCATTCCTCTTCCGCAGCAAATAGTTGATCATATAGAAAAGCTGTGTAGGCGTTTTCTTTGGACAGGCAAAGACGATAAGAGTAGAAAAGCTCTTATTGCTTGGGAGCATGTTTGTGATCCTCGCAGTGCAGGGGGCCTAAACATTATCTCTATGGCAGATTGGAACATGGCATCGATGGCCAAACTTTTGTGGAATATTTGGGCAAAAAAAGACAAGTTATGGATTCGATGGATACAAACGTATCATATGAAAGAAGAAGGGGTCACTACGTTTGCACCAGCTAATACTTGTTCTTGGGTCATGAGAGCTATTTTTAAACACAGAGAAGAGATCATAAACTCAGCAGCTTGGGCAGAGTTTGAACAGAAAGGCAAGTACAGCATCAGAACAATGTATAAGCATCTTAGGGGAGAGAAACCTCAGGTGCCTTGGAGGAAATTGTTGACTGATACGGTAGCTAGACCAAGGGCGAAATTCCATCTTTGGTTAACTTGTAATAACAGGTTGGGAACAAAAGACAGGCTGCAGCGATTTGGAATAATTACAGATGGAAAATATGTGCTTTGTGATGCTTTAGAAAGTTGCAGCCACCTATATTTTGAATGTACTGTTACTAATAGAATTTGGAAGCAGGTACTGGCGTGGATGGGAGTTATACACAATTCTGGTAATTGGCAGAATGAGATGAATTAGATAATTCAGAGGACAAATGGTAAAGGTTGCAAGAGGCAGCTGCTCAAGACACTCCTAGCTGAGACAACTTACCACATTTGGCACATGCGAAATTGGATTTTTTTCCAAAATGGCAAACCGGAGGATTTGAAGGCTGAGGACATCATTCGGTTGGTGCGTATTAGAGCTGAGAAAAATAGGAAAATGAACAGATTGTGTAATTTGTTATGAGGGGCCTGTCTCTCTTAATTTGTTTGTTTTTTGTCGTTTGGCTGCCTGGATCATTTGATCGGCTGGTTTGTATTGATGGTTTTTTGGTAATATAATTTCTTTATTCCAAAAAAAAATAATAACCATAAAACCAATAAAAAAAGAGACCATGGAGAAAAATTAAAATAAGTATTGTAATTATAGTGACCCTTGAAATAAAGTATTTTATTATCTTATTATTTATGTCCTAATTCTTTGTCCATATTACTTATCAATCAACTCATAATTTATAAATATAGGGGTTTAATTGATATTCACTGACAGTGTAAAAAAAATTTATACTGTCCTCCAATAAAAATATAACGTTTTGCCATATCATATAAATTTTTTAAAAATTACAGTCTGACTTGGCGGGATTCATGGTCGTGATTGGTTGACAGTATAAAATTTTTTTACACTGTCAATGCATCACCCATTTTCTCTAAATATAAAAATTATATATCTCACAAAAAAATATAAAATGGTGCATCTATATAATATTTGGTTTGGCATCAACATACATTTTCTCTCACAAAAAATAAATTACTAATAAAATACTTTTTTTTAATAAATTGATTCATATAATTACTAATAAAATACATATACTGTTTTAAAAAAAATTGATTCATATAATTTTTTTTTTGTCTCAACTAAAGATAATTGTTAATTAAAATAAAATGAATTATGTTGATAGTGATCCGCAAAATGAAAAGTTAATTGTTTTCATTGCTATTGAGTATCCAATTTGATAAAATAAATTATGAATTTTATTAAAAATTAAAAAATAGATTTATATATATATATATATATATATATATATATATATATATATATATATATATATATATATATATATAAAATTGAATTTTCTGTTGAAGTGTACTGAATTGAATTGACTAATGTTAATGTTAACTTATATGTCAATAGTTTTTGCCATCTTAAATATGTTCAAATGTATTCAAATTTCATTAATCTACGGTAGATAGGGATGTCAATTTGTATCGGTTAATGGAATCTCCGTGAAGATTATTTGTTCGGAGCTCTGAAGGCGGAGTTTTTTTCCCCGCGGAGACGGGGATGGAGGAAAAAATTTCCCCAATGAAATTTCAAGGCGGAGATCGGGGAAGTACCCTCCGCCCCGCGGATTCCCCGGATCCGGCCATATTTTTAATTATCCTTTTTATATTTATAATATTATATAAAATATAATAATTATGTAACTGTACATTTTTTTAATAAAAAAGTTATTATATTATTGTGAAATAAAGAGTCATTACTCATTAGTCATTAGTGGATATTTTATTTACTAATTCTAGAAAATTGAACTATACATATACAAATTACAATGTTAAACGTCTCTTCTTCTTAGAAGAGTCTTTTTTTGGATTTTCATCCAAGTCTATTTTGGATTCTCATCCAATTCTGTTTTGACAATTCCAATTTGCTATTTTTTCTACACATTATGAGATTATACATGATAGGAAGAAAAATAATTGGCAACTACAATTACTTTTACATTTTTTTGTTATTGATGCAATATGTTTTTTTTCTTCTTATTTTTAAAATAACAAATATGCTAAATATATGATTTTAAAAAATGAAAGAAAAAAATAATGAAATGATAATGTCACAATTTTGATCGGAAAAAATATAAAAAAAATTAAGATTTGAAATTTGTGGATCTCCATGGATACTGTGGGGATGGGAAAAATATTCTCCCATGACAGAGATCGGAGATGGGGATGGAGAAAAAATTGGGGGACGGCGAACGTGGAAACATCCTCCGCACATTCCCTGCCCCGTTGACACCCCTAACGGGAGATGCTCAACATAAGTGACATGTTTATTTTAAAAAAAATAGTAAAATGAAGATGGAAAAGAAAATAGTTAAAATTAATTTTGATGATAAAATTACTTTGAATTTAATAATTTATGATGATAAAACAAATTAATAAATTTATTAACAGTTTTAATGCGCAAATGTAATGATAATTCACTTTTTAAGTAGAGCCATTGTCGGTATATACATGAATATATATTGTAATACAATTAAAAACATTTAAATTTAATCATTATATATTAATCCTTCTACTATAGAAAAGATAATTAAAAATATTCAATCTATAGATGCCAATAATTATTTTTCTTCATTAAGGTTTATTAAATTCAATTACTAACAATGATTTTTGAAAAAAATGAATTACTAACGGTCAATATCTTTCATTGTTTTCAATAATATACTCAATTTTAATTTCGACTCATTGTTTTCAATAATATACTCAAATTTAACTCATTTACTTGATCTATAAATAGGACATGAGTTGAATTAGTAACAATATATCACATTAAAGTCATTACTAAGTGGTTCAAAATCACTATGAAGGAGTTTTACAATATTTACACTGTTGAATGTTAAACTGTCATATTATTTGCAAAATAGAATTGATTAAATAAAGCCAAGCAACATGTTAGGTCCACAACTACTCTCCATGCAGAGACACACATTCTTCTTGATCAGATCGAAACAGTGGGATGCTTGAACCCGCGCACAGAAAATTAGACCACAAAAGGTGAACATATGTGAAATAGAAAATAGTAGCATTGAGTTATACCAGATTCGGTAGAAGTTAAAACTCCTTATCCTAATCAGCTATCAAATTTTGGAGAGGTACCAAAGATAATGTTTGGCAATGAAAGAAATGGATCCACTTGCAGTCTGGATCAAGTTGAAGATGATGAAACTGATGCAAGTAATGTTCCCTGTAAAAGTTCTGTCCAAAGATCTCGCGGTATATGCAGTCAGTGAGGAAGTTGCAAGAGATTCTTTGACAGAGTTAACATCACATTTAGTAGTGGATCAACTAAAAATTGCATCTACTGATGAACTCTTGAGTCTGAGCAGATCAGATTCTTCTAACTCTAGTATATGTAATAATTTTCAATATAGGTTGCTTAAGGAGAAAAGCCATGATAGTTCTTCTCTCAATGATGTGAATCTGGTGACCCAATGTTCAGAGCTAGACTTTCAGGATTCAGAATCTACAGTTATTTGCAAGAATGATCTCCAGAACAATAAAGATAGTTTTTCACCACATTCCTATAATCAACCAGAACCTGAAACCCATTTAGAGTGGACCTTAAACCCTCAAGTTGTGCAACAAGATGTAGGTTTTCTGCTAAAAAATGAAGAAAACTACACCTCTTCAAAATATGAACCTCAGCCGATGCATATATCAAATCAGTTGGAGCAAGAAAGAATAAATTGTGTTGCTTCTGAGTTTTCTACTGAAGTCCATCTAGAGGAATCTTCAGATGGTTCCGCATCAAAGTCATATAATTAGAAGATTAACCCAACAAAAGATTTCACTGATCCATTGAAAGCTCTACTTCCTAATATTTTTCCCAGGGCAACCAAAATAAATCTCGAGGAATCGCCGCATATGCCCCCTTTACCACCTATGCAGTGGAGGTCCGACAGACCTAGTTCTGAGACAAGGTTGAGAAAAGGTAACACTAAAAGATAGCATAAACTTTCAAAACTACAATTTGGAAACCCAAACAACATAAATAATTGTCCAATACTCTGAGAAGGAATAAACTTTCAAAATTGCAATTTGGAAACCCAAACATCTAATATGAGATTGTTTTACATTTACATAAAAGAACCAAACAATATTTGATAATTAATCCAACAATCATAAAAGAACCAAAGATACTATTTACATTTACATGATCATGCTAATATGAGATTGTTGGGTTAATTATTACTAAATGTGTTAGCAACAATCAATATTTGATTTATTTACAAATGAATACCTTTTAGACCATTCTTTCAAAAACTCATTGTCCTTGTGGTGATCAAACTCATGAGTCATTCCAATCAAAAGGGTTTGCTTCAGACACAACCTATTAACAGTTTCAAGAGTCTGAAATTACGAATAAACAATATTTGACCTCCAGTGAGAATGTGTAATTATTAAGTAGCAAAACTAAAAACAAACATGTGAAAAACAAAGGTGGACGTTATGTGATCCATTCTACAATGACACAAACAAAGAGAAACTATTAGATAACTGCACCTCATTAGTTAGTTAGTTTAAATGGCTGGTTAGCGAATCATAAAGGATAAAATATAAAAAATAAGGAGGAAAAAAAGGCTAGTTTTCCGTTTAAGATCCAGAAGGTTAGGGTCGTCTGCATTATCCATTTAAAAGATTTCATAAATATAGCATTTAGTAATAATTAACCCAACAATCTCATATTAGCAAGTTAATTATGTTTTTGGAAACAAAATAAAATACCACAAGCATGACCATCTAATAAACATAAGAGCATAAACATTTATAATGCACCTTCAGCCATTTGGGGGCTTCTCCTACAGCTCTTACGTCTCTTTTATTTCGCCAAGCATGACCATCTTTACGAAAGAAATGCAGTACTCTTCTGTTAAACATAAATAGAGAACCACCTGTTTACGAGACCAGTTGATAATGTTAACATGCAGAAGCACTTATAGTCATTCTTAATATATATATATATATATATATATATATATATATAAACACAATCTTATTATACGAAATTGAACATGAAATGGAATAACAGAAAACTCTATTGTATGAGTCCATTCCTCATTAACCGGATAAAGAGAGCAGAGATGTTACGGATAAGAATTATCTCCCGTGACAATCACACTGGAAGAGATAATGTGAAAATCTAGGCCATTGAATAATTTTTAAATATTTTTTTTTGTATTCAATTGAGGAAAAGGAAGGGATCAGATTACACTGGACATTATGTCACTAGAGACAATCTGCACCCGAGATGTTACGTGTTGGCTGTTGCGGTGGCTCTTGAGTGAACTGGTACTTTTAGAGAGGCTTCAGCCATCTTCTTTGAGCTACTTACATTTCATCTCTCAACCCCCACTTGAACCCATTTTCTAAAAACAGAGACACAAAAACTGTGAAACCATCAACACATTCTTTTATAGATTTTGAATCTGCCAAAAAAAATATCTAATCAACATAGACACATAATATCATACTAAAGGAAAATTCTTTTGGACGTTGTTGTGAAACTAAAACATCAGAAGAAAAAACACAAATCTATGAGTCGAAATAGAAAAACAAAATCTTTTAATTTTTTTGTTACCCGAAACTTTCCATTTACAAAAGAGTGGTCGACGACAAGATTGTTCGAAACAAAACTCGATTTGGTTCATTAGGAAGATCGTAAGATGAAGAGTACGAATATGACTTTGGTTTTTCCATTGGAGATGTTGATGGTCGTGAATAAGGTGGAGAAAGAACGGCAGAGGTGCTAGGGTTTGGCGTAAAAGAGAGATGAAAAAGAGAGAAGACGTGAGAGAGAAAGAAAATGTCTGCAAGAGAGAGAAAGAGAGATAAAAATAATTAACGAAGGTGGGAAAAAAGTTATTCATTAGGCAAACCAATTCCGTGACACCTGGACATCAAAGAGGAGATGAAGTGAATAAGTTGTGTGTTTTGTTAATTACTGAACAACTCTTTTGTAAGTGAAATTTTTTTTTCTTAAAGGGCAATTTAGACAAACAATTCAACTGTTTAGTATTAGATAGGTAGTAGACTTTTGTATTATTTTTTTTACAAATGTTTCCTAGAAATAATAATTGTGTTTGTTTAACTCCTGAAAATTGATCTGATGGTGAAAACTTAGATTCTGAGAGTGTGTTCTTGTCAAGATTTCATGTTCGAATTTCGTTAGGTGCAAACAATTATTTTGTTCGACTATAACCACACAATGCTTTAGTCTGACTTTAAACAGGATCTTGTAAGTGGACCGTAGATTTGATTTCCTAAGATTAATCGATCGTAACACTGGATACCACTATTTAAAAAAAAAAAGGAATATTTGTGTTTGTTTTTAGTTTCTCTAAAAAAAATACTTTTTTTTTTCATTTTACTTTAATTGTTATTTTTAATTTTAAATTCAATTCTAATTTTTTAAAGAAAACATTAGTTTTATTTAATATATATATTTTTGAGATCTCATAATTATTGCAAGAATTTTAAAATTGAAAAATACAAAATAATTTATTAATAATAAGTAATCTAAAACTAACAATTAGATTAATTTTTTTGTGAAAATTAAAAATATAAGTTTATGGACAAAGCAAAAATGGTGAAAAGATTATGAAATATTGATAAAATTGGTAAGGCATGAGTTGAACAATCTACGACCCTTATAATTGGCAAGTTTTAGCACCACTGGACTAAATTAACTTATATTTTTCTCATCATATCAAATAGTAGTGTATTTTTAAATAACATTTAAGTTAGATTTGTTGGTGAATAGTACGTACTCCTAAGTTTTTAAATTTAATAAAATTATAAAATATTAGTAAAAAAAAATCTAAAATAATTTATCTGAATAGTGCGAGATCATTTGTGTTCTTCATGTTTAGGATCAAGCGTATATTTATCTTTTGTCATGAAAATTGCTAACTATGGATTGTTTGTAACACAAGTAAGCAGCCTCTACTACAAATTAAGTCATCTAACATACTACTTACTCCTAACAAATTCTCTCTTAAAATGAACATTACGTACACAAAAGAACACTAAGTAGTTTATTTTAACACAATCATAAATAAATCAATTTAAATTAACAAATCACAAATGCCTAGTTTATCCATTAGCTTAGTTTATCCATTAGCTTGCAAAATGACTCCAATTTTAAAGGTTTGGTCATTATTGGCACACTGATCTGCGCCTGATTGAATTCTGATTGCGACAATAGCATTAGCTTAAAAGAGAAGAGAGAAGTATCCTGATTGAATTCCTGGAGACTTGTTTAGCATACATATACAATCATATTCGCGTTGAAGACATATATCAGTATTTTAGATATTGTAGGCTAAAGAACGTTGAAGAAAAAGGTTTGGGAACTAATACATCCATCCACAACTTTTATGTGGCCGTCGTCGGTGTAGTACAAGGCAAAGAAGGGAGTTAAAAAGAGTCAAGAGAGTGATGTGCATCCCGATCTTTCACTCTAAGAGTATGTTGAGGATTCACAGGGAAATCAGACTACAAAAAGATCATGCACAAACCCAACTGGAAGTCAACCGTCAAGTATGTCTGCGGAAAGGCAATCACCCACTGAATCTTCGAGACGGGTTTACTTGTCTCAGTTTTCTAATTTCTAACATGCATACATTGATGACATTGTTGATGTTGGTAAAGATTGAAATTGTAGTTTGCGTGCTATTACAGCTTTATTTGGATGGAGCGAATAGTCATGATCTTTGGTTCAGACGCAATCAGATACTCAAGTTCATAAATATCCTAAATTCTATTCCAAATTGTTTTATGACACGGTCTATACAGTTAAGAGTGTGTTACGAGTAGATACCTTGGATGTGCTGGATATGAATAAATGGATGACGATTCCTGATATGGGTTACCCTATTACTTATAGATACAGTGTCATATTTGTCTCACTGTCCAAGAAACTTAACATCACATTTTTCTCCCTTGTCCTAGCTCCACCTATGTATACGAGTAGGCATAAAATCATTGTTATTGGTTTTGTCAATAACAATAATTGAGTTCATGTAAGTTGAAACCTTGTTGTACATTGCCTCCCATCACTAACCATTGGCAATGAAGATATAAAAACATAGGAAGCAGCATATGCGGGACACATAAGGTACTAAGGTACTAAGAAGACGAAGTTAGGAAGTCATCCTAATTTATTTTGTATTTCTATACCAAATACATTTTTCATTTTATGTATATATTTTATCGAGTTATTTATTTCGAAAAGAAAATCAATACCTCAATTTCTATAGAATTTCCAATATGATAATACCAATTAATATCGTAAATTTAAAAAGCTGGTATTTCGTCAAAGAAAACAAAAATTATCGGTATTCTTTGTGAAATTACCGATAATTTTTGTAAGTTTCACAAAAAATTTGGTATAGTTTTAAAATTTCCAATACGTACTCATACTTTATGAAAAACCGATAATTTAAAAAGCTGGTATTTCTTCAAAAAAAACAAAAATTGTCGGTATCTTTATGAAATTACCGATAATTCTTGTAAGTTTCACAAAAATATAGTTTTGAAATTTCCAATACGTACTCATACTTTATGAAAAACCGATAATTTTAGACAGTATACCGGTAAAAGCATGTATATTGCGGGAATGCCGGTATAACGCGGAATTCTCGCAAGCCACGTCAAAAGGAGAGACAGAGGGAGGAGAGAGATATAATTAAAACCAAAATTTAAAAATATCTGTTCTAAAGCTCCTCATAATATAAAACCGGTTTTTAAATATATAAACCGGTTATAAACCGGATTTTCAACTTAACTGAATCTGCTCTAACATTTAAATGATTTTTAATTAAAATTGTTTTTTAAAATTGAACCAAAACCATGATTGTAGTTCAATTGAGTTGATCAACCCTGAACAACAATGAACTTTTTCAATCAGATGGATCAATTCAGATGTGAGTGATTATCAAGAAACATAGAAGATGGCAAAAGAAACTTACATTAGATCAGGTAAGAATATCTTATATACACCTCACCTCACAAATAACCCCCCATAAACTTCAGTAATAAAGGAAACATGTAGAAGGAAAAGTGGGGACAATTTCCTTGCATGATAGGCTTCACTATTAGTTAGTACAGATTCAAATCTACCTAAAATGGTTCACATTTACAACCAGAGACAGAAGGCGAAAAGCGCAAATTAAATACACAAGTTGTTGGCATTGCTTTTCCATATTGCTGCTAAGAATGAGCTTGAGCATGCTCAGGTTTGTGACTGTACTCGTAATCAAGATGTACAAAAGCACGCTCGATCTCAGGCAAGAGTTCAAGTTTCTCTTGCAATGATTCGCCAATATCGTGAGCCTCTTGCAAAGGCATGCCTGCTGGTAGGACGATATCAACCTCGACAAAGTAGTGAGACCCAAATGTGTAAGCCCGGACAGTGTCGATGTGCCTTACAGCCTTGTGGTGGTTCCAGCAAAGGTATGTAAGTTTCTGAAGATACTCTGGTGCAGCTGATCTTCCAACCAGGGAGTTCACGTTTTCCAACACCGTCATTGACCATGTGCGAATTGTGTACAAAGCCAGCTGCAGTAGAAGAATTACGCATAAGTAAACCACGGGCAAGTCAATAAGAACTACAAAAATAACAACAACCAAACCTTATCGTACTAACTAAGTGGAGTTGGCTACATGGATCAACCTCTGCCATCATGGATAAATTTTGGGCATACCGATTGGGATTCCTACTTAATTGGACTATATATAAACAAGGGAAAGTACTATAAATTAAAATACGGAAAGTATTTATTCACTTACAATGATAGCACCGACCGGATCCATCCAATCATCAAAATAATTGGCCAAAAGTGCAGCAATGAGGCCAATCAAATTAGTGATCACATCAAAAAAGTGATCTTGAGCATAAGCCTTAACAATCTCATTAGTAAAAGAGCGGCAATAAATCATCAGCATGAATTTCACCAAAGTCACTGAGAGCATAATACCCATAACCCAGCACTCTTGTTCCCTGGTCAAGTTGAAGGTATTATCCTGGAAATGTCATTAAGACAAACATTAGACTCGGTTACCAAGAAACTAATGAGATCTAGCAAACTAAATCAAAAACATTGATTTAACTTTTAATTGTTGATTTGTGAACTTCGCGTCAAGAAATGTAGGGAAATCAACTTACAGAGTATATTAATGTGCGGACGGACTCCAAAATTATTTGCAGTCCCAGTGTTGCCATGACAGAGGCAAAAACAAGAATTCCCTGCACGCAATTTTGAACTTCAACTTTCAGCACTAAGATTACAACCAACTGGCAAGAATACATGATTCAGAATCTTCAAACAGAATATGTAAAGGAGGACTGACCAATGGTTGCATCCGCTTCTTTCCAATAGGGTACTGATATGGATTCGGTGTTTGCATGGAAAATGCAGTGAACCATAAGATGAATCCAGAAAGGAGATCCAGCAGAGAGTCTAAAGTGGATGCAATGATGGCTAGGGAACCACTTCTGATTGATGCGTAAACTTTGGCAGTAAAAAGAACCATGTTTGCTATGTTTGATATTCTGATGGCAAACGTCTCGCTCTTGGCTAACTTGTCTCGCTCCTCCTGCAAACAACAGTGGGTATTCAGAAATGGCAATTGACTATACGGAATCTGTTTGAATTGACTTATTTGAACCTATCTACTGTCATAAGCGCTTGTGAAACTGTTGCGAGAGCTTAAGGAAACAACTTTTGACATCTCCATAAGCTATTTTCAACTTATAGGTTAGTCTATGAAAACAGCTTATAGCTTATATGAAAACAGTTTGAATTTATTTTATCTTTTGATATAGAAATAGGTTATACATCAATACTCTTATGATCAATATAGTCAAGCACGAGAGCTTAAGTAAGATCGGTCGGCTTGTGAAAGATCATAAAACTCGGACCGTTAGCACGGCACATAAGATCCTACTGAAGGGAAAAATGGCAATTTCATATATATTTATCCACACACATAGACAAAAACATGAAAATTCTAATTCACAAAAAAGGGCCCATCACGTTTTTCTTCACAATCTTGCTTCAAAAAACTCTATCTTGACCACACCGGCGATAAAAAGATTTTTCTCTGAAATAGCACTCTCAAGCATCCTTGTCGCATAAGATCTTACGATCCAACACTCGATCTTGACTACACTACTTATGATAAGCATTTAAGCTATAAGCACTTTATTAAGTTGTTTATCCAAACAAGACTAATATCTATCATTAGATCTAGAAAGGAAAAAGAGAAAATGAAAAATAGAAACCTTTGACATTCCGGGAATAAAACCACGCTCTGCTAAGGCATCCATTTCAGTAAAGCCCTCAAGCACCTCAACCTGTTGCTGATAATACTCAGCAATATTATCTTCTTGACCTAAAGAAATACAAAACCGAAAAGAACGAAAAAATTACAAAAAGCTTCACAAATCAGAAAACATACAAAGTAACAGCACAAGAGGAAAGGTGCTACGCAAACTTCCAAAGCAACACATTCAACCAAAATGAAAATCTAATGCATCAAATTTGCAACTTCTTCCAATTAAATCACGGAACGTCAAATCGGAGAAAAAATTAACTAATATATTCTTGGTAATTACTAATCAATAATCACTCAAAAAAAAATATTAGCTCATATATAGTAAGAAAGTTATGTGTATAAGCTCCCTTAACTTAAAATCAATCTTCCAATAATAAAAAACACAGAAGCTCGAACATATGAAACTAAGATACCGAATCATCAACCCGAAACTCCAAATTCTAAACAACAAAACGGAAAGAAAAAAAAACACCTTACTAAACACGGCTGAAGAAAGAAACTACAAAACATATCATACTACTCACCATGAATTACATCCATTGATAGCATCTTTCAGAAATCCGAAACAAGTTTTACACTTATTGCAAAGAGAAACACAAAAAAGATTTCACATATATAAAGAGCCAAAAGAACAGACAAGGAACTCAAAATCACATCAAAACTGAATAAAAATTTCAGCATCACATTCCTCATAAGCAACCACAACCACTGATACAAAACAAATCGCAGATTCCCATTCCAAAAACAAAATGATTCTCAACTAAAAAAAGTAGATTCCAAAAAGAATTAATTAAATAAATAAAAGTAAAAACAAAAGAGGAGGAATGAGTTCACACCTATAAATATATTCAATTTTGATCTTAAAATCATGATAATGTATCAACCTAGTCACGACAACAATATACCAAGCTTTACCACGATATTAAACCTTAAACCAGAAGTTTACCCTCATTTAACTCAACTAACACATATCAGATGAACTACCGAAATATTAATCAAATTATAATGACTTTTAAGTTCGTAATGTCGAATAAATTTGAACTTAAGTGAATAATGATAATATATCAACCTATTCACAACAACAATAAACGAGCCTTATCACGAGATTGAACCCTAAACCAGCTTACACTCATTTAACTCAACTTACACTTCCCAGATGAACTCTCCAAATATTAATCAAATTATTATGAGTTTTAAGTTCGTAATGCAGAATAAATTTGAACTTAAGTGGATAATATCATAGATAAATCTGATAACCAAGGTTTTAAAAAACGGACTGCGACAACGAAAACGAAAACGGCCGTGACAAAACGGTATCGGCATACGGTTATTCACTGTTTTTATGTTAAAGAACAAATTAGAGTTAATTCAATCCGCGACGACCGCAATCAGTGTCACAACACTTCTACCGACCAATATTGCAAAAACCTTTATGTGACCGCAACACGACGGCGACCACGAAAAAGGCGGTGCCAAAATGGTATCGGCAAACTGTTATTCACTGTTTTTAGGTTAAAGAACAAATAATAGTTAATTCACACAGCGACCACCGCAATCAGTGTCGCAACACCTCTACTAACAACCAATATTGCGAAAGCTTTTACGCGACCACAACAAGACTGCGGCAGTATTTAAACAGATCCAGAAAAACGGATTTCGCAATGCTAGAAATCATTCCACATTGATACCATAAAATATCTCAGAGAATCTAGCGTAACTAATTTAACATTATATATAGTATCTAATAAATAATTAGTATTTTAATTATTAATCAATTAAAAGATAAAATAAGAAACTAAGAATAAGACAGCTTAATAAATAAATAAAAACCAGTTAAAATGAAAAATGCTAAAAAATTAAGTGAATGAAAATTACCAAGAACACCGTAACAGTCATGGATACCACGCGAGGGTTTCGGCGTCTTTTCCGTGTGTTCTGAAGAAAACTGAAACGACTCGAAGTTCAACCGCCATGACCGGTCACTGTTATCGGAAAGTGAAAGAAGAGAAAGCTCTTCCTCGTTCTGAAGCTCCACCGTCTCTCCCATTTTTCCGGTCATTCGAAAAACGGCGTCGTTTTTAGTTGACTGAAAGAGGAAAAATGTGGTTGTTTTTGGTTGGTATAATTCAGTTGTGTGTTGTTTCTATATTTTTGAGTTTTTTTTTTGAACGGTAAAGTGAGGTGTGTGAACGTATACGGAATGAGGGGGATTTGAAGGAGCGTGGAGTGAACGTGGTGGTTTTATTGGTGCGTGTTTGGTGAGGAGGGAAAAGCGCGTGAAGGGTGGGTGAGTGAGATTTGCACGATATTTTTTGTGTGAGGGAAAGAGAGTTTTGTTGAAGATGTGGCTGTGTAGATCGGAGCCACATGAATTTGGTTGCTCAAAACCCGGTTTAGGAATTTGGTTGCTCAAAACCCGGTTTAGGAATTTGGTTGTAGGGGTGTAAGTAAGCATATGAGAAAAAGTTAATTAATTCAATAATTTAAATTAAATTAAATTGAAAATATCTATTGTTTTAGGTTCTGTTCAAAAATTGAATCAAGTTATCAAGCTAATAAAATCGAGATAGTTTGGTTTAGTTTTCAATTTTTGTTTTTAGGAACGGTCAAATCGACGAATTAAAACGATGACTATAAATACCTATTAACTCTTTTATTTAGTCCATTATTAACTCTTTTATTGAGGCTGAAGACGAATTCTAAAACAAAGTTTTGTTTATTACTAATTATATTTTTAAGACTTTTTTATAGCTTCTATTGAAAATTTTATATGACTTTCAATTATTTTGGTTTATTTCGATTTTATTTGAGTTATAGCACCCTAGTGCTCTAGTTTTATTACAATTTCGATTATATAAAAAATTAAAATTTTAATTTATAGTGAAGAATTATTTATTATATTATTATAATTAATTTTATTTTAATATATTTTTCCAATTAATAATAAAGAACAATTCATTTAATTTTTATTGTGACTTGCTAATATTAAAATAACATTTTATCAACTTCAATTTAAAAATGTCTTTTATTTTTTGGAAAATATAACATTTATAAAAATTTCTTAACAAGTAATACTATAGATTTAAAATTATCATGTTTATTTATATAAGTAAAAATACCTATCTGTATATTATGTTTTTATAAAATAAATGAGTAAATAGAACATTTTAACTGTATAAAATAAAAGGAAAAACAAGAGTGCTAACCAAATGGTACTGATTTGTTCTTTTCCATTTTCTGTTGGATATGGTTTAAGTTAGAGAATTTCTTAACACACCATCTAAGTTTCTTAGGCAACTTGTGTGCTTACAAAAATACTCCTCTGTTTTGGATGTGCAAATTCGGACGCACATTTTTTTTGAATTTTTCAGTTTTTACCGGATGTGCACATCCGCGGTAAAAGTTCGCATTTGCAAATACGGAATAAAACCAGATGCAAAATACCAAAAATCCAATAATGTTTCTCACATTCATAACATAAAATCGGGATTACATTCAGAAATTCGGCATTACATCGACAGAAATTTAAATATTACAAGATCAATAGCCTGGTGGACGCTTGCACATCTCTAAGATGTCATCGACCGTTCTTTGGGTTTTGACGGTCGCCTCGAACTCGAGCGGGAATCGTTCTTCGTAACCGAAATAAGTTTGCCACGTCGCTCTAACATCCTCTTGATTCTTGAGCTCAACAATGCTGTAAGCGACGTTCCCTTCGTTGTCAACCGAAGGTGAACGATACTCAAGCTTCGCAACCTTCCGTTTGTCTCGGTAAGGTAGGAGATGTTCGATGTCGTCAATGATCTCGCTGATGAAGGTGTCCCTCATTAGCTTAAACGTGCGACCACGTGTTTTGCCGTCGATGTAGGAGACACTTGCGACATACCAACGGAACTTGCTTTTATACAATTGAGACATTTTGAGTTTATGTGAAAGAAATCAAATGAAACCCCTAATTTATAGAAAACTTAGGGTAAAGTAATTTCTGCCTAACTTCTTTCCGGATATACAGATACGGAAAAACCCTACAAATATTGGTTCCGGATTTGTATATCCGGGACATTCCCGTATCTGCAAATCAGAATATTTTACTGATACATTTTTCAATCAGAATTGACTATGTTATGCAACCAATTGCAATGCTTTCATTGGAATAAAATTCATAAGTGCATTAAAAAGGCATACGAATAAAAATTCAATATATTTCACTTTAAAAATATACATTTTGTCGTACGATTATACAAACAGTTAAAACAAAAGTCTCCGTCTAAATCTATCGGAGCTTGACCTTTGGACTTTTCTGTATTTGATACCTTTTCAATTTCGTTCAATCTATCGAATTCAACCATCTTTTCAACAAAACTATCCGACCACGACTCGGCAATTGCGGTTGCATGCGTCGCTCATTGCGGTGATTTAGGTGGTATGTGTCGCCCATCGAGAATGCGCACTGTCGAGAACGTGTTGAACAACTTTACGGAATCCGGATGAGTCCAAAAAATATCTCAGACCGTAACTCCATCATCGCGATATCTGTACCGAGACACGTAATTGTTATCATCCAACAATTTCAATAGTTGTTACATCTCACTTCTATCTCCCCTAATTGCTTTGTTCGTCTGATACCGAATGTTATACACTTGCTTTATATTTGCTACATTGTCGGGTTCCTTTCGTTTCAACGTGGCAAGTATATTTTTCGGTTGGACAAGATACAAGGTCATGTCGGCAATACATGTCTTCTCTTCCGACTTGAGCCGACTTACACTAGGATGGCCGTGAAACTTTGAGCACAATTCGTGATTATGTATACCACAACGAACACTAAATCTCCATTTTTTGGAAGCTAAAATGTAACCACCAATCTTAAAAGGACACTCACATTTTCTATTACCGGTGTCGTCTTTTTTTAACTTCCGTAGAGGAACTTGATATTTCTCGCTTCTTTCGCACCCCAAAATTACAAAAGCCTTTCTTCTTTCCAAACCATTATCCGATCTTCCGATATTCACACCGAAACCAAGGCCAATAGCCGTCCTACGAATATATGCGAGCATGCTATCACGATCATCAAACTTTTGCTTGTTATTAAAGTCACCGTCGACATCAACCGACTTTACGATAATCCCTTCAACTTTCAGAGAAATCGGCGAAACTAATTCTTTTGAGATGTTATCGGGGTGCACCATATCTATTTATAAATAATAATAGAACAATAAATACATATAACTAAAACCTATTAAAAATTGCTGAAAATTAAAATTAATAAGTTCCAGACATTTTTCCGGATGTGCACATCCGGACAAGTTCATGCTAAATATGTACCGGATTTACACATCCGAAAGCCGCGTAACTTGTTTTTCCAAAAAGTAGATTGATAATGTGAGCAATGTAGTGGATGAAGTTGAATATTTACCTGAAATTCAATCTTCTCTTGCTCCCTTTGATTTGTTGCACTAAAAAGTTAGAGTTTTTGAGTGAGAAATGGTATTGATGAAGTAGGGTTTTTTAAGTTGGTGAGGGTGAGTGTGGAAGAAGAAAGGTTGAGGGGGAGTGATCATGCAGGTTCAAATATATCAACAATTCTTCCGGATCTGCATATACGGAGACCTTCCGCATATGCACATCCGGGACAAATATTTTTTTAACGCCATGGTGCGTCCTGATTTGTACATCCGAAATCAGGGGGCATAAGTGGAATTCCGCGCGGTGTCTAAGAAACTTAGGTGGTGTATTAAGAAATTCTCTTAAGTGATAAGGAGTAAGGGATTAATAATATATTAAAGACATAATAATGTACTACTATATTTTTAGACATATTTATATTTATTGTTATTTTATAGGAAAGTAACATAATGATATGCCTAATAACTTGAAGCATTTATATTACATATGGAATGATTGGAACAATGTGAGGCCCTAGGCAGTTGCCTAGCGTGCCTCCCCCATAAGTCAGATTTTTGTGTATCAGTCAACCTCTTCTTCATCTTTGTTTACATTTTCTTCCTTTTACTAAAACATGTAGACAAAATCAAACTCCAAACATAAAAAAAATAGAAATCATTAGACACAAAAACTTGCTATCACCAAACTACTGCTCTAGTTGTCCACCACCACTGTTCCTCTCGACATCGTCATCCTTATAGGTTATGGTTGTCTTATTCGTTTTTAAGTTTTTCTCTTACTTTTTTTGTTTCTTCTTCTTTAATTAATTTCCTTCTAGTATTGTTAAAAAATAGTTTTGATGTGTGTTTAAGGTGTGAAACATGTTACTTTATGTGTATTGAAACCTTTTGTTATTATTGTTGTGTTTTATTTGTTAAGCTTTCAAATCCCTTCCCAATCTTCTTATGCCAAGTGCCAACTTTTGTATTTGATAATGAACTTATTTCATGATGCAATGAAAATCATGTCAATGCTTCGTATGGATTAAGAAAAACTTGTAATTTGTTTGAAAAGTAGAGCATGAAATATATTATATGAAATGTATTATTTAACAAAATAATTGCAAAAAAATACACCGAAAAACATGATAGGATAGAATACAAAGATAAATATAATATTTGGAAAAAATGGTGTAAACTGATCAACCAAACCAAATCAAACTGAACTAAACCGGTAAGTTTGGTTTGATTCCATTTTAAAAAAATACCAAAAACCAAATCAAACTAAATCGATGGAGATATCATCGGTTCATATAATTTTTTTACCAAAAACTGGTCCAAACTGAACCAATTGAAGAACAAAAGGTGTTATTTGATACTCACATGTTGTGTGAGGAAGATGAAGACTGGTGGGACAATGCTCGCCATATACTAGAAGTTGTTGGTGCTGAGATCACTTGGGTTGTGTTCAGGGTGCAATTCCTTGAGAAGTATTATTCTGAAGATGTGCGTAGCAAGAAGGAAGATGAACTTCTTGAGCTTAAGCAAAGAAACACGATCGTTGCTGAATATACTGCCAAGTTCTAGGAACTTGTGAAGTTATGCCCACACTACAATGGTACACCTGTGTAAGGATCGAAGTGCATTAAGTTTGAGAAAAGACTGCAACCTGAGATTAAGCAGGGTATTGGCTACCAGGAGATTTGTAGGTTTCCTACTCTAGTGAACAAGTGTAGGATTTATGATGAGGACTGTAGGGCTCGTTTCGCTCACTACAAGAGCGTTAGTGAGAGGAAGGGGAAGAATTATTATAGGGAAAAATAATATAGTGCTCCAGCCAACAAAGGAAATCAGAGAGCTACAGAAGAGAAAAATCCAAGTGGGGGAGGGACTCCCACTTCTGTCAAGTGCTTCAAGTGTGGCAAGTTGGGCCACCATGCTAATGAGTGTAAGAATAATGTATTGAGGTGCTTTCAGTGTGGGAACACAGGTCACCGTGGAGTAGATTGTAGGAGTGATGGGCCAATTTGTTATAATTGCGGTGAACAGGGTCATATAAGTACCAATTGTCAAAAGTAGAAGAAGGCACAGTATGGAGAAAATGTCTTTGCTTTGACTGAGACAGAGACTACTAGTGTTAACTGTTCGATTTAAAGTACGTGTTTTATAACTAGTATTCCTTTGATTGTTATTATTGACACGGGTGCAACACATGCATTGTTTCGATTGATTATGCCGAGAGGTTAGGTTTGAAATTGTCTTCTATGGATGGTAATATGATTGTTGATACCCCGGATCTAGGTTCGGTAACCACTTCATGGGTTTGTTTGAATTGTCCACTTACTATTTATGGTAAGAGTTTTGGAAGGGACTTAGTGTGTTTACCTTTGAGAAATATTGATGTTGTCCTTTGAATGAACTAGTTGGAGTTCAACCATGTTTATATAAATTGTTATGACAAAACGGTGTCATTTCTAGAGTTTGATGCAAGTGATGAGTTATTCGTGTCTGCTAAGCAAGTGGATGAGTTCGTAAAGGATGATATTACAGTGTTTATGATATTAGCTTCTATGAAGGCAAAAATAAAAGCTTTGATTAATGAGCTACATGTGGTGTGTGATTTTCCAGAAGTGTTTCCTGATGATACGAATGATTTTCCGTCGGAGCGTGAAGTTGAGTTTACTATAGACTTAGTACTTGGTACTAGTCCGGTGTCAATGGCTCCTTATAGAATGTTTGCTTCAGAGTATAGTGAATTAAAGAAGCAACTGGAAGATCTACTTGAGAAGAAGTTTGTTTGTTCGAGTGTTTTGCCATGGGTGCGCCGGTGTTCGAGTGTTTCGCCATGGGGTGCGCCGGTGTTGCTAGTCGAGTGTTTCAACCAACTGATCCATCAAATCATCAATCCTCGAAAGTGAATACTTGTTCTTGATAGTCACTTTATTCAATGTCTTGTAGTCAACACACAATCTCATACTACCATCCTTCTTCTTTACCAACAACAAAAGTGCACCCCACAGAGAAACACTTTGTCGGACAAACCTCTTCTCAAGCAACTCTTCCAACTGCTTCTTTAGTCCACCCAACTCTGAAGCTGACATCCTATATGGAGTCATTAATACCAGACTCGTCCACTCGTCTAGTAGAACAAACCACTTCCTATCTTTATCAAACTCAGGTTCACGCTCTGGAGGCAAGTCGCAAATATCTTCAGGAAAAACATATGGAAATTACACATCACTAGCATATCACTAGCTGTCACATTGCTCTCTAATCTCTAAGAATCAAACATCAACAATACCTGATAATTATCCCTCAAAGACATCCCAACTTGACCCCCACACAGGAACCTCGAATTCACATTCCCTTCAGTTTCGGAAACAACACAACTCCCACAACGCCTACACCCTTGAAATCAGCAGCACACCAAACCAACACTCCACAACTAAAACATCTCAGAGAAGCAAAAGATTCTCCCCCACTTGTTTCAATCCCACCGCTGCAGACAAAAGGTTAGAAAAACAAACGAGTACCAATAGTGTTTCACACACATGTCGCGTACTAAGGAACAAACAACATTAGAAAACCTAGCCGGACGGACCGACCTACTCTGATCCAACTAATGTAATACCCTATTTACCCTAACGCATAATTCATAAATAAATTAGAGATTTTTCAACTTATCACATAGGATGTCATACACACACAACAAACAACACCTGCTAATCATGTAACTTTATTTCACCTAGGATGTTTACACGACATCCAAACTCATCTGATATGACTTAGCAGCGGAACACAGTTAAAAACAACACAATCAAACATATAACATTCACATCAATGGTCTCAAAAACTCTACTTCAACTTTAAAAACATAAACAAGAGAGTTATATTGTTCAGCTCTCAACAACATAAAATCAAAACTCTAACAAACAATAACAAGTGAAATGAACACGAATGGTTTCCATCCCAATGTTACATGATTAGAGCAGATCCTACTAAATAAACAACAACTAATGGAAGTCACTTCAAGAGCTATCCTTCCACTTAATTCACTCAAAGCTACTCCTGAGTATCTGCACGATGCCCATGTAAAGGCGACATTCAAACAAAAGGGGTGAGAAATCACAATCAATTATAAAAGGCATAACATGAAAGATAGATTGCACTCAACATAATCATTCACAACAAAATATCATAATCATCACGCCCAAATCCAACCATCAACAACATTCAACAAGATTGTCAGACCCCAAAATTTGACCCTAGATTTCATCATCATTTTAGGATTATCATGCATTGCATTGCTAACCCTAACCTTGTACAAGATGTTCTTTATTTTATTTCATCTATGAATTGGGGCTTTGAATCAAGAGAATCAAGAGGATCTTTATCTAATAATTTAATGTCTTGGATTGATTATCAACCTACCAAGTGTGCATACATTCAAGAGACCTCTCTCCATAAAAAATCAAGTGCAAATTGGTCTCATTACAAGTTCATCAAAGCTCAACTTCATCTGACCATAAATTAGGGTTTCACTAGACAAAGTCAACTGTGCCTTTGACTTTTGATCAAGACATGATCTCAAGTCTTGGGACATGATTCAAGATACTCAAATACATCCTTGGAGTTTATCCATGATGTTTGAAAGACTCTAGAGTTCAAGATCATTGAAGGTCACAAAGTCAATTTCATCTGATACACAAGCCTTTAACTGCAAAGTCAACTCTTTGACTTTTGAGATTTTTTGTCAAAACTGAAGTTCTCGAGCTACATTCCATGGAAACATGTTTGATAATTGAGTTGGATCATGAAAAATCAAGAATTTGAAGGTTTCTTGCCAAAAAGGTTAAAGTGGAAGAAATTAAATTTTTCTAAGTGTTGTAAAAAACCCTAGTTTGGTGCCAACTTTGGAAGGTCATAACTTTCAATCTAGACCACCATTTTTTTGTGTTCCAAAGATCAAATTGAAGACCTTACAACATACTACAACTTTGTCAATGAGGGTTGATGCCAAAAAGTGAAGGGATTTTGAGTTATGAAGTCATCAAGTGAGTGAAAAAAGTTCCACACTTAGAAAATTTTCAAGGCAGTTTTTAACTTCCAAAAGCACCAAACTTGGGAGCCAGTTTTCACCAAAATCCATTGAGAATCAAGAAATTCTTCAAACATGAAAGTTGTAGAGAATGTTTGGGGCTTTTCAAAAAGTACAAGAACTTTTTGATTCCATTCTTGAGCTGAGAGATTCGAAGGGATGAAATTGGTGTCTCAAAGTTGGATTTCATGCCATTTTCACAACTTGTTCTTGATCAAATCTCCAAGCCATACTTTGTAATCCTACTTTTCAGGCCACATTATCTCCAAATCCTTCCATAATCAGAAGATTACATGAAATAATGGAGCATTACCCAAGTGTTTAAGCTTTTGTTCAAGAGATTTTGCCATTTTTGGAAGAAAGGTCGCATTTCCAATTTGATAAAGGCACTTTAATCACCAAAGTCAACTTCTTGAGCATTTAACGAAGGGGTCACTTGAGAATGTCTTTGAGACTCAAGGAGATTAGACTGTCCAAGTCTAGAGTTTCATCTTTTGTACTATGCTTTGAGAAATAGTAGTAGACTCTTTGAAAGGACTGTTCTATGCAGATGATTAAGTTCTGTTCCTATACCTCTAGGAGGTCGTCGGGACAATTTGCACGAAGCCCAAGAGGAGGCTGGAAGCTTTTAAGAAGCCGAGAGGTCCTTGTACGAAGCCCAAGAGGAGGCTATCATTCCCAGAGGAAGAGATCATTATGCGAAGCCTAAGAGGAGGCTGTGAATACTTCCAAGAAGCCGGCGGGTCCTTGTACTAAGCCCAAGAGGAGGCGGGGTTGCTTTTAGGAAACCTGTGGGTCCTTGTACGATGCCCAAGAGGAGGCCGATGCTTTTAAGAAGCCGATGGGTCCCCAAACCCCGAGAAGTTCAAGACAGGCTATTCACAAAGAATAGATCAAGCCAGGAAAGTTCGAGAATTTAGAAGTGATAGTTCCTGGATTGGCTGGAATTTTGGTAAAACAAAGGTTATTCAATGTTGATGTCAAGGTGCTGATGTTGTAACATTGAAGTCTTAACACTGGGCTGTGTTAAGTAGTTAAGTGCTGAAGTTGGATGTCTGATGTCACACAGGTGATGTTGTAACATCAGACCTGCAGAATTAATAACAACAGCAGGTTGTTAAGGCTCGCGTATTAGCTGGAATTGTGGAGAGTGGTTGACTCATTGGATGAGAATATCTTGGGATAGATATTTTCTGTTACATGGGAGATTTGATTGCAGGTCTGTTGGAGAATTAAAAGGTTGAAGATTTAAAAATATTTTGGGGATAAAATCTGTTTTGAAGATTCAGTTTTAATTAACAAATCTGATCAAATATTGTGACAAGTCCAAGCCCAATTCAAGGAGCTATATAAAGCGCACAAGACCAAAGGAAAAGGTACAGAAAACATTCAGAAGATCAAGAGCAGGAGGCTTAGTGTCTAGAGTTTGTTTAAAGTGCTTGTATTTACACTATTCTAGGGTTTGAATAGGTGTTGAGTTTCTGTCCTCTCTAAAGCTGTGAAGCAAAGAGAGTTGTGTGAATTGATCGAAACTGTGAAGTAAGATCAAGGGTACTCAAAGTGGTCTCTTTGAGTGTTTGTAAGGGATTGAGTGGTGTTCTCATACCTAAGTGGTTTCTTAGGTAGGAAGTCATTAGTAGAGTATAAGTTTAGGAGATTGTCAACGGGTTGTTGAGTCTGTAAATTATATCTACAAGTAGTGAATTCCATCCCTGGCTTGGTAGCCCCCAGAGTAGGTTGGTTGTAACCGAACTGGGTCAACAATTCTTGGTGTTATTTTACTGTTATTGCTGTCCATTGTGCAGAGTGTGTTGTTGTGACATCACTCCTTAACATCACACGTCTGATACCAGAATTTCAATTGGTATCAGAGCAGGCATCCTGTCTGTCTCTGGGTGAGATATAGGGAAGTTACTTTCTGGTGTAATGATGGACAAAGAAGTTGGAGGATTCGTCAACAGACCCCCTATTTTGGATGAATCCAATTATGACTATTGGAAGCCAAGGATGACCTCCTTCTTAAAATCCTTGGACAGTAGGGCTTGGAAAGCTATTATTAAAGAATGGAAAGCTCCTGTCATATGTGAGAAGGATGATGCTGGCAAAGATAAAGAAGGCACCTCTAAGCTAAAGCCTGAAGAAGACTGGACCAAAGAGGAAGATGAGCTCGCCCTTGGAAATTCCAAAGCTCTAAATGCTATCTTCAATGGAGTGGATAAGAATATCTTCAGGTTAATCAATACCTGTGAAGTTGCTAAAGAAGCATGGGATATCTTGCAGGCTACTCATGAAGGAACATCTAGAGTCAAGATGTCACGACTTCAGATTTTAACATCAAAATTTGAAAGCCTGAAGATGAAGGATGATGAGACCATCCATGACTTCCACATGAATGTTCTGGAGCTGGCTAATGCATCCAGTGCTCTTGGTGAGAAGATGTCAGAGGAAAAGCTCGTGAGGAAGATCCTTAGGTCCCTACCTAAGAGGTACAAGATGAAAGTGACTGCTATTGAAGAAGCTCAAGACATCAGCAAGATGAGAGTAGATGAGCTCATTGGATCTCTTCAGACTTTTGAACTTGATTTAAATGAAGAAGAACCAGAAAAGAAGCCCAAGGGTATTGCTTTGGTCTCCACTCCTGCAGAAGATAAGGTAGTCAAAGAGTCTCAGGAAGATTTGTCACAAGCCATTGCAATGTTGGGAAAGCAGTTCAACAAAGTGTTAAAAAGATGGAACAATAACTACAAGCCTAGTGTCAAGAACAGTTCCTCTGACATCACAAATTCAAAAGAGAAAGATGAAGAGAAGACTGCTCAGGATAAAGGCGTTCAGTGCTTTGAATGTGAAGGGTATGGACATGTCAAGAAAGAATGTCCCACATTCTTGAAAAAGCAGAAGAAGGGCATGTCAGTTTCCTGGTCTGAATCTGATAGTGAAAGTGATGGTGAGTCAGCAAAGCATGCCAGAGCCTTAACAGGAACTGTTGTGGCTGATGATGATAGTGATGAAGAAATAACTTATGAGGAGCTAGCTTCTACTTATCGGGAGCTATGTTTGAAAAATGCTGAGATCTGTCAAGAAAATAAGTATCATAAGCAACTGATTGCTCAGCTTGAAAATGAAAAAGCTGATCGGGAAAACGAAGTTGTGCTAGTTAAGTCCCAACTGGATCAGATGACTAAATTCATTAGGATGATGAACAGTGGTACGGCTGATCTTGATAAGATTCTTCAGTTAGAGAAATCTGCTGGAGATAAATCAGGCATAGGATATGTGGCTAGCGCTTCAGGAACAAAAAGGGAGATGTCTCAACCATTGTCTCAACATCAATCTACGAAACTGGGCCCTTCCCCAAAGAAGGTTGTTCAGCCCCAGAATGCTGAGAAGAAGAATGGTTCTCATCAGAGGAAGATACAGCCCCAAGGAGCTAGTCGGTATATGCCTCCCCAATTTCACCAGAATATATCTCAGCAGAGGTTTCGACATCAGGAAAAATGGTATGGTTATGCATACAACAATGCTGTGACTTATGAAAGAAGGAAACCTCATCACCATAGAAGACAGCCTAAGAGACAGCATCATCAATACAGGAAAAGACAATTCAACTATGGAATAAGGAGACAACAGTATGGGTGGCAGTCTCAGAATTATCAAAGTGGGAGAAGATTCAACCACTTCAGAAACGGCGGAGTCAGATGCTTCTATTGTGGCAGGATTGGTCACATGCAGTCCTCGTGCTTCAAGCTTCACGGATATCCTAATTCTGCTCCTCAACCCAAACAGCAAGAGGTTAGGCCTAAGGTGATGAAGAAATGGATACCTAAAGTTACCTGCTTGATAGCTCACACTTCCTTGAGGGTTTCTACCAAAGATGACTGGTATTTTGACAGTGGGTGTTCACGACACATGACTGGAGTAAAGAATCTTCTGATTGATGTGAAACCTCAGTCTTCTGGCTATGTTACATTTGGTGATGGGATCAAAGGAGAGATAAAGGGGATTGGAAGACTAAACTGTAACAGTACTCCCAAGCTGGAGAATGTTCTTCTTGTTAAAGGACTAACAGCTAATTTGATTAGTATTAGTCAACTTTGTGATCAAGGATTCAGAGTAGACTTCACCAAGTCCGAATGTAATGTGAAAGATGACAAAGGAGAAGTCATTATGACGGGAGCCAGATCTAAGGATAATTGTTATCTTTGGGTGCCGCAAAATTCAAATTCTTCCACGTGTGTGCTTGCTAAAGAAGATGATGTCAAAATCTGGCATCAGAAGCTGGGGCATCTTCACCTAAAGGGAATGAAGAGAATTATCTCCTCAGAAGCAGTCAAAGGGATTCCCAAACTTAGTATTGAGGAAGGAAAGGTGTGTGGAGACTGTCAAAAAGGAAAACAGACAAAGATGTCTCATCCGAAGCTTCAACATGACACCACCTCCAAGGTATTGGAACTTCTTCATATGGATTTGATGGGACCTATGCAGGTTGAAAGTCTGGGTGGAAAGAAATATGCTTATGTAGTTATGGATGACTACTCAAGATACACCTGGGTGAATTTCATCAAAGACAAATCTGAGGTGTTTGATGTCTTTAAAGAGCTCTGTCATAAACTCCAAAGAGAAAATGAGAGTAAGGTCATCAGAATTAGAAGTGATCATGGAAGAGAGTTTGAAAATAACAAGTTTGAAGAATTTTGCTCGTCTGAAGGTATAAGTCATGAGTTTTCATCTCCTATCACCCCTCAGCAAAATGGAGTTATTGAGAGGAAGAACAGAACTATACAAGAGTCGGCCAGGGCAATGATTCATGCCAAGAAACTACCTTATCACTTCTGGGTTGAAGCCATGAACACTGCCTGCTACATTCACAACAGAGTTACCCTAAGAAGAGGCACTTCATCCACTCTATATGAACTATGAAAGGGAAGAAAACCTACTGTTAAGTACTTCCATGTGTTTGGTAGTAAATGTTACATCCTGGCAGATAGAGAGCAGAGAAGGAAATTAGATTCCAAAAGCGATGAAGGGATATTTTTGGGGTACTCCATCAACAGCAGAGCTTATCGGGTCTTCAACTCCAGGACCAAAGTGATGATGGAGTCAATCAATGTTGTGATTGATGATGAAGAAAAGCATGAAGTTGAGGATGTCATAGAAGATGTTGGAACATTAACTGATGAGGTAGCTGTTGAAGTTGAAGAAAGAAATCCATCCCCTAGTACTGCTGACACTGAGCCTGAGCAACCTCAGAAAGATCCTTCTATCATAATTCAGAAGGATCATCCTAAGGAGCTGATCATAGGTGATCCAAAATCTGGAGTAAGAACTAGGTCCAGAGAAATCATAGCTAGCTCGTGCTTTGTATCCAAAGTTGAGCCAAAAAATGTCAAGGAAGCTCTGACAGATGAATTTTGGATAAATGCCATGCAAGAAGAACTGAAGCAGATCAAGAGAAATGAAGTATGGGATCTTGTGCCAAGACCAGAAGGGGTGAATGTTATTGGAACAAAGTGGATCTACAAAAACAAGTCAGATAAGCTTGGAGTGGTTACAAGAAACAAAGCGAGACTTGTTGCACAAGGTTATACTCAAGTGGAGGGAATCGACTTTGATGAGACGTTTGCTCCAGTGGCGGGACTAGAATCCATCAGACTACTTTTGGGTATGGCTTGTAACCTAAGATTTAAGTTGTTCCAAATGGATGTGAAGAGTGCATTTCTAAATGGCTATCTGAATGCAGAAGTCTATGTAGATCAACCTAAAGGATTCACTGATCCAATCTTCCCCAATCATGTGTTCAAACTGAGGAAGGCACTGTATGGCTTAAAACAAGCTCCAAGGGCCTGGTATGAGCGGTTGACAGAATTCTTAGTAGCAAATGGGTATAGAAAAGGAGGCATTGACAAAACCTTGTTTGTCAAGGAAGAAGGAGGAAAATTAATGATAGCCCAAATTTATGTGGATGACATTGTATTTGGGGGGATGTCAGATGCTATGGTAAAACAGTTTGTACAACAAATGCAATCAGAATTTGAAATGAGTTTGGTTGGAGAACTTAGCTACTTTCTTGGATTGCAAGTCAGACAAATGGAGGATTCTATCTTTATTTCTCAAAGCAAATATGCTAAGAGCATAGTAAAGAAGTTTGGCCTAGATAAAGCAAATCACAAAAGGACATCTGCTCCCACCCATTTGAAGCTGTCCAAGGATGAGAATGGAGTGAGTGTGGATCACAGCTTGTACATAAGTATGATTGGGAGTTTACTATATCTCACAGCAAGCAGACCTGATATTTCCTTTGCTGTTGGAGTTTGTGCTAGATATCAGTCTGATCCAAAGGTAAGTCACTTGAATCAAGTGAAGAGGATTTTGAAATATGTAAATGGCACAAGTGACTATGGAATGTTATATAGCCGTGATTCTGGGAGTGTTTTAAAAGGATACTGTGATGCTGATTGGGCTGGAAGTGCAGATGATAGAAAAAGCACCTCAGGAGGATGTTTCTTTCTAGGGAACAATCTGATTTCTTGGTTCAGCAAGAAGCAGAATTATGTATCTCTCTCAACTGCTGAAGCTGAGTATATAGCAGCAGAAAGTAGTTGCTCTCAACTGGTCTGGATGAAGCAGATGTTGAGTGAATACAATGTTAAACAAGATGTTATGACTTTGTACTGCAATAATTTGAGTGCAATTAATATATCTAAAAATCCTATACAGCACAGTAGGACAAAGCACATAGACATAAGGCATCATTTCATAAGGGATCTGGTAGAAGAAAAAGTTGTTACCTTGGAACATGTAGCCACAGAGAACCAGCTGGCTGACATATTCACTAAAGCCTTGGATGCAAACCAATTTGAAAGATTAAGAAGCAAATTGGGAATCTGCATTTATGAAGACTGAATCTGCTAGAGAGGTTGTGGGCAGTTGGGGTGGTTCTGAAAATATATAGTCAACTGCCAGGTGAAGGTTGCCTAATTATGGCTAAAAAGGGGGAGAAGATAGCCAAGATAGTCAAGAGGATTATTGCCATATGCTGCTGATGTGATGCAGTCATTGAGGGGGAGTATTGAAGATATCATGACATGAGGAGAGTGCAGCCAAGCAGACATCTAGGGGGAGTAATGTGCTGCATATTATGAGCTACTGAACAGCTGTGATGCTGGTTCATGTTTTTGAGGGGGAGCACCAATTGGCTATTGTCAAAATGAAGATGGTGCTGCAGCAGATCAAGTGATGAAGACTTTGAAGATTATCAAACTGCTGCTGATTAATGAGTTTCAAATTAATTGAAGATTATTCCGCTGCTGAAATCTCTGAAGGTGCAGAGTGCAGAAGTTGGTTGCAGAGTGCAGAAGTTGGTTGCAGAGTGCAGAGATTGTTTTAGCCAAAATTAGACAAAGGGGGAGATTGATAGTTCCTGGATTGGTTGGAATTTTGGTAAAACAAAGGTTATTCAATGTTGATGTCAAGGTGCTGATGTTGTAACATTGAAGTCTTAACACTGGGCTGTGTTAAGTAGTTAAGTGCTGAAGTTGGATGTCTGATGTCACACAGGTGATGTTGTAACATCAGACCTGCAGAATTAATAACAACAGCAGGTTGTTAAGGCTCGCGTATTAGCTGGAATTGTGGAGAGTGGTTGACTCATTGGATGAGAATATCTTGGGATAGATATTTTCTGTTACATGGGAGATTTGATTGCAGGTCTGTTGGAGAATTAAAAGGTTGAAGATTTAAAAAGATTTTGGGGATAAATCTGTTTTGAAGATTCAGTTTTAATTAACAAATCTGATCAAATATTGTGACAAGTCTAATCCCAATTCAAGGAGCTATATAAAGCGCACAAGACCAAAGGAAAAGGTACAGAAAACATTCAGAAGATCAAGAGCAGGAGGCTTAGTGTCTAGAGTTTGTTTAAAGTGCTTGTATTTACACTATTTTAGGGTTTGAATAGGTGTTGAGTTTCTGTCCTCTCTAAAGCTGTGAAGCAAAGAGAGTTGTGTGAATTGATCGAAACTGTGAAGTAAGATCAAGGGTACTCAAAGTGGTCTCTTTACACTATTCTAGGGTTTGAATAGGTGTTGAGTTTCTGTCCTCTCTAAAGCTGTGAAGCAAAGAGAGTTGTGTGAATTGACCGAAACTGTGAAGTAAGATCAAGGGTACTCAAAGTGGTCTCTTTGAGTGTTTGTAAGGGATTGAGTGGTGTTCTCATACCTAAGTGGTTTCTTAGGTAGGAAGTCATTAGTAGAGTATAAGTTTAGGAGATTGTCAACGGGTTGTTGAGTCTGTAAATTATATCTACAAGTAGTGAATTCCATCCCTGGCTTGGTAGCCCCCAGAGTAGGTTGGTTGTAACCGAACTGGGTCAACAATTCTTGGTGTTATTTTACTGTTATTACTGTCCATTGTGCAGAGTGTGTTGTTGTGACATCACTCCTTAACATCACACGTCTGATACCAGAATTTCAGGAAGAAACTCAAAGATGCCATTCACGGAGAATACAGTCATATCTGGGAGTAGAGTTTCTTAACAATTCCTAATGAGGACAGCCGAAGAGAAGACTGTATCTGGTGATCCTATTGGGGATCTAGTTGTCTATTTCTACGAATAAACGAAACGGCGTCACCTAGTTCTAGACGTAGTTGCCGGGGAAACTCTAAATATCTATACTATTATTACACAGTTGATATGAGTTTATGAAAGAAGACTTACAGCGAAACAGCCCCACAATACAATTATATGTATATGAAAGCGGTAAATGAAAGCAATAACCACTTACTCGGTTGTAGAGCTTCCATGCTGTTTGGTTAGTTGTTCAACAAAGAAAGATTGAAAACAACAGTATATTTCAAAATCAAAGGAGAAAGTGCTTTGAAAAGAAAGATTTGGGGCTTACAGCTCAAGGAGAGGCCCAAGGTTTTATCAATGAGCGCACTGTTTGAATTTGTACAGAGGGACTTATACAAGTGACTGAGGTCCAAAAAGGCTTTCTGTACAAAGGGATGGGTCTTACACTCTCTCAAGAGGCCCAAAAAAGTTTTAAAGAAAAGAAATGGGTCTTACTACTCGAGGGTAGGCCCAAGGTTTATTTTTCAACGGACGATGATCGCGCTGAACTTTTTGAAATACAACGGGACTTATACAATAAGTGAGGCCCAAAATAGGTTGTATTTACAAAGGGTTGGGTCTTACACTCTATTAGAGGCCCAAATGAGTTTTCAGAAAAGAAATGGGTCTTACTACTCGAGGGTAGGCCCAAGGTTTTTTGTTTTGAAAAGGCGACGATCGCGCCGTTTGTTTTTTACGGTATCGGGACTTATACAATATACTGAGGCCCAAAAATGATTTGGTCAAAAAAAGGATTGGGTCTTACACTCTATTAGAGGCCCAAATGTTTTGAAAATGATTTATGAGGGTTGAATTAATCCAAAACCCTAATTTGTTTTCAAAAATGTATTTAATTGAATAAAAATTCAATTAAAATGATCAAAATTGTTTAACATATGGAAAACAAATTGTGATCTTGGATTAATGCTTCAAAAATTAAGTATTGACCTACAAAATAATTAGAAAGCATTAAAAGTTGCAAAATCAAGGTGGAAAAAATATTTTAAATGTTAAAAATAATTAAAACATTAATTCTTTGCAAAAATATCAATTATACAAAATAAATAATATTTTTGGGGTTTTTTGGGAAAATAAAATATTTTAACATTTTTGTGAATTATTAAAAAAAGAATCAACTCAAAATCATTAAAACTCAGAGAGAAATTAATTTTTGAATCAATTAAATAAAATCACAAAATTCAAATATTTGAATTTTCAAAAAATGGCGCCAAGAACACACCAAGAACACGCGCGTGTTCTGGGTTTTCCCAGATTTGCATTTTCTCTTCAATCTCACTGAATACTTGATTATATCATGCAATCCACATACCAATCAACTCGTTTCAACCTCACGATCATGTCTATGACAATTAATTTCATTTAAATTAAGCATAAAACAAGAAATCACGAAAAATCCTCAAGAACCCTAATTTCTGCATGAAGGCTAGGATTTTTGATACACGATTCAAACAATGCAATTAATTGAGGGGAAACATTCCATGCATGATTATGAACATATGGCCAAATTATTGTGCAGCAAAAATTGCATGGATCATAGAGTTAGAAGAGCTCATGCTTACTACTTGCAGCTGGTGATCGTGATTTGTGTTGGAGGTGTTACAGCTAGGTTCTAATGATCTGGATAGCTTCCCTAGGTGCCATGGAGTGTGTGTGAATGCTTGGAATGGATTGAAATGATCTGGAACTTGAGATGGTACCCCAACTGCAAATCTGTCAAGAACTTGAGCAATTGGCTGGTGATTTTGTGAAATCTGTGTTCCAGATGTTATGTGAGTGTTTGAATCACTTCAATATGATGTATATGAGGTGTGTGTGTGTGATTGGTTTGATTGGAAAAGCTCTCAAACTCAAAACCCGATAGTGACTTGCCTTAGAAGGCAAAATTGGAGTGAAAGAAGAGATTTTGAGGAAAGCATCTGTTTGATGGCTTTGGTGTACTCAAACTGATCACAATTGAACTCTATTTATAGTAGAGCAAGTTTGTTTTGCAAGGAATAGTGAATGGCAACTGCTGAGTAGGTTTGGCCAATGTTGGCAAATGAAAATCCAAGTCTCCTCTAGCCATTGACTAGAGGTTAGGGCACAGGCTGCTGGTCCCCTTGGTCTTGGATAAGTCTTGACTGAATTCAGTTGAGAATGGCTCAGTCCATGCCACCTTGATGCTTTCATTGAATGCTCCAATCCAAAATTGGAGTCTTGTCCCTATTTTGGCAATTCTAGGTTCAATATGCTATTTCTTGTTCCAAAGACTTTGGAGGCTTGGCTCAGTGATTGTCCCTTTTAGATTCAATCCTCAGAGGTGTCCAAGTGGATAGGAGCATTTGGATTTGGCTGATTTTGGCAAATCGACCAAAAGTGTAAAAATCTACCTTGCCTTGGCAGATTTCAGCAAGGCAACTTGCCAATGTCATATCTCATGACTCAAATTGAATTTGGTAATGTTCTTGGCCATTTTGGAAAGCCCTTACATGATACAACAACTGTTTGAACATGTTTGGTTTTGATCTCTTTTGAATCCAAGTGAAAAATCCCCCTACATTTGGCAAAAAGTAAGGTAAAATCTGACTTAGTGAAATTTTCACTAAGTGTTGGAACAAAGTGACTTTTCTTGATTTTGATCACTCCATAACTCAAAATCCATGAGGAATTTGGACATAGGTCAGCATGAAGCTTTTGTAGAGGGCAATGAGGTCTACAAATCAAGCTTTGAATGGGGAACAATGACCTTGTGGTTTAGGAGTTATGGTCCTCCAAAGTTGGCACATTAGTGTCACTTTTTCCATAACTTAGAAATTTTTCTAAGTTTTTATGGTTACCCCTTTTACAAGTTATCCCACTTTCTTTGATTTTTCTTGATGAATGATGATTCAAATCATACATAAACATCATTTTAGGGTTAAAAATCCATTTTGGTGAAAAATCTCAAAAAGTCAAAGTTGACTTTTGTGGACAGTTGACTTTTTATCAGATGAATTCCAAACTGTGCAATTCTTCATGAAATCATGTCCTTGACCTAAATCAAACTTGATGGACATGTTCCATGGGTGTCAAAGGGTATATTGAATCATGTCTTAGGGCTTGGGGGCATGTCCTGGTCAAAAGTCAAAGTTACAGTTGACTTTCCTCGCGAAACCCTAATTGTGGTACAGATGAAATTGAGACTTGTTGCTCAAGCTTCTTGGATTAATCCATTGTTCCAAATGGATCAATATAGTTCATTAGAGACCCTCAAACCCCCTCTTGAGGTCTTGGCTCATGATTTGTCCCAAAAGTCAACTTAGGGGTGAATTAGGTCAAGAAACCCTAATTCCTGATTTTTGATGAATGCATCCCTTGAGGTCAAATTGACTTGATGATTGGGTCCATGAGGTTCCATGGAGTATATTAGGTTATGTTTTGGATCATTGGCTTGTGCCCAGATGAAAAATTTCCATCTGGAGGCCCTGGTCGACCAAAACCCTAATTTGGTGACACTGTCGATCTTGAGACTTGATCCACCTAGAAGGGAGCAGCCTTGTGTTTGATCCTTGAAGTGGGAGTCTTTTTGATCCATTGTGGATGTTTGAGAGGTTAGACAAGTTGAAGATCATGTCATTCCTTGATTGATCCTTTGTCTAAGGCTCTGAGAGGGCTTGAAACCCTAATTTTGATTGTAGTGGATGCTCACCCATCTTTGGGGAGACTGATGAGGTATGATGGTTTCTCCATATTGTGATGATGATTTTCACAATGATGGGAAATCTTAGTGGTCAAAATTTGGGGTATGACAGATGCCCCTATTTAATCTTCTTGGACACGAAGGTGTGAATGACGAAGGTATTCGGGCATTCGGGGTGCAAGAGGATTAAATATCGGAATACCCGAAATTTTGATGGTGGTTATGAATGGTAGCTTACGCATTCATCTTCTTTAGCTAAGCAATGATGCTTAGAAAAGGTAAACTTCCCCTCGATCCTGGTCTTCAGCCAAGGAGCTGGTCTCAGTTTTCTTTTGGGATAAACCTCTCCTCGATCCTGGTTTCCAACCAAGGAACTGGTCTTAGTTTCTCTTGTTAACTTCCCCTCGATCCTGGTTTCCTACCAAGGAACTGGTCTTAGTTTCTCTTGTTAACTTCCCCTCGATCCTGGTTTCCTACCAAGGAACTGGTCTTAGTTTCTGATTTAAACTTCCCCTCGATCCTGGTTTCCTACCGAGGAGCTGGTCTAAATTTCTTTTGTCAATAAACTTTATTGACAAGGGACGCTATTTGTAGCGGTTCTCCTCAAACTTCTCGCCGAATTTTCCTGGGGAGATGCCTTTTGAAGAAAAAAACAAAAAAAAAAAATTTGATGTCAGAGTTGTTAGGGAACCCAGTCGTCTGAGTAGTAGAGTTGCACAAACTTCTCTGTTGGAGACGCCATTTGCCGACTCTATCTAGGGAAAACGAGTCTCTTGAGAGGCTGCTTCTGCGTGGGATCTTACATAATACTTTCCTCGGGATCTTCCCGGAGAAATGCCATATGATGGGGTCCAATTTTGAGGTGTCGATGACTTTTTCATCAGCGGTCTTTTTGGAGCGAAACTGGCATGCTGCCAAATCTCTGATTACGAGGCTTTCTGTGTGGATTTTCCTTAATCCGGGAAAGCAAGGATATCATCTTCAATGGCGAAGAGTGATGCTGACTGAAAGTTCCTCTGGTTTTTCAGAGGTTCAAGTTATCAAAGTGGTCGAGTGCCGACTCTAATCCAGAGATACACTAGAGGCGAGATTGTTCAAACGCAACGTTTCCTGATGAGGTAAGAACTGACAACTCGATTGAGAAGACTGTTATCACTAGGGGACAAGACCGACTAGAGTGATAGTGATGCAATATGAATATGAATGCGAATCAATAATGCATGATGTATGTGTGTATATGCTGACAAAACTGACGTGACATACAGACTGATAGATGAACATAACTGGATACTCGGCCACTGCGGGGGATGAAAAGTATCACTGGTCCAAGATAGCAATTCCACCTTGCTTAGGAAAGATAGTCCCTGCGGGGAATACCGTTGATCGGGCTTAGGAGATAAGAACTCGGCCGAGGGTATCAGATGGGAAAGCCGCATCTCATACAGTTGATCCTTCGTTCAGGCGTACTGGCCTAGAAGGAGTACTTTGATTCTTCACTTTGAAGTTCGCTTACTTCTGGAGAAGCGGTTGATGTTCCTTTGATGTTCAACAGTCAAAAGAAATTGCCGACTTTATTAAAAAGCAGAAAAAGTTTTAACAAGTAAATTCATTTTTTGTTTTATTTCAAGAATCGTTAATCATGTTAACAACGTCGTTCTGTAAAGCTAAAACAAATAAGAATTACAAACGAAAGCACAAAGGCTCAAATTTTATTGATAAAATGGAGATCAGCCAAACGCATGATTCCAAAGAGTATATACAAAGTTTGAAAATGGTAATTTACAGGGAAAAGGGCTACGTTGAAACATAACGACCGCTATCCTTCTACCAACTTTGAATTCGGGGCATCCTGAGCTTCTGTCGAAGATGACCTTGACTGGAGTTTTCCTCTGATGGACGGTGTAACTGTTGCTAAGGGACTTGCCTCTGTTGAACATAGTTACTTGCCATTATCCCTAACTTTTGCCTGGATTGTACTTTGATGTTTCCAATCCACCGGGATGATTTTTTTTATTTTGTCTCTAACTTTTGCCTGGACCGCCCTTTCGGGTTTTCAATCCACCGAGACATTTTTTTTAGGCGAAGTATTTCTTGACTACATCAACATTTGTGGGGTAGGTAAATTCCTTTCCGTCCATGGTTGCAAGTCTCAAGGTGCCGCCTGAGAAAGCTTCTGTGACCACATAGGGGCCATCATAATTCAGAGTCCATTTGCCTCGTGAATCAGTGAGAAATGATTGTATCTTCTTGAGCACAAGGTCTCCTTTCCTGAAGACGCGAGGTCGAACCTGTTTGTCAAAGGCCTTCTTCATTCTCTGCTGATGCAACTGACCGTGGCAAAGAGCCGTAATTCTTTTTTCTTCGATCAGATTCAGTTCATCGTGTCGACTTTGACACCATTCAGCTTCTGTTAGCTTAGCTTCCATCAATACCCGGATTGATGGGATCTCTACTTCTATGGGAAGCACTGCTTCCATGCCATATACTAGAGAGAAAGGGGTTGCCCCTGTTGAAGTGCGGACAGATGTGTGATAACCGTGAAGAGCAAAGGGTAACATCTCGTGCCAGTCTTTGTAGGTTACAACCATCTTTTGAATGATCTTCTTGATGTTCTTATTGGCCGCTTCTACCGCCCCGTTCATCTTGGGTCGGTAGGGAGATGAGTTATGGTGTTCGATCTTGAACTCTGCACACAACTCTTTCATCATCTTGTTGTTTAAGTTAGATCCATTATCAGTAATGATCTCGCTTGGAACACCATAACGGCAGATGATATTGTTTTTGATAAATCGGACCACCACTTGTCGGTTTACATTGGCATACGACGCTGCTTCGACCCACTTGGTGAAGTAGTCAATGGCTACCAGGATGAACCGATGTCCATTTGAAGCCTTAGGTTCGATCAAGCCAATCATGTCGATTCCCCATATGGAAAAAGGCCACGGGGAAGAAAGAACTTTGAGATGCGTTGGCGGTACATGGATCTTGTCGGAGTATATCTGACACTTGTGACACCTCCTCATGTACTTGTAGTAGTCGGATTCCATGGTCAACCAGTAGTACCCTGCTCTGAGAATTTTTCTCGCCATTGTGTGTCCGTTGGAATGTGTACCAAAGGATCCTTCATGAATTTCTTTCATAAGCATGTATGCTTTTGGTCTGTCTACGCATAGGAGCAAGACCAAGTCAAAATTCCTCTTATAGAGTGTATCACCGCTCAAGAAGAAGTTTCGAGCCAGTCTTCTGAGGGTTTTTCTGTCTTTCCTGGATGCCCCAGGTGGGTACTCTTGTTTCTGAAGGAAGCATTTGATATTGTGATACCAAGGTTTGTCATCTATGACTGCTTCAATCGTGAAGATGTAAGCGGGCCGTTCAAGGCGCATTGTGTCGATCTTAGGTAGGTCAGTCCATTGACCTACACTAATCATGGAAGAGAGAGTAGCTAAAGCATCAGCCATGTGATTCTCCTCACGAGGGATGTGATGAAACTCAACTCTGTTGAAGAAAGGTAGCAACCTTCTCGCGTAGTCTTTGTAAGGAATCAATCCTGATTGGTATGTGTTCTAATCTCCTTTTATCTGATTGATAACCAAGGCTGAGTCGCCATATACGTCCAAATTTTTTATCCTTAAATCAATCGCTTCTTCGAGACCTATGATACATGCTTCGTATTCGGCCTCGTTGTTTGTACATTTGAACGTAAGTCTAGCAGTGAAAGGAATGTGGGTACCCAGAGGGGTAACAATGATTGCCCCAATTCCGTTTCCATAATGATTAACTGCTCCATCAAAGATAAGTCCCCATTGGGAACCTGGTTCTGGCCCTTCACTGGGTAGCGGTTCATCGCAATATTTCATTTTCAAATACATGACATCTTCGTCTGGGAAGTCAAACCCGACTGATTCTTGATCGTCAACCGGTTGATGAGCCAAATGATCGGCTAAAATACTCCCCTTAACGGCTTTTTGAGCGTGGTACTCTATGTCATATTCTGATAGTAACATCTACCAACGGGCAATCCTTCTCGTAAGAGCAGGCTTTTCAAAGACGTACTTGATTGGATCCATCTCGGAGACCAACCAAGCAGTGTGACGAATCATGTATTGACGAAGATGTTTGGCTGCCCAAGCCAAAGAACAACAAGTTTTCTCGAGCATCGTGTACCGAGTTTCACAGTCGGTGAACTTCTTGCTCAGATAGTAGATGGCAGACTCCTTCCTTTTGGTTTCGTCTTGTTGACCAAATACACAACCCATGGAGTCTTCCAAGACTGTTAAGTAAATGATCAGTGGTCTTCCTTCCACTAGAGGTGATAGAATCGGAGGATTCAACAGATATTCCTTAATACTGTCGAAGGCAGTTTGGCAGTCTTCTGACCAAACGCAATCCTGGTTCTTTTTGAGTAATTTGAAATCGGCGCACACGTGGCGGTCATAAGGAATATGAATCTGGAGATGTAGTTCAAACGTCCCAGGAATCCTCTGACTTGTTTTTCAGTTTTCGGAGAAGGCATTTCTCGAATGGCCTTGACCTTGTCAGGATCGACTTCAATCCCTTTCTGGCTGACGATGAACCCTAAGAGTTTCCCTGAACGGACACCGAAGGTGTACTTGTTGGGATTCAAGCGGAGTTTATACTTCCTCAAACGCTCGAATAGTTTCGACAGGTGGGTCACATGCTCCTATTCTGTCTTAGATTTTGCAATCATGTCATCGACATATACCTCTATTTCCTTGTGTATCATGTCATGAAAAAGAGTAGTCATGGCCCTTTGATAGGTTGCCCCGGCTTTCTTCAAACCTAACGGCATTACCTTGTAACAAAAGGTACCCCAGGGGGTGATGAACGAAGTTTTCTCAATGTCTTTCGGCGCCATTTTGATCTGGTTATAACCCGAGAATCCATCCATGAAGGAGAAGACTTTGAACTTTGTTGTACTGTCTACCAGCATGTCAATGTGTGGTAAAGGAAAGTCGTCCTTTGGACTTGCCTTGTTCAGGTCTCTGTAGTCAACACACATTCTGACTTTTCCGTCCTTTTTCGGAACGGGTACGATGTTGGCTAACCATTGAGGATATTCAGATGTAGCGAGGAAACCCGCGTCAATCTGTTTCCGTACCTCCTCTTTGATTTTGATGGCCATGTTCGGGTGAGTGCGTCTCAACCTCTGCTTTACTGGCGAACATTCTGATCTTAACGGTAAGTGATGTTCCACGATGCTGGTATCCAACCCTGGCATATCCTGATAGGACCAAGTGAATACATCGGGGAATTTTTTGAGAAGCTTTATCAAACCCTCTCTGGCAGTTGGACTGAGCAGTGCCCCAATCTTGATTTCTTTTCTCTCTTCTTCCGACCCAAGTTTACCGTTTCCAACGGCTCTTTGTGAGGTTTAATGGACCTTTCCTCCTGTCTGAGTAGTCGGGAGATCTCTTCTGGAATTTTGTCGTCAAATTCTTCTTCAGCCCCAAATACCGGGAACTCAAAGTTGGGAGAAGGCATCAGATTGTATGTTTCAACGGGGTTTAAAACAAGCAATCTGCCTGACGTGATGATTCGTGTTTAGAAGAGATAGAGAAAATGCAAGTGTGTGCAGTGTTTTATTTTTTTATTACTGCTTGTTTTTATTATTGAATTGCTTTTTAGGATTACCATTTTCTGAAAAACGAAAAGGAGAAAACAACAATTAATGCGGAAATTACAGAACGACGTTATTTTATTAATGAACAAGTCGATCCTTGAAACTACAGCCCTATAAAACAAAACTCTGTCGCTTTGGGCAAAGCGAAGAGGGAAATTTACAGAAAGCGAGCCCTATCAAAACATCCGTTTCACCTGGGCAGGGTGAAAGGTTAAAAGATGGCAATTACTTTGACTGGTGAACGGCCTTTGGAACCTCGACAGCAACCCATTGGCGGCGAACTCCTCGGTGAATCACAAAGTCTGGTACCTTCCTTGATTTGTCTTCAGAAATAATGCTGATTTCTGGTGGAGCAGGATCATTGGAATCTGTCTCCCAGGCAGAGTTGTCATAGGAGAATTCCTCAGTTGTATTTTGCATAGCATTTGTGCTCTCAGCTGTATCTCCCCATCCAGTAGGCTGGATGTCTTCGAACCTGATACGAGAGCTTTCGGGAGCGGTGTATTTGACCATATAGTCGTATTTTCCACTCAGTTGTCCCAAGGTGTCCCAAACTTCTTTGGAACTGGAGGAGTCATCTCTCTCGATGACGTTGACCTCGGGAAAAGCATAGTTGATGAATTCAAGTCCTGTAAACATTGCAAATTCATCGTCATGTTGAGTAGCTTCAGGATGACCTGAGTGTTGATCCCATGACATGGTGGGGACACAGGTATTCTGTTCAATGAGACTCAACTGATTTTCATTGTTCGGCTGACTTTCTTGCCCCAAATCTCTTGGATAAGGTTGCCACATTGGCAGACCATCCATTGGGCCATAGTAGTTGTAGTCAAAGTTGTCTTTCATCAGAGTGTCTTCCTCTAATGAATTTGGCGGAGCACGACATCCTTCCGGATCACAATCTCCATATATCATTTCGACATCTGACCGTGGTATAAATCTCGGACTCTGTGCGGGATAGCAAAATGGTATAGGCACCTCTTCCTGAGACATATAACCGTCCTCGTTAAGGTAGGACTTCCATTCTTCATCTGTGTCAGAGGGATCTTCCTCATTGATAGCATGTACTGCTTGAGACACTGGGTGAAGAAAACCTCCACTGTGGAAGAAGTTTTGAAGGGGATGAAGACTTTCATCATTGGCAGCTATCCGGGTACAGGTTGCAGAAAAACCAAGACCCTTCTTTGTTGTATTACTAGTAGGAATGACAAGCTGTCCCTATCCTGTCGTATCGGTACTCTTGATTGCTTTGATAGCATCGTTGTATGAGGAAATGGAAGTTCCTTCTTTGAGCTGATTGTTCTTGCTTACCTACAGTGCTTGGAACTAAGTTCCAATAACCTCCTCGGGTTCTATACCAGTAGATGATGACAAGTTACTCACAAGCAAGGCTTGTTCCCCACAAACTGTGACAAGTTGATCGTTCTTGACGAACTTTAGCTTTTGGTGGAGGGTGGAAGTAACCGCTCCAGCCTGATGTATCCAAGGTCTTCCTAATAAACAACTGTACGTTGCCCGGATGTCCATGACCTGGAAAGTGACTTGGAAAGTATGAGGACCAATAGTTATGGGAAGATCGACTTCGCCGATAACCGTTTTTATGGATCCGTCGAATGCTTTGACGACAACCTCGCTGACTCTCATCGGAGGGCCTTTGAATGATAATTGCATCAAAGTGGACTTCGGCATAACATTCAGGGCTGACCCTGTGTCTACCAGTACGCTGGCTAAAGCATCGTCCTGGCAGTTGACTGTGATATTGAGCGCCATGTTATGACGACGACCCTCTTCGGGTAATTCCTCATCACTAAATCCCAAATTATTGCAGGAAGTGACGTTAGAGACAATGCTATCGAACTGTCTGATTGTTACATCCTGTTCCACAAAGGATTGCTCCAAGACTTTCTATAGAGCCTCCCTATGCGCTTCTGAACTGAGTAACAATGATAACACAGAGATCTTTGAAGGAGTCTGTAATAGCTGATCAGCAATGTTGTATTCACTCCTTTGGATGAGCTTGAGCATCTCATCATCATTTTTTGAAAGGTCGGGATTACTGGATTGACTGACTGGTAGATCAGGAGCTTCCGTCTGATGTTCCTTTTCTTTGTTAGGTTCTCCAACCCCTCGGTTGAAGATTCGACCGCTCCGTGTTACACGACTGATGTCTGCAATATTCACGATGGAGGGTAATGGAATTTCCTTTCCATTTTCAACTGTCGTTGCACCGTATTTGTAAGGGACAGCCTTAGTTGATTCATACGGTAGTGGTCCCGGTAGATAGATAACTATGGGAACCTTCTGATTTTTCTGACCATCATAAGTAATCTCGATCCGTTCCCGGTTGGGAGCTCTAGATTCGTCAAGTAGAGGGATGATGGTAAAAACATCCCTGGTCCTACGATGACCAGAGATTGTGACAACGTCCTCGACTTGATTGGCAAGGTAGTTCGGCGTCCAGTTGATGGGTCCAGAACCCGGATATGGGCGAATCTCCCCACGATCCACCTGACCTTGAAGAGCTGCTCTCACAAGGTAACACCCTTGGTTACTTTCCGAACAGACACTACAACGGTCATAATTGTGTGGTGGCACCTTGCCACGCCCACTTTGAATACAATGTAACCTCACTAGGTTAGCTTCCACAGATCGGACATCCTGACTTTGACGCCGAGTGGGATTCCTGTTATTGATACTAATCTGCTGAGTATCTTCATCCATGTAGATTGGCATCCACCAATGATTTAACAAGTGCTGAAGTGCCTCCTGGACAAGGGTACAACCTCGATCGTTTTCGCAACCCGCCTTACAGCCGTGATAATTATGTGATACCAGGAATCCAAGTCGGACCTGTTCAGCATGTAACTTTACCAGGTAGGTATTCATCACGCGAATATCAAAGATCTGAACCATGTTGATTTGATAGGAATTCCTATCATGGTAGTCTTGGATCCATCCAAGATCCACCTGACGCTGGAGGGCCTCTTGTATGAAAGAGCATCCCTGTTTGTTTACCGAGCAAGTCAGACAGGAACTGTAATCGTACCGTGGCAGATTATGATACTGGCTTTGCCTTGAGTGCATTGCCACCAGGTTGACATTCATCGCACGGATGTCGTGGTTCTGAATGACGTTGAAATTCGTATAGACCATATTAACTCCACGAACTCGGTGCTCTTGGATCCATCCGAGATCCATCTGTTCCTGTAGAGTTGTTTGCACTACAGAACATCCTTGATTGTTTTTAGAGCAGACATCACATTGATTATAATTATGAGGTGGCACATGGCCATATCCACTCTGTCTACAATGCATCTTGACCAGATTGGCCCTCAACAAGAGTACATCGTGAATTTGATAGACGTTGTTAAATTCTTCTTCAATCAGGTTGACTGCAGCTTTCTCATGTTGAGGCAGCGGGTTTGTGAGAACATTGGGATTCGTATCTTTGAAAGATAAGAGCCCGCTCCTAACAAGCTTTTGCACGTCGGATTTGAAATTGAGACAATTCTCTATGTTATGCCCTGATCCTCCTTGATGATAAGGGCATGTTTGATCCACCTTAAATCAAAAAGGCAGATTTTTCGGCACTGTAAGAGGAGACTTAGTCTGAATGTGCCCCTTAGCCAGTAGTAACGGAAATAGTTCTGCGTACAACATGGGTATAGGATCAAACCCTAATGGTCGTGTTGTACGGTTGTTGTTATATGGAGGACGAGCCTGCTGAAGAGGCTGTTGTTTTCTTTGTTGATTAGGTTGGCTCTACGCAACCTGAGGTTGATACGTAGGAATAGGCGCAGGGCTGATAGCAGGAATTACAGCTGCTACCGGTTGGTATCGTCGCCTTTGCTTTCCGAGAGAGATATTCCCAATATCTTGCTCTTTTTTCTTAGGGATAGCACTACTGTATCATTTTGTACTGCTTGATGGTCCAGCGTCTTTTGCCAAACGTCCTTCTCGGACGGCTTCCTCAAGACGTACGCCCATACCGACCATTTCGGTGAAATCACTGGGCGCACTGGCAACCATTCTGTCGTAGTAAAATGAGCTTAAGGTCTTTAAGAAGATCTTTGTCATCTCTTTTTCCTCAAGAGGTGGACAAATTTGAGCGGTGATTTCACGCCATCTCTAAGCGTACTCCTTAAAGGTTTCCTTGTCCTTTTGCGACATCGATCTGAGTTGATCTCTGTCGGGTGCCATGTCCAAATTGTATTTGTATTGTTGGACGAAGGCAGTGCCAAGATCTCTGAATGTGCTAATTGTAGCACGGTTTAAACCCATGTACCATTTTAATGCGGCACCGGTTAAACTATCCTGGAAGTAGTGAATTAGTAGGTCCTGATTCTCTGTCTGAGCTGACATTCGCCGAGCGTACATCACCAAGTGACTTTGAGGGCAAGAGTTACCCTTGTACTTTTCAAAGTCGGGCACTTGGAACTTGTGCGGAACTTTCACATTGGGGACCAGACAAAGGTCTGCGGCGTCCTTTCCAAATAGATAATGACCGTGGATGGCTTGCAGTTCTTTCTGCATTTCCAAGAACTGTTCCTGGAACTCATCCATTCGGTCAAACATAGTTTCCTTTTTACCAGAAGGTATCTGTGGAATCTGTCCTTCTGGGACAGTGTGCACCACAGGGGGTGGTACCGTGACTACGACAGTAAATCTTGGCGTTTCCCGAAGTTTGTAACCTTCAGGAGTCTTTAGTATGCCTCTGGCATCTTCGCTTTCCCGAAGTTTGTAACCTTCAGGCCCAGCGGCTTCTGTTATGATTCCTTGATATTCAGTGATCGGCGGAACATATCCTTCCGGGATATAGTTAACAGGCATGCCCCAAGGACGATCTTTCGGCATTTGATACCTAGGATCATACTTCTCCACTATGGGCATTGAGGTGATCTCTGAGATCATAGTCCTTTGTAGCTGAGCTTCTGCCATGGCTTGCATGTCGTTACGAAACTTTCTCATATCCTCTCTCAGAGCGTCGATCTCTTCTTTCAACTCTCTGTTTTCTTCCTCAAGATTATCCATCTTTTTCTGACGATTAGCCCGAGTATTGTACGAATGAGACAGTTTGACTCTAGAACCGAGACAAAAACATGAGATTCGCAGGTAAGAAGAATACGCGATGTGAGAATGATGAATGCAATGATTATATTAATTGTTTTTTGGTTTAAACAAAATAAACTTCAACAATTAGATTGCAAATATCAAACAGTGGGGAAACCCCTTTTTATTGAATTTAAAGGATTGCGGAAATGAAATACAGTAGATTACAAGGTGCGGAAACAGACACCTAAGCTAATGGGTCCCGAGTCCTCTCTGAAGAGAAATCGGGTGCTGACTCTGGTACTTTCCTTTTCTTTGACCGGGGCTCTTGGGCCATTGTCGGGTTGTCATTCCTTTTCCAGGTGAAAGGAGCGAGCAAATTCCTTTGGTCATCTTGATTATCCACAGCATGTTGCTCCAAAATTTCAATCAGAGCGTCCTTATCTTTCAGTAATTGTTGTATTTTGATACACTCTATGTCGAGGGTGCGGTACTTGTTCTTCCAAGACCTCCTCTCCCTTTGAACTTTGTTGAGAGTAACCTGAAGCTTTTCAATTTCCGTCATGAAGTACATGACAGATTCTCTCGGCGGAAGAATTTCGTGACGCAGATAAGGCATCTTTAGCTTGAGAGCTCTAGTTTGTACCCAGTGGAGATAAGGCTCCACCGAGACACAGTCTGGTTTTCCTAGAGACTCCCATCCTTTCTTATGAACGTGTTTCCACGCGTGCACTATTTCCGTCTTTAGTGCTCTGTCACTTTCTCCTTCCTTGAAGAAAAGACCTTCCAGATGAGCATTCCATGGGACGTGCCTCATCGGGTATCCAAACTGACGGCGAACCAATATCGGATGATAGTTGATTCCTCCCTTAGTTCCTATAAGGGGTACGTTGGGGAAGTTTCCACAACGGTCAATGATCCTGATTCCATCATAAATCCTATTGCACCAATCTATATCAGAGTTGGTGAGAGACATGATTTTCTGCGACCAACGTAAGGCACTCTTATGATCCCAAAAAGTAGCAGACTTAGGCAGGTGGGAGATAAACCATTTGTAAAGCAAAGGTACACAGCATGTGATCTCCCCTTCGCTGTACAAATTTCCCAAGTGTACAGAATGATACGCATCTGCGAGCAAAGTCGGCACAGGGTTTCCAATGAGAAAAACCTTAATGGAGTTGATATCGACGAAGTTATTAATGTTGGGAAACAAAAATAACCCGTAGGTGAGCAAGACAAAGATGCTTTCAAAAGCAGTCTCGTTCCCTATACTATCAAAGTACAGAGCTTTCTTTGTCAAGAACTGGGCTGGCAAACCTTGTATGCCACCCTTAGTGGTCATGTGAGTCCTGACCTCAGACTCGTCCAAATGAATTGCTCTTGCAATGGTCTGATTCTTTGGAATTTCTTCTAGTCCGGAAAATGGAGCTCGATCAGTGATATGTAAATCGATCAGGTGAGAATATTCCTCCAGCGTTGGTGCTAGCTGGTAATCCGGGAATGTAAAGCAGTGATAAACTGGATCGTAGAATTGAACGAACGCGTCCATGATTCCCTTAATCACATGGACCCTTAACAGAGGTAGCAGACCTCCGTATTTGGCTCTGAAGGCCTCTTGGTTTGTGACCATTCTCGTTAAACCTCTTAAATCCCCTAGTTTTGGAATCCTGAAGGTGTACGTATGGGTTCTCCTTCTACCGAAATCCATGAGCGCAATCCTTTTTTCTGACATTTGCAATCACAGTCTTAGTTTAATTTGAAAAACAGAGAGACTAGAAGAGAAATTTTTTTGAATGTTTTAATGTTTTTTAGATGAATTCATGAATGCAGCACACAAAAACATAGAAAAAACATGGGGTCAAAGGGTCGTTGTCATGAAGTCAAGGCTCTACCCATCCCCAAAGGTTTATAATAAGGTGATTTTTGTACCTGTACTCATTATCATCAGCTCCTCCTAGGAAAGCAAAACAACAAGCGGATCGCCAGCGAGTTGTAGAGCAATCTTAGAGTAAGTGCCATTCACCAAGAATAGGTCACCAGCCTCAAATGAGGGTAGTATCGCGTGACAACTATTTCCGATAGTTTCCGCACTACAAAAGGGTTTGGCTCCTCAGCTTCTCAGACATCACAATCGGCCCATTGCCTAAGAGAGGGAATGGGTTGCATTGGTCAGCCTCCACTGAGGTTGATGGTCGACCTCGTCGCCATCACTTATCTTAAGTGTATACTCAATCTTTCCACATGCGGCATCACACGCATTCCCATTAGCAGAAAAATAAACAGGTATAGCAATTAGGAAAAGCAGTATATATATTTGTCCTAAACATCCTAGACCTTTAAAGCTATGAATTCTAAGTTCCTGACAGAAAATAGGTTCCCCGGCGGAAGTCCCGATCTGTGGTTTCATACAAGAGAAAATAAAAAAGGGTAGAAGAGCCCCACGGTGGGCGCCACTTATAAAGTTTCTACCTAATAGATGAGAAGAGAACAAGATCCTGCTACAAAGGTGAGATAGATCCTAATGACATATCCCCAGCAGAGTCGCCATAGTCCCCAGTGAAGTCGCCATTTTTCTGTAGCGAGCGATTTTGGACGCGGTTCTTAAGCGCTGCCGCTCTTTGGTGTCTACAGATCGATTCATTTTTTATCCTATTAAAGCTGATGAAGGAAGGGAAATAGATGTCTCAAATTAACCCTGCTTGCAAACTGAGGTTAAACAACGGTCTGTTAGGTTACAGATGCTACAAAGATTCGGGGTCTCTATTGGGTGTATTTTTTTAAAAGTGGTGTTCGGTCGATTGGTGGGATGTTAGGATGTTAGGACGGATGCTTCTTGATAGATATGTGAGAGTATGGGATTTTGGGTTTTTGTTTAGTGTGCTCGCTAAGATTTTTTCTTTCAATCTTATGCCTACGTATTCCCGTTTTTTCCGAAACAGGGAAATCAGAGCGTTCGTAGTTCCTCCTATTCTATGGGAGGAAATGGTTGTTTTGGTGTCTTGTTCAAAGCCCAAGACGTGAAGCGAAAGGTGGTTTGTATCTTGTTCAAAGCCCAAGATGTGAAGCTGAAAGGTCTATTTGTATCTTGTTCAAAGCCCAAGATGTGAAGCTGAAGGGGTTTGACTTTTAGAGAGAATTTGTCATCTCTAAAGAGGGGTTTGTCTGTCACAACTGTTTATAAAGGAGAATTACTTTAACTGGGATTTGTGAATCCGGCAATGCCATAATTTCCTTTAAAGGGGATTTTAACCTGAAGGAGAAGACTTTAACTCAGTGTAGAGCAATGCTATCTTTCCTTAGGAATTTCTCATGCTAAAAGAGGGACAATGGCGTGGATGTAGATGATCCAGAGGCTTGCCGCTTACAACAATTAGATGAAGGGGAAGGAGTTGTTGATGTTTGTGTACTGTGAACGAGGCACAACTTTGATGCTAAAAGGTTGATTGGATCAACCAGTGATTTTCTTATACAAAGCCTAAGAGGAGGCTAATATGTGTCTCGTATAAAGCCCGAGAGAGAGGCTAAAAGGTTTTTGACTAGACGATAGAGTCTTTTGGTATCTCGTATAAAGCCCGAGATGGAGGCTATTTGACTCAACAAGAGAGTTTTTTTTTGTATCTCGTACGAAGCCCGAGATGGAGGCTGTTGTTTGTTTGGCTCAATAAGAACCTTTTTGTATCTCGTATAAAGCCCGAGATGGAGGAGAAAGGGGTGATTAACTCAACGAGGGAGTCTCTTATGTATCTCGTACAAAGCCCGAGAGAGAGGCTAAATGTTGTTTGACTCTGCTGGGGAGAATCATTGTACAAAGCCCAAGAGGAGGCTATGGTGACTGTTTCAGTTGAGTGATAGGTCCATTATACTGATTTTGAAAGAGAAAATTAGTTCTTATATGAGCAACGCTGTACTCAAGGATTTGATTCGAGGATCCGGGTTATTCCTGTTCTTTAAGGAATTGGGAAATCCGAAGGGTATTGAGACTGTCCGAGTCTACGGGTTTTCTTCCTATTTAACAAAGGGGTCACTTGAGAATGTCTTTGAGACTCAAGGAGATTAGACTGTCCAAGTCTAGAGTTTCATCTTTTGTACTATGCTTTGAGAAACAGTAGTAGACTCTTTGAAAGGACTGTTCTATGCAGATGATTAAGTTATGTTCCTATACCTCTAGGAGGTCATCGGGACAATTTGTACGAAGCCCAAGAGGAGGCTGGAAGCTTTTAAGAAGCCGAGAGGTCCTTGTACGAAGCCCAAGAGGAGGCTATCATTCCCGGAGGAAGAGATCATTATGCGAAGCCTAAGAGGAGGCTGTGAATACTTCTAAGAACCGGCGGGTCCTTGTACTAAGCCCAAGAGGAGGCAGGGTTGCTTTTAGGAAGCCTGTGGATCCTTGTACGATGACCAAGAGGAGGCCGATGCTTTTAAGAAGCCGATGGGTCCCCAAACCCCGAGAAGTTCAAGACAGGCTATTCACAAAGAATAGATCAAGCCAGGAAAGTTCGAGAATTTGGAAGAAACTCAAAGATGCCATTCACGGAGAATACATTTATCTCTGGGAGTAGAGTTTCTTGACAATTCCTAATGAGGACAGCCGAAGAGAAGACTGTATCTGGTGATCCTATTGGGGATCTAGTTGTCTATTTCTACTAATAAACGAAACGGCGTCACCTAGTTCTAGACATAGTTGCCGGGGAAACTCTAAATATCTATACTATTATTACACAGTTGATATGAGTTTATGAAAGAAGACTTACAGCGAAACAGCCCCACAATACAATTATATGTATATGAAAGCGGTAAATGAAAGCAATAACCACTTACTCGGTTGTAGAGCTTCCATGTTGTTTGGTTAGTTGTTCAACAAAGAAAGATTGAAAATAACAGTATATTTCAAAATCAAAGGAGAAAGTGCTTTGAAAAGAAAGATTTGGGGCTTACAGCTCAAGGAGAGCCCCAAGGTTTTATCAGTGAGCGCACTGTTTGAATTTGTACAGAGGGACTTATACAAGTGACTGAGGCCCAAAAAGGCTTTATGTACAAAGGGATGGGTCTTACACTCTCTCAAGAGGCCCCAAAAAGTTTTAAAGAAAAGAAATGGGTCTTACTACTCGAGGGTAGGCCCAAGGTTTGTTTTTCAACGGACGATGATCGCGCTGAACTTTTTGAAATACAACGGGACTTATACAATAAGTGAGGCCCAAAATAGGTTGTATTTACAAAGGGTTGGGTCTTACACTCTATTAGAGGCCCAAATGAGTTTTCAGAAAAGAAATGGGTCTTACTACTCGAGGGTAGGCCCAAGGTTTTTTATTTTGAAAAGGCGATGATCGCGCCGTTTGTTTTTGACGGTATCGGGACTTATACAATATACTGAGGCCCAAAAATGATTTGGTCAAAAAAAGGATTGAGTCTTACACTCTATTAAAGGCCCAAATGTTTTGAAAATGATTTATGAGGGTTGAATTAATCCAAAACCCTAATTTGTTTTCAAAAATGTATTTAATTGAATAAAAATTCAATTAAAATGATCAAAATTGTTTAACATATGGAAAACAAATTGTGATCTTGGATTAATGCTTCAAAAGTTAAGTATTGACCTACAAAATAATTAGAAAACATTAACAGTTGCAAAATCAAGGTGGAAAAAATATTTTAAATGTTAAAAACAATTAAAACATTAATTCTTTGCAAAAATATCAATTATACAAAATAAATAATATTTTTGGGATTTTTTGGGAAAATAAAATATTTTAACATTTTTGTGAATTATTAAAAAAAGAATCAACTCAAAATCATTAAAACTCAGAGAGAAATTAATTTTGAATCAATTAAATAAAATCACAAAATTCAAATATTTGAATTTTCAAAAAATGGCGCCAAGAACACACCAAGAACACGCGCGTGTTCTGGGTTTTCCCAGATTTGCATTTTCTCTTCAATCTCACTGAATACTTGATTATATCATGCAATCCACATACCAATCAACTCGTTTCAACCTCACGATCATGTCTATGACAATTAATTTCATTTAAATTAAGCATAAAACAAGAAATCACGAAAAATCCTCAAGAACCCTAATTTCTGCATGAAGGCTAGGATTTTTGATACACGATTCAAACAATGCAATTAATTGAGGGGAAACATTCCATGCATGATTATGAACATATGGCCAAATTATTGTGCAGCAAAAATTGCATGGATCATAGAGTCAGAAGAGCTCATGCTTACCACTTGCAGCTGGTGATCGTGATTTGTGTTGGAGGTGTTACAGCTAGGTTCCAATGATCTGGATAGCTTCCCTAGGTGCCATTGAGTGTGTGTGAATGCTTGGAATGGATTGAAATGATCTGGAACTTGAGATGGTACCCCAACTGCAAATCTGTCAAGAACTTGAGCAATTGGCTGGTGATTTTGTGAAATCTGTGTTCCAGATGTTATGTAAGTGTTTGGATCACTTCTATATGATGTATATGAGGTGTGTGTGTGATTGGTTTGATTGGAAAAGCTCTCAAACTCAAAACCCGATAGTGACTTGCCTTAGAAGGCAAAATTGGAGTGAAAGAAGAGATTTTGAGGAAAGCATCTGTTTGATGGCTTTGGTGTACTCAAACTGATCACAATTGAGCTCTATTTATAGTAGAGCAAGTTTGTTTTGCAAGGAATAGTGAATGGCAACTGCTGAGTAGGTTTGGCCAATGTTGGCAAATGAAAATCCAAGTCTCCTCTAGCCATTGACTAGAGGTTAGGGCACAGGCTGCTGGTCCCCTTAGTCTTGGATAAGTCTTGACTGAATTCAGTTGAGAATGGCTCAGTCCATGCCAGCTTGATGCTTCCATTGAATGCTCCAATCCAAAATTGGAGTCTTGTCCCTATTTTGGCAATTCTAGGTTCAACATGCTATTTCTTGTTCCAAAGACTTTGGAGGCTTGGCTCAGTGACTGTCCCCTTTAGATTCAATCCTCAGAGGTGTCCAAGTGGATAGGAGCATTTGGATTTGACTGATTTTGGTAAATCGACCAAAAGTGTAAAAATCTGCTTTGCCTTGGCAGATTTCAGCAAGGCAACTTGCCAATGTCATATCTCATGACTCAAATTGAATTTGGTAATGTTCTTGGCCATTTTGGAAAGCCCTTACATGATACAACAACTGTTTGAACATGTTTGGTTTTGATCTCTTTTGAATCCAAGTGAAAAATCCCCCTACATTTGGCAAAAAGTAAGTGTTATTTCCTTGGTTTTATGGTTGGTATTATTTTGTTAAAACTCATGTAGCAGCAACATGTCGAATGAAGATGTTCCATGGCAGCTCATAGGACATCGCGCTGTGAAGTCAGTTTTAATGCAGATTCTATTACTATGATTTGTTACTAAATATTATGTGAATATTTGGTTATCCTATGTGGCATCCAAAGCATTTTTGGATTATGGTTATTTATTGGTTTTCTGATTTGCTGCTGTTTCTAATTATGGAGACATAATAGGAAACTTTGGATTGGAGACCTATTTTGTTGGAGTTAATTTTGCAGAATTGTGAGCAGTCTATTTGCTGCATTTTTGAAGCCCAATTCAGTCCAGATTATAAGCTATAAATAGACTGATGTAAACCTAGTTTTAGGTGTCGAACTTACATGTATTTTTAGGGTTGTGTGCTTGTATTTTGTGAGCCTAACTGGTATCTTATGATAACAGTATAAGGACTGTAGTGTAAGTTGTGTAAGGTTGCTCATAAGCTTTTAAGCATTGAGTGGTTGTGTGTTAATTCTCATAAGCTGTGAAGTATTGAGAATTTGTGTTTCGACCATTGTTACTTGTCTTGTAAGGAACCAGTCACGGGTTGTGATTAAAGAGGGATTTGAGGAGGGCCTCATACCTAGGGGAGTCTTAGGTAGAAGTCATAAGAAGGGTAGTGATTAAGTGAGCTGATTGAACCGGGTGTGGTTATCAGTGAATTGATACTATCGAATATTGATTTCATCCCTGGCTTGGTAGCCCCCAGATGTAGGATAGTTAGATCTGAACTGGGTTAATAATTTCTGGTGTTCTTTACATTTTCTGTACACTATTGTATTGAACTTGTTCATTGTTGTCTTATATCAGTGTCTCGACATCTCGATAGTACATCTGATATATAGGCCAGAATTTCAATTGGCATCAAGAGCAGGCACCCTTAGTTGTTTCTGGGTGAGATTCAGGGAAGGTACTTTCTGGTACAATGGATAAGGATGGAGGAGCTCTGAATAAACCGCCTCTGCTGGATGGTTCAAACTATGAGTATTGGAAACCTAGGATGATAGCTTTCATCAAGTCCATGGATGATCAAGCATGGAAAGCTGTTCTCAAAGGTTGGGAGCCTCCAAAGGTAAGAGATGGAGAAGGAAATCTTACTGATGTTTTGAAGGAAGAAGAGGACTGGGATGATACTGACTACAAAGGATCTGTTGGAAATTCTAAATCCATGAATGCATTGTTCAATGGTGTCAACAGAAATATCTTCAAGCTGATTGAGCATTGTACTATTGCCAAAGAGGCTTGGCAGGTCTTGAAAGTCACACATGAAGGAACCTCAAAGGTGAAGTTGTCAAAGCTTCAACTTATCACTTCCAAGTTTGAAAATCTGAAGATGAAGGAAGATGAGAGTATTCATGACTTCCACATGAATATCATTGAGATAGCAAATGCCTCAAGTGCTTTAGGAGAAAAGATGTCTGACAGCAAGCTGGTCAGGAAGATCCTCAGGTCTCTACCTAAGAGATTTGATATGAAGGTCACTGCTATAGAGGAAGCTCAGGGCATTGACAAGATGAAGGTGGACGAGCTTATGAGATCACTCCAAACTTTTGAGTTAGGATTCAGTGAAAAAGCTGAAAAGAAGAAGAGTATAGCATTTGTGTCGAATGCTGATGACTCAGATGATGAGGGAAAACTGGTCAAAGATGAAGATGTGTCCAAAGAGCTAGTGTTGCTTGGAAGACAATTTAATAAAGTGTTGAAAAGGATGGACTGGAAGTCAAGAGAAAATGTTCAAAACAAGTCTCTCGACATCAACAAAGACCAGGATGGACGCAGAAGATCCAGAACTGAAGAAGACTCTAATCAAGGGAAGAGAGTTCAATGCTATGAATGTGAAGGATTTGGGCACGTAAAAACTGAGTGTCCCACTTATCTCAAAAGACAGAAGAAGGGATTATCTGTGACATGGTCAGAAGATGACTCTGAAACTGAAGCTGATGAGAAATCTGCAAAGTTGGTGACAGCATTAACAGGAGTATGTGAATCAGATGAAGAATCTGAAGAGCTGGCTATCTCTTATAAGAAGTTGTGCATTGAACATGAAGAAGTATGTCAGCAGAAAGAAGAACAAGCATGTGTTATTGTTCATTTAAAAGCTGAGAATACTGAGCATGTGTCTACTATAGCTGATCTACAAAGTGAAGTAAATGTTTTGAATTCAAAACTGGACAACATGATCAAAAATGTCAAAATGTTAAATGGGAGTTCTGATGTACTAGATGAAATTTTGAAGTCAGGAAGAGATGCTAGAAATGTCAGTGGTATTGGATTTGAAGGTACAAATGAATTAGATGAAGGAAAGAAATCTGAGGAAGTACCCGTTCAAGATAAGAGAAGTTTGAAGATGTTGAATAACATGTTGCAACATCCTCCCAGACATCAGAAGAAGTTCATAAAGAAAAGGAATCAAAGATGGACATGCTACCATTGTGGGAAGTTTGGTCATATAAAAGCTTTTTGCTACAAGCTACATGGTTATCCCAAACCCATGCAACAGTATAGTAGAAAAAAGGGCAGGGCTGAAACAAAAAGGATATGGACTTCAAAGGATACTGTAAAAGAACATAGGGACTACAAGTCTTTCAGAGTCTCTACAGATGAAAAATGGTTCTTTGATAGTGGATGTTCTCGACATATGACTGATGTTAGTAGATATATGTCAGATGTTAAGTATCATGCACCTAATGAGGTAATTTTTGGTTATGGATCAAAAGGAAAAGTGCTTGGTGTTGGAAGAGTGGATTGTCCAGGACAGCCAATTCTGGAAGAAGTATTGCTTGTTGAAGGATTAGATACTAACCTAATAAGCATAAGCCAGTTGTGTGATCAAGGTCTTAGGGTCATCTTTACAAACTACGAATGTTTAATAATGGATGAAAAGAATTCTGTTGTTATGAGAGGTGAAAGAACCTCAGAGGATTGCTATTTGTGGAAAGATGAAAGCACTATTATGGAAGTGTTAAACCAAAGAACTTGTGAATGGCACGTGTATAAGGACCCATTTCCAAAACTTATAAATAGTCCAGCTAACACATTCCAACTTCAATCCTACAGTGCAAAAATTTCATCTGACCTATTCTTTCAAAACTCTTCTCCGCTAGGGTTTGCTCTTACTCTCTTCAATACTGCATTTTGTGAGCAACAAAAAATGTCTCAACATCATGATTCTCCTGCTGATTCAAGAACTTCTCAAGTCAATGATGAAGACTATGATCCTCACCGAATGATCAAACTCACAGACCTTGTTCTTGATATCGCCCCGTTGAATGTTGTTCCTGCTGACACTAGAGGTGAGCAACCAGTGTCTCACTCTGTGAATGAAAGTATGTCAAGTAAGAAGTCTAAACCCCTTTCATCTAGAAAGAAAGACAAAATGATTACTAGGTTTTATTCTGATAAGATAAGCCCTAGAAAAAATGTTACTGATAAGAATTCAAATAGGAGGGTGGATGAAACTAAGAATGATAGTAGGACTCTTGATGATAATGTTTTCAGTAGAGATCAGAGTCTTAGAAGATTTGCCACCATTGCTGTTAGTGAAGCTGATAAAGGTGTCGAGTCTGATGTCCCAACATCCATGGCTGGAAATACAAATAATAGTCCTACTGATAGGACTGAGAGTTGTATACCAGTTCAGGTGGCTAGGGAAAGAAGAAGCAAGAAGAGGGCTGAGATATGTAGTAATGTTGCTGAGAAAAACTCTGATGAGGAACCAATAGCTGGCATACTACAAAGAATCAAGAGTAGAAAAGAGAATACCATTGTGGCTGAGAATTCAAAGGATGCAGAAATGATTAGGAAATATGCTAATGTGAAGAGTAACAAAAGAAAGGCTGGAGCAGGTCCCTCTAAGCAATGGAGTAAAGTTGTGGTTCCAATCAAGAAAAGGAGGGTCACAGGCCTGAATGAGTCAAATGCTGGAACTGATGTCCAGGACATCAGTGGGAGAAGGGAGGATCAAACTGTCAGGTCTCAGAGGCAAACTGACAGGTGGGAAATTGTCAGCCAAAGCAGAGTAGCTTTAAAGAGAGAACTGGGAAAGGACTTCAACAAGTATAAGGAAGTGGTTGATCTTATTGAAGCTACTGGGTTGATGAAGACTGTGTCTGACATAGGACCATGTTATGAGAAGTTGCTTAAGGAGTTTGTTGTGAGTATCCTTGAAGACTGTAATAGCAAACTCAGAAAAGTCTATGTAAGAGGCAAAGCTGTGAAATTTTCTCCCAAAGTGATTAATAACTTTCTGGGGAGACCTACGGACCATCAGGCTGAGTTAGGAGCAACAGATGATGAAATCTGTGAGGAGATAACAGGTGGTTGCATCAAAGTTTGGCCAAATGAAGGAAAGCTCTCGTCTGGGAAGCTAAGTGTCAAATATGCTATTCTTCACAGAATTGCAGTGGTAAACTGGGTTTCTACCAACCATACTTCCACCATCTCATCCATGCTTGGAAAATTCACCTATGCTATTGGAAAGAAGGTCCCTTTCAACTTTGGAGCATATATCTTTGAACAAGTTTTGAAGCAAGCTAGCTCATCTGCTGTTAAGCTACCCATATGTTTTCCATCCTTAATCTGTGGAATGATCCTGGACCAATTTCCTGACTGCTTAGTAAGAAGTGACAAAGTCAGCAAGAGAAAACCTCCAATGACTTTGCATTATAGGCTGCTAGGTGGAGTTCATGTGTCTGATGTTGTTGGGACATCCTCCTCAACTTCAAGTCATGCCACTCTTGATGATGAAGCCATTACACAGATGCAAGAAACTTGCAAAGAGCTGGAAGAATCTATCAGGAGAGATACAGCAAGGAAGGCAAAGCTCGAGCAGCTGATTAAAGCCTTGGTTGAAAAGAAAAATGCTGCTAAAGATCAAGAGCTGACTGAAGATAATGGACAAGGTGAATCTATTGAGTCTGATAGAAGGAGTGTCAAGCAGTCTGATGATTCTGGTTCTGAGAATGGTGCTTCTGAATCTGAAGGTGAAAGTAATGAGGTTGCTGATGAAGAGGACAGTGCTGAATAACTATAGGCTATCTGCAAGTTTTTTTTCTGTTTTTTGTTTGTTTTTGTTTTTTAGGACAACTTAATTCTGTTTTGGTTTTGAAAAATATATTTACATTTGTCTATGACCTCTCTTTGTCATATTTGTGGCTAAAAAGGGGGAGTAGTAAGTGTGAGGGGGAGCTGTGTTGTTGGTATGTGAGGGGGAGCAGCATTGTTATGTGCTTGTGCTGTTGAAGGTAGATTGTGTGTGCTGTAGGTAGATGATGTGTGGTGCAGCTGTATGAATGTGCTGATGCAGGTTAGGTGTGTGCTGCAGTTGTTGAGGGGGAATGTGGAATGTTGCTGCTGTTGAGGGGGAGTTTTGCCAGTTTACTATGATGAGTTTTTTTTGCTGCTATTAATGGTGTTTTTTCCGCTGCTGATACTGATGGTGTTTAAGTGTGTGGAGTTTTAGCCAAAAATAAGCCAAAGGGGGAGACTGTTATTTCCTTGGTTTTATGGTTGACATTATTTTGCTAAAACTCATGTAGCAGCAACATGTCGAATGAAGATGTTCCATGGCAGCTCATAGGACATCGCGCTGTGAAGTCAGTTTTAATGCAGATTCTGTTACTATGATTTGTTACTAAATATTCTGTGAATATTTGGTTATGCTATGTGGCATCCAAAGCATTTTTGGATTATGGTTATTTGTTGGTTTTCGGATTTGCTGTTGTTTCTAATTATGGAGACATAATAGGAAACTTTGGATTGAAGACCTATTTTGTTGGAGTTAAGTTTGCAGAATTGTGAACAGTCTATTTGCTGCGTTTTTGAAGCCCAATTCAGTCCAGATTATAAGCTATAAATAGACTGATGTAAACCTAGTTTTAGGTGTCGAACTTACATGTATTTTTAGGGTTGTGTGCTTGTATTTTGTGAGCCTAACTGGTATCTAATGATAACAGTATAAGGACTGTAGTGTAAGTTGTGTAAGGTTGCTCATAAGCTTTTAAGCATTGAGTGGCTGTGTGTTAATTCTCATAAGCTGTGAAGTATTGAGAATTTATGTTTCGACCATTGTTACTTGTCTTGTAAGGAACCGGTCACGGGTTGTGATTGAAGAGGGATTTGAGGAGGGCCTCATACCTAGGGGAGTCTTAGGTAGAAGTCATAAGAAGGGTAGTGATTAAGTGAGCTGATTGAACCGGGTGTGGTTATCAGTGAATTGATACTATCGAATATTGATTTCATCCCTGGCTTGGTAGCCCCCAGATGTAGGATAGTTAGATCCGAACTGGGTTAACAATTTCTGGTGTTCTTTACATTTTCTGCACACTATTGTATTGAACTTGTTCATTGTTGTCTTATATCAGTGTCTCGACATATCGATAGGACATCTGATATATAGGCCAGAATTTCAGTAAGGTAAAATCTGACTTAGTGAAATTTTCACTAAGTGTTGGAACAAAGTGACTTTTCTTGATTTTGATCACTCCATAACTCAAAATCCATGAGGAATTTGGACATAGGTCAGTATGAAGCTTTTGTAGAGGGCAATGAGATCTACAAATCAAGCTTTGAATGGGGAACAATGGCCTTGTGGTTTAGGAGTTATGGTCCTCCAAAATTGGCACATTAGTGTCACTTTTTCCATAACTTAGAAATTTTTCTAAGTTTTTATGGTTACCCCTTTTACAAGTTATCCCACTTTCTTTGATTTTTCTTGATGAATGATGATTCAAATCATACATAAACATCATTTTAGGGTTAAAAATCCATTTTGGTGAAAAATCTCAAAAAGTCAAAGTTGACTTTTGTGCACAGTTGACTTTTTATCAAATGAATTCCAAACTGTGCAATTCTTCATGAAATCATGTCCTTGACCTAAATCAAACTTGATGGACATGTTCCATGGGTGTCATAGGGTATATTGAATCATGTCTTAGGGCTTGGGAGCATGTCCTGGTCAAAAGTCAAAGTTACAGTTGACTTTCCTCGCGAAACCCTAATTGTGGTGCAAATGAAATTGAGACTTGTTGCTCAACCTTCTTGGATTAATCCATTGTTCCAAATGGATCAATATAGTTCATTAGAGACCCTTAAACCCTATCTTGAGGTCTTGGCTCATGATTTGTCCCAAAAGTTAACTTAGGGGTGAATTAGGTCAAGAAACCCTAATTCCTAATTTTTGATGAATGCATCCCCTGAGGTCAAATTGACTTGATGATTGGGTCCATGAGGTTCCATGGAGTATATTAGGTTATGTTTTGGATCATTGGCTTGTGCCCAGATGAAAAATTTCCATCTGGAGGCCCTGGTCGACCAAAACCCTAATTTGGTGACACTGTCGATCTTTAGACTTGATCCACCTAGAAGGGAACAACCTTGTGCTTGATCCTTGAAGTGAGAGTCCTTTTGATCCATTGTGGATGTTTGAGAGGTTAGACAAGTTGAAGATCATGTCATTCCTTGATTGATCCTTTGTCTAAGGCTCTGAGAGGGCTTGAAACCCTAATTTTGATTGTAGTGGATGCTCACCCATCTTTGGGGAGACTGATGAGGTATGATGGTTTCTCCATATTGTGATGATGATTTTCACAATGATGGGAAATCTTAGTGGTCAAAATTTGGGGTATGACATTCCATTAGAAGCTTCTGGTGGTAAACATTGCAAAAAGAATTCAACTCAGAAGAAGTAAACATGAGATATAAGCTCAAGGGGAGCTTGTCTATCTCAGGGGGGTATTCTAAACTTAACTCCGATATCTTTAGCACATCAAAATACATGATTTTGTCATCATAAAAAAGGGGGAAATTGTTAGAACAAGATCTTGGTTCTACATATAATCTCTAGTTTTGATGATAACAATGAATATATTTTATATGTAACAATTTGGTACTCTAATTCTATCTTAAGTGTGCAGATATACAATTCTCATTGGAATTAACTTGTAGCGCAACTCAACAAGATTCTGATAGATACTAGAGTTTCTAAAGAAGAAAATATGTGCTCCTCAAGAAAGCGTTTGTTTTTAAAGAAAGGATTCTGAAGACTCTGATCAACGTTAAAGTTCAAAATACATGATAAGGATCAAAACTCAAAGTCCAAAGCAAAACGTGAAGGCCAAGAATCCATACAAACGACTTTTTCCTCAAAAAAGTCTAAAGCATAGATTTTACTCAGAATTGACCAGAAAGCTTTCTAAGTTTTTACTACTTCTGCTCTCCAAGGATTCTACCATTGAAGACAACTAGCCTAGCTCAAAGACATTCTTATCCCTCAACGTATATCTCTTGAGGTTATAAATAGAAGACTATGCTGCATTGCAAAGTAGAACGATTCACAGGTCAAAAACGCTAAAGTACATACTCTGTCAAAGAATCTCAAAACACAAAGAGTTGCTGCTCATATTTGTGTAGAAATATTGTTCTTAAATTTGTTTCAACCTGCTTATTAATAATCACTATTGTAAACATTCTTGTAACACTTTTTAAGTGATTTTCCTTGAGTGGCTAAGTATGTTAGTCAGTAGACTTGAGAGGGCTAAGTTGTTGTTGAACAACTTAGAGGTTGGTTGTAAGTTTTCCTTGAGTGACTAAGTAGTCAGTAAACTCGAGAGGGATAAGTCGTTGATGACTTAGAGGTTGTTGTAATCTTGTCAAATATTAGTGGATTAAGTCCTTGTGATAAGGGAAAATCACCTTGGCGGGTGGACTGGATTAGCTTCGTTAACAGTGAATCAAGATAAACCAATCGTGTTCTTTCTTTCCTTATTTCATACCTTTGTTTGCTTGTGTTTGTGTGTGTGTTACAAAGTCTATTGAAAAATTTGTAAAACCCAATTCAAACCCCCTTTCTTGTGTTTTTCTCAACCTTCAAGATATTCTAACAACATGCTACCTTTTATAACTTTTAGAGTGACGTATTGGATATCATATTCAGACAATAACATTTGCAAACAAGTTATCCTTCTAGTTAGGGCAGGATTCTCAAAGATGTACTTAATCATATCCATTTTGGATATCAACCAAGTAGTATGAGTTAGCATGTATTGTCTCAAGCGTCTAGAGACCCATGCAAATGCACAACAAGTCTTTTCAAGAATCGAGTACCTAGTTTCACAATTAGTGAACTTTTTACTCAGATAATAAATGGTGTGCTTTTTTTTGCCAATTTCATCGTGTTTCCCTAACACACATCCCATCGACCCCTCAAGTACTGTTATGTAAATTATGAGTGGTTTACTCGTAACAGGTGGAATCAAGATAGGAAGCTCTTACAGATACTGTTTAATTTTCTCAAAGACCTTTTGGCAATCAACACTCAATTTCTTGATCTTTTCAGAGCAATTTGAAGATGGGCTCACAAGTAGTCGTCACGTGGGAGATAAACATGAAGATATAATTCAATCTTCCTTGGAATACTCTGACTTCCTTTTTAGTATGTGGAGCGGGCATTTATTGTATCGCTCTGAATTTGTTAGAATCCACTTCAATTCCGCGTTGGTTAAAGATGAATTCAAGCAATTTTCTGGATCAGACACCAAATGTGCACTTGGCAGGGTTCAATCGCAGCCTGAATTTTCTTAGGCATTCAAACAATTTCTGCAAGTGGTCCATGTGATCCTCTTCACTTTGAGATTTGGCAATTGTCATCGACATATACTTCAATCTCTTTATGCATCATGTCATGGAAAAAGGTGACCATCTCTTTTGATAGGTTTCCCTAGCGTTCTTTAGATCGATGGGCATTACCTTGTAGCAAAATGTTCCCCACGGGGTGATGAACGTGGTCCTTTCTATATTTCTTGAGCCATCTTGATTTCGTTATATCTAGAGAATACATCCATGAAGGAGAATATGGATAACTTGGTTGTGTTGTCTACCAACACATATATATGTGGCAGAGGGAAGTCATCCTTTGGACTAGCTTTATTTAAATCCCTATAGTCAATACACACTCACACTTTGCCATCGTTTTTCAAAACGAGCACATTATTGGCAATCCATTGAGGATATTTGGCCAATACTAGGAATCGCGCATCGAACTCTCTCTTGAGTTCTTCACGGATCTTGATGGACATATAAGGCTTGGTTCTCCCCAGCTTTTGCTTCACTGGAGGGTATTCTGGATGAAGTGGTAGTTTGTGCTCAACAATGTTTGTATCTAGTCTAGGTATATCTTGATATGACAAGGTATACACATCCATGTACTCATGTTGGAGCTTTACCAACCTCTCTCTGACACTTGCTTCTAGCGAGGTCCGAATCTTGACTTCTTTCTTCTCTTGCTCTATGCCCAAGTTGATCACCTTCACTGGCTCTTGATGCAGATGAATGGCTTTGTACTCGTGCTCGAGTAGCCTTAACAGTTATTTAGGAAGATCACAATCGTCCTCACACTCTTCTTTAACTTGATTAATAGGGAGCTCGAAGTTATGAGGGATTGTAGCATTATTGGGTTCAATTGGTTCATTTATTATTCCGCATGATTTTAATGATGACTCTTTTTTAGAAAAGAGAATAAAAAAATAAAAAATGCAAAATATAAAAAGTGTTTTGTTTTCAAGAAAAAAGGTTTCCATTTTATTTAAATTACAAAAAAAAAAGTAAATGAAAAGGATGGTTGAATAACAAAATGCCTTTATTAATGATAATATTTATTAAAAACAAAGGGGCCCTACACGTGATCCTTAAGCATTGGGCAGTATAATGATTTAAAAATAACTAATTACTTTGACAAAGGAAAGATCTCTGGTATATCAATGGCCTTCCAATTGTCTAAAGCAGTGTCAGGAGCATAACGGTACACCAAGCATGGCGTTTCCGATTCTATTTTGTCATCTTCTATAGCGGCTAACTGGTTGTCATGAATGAAACCGACACTATAGAACACTTATTGGAAGCTCCGGATGTTGGTCTTTGTAGGACCCTGAGCTTCTCTCTCCATGTGAGGCTCATGTCCTAATCTAAAGTGATTCCTCTTCTCCGGGATGTTAATCAACTAACCCCAACCTTTGGATTTACCTTTCTCCAACGCTTTATTAGCACTCTTTAATGAGGCAAAATATGATATTGCACTTGTGTCTTGGTCTTTTTCCTACAGGAACACAACATTGGCGATCTTGAGGGCTTGGAATAAGGTTTTCAACGCTTCGGATTCTATGTACTGGAATGAAGAAAGATGGTCGGCCAATAAATCTTCTTTTCCAGACACAATGATCAATTTGACCTTGAACATGAACTTCATCTTCTGGTGTAGCGTAGATGTGACTGCACCAGCGGTGTGAATCCATAGTCTTCCCAATAAGCAGTTATAAGTTGGATTAATATTCATAACCTAAAAGGTTATCTGGAAGACATATGGGCCTATTTATATGGGTAGGTCCACCTTACCGATGACAGTCCTCCTTGACCTATCGAAAGCCATGACCACCATAACATTAGGTCTCATTATTGTCTCTTTGCAGGAAAGTGTCGCCAAAGTAGACTTTGGCATGATGTTTAATGATGAGCCTGTATCCACCAATACCCAAGCCAGTACATCGTCTAGATACTTCAAGGAGATATGCAGTAGTCGATTATGATTTCTTCCTTCTTCAAGGAGCTCTTCATCATTAAAAATCAAGTTGCAGTAAGCAGTGATGTTGGATATAACTCCATCAAATTGATCCACTGTTATACTTTGCGCCACATGGGCCTGAGTGAGTACTTCTAGCACGGCTTCCTTGTGAGCCTCTGAGTTCAGCAACAATGACAAGATAGAAATCTTTGAAGGAGTTTGGTGAAGTTGATCAACCACTTTATACTCACTCATTTTGATCAACTTTAAGCCTCATCCACTTCCTTGAGTGGGGGTGAATACTTGGCAACATCCAATTCTTTGCTGGGATTCAACACTCCAATCATTGGTCATTTAGACACCTCTTCAGCTACCTTCAATTGTTCTGCAAGTGCAAAACTGCGACCACTACGGGTCATTCTACTTGTTCCTGCGATGTTAGTAACATCAGACTTAACAACCCCTGTGGGCCTTTCCTCAGTGTGTTCCTCTTGACCATCTACAATGGCGGTCACATCATACCGCCAAGGCATAACCTTGGTGCTCTCAAATGGAAAAGGGGATAGTGGGAAAATAATCATTGGAAATATTTGATTTGCCCTTGGCTGAGCATTATATACTCTTTAATCACAGATACGTGTCTGGCACTCTCTGCGTGACTAATTTGAATGACCTCATAGTCCATCAAACATTGTATGTTTCTTTGCACTATTTAGCACCCTCCAAGATGAGTAGAACACTCAATGCATTCATCATTCCTCTCTTTCATTAGTCCATATTCCATCTGTCGAGCGTGGAATTCTGTTAATGGAGTCTTCACTTCCTTTTCATCTCTAATCCATTGAATTTCAAAAACCTCTTTAATAACGTTGATAGCGGGTCCTCCATGGGCTATAAAGGGTTATTTCTGACATTTGGTCACGTCTCTTTGAAATCCAGGATCTTGTTGTTTATTAGGTCTTCGACCTTGGCCTTCAATTCCAAACGACTATCTAGTGAGTGCCCGGTACGCGTTCATGGTATTCACAACTAGAATTAGCATCGTACTAGTGGGGTACAACTCTGATAGTGGTGGATGGGTACCACTAAACCTTTCTGGATCAAAGATTGGTACAACTAATTATAGGTCATAGGAATAAAATCGAATTGAACCCTATTTCTTCGATTGAAATTTTGACTTGTAGTAGCATTTTGGTGTTATGAGACCTGGGTTATTGATAAACATAAGTGACGAGCGCTTGTTAATATACATGAGCTATTGGATTCTATTGGTACCTAAGAGCAAAAGATTGCTGATAAGTAGGAGGGACGACTTACTGGTAGGTGAAAGTAATAACTGCTACACATGGTTGTGCATAGTATGGCATTGGCACGACCGACTGTTGATTCACCAAAGGCTTTTGTGGCTTCCTTTTGAGAAATCCTCCTCTTCTAGCATAGATGGCATTTCTTTCCCCCTCTTTCTTCTTCTGGAAATTTCCAGAGAATTTTCTTGTACTACTGGATGCCTCAGTAGCGCTAGGAATCTTGTCTTCCTTCAGATCTTGCTCTATTATATCTCCGATGGCATCAAGATCATCAAACCTATATGCTCAATTTCTAATAATCCTTTCAAAGTAACAGGCTTGAAAAGTATCCACAAACATGCCAGTTAGCTCCTTCTCGAACAAAGGAGGCTCTTCACGAGCCGCCAACTCCCTATAACGTTAAGCATGTTTCTTAAATGATTCTTTTTCCTTCATGTTCATTCTTTGTAGTTGTCTCCTATCAAGAGCCATGTCCATGTTGTACTTGTATTTTCGAAGGAAAGAGTCGGCCAAGTCTTGCCAATTTTGTATGAGTCTTTTCTCTAAGCCTATATACCATTTCAAAGATGCCCCACTTAAACTATCCTAGAAAAAGTGGATTAACAACTTATCATTTTTGGTGTGGGCATCTGTCATACCCCAAATTTTGACCACCAAGATTTCCCATCATTGTGCAAATCATTACCACAATATGGATGTACCTTCATGCCTCATCAATCTCCTCAAAGATGGTTGAGCATTCACTATAATCAAGACTTAGGGTTTCAAGCCCTCTCAGAGCACTTAAACAAAGGATCAATCAAGAAATGACATGATCTTCAACTTGTCCTAACTCTCAAACACCCATAAGGGATCAAGAGGACTCCCACATCAAGAATCAAGCACAAAGTTGTAACATTCCAAGTGGATCAAGCCTCAAGATCGCCAGTGTCACCAAATTAGGGTTTTTGTCGACCAAGGCCTCCAGATGAAAATTTTCATCTGGGCATGAGCCAATGCTTCAAATCACAACCCAAGATACTCCAAGGGACCTCATGGACCCAATCATCAAGTAAATTTAACCTCAGGGGAAACATTCATAAAAAATCAGGAATTAGGGTTTCTTGACCTAATTCACCCCTAAGTTGACTTTTGAGGAAAAGCATAAGCCAAGACCTTAAGACATGATTTGAGGGCCTCAAATACACTACATTGATCCATTTACAACAATGGATTGATCCAAGAAGCTTGATCCACAAGTTTCAATTTCATCTGGACCACAATTAGGGTTTTGAAGGAAAAGTCAACTGTACCTTTGACTTTTGACCAAGACATGCTCCCAAACCTTGGGACATGATTCAAGACACCCTAAAACACCTATGGAATCCATCCATTAGGTTTGAATTAGGTCAAGAACTTGATTGCACAAAGAATTTCACATTTTGGATTTCATCTGACAAAAAGTCAACTGTGCACAAAATCAAGTTTGACTTTTTGGAATTTTTCACAAATATGATTCCCCTTAGTAAAAAATAATGTTGATGTATGATATTGATCATCATCCATCAAGAAAAATCAATAAAAGTGAGGTTTCTTGCAAAAGGGGCAACCTTGAGAAACCAAATTATTTCTAAGTTATGGAACAAAAGTGGTTTTTACCCAACTTTGCAAGGTCACAACTCCTTAACCACAAGGCCTTTTTCTCCCATTCAAAGCTCAAATGAAATTCCATCTGACATACTTCAAATATGTCAACTACAAAAAATTCCAAATCTCCATGGATTTTGAGTTATGGATTGATCAAAATCACTAAAACATGAAAATTCCACTTTTTCCAACACTTAGTGAAATTTTCAATAAGTCAAAATCTGTCTTATTTTTTCCAAAATGTAGAGGCATTTTTCACTTTGATCCAAGCTGAACCAGGACCAATGTTGGACATCAAAGCTGAAGTATGCCATGCGGGTTTTCCAACAAGTACCAGATCATCTCTAAATTTAATTTGAGTAGGGAGATCCAACCCTTGGAACATGGCATCATGGACTGATTTTGTTCAAGGCAGATTATAGGTCATTTGCTCGATTTGGCCAAATCAGATAATTCCAAGCCTTGTCATCCATTTGGACACCTCAAGGGATAAAATCAAAGAGGAATGATCTGATCCACAAGCCTCCCAAGTCCAAGGAACTACATGTAGCCATAAATGCCCTAAAAAGGCTAAAAATCTCAAAGACTCCAATTTTGTTTCAAAGCATTCAATGGATACATCAAGGTGGCATGGACTGAAGCAATCCTAACTGAATGAGTCAAGATTCAGCTCTGAACCAAAGGACCATAGGCCTGTGGCCTAACCTCAAGTCAATGGCTATAGGAGACTAAAGATGCCTTTATGCTACAATTGGCCAAGGGACTGTCCAAGTTTCCATTCACTATTGCTTGCAAAACAAACTTGCTCTACTATAAATAGGCATCAATTGTGATCAGTTTGAGTACACCAAAGCACTACAACTGATACTTTCCTCAAAATCTCTTTCATTAGGCCAAAATGCCTTCTTTTGCAAGTCATCTCTGAGTTTTTGAGTTAGAGAGCAATTCCACCACAGCTCATGATCCAAACACATCCAATGTATTATATCTAAGTTGTTCAAACACTCACCCTTGATCTGAAACACTAAAATCAGAAAGTCAACCTCCAAAACCTCAAATTTTGTCTGTTTTGCATTTTGCAAGCCATGTCTTGATTCAGTCACTTTCAAAACCAAACAAAGCCTCAAACACACTCCAAATATCATCCTCAAACTGTCCCAATTGGTTTCCCTTATTTGGAACACCATTTGAGATAATTATTATCTTGGTCACTTTTGCCCCTTTTGCAAGAAAGAGCTAATTCTTGTTCCTGAGGATTCCAGCTGGTTTTGATCATCCTAAAAGCTTCTAAGGGATCAATCAAGAGTGTTTAAAGCATTAGATTACTTCTGGCACAAGGATCTTGACAGATATCACAAGGAGCTTCAAGAGGTAAGTGCATCACAACTTGAACTCTCTAAATCATGCATTGTTTTGATGTCCATTGCTCATGGACATCTCATACATATCATATATGTTGTGTTTGAACCAATTTGTCATGCTATTATTGCCTGTACAATGAGATAGCATAGAACATGCAAATCTAGGCCTATTTTGAAATCACTATCGGATTTTAAAATAGAAACATTTTCTGAAAATTCCAAAGGCATCATTGGATTCCGCATGAAATTCTAGGCATGATACACCTAAATTTTGTCCAAATCCATGGAGAAATGAGGAAGTTAGAGCCTTCATGCAAGAGGCACAAAATCAGGCCTTGCCTTGGGTAAGGGCCAGACTATGGCGCCTTGGTCAGGCCTAAAAACAAGGCCCCCATATATATATATATATATTCATGGGGTGGTTTTGATACACGGATGTATCACCACCCCAGTGGTAGCGCGCATGTGTGTTTGGTTGAGAGGTCGTGGGTTCAAAACCCACCTAGACTATTTTGCCATTTTTTGCATATTTTGCTATTTTTCACATATCATATGGTTTTTATTAATTAATTCCAAAATTAATTTCTCTCTCAATTTTAATTATTTTTGTTTGGTTCTTTTTTTGAAAATTCACAAAAATGTTAAATTGTTTTAATTTACAAAAAAAAAAATCCAATTTATATTATTTTTTAATATAGTTAGAATTTTTGCAATTAATTTCATTTATATTTGTTTTAAAGATTTTTAAATGAAATTCTCACCTTGATTTTTCAACTTCAAATGAATTTCAAGCTTTCACGTGATTAAACATGATTTTTCAAAATAGTTTTCAAAGTATACAACTTGTTTTTGAATATATTTGGTATTTTATATCATTTATTATTTAAATTTCCTTTGAAAATTATATTTTTAATTCAAAATTAGGGTTTTCTCTAATTATTGATTTTTCAAACTTCACAAAAACATTCTTTGGGCCTCTAATAGAGTGTAAGACCCAATCCTTGTTGTACATAAACCTTTTTGGGCCTCAGTCATTGTATAAGTCCCGATACAATTCTCAAAATAACGGTGTGATCGTTATTTTTCATCTGGGCCTCTCCCTGAGTTGTAAGCCCCATTCTCTTTTCTTTTAAAACACTTTGGGCCTCTAATAGAGTGTAAGACCCATCCCTTGTCACACACAAACTTTTTTGGGACTCAGTCATTGTGAAAGCACCTATTGTTTGACTAAATTTTGCTAAAACATTCTGATGATAGACTTGAAGAATCTGCAGAAGAAACAGATGTCGAAGGAAATGTCTCGACATCCTGACTGACTTGGTAAGTTAGCAGGTTTTAATCTGTTGCAAGAATTAAGGAACGTATCAAGGGAACACAGAATCAAAGATTGAAAGCCCAAGACAAAAAGAAGACTATATAAGGAGACTTAGACCTAGGGTAAGGGACTGTACGTTTGTATCACTTGTAACTTTGTAACCTAGTTCCTTTGTGTTAAATAAGGGTTTAGTGTTTGAGAGCCGTGTGCTCTCTTAGGAGTTGTAAGTCTCCACTCTGTATTATGTGATGCAGGGTGGAAGGCATAGGTACAGGGACACAACCAGAAACCTGTAGGTAATGGTTATTGTATTGTTCTTGGACGAAGCTTTGAAGCAAGTCCAAGATAACTTGAAGGTCAAGAAACCGCAATAGTTCTGAATTGGCAGAAGACAGAGATATCACAGGTTGTGATTGGGATGTGAGTGGGGCATCTCATATCAAGGTTGTAAACGGTTGAGTTTAGCCTTGATAAAGATGTTCATTGGGTAGATGTTAGGTATAAAGTTGTAAACGGGGGAGTTTACCTTTGTAACAGTTCTACAGATAGTGAAGTCTTCATCCTGGATTGGTATCCCTCAGATGTAGGTGAATTGCACCGAACTGGGTTAATAATTACTGTCTTATTTAACATTCTGCAATTTACAGTTTTGTAAATGTTCTTGACTGACATGTTGGATCAGATGTCGTGACATCTATGAGTGTGCAGTTCTGATATTTAAGGTATCAGTCTGCTGTTGCACCTCCAAGTTTAAAAGATTATGTAGCACAATGTCTTGACATGTGTTAGGACATCTGCTGTCTGCATAGGCCAAAATTTCAATTGGTATCAGAGTAGGCATCCTGTCTGGTTCTGGATGAGATCTTTGGGAGATACTTTCTGGCGTTTAAACAAGGAGGAGTTTTGGAGATCAGATCAATTAACTCAAGCATACCCAAGGGTATTAATGGATGAGATGGATGTTCTGGATCGAAGGGAGCAACCCGGAGGTTGTTCATGTTGCTGAGGAGATTCTACAACATCTACAGGAGAAGTGGATAGTTTTCTTGTTGGTGTGTCTTATAAGATGTTGTGACATCTTATTAGGGCATGCAGGATCTGTTCCTTGGTGGTTCCGCTGCATGTGTTTCTGATGGAATAACTCTAGAAGTATGGGATTCTGGAGTTGTTACTGAAGACAGTTGGTGGAAGGTCTCAATCGTCGGCCTCTATATTTGAAGATATTTGTGTTCTTTTATTCCAGAGTCGGGAGTGATGGAGTGAAATGAGTTGTGGTTAGATATCTGGTATGGTGACTTGGTACTTGGAAGCTTGGTTTCTTAGTGCAGTTTGGAGTCAGTTGAAGAGGAGAGGAACTGAGTTAAAGTTTATCAGGTTCTTGCTCTAGGAGTTTGATGAATGTTTGATCGGTTAGGTTATCAAAGATACTTGAGAATTCTCTCAAGTCCACTCATAAAGGCATCTATGTCGTGTATCTGGAGTCTTCTAGTTACTCTTTTGACTAGAAGGTGTTTCTTTGAAACACGATCTGAAGAAAGTGGAGGTGATTTATTTTCACCATCCAAAAACAACAAGGAAGGATTCATCTCTCTTGACCCTAAGAGTGGATCCAATCTGATTGAAGAGTTGTTGAGATAAATAAGACTTGTTCAGAGAAAGTCTTAGTTGCTAGAGTCAAGGGTGGCAGCCTTGGTATCTCAACATTGTCATTGAAGAAGATACTTGCAAAAAGATTGAATATTGTATAAGTGTTCATGACATGATCTGGTGGAGCTCAGCTACAGCAGTGAAGAAGGGTTATTGTACAAGGATTTAATATCAATTGCTACTTGTGGAATCCACATGTATTTAATTGATTATCCTTGAAAGTCAAGATTGAGGATGTTCTGTCATATTTTCTAACATCTTTTCATCATAGGCTTGGAGAATCATGGGAGGGGTTATGCATTCGCTCAAAAGTCTCCTAGGTGTTGACCTGGGATTATTGGCTTAGCATCTGTTCCTGGAAAGTATTGTGAATGACTTGTCCAGATGGTGATGCTGTTGAAGATGAAGATGGAAGACTACGAAGACATCATAATCATGATGGATACAGCCTGGGTCAGTTTATTTCTGATCCAGGTGCTTTGGAGCATAGTGTGTGCTCTGGTTGTGAAGGTCGAGGATAAGTGGCAGTTATCTCTGGCTTTCTACTGACGGCTCTACTAAGGGAAGTGGCATTCTTTAGTATTGCTATGGGGTAGTCTTGGACTACTTATTTTCTAAAGATTCAGATGTGGCAGGTTTGAAGTCTTTGGAGTTTCAAAGCAGAATGGAGGTTGTCTACTCAAAACTTGGTTGTTGAATCAAGTCTATGAGAGCATGGAAATCTGTTTCTGCAAAGGGAGGAGGTTCTTCTAAGTGGCAGAAGGAAGAGCTGAATTCAACAGTTGGATGTCATAATGTTCTGACATCTAACTTAACATCAGAAGTCTCAGCTAGTGATGTGGCACATCAGCTTAAGATAAGGTGATCTACAGGAGAATGGGAGTGATGGATTCTTAAAAAAGGTCTATCTCATGCAGTTTGCAGGAGCTGTGGATGAGAAGATGTTGCATGACTAAGAGGCTTGGTGGATCCAAGATGTCTTGCTATAGGGCAAGTAGTTCATGTAACTTGAAGATCTGATTTCATTAGTAGATCAGGGTATCTTGTGGGAGTTCTGAAGATGAGTGAGGTCAATCAAAAGGTGGCATTTGATTGGTTTCACAATGTGCGTTCAAGCAGGATGCTTGAAACTGATTGCTCTTTTGTAGAAGAGTAGTTAGTTGAAATTGTAAGGAGGTTCTGGTTCTCTGGGAGCTTATGGCAAATGTTATGGGTTGAGGATGGAAGCATACCTTCTTGGTGGATGAGAGTTTATTTCTCTCTGGGTTTCTGAAGTCTTCTTTGTTCAAGCTGGTGGTGCAGTGTTGTATGAAGATCTTCAGTGTGGATTACTATGCTGATAGTAAGTCCAGTGGTGGAGCATATCAAGAACCATGGTGTGTGGTGTCTATGATGTGTGGAAGATGTCCTAACTGATGTTAGAACATCTTTGGGTTCGTTATCCTTGGTGAAGGATTTCAAGTTCTGTGATGAACTGGTTACTTACATCGTGTCCAAGAAGTATCTACATGATCATCCGGGAGAATGATGGAGTAGAAGGGTCCCTTGGAAGGAGGATGTAAGTGTTTGTGAAGACTGAAGTGGATCATGTGTTGATTGCATGGAAGTCTTTTTCCTGAATGCGTTCAGAAGTGGAGATTCACCATAAATCAGAAGTATTCCAGGTTATCATACGGGAGAATGATAAGGAATGACTGTCTTGGATTGCGGGGTGTTTATCTCTAATGCTGGCCTGGTGAGGTCAGTGGAAAGTCTTGCATACGACATTGGAGCCCTTGGAGCAAGTCATGCTAGTAGTGGATCAGTGTAGCAGCTGTGAAGTTCTGGAGCATGCATACGATAGCTGACATCATTTTAACAAACTAAGGGGCCCTGTGCGTCTCTTTGAGGAATGTAAAGCATTCTGATTCAATTGGTTTGTGCCTCAAGCAGCTGGAGGTCGATACATGAGAATTCAAGAGGAGTTCATGTGGTGTGTAGATGGTTGCAGGATGAGGGGGATCAATGGGACTTTGATCTCAAGCCAAGAGTTTGTTATGGTTGGTATACACTTTCTTACGGGTAACATGATGGTGATCATGTGTGAGTGATTATTGTTTCTTGTCAGAGGGAACAATAAGAGAGTTGATGATTGCGTTTAGTAGGTGTGTTGAACAGAGGGTGCGCTCTTGAAGACATGAAGATGCGTCTTATGTTTTTCAATCATTAGCTTGGGTGTTCTGTGGAGGAGCACCAGTTACCTTAGTCAGGGGGAGAGGCCTCTTGATCTGAGATGAAGTTCCAGTTTGCATTTGTGCGTCAAGCAAACTGAGATGTCAAGGAGGATGGCTTGAAATTATTGTTGAAGATCCAGTTTTCATTTGTACATCAAGCAAACTGAGATGTCAAGGAGGATGGCTTGACATTATTGTGGAAATTCCAGTTTGCATTTGTGGATCAAGCAAACTGAGATGTCAAGGAGGATGTCTTGACATTAGAGTATTGTTACAAGTTGTGGGAAACTTGGCAATGCATACTTGAATGGTTCTTATTGGATGCTTAATAATCATTGACTGAGTTTGGGAGAATTTATTTTTCTTTGCAGACTGTGATCAAAATTTGTGAAGAAGTCTCTGTAAAGACCAAAATCAGAAGAGCTCATATGAAGAATAGAAAATGTCTGACACAATGTCAGGACATCGCTGTTAAATATGTTTGCATGTAATGGGTTTGTTGGTCAGTGTTCTTAAAAGAAGAAACAGTCAAAGTAGTCTTGGTCAAAGCGCTATTAGTGGAGTTATTACCTTCGATTAATGGTTCTTTGAATTGACCAGCGTTATGTTCCTGTGTTCGTTACTTCCTAAGGAAATGGCTCGGCTATAAATAGGATTGCCTTGATCTTCTTTAGTCTCTTCCTTGGGTTGGTGGCAGATGGGGTTCTTCAAAATCTGGGTATGTTGTGTCTGGGTTTGGGGATGTCTTGGTCACCTTTGCCAAATTTTGGTTGAAAAGGGGGAGAATGGTTTTGGTTTTCTGATGTTGTCTAGGTTTGGGTACATTCCTGCAGTTGTTTTGCAAGAATGTTGGTTAAGATGTTCTAACTTCTTAACAATCTTTATTTTTCCTTGTGTCTTGTGATCTGAGTTGTGAAGCAGGTTGTGTCTTGTGACCTGAGTTACACAATCTATGATCTCAGTGTTATGAAGCCTACAACTGTTGTTTCTTTTATGGAGGAGTCTCCTGGTTCCCAAGACCTCTCTTGGAAGGAGGGGGAATATGTTGAGGGGGAGACTCTCTCAGACCTTAGCTCCAATCAATTCTGAAGATAAAGAAGTCTTGATGAAGGAGCCTTGCTGTTTGTAGAATGCAGAAGAAAATGTTTATTTTAGCCAAAATTTGTCAAAAGGGGGAGATTGAAAGCACCTATTGTTTGACTAAATTTTGCTAAAACATTCTGATGATAAACTTGAAGAATCTGCAGAAGAAACAGATGTCGAAGGAAATGTCTCGACATCCTGACAGACTTAGTAAGTTATCAGGTTTTAATATGTTGCAAGAATTAAGGAACGGATCAAGGGAACACAGAATCAAAGATTGAAAGCCCAAGACAAAAAGAAGGTTATATAAGGAGACTTAGACCTAGGGTAAGGGATTGTACGTTTGTATCACTTGTAACTTTGTAACCTAGTTCCTTTGTGTTGAATAAGGGTTTAGGGTTTGAGAGTCGTTGGCTCTTTTAGGAGTTGTAAGTCTTCACTCTGTATTATGGGATGCAGGGTGGAAGGCATAGGTACAGGGACACAACTAGAAACCTGTAGGTAATGGTTGTTGTATTGTTCTTGGACGAAGCTTTGAAGCAAGTCCAAGATAACTTGAAGGTCAAGAAACCGCGACAGTTCTGAATTGGCAGAAGACAGAGATATCACAGGTTGTGATTGGGATGTGAGTGAGGTATCTCATATCAAGGTTGTAAAGGGTTGAGTTTAGCCTTGATAAAGATGTTCATTGGGTAGATGTTAGGTATAAAGTTTTAAACGGGGGAGTTTAGCTTTGTAACAGTTCTACAGATAGTGAAGTCTTCATCCTGGATTGGTATCCCCCAGATGTAGGTGAATTGCACCGAACTGGGTTAACAATTACTGTCTTATTTAACATTATGCAATTTACAGTTTTGTAAATGTTCTTGACTGACATGTTGGATCCGATGTCGTGACATCTGTGAGTGTGCAGTTCTGATATTCAAGGTATCAGTTTGTTGTTGCACCTCCAAGTTTAAAAGATTATGTAGCACAATGTCTTGACATGTGTTAGGACATCTGTTGTCTGCATAGGCCAGAATTTCGCATTCTATAAGTCCTAATACGATTTCAAAAATCTCGGCGTGATCGCCGCTTTTTCAAACAATTTTAAATCTAGGCCTCCCTTGTGTATAAGCCCCACCATTCTTTTTTTCAAACACTTATGGGCCTCTTGATAGAGTGTAAGTCCCATACCTTTGTAAATAAACCATTTAGGACTCAGTCATTGTATAAATCCCTACACGATTTCCAAAATAACGGTGCAATCACTATCTTTCATTGGGCCTCTCCTTGAGTTGTAAGCCCCATCTCTTGTATAAAAAAGCTCTTGGGCCTCTAATAGAGTGTAAGACCCATCTCTTTTGTAAATACAATAAATTTGGGCCTCAGTCATTGTATAAGTCCCAATACAGTTTTCAAAATAACGGTGCGATCACTGTTTTGTATCTGGGCCTCTCCTTGAGTATAAGCCCCAAGCTTCCTTTAAAAAAACTTTCCTTTTGATTTAGATTCAAATTCATAGTTGTTATCAAAACTTTCTTCAATTTCTTGAATAACTAACCATACAGTTGTATTTATAACACTGGAAGCTTGCTCCCCTGTAAGTTCTACCAGTTTTCTTTTACATACCTGCTTATATATTCCATCTGTATATATATATATATATATATATATACTTGCTTAGAGTTTTCCCCAACAATTAGGCCTAGGATTAGATAAAGCCAGTGGTCACTCTTTCAACACAGTCAAAACTAGTTCCCCATAGGAATTTCTAGATACAGTATTGCCTCCTCTTGGGCTTATACAATATGGAACAAAGAGAAAGACATTATTCCCGGTGAAACTTTTCTCAGACTGTCACTATTATAAAATTGTCAAAGAAATTCATTTCCCCCAGAGAGGATTAATTCCCGGTGAAACCTCTCTTGAATTTCTTCAAACCCTAGAACTGTTCACTAAAGAAAAGATTATTTCCGGTGAAACTTTTCTTAAGTTTGGACCCACAGGCTTCCTAAAAGCATCCCCAGCCTCCTCTTGGGCTTTGTACAAGGACCCTCAGGCTTCTTAGAAGTTCTCATGCCTTCTCTTGGGCTTAGTACAAGGACCCAAAGACCTCTAAAAGGTATAGGACAGAACCTAGTCATCCTTTGTTAGAGCATTCTTTCTAAAGAGTCAAAATCTTGGACAATTTAGGGTTGATTCTCATCCCTTAAAACACCAGCCTCCTCTTAGGCATCATACAAAGATAAACCCTTCTCATACCAGTAGACTTAGACAATCTCATCTCCTCTTGAATTTCAAAGAAACCCTCAAGTTTCCCAAAAGCAGAGGATAAACCCTGATCATCTCATCAATCACCAACAGAGTTAAAACTTCTCACTTTATTTTCCCTAGCTAGGGTCAAATCACTATCAATAAACCCTCTATTAGAACCTAAAGGCATCTGATATCTCAATTCTTCTGTAATCCTCAGCAAGAATTGATTCCCCAATTTGGACCCGCCTCTGGATCTCAATAATCCTCAGCAGAAACTAGCCTCCTCTTAGGCTTTATATAAGAAATTCCCCAAATTAGCCTCCTCTTAGGCTTTGAATAAGGATCTTTCCCCACTCTCTTGTTGAGTCAATATCTTTCAGTCTCCTCTTAGGCTTTGTATAAGGATCTTAAAATACTCTCTTGTTGAGTCAATCATTTTTTCAGCCTCAATCTTGGGCTTTGTACAAGACAGATAAAAACACTCTCTTGTTGAGTCAATCATCTTTTCAGCCTCAATCTTGGGCTTTGTACAAGACAGATAGAAACACTCTCTTGTTGAGTCAATCATTTTCAGCCTCCTCTTAGGCTTTGTATAATGATCATTCTTTTCCTAAGCAAAAGTCAGCCTCAATCTTGGGCTTTGTACAAGACACATATAAATCTCCTTAAGTAGAGTCAATCCTCTTTTCAGCCTCAATCTTGGGCTTTGTACAAGACAAATCATACTCTCCAGTAGAGTCAGTTTCTTCTTTTAGCCTCAATCTTGGGCTTTGTACAAGACACATACAAATATTCCCCAGTGGAATAAAAAATCCTTCTTTAGCCTCAATCTTGGGCTTTGTACAAGACAGACAAAGTATTTCCCCGAAAAAGTCAACTTTTAGCCTCCTTTTAGGCTTTGTATAATGATATCCCCCAAAGAGTCGGTCTCTTTTTTTAGCCTCAATCTTGGGCTTTGTACAAGACAGATAATAATCTCCCCAGTGGAGTCAATCAATCTCTTAGCTTCAACCTTGGGCTTTGATCAAGGCACACAAAAATCAACATCCCCTCAGAGGAAATCAAAATCTTTCTGTAGGAAGACATTTCTCTGTATATCACACATCAAAACAGAAAATCAAACAAACCTTAATTCCACATAACTGCTGTAAGTGGCAAACTTGTTAATTCAAATATCCAAGTTGTAGTCCATCTCTTATCCTGGTAAATCCCTTTCTTTCATCTAATTGTTGTAAGTGGCAAGCCTCTGGGTTATTTACATCCAAGCCAATGTTCCTCTCTTAGCATGAAAGATTCCTAAGGAAAAATGGCATTGCTCAACATTGAGTTAAAGTTTCCCCCTTCAGGACAAATCCCCTATAAAGGAAATTATGGCATTGCTGGATTCTCATATCCAGTTAAAGTAATTCTCCTTTATAATCAGTCACCCAACAGTTGTGATAAACAGACGAGATGTCTCCCTTTAGAGATGACAAATTCTCTCTCAATAACCTTTTAGCTTCAATCTTGGGCTTTGAACAAGACATAAGTACAATAACCCTTTAGCTTCAATCTTGGGCTTTGAACAAGACACCAAACATCTCTTTTCCTCCCATAGAATAGGAGGAACTACGATTGCTCCGATTTCCCTATTTTCTTTAACGGGAATATGTAGGCATAAGATTGCGAAATCTTAGCGAGCACACCAATAAAAAACTTTAGGTCCAGTGCCTTCACACACCAATCAAAAACCTTAGGTCCAGTACCTCACCAAAACATTAGGGAAAAAAACCGAAATCAACAAAAACTCTCTCTCTTAAACACTTCCAAAGGAGAAACTTTCCCAACCCACAACAGACAAACACCAGTAAGTAGAAAGCAGTAAGTATAATTGCTAACAACCTGTGGATAACCACATATAGGATGGGTAATTGACAACTCCCCATTGTTTAACCTGACCCCAAACTCCCCAATATCTTAAGCATTTGTTCAGTTAAACATTTGCGTGCAAGGTTAGTTTTAGATTGCTTCCCTTTCCTTTTCAGCTTCATAGAGTAGCACCCCACTCCTACCATTGCGGTGAGGAAAACCCATGGCGATAAGGTGGTCGCGTCACCGACAAAAATCGCACGCTACAACAACCATCTTTCTTTAGTACATGACTAAATGACTCCTTGGGAAAGTGTGACTTTGGTGCTTCTCAAAATCCAGAGTTTTAAATTTAGTCGGGATAGTCAAATCCGAGACTAAGCACATTTCCATGGCAATTACTCTGAAAATATCGTTGCCTTCCATAGCCCTCACCATATTTTCCAGGATTTGGAACTTTTATTTCACCTCATTGAGTTATTCCTTCTCTTATTGATCATCATTATAGGAACCAACATTATGGTATGCATAACGAGGATCATCAAAGGGACACTGAGCAATAGTGTAGACCACATGCGGTGGTGGCGCTTCAGTAATTATTGGAAGTTTGACCACATTGCGAGTATATGGTTCTACCCCTGAAGCATCAGCAAATGGTGGAGAATATTTAGGTGGTAGACTGAATTTAGGCCATGTGGTATTGATTCTCAAAAGGCGCCTTGGCTTAATCGAGAGACCAGTGATTTCAAAAATCATTGTGCATTGAGGTGGATCTTCCTTGGTGGTTAGTGTTTGTAACATTTCCATCATTTTTCCCATCACTCCTTTAAGCTCGTTGATGTCTTATTTCTTTTTTTCTTCACCTTACTTTATTCCTTCCACCCATCATCTTCAAATTCGCTCTAGTCCCATAGCTATGTTGGGGAATCAGTTTGAATGTTGACTGGCTCAGTGTTACTAAGGACGGAAAGGAGATGAAATGAGTTTTTTTTTTGTTTTTTTTTATTAAAATGTATGCATGCAGATGAATGTAAATGCATGTTTATGTAAGACGCTTGTTTTCAATGGAATCCAGAGATTTTGTCGATTGTTTGTGAGCATTTCAAAGCATGAGAACAAAAATATAAGGCAACCATAATTAGTGCAACATCAACTTTCTCATTCATTCATAAGTGGAAGTGAATACAATGCTTTAAGAGAAAAAGTACAAGATCAATCTACATTTTTGGCTTGAACCTTTTTTAGTAACTCTAACTCGGCTTTGAGCTTTTTTATCATAATCCTACAAAATATAATAAAGTCAAAGATAACCAAAGGAGTGTTTTTGGGTGTCATGTGTTCAAATGCATCCCTTAACTTCCTAGGCATGTCTTGCAATAAACCATTAGCGAGTTCAACCACTTAGACGCACTTCCCATACCACATCTTAGAATCTCGACGGACATGTCGGATATTGTCTTGGTCTTGTTGTACGAGACCCTCCATGTGTTAGACCCTAGCTTCCCATTGTCTACCCTCATTTCTCAAAGTCTCAAAGGCTTCTTTCAAGCGTTGATTGTAGACTTTGAGGTTTCTCAACTCTTCTAGGGTCTTCTTTAAGTTAGCGTGAGGATTTCGAGATATCCGCTCAACTTCTTCTTGGAGACGACTTTCATGAGATGCATGCTCTCTGGATTCCTTGAGCAGTTTGGTGAGTTCTAGGATTCATGTTTTGAATCCTTCCCTCATTGCTTTCTGGCCAGCCAATGTCTTCTCTGACAGGCCTCTCCACTCACCATTTCTTTGTTGAGCTACTTTTATCTCTTAGTTTTGTATGTCAAGATCAACCCATGCCCTTTCCAAGAATTCACCAACTCTCTTTCTCTTCCATTTTTCATCTTCAACCATAGTCTCTCTCTCTCTCTCTCTCCCTGAGCTGTTCTTCCCTCTATTTGAGGTTAAACTTCAGCTCGTTCCTCTCTTAAGAGACCTTGTTGAGACTAGCCAGAAAATCTTCTTTTTCTTGTTCAATTCTAAGGACAGTTGCTCTAAGCTTATAAACTTCTTCAAGAGAAATGGGGAAGGGCTCAGGGGACGTAGGTCGAGCGAGGAGTTCAATTGAGAAAGGGAATTTGACTATCTGAACCCTTTCCAAGACTGACTGAAGTTAGGGATCCTTTTCTATGCAGTTCTTCTTTCCTAATTCGGTCCCTTTGGTGTGAACCCTGCCCTAGTCCCAAATGTTTTTTTTGCAGCAAAGCTGGAGTACCAGCACCCATGTCATGTAGAACCATCTCTTCTAAAGCTTTGTCCTTGGGCTTCCCTAGCATTGGGTATCCAAGTTGGCTCAAAGCTAAAGTGGGGTTATAACTTATACAACCCTTGAATCCAATCAAAGTCACATTAGGGAAGCTTCCACAACTGAAGATGAACTCTTCCACATTAAGTCTTATGGTATACCAAGTGACAGATCCTCGAGTTAGTGAAACCAAAGTCTGGGCCTATTCTTCACTAGTCATCTCATTGATCCAAACACCTGCCTTTAAAATATGAGAGGTCAACCATGTATAGAGCCGAGGGAGACATCAGACTAAGGTACCATTTATCTTCGCATGACAGAGGTTGAGAGTGTGGAAGACATCTTCTATGAGTGCAGGGACGGGGTTTTCCTTCTCTTTTTGCACACTCTAGAACACGTTCACACCAGTGGAATTTATAAAGTCCTTGTAAGTTGGGAACAATATTAACCCATATCTGAGAAGGGCTAATACATCCTTAAAAGCATCCCACTAACAAGCTGCAACTAGTTCTTCAGCTTTTCCCTCCAGGTAACCTCTCTAGAATCCGGGGAAAATCCCCCTCATTTTCCAGTTGGCTAACATGTTTGGAACTTCGATCTTGAAAGCCACAAAAATTTCTTACATCTTAGGAACTTGATTGATCCTAGTATAGAGTTTCTTTTCTTTCAAAGGGATTTCCAAGAATTTCTCAAACTCTTCTAGCATTGGGGTAAGCTGAAAATCTTGAAATAAGAAGCTTCAAAGCGGGGAATCATAGAATTGAGCTAGTGCTGTAATGGCCATGGTCTGAACTCTGATAGAGAAGAGGTCTAAGATATTTCCATATTTACCCTCAAAGGTGACTCTGAAGTAGGGAGGTAGCTTATCTGTAAACCTCTTTAAGTTGCCTAGGTCAGGCATCTTGGCTTTTAATTGCAAAGGCTTTCTCCTATCTGAACTCGTGTTTGCTTTTTGCCATAAATAACCTCAAATACTATGATTCCCTAAAAATAGAAGTTTGGCATGCCTAAGGAATTTTTATGATGTTACACTGATGTCATGAATGCATAATGGTAGGGATTTGGGATAACACGAGTAACACCAGAACAACCTATTTTGGTGGTCTCCCTATAATAGGGCAGTTTTAAGGTTTCTACCACTCACAAGGTTGGCTCTACATGGTTTGGATATGGTTCCTATAGTCATGGACCTTAGTCGGATCTGAGTCCTGCAACGGGCGAGCCACTTTATGACGAGATTGACAAAAAAGGTCTACTATAGGTGGAGTCTTCGTGTTATCCATTCAAGATGTGCACCTCGGGGGATAACACTACAAAACTACCAAAAGCAAACTGGTTCAAAATGGACCCCTAGAGTCATGGATCTTTATGTGGATCATCGTCATGCAATGAGCAAGCCATTTTAAATGGTGATTCACCAAGAGGTCTACTCTAAGAGGAGTCTTCATGTTAGCCATTCAAGGTGTGCACTTTGGGGACTAACACTATACAACTTCCATTGTAACCTATGTCTTTTCTCTTTTATATTTTATGAAGCTCGGGTATAAAGCTTTACTTAAAGTGTCATCCTAATCCCATACATGAATGTACACGTATGAGTATAAAATCTAGGCAAGATAAAAGGAAGGTGTATCAACACAAGAAGAAACAACAGAAAAGCTAACATTCACAGTAAAGTTAGCTAAACTAGGTTTGACTTTCTTTAGGGAACCAGGGTCCCAGCATAGTCGCCAGCTGTAGCTACATGAAAAATACTACGGGAATTCACACACTCGAGATGATAACAGAGTCACCACCGAACTTTATTTATTCCAAAAGAAAAGGGAAAGTATCGATAAAACCCTAGAAGAAAAAGAAAATGGTCGTCACAACCAAATTCAGGTTCAGGAGTCGGTTATGCGAGAGGAAGGTAATAACACCCCTCACATCCGTTGTACTCAATGAAAACCATTTTGTTAACTTTATGAATAAGAGTGTTAGCTATCATTATTTTTTATTCTAATTATTAAAAGGGAAAGAGAAAAGGACTAAAACATGTTTTTTATTAGGGTGCCTGACGAGATGTTGAATCTCGCTCATACGTATCCCCTGGTGTGATGGGGAACTCAAGGCTACATAGTTCTGGAAAGAAATTTTTTGTGGTTTGGTCGATATTAGCAAAAGGTACTTAGTCGCATTCGAGCGAAAAACATTGCTTGCTACCCAAAACATGGAGAATTGAACATTGACATCACGTCAGAATGGACAATATAAATTGGAATCTCACAGAGTTATGCTCTTGTCGCATTTGAGCGAAAAGCGTTCTTACTTCTTGCGCATTGTATGAACGAAGCTTTGTTTGCATCGTCTCGGAATAGATGAAGCATCTTTCAATTGTGAAAAGGTTTTAACATTGCTCTAAGGCAGAAAATGAGTTTGATTGGTTGAGATTGTTTTTTAGGTAGATGACGAACGCTAAGTAAGTCCAAGACGTGTGCCTTGGGGCCCATTATTCCTAGTTTCAAGGATTGTGTACTCCAATGTCCTTTTCCACCCAAGTGTTTATGAAAATTTATTCACGAAAGATGACTGCTTGGTAAGTTCAAGACGTGTGCCTCGGGGCCGATTATTCAAGGTATCAAAGAGTGTGTTCCCCTATGTCCTTTTTCATCCTAATTTGGTTAAGTGTTTTATGACAGAAGACGAACACTAGGTAAGTCCAAGACGTGTGCCTCGGGGCCGATTATTCAAGGTATAAAGGAGTGTGTACCCCATGTCCCTTTTCATCCAATTTTATTAAAAAAATTATATTTTCAACGCGCTTCGAGCAAGCGGAAAAGAAACTTGAAGTCGATCAAGTATTTATTCAAGTTAATTTGAAAATGGTTTAAATTTGGTTTTGAAATAGTTTTTGAAACTATGGCATGTAGTGAAATATTTATTTGAAAATACTTCGTGTTGACCATGACTTTGATTTTTATTTTGAAAGATTGATTTTATTTTATAATCAATTAATCAATAAAGTGGACAAAAATACTCATGTATGGTGTAACATCAACATGGGGTGATATGTGTGATGATGAAAAGATTTGGGCCTAAGGTCAACAAGAACAAAATAATAATTAAAAAACTAATAAAATAAAGGTAAAATTACACCAAAGGTCCTTTAAGTTACTTTTTTGTAACAGGTTGGTCCTTTAAGTTACCAAACGTGTGCACCGTTATTCTTTTTTAACACAGTGAAGTTGCTAATTGTGTATGCAATTATTTTGAGTGGTATGAAAATGATGAAGTGAAACCAGAAATACAATAGTCACACATTTTTAAATGTTCAAAATGCGAGAAAAGGGACGTATATATCACCCAAAAGGACCAAGTTGTTACAAAAGAAAACTTAAAGGACCAACCCGTTATCAAAAAATAACTTAAAGGACCTCTGGTGTAATTTTTCCTAAAATAAATAAATGAAAATAAAATAAAAAAGGAAGGATGAAAATAAGAAAAAGGGGAGGGGTTCCCCATCTTGAGCGCTTGGGCCAGCAGACCTGCCCACCATATATTTTATCTTCAGAAGCTTAGGTGCAAGAAAAAGGGTGTGATTAATAGTAAAAGATCTAGCCCAACTAGATAAGAGAGACCCAGGGCAGAGTTAAAGGTTGACTTAACAAGAGGCGTTGGATCAAAATCCAGGGCTGGCAGGTGAAGGTCCATGCAAGATAGGGTGGGGCTACCTGTACAGAGCCCCCTAGTCAACGGAAACTCCAATAATCAAAGGGGTATGATGGAGCTACGTGGGCTCATGATATGGAAGCAGAGGGTAAACAAAAGGAAGTCTTCAACGTGACCTCCTAATTTTCCCCTAAATTTTCTCTCTCCTCCCTATTTTCTCTCACGTGCTCTCTCACTCTAACACAAAAACCAAACACTTAACCTAACCAATCAAAGCCCAATTTTGCCATGAATTTGATGAAGAAACCTCAAGAACATTCGGTCAAAAATCTAGAAACCCTCAAAATAATCCCAAATCGTAAAATAGTAAACCCTAACTCCAATCAACTTTTTACTCTAAACCAAAATCCAAACATAGAATTAACAAAAATAAAGCTAAATGCAAAGATCAGACGCCCTTAGCCCTACAAAAACCTAGCCCTAATCCACTATGATTTCATCTGATTATATGGCTTCAGTACAAATTAGCTTAGGGTAATGATAAATTGAGCCTAAAAAAAAAAGAAAAAATGAAGAAAGTATATCAAATGCAAGCTCTAGTGAAGCTCTTCCACTTCCGACACGGTGGCACGATTTCCGGTAAGGACTCCCAGGTAACTTTCTTCTATTTTTCTGCTACTTTATGCTTTTCTCTTTGCTCATTCTTCTTCTAGTCCAACTATCTTCCTTGTGTGTCTGCTGTGAGTGAGATGTATGAGGGGTTTAGCTCACTATTTGGAGCATCGATATGAGACTCTAAATAGCTTGGGGTGAGAGCTTTAGGTGTAGTTTTAGGTAAATTGCAGAGGATAATATTTGCTCTGAATGCTTTTAGATTTCGGTTTTTCCTTGATGCTAATTGAAAATTAGAGGACTTAATTTATAGCAATTGATGAGAGAAAAATGAGGTACGTGTGAGAGCAAAATATCAGGGAATATATTTGTGCAGGGGCATTGTGAAGCGTGTGAATTGCAAAGGGGTAGGATTAATTAGTTATGCAATGAATTTACAAATGAGAATTGGGGTTGAAAGAATCCTTGATTCTTTGGGATTGTAGTGAGTGGAGGAAGGAAAACGTGGATGAGTGAGCCTGTGCTGGTTGTGAATGAACTTTTCTATTTTTTTTATTGTTGTAGTGAATTGGTAATTATAATCATGTTTCTTCTATTTTTTTTACTGTTGTTAAACCTTCTATTCTTTATTGGATTTATTTATTTTACCTTCAAATAATACTTGCTTATGATACCCCCTTATGATATCAAGTATAACAACACAAATTTTCAATTGTGCCCAATTATTCTCACTTGAGAAAATGCTGCAAAATTACTTGGTCCAATGACTCATTTTTTGTTGTGTTTTTTGTGTTTTCTTTGAACTTAACAGATTGTGAACTTGAATGGGACTATGCTTGATTTACTCTCAATTAATTTTTATTTTGTATTTTTGGTTAGATCTCAAATTACAAGTTTAAAGATGGTTTAGAAGCTTTTGGTAACAGGTCAAATGGAGCAAAGCTTTAGGTTTAGGAATGTACAAGTGTAAAATTTGGTTGTCATGTACTTAGGCTCAAAATGTAAAATTTTGAATTCTTGTAAACAATATGCCGAGTTTGGTACTCTTTGTAAGATTATAGTTTATTCAAATTTGAAATGAAATTAAAGCACTATGTGAATTCAAATAAACCTTGCAAATTCAAAAATCTTGAAATAATGCATGACTAAATGAATGAATGGAAGTAAAGGAATGAAAACATGAATGTAATTGAAATAGAATGAAAATATGAAGTATGAAGAATGTATATGCAGAATGGAGTGATGAATGAAACTAGGGTGATGGACATCGCTATTTAAAATTTAAGCTCATAATTTCAAATGAAAAAGACCTAAATTTTGAGTAAATGTGCATATAATGATATGAATACATGAATGAGGTAATCAAATGTTTGGAAATTGAATGCATCATACAAAGATGCAAATGACTAGATGAATAAGTTAAACTGTTGCCTTTATCTTATTTTGGTTTCTACATGTATATTGTTTTGGATTTTGACCAATGAATGCATATGAGACTTAATGACCAAATGAAATGGTCACAATATGATAATGAATAAGAAATAGATACAACTAAAATGTTAGTTTCTGGATTGGCTGGAATTTTGGTAAAACAAAGTATATTCAATGTGATGTCAAGGTGCTGATGTTGTAACATTGAAGTCTTAACACTGGGCTGTGTTAAGTAATTAATTGCTGAAGATGGATGTCTGATGTCACACAGGTGATGTTGTAACATCAGATCTGCAGAATTAACAACAATAGGCTGTGATGTTGTTAGGGTTGCGTATTAGCTGGAATTGTGGAGAGCAAGCTGTCTCATTGGATGCGAATATCTTGGGATAGATATTTGCTGCTGCATAGGAGATCTGCTGCAGATTTGTAGGAGATTTAAAAGGTTGAAGATTTAAAAAGATTTTAGGAGAAAATCTGTTTTAATATTCAGTTTTAAATAACAAATCTGGGAGATATTGTAGCAAGTCCAAGACCAATTCAAGGAGCTATATAAAGCGCACAAGACCAAAGGAAAAAGGTACAGAAAACAATCAGAAGATCAGAAGCTGGAGGCTTAGTGTCTAGAGTTTGTTTAGAGTGCTTGTATTTACACTATTCTAGGGTTTGAATAGGTGTTGAGTTTTTGTCCTCTCTAGAAGCTGTGAAGCAATAGAGAGTGGTTGATTGATCGAAGCTGTGAAGTAAGATTAAGGTTACTCAAAGTGGTTTCTTTGAGTGTTTGTAAGGGATTAAGTGGTGTTCTCATACCTAAGTGGTTTCTTAGGCAGGAAGTCATTAGTAGAGTATAAGTTTAGGAGATTGTCAACGGGTTGTTGAGTCTGTAAATTATATCTACAAGTAGTGAATTCCATCCCTGGCTTGGTAGCCCCCAGAGTAGGTTGGTTGTAACCGAACTGGGTCAACAATTCTTGGTGTTATTTTACTGTTATTGCTGTCCATTGTGCAGAGTGTGTTGTTGTGACATCACACCTTAACATCACACGTCTGATACCAGAATTTCAATTGGTATCAGAGCAGGCATCCTGTCTGTCTCTGGGTGAGATCTAGGGAAGTTACTTTCTGGTGTAAAGATGGACAAAGAAGTTGGAGGATTCGTCAACAGACCCCCTATTTTGGATGGATCCAATTATGATTATTGGAAGCCAAGGATGACCACCTTCTTAAAATCCTTGGACAGTAGGGCTTGGAAGGCTGTAATTAAAGAGTGGAAAGCACCTGTTGTATGTGAGAAGGATGATGCTGGTAAAGATAAAGAAGGCACCTCTAAGCCAAAGCCTGAAGAAGAGTGGACCAAGGAGGAAGACGAGCTTGCACTTGGAAATTCCAAAGCTCTAAATGCCATCTTCAATGGAGTGGATAAGAATATCTTCAGGTTAATTAATACCTGTGAAGTTGCTAAGGAAGCGTGGGATATCTTGCAGGCTACACATGAAGGAACATCTAGAGTTAAGATGTCGAGACTTCAGATTTTAACATCAAAATTTGAAAGCCTGAAGATGAAGGATGATGAGACTATTCATGATTTCCACATGAGTGTTCTTGAGCTGGCCAATGCATCTAGTGCTCTTGGAGAGAAGATGTCAGATGAAAAGCTTGTGAGGAAGATCCTTAGGTCCCTACCTAAGAAGTATAAGATGAAGGTTACTGCCATTGAAGAATCTCAAGACATCAGCAAGATGAGAGTAGATGAGCTCATTGGATCTCTTCAAACTTTTGAGCTTGGGTTGAATGAGGAAGAACCAGAAAAGAAGCCAAAAAGTATAGCCTTGGTGTCAAATGATGCAGAAGAAAAAGGAAAGAGTTCTGAATCGCAGGAGGATCTATCTCAGGCCATAGTTATGTTGGGAAGACAGTTCACCAAAGTATTCAAGAGAATGAATAATAACTCCAGGCCTAATGTCAAGAACATGACTTCTGACACCAGCAAGAAGGATGAAGAGAAAACTACCCAAGATAAAGGAGTTCAGTGCTTTGAGTGTGAAGGGTATGGACATGTCAAGAAAGAATGTCCCACCTTCTTAAAAAAGTAGAAGAAGGGCATGACAGTTTCCTGGTCTGACTCTGATAGTGAAAGTGAAGGCGAGTCAGCAAAGCATGTGAGAGCTTTAACAGGAGCTGTGGTTTCTGATGATGATTCTAGTGATGGAGAAGTAACTTATGAGGAGTTAGCATCTACCTATCAAGAGCTGTGTTTAAAAAGTGCTGAGATTTGTCAAGAAAACAAGTGCCACAAGCAACAGATTGCTCAGCTAGAGAATGAAAAGACAGATCTGGAAAATGAAGTGGTGCTAGTTAGAGCTCACCTTGATCAAATGACCAATTCTGTTAGGATGCTGAGCTGTGGTACAGACACACTTGACAAGATTCTTCAGTCAGAAAAAGCTGTTGGAGACAAAGCTGGGATAGGTTATGTGGCTGAGAACAAAGGAACTTCAGAAGGAAGCACTTCAGGTTCAAAGAAGGAAGTGTCACAACTTTCATCTCAACATCAGCCAAAGAAGCAGAATTCTACCCCTAAGAAAGCTGATGTTTCACAACCTAAGAAGATTGAGAAGAAGACTAGTCCCTATCAGAAGAGAAAGCAACCACAGGGAGCTAGTCAGTACATGCCCCCACAATACCACGAGAGCATGCAAGCTGCTCAGTTCAAACAACACATGTCTCATCAGGTGTCTCAACATCAGGACAACTGGTATGGTTATGGATATGGATACACCAATGCTGTTCCTTATCTCTATGGAAGAAGAAAGCCACACCATCATGGGAGACAATCAAGGAAACAACATTCTCAGCGGTCCTATGGAAGAAGATACCAGCATAATAGATGGCAGGGCAGTTATGGTAGGAGGAGACCATATTATGGATGGCAGCATAAGCAATCTCATCATGGCAGAAGATTCAGAGATGAAAGGGTGAGATTCTATTACTGTGGAAGGTTTGGACATATGCAGTACTCTTGCTACAAGCTGCATGGATACCCTCAACCTCAAAACAGATGGAGAGAGCACATGCCCAAAGTTGTTAAACAATGGGTACCTAAGGAGAAGGTGAAGTGCTTATTGGCTCACATGGCTGATAGAGAGTTTGAAGAAGGAACATGGTATTTTGACAGTGGGGGTTCCAAACACATGTCTGGATGTAGATCCATGTTTGCTGAATTTAGAACTTGCCCCCCTCTTAAAGTTATATTTGGAAATAGAGAGAAATGAGTTGTTGCAGGAGTTGGGAAAGTGAAAGGTGATGGTAGACCTGAACTTGACAATGTTCTATTTGTCAGTGGTTTAAATGCAAATTTGACCAGCATAAGCCAGCTGTGTGATGGAGGTTACAAGGTAAACTACACTAAGCATGAGTGTGTGGTTTCTGATGAGCATAATCAGATTGTTATGAAGGGTGTCAGAACCAAGGATAACTGCTATCAGTGGATTTCTCTTGAAGGAAATTCAACTCTTGATGCTCAAGTTGATGTTATAACATCAGACTATGACATCAGGATGCTGAAAGGTCACTCAGAGTTAATGAGTCCTGATGTGAATTGTTTAAAAGGAAAGTCTGTATGGAGGGAGAAAATTAGTAATTGGTCTTTAAAGAGTATTCAAAATCAGGCACCTTACTATATTGATACTACATCAATACTTACCAAAGCATTCTCATCGCAACGCTTCATCTCCCTAAATCTCAACAGAATAGAAAGTTCTTCTCCAAACCTAGTCTGTCACAAAGGAACGATGTCTGTCCCTTCCAAGAACTCTGAGCAGGTACGAACTAGGGTTTCTTCCGAAGAACTCATTCCTATTGCTTTTCCCGAGTCAGGTAACCCTAAACCCTCAACCACGGTAAACAAACCTGAAGCTAGGTCGTCATCCTCTCAAGCTGTTGAGGAGAAGTTTGATGTAGACATGCATTTGGAACAACTTGCCACCAAAATCCTTGAGAAGGGGATACGGGTGAAAGGGATTTCTGTCCCTCTAAGGCAAATGCCTGCTGAACAAGTCGACTCTCAAGGTGAGGACAATAATTTTCAAAGACAGGTCCTTAGTCAAGAAGCTGAAGGTGAAGATCCTGATGACACTGATGTCAGTCTTGATGTCAGAACATCGTCCCCTAGGAATGAAAGCCACAGGGGTAAAGGAAAGGAACAGGTTGAGGTTATAGAGATTGAGGACTCATCTGATGATGATAGAATTGGAAAAAGGAAGGATAAGAAAAGGACTTCAGTTACAGACTCTCCCAAGTCGTGGAGCAAAGGTGCCAGGTCTGGCAAGAAGAGGAGCATCAGGGAAGAGTCAGATTCTGAGTGTGATGCTCAAGACATCAACCCTGCTACAAATCAAGTGCCTGATAACATCTCATCTCACAGTGCCAGAAGTGCATCCTTGTGGAAGTGTGTGAGCCTAAGAAAGGTAGCTCTGGAAAGAGAGGTAGTAGCAAAAGACTTGTCATGTCTCTGAGATTGGCAACAAAGGAAGGTGAAGCGGTCAACACAAGGAAGGATGCTGTTGATGAAGACGATAATGATGATCTCAGCTCAGAAGATTCAAGCTTTTAAAGTTTGCCTTCTATTTTAGTAGGGTTAGCTTTATATTCTGTCTTTGTTTTAGCACTTAATGTGCTTGGTTATGTAATTCGAATATTGTGCTGGTTTATGCACTGTTTATGTTTTTAGTTTCCTTCTATGATTTGTTTTGCCTGGTTGCTAACTGAGAGGCTAACAATGAGAGCTAGGGTATACTGACTATAGTTTATAGGGCTTCTAACTGAAGTTTGCCTAATTGTGGCTAAAAAAGGGGAGAAGATAGCCAAGATATAGCCAAGATAGTTAAGAGTATTATTGCCATATGCTGCTAATGTGATGCAGATATTAAGGGGGAGATAAATTGATGCTGCTAAAAGGTGGTTAGTTGAAAAGTGGTAATGCAGTTATTGAGAGGAGTTATTGACAGTTGCTATGCTGGTGGGGAAGCAACATTGGTGAAAGCAACATTGTTGAAAGTTGCTGTATTAAGGGGGAGTTTTGACTAAGCTAGTGAAGATTTCATAGCATTTGAAGAGTGCAGCCAAGCAGACATCAAGGGGGAGAGAAGTGCTGCACATTGTGAACTACTGAACAGCTGTGATGCTGGTTCATGTTTTTGAGGGGGAGCACCAATTGGCTGTTGTCAATAATAAAGATGGTGCTGCAGCAGATCAAGTAATGAAGACTATGAGTATTGTCAAACTGCTGCTGATTGAGGTTCAAATTTTTGAAGATTATTCCGCTGCTGAAGTCTCTGAAGGTGCAGAGATTGTTTTAGCCAAAATTAGCCAAAAGGGGAGATTGTTAGTTCCTGGATTGGCTGGAATTTTGGTAAAACAAAGTATATTCAATGTGATGTCAAGGTGCTGATGTTGTAACATTGAAGTCTTAACACTGGGCTGTGTTAAGTAATTAATTGCTGAAGATGGATGTCTGATGTCACACAGGTGATGTTGTAACATCAGATCTGCAGAATTAACAACAGTAGGCTGTGATGTTGTTAGGGTTGCGTATTAGCTGGAATTGTGGAGAGCAAGCTGTCTCATTGGATGCGAATATCTTGGGATAGATATTTGCTGCTGCATAGGAGATCTGCTGCAGATTTGTAGGAGATTTAAAAGGTTGAAGATTTAAAAAGATTTTAGGAGAAAATCTGTTTTAATATTCAGTTTTAAATAACAAATCTGGGAGATATTGTAGCAAGTCCAAGACCAATTCAAGGAGCTATATAAAGCGCACAAGACCAAAGGAAAAAGGTACAGAAAACAATCAGAAGATCAGAAGCTGGAGGCTTAGTGTCTAGAGTTTGTTTAGAGTGCTTGTATTTACACTATTCTAGGGTTTGAATAGGTGTTGAGTTTCTGTCCTCTCTAGAAGCTGTGAAGCAATAGAGAGTGGTTGATTGATCGAAGCTGTGAAGTAAGATCAAGGTTACTCAAAGTGGTTTCTTTGAGTGTTTGTAAGGGATTGAGTGGTGTTCTCATACCTAAGTGGTTTCTTAGGTAGGAAGTCATTAGTTGAGTATAAGTTTAGGAGATTGTCAACGGGTTGTTGAGTCTGTAAATTATATCTACAAGTAGTGAATTCCATCCCTGGCTTGGTAACCCCCAGAGTAGGTTGGTTGTAACCGAACTGGGTCAACAATTCTTGGTGTTATTTTACTATTATTGCTGTCCATTATGCAGAGTGTATTGTTGTGACATCACACGTCTGATACCAGAATTTCATAAAAGATTAAAAATATTTGGGGGAAATTTTGGGGTATGATAGCCTCATCAGTCGGGTCAGATATTTAACTTTGCTTGAGCGATTGAGAGTCCCATCAAACAGGCTTAAACAAACTCCTCGTCTGAAGGAATTAGGAGTTACCCGGGTGGGAACCAACAAGAAGTCACGCCCAAGGGACGCGACTGAAGTTGAGCCCAAGAGACTTAACTTAAATTTTTGTTTGAGAGCTTGATAGATGTCCTGACCGAGAGGTCTATTACCTTGCTTAAGAGACTTGAAGTCTCATAAGCTGGGCCAAACATATAACTTCGCCCTAGGGACATAGAGTCCCGTTAAACAGGCTTATAAAAACTCCCCACTTGAGATACTTAGAATTTCCTCGGGCGGGATCCAACATAAAGTCATGCCCAAGGGGCACGACTAGCGTTAATACCATCAAACAGGCTTAAGCAAATTCCCTGCCTAAAGGAGTTATAGTCCCATGAAATAGGCTCATCTAAATGCCCCGCCTAAGGGACTTAGAGTCTCATCAGACATAATCAACATAAAGTCTCACCTAAGAGACTCGACTATAAGGTCTCGCCTAAGAGGCTTGACATAAATCTCGATTGAAAAACTTAGAGTCCCACCAAACAGTCCTATCTAATCGCCTCGCCTGAGGGACTTAAAGTATTATCATACAAGCTCGACATAAAGTCTCTCCAAAGAGACTTAACTATAAGGTCTCACCTAAGGGACTTAACTTAAGTCTTGCTTGAAGGACTTAGAGTCCCATCGAACAAGCTCATTGTAAGTTCCTGGATTGGCTGGAATTTTGGTAAAACAACAAGGTGTTCAATGCTGATGTCATGGTGTTGATGTTGCAGCATTGAGTCTTAGTACTGGGCTGTACTAAGTTGTGAAGGTTAACTATGTTTGATGTCATGGGCTTGATGTCATAACATTGCACTTAACACTGGGCTGTGTTAAGGTTGCTAGTTGCTGAAGTGGATGTCTGATGTCACATAGGTGATGTTGTAACATCAGACCTGCAGAACTGAAGCTAATGACAGCATGGGCTTGTTGTTATTAGGGTCGCGTATTAGCTGGAATTGTGGAGAGTGTTGACTCGTTGGATGAGAATATCTTGGGCTAGATATTTTCTGTTACATGGGAGATTTGATTGCAGGTTTGTTGGAGAATTAAAAGGTGGAAGATTTAAAAAGATTTTGGGGATAAAATCTGTTTTAAAAGATTCAGTTTTTAATTAACAAATCTGATCAAATATTGTGACAAATCCAATCCAAATTCAAGGAGCTATATAAAGCGCACAAGACCAAGGAAGAAGGTACATAAAACAGATTGAAGATCAAGAGCTGGAGGCTTAGAGTCTAGGGTTTGTTTAGAGTACTTGTAATCACACTATTCTAGGTTGAATAGGTGTTGAATTTTCTGTCCTCTCTAGAAGCTGTGAAGTAATAGAGAGTTGTTAATTGATCGAAGCTAGGAAGCAAGATCAAGGGATCTCAAAGAGGTTGTTCTTTGAGTGTTTTAGGGGATTGAGTAGTGTTCTCATATCTAAGTGGTTTCTTAGGTAGAAAGTCACTTGTAGAGTATAAGTTTAGGAGATTGTCAACTGGTGTGTTGAGTCTATAAATTATATCTACAAGTAGTGAATTTCATCCCTGGCTTGGTAGCCCCCAGACGTAGGTAGTTAGACCGAACTGGGTGAACAATTCCTTGTGTTTTCCTGTTGCTTATTCTGTCCATTATTGCAGAGTGTGTTGTTGTAACATCGCACCTTAACATCACACGTCTGGTACCAGAATTTCAATTGGCATCAGAGCAGGCATCCGGTCTGTCTCTGGGTGAGATCTAGGGAAGTACTTTCTGGTGAAAGATGGACAAAGAGGTTGGAGGATTTGTCAACAGACCCCCTATATTGGATGGCTCAAACTATGAGTATTGGAATCCTAGAATGACTACCTTTTTAAAGTCATTAGACAGCAGAGCTTGGAAGGCTGTCATTAAAGAGTGGGAAGCTCCTGTTGTGTGTGAAAAAGATGATGCTGGCAAGGATAAAGAAGGCACCTCTAAGCGAAAGCCTGAAGAAGAATGGTCCAAGGAAGAAGATGAGCTTGCCCTTGGGAATTCAAAAGCCCTAAATGCTATCTTCAATGGGGTTGACAAGAACATATTCAGGCTGATCAACTCATGTGAAACTGCTAAGGCTGCTTGGGATATTTTGAAGGCTACTCATGAAGGTACATCTAGAGTTAAGATGTCAAGACTTCAGCTTTTAACATCTAAGTTTGAAAGCTTGAAGATGAAGGAAGAGGAAACTATTCATGACTTCCACATGAGTGTTCTTGAGCTGTCAAATGCATCCAGTGCTCTTGGTGAGAAGATGACAGAAGAGAAGCTGGTAAGAAAGATTCTTAGGTCCCTCCCTAAGAAGTATAAGATGAAGGTAACAGCCATTGAAGAATCTCAAGACATCAGCAAGATGAGAGTTGATGAGCTTATTGGATCTCTTCAAACATTTGAACTTGGGCTGAATGAGGGAGAACCAGAAAAGAAGCCCAAGAGTATAGCCTTAGTCTCCACTCCTGCAGCAGCTAAAGATGATGAGTCCCAGGAGGATCTGCCTCAGGCTATAGTTATGTTGGGAAGGCAATTCAACAAAGTGTTCAAGAAGATGAACTATAACTACAGGCCTAATGTCAAGAACATCTCCTCTGACATCAGCAAGTCAAAAGAGAAAGATGAAGAGAAGACTGTCCAAGATAAAGGTGTTCAGTGCTTTGAATGTGAAGGGTATGGACATGTCAAGAAAGAGTGTCCCACATTCTTGAAGAAGCAGAATAAGGGCTTGACAATTTCCTGGTCTGACTCTGACAGTGAAAGTGAAAGTGAGTCAGCAAAGCATGTTACAGTTTTGACAGGAATTGTTGAATCTGATGATGATAGTGATGGAGAAGTCACTTATGATGAGCTAGCTTCAACCTACAGAGAGCTGTGTTTTAAGAGTGCTGAAGTCTGTCAAGAAAACAAGTGCCACAAGCAACAGATAGCTCAGCTTGAGGATGATAAAGCTGAATTGGAGAAAGAAGTCCTATGTGTCAAAGCTCATCTTGAGCATATGACTAAAACTGTTAGAATGTTGAACAGTGGTACAACCACTCTTGATAAGATACTCCAGTCAGAAAAAGTTGCTGGAGACAAAGCTGGGATCGGATATGTGGCCGAAGACAAAGGTACCTCAGAAGCAAGTACTTCAGGTCTAAAGAAGGAAGAGTCATAAACTGTGCCTCAACATCAGCCAAAGAGGCAGAATCTTACTCCCAAGGAAGCTGATGTTTCACAACCTAAGAAGATTGAGAAGAAGACTGGTCATAATTAGAAGAGAAAGCAGCCTCAAGGTGCTAGACAGTATATGCCTCCCCAATATCATAGGAGCATGAAGGCTGCAAGGCACAAACAGAACATGTCAGAGCAGATGTATCAACATCAGGAAAACTGGTATGGATCTGGTTTCAACAATGCTGTACCTTACAATTATAGGAGGAGGAAGCCTCATCACCATGGGAGACAGCCTAGAAGACAACATCGTCAGTTCAGGAGACATTCTACCTATGGTAAAAGACATCAGCACGATAGAAGACAAGCTAACTCTGGAAGAAGAAGACAACATTATGAGTGGCAGCCACAGCTTTATCATCAAGGTGGGAGAAGGTTTAACCACTTCAGAGATGATAGAATCAGATGTTTCTATTGTGGAAGGTATGGACACATGCAGTACTCTTGTTACAAGCTGCATGGATACCCTCAGCCTCAAAACAGAGGGAGAAAGCACAAGCCCAAAGTTGGTAAACAATGGGTACCTAATGAGAAGATGAAGTGCTTATTGGCTCACCTGGCTGACAAAGAAGCTAAAGAAGAAACATGGTATTTTGACAGTGGGTGTTCCAAACACATGTCTGGATGTAGATCCATGTTTGCTGAATGTAGACCGTGTCCTTCTCTTGAAGTGGTGTTCGGTAAAGGGAATAACGGAGTTGTAGAAGGTATTGGAAAAGTAAGAGGACCTGAACTTGACAATGTCTATCTTGTCAATAGTTTGAATGCTAATCTGATAAGCATCAGCCAATTATGTGATGAAGGTTACTTAGTCAGCTACACCAAAGACAAATGTGTTGTAACGAATGAGAAGGGTGAGGCTGTAATGACTGGTGCAAGGTCCAAAGACAATTGTTATCAGTGGATTCCTCAAACTGAAAGCCAGTCTGGTGATGATAAAGAAGATATCAAGTGTAGACATCAGAATGATGAAGGTTCCCTCAAGTTGATGAAGGTCAGAAGAAAAGATGATCTGAAATTAGTCAAGGGCAAATGTTACACATCAGTCCTCACCATTGATGGAAGGATTAAAGGTTCTCAGGAGCTGAATAGAGCAACATCTTTCGAGAGGAAAGGTGCTGATGTCTTGACATCTGAACAAATCATCAGAATCTCACATCAATGTAGTGGTCTGACTGTGAGTAAGTCTAAAAGGCTAGAGATTGAAGAACTCACTGAAGTTATGGGAGATACCAGTGGTAACTATAAAAAATTCTATCATCAAGATCTGAAGAAGATCAATGTCTCAGAAGAAAACCTCCCCTGGATGAATAGCTCTGTGTCGAAAGATACAGATGTCAGAGCAGATGCTGAAACATCTCAAGACAAGAAGAGTATTTCTAGCCTCAAGAAGGATGATGAGCAAAGTGCAAAAATGATTTAGAATAGACTAGAGTCTAAGACTGATTCCAATATGAAAATTGACATGCAGAGGACCTCTGATATTGGCTCTATCAGATCCTGGATTAAAATGTCAAGAATAAATACACATCCTCTAGGATGGAATCATGCTGGTCAAAAGATACAAACTAATCTTGGAAGACTAAGAAGAAGAAAGAGGGGCAAAATCAGATTAGTTCTCAGATCTAAGAAGAAGAACAGTCGTAGATCAGTGTTATGTGGAAAGAACTCATGCTATCAACTCTTGTGGAAGAAACGACTGTTGGGCAATCACCATGTCAAGAAAGATGTTACAACATTGCAGAATGTTACTCATCAATGGGATGATGAGCAGGTTGATAGAAAAGATCTGGTTAAATACTCAGATTATTTGGTAAATAAAGAGAATTTAGATGATGAGTTCATGTATGCTAACCAATTTGAGAGCTTAAAATTGGGGAGCGTATTACTTCAAAATTAATTGAAAGATGTTTTATGGTGCAGTTGGCCTATAAGATAATGGTTATTCAACTGCAGATAGTATGGTACATAAAATAGTATGTTCAATTTTTTAGTGTAGTCTCTCTAAGAAACTCATCTTGGTGCTCTGGTTCTGTTTAATGCAGTACAAATTTCAGCAGTCAGAATAGTACTGTAAAGTGTTTGGCATGGCAACTGAAAAATCTAAAAATAGGATTTTTATTCAATAGTTGAAAATACAAGATTAGACTACATCCTCATGCCAATCTCCTGCATCCAGAAAAGCCTTCCAATCTGCATCCCATTCATCTTCTGAAGGCTGTTGTTGAGCAGAATGGTTCTTACCAGGCTTCATAGTGGTCACTGAAGTCCTGCCAGTTTTTGTTGCTCCTGTAGAAGGACCTGATGTCGTCTGAGATTTGATCTTCTTCTTCATAGGGTCTGGTTGTGTATCCTCATGCTTGAGGTTCTTGGTTGGTTCTTTGGAGCTTGATTGACTCATGCTTTATTGGTGTGTTGTGCTGAGCATAGGAGAAAGAGTGGTTTTATAATGGTTTGTTCAAATGCTTGGGTTGTATCGCCTGACCAGTCAAGGGGTTGGAAGTTGTTTTTGACTATGTCATTAATAATGTCAGAACATAGTGCTTGGAGACTACATAGGTCTTGTTGCTACTGACAGTGGGACCAGTATTATGTCACCTTGTAGGGCATTTGATTTGGGATAGTTGTCTAATTATGGCTAAAAAGGGGGAGAGTTAAAAATTGCCATGAGGAGAAGAGTAGTTGCTGCTAAAAGAATAAAAATAAAAGGTGTTTAGTTGAAAAGTAATGATGCAGCTGTGGAGGGGGAGTATAGACAGCATAGTTGTGGAGCTGCTAGTGAAGTATTCATAGCATTGAAGAGTGCAGAGTGCAGCAAAGCAGACATCAAGGGGGAGATGTGTTGCACATTGTGAGCTACTGAACAGCTGTGATGCTGGTTCAAGTTTTTGAGGGGGAGCACCAATTGGCTGTTGTCAATAATGAAGATGGTGCTGCAGCAGATTAAGTAATGAAGACTATATGAAGATTGTCAAACTGCTGCAAGTTAAAGTTTCAAAATATTGAAGATATTCCGCTGCTGAAGTCTCTGAAGATGCAGAGATTGTTTTAGCCAAAATTAGCCAAAGGGGGAGATTTTAAGTTCCTGGATTGGCTGGAATTTTGGTAAAACAACAAGGTGTTCAATGCTGATGTCATGGTGTTGATGTTGCAGCATTGAGTCTTAGTACTGGGCTGTACTAAGTTGTGAAGGTTAACTATGTTTGATGTCATGGGCTTGATGTCATAACATTGCACTTAACACTGGGCTGTGTTAAGGTTGCTAGTTGCTGAAGTGGATGTCTGATGTCACATAGGTGATGTTGTAACATCATACCTGCAGAACTGAAGCTAATGACAGCATGGGCTTGTTGTTATTAGGGTCGCGTATTAGCTGGAATTGTGGAGAGTGTTGACTCGTTGGATGAGAATATCTTGGGCTAGATATTTTCTATTACATGGGAGATTTGATTGCAGGTTTGTTGGAGAATTAAAAGGTGGAAGATTTAAAAAGATTTTGGGGATAAAATGTGTTTTAAAAGATTCAGTTTTTAATTAACAAATCTGATCAAATATTGTGACAAATCCAATCCAAATTCAAGGAGCTATATAAAGTGCACAAGACCAAGGAAGAAGGTACAGAAAACAGATTGAAGATCAAGAGCTGGAGGCTTAGAGTCTAGGGTTTGTTTAGAGTACTTGTAATCACACTATTCTAGGTTGAATAGGTGTTGAATTTTCTGTCCTCTCTAGAAGCTGTGAAGTAATAGAGAGTTGTTGATTGATCGAAGCTAGGAAGCAAGATCAAGGGATCTCAAAGAGGTTGTTCTTTGAGTGTTTTAGGGGATTGAGTAGTGTTCTCATATCTAAGTGGTTTCTTAGGTAGAAAGTCACTAGTAGAGTATAAGTTTAGGAGATTGTCAACTGGTGTGTTGAGTCTGTAAATTATATCTACAAGTAGTGAATTTCATCCCTGGCTTGGTAGCCCCCAGACGTAGGTAGTTAGACCGAACTGGGTGAACAATTCCTTGTGTTTTCCTGTTGCTTATTCTGTCCATTATTGCAGAGTGTGTTGTTGTAACATCGCACCTTAACATCACACGTCTGGTACCAGAATTTCACTCATCTAAACTCCCTGCTTGAGGGACTTGGAGCTTCCTCGGGCAGGATCCAACATAATGTCTCGCCCATGAGGCGTGACCGAAGTATTACCTAAGAGACTTAACTTAAAGTCTTGTCTGGGGATTAATAGAAGCCCACATGAGAGGTCCAACACCTCACCTGAGAGACTTAGAGTCCCATCAGCTAGGATCAATATAACTTTGCCTGAGAGATAAAAAGTCTCATCAAACAGGCTCATCTAAATTCCCTACTAGAGGGACTTGGAGTTTCCTCGGCTGGGATCCAACATAATGTCTCATCCAAGAGGCACGACCAAAGTCTTTCCCAAGAGAATTAACTTAAAGTCTTGTTTGGCAGTTTGATAGAAGTCATGCTTGAGAGATCCAACGCCTCGCCTGAGAGACTTAGAATCTCATTAGCTAGGACCAATATAACTTTACTTGAATGACTGAGAGTCCCATCGAACATGTTAATCTAAACTCCATGCCTAAGAGAATTAGAGTTTCCTCGGGAAAAATCTAACAGAATGCCTCTCCAAATGGACCTGTGAATTCTAGCCTAAGAGGCTTACCTCATAAGTCTTGTCTGAGGGCTTGATATAAGTACATTCAAAATGGATCAACACCTAGCCTAAGAGAATTACACTCTCAACAGGAAGGCTCAACATATAATCTATCCAGAAGGACTTTGAGTCCCACCAAACAGGCTAATCTAAACGCCTCGTCTGGGGGGCTTAAAGTCTCATCAAATAGGCTCGACATAAATTCTTGCCTAAGAGACTCGACTATAAGGTATCTCCTAAGAGACTCGACTATTAAGCCCCGCTTGAGGAACTAGACATAAAGTCTCGACTAAGAGACTTAACTATAAAGTATCACCTAAGAGACTTGACTATTAAGTCCCGCTCGAGGGACTCAACGTAAATTCTTGTCGAAGAGACTCAACTATAAGGTGTTTCCTTAAAATATAGACTATTAAGTCTCATTTGAGGGACTTGACATAAAGTCTCGCATAAAAGGCTACACTATAAAGTCTCTCCTAAGAGAATCGACTATAAGTTATTGCCTTAGAGACTCGACTATTAAGTCTTGCCTGTGGGACTCATTCCAAGTTATACCTGAGGGACTCACTGTAAGACCTCATCAAGAAAAATCCCACCTAGGATAGATTCGTACAAGGGATTTTTAAGGATTTGAGCACTCTTATTAATCACTTTGCCCTTTTCAAGCCCTCGTGCTTAAGGGACTATGTACTGATATAATTTTATTTGTCTCCCAAGAAGGGATAGTTCGTGGAAAGTAAGAAAGGTTGGGTGCAAGGACGAGGGGCAAGCTACCCTGCAAAGCTAGAGGCCGACTGAATGGGCCATATAGTCGCCTAAAATATGCCGCAAGACCGTATGGATTGGGCTTAGGCTGTCCACTCCCCTAGTAAACATGCGTGAAAACGTGGGCCAACAATTACTAACTAAAGAGAATCTGTCATAGGACAAAACCATTTCTTCCATGATTCTAGGAAGAACAAGTTTCCACTTGACCACTTTCTTGGTCATGAAGCTAGTGCGTAACCACCAACTAACTTTACAACTCAGGCCCAAGAGAGTCTCTATAAACATTTTCACCTTTGAGGAAGAAGACATATGATAACTTGCATAGAATACCTTAAGCGTTACGCTGACATACAAAGTCTCTCCTCGTATGTAAGCAGGTCCTCTAAAATTATCGTAAATGCTGTAACACCACCATACAAGGCTTCTAGCTACCGGGAGCAAGCCCTTACCACCCTAAATTCTTATAAACCTTTTAAGCACTATGAACATCCTCTACCCTTGTAGAGATACCATGCACACCTTTATTTTTTGACGAGTAATATATATATATATATATATATATATATATATATATATATATATATATATATATATATATATATATATATATATTTCTACATGCGTAAGGTAAAAAGCGCATACACACTTTTCATACTTCATTTTGCCCCATTTTTTGGACTCATTCACTAACATGATAGTTGGAATGCTAATCTTCCAACTCCACCTTCGTATTCAGCCGCACAAAAGACTTGCAGTACCATATTAAAGATGGTACTTGAGTGAATTGCACACTCAAAGATACAACAGAGTCGCCACCGAACTTTATTTAGTCCCAAAGGACAGGGAAAAGATCGATAAAACCCAAGGGGAAGAGAAACAGGAACGTGGGTCGGTTATACGAAAAGAAGGTACTAGCACCTTACGCATCCGTCGTACTCGACGGGAACCATTTCGCTTGCTTCTAGGTTTGGATGAGTTATCTATCTAGAGGCTTCTAGCTAAAAGAAGAGAGAAGAGAGAAGAAAAGAAAGGAAAAAAGAAATAAAGAAAGAAAGTGCTCGCGAAGGATTAGGGCCCTCGTGCCTACGTACCCTCATAGTGCAATGAGGAAATCAGAGCGCTGTAGTTCAGGGGAACCAGGGAAAGAAAGGAATGGAAGAAGGGTGGAAGTGTGCTCGCCAAGATCATCGCGATCTCGTGCCTACGTATCATACATTCAAATGAATGCAGAATCAGATCTTCCATAGTTCAGGGAACTAAGACGAAAAGAGAAGGAACAGATAGAGGTGGTGTCAAAACCAAGAGCAAAAGAAATAGAAAGATCCAGTGGGGATGCAAAAAAATGGTGTCAGAACCGAGAAAGAAGTGTGAAGGAAAGACAATAATTGTATTGAGGATAAAGTGCGAGAGTGGTGTCGAAACCAAGAAAGCTACTATGCCAGGAGATAAAAGGAAAAAAGCTCGAAAAATAAGGAATGATGTCAAAACCAAGAGCGCAAGGTAAAGGAGTGGTATCAAAACCAAGAGAGAAGAGCAAGAGCATTGGTGTCAAAACCAAGAGAGAGAGAGAGAGAGAGAGATCGAAAGAAAGAGAAAGGGAAAACTCCGCTGGGATAGCAAGAAGCGAAATGCTAGAGATTGACTCTGTGGGGATTAAAGTATAGGTATCAACATGCTGAGGCAAAACTGAGTGATTTGATGAGCAGTGCTTAATCGGGGAACGGGTGTAGGACCAAGCGAAGGTCGTGACCAAAGAGTGGGTGTGGGACCAAGCGAAGGTCGTGAACCAGAGGACGGGTGTGGGACCAAGCGAAGGTCATGACCCAAAGGACGGGTGTGGGACCAGGCGAAGGTCGTGACCCAGAGGACGGGTGTGGGACCAAGCGAAGGTCGTGACCCAAAGGACGGGTGTGGGACCAAGCGAAGGTCGTGACCCGAAGGAGTTCGGTGCACTGACTGAAAAAACAGTACTTGACCGAAGAAAGGGTATTTGAACCAAAAGAAGGTTACTAACCCAAGGGAGCAAGTATTCGAACCAAGAGAAGTTTGCTAACTGCTAGGGATTCAATTTTAACAGAAAGACTGTGATTAACCGAAAAGAAACGAGTGATTAACCAAAAGAAGGTGATTAACTCGAAAGGGGTTCAGTGTATTAACAGACTGGTTGTGGTTAACAAAAACGCATGGATGATTAACCAAGAGAAGGTGATTAACCCAAGAGGAAACTAAATGTGTTAACAGATAGACTGTGATTAACTGAGAAGACGTCCAAATTGGTATTTTAACTGACAGGCAGTGATTAACCAAACAAAGGGAGAAGAACCGAGAGAAGGTTGCGAACTCCTGGGAATGCAGTTTTTTAACAGAAAGACTGTGTTTAACCGAAGGAAGGAAATGAAACTTTTATGGGGAATCAAAAAGTAATGATTGACCATAAGAAAAGAAACTAAGGTATTGAAATAAAGAGAGTTTTCCAACCCAAAGAACAATGATCTTAACCAAGAAGGATGGTGATTGACCAATAGGGATTGCAAGAGATAGGAGTGATCAAAGATCGACTCGACTAGGGAAGAAGATACACTACCGCCTGAGGATAGAGATGACTAAGCCAGACACAGGGTCATTCGTCCCCTACCTGAAGTAGTCAGAATGAGAGTAGGAATTCTCCCTTCTCATTCCTTCTCTAACACACAGGGTGTAGTGCAGAAGTTCAAACGGACAGCGTAACAGCTCCAAGTTGTACAGTGCTCCAGTGCGTCGTGCATCGTGCGAATCTCTAACTCGGCAAGGGAGAAAGAGAAAGAAAGCTCTAAAGGAAGCCTAAAAAGAAGCGCAAAGGAAGGATCAACTAATCGAAACAAAGTTTCGAATAATTATTAAAGGGGAATTGATATGCTAACAATTTTCCAAAGAGAATAGAAAACCATTAAAGCAAAAGGTGTAAATTATTGATTATGCATGATTAAATTGGCTCAATAAAGAACAAACTTAATGTGATCAAGAAATGAAAATGCAAAACAGTGCCAAATAGATATTAGCATGTATCACAAATCATGTGTCAAGTGATCAAAGATTGTGCAAGAATTAACATGTTCAAACAAATATCAAGAACACCTAATTGCAAGAATTGATAAATCAATCATTGAATTAATGTATATATGCTTTAAACAGAGGTTAACAACACTTAAAACATCCATAAATATCAAGCATATTAATCCATGGAAGTTAGAGGAGGAAAGGATGTCAAACAAGCTTGAAAAAGCATGAAAATGGCATTCTGGTTCAGTGTTAATCGATTAACACTTTTGCACTGCAAAGTGTTAATCGATTAACACTTGAAGATATGCAAAAATAACACTGGTCAATCGATTAACACTTTTGCACTGCAAAGTGTTAATCGATTAACACTGGCACAGGGGCAAAAAACAGTTTTTCAAAAGTGCTTTTGGCCACTTATTGATTGTGCAATCACTCCAATGCTAGGGAAAATAATCGTGCATGCAAAATTAAGTTTAAAAATAGAAAATGATCAACAATGGAATCAATTAAATCATCAAGATCATGGATCAAGCAATGGCATAATCAATTCGCATGCAAAACATCGAAACTACATTCCGAATGATACGAAAATATGCGAAACAGAAAAATGAGTAAGATCTACCAACCTACAAGCCAAAGGTTTGGCTTGGTGGTTGTTGCAAAGTGATCTTTGTTAGTTCTTTAATTTTTAGGGTTGGCATTAATTTTGTAAAACAAATAATAACAGCAATATGTTAGATAGGATATTTTATCTTGCTAAAGAAGAACAGGTTGAGCAAGAAGTCCTATTGTGCAATGGAACATGTTGAGTTGAAGTGGGTTCAACATCTGGAACAACATGTCGTATTAAGATGTCCCATGAAGGTCCATTCGACATCGCGCCAGAACCGAAGTGAATTAAAGATTCTGTTATGTCTTAACAGATGCAGAATATTTAGGGAATAATATGCAAATTCTATGTGGCGCTGAATTAAAAGGTCTGAAGATTCAAATTGAGAAGAATATTGGAAAAATATACACTTTCTAAATATGGAGATATTTTAGGAAGTTAAAGATTGAAGTCCTATTATGTGGCAGAAGTTTCTACTGATTTGTAGCAGCTTATTTGTTGTATCTGTGAAGGCCCAAATCCAGTCGGGAATAGGTTGTATATAGATGCAGTGTAACCTAGAATTGTAACTCAATCAAAAGATGTAAAAGTTTGTTATTAGGGTTGGTTCCTGTACCACTCGACATGTGAGTTGGACACTTTGTAAGTGTGATCCTCGAAGCTGTTAAGTAAGAGGAGTATTGTTCTTGGAGGAAGCTTTTAAGTAACTCTAAGTTGTGTCTTGGAAGTGTGTCTTCCTTGTTGAATTGTTGTATAGGTAAAGAGCCGTTGATGCAATGGCGGAGTGTTGACTGCTAGACATCATTGCGATGATTGGGAGTGAGAAGAGTTTCTCATAGCTAGAGAGAATCTAGGTAGAAGGGTCATTGGGTAGTGATTAAGTGATAAGTTGTAAACGGAGAGTTTAGCTTTGAATTGATACTGCTGATAGTGAACTTCATCCCTGGCTTGGTAGCCCCCAGAGTAGGTGTGTTAGACCAAACTGGGTTAATAATTCTGTGCGTTTTATGTTTATCTTTTCAGTACTAAGCTTATTGTTATATACCTTGCCATGTGTGTTCATGTCAGACCAGATGTCGAATGGCATGTTATAGGACGTTTGAATTCTGCACATGTACCAGAATTTCAATTGGTATCAAAGCAGGTCATTCTGTTCTGTATCTGGATGAGATCCGAGGGAAGATACTTTCTGGTTCATGGTCAAGGTAGAAGCTTTCTACTAAAAAGTTGTTTGAACTTGGAGAAGTTCATATAGGTGTGAGAATGGTCCCTAGAAGTGGAGGATGGACTGTTCGTGACAGGAAGTGGCATATGCTGAAGGCTTGGAGGTTTGGTTGAAAAGCTGCTGTGGTGTGGTTTGATTTATTTTCAAACCTGTGGTATTGTGGTGTCACTTGGATTATGATGCTAGGGCTGATATGTGACACCTGAAGGTTCGAGGAGTTTGTGTTGTGATCTGCTGCGTATCTATCTGAAAACTCCTGAGGTTGTAACTAAGAAGGTTGTTCTTCTCTGAATGTATATCCTATGGTGATGGGATATGTGCAAGACTGATTCAACTTACTTTGTCAATGATACATGAAGATTATTGTTCAAGTCCACTCATAAAGGCATTGATAAGTGAAGTTGTAAGGAAGAGATCTGAAGTAAGTGAGAAGTAATTTACTTTTGCTTCTATTCCTAAAAGGGGTAATCTCCAGTCTTTGACCTCTTGATGTGTTCCTTGGAATGATGTCTTACCTTGTGTTAGAACATCACGTCAGAATTGTGCAGAATCTTGTGGTCTAAAGGAATGGCATAGCAGATGCTTTGGGTGCTGAACTAATGTGATTTGATCACATGGGTTTAGAACCTACTCCTGATCTGGAAGAGGAGGCATCTGGGTGGTATGTCTAAGAAGTCTCTGGGCCTGGAACTTATCTTAGATGTGTGAGTTGGTCAAGGTGTGATCAACATATTATTTACTCATGAGGTCAGTTTATTTCTGGTCCTTGCTGCAGGAGTGGAGAACTTGAGATTCAAGAAGTATTATCTCTAGCAGACTTCTTGGACATGAAGGTCAAAGATCAAAGAGTCATGTTTTTTCTCTGTTATTTGGAAGCATTATCTGAATGATTGTGTGAAGCTAGACAAGTATTGACTGTGTGTGATTAAGGATTGATTTGACCCAATCATAGTCTGTGCTGCTATTAAAGGGGAGAATGATAGGGAATGATTACCTTTGGAGAGTTGGATGAGAGAATACTGCTCTTGTGTTCTTGTGTTGTGATGGGTTATGATGGGTGTTTCTGGTCCCGAGGCTTAAAAGGGGAAGCTTGAAGATTCTGTTTTGGAATGTGGTATTTTTCTTAGTGCAGCTGGACTCTGTTCATGATGTCAAGACTGATGTCTTAACATCTGTTGACAGAACATTTTGTTCAGAATGTTATGGTTTTTGTCTCCTGAGATCACAAGCCTCTACCTGATTTATGTACTATTGTGAGGGTCAAGCAGTAGGTGAATGTGTTCAGCAGGTGTGTTAAACAGAGAGTGCGCTCTTGAAGACATGAAGATGAGTCTCATGTTCTCCATTCATTTAAGGTGTTCTTCTTGCAAAGGAGTACTGGTGCTCTTAGATAGAGAAAAGTTGATCAGATTGAGAGCATGTGAGTATTAGTACAAGGGAGGATTGTGTTCAACTTGTGAGTTGAACAAAGAGTGAGCTCTTGAAGACATGAAGATGCGTCTTATGTTTTCCATTCTTCAAGGTACGAAGAAGCACATGTTATTCTTAAAAGGGGGAGAGTGTGTCTAGATATTGTCTAGTTGTATGATGTGATTCTTTTGTGTGTGCTTTCGGTACAGCTGCTGATGCTGGTTGTGATCAGGTGGTTGTGATTACCTGAATAAAATGCAGAAGGTGTACTGATGTCCTACATATTGTTACAACATCATTGGTTGGTGTGTATCCTGGATGAAGGTCTGGGACTGTGCTTGTGGAGTTGGAAGAAGCATCATTATTGTCGGAAGTGGCAGTTCTGACATAGTGTGGATTAGAATGGGCAGATTCTGATCTTGATGATAAGTAGTTTGGTCTGGCAATACATGACTACTTTCATGATGAAGACTTAATTAGGTGCTTATGAATGTAAGGACAGAAGGTTATTGTCAGTGGTGTGATCTGATCAGAATGGCTGAAGATAAGTAGGTTTCTTCTAATACAAGTAAAAGGTGGTGGCAGTCCTTATCTTGTGTTGCAAGTAATCTAAAGACATTTGTTATGGAATATGGGAGAAATTCCAAATCAAGTGGGCTTTTATATTGGACTTGGCAGACCATGTATCTGAAATAAACATGGTGAGATCATGCTCAACAAATACAAAAAGTGGCAGTTCTTAAGTGTTGAGAATGTGACAATATCGTTGTGCTATCATAAGGAGCATTGGTTGCTCATGTCAGGGGGAGTTAAGGCTGTTGTCTATGGTCTATTACTGCAAGTGTGCAGACTTTTGTGTAGCTTGTGTGCTGTCCAAGTTTGTGTAGAGTAATGTCAAACAACATGATGGGACATGTACTACTAAGTGTGGTTAGGTGTTCCTAAGGTCGGTGTGCTGTCCTAGCTGCGTGAAGCTAGTGCTTATGCAGGAGGAGTCTGAAAAGCAGAATTGTTGTATCTGGGAGAATTTATTTTTCTCCGCTGTTCTAAAGGAATCTAGAAGGGATTGTGAGTTGTGCTGATTGATAGAAGTCGTCTCAGAATCCAACAGAAAAGAAAATGTGCTTGTGTTTTGGAATGTATAATTTTCTGTGGAGTCTTGGGTTGATAATGTTGTGAGAAAGCAGACATTGTTTAGTAAGATGTCAGAACATGGTACAGGACATGTTTCTCTTGAGCCAAACAAGGAATTATTCTGGTCGGTAATGTAAGGATAAGGTGAAACACGTGTCTTTGCCTATGCATGGAACGTTATTGGCTCAATTTATGGTAAGAATCAGTTGAGAAACAATAAAGGCGGTCAAGACTGTTTTGGAATGTAGACATTGAATTTGGATGGAGTTTTTGGTACCTAAAATAGCGTTTCTTTGACCAAGAACCTTGACATATTCAAAGCTCGTTAATTCCAAAGTAACTGGTCAGCTATTTATAGGGGTTGTTCTTTTCTCCTTCAGCCAGTGAGTGTTCTTGTTTCATAAGTCTTATGGCGTTTGTTCGTTTTTGGGTGAGCATCACTTGGGTCTAGTTCTGTGAGGGATTTCTTTGCCAATTTTTGGCTAAAAAGGGGGAGAAAGGGTTTGCGAAATGGTTTGCGCAGATGCTATGTCTGGAGTCTGCTGTGTTCAGAGATGCTGAAGAAGGTGTCCTTTCCTTAAGTTGGTGTGGAGTCTTTGTGACTTGTGTTCTGAGTTACCTGGGTTGGTAGATTGATACTTCTCAAGTTTCATCTTATGCCACAAGTCGACTAGGGGCGTCTGATCAAATAAGGTGTGCAGAAATCTCTTATGCCACCATTGGTCCTTTATGTCAAGACAGACGTTTCTTTTCTGGAGGAGTCTTCTACAATTGTTCTGGGTCTGTCCTGGAAGGAAAAAGAAATGTGTTGTATTGAGGGGGAGTGTCAGATATCTTCTTCCTCATGTGCACCAAATGACTTCAGGACTTTCTACTTCTTAGGTCCTAATGTGCTGCCTGAAGTTGTTGTGCTGTGGTGCTCGGAGGTGATGTTATGGAGCTTATAGATTATGCTGGAAAGAGTTGTCAAACATGATGTCCTAACATCATTCAAGATTTCCCAAGAAGATGATTCTCCATGGTTGCTGTACACAGTAGCTACTGATGGTTACTGTTAGGTTCAGTAGTTGCTGATGACTACTGACAGTAGTGTAGGGTTGTAATTGCTGCTGTAATCTGAGTTGTAATGTTTATATATTTGTTTTAGCCAAAATTTGCCAAAGGGGGAGAATGTTAGTTCTTTAATTTTAGGGTTGGCATTAATTTTGTAAAACAAATAATAACAGCAATATGTTAGATAAGATATTTTATCTTGCTAAAGAAGAACAGGTTGAGCAAGAAGTCCTATTGTGCAATGGAACATGTTGAGTTGAAGTGGGTTCAACATCTGGAACAACATGTCGTATTAAGATGTCCCATGAAGGTCCATTCGACATCGCGCCAGAACCGAAGTGAATTAAAGATTCTGTTATGTCTTAACAGATGCAGAATATTCAGGGAATAATATGCAAATTATATGTGGCGATGAATTAAAAGGTCTGAAGATTCAAATTGAGAAGAATATTGGAAAAATATACACTTTCTAAATATGGAGATATTTTAGGAAGTTAAAGATTGAAGTCCTATTATGTAGCAGAAGTTTCTGCTGATTTGTAGTAGCTTATTTGCTGTATCTGTGAAGGCCCAAATCCAGTTGGGAATAGGTTATATATAGATGCAGTGTAACCTAGAATTGTAACTCAACCAAAAGATGTAAAAGTTTGTTATTAGGGTTGGTTCCTGTACCACTCGACATGTGAGTTGGACAGTTTGTAAGTGTGATCCTCGAAGCTGTTAAGTAAGAGGAGTATTGTTCTTGGAGGAAGCTTTTAAGTAACTCTAAGTTGTGTCTTGGAAGTGTGTCTTCCTTGTTGAATTGTTGTATAGATAAAGAGCTGTTGATGCAGTGGTGAAGTGTTGACTGCTAGACATCATTGCGATGATTGGGAGTGAGAAGAGTTTCTCATAGCTAGAGAGAATCTAGGTAGAAGGGTCATTGGGTAGTGATTAAGTGATAAGCTGTAAACGGAGAGTTTAGCTTTGAATTGATACTGCTGATAGTGAATTTCATCCCTGGCTTGGTAGCCCCCAGTGTAGGTGTGTTAGACCGAACTGGGTTAACAATTCTGTGCGTTTTGTGTTTATCTTTTCAGTACTAAGCTTATTGTTATATACCTTGCCATGTGTGTTCATGTCAGACCAGATGTCGAATGACATGTTATAGGACGTCTGAATTCTGCACATGTACCAGAATTTCAATCTTGATGAAGATAATCAAAGAAAATCAGAGAAAATCTTCAATTATAGCCGAAACGTATCGAAACCGAGCAAATTACGACGAAAACTCGGAAATGAGAATTATCACCGAAGAAGCTTGAAGTGATCACTTGAGATGAATCCAAAAGCTACTGAAGCTCTACAAAATCCAGTAGAATGGAATGATGATGAAGGTTAAGCTCAAGAAAAAGCACTTTCAAGGTGAAAATAGCTTTTCTTCAATGGTGAATTAAGAGCTTTAGTGAGGTTTTTGAAGAGAATTGAGATGAAGATGAAGAAGTAGCAGAAAAATTCAGAGAGAATGTGAGAGAATAGAGAGTGAAGAAAGTGTGAAATTATGTGAATGGTTGTGGAGGTGTTGTAAAATGGTGAAACTTTGTTTATATAGACTTTTGGTTTGGAGTATGAGAGGTTTGGAATTTGGTTTGGACTTAGCTTTGGGTGGTTTGGAATTAGGCTAGGAGTTAGTTACACTTGACTCGCCGAGTCAAGTGGTTAACTCGGTTAGTTAGGATCAACTCGGTAACAATCCCAATGTGAGCTCCAACATCCAAAGGTTGACATGCTTAGAAATCAAGGAACATGGTGCACTTATTTGAACATGATGCATTGGAATAAATACACTTGGAATGTCTTGAATAGCCTTGAAATGTCTAGAGATGTCTAGAATGTTCCACACACTTCTTAGAATAATGTAGAATCTCAAAATGGGGAGGGAAAGTTGATGTCTTGAAAAAGCAGAAAAATCTGCCAATTTTGCACGTGTTAATCGATTAACACATTTGCACTGCAAATGGTTAATCGATTAACCAAGCCAAAAAAATGCCCAGTTTTGCCTGAAAAATGGTGTTGTCGCCACGGTTCCGATTTTCAACCTCTTGCTTTGATGAACAGGCATAGAAATCCTTATTTTGTGCTTGTTTTGATGATGTGATGACTTTGTGAGGATGTGATTAATCGGGCGTAGAAACCTGAATATTCCTGCAACAAAAACCACAGAGAAAAAGTGCGAGTGCGTATGCCAGCGATGCGAATGCACATGTTTATGCAAAAAAGAAAAAAGGGAGGTCAAATTTCGGGTTACGACACACATAAGAAGTCCATCATCGTAATTTACACACACTCTAGTTTTGATCCAGAATATTATATAGAGTGACATCCCTCAACTTACAAGTCGGTTTTGTAGGGATGAGTTAAACCTAGGCTACATACATGGACGAAGCTAGGTGTAAGACATTGGAGCATGTGCCCACACTTACCAAAATTTTATTAAAAATTATTTAATAAATTCTATTATTTTGACTAAAAAATTAAATAGTATGTCTCTTAAATCAATTATATTTTTTTAAATAGTAGTAGGAAAAAAAAATATTGGCCAATTTAAAATACAAGAATTTGAAATAGTGAAGTTTTGAGTAAAAATTTCTTAAGCAATTTTAAGTTCATCAAATATATTTATATTTATTTTATTGTATATATGTAATTGTATTTTTTATATAAATATATTTGCATACAATAATTTTGCCCCGCTAACTGATATTTCTGGTTTCGTCCCTGGGTACATATTCAAATAGTGTTAAAATTTGAAAAAAAATTATAAAACATTAATTTTAATGATTTTCATTGACACTAATGTCAAATATTAGACATTATTCATGTTGTAATCAATACTGAAAAGGGATTAATTGTTATGCACTGACAGTGTAAAAAGTTTTACACTGTCAATTCATCACCATCATCCGTTTGTATGACTTTATAAATTTTTAAAATAAAAGTCAAACTACTTTTAACATCTAACAGCTATAATTTGCTGACAGTGTAAAACTTATTTACACTATCAGTGTATTTAAATTAAATCCTACTGAAAATTAAACAAGTCACTAAATTGGTAAAGACAAGAGTTCAAGCTTATCAGAGTTGAACGAATTCAAATGCAATGTATTTTTAAAATTTCTTAATATAATACACCATATGATTCTAGATTACATGAAAAAATATTTGCACATATTTATAAAATAAAGAATGGTTTTTTATTTTTATTAATTTATAAAAGTTAATGTTACATTTGTCAAATCAAATTAATATAATATGTGATTCTAAAATTTTAAAATCAAAATAAATTGAATATTCCTTCATTATAATCCACAAGACTTTTAAATTACTCTTTTTAAAGTATTTTCCTAAATACTAGAAAGTAAAAATAAAATTAGAAAAAATTATATATATATATATATATATATATATATATATATATATATATATATATATATATATATATATATATATATATATATATATATATATATATATATATATATATAATCTCTATAATATATTTATTTATTTTTCCTCATTTAAATATGATATAAAATAAAAAATTAAATAAGTTTTTGGTGTTATAAATATTTTAAAATTTATATGTAGTTTCTTTAAAAAAGTTGGAAAGCTTCTCTACCAAATGTTTTTCTTTAACTTAAATTTTTTTTGGGATTTTCTATCAATGCAAAAGATTCACGAAATAGTTCGCAAGGCGTAAACTTGGTAGCAAAAAATCACTGAAAAACCAAAACTTCTAAAAAAATTTACATAACAAAAACAAATTTACATAACAAAAACCAAAACTTCTAATAATATATATATATCTCTTAAATTATAAATCAGTTTGCTAACAAAATTATTATACAAAATATGTTAGTTTAAAATAATAATATAATATTAATAATTATCATCCTATTTTACTTTATTTAATATTTAAAAAAAATTGTTGATCTATAACTATCTATAACTATCAACATTATTAGAGGTTGAATCTTAAACCAACAGCTGGCAACCATCTATTATTTATTATTCTTCTTTCTTATAATTTTTTTAATTTATATTTTTATGTCATTACATTAAACACACGTGTGATCATCTTGTTCTTTATTTTGTGTTATATCGAGTTTTTGATCCTCCGCTAATAGAAGATGGAATTAATTTTGCTAATTAATCAATTCTAAAACCAAATACCAAGTTTCCATAGGATGGTGTGAATATTTTTTTTACACATGCATTTAATTATATCACATAAAAATACCATTCTTATAGATTAATTTCTTAATATCTCTAAAAATATCTACAAGGCGTGATTTAGATGGATGCTTATATAAATTTTTTTACACCTTTGGTGCTTAGTTATTAACTACATATTCAATTTAGTTTTATTTGATAAAAATAGATTAGACATTAATTTTTGAGAAAATAGGATATATAATGATAGTGTAAATTAATTTTGTATTGTCAATCAATCATTATTATATATTCTGTCAAATTAGGCTAAAATTTTCAAATTAATGATATGACATTGCTAAATGATGAATTTTTATTAAACAACAATGTAAAACTATATTACAATATTAGTGCATAACCGTTAAACTTTAAATTTTTACTCAAACTTATATTTCATATCCATTTTATATCTTTCTACCGTTACATCTATGTTTTCATATACATGTACGAATAAGGAATATAAAAAGAAAAATTAAATTTATTGTTATTTAAAAACAATTATAAAATATATTTAGTCAGCCAATATAAATATTAGGTAAATATAAGACTTTTTATATGTTAGATTCAATTAAATAAGATTGAAAACAAATTTTCAAACAAAGACTTTGATTATATATATATATATATATATATATATATATATATATATATATATATATATATATATATATACACACACACACTACAAGAATAGTTGTTTCCTGCCACGTAA